>JAXDDW010000002.1:15165000-16580000 GCA_034670385.1 Hoplostethus mediterraneus
GTGTGTATTGTACGCTTGTATGCACCCTTTAAGTGCCTGAGCCTGGAGACTTCCTTCCTGGCCAGATGCATATTTTCTTTCATCCTCAGAAATATGGTGTTAGTCATCTACCCAGCTCTCACAATGGACATTAATGGGTTCACTCTAAATCTAGCTCATTTCTTGTCCTTCGCCGCAGATTTTGTAATAAGAGTAGATGGGTAAAATTTCCATGTAAGTACTGAAATGGGACCCATTCAGTTCCCAGCTGAAACTAGGCCAAGCGTTCCTTACGCTGAGATTCACGATTTGTTACGCAAGTCCATCGACAATGAATGCAATTAACTACAATACATTTCTATGGCGTTAAGACCGACAATCAATCTTTCCCTTAAAGTATTTGGTTTTGCCATCCTTCATAAAATGGTGTAAGTTAGACGTTAAACGAGAGGATGTAAAATAAAGATATTGTCCCCTTCATGTATCCGTCCTTCCCTTTCTCCTTGTCTTCCTTCCTCCTTCCTTCTCTCAAGAACTGACGCCATCTACGGGCGGAGGATGATGCCGTGGCTCCTGCCTTCTCATCCTGCACCTGAACTCATCCTGTCAACTCCTCCAGAGAGAGAACTCAGCATTGCCCTCATCCTTCACCTCATCCACTGTAAGGGCAGGATTATGTACCTCCTCTGAATTATAAATGAATTATCATAAGCCGTCTAACAGTCTAATCGTGTGCAGACTCTGTAGCGTGCTGTGTGTGTGTGTGTGTGTGTGTGTGTGTGTGTGTGTGTGTGTTCCCTGTTTCTAGCTGCAACCTCCTGCATGGCTGTGATGGCCACTAGTCTGGTGTCCAGTCTTTTGCTGCACAAGCACTGCAAGGTACATGTCCCTGTGTTTGTGTTGGGTGTACTCGTGTTACTGCCACAGCGTTGAATTCTCCTCCGACCCATTATTAACCCATCAATACTCCCAATAGGCTCATAAACTAAATTGGTTTCCTTGCTCGTGAGTCATGCTCACTAGTCGCTATCTAGTCTCGCTGGGTGGTCGATGCCTACTTCTGATTTTGGAGTGAAATGTCTCCCGGCCTGTGGTCCGTTTCCTCCCGCCAGGGCGTGCGTGCGTCCGTCCTGTGCCGTGACGTGGCCTGGCTGATCGAGGAAGTCTTGTTCAGGAACAAAGACGTGGGCTTCGCGGGCAGTTTGGTGGAGGTGGTCCACTACTCTGTTTCGCTGCTCGCCCCTCATCTGGTCTTCGCCGCCTTGCCCTCCAGGTTGGGTTTCTGCCTGTGAAAACTGATATGAGAATAACTGTGATTGATATGAAGTATACAAAATGAAAAAACAATTTCCCTTTTTAAGTGAAACCTGCCTCTCCATCACCATGTCTTCATCCAGTTGGCTCGTCTCTCCCTCCTTTCCTCTTTGTAGGAAAGACCCCTTTATCGCTCACCATCCTTCCCTCGCTGCCACACTCAGCCTCTCCCGCCACGCCCAGATTGTCACACACACCTTTATAATTGAGGCTGTTGGTGGTGAGTGACTCGTGTGTGTGTGCATGTGGCAGGCTAGCCTTTCAAACATTGAAGCATAAATGTCACCCTGAGGCCCCGCGTCCTCCAGGCACCTTATTTTTATTATGTCAGATAAATGCTCGAGGACGATGTTGCCTGTGGCTGCAGATAGAAGATGCAAAGACAAGCTATACTGTTTTGAACTGCAAGGGGATACTCTGATACTGATACTTCATTTTAAAACGTGCATCTACAGGCCCATATAATAAATGACTGACAACTTGTTTTCTTACTAAAATGTCTTCCTACTTCAATCACCTACTATCACTCAACATAGCATACCGGAGCCAGTGATCTACTGGGGACACGTGGATGACTTTGATTGGTCCGGTCTGAACCTCTTGGCGTGTTTGTGCGTGTCTCCTTAGCGTGTGCGGTGTCCGCCATGCTGCGCGAGGTGGCCAGCAGCGGCGCCGTCGGCAGCATGGCGAGGAGCGACGGGGCGGACGGCGAGGAGTTCGACGTGGTGCTCTGTCAGGCCGAGCTGACGGAGAGGGCCCTGCAGCTCTGCCATCTCCTGCCTCCTGGCTTCGTGCCAGTAAGTCTGAATTCACATCACATCGCACGGACACACAGAGCATGTCTCATTCAAAGGGTGTTTAATGGAGCCGAACAGCCATTCATCTGCTGCTCCGCTGCCTCTATCTCTGGCTCTGGCACAGAGAGGTTTTGAAGTGTGTGTGTGTGTGTGTGTGTGTGTGTGCGCGTGCGTGCGTGTGCGTGTGCGCGTGCACTATCTAACTGACTTCATGGGCTTATAATCCAGGCCATGAATACTGTTCCTTTCTCTCTTTGCTTTGCTCTCACTCCATCACTTTGCTCTTTCCTGCCTCTTTTCCTCGCCTCGTGTCCCATAAAATAAAATATTTCTTCCCTCCCCTGACGTGTCTCGTTCTCCCTCTCTGATCTCAACTGAAATCGCTACACACTTGATGCTGTGTGTGTCAGCCGTCCCCCTCTGCAGTTTCTGCAGTCTAGATATGTGATACTCTACGTGGCCGAACGTGTGCAGACGCCCCAACAGCCGTTCAACAGTCTGAGGAAGGCCCTTCCCTGTTTCAGCACGATCATGTCCCTGTGCAGAGCGAGGTCCATGCAGAGTGGAGGCTGTTACAGGACCAACTCCATATGAATGTACCTGACTGTGGAGTGAGATGTTCGACCAGCAGGCGTCCACATACCTTCGGCTGTGTAGCGTATTCTGAAGTCTCTAACCTCCTTTATCTCTCTCTCTCTCTCTCTCTCTCTCTCTCTCTCTCTCTCTCTCTCTCTCTCTCTCTCTCTCTCTCTCTCTCTCTCTCTCTCTCTCTCTCTCTCTCTCTCCCTCCCTCCTCCAGCCCTGTCAGTCCTCTCATAGTTTTGCTCTGGATGCCGTGGACAGTCTGGTACGTTGTGGCATCCTGATCATGGAAGAAGTAAGATTAACTCACACATTATTAAAACAATAATATATATAATATATATCAGTTGTGTAAATGTCTTTTAGCTGAAGTTCCTCATGCAATATTAAAAAAGCAACTAGAGGATCCAGTCTGTAAAGCTGTTGTTATTGTCATTATAAGACTGTTAGCACCCAGGAATGGTTCAAGAGAAAATGTCGATTTGCTCTGATCTCAGTCCCATCGAGGATCTCTGGTGAGACCTGAAATAAGCAGTTGGTCAAAGGATCCTTTCAAATGTTGAAGAACTGGAGTGGGTTGCAATTCATCATCGCCAAAGGCTGTATTAGAAAAGTATTAGAAAAGGGCCATAGCCAAGTATGAGTTGTACTGCAGGCTTCACAATAACACATGGCCTTGCAGTGATAGAAACGGTTACAATCTGAGGTCTGTATGTTTGATTGGTTTCTTTGTCCTCCCTTGTTCCTTACTCCTCTACTCCTCTGTCTGTTCTACCCTCCGTCCTTGGGCAGGTTACCAGGGATGTTCCCATCTGTGATTTCTGGAAGAAGCAGGGCACCATGTCGTGGAGCACCACCGACGACCCGTACCACAGCGACTCCGACTGTGAGGAGCAGGACTCGCGCTCCTACAAGGTACGAGGTCCTGGTAGTGTCGGTGCCCTATAGGCCAGGTCATGCCATGCCCCTGTTACCTTAGACCGCTAAGGACTATCGGGGTCAGGGGCGCCTACACTGGGTGGACAAAATAATAGAAACACCACATGAAAAAGGACTTTAACAATTGAAGTCACTATTACAAAAACAGCCATGTCGAACAATCACATGATCATATGTGAGTTTTCAAAGCAGAGCAACACATGAACGGTGGCTCAGTGAGGCACCTACCATGTACATAGTTTTACAAATGCCTTGCAGTCTCTCCCCCATACTTCCTGTCCTTCTCCGCTGGGCTCACAGGTTTAATCTGCATGAAAATAGTCCTTTCATTTCTGCTCTCCTGCGCCGTTATCTTTTCAGCCCACCCCTCCTTCAGTCTTTGTCATTCTGTCTCCATCTCCAGTTGAGCCAGCCATCTCAGTGTCCAGAGATGCTCCTCTACCTCTGCCATATGTTAGCCGGTCATCTGAGGGCTCTGTGTTGGGCTGCAGAGGGACTGGACCTCCTGCACACACCTCTGCCAGGTGTGTGTGTGTGTTTGTGTGTGTGTCAGGAGGGGGTAGTCATGCTGTTGACTGTCATATATATTTGTGAGCATGTCATTAAACAAAAAGGACTCAATAACAGTATTTGTAGAATACGCTTCAAAGCAAAGCACTTCACAGAGCAGCAGAGAAGAAGGAAAACAACCTAAAAACAGCAGTGACAAAAGAGAGAATAAAATAACAATAAATGAGAAGATGATAGCAAACAATATGAACACAAAAACTAAGTACGTTTTAAAAGTTTTTAGGAGAAGACACAGAAGAAGCTTGCTTGAGAGGAGTCCGACTGAGACAGGAGTAGAGAGAATTGCAGTCGTCTGAAGGAGGTGATATAAAAGCGTGGATCTCCTTTTCAAGGCCAGCAAAGTATAATTTTGGAGATTGCTTTCAACTGGAGGAAACGGGACCGTGCATCTTTGTATATTTCATCATTAACAGAGGGTTTGGATGAAATATCCCTCCCAGATTTCTAGCAGCAGGCTCACCATTAGATGAGAGATGACCGGCGTGAGGCTGCAGCTGATCAATGGAATTGGGAGGGTCAGATAAAACAAGCTCTCATTTATTGTCATTAAGCTGCAAGACATTTTGGGCCATGCGGCACTTGATGTCTTCGGTACCTTGGTAAACTGAGTTTCCTTCCCCATCTCCCTTTGAGGGAAATAATTGGCTCCAATTCTGTGTTTTTTTCCCCCCTGCAGAGGCTGAGGGTGTCGCCCAGATACACTCACATCTATGTGACACAGCGGATAAGAACAAACGGCACTATGGTGAGCACAACCCCACATCCCCATCGACAATCTCTCACACACACACACACACACACACATTAGTTAATAACACAACTTTCAAAGCTCTTCTCACTGATTCAGTCTGATTTCTAACAGCCAATGAAAAGCAGAAAAGACCACCCACACCCAATCTCATGCTCTTCTCTTCCTCTCCTCGGTAACATGTAAGACAACCAGAAAGTACCCGAATGACAACCTTCAGTAATACCCAGTGTAAACATGCCCTGAATCACACTGGTAATGGCTTTGCTACAATATCCTGACCTGGTTTTTCTGTCTGTCTGTTCTGCTGATGGATGTTTGTCTTTGTGCCGTTTCTCACAGAGAGCTGCTCGGAGGACGCCGCACGCACCGCAGTCACAACGCTAATAGACCTGGGGGTGAGTGACAGGGGGTGTGTGTGTGTGCGTGCGTGCGTGCGTGCGTGCGTGCGTGCGTGCGTGCCTGCGTGCGTGCGTGCGTTTGTGCGTGCGTGCGTGCGTGCGTTCGTGCCGGTGTGTGGAGAAAATCAGAGCTTGCACTGAAAGTTTAGGCCCCAGCCCAACATATATTTCAGTTCAAATGTGAATCGGTACCCAGGTGAGCCTAAATCCGACTAAAGCCCAATATTGCTTAGAATTTGCTGATCATAAATTGCTGGCAACATTATTTTTCAACGATGTTCTCAAACCCAAGCTCGACCCGAAGTGAAGTGAGAAATTCAGCCCCGACCAGAGCCAGCCAGATCCAATCTTGTTGGAGGCAGAAATGTGAAGCGATGAGGAGAATTCAGTGGACCAAGGACACAACTGCTTTTAAAATTAGAAATAGGTACAGGATGGTCCACGCAGCGCTGCTTCTCATTCTCTGGACCACGGCAGTGTTATTTACATGGACGCTGCAGCCCTGGTCTTGAAAGGAGACGATTTACCAGTCAGCCCTGCAGCTTATTAAAGGAGACAGGCTCCCGTCCATCACTCTGTGGGCTGGGGAATCGCTGCCTTAAAAATAGAGCGTCACTGCCCTATATTTACCCGCCAGCACCACGGGGGGTCATTATCAGGGTGTTTATTATGGTTGTTGTTACCCAGAAGCTGTCGTCTCTCATTTTAACACCTGACGTCAGTACCAGGTTGTCATGCACCCAGAAAGCATGCAGGCCTTAGTTTTCTGTTTTTACGTGAGTTTTACTTTTATTCTCACAATGTTCTTGTTTTGCAATATCGCTTTATCTTTATCACTTCATCGCCCACTTTATCTCTTTAATTACTCGCGGTGTTCTTCTGTTTGCCCTTGACGGAGCACACCGCTAACGGCGAGAAACGCTCCGCTCTCAGAATGCTACCCCGTTTAAATAAAGGTTTTTTGAATACAAATGGCTGTGGATGCGAGTGTGTCCTGACTGTAATTCTGTCCACGTGGCCTTCAGGTCCTTGTGGAGGAGCGGCAAAGGGAGGGCGTCTTCCTGGCAGTCAGCCCCCTCTTCCACCTGGAGGACAACAGGCAGAAACTGCACCGCTTCATCTCCCAATACCTCTACCATTAATGGAGCGTGCTCATCGAAACGGCGAGAGAGAAGCTCGAGTTTAGTTAGGACCAGTTCACACCGAGCTGCGGTGCCGGCATCACACAGTTAATTGCGTTTTGATTTTTCGATAGTTGGGTATTGATTTTTAGTTCATGTTTAGCAATTCAGCAATAGTAGTAGCACGAGGCTTCAGGAGACGAGCGTCGTCCCTGTGGTCTGCTGCGATCATTAGTTCAGCTGCTCTGTGCGGCTTGTTTTGACCGTGGTTACCTTGTGAAGAAGACTGAGTTTCATTTGTGCACTTTGTGAGCGATTTTGTATTTCTTATGTTTCTATTCTAGTTTTCACAATTCAATAACTCACATTCATGTTGACAATAAACAGATACTTTGCTTCTTGCGTCATTAACTTGTCCATTCTTGTGGATTCAGTTAGATTCATGTACAAAAAGCACACGATTTGTTTGACATTTTAGAGAAGTGTATAATGCCGACTCTGATAGATGTCATTTTTCCCTGAGTCTTAGCAGTCAGAACGGCTCTCCTCCTGCTGAGTCAGACCTCAGGAGACCCTGTACGTTTAAGGATGACCTTTTGACACAGAGATGCAGAGAAATCAATTCCTCGTTTGGAAGAGGACAGAGAGCACTTTTCTTTCTGGCAGGCATAATATTTTGGAGTTCACAGCAGTCTGTTTGTACAGTCAGCACCGTGGCTGTTTTTCCTCGTAAGGACCGACCGAGGCTGTAATTCATTTACGCTCTGCTATGAAACATGAGCGCCACCCAGTGGTGAACTACACATCCCGCTCTCAAAATCCTCGACACTATTCACACATGCCTCTCGCTCTTTTACATTTAGATGAATGTTTTTATTACTGTGCTAATCTGACAATTTGTGGCTCTTTTTAATAGATAATGTGCTTTGGTATAGTTGGAATCGATTGATGGTTCAGTCACTGACTCTGATCAAACCAATAGCAAGCTACATTGACCAGGTACAAAATGTCATCCTCAGTCTGCTTGAAAATGCAGATGGTCAGTCAGTAGTAGGGTTTCTCCAAGGTAATCTGATTGACTTCAATGAAAAAATAAATAGCATATAAATTGATAAATTAACCACTATCAACCTGAAGTGTGGAGGTGGAGGGGTGATGGTTTTGGGCACCATTGCTTTCCTTCCAATATCAGTCTATTATATGTCAAATTTTATAGGAATACTGAAGCAAAACTGGGCATCTGCTGCAAACCAATTCATATGTGCTGGAGAAACCTGAAGAATTAAAGCCAAGGTAACTAATTGCTTTTGACATTCTCAATTTAACTGCAAATTACTGTTTTTTCTGATGGAGTAGACACAAGTTCTCTGTATAAGTTATTCTATATATTACACCGGATATACTTTAGATATTTTAGAATAAGTCAATGGGTTGACGTGCTTTCTGTTTAAATAGCAGCATGAGTGGGTGGCTGCTGAACGTGGGTATTTTTAGATGTGTAAACTGCAGGGGTGATGATGACCAAATGGATGGGGTTGAAATGTAAACACCACCATGAGTCATGTAATTACGCCGTGTGTTCAAAACACCACACGCCCGGCTTGCATCGCTGTACAAACCCTGAGTAAAACATTACACAGAAAAGAACCATTTTAATGTTTATGAATGTTTCACCATGTAAAGTAATTGACTAATAGATCAGTCCTTCATGGATTGATAGATTTGAGCAGCGTCCTCCATGTTGTCTCAGGGTTAGACCACTTTGTTCAGTATGGAGCCCACTTGGTCTATCTGGCACTCCACCACGTCTCCCTTCTGAAAAAAGAAGAAAAAGTGTAAAAACTTTGCGTCACTTTCAATCACAGGCTTTATATCTAGCAAAATGCAGAGACAGATCTTTCTAGGACAACTAGAAAGTGCTTATAACGGGATACAAGCTACGTAGCTTTTCTATTACATTCAATAGAATATATATCAGGAGGTTATAATGCAGCCATCAAATCCTTTTGAAGACAGGAGAGTTAAATGGGGTTTGAGCTGTGGCTACACTGGTGCATCGTGATTTAATTACTTTTGTCAGTCACAAGTTTGAAGTCACCTTGAGAAAGACGGGGGGCTTTCTGAACACGCCCACACCCGGAGGAGTGCCTGTCAGGAACACATCTCCAGGAGTTAAGGTCACAAACCTGCCAGGGGGAAAAGACAACATTTTAAACATCACCTTGGTATAACCATGAATGAGACCATGGACGAGATGATTAGTAGCCTCTAGTGTTTCTCAAAATTAAGACCACGTTTCCCATAATCCCCCGTTGCTTCCTGCCATAAAGAGGATGTCCCTACTTGTCCCTGTTCCCCCTCCCCCGGTATCTGTCTGTGCACATTTGTTCTCTCTTGTTTTACTGAAAAGAAAAGAAGAATTATTTTTCCATCAGCGTTTCAGTTGTTCCACCATCTGCCATCGGAGGGAAACTCTGAAAGCTTCATCTCCATTTGCGCTGGAAGAACAGCGCCCTCTTTCTGTTTGCTACCGTAAAGCAATGCAGCAGATTTCCTGTAAACTTCAACCCGGTGGAATAAAATGGAAAATGCAGTGTAGAGTCTGGAGAGGGTGCCTGGTGGTGATGGTCTTGTTTGTTTCTCGTTTGTTTCTAAAGTCCCATAATGCATGTGGTCACCATTTGATGTTCAGAAGATGAAGATGATCAGCAATAGCATAGTGCACTACTGCACTATGTGGACTTACTTTGACACCCAGGCAACCAGCTTCTCTGTCTTGAAGATCATCTGGTCGGTGTTGCTGCTCTGGACTGTCTCTCCATTAACGAGGCAGCGAATACCCAGGTTGTGAGGATCTGGAGGTGGAAGGAGTAAAAAAACACACCAAACAATAATACTACTAATGTTATGTGTCTGCTCTGCTTTTCCGATCAGCTAAAAAATACATTTACAATTTGTAATCTTAGAGCATTTTGTTAACCTGGTGATGCAGCTGACAGTAACAAAACCACTGATAATTGCTTGATTCGCCACCTCTCTCCCTGCTGTGGTTTTTAATTTCCTCTCCCTCTCACCCTGCACGGCGTCGGTGGTTACTAAGGCAGGGCCGAGAGGACAGAAGCTGTCAAATGTTTTTCCCAGCAGCCACTGCTTCCCGTTGCGCTTCATCTGCCAGTCACGCGCGCTGACATCATTGGCCACAGTGAACCCTGCGACGTAAGAGAGAGCATCTTCCTCCTGAGTCACGAGAGGAATGCAAAAAGGCAGAGAGTCAGACTTCTGGTTCACGCCTCGCCACCATCTACACCGCCGGGGTTGTGATGCTCACCTTGATGTGTTTTCCCCTTCGTCCAATCACAAAGGCCAACTCCACCTCCCAGTCCACCTCCTTCAATCAGACAAGAGAGACAGAGAAAAAGCTGTGAGCGTCTCCTAATGTTCATCCGTCTCAAATACCTGCAAGAAAAATCCATTTCAACAAGTTGTTTTGAATAGTAATCAGTCTTGAAAGGATAATACCGGTCATGGTGAAAGTTGAGCCCATTTTCCAAAGTGCCCTGTCTCCCTTCCTGTGGGGCTAGAGGGATTTCGTAGATGTCCTATATTTTCTAAACTTTAAATTGGGTCTCATAGCAGATAACAAGCTTTTTATTATGATTACATTGTTTGTAGTTGAATGAAAGTGAATGGTGTGTAGAGGTAGAGAAATAAGTCACGTGATAACAATTTCTCTGATAATAGAACGAAGAGAGAGCATGCTGTAAAAAGGGCTTAACATTCACTGTGGCTAGAATTATCCTTAAAAATCTTATTTTTCCTAAAACAAGTGAAACAAATCTGCCAGTGGGGTGAGATGATCCACTTGTTTACAATCCAAATCAACTTGTTTATGGAATTTCCTTGAATCAAGTTTACATATCTTCATATTAGTGGAATGATCCTGAATGGACACGTTGAGATGGATTTGTTTGTTGTGGCAGTGTACAGGCTCTCACCTGGCTCTCTGAGGGCAGGATGATGTCATCGTACGGACCTGTGATGGCGTTGGGGAACTTGCTGAAGATGATCGGTTCTTTGGGAATCGGGGCGTTCTGCTCCAGGCAGTGGTCGCGGTAGTTCATGCCTACACACACCACCTTCTCCGGCGCCAGGACAGGAGACAGCAGCCGGATGTGTGATCGCTCCACCACACACTGGCCGGATGACAAGGCCCTGGGGAGATACAGGACAGCGTTGAGTCACAAGGTCTAAAGAGAGGAGGCAAAGCAAGAGACATTTTCAAAACCAAAGAAAATGAAAATTGAGTAGAAGAACTGAATCTATTAATTTCTTGTAAAATGTTTTCCAACTACCACTGATAACCGTAACCACAGACACATTTTTGGTGTAACGTCTTTTGCTGACCGTTCGGAAACAGCGGTGGTGGTATAGGGCCTAGATTTGTTGTGTTACTATTTTTAACAAATACATTAAATGAACAGATTGTGAAATTTGATCAAAATATGGGAGAACACCAGGGGAGGGGCATGAAAATCAGGGGTCTCCCAGGAAAACTGTGAGGGTGGCAAGTAGTGTGTGTGTGTGTGTGTGTGTGTGTGTGTGTGTGTGTGTGTGTGTGTGTGTGTGTGTGTGTGTGTGTGTGTGTGTGTGTGATACCTCCGTGCACACTCCAGACCCTTGTCTCCCAGCTCCAGCAGCTCTCTCATTGTAGAGGGCATAGAGGGGTCAAAGGCCTTCAGGTCCACCACCCCGAGGCCCTCGCCTTGCTCTACTCCCACTCTTATCCCCCCTTCATCACCATGGCGATGAAACTGCACCAATCGCATAGCTGCACTGCACAAGCCGCGCCTCCCTGGGTTTTCCTTGAGACTATTAGCGGAAGTCCTCAAGAGACAGAAGGAGCGAAGAGGAAGTCTCATCTATTGAGAACAGAGGAGTGAAATTACTGTGAGGAGAGGCAGGAATGAGAAATAAAAGCAGACTCATTTCTCTGAGGTTTCTTTTAAGACTGTTGATATTCTCTGGATATAAAATACATGCTCATGCAAGGTCCTTTGACTTGCCACCAAAATGAGTCTATTGAGAGGTGGCAGCTGAAATGGGCAAAGTGCGAATGTTGCAAGCATTTCCTTTACTGCCACCTCGTGCAGATATCAATACATGTCATTACTGCACTTGATAACACGTCTGTAAATCACGATAAGACAAATACACACAACCACAGAGAGACAAGTATATGGCTAAACCGATAGCTCCACTGACGACCTGCCTACCCGTTTCGCCTGCCAGCAGTCAGTTTGGTTTGGCAAAAATGTCTCTTATCTTCGGAGAATTGCTATGACAAGAATACTGTTGACACTACTGTCCTCTCGCCTGCCCCTTGGACTTGGTCACTCACCTCTCATGCTCTGCACAGATCTGCTACTTCCATTACAGACACGCACTTCCGGGTTTGAGTTTGTAGTACATGAGATCAGTCCTGTTTATGTGAAAGCATAAAAAATGAAGCACCAAGCGTGAACGACAACGTGTACAAGTTACTCTTCTCAACATATCGCGTAAGGTAATAGCAAATAAATTACTTTATTAATCACATCAATGCTACTTTTGACGTTTTCGAATCAGTTTTAAAAAACTACATTTCCCTTATGACAGGACCACCATCAAATGCTTCCTTCAAGTGCTGTCGGAAATATTGTTTTCACAACTTGAGCGTTCTTGAACGACCGAGAGAGGTAAATATCACGGGGAAAGACGACGTTTTCGATGACAGTCGACTTACGCAGATATGACATTCAAATGGTGGAAGCTATGTCAGCAACTGATGGTAAATTGGATCATATATGTTATTTTTGTTTGCTATTCCATGTAAAATATTAATATTGCCATAGGTATGACTATTTTGACTTTGCTTAACTGTTAGTTGTTACACGTTTTTGTTTTTACAATCTTTACACTTCACATATCACATTGCACATCAACTACATACCTGACCTACATTTTCACCTCTTCATTCTGCTTGATTTCCAAAATAAAACAGCAGCTACCGAAAGGATACTTTTGTCGCAGGGGTTATTATTCCCGGGGAGGGAAAATCCCTCAAATGCGAGACGAGTCGTATTTACTTCTTCGACACTCAAAAGACGGAGCTTACGAGGCAGCACCTGAAGGCAGCTTACGTAAGATTTATAAATCACGTGAACAACCGGAGAAGTGCAAGCACCATCGCCGGTTGTCAGCTGTGCTCTCTCTCTCTCTGACGACGTCGCCCGAGAAGAAGAGCCACAATGTGCACCAGGTGAGCGTCACTGTCGTCTGCTACTGGCTTCTTGAGCGCGTGCAGCGATTGTATGCGTTTCTAACACGATGTGTGTGTGTGCATGGATGGATGGATGGATGAATGAATGAATGAATGCATGAATGAATGAGTCGACTCAGATGTGGAGTTGGTTCTGTTAATAGGCCTATAGTTGGACATCACTACAGCTAGCTGTATCGAGCCGTGATTGACAGGTTTGTTTTCATCCAGGCATTGATTTTGATTATTGAGTTATAAGATAGTTAACGCTGTTCGTCAGTTCTGCAGTCCAAACCAGACGGGGGATAAAGGACACTCGCTTCTGGATTCATTTCATTTGATAGAAAAATTACTGCTTAGTCTTCACTTTCAGTTTTGATCATACTTCCTTTGTGTTGCTGGTCACATGCTGCAGCCACATATGAGTCTTTTCAGTGGTTGGTGTAAAGCCAGGGCAAAAATGCTGATACCGCAAAAACCTGCTTGTAAAGCTTGGAGAGCAAAGTTATTAAATATAGTAATGAAGCCAGTCGCTCTCTATAAAGGCCACTTTTAGTGCAAAGTCTGATCGTGTTGTGCTGAGACGAGAAAATAACCTCGGGCAATAAAGTTGAACTCTGTGTTAAGGTCTAACTTGAAAAGAGGTCTCAAAGGTCTTGCAGGTTTCCAGACTTTGACCCACTGTATTTATCATCAGCCCTGCATTAAAAAGAATAAAGTGTCACAAGATGGTAGGAAATGTGAATTGCAAATGATTGCATCACTCTGTCTGTCTGAGAGACCTGCTCCACCCACAAGACTGCTGAGGAACGGGGAAATAACATGTTTTTCTTTTGTGCGTTTCCCTATCCAGCGTCCAGCCCATCGAGTGGACCACCGACTGCAAGAACCAGAAGTGAGTATCGGGAGAAAAGGGCTGTGATTTCTCTTCAGCCTCAAGTCTGATATTTTGGTCTTGTGTTTTGAACGGATGGTGTTTCGGTAGATGACTGTGCTGTCTCCTCTCTAGTTACGATGGCGTTGTCTTGGTGACTCAGAGCCATGACACTCTGCCCTCTGAGCTGGAGTTTCTGAAGGCGCCTCTGCAGGACTACAGCTCTGTAAGTTTCTCTGTCTGCTCATCCCAATCTCTCTCTCATCCAAACCACAAACCTTGAGCAACATTTTCAGTTCTCTCTCTCTCACTCTCTCTCTCTCTCTCTCTCTCTCTCTCACCCACAGACAGACAAACCTTGAGACATGTTTTAACATTTTCACACTTATTCCTTTTTCACACACACCCCACAAGCATGAAGACAATTTTAACCTTCTTCTGTGTCTCTCTAGGTGGACAGCGGTCTCGGGGAGGAGGTGGTGGTCCTGAAGGTCCCCGGTCTCCCTGGCAACCGACTGGTGTTTGCCTCCACCGGCCCGGTGAACCGCGACTACGATGATGTGAGGCGCTTCAGTGATGCAGCGGTCAACGGCATGAAGCGGTCAGTCTTTTGTGCTGTGGGGAAAAAACACTGTTCACACTGAAGATCTCCTTTTTCACCGGTCTTAGTTTTCCATGTGGGCTTGCTCATCTCTGTATCCTTCCAGGGCCATGAAAGCAGGCATGCAGCGCCCCTTGCTGGTCTGCCCCACCCACCCGGACTATGAGAAGAGCACCCTGGTGGCCGTCCTCGGGGCCCTTCACGCCCTCTACATGGTGAGAGAAAACACACCGCGTTGTGAGGAGGATCTAAATGCACCTCTTCATCATTCTCTAGACAGAATAAATAAATCACTGAAAAAAATAACATTTCTGTTGCCATCTCTACACCCCCCCCTCCCCTTCTCCTCCTCCTCCAAAAGCCCCTCGAGGTGAGGGAGGCCAACGTGAAGCCCACCCCGTACAAGGTGTGTGTTCTGGGGCTGTGGGTGGCACAGCAGGCCCAGGGACAAAGACTGGTGGATCTGGCCAACGCTCTGGAGAGTGGGAGGTGAGTAGAGCGGCTGATTCCACGCTGAAGTCTTTCACGTGTGTGTGTGTGTGTTGCTCACTCGCTCACGTCCATCTATCCATCCTCCCTCCTGCAGACTGGTGTGCCGTGATATTGGCGGTTCGGACCCTGAGCGTATGGCTGCTCCTCATGTGGCGGAGTACGTCCAGGACCTCTTCAAGGACAGCCCCGTGAAGGTAGGGTTTTGGAAATGTACTTGCTGTGCCTACAGAATCTACAGAACATTAACTTCCTTTTTCTTTTTTCTTTTTTTTTAATTATTGAAATGTACCAGCAAAGAATTACAATCACAAGTACAGTATGGGGTGTGTCAGCACATTGAGTCTCCAGGATGACCCTCCATAAACCTCTTTAATGGGACTTGAAGACAGTTTATATAATGTATGTTTTCATAAGATTGTGGTTTGTTATATTTAATGGTTAAGGTCTTACTAAGACTTGAGCCAGTAACTCCCCAGATGTAAGAGCATGTCTGCTTCAACTCTAGGTGGAAGTGATGAGTGACGTGAAGGCTCTGGAGAAGGAGTACCCCTGTCTGGCTGCAGTCAACCGCTGTGCCAACGGTAGGACGATCACTTTCAACATCTCTTCTTGTCTTTCAGCGTTATTAATGGAAAAAACGAACACCCTAAAAAAAACGCACACAGCTGAGTGCAACAGGTTCAGGGGTTGTCAAGAAAGCATTCTGGGAAATGTAGGAAGTCGCTAATTGAAGTAGGCGAGACAGGTTGAAGTAAAGAGGGTACAGCAAAAAAGTAAATTACACTTCTAAAATTAAGTTTTCCTTTTTGACAACTTTGTTTTGCCTACATGGGTCACAGATGAGACTCAAATGTCAGTTTATAAAAGACTTGGGCGTATTTTTCCTTACTCATGGTTTCTTTCCCATGCAGCTGTACCCCGTCACCAGGCCAGAGTTATCAAGCTCCAGTACTGTGGAGAGGGACCCGTCCAGAAGACCCTGATGCTGGTGGGCAAGGTGAGAGCGGCCATTCAAACCTCCGCAAAGAGCATGTAACCTGTACGTGACGAAGTACTTGACGAGTGATGGTTGGGTCCGTGTGTCCTCAGGGTATCACCTACGACACTGGTGGAGCAGACATCAAGGCCGGCGGTTTCATGGCTGGGATGCACCGGGACAAGTGTGGCGCTGCTGCTGTCGCCGGCTTCTTCCAGGTAAAAGACCCTTACTGGACCTCTCTGGTTTCTTAATCTGCCCGGTAACTGCTCCTGTCTCTTCGTGTGACTCGTTGATTGTCGATAGCAAAGTCCAGGGCTCGGATCTGTGACTGGATTTGGAGTAAATGTTGAGGATTTGTGACTTTGCTTGTGCTCAACAGTGAGTGGCTCAGACTTGGATGCTGATGAGTCAATGAGCGTATTTTAAAAAAATTAAAAATCTATAGAGAATTAATTATTTTTATATAGACTTTGTTTGGTCTCTAGAAAAACACTTCAATCTGAGTTCCTCCAGTTCTACTTTAGGTAGATTGCAAATACTCAGTTGTATGTTCTTAACACATTCTGGACTCGAGGTTTAGTGACTTGTCTACAACACCGGCATGGTCTTGATTGTAAGCCTCTCTCTCTCTCTCTCTCTCTCTCTCTCTCTCTCTCTCTCTCTCTCTCTCTCTCTCTCTCTCTCTCTCTCTCTCTCTCTCTCTCTCTCTCTCTCTCTCTCTCTCTCTCTCTCTCTCTCTCTCTCTCTCTCTCTCTCTCTCTCTCTCTCTCTCTCTCTCTCTCTCTCTCTCTCTCTCTCTCTCTCTCTCTCTCTCTCTCTCTCTCTCTCTCTCTCTCTCTCTCTCTCTCTCTCTCTCTCTCTCTCTCCCCTCCCCCCAGATCTTAGCCAAGCTGAAGCCAAAGCATCTGAAGGTTGTAGGCTCAATGGCCATGGTGAGGAACAGCGTGGGTGCAGGTCAGTGTAATCCACTTGTCTTTCTCTGTGAGAGCTCCTGTAATGTCGCTTCCTCTCTCAGGACACTGAGGTGTGTTTGTGTTGTCAGACTGCTATGTGGCTGATGAGCTGCTGGTGTCCCGCGCGGGTCGCAGGGTGAGAGTGGGAAACACCGACGCCGAGGGACGCATGGTTATGGTCGACCTGCTCTGTGAGATGAAGGAGAAGGTCGGGACCATCTTGTTAGATTTCCCTCTTCGCTAACTCGTACATCCTCCCGTTTTTATTACATCCTTTTCCTCATGACCTTCTCGTCTGTCTCTCTAGGCTGTACGTGAGGTTTCTCCTCAACTGTTTACCATTGCTACTCTGACTGGCCATGCCATCCGGGCCATGGGACCCCACTACTCCGTGAGCACAAACACTACTGCAACTTACACACGCTGATATGTTTGAGCAATAAAATGTAAACACTTCAGTACTGTTTAGAAATTGTGTGTGTGTGTTCTCATGAGTTTTGAATCTCTTGTTGTAGATCATCATGGATAACGGACCAGCCCATCGCTCCGGAAATGCCGCTCAGTGGCAGAAAGGTGAGACGCCATGTGACTTGAATGCCAACACACCTGTCTTAGCGTTAATCTCATCAGATGAATTTGGATCCTTGCGCTAACCCTTCATCCCCGTGCTCTCTCTTTGCGTGTGCAGCCGGGGAAGTGTTGGGGGATGTGTTTGAGGTGTCCAGCATCCGACGCGAGGACTACGAGTTCCACAAGGGGAAGTCTGAGTATGAGGATATCCTCCAGTGCAACAACCTGCCATCCTCGGCGACTCCTCGAGGACATCAGACCCCAGCAGCCTTCCTCGTCATGGCGTCAGGGCTCGACAAGGTACACACACACACACACACACACACACACACACACACACACACACCATCTCAGAACATATAATGTATCTATGTGGCAAAAGTGCAATGGGTAATCTCTCTTTGCTCTCTCGCTGTATTTCTACCTCAGTTCGGTGTGGATTCTGACAAGCCTCTGCCGTACTCCCACATTGACATTGCTGGGTCCAGTGGTCCTTTCCCCGGTGTGCCAACGGGAGCCCCCATCCTTGCCATGGCAACCAACTACATCCTGTCCAACACTCTGTAACTCCATACTTTCATCTCAGTATACAAATATTATGTCTCTAGCTATACTCCGTACCGACACAAATTGCACAACTGCCCAAACTGTAATGACGTCATTGCTCAACACACACGATACGAAGCGTGAAACGTTTTATGTACAACATTCCTGACTTACTCAGATTATTCTTCAACAATGTTGTTTGTTCTACGAATTATTTTTCTAAGATCATGCAACGCCCCATCTACACAGTGTCAAATGTCCCTCTTAGTGGCCTGTATCTTTATACTCAGGGGTGAAATGGCAGTATTAAAAAAAAATACCATCTTTTTTTATGTGTATGTGTGAGAAACCCGGGGACATGGTTGTGTGATTAATGTTGTTTGCCTGTCAGTCAAGCACTCCTCATTGACCAATAAAAGAAACTTTCAAATGTCTCTGTCAATTTTCTAATTTCTTTCAGTGTAACATTTTTGGAAAATATTATACATCATTATCACAGAAAAGAGAAGACGCAAGGGGTCATTTTTCCCTGTGAAGAAAAAATAGACATGGTTACAGACTTGTGTGTTTGTGCAGTTTTGGGGTATTTGTACTGAAGCATTCCCATTATATGGCATTCCAATGGGGTATTTCCACAACATCCCACAGAAACTGGGAGGGTGCCATATATATATATATATATATATATATATATATATATATATATATATATATATATATATATATATATATATATATATATATATATATATATATATATATATATATATATATATATATATATATATATATATATATATATATATATATATATATATATATATATATATATATATATATATATATATATATATATATATATATATATATATATATATATATACACACACACACACACACACAGTGCTTTCTTCACACTGGCACATAGAAACCATTACTTGATCAGGGTCTCTGCAAGCTTCATTAAATTAGAACTATTTCATGGCAGAATGAACTATGAGTCTGAAATAAATAATATAAATATAATTGTAGACCTAAAAATATATACTATAGCTCTGCGTGACTGGGTTGATTTCTCTCTCAAAAAGAGCGCAGACAAACGCCTTTTAATATCTCTAAAGCTGAATTAAATACTCAATTTCTTTGTTAAACTGTATTTATTGCCTTTAAAGCTTCAGAGTTTAGATATTATGATTCAAGACTTTTTCGGGACTTTCAGAAACACTGTTTTACTTGTCTAGATCACTAATATTAGCAAAAACTCCAATAAAATCGCTGGTTTGTGTACATCGCATTTGACCCCTTTCAAAATGGCGAAATTCAGGGACCAGTTTTTCAGAGAGGCGCGTTTGAGAACACGGAAATGACGTCTGACGCCGAATCATTAAAATCTGATGTTAGCGCGCGCTTAGTGAGCAAATCCTTTCTCGCTGAGGTCTGAGTAGTGTCAACTGTGTAGCACTTTGCCTAGCTAGCAGCACAAAGACTGCGCTTTTAAAACGAACCTGTCCTGCTCGGCGACACCTTTAAACGCCACGAGACGCCTCTGCCTTGGGGGATTACACGACAGAAGTCTTTTATTTGTCATTTTTGAACCGACGCACACTCGAGACAACCATGTTTGAGGCTCGCTTGGTCCAGGGCTCCATCCTGAAGAAGGTCTTGGAGGCTTTGAAAGACCTGATCACAGAAGCGTGTTGGGATGTCAGCTCGTCCGGCATCTCTCTGCAGAGTATGGACTCCTCTCACGTCTCTCTGGTCCAGCTCACACTCCGAAGTGACGGTTTCGACTCCTACCGCTGCGACAGAAACCTCGCCATGGGAGTCAACCTCAGCAGGTGGGAACACAATGATTTAACCACTAGCTAACATTAACGCCATCATCTGACAGTTGAGGCTATTTAATGGCGAAGTAAAGCTTGTGTGTATAGTAGTTGGCTGTCAAAATGGTCTTGTAGCTTCTGCTGATATGACAACTTATGCTAGCTGGCTGACAGGTGAACTTGCCATATTTCCTCTTGCCAAAGTCGAAGTAATCTAGTGAATTGTTTCCCGTAATGTAAACATGCTTGGGGTTTGGTTTGATTCAGTCGTTTCTAGCGATTAAGAAGTGTCATGCTGATACCAGTGTCTGCTTTTGTTAGCAGAGTTTGCTAGTAACTTGATGCTTACAAAGAAGTGGCCATCTTGCCGAAGTTGCCCGGGCATGCCCGTTTTTTAGTGAACACAATTTGCTACAGCTCTACAGTTTACCTTCCTGCGGTATCAAATTTGCGTTTTGTAAACATCATTTAGAGATATATTGGGTTATTTTAACATTAAGTTTCGAGAGATGTTGAAATTACCATTGTTGCAGTACGCCTCATTAAATCGAAATGACCTACGTCATTTGAGCGCCAAATTCACTGCAGGGAGGTTGGCGCGAATTGTTCTTTAACCCGGGAACGTCTACTTCCGCTTGTGCGCTGAAGTCTTTGTGCACTAATACTGTTGTGCATTTTGTACCGTTCATGGGATTTGATATCTCGGTACAAATGCACCAATTTGTTATGAAAACTTTCTCTACGTTCAAATCACGAGTCAACACAAGTCTGACTTCTCAACGTTGCTGAAAACACCTAGTCTTGCCTGCTAGACTCTATACTCAAGGCCTTACATGGTTTTTAATAGTTTAATAACTCATTTAAAGTCTTTTAAAGTCTGAGTTTGGGAGGGCTTTGTTCTTGATGCACTGTTCACTAGTCCACCATTCTATTCTTCTATTATTTTATAGGTCTACAGTTGCTTTTATTTTCAAGGTTTTTTTTAAATGTGAAATTGGTCTTCTCTTTCATTTTAACTGGGATTGAAAGTCTTGTATTTAAGTTGAGTAAGTTGAACTTGCAGACTCCCTGTAAACAATATGCCCCCTGTAATTGTGTAGTGCAAGTCTGAATTTATTTTCTTTCTTTTCTCCCATACAGTATGTCAAAGATCTTGAAGTGTGCAGGAAACGAAGATATCATCACCCTCAGAGCAGAAGACAATGCAGACACACTTGCCCTTGTGTTTGAGACACTCAGTGAGTGATTTAACATATGTTTATTATTGTTTGATATTGTTGCATTGTGTTTTAACAAGAAGAATTGGGTCCCTGCTGCTTGATTGCTTCAGCACCGGTTTGTATTGACCTCTCCTTTATTTTCTTTACTTTTTCAGACCAGGAGAAAGTCTCAGATTATGAGATGAAATTGATGGACCTGGATGTGGAGCAGCTGGGTATTCCAGTAAGTAACCTGTGGCCCCTCACTCTTTTTGGCCCAATATACTTTTTGTAAACCATTACATCCGTTTGCTAAACGGACCCGCCTGTCTGCCTCTCCAGGAGCAGGAGTACAGCTGTGTGGTGAAGATGCCCTCTGGGGAGTTTGCCCGTATCTGCCGTGACCTGTCTCAGATCGGCGACGCCGTCATGATCTCCTGCGCCAAGGACGGAGTCAAGTTCTCTGCCACTGGAGAGCTGGGGACAGGAAACGTCAAGCTGTCCCAGACCAGCAATGTGGACAAAGAGGACGAGGCAGTGAGTCTGAATTGTGTAAACGCACACAGGACCCAGCTGAGGGGTTTTACTGGTCCCAAGAAGTACGTTGTATGTTTAACTTTCCTCCCCCACGGTCTTATTTTCAGGTAACTATTGAGATGAATGAGCCCGTCCAGCTGATCTTTGCCCTCAACTACCTGAACTTCTTCACCAAGGCCACACCACTGTCCAAGACCGTCATCCTCAGCATGTCTGCAGATATCCCCCTTGGTAAGTGCGTCCATTCCAGCATGGTATAGTCCTCATTCAGATGTTTTACTTAACTGCACATACAGAGATGCTGGTGCACCTTTTCCCCCCCCATTTGATGTCTGTTGTTTTTTCTATTTATAGTGGTGGAGTACAAGATTGCTGATATGGGACACGTCAAATACTACTTGGCACCTAAAATCGACGAGGAGGCTTCTTAAATCTGGTTTGCAACGGACCAAAAAGGGGCGAATGGGGGCTTGTCTTGAGTGAAGAGTAGTGCTGAAGTGATCTCAACATAGCCAACTGACTCCCTTCATGATATCTGATGTCTTCCTGTCTGAGCAACTATGTCACAGTGGGAGTCTAAGGGAGGTGCGGTGTCAACGATTGTAGTCCACTGTCAACATTTTGAACAATGCAGTCTGTATTGAGATATTGAGGCTGTTAATGCATTAACCTTTGTTTGGGCCGCCATTCTCTCCACCCTGTTACCCCTGTTGCAAATCTCCGTTCTGTGGTCAAGCTTCTGTGACTCAGCTGAAGTGTTGTTCAGACTGGCTGGCTGTTAGTCCAGAGGAAAGTTCAGCACTTGTTCACTCTTCCTGTTTCTCCCTCCACTTCTACCTTTTTGGCAAGGCAAAATTCAAATAACCCATTCCTACTTGTAGATATGCATCTGTAAATACTTCCTGTGGTCTCACGCTGTCAGCCAACCCCAATTTTTGTATTCATTGATTCAAATTCCAAATAAATGACTACAGTTGTTTCCAAAATGTCTTTTCTTTTTGTATTTCTGAAGCAATGTGTGAAACACCAATACCATCTTGCAGTGAGTGCAACAGAGAAAGTTACAATTCCTAGATCACATCATTAAATACTAACAGGGTACAGGGTGTCCAGTTGTGGGGTCCTGTAACGTTCCTGTTGACAGAATGAGCTGGGATGATAACATGGTGCAGCCACTAGGTGGTGCACTTTCTCTACTTTTCACTTTATATTTGGCTCACTACCATTTAAAGTACATAGTTTTATTCACCTGCCAGATCACTCATGTTCGAGTATGTTATTCAAAGTAAATTTGCAAGTATAAAATATAATTTTGCTTACAAAAAAAATGTCGGATGGGATATTTTTGTTGGTTAAAAATGGGAATCATGGTTTATTTTCCCACTGTCAATTTGCTTTCAAATGGCTCTTGAGAGTCATATAGGTCAGGACATGGTGTCCGTTTAGCTCGTCGGTTCTTTAACTAGATATTAAGCCAGAGATTTTGATTCTGATCCTGTCCTAGCTTTCAGAAGATGGTTACATCACACAGGTCTTTAGTTCAGACAAGCTTCATTGCTTTACTCTATTTAGCCAATAAACCGCATCAAAGAATTCATCCATTTAGAGCACCCAGGTCAGGTCCAACCAGCAATATTGGCGAGAAGCAGAAGTCTGTATACAGCTTGTTGGTGTCTGCTAGGTAGCCAGTGGCCCAACAGTCGGGGATTTGCAAAGCCTTAATCTGATTGGCAGCCACATCTGGCAGCGGTCAGGACTGCTGTACAGCACAAGACTGTTTCCTGTCTCGAATGGTCCAATAAATGTAACTGGTCTCGCACTGCTGAAATGTGTTGCAGTCAGCTTGTATGTGTTGTGCTCTGCTGCCGCTTGCCATCTGTTGTATTAGTTGTTGCTTTATCACCTTGTCTGTGGTTCGTCTAGTTATTGCCATGTGTTTATTTGCACATCTTCTGTCTTACATTATCCCCCCAGTACTCCCATCAAGAGGCATTTTGCCCTTTTCCAGGCCATCACTGGAAATCAGAATTTCTTCTTAATTGAGCCGCCTGGTTAAAGAACGGTTTAAAAAGCAGCCCAGAGGAGAGGCACAGGCAGAGCAGATTATAATTTAGCACTAGATTGCCTGCCAGTGTAATCCTAGACTCCTGTGGGATGTGAAAACTCATCTGCTGAAAGGGCTGAACTGTAATGAGCAGTAGGAAAAGAGGATTTCTTTGATGTTTTGTTGTGGATTTATTTATTTATTAATTCCTAATACCTGATTTGTTTTTACTTTGCTTTAATCCGGACTAGCTGCCACCAGGCTCCTACTCTGTGATGAAATGTGCCTCGGTAAAATGATGAGGCAAGTCGTCCCCATGGGTCCATTACAGCTTTCCTTTTTTCTATAATGCAATGTTCTGTAGCCTTGAGTTTACCTGATAGAGCCACTGTCAGAGGTGGGTGGAGGGGGTGGGGGGGGCAGGAGAGATGGGACTGTCATCTGTGGAAGTGACCGATAAAGCACAGCGACAGCGTAGCCATTTAAGCTGCCTCAATATTTAATTAACTACTGCCGTCCAGGTTAAGATTAATTACTTCCTGGAGAAACGCGAAGAAGGTTCGACCTGCTCTTATATAGGGTGTCCACTTTCAGCCTACAGCAAGGTACCAGACAGAGCGGCTCATATGAACCGTTTTGAAACTTTGATGTGACTGATATTGGAAATTCTTGGCATTGGAAATACTCTTCAGTGGTATTGAAGTACTGTGCAGTGTATATACAGTATTGATAGGCAGGCTGGGATGTAGCCTGTGGTGAACCTGATCTTCGTTCTATTACACAGTCATGAGGATGCATTCCTGCACCACCCCCCCACCCCCCACCCCACCACCCTCCACCTCCACCCCTCCTCCTGTCTCTCTTCCCTTTCCGTCTCTGTCTGGCCTTTAAATTACTTTCTGGAGGCAGGGGATTTTGGCCAGGGAGATAAGGGGAATGGGATGAGGCTTTCTCTCTTGCTGTCTATCTCTATCTTTCTCCACGAGGCGGAGGGAGTCTAGTGCCTTTATAGAGAAAGAGGAGAAGAGGTTGTTCTTGCTCATCCCTTGGGTCAGTGAAGTGTGTGTGTGTGTGTGTGTGTGTGTGTGTGTGTGTGTGTGTGTGTGTGCGTGTGTGTGCGTGTGTGTGTCTGCTTGTCAGTCTTTCTGGTCCTAGAGGGGTCGATCACAACACTCAGACCTGACACTCTCTTACATAAGCCCTCTCCCTTCCCCAAGAGAAGAGCAAGATCCATAGATTATTGATGCCAGCATCGAGCGCGCGAGGCCGCACATGGCAAGGACATACCAGTCACACGCGGTGCACGCGCTTCTGTGTAAACTATAACACGGCATCGCATGTTTCAGGTGTGTTTCCATCTATTGCAAATGAATGAATTGCAGATAGTCTCCGTGCTCTCGGTGGCACACGAACACGGGGATTCCCTCCACACCTTACCGACGGTGGCGGCGTGTGTGCTGTGATGTTACGCGGTGAACACGCACGCGATCAGACGACGCTATGCATGCTGAAGTCGTACCCGCACGGATTAGCATTTTGATTTGATGTCTTTGTCCCCTTTTTCCTCTGTCGCTCAGACTCACAGCAACTGGCAAGACATGGACGGGGGGAGCGGAGAATGAAAGAAAGTGTAGCGAGAAAAAGGGGACTGGCAGTGCTCGTTATTTGTGACTAACTCGCTGACATTCGCGCGCGCGCGCACACACACACACACACACACACACACACACACACACACACACACACACACACACACACACACACACCATTCTGCTCACGTTGTGTGAATTCTGTGGATCTTAAATAACTCGTCTCCCTCTTGCTCTCTCCTCTCCAGCACTTTGCTCCCCATCACAATTCGATCTTTGTCCCTCTCTGTCCAGGGATCCCGCTTTGCTACTTAGCAACTGTTTCCACGGCTACAAAGTTGTCCCCCCCCCCCCCCCCCCCCCCCCCCCTCCTCCTCCTCCTCCCGCCTCCACAATAAGTCGCTGATGTCCCTCTGTTCTATTGTGTCCACTTCCTAAAACACGCGGATGAAACAGATGGATTAACAGGAACCGGAGGCCTTTCGCTGAGCGTTCATCTTCATCTAAAACACCGAGCTGTCTGACATACGTGCAGATTCAGCTCTGGTAAATAAACCCTTGTTGTTTGTCTCATGTGTTTCATCATTGCTCAGCTGCATGTTGCTATATGCTACAGTGTAGAGAGATGGTTGTTTTCTTTTATGCTTTTGGTCCTTTTTTATTGGTCAGATGAGGCTGCGGCAAGTCTGCTGATGAATGTGACATCCCCTCCCATACAGGCACGCACACACACACACACACACACACACACACACACGGCCCTCATATCTTGCGTTCCATCTCATGGCAGAAATAAACTTTCACGTGCAACAGTCAGATGGCATACCACGCAAACACGCATGCCCTCACAGCCTACACTCTTTCTTATAGTGACATTTGGGACACGTAGCGCGTGTCGCATGTCTTGCACTTTCCCCTCACACAGTGACATCGTGTTTTCCCTCTGCGCTGTGTGTCAGTGAACGTGTATTCCTGCACCAGACAAATTCCAATTTTTTTTCCGCTTCTATGTACTTGGCAAACGGAGTGTTTACGAATCTGACGTGCACTCTCTTGCACGCACGTCCACGCACAACGGGAGAGGAGAGGAACCAGTGCTCGGCGATTTTTGAGTCAGCTAAAAATAAAAGCCATAGAGACAAATAGGAATAATAAAATGATATAAGGCTGCTGGCTGCATTCAGACATGGATGCAAACGCTGGAGCCTCGGACCTATTTATATCACCTCTAAAAATAGACATTCTTCTCCATAGAAACATGAAATCCTTCTGAGTGGTGAATTACTCTCAAGCTGCTGCTGCCGTGCATGTACCTATCTGTGCGTGTGTGTGTGTGTGTGTGTGTGTGTGTGTGTGTGTGTGTGTGTGTGTGTGCATGTGTGTGTGGGTCTTTCTGTCGCTCCAAAGGGGAACAAAACAAGGAGCGAGCAAATTACTAACTGTATCATCCCAGCTGAATGGGCTTTTCTTGAGGAATCTCCATTCGCTCTGTTATCCTACAGGAGACATGATTTTACAGTGCTTTAGCGCGCGCCCCTCCCCTTCCCTCTCTCACGGTGCTGCAAGCCTACAGGCACAGCAGCACGGATGCATGCTCGTTAGTGTCCAGTGAATCCACAGCCAATCTGTAGGGGGATGGTGGGGGGGGGGGGGGGGGGGGGGGGGGCGTCCGGTTGATGTGATGTGACAAGTATTATAAAAATGTCACTTTGTTTCATCTCCTCGACAAAAATGGTCAAACATTTAGCACCAACTCAGATAAACGAAGTGAACCCCTGATTCAGCACGAGGTCAAATCCCTGTTAACAGGAATCATTTGAACGTGGTTGTCAACGGTGTTTTCCAATACTCCAATACGCTGAGGTATGTATTTTGGTTCATTGATTAGCTCCACGCTCAACGCTCGAGGCCTCACTAAATTTTCACTCTGCTGCGACAATGCTTCACATTGGGAGATGTGAGGTTTCATTTTTGAACACATAGAGAAACACAGAGTGACCTATTGGCTTGCTTAGGGCTCGGTTATGAGTCAGTCATCAACCCAACAAGAGAGATGATAATATGGATCAGCCAATTGACGATGCATTGCAAAGAGCTAATAAGACCATTCATCAACGCCCATTGAGACAAATGGTATTTTGACAGATTGATCCTTTATACTTCATGTAATGCTGCTACTGTAGTATCTGCATCATTGTATATCTTATATTTACTGTATGGCTTCTGTACATTGTTTTTTCTTTCTTTTAACTTTTAACTAAATGAATGTGGCAAAATACGATATTTGAAGTTAGTAATTCTATCAATTAATTTACAATAATAAATATACTACCATTGTAACTCTTTCTCTCTCAAACACACATGTGCACACACACACACATGCAAGCACATAGACACTCACCAACTTGAAATAGTAAGATCAGGGTGAGTACACAGCTATCGACACATGGCCTCACGCGTCTGTCTCGTAACGAGACATGACTCAGACTCAGCGCGGTGTGTTTCCTGTCTGCCTGATCTGCTCTCTCCTCTTCAGCAGACACTCTTGATGCCCTTGGTAAAACCAATAGGTGGTTCAAAAGGCTGACTCAACCAGCTCAATTTCACCGCCGCCTTTCCCCGGCGAGGGACGAGGGCTGTTCCCATCGTGTTTATTCTGTGTGAGCTGGTGGAGTCGAACCTGACACTGATTGTTTGCCCTACTGAGCCATTCAATCTACTGATAACTGTTATCCTTCCCCACTATAAGGTAGACCAATAGAACGCTGTGCGTGCACTGTGTGTGTGTGTGTGTGTGTGTGTGTGTGTGTGTGTGTGTGTGTGTGTGTGTGTGTGTGTGTGTGTGTGTGTGTGTGTGTGTGTGTAGATAGATAGATAGATAGATAGATAGATAGAAACATGACCTAAATACAAGAAAATACACGATGAAAATACATGATGAAGCAGGATGTGTGTGTGTGTGTGTGTGTGTGTGTGTGTGTGTGTGTGTGTGTGTGTGTGTGTGTGTGTGTGTGTGTGTGCTTGCGAAGGTATGACAGAGAGGCAGAAGGAATGAGATTGGATATTGAACATGGGATGTGTAGGTTGAGGAAGGGAAGTGGGAAGAGAGAAGAGTATAAAACACATTAGGCTAGAGGGGAATAGGAAGAGGAGAGGAGTGAAGATGGATTAGACACACACTCGGCAATAAATATAGTTCAATAATTGTTTTTAATTTACAATATTTATTTATTTTTATTTAGTTGTTTGATTTCCCACGAGAGTAAACAAACTGAGCTGTTACATGTAAATAATAAACACATAAGTGTTTGTGATTGTGTGATCTGTTTGGGATTAGTTACACTGTTCTGGATGTGTGTGTGTGTGTGTGTGTGTGTGTGTGTGTTTGTGTTTGTGTGTGTGTGTGTGTGTGTGTGTGTGTGTGTGTGTGTGTGTGTGTGTGTGTGTGTGTGTGTCCCTTCCATAGGTCTGTGTGTGCAGTCTGTCTTCATAGGCCCCTGAATGTGCTCCCCTAATGAACACACGGCATTATCCTTGCGGGGTCAACTGTAAGGATATTACACGCTAGAGATAGAGGTGAAGATACGGCGAGAGACAAAAGGAGAGAGAGGGAGATAGAGATCATGTAAGAGAGCAAGTGCAAGGATGCTGACCATGAGTTGAGAATCCATTTTGTTAAAAGTTACTTTAGAGATAAGAAGAGAGAAAAAAAAGAAAAGAGAGGGAGAGAGAGAGAGAGAGAGAGAGAGGGGGGCGGGCAAGCTTGCTCAACATGCCCTGAAGAGGACAGACATGGAACTATCCAGGCAGGAGAATGAGGATAACACAGTGCATCAGCCGTCTCACTGCTGAGGGTAAACATGTTAGCCACAGCCACGCTCCCTGCATCATCCAGACCCCCAGGCCTTGTCCAGGACCATCCAGGACCATCCAGGACCATCCAGGACCAACCCACTGCTGGGCTGACTGCCTCCTCTGCAAAGACATCCATCCCTCTGTGTTTTGTAGATTGACTATCCTGATGGATTTATTGGAAGATTTGAGTTCACACATGAAGGGTTTCATATTGCAAAATGCTACGAATCCATTCTGGGGGGGAAATGTTACCTGGAATTCATCGTTCATCATGTCTAAAACAGTTTACTCACTTTTTCATTTGCCACCACATCACTGCTACTAAACCATAATGTGCTTTCATGCCAGCAATCATAGTAGGTGTCACGTTGATCAGATGGTGGATATTTCATGTGGGAATGATATTTGACCTCTATTGTCAAGCTGCTGTGACAGCTGGGCTTCCCTTTCCTCCTGCAGGCTATTTACTGTTCCTCATGTAATCAACCTGATGTGTGAGGGTGCTTGACCCTTGATCTGACTTGATATTCCACCTCTTGCAACTGCAACCCCCCCCCCCCCCACACACACACACACACACACGCGCTCGTCCCTCCCCCTCTCTCCTCCTCCCTTCTGCCCTGGGCAGCATAACAGAGAGTCAAGGTCGCCTAAATTGATTCGGTTCCTCGCTGAACACAGAAGGAATCTCCGGCAGGATTTTAATTGCATCTCTGCACCAATCACTCACACACCCACACACACACACACACACACACACACACACACACACACACACACACATACACACGCATACATATATATATATAAGTAAGGACCTCGCTCTCTCGCGTGCCTAAATTGGCCGCGCAATGATAGAGACAGGCGAGAGATGAAAAGGAACAGTTGAGATTTTCTCTCCTTTCTAGAAGTTTATCCAGTAATATGTTTCAATATTAACTAGAATTACAGAATGAAATCTTCTACTTTGACATTAGATCAAAGGCTTAAATATCCTCTCTCTCTCTCGCTCTCATCTTCTTTCTTTCTTTCTTTCTCTCTCTCTCTCTCTCTCTCTCTCTCTCTCTCTCTCTCTCTCTCTCTCTCTCATACACACACAATTCAATTCAATGAGTTTTACTGGCATGAAGTATAATTAGAATAAAATAAAAAACAAATGTAAGGCGTAAAACCAATTAGAATAATACTATATAAATGAAGAATATGTTAATGTGAATTGAACGTAACAAAGAATTAAATACAATAAAATAGAAAATAATATGAAATACAGCAGTGGAATATGCTGATATCCCTTTTTTCTTGCTTACTTGCTTTCGTGTTTACTCTCTGTCTATCAGGCGGTGGCACATAAAGACGCATTTCAGTATTAACTTAACTCTCCTCGCTCTCTCTCTCTCTCTCCCCTCTCTATCTCTCTCTCTCTCTCTCTCTCTCTCTCTCCCCTCTCTCTCTCTCTCTCTCTCTCTGCCAGGGGGAGTGTGCATTCCTTCGCATCGGTGGAGCGGCAGTACGAGGTGAGGGTCCACGGAGAGAGGACAGGCAGCAGGAATCAACCATCACTGTCGCTTACAACACCAGAAAAACATGCAGGTGAGAGAAAAACATCTCTTTCCATCCTCGCCGCGAAAAGCCTCGTGATGTGACTGAAATGATTTGTTTCAACTGTAAAACTGGCTGAAGTTAAATGGCATGATAATACAGATCCAGGCTACTTGTTGTGTGAAAGGATTACTCCCATTAGTCCTCTTTCGGTTACGCGTGTCCTTCAGCAACACATTTCTTCACACTTTTCTCCAAAGCCCAGTTCTGGGCTGAAGTTATGTAATTGCAGCCCGCTGTAAGCCGCTTCGCCTTTAGCGCGCAGCAATCCTGCAGACGGCTTCCAGCAAGTGTCACTTGGCATCACGTCTCCCACCGTGACTTTCCTTCTCTCACTGTGTTTTGAATGTGTGTGTGTGTGTGTGTGTGTGTGTGTGTGTGTGTGTGTGTGTGTGTGTGTGTGTGTGTGTGTGTGTGAGAGAGAGAGAGAGAAAGAGAGAGAGAAAGAGAGAGAGATACCTCCTCATGTGGCTCTAGTGATTCATGCGTGACTAAAAATCTGTAAATAGTCTGGCATAAAACAGCGTTAAAATCCGTAGTCTGCCACAAATCTCTGCTTTGTAATTCTGCCTCTGCTGCTTCCTGACGATTGAGGCTGATGAATCAATTTTTTGCAATCAAGGGAAGAAATCCGTCCTCACCATCACGCCTCAATTGGAGGTCATATAAGTAGTCCAGTCTGCAGTGACAGAAGACTAAACATGCTCACTGATGTTCCTGGCTGTTTCCCCCCAGGATGTTTCTCATGTGGGGGTGGAGAACAGTGGCCAGAGGAAGCAGTGTGTGTGTAATCCTGGTGTTTTACAGATTGGTTTGTGCATAAAGGCTGCTGGGATAGCTCTGACAGAAGAACAATTGAAATTTGTTATCATACCGGACGAGAAATAAATGGTGTCTTTGCACACAAACGCCCGTTTACACAAATACACACACCGCCTGAGCTCAGTGGTTCAGGAGAATGAGGGGATCTGTAGACGTGGTGACTAACTAGCTGGTCACCGTGATTGATGATCAGTCAGTCAATCAATCAGTCAATCATGCACTCAAAAAGAGCTGCAGGCGTGTGTGTGTGTGTGTGTGTGTGTGTGTGTGTGTGTGTGTGTATTATCTGCATCTGTTGTTTGAGTCTTCATGGATGTGATGTGTGTGTGAATTTGTATCTGTTTTGGGCCTCCAACCGTCTCTCTCTCTCTCCACTTGTGTTTGTTTTGTTTCTAATACTGCAGTGGGACTCGCTTCAGTTTACTTTTAACGAAGAATGAAAAGATGTTCAGTTGTGTTTCGCGTCATTCGTTGGATCCTGTGTGGCGAGGCGGTGGGTTTGGCCTCAAAGTCACTCTGAGTCAGTGAGACCAGAATGGCTGTCAGTCATTTTGTGATGGAGTGCGGTAATTTTCTTTTTTGTTGTACCCACTTTCCCTCAACGCGCCTCGTCTACTTCTACCTCAGTTAGTGACTTCCTATATTTCCCAGAATGCCCTGCAACAACCCTCAGAGAACGGGTGTGATACATGTGTAGGCGGAGAGAGCGATAGCGATAGCAGAGCAGTGAGTTTTTTCCCTTACTCAAAACCCAACACGCCTTGTGGCCGCATTGCGTTCTGGTCTATAGAAGATGCTGTCGGTGGAGAAGCGAGTGTCTCCTCCTCTTCTTTGATGGATTTGATTATGATTGCTGAACATCGGTGAAAAATTGTGATGCTAGAAAGAAGCTCTTTAATTCTGAAGGGGCTGACACCAAAACCTGACTTTTAACGTTGAGGTTTTAGATCGATGGAAAATGCTCTGCTGCTCTGCAAATATCTCAACATGAAGAAAAAATACTCCACCGAACAACAAGCTGGGCCCAGGAATGCGAGATACACCGCCAGCAGTTGTTTTTGTTGCTTTTTAAAAGTGTTTTAGGGCGTATTTTTCCTTTCAGCTCGGTCCCACGCAGTTTTCCACAGACCAGCGTTTCCACGTCAATCAAAGCAGCCGCGCACAATCAACCTGCACAGATCAGTAACCATTACACCCGTCAGGCTGACAGCAACACACACACACACACACACACACAGTGTTTTATACTGCACCTGATATAGTGGCTGAGGGACCCACCTGTTCAATAGGTTGAGTGATTGGTGGATTTAGACTCCTGAATTATTTACAAGCCCAGTAACGGTATCCTCCGAAGTTTGAACGGGGATGAGCGACTCGCACTTCTGATCCAACTTCCCCCCAAACAGACGGTTCAGCTGAAATCCAGCTCTGAGCTTTAAAACAGGTCGGAACCGGTTTTTCAACAAGCCCTCACATTACACTAATCGCCGTTGTTTCAGAGTTTCATTTGAACAGGATCTGACCTTTTTAATAGGGTCAAGCTGATCACTTTCAATCGGTTTGATCGGGTTAATTGGCTGCTTCTTCGTCAGCAAGTTGTAATTACAATGTGCGCAATCAAACACACACACACACACACACACACACACACACACACACACACGGCAAACATCATTGCTCTGAGAGAGGCTCAGTATTATCGACCCCGAACAAGTGCAGTGAGTTGAAATGATTGGTTCACCAAGAGGCTGAGGTAAAATATTGATCAGTGAACAATCAATATTTTTTATATTTATCAGTTGTATCTTCATCATTTGTCAATATGCTCATTCGTCAGTGAAGAGGAAAAACGGGACAGAATGAGGATTTTCTTTGGCATAGACCCTCCCTGTGTGTGTGTGTGTGTGTGTGTGTGTGTGTGTGTGAGTGTGAGAGAAAGAGAGGGGAGTTGAGGGAGGGGGGGGTGGGGGGGGGGCAGGGGCTGATAATTGAAACATGGCTCCTCTATTGCTCTGGGCCTCCCCAGAGTATTAATTCTTTCTCCACATGAAGGTTCACACATCAATATAACACACACACACACACACACACACACACACACACACACACACACACACACACACACACACACACACACTGAGCGTGCAGTCCATATGGATGTGCCATCCTCCGCAGACACACTGATTCGCACTGACAGCCATACAGAGAGGCTCAGGCAGTAAAGACACAAATAGTCTCAGCGCTCGACCATCAGCCTGCACACAGAGTTCCTTCAGATCCCACACAGCAGGAGCTCCCTCATGGAACCACACACAGCACAACCATCTCTTAAGGATGCAGCCTACATATTTTATTACACCGGCTCTCAGTAAATGCTCCAGTGTTGACGGAGGCTCGGTGCAACTAAGTGAACACAGCAGCTCATTTCTCCACATTTTGGTTCATCGTGCAGCGCCGCTAACCGTGTAGCATCCAGCCTGCGAAAATCATTTGCTCATTCAAGCGCTTCCTTGAAAAAGTAACATCCTTTCAGTCATCTTATGTAAGTAAGATCTAAGACCAGCTGGGGGTTTTTTTCTTTTTTTTTTTTTTTCAAATGGAGGATAACTCGACTCAACGCTGTATTTCCTCAATGCAGAATGCCAACAAACAACACATCTAACTCCCAGTTAATCTGCGTGTCGTTCTTCTGCTGCTTTGCATGTGAATGGCGGAGGTTTGATCCCGTCTCTCGCAGCAGGACGCCGCGGTGGGAAGTCCCGCCCGCTAGGATTCATACGCCAAGGTTTTATCAAGTATTTACTGTATCTCTGCCTTTCTACTGTCATCCCTAGTCAGCGCTTCTCCCCCCCCCCCCTCACGCCTGTCTTTCCTCTCTCACTCTTATCTCATTTTCCTCTTTCTGTACTCGGCACACGCACACACACACACGCACGCGCACACACACACACACACACACACTCACTCTCTCTTCCTCACACTAACAGAGACCGACTCTGCCTCCGCATGCTTAGGACCCGGTTGGTATTTATACTTCACCTGGAGAGTAGCCTGGTGACAGGTGACATCAGGGAGAGAGAGAGAAGGGTGTGTGTGTGTGTGTGTGTGTGTGTGTGTGTGTGTGTGTGTGTGTGTGTGTGTGTGTGTGTGTGTGTGTGTGTGTGTGTGTGTGTGTGTGTGTGTGTGTGTGTGTGTGTGTGTGTGTGTGTGCGGAGGAGAGAGATGCCGTGGGAGAAGAATAGGAGGAGAGAGAGAGAGAGAGAGTGAGAAGGAGTGATTGACTGGGAAATAAATTGGGAGGGATGAAGGAGCGAAATGTGTGCTGACATCTCGGGTGGAAAGGAAGAATGAATATTAATATGACTGGCTAATGAAATGACTGTGTGTGTGTGTGTGTGTGTGTGTGTGTGTGTGCGTGTGTGTGTGTGTGTGTGTGTGTGTGTGTGTGTGTGTGCGTGTGTGTGTGTGCATTGTGAAATTCCAAGTGAAACTAGGTTAGGTCTTTAGGTCTTGGGTTATCTCTTTAGAGGTGTTGAATAGGGATCGCAGGAAGGGAAGCGCTTGGTTTGTGGTTTATGGGATGAATAGGCGAGGAAGGAAGGACACAAGGGAAGGAGACAACTCAACGAAGGAAGGGAACACCAACATTTTACTGACTGTTTTTATGTTTTTACCCAGGGCTTTCTGGGGCTGTGGCCAATATGTTAGGGTAATATTGAAGCCTAGTTGTTATACTGCTGCTGGTAGCCAGTTCTGATGGTGTGCTCCAGTGTGTGTGTGTGTGTGTGTGTGTGTGTGTGTGTGTGTGTGTGTGTGTGTGTGTGTGCGTGTGTGTGTAGGTGACAGATATATGTGTGTTCTTGTATTTTGATATTTTGATACCAAATATTCTCACAATGATAGAAAGATGAGAAAGATCCCCAAAAGAGCCTCCCGTCTTTAGAGTAATGAAACGTCTCAGCCGAAACCTCCACCGGCCTGCTGAAATCAAACCTGCAGGGTTGAGTTTATGTCCGGTATTGATCACTTTGATCTGTTATTTTGTTGCGGTTTTGCGAAAATTGCTCTGTTTTATCGTTACTTCATCACGCTCGTTGAGTGTTTTTCACAATTTCCTTCCCCCGGGGGATCAATAAAGTATCTATCTATCTCTATCTATCTATCTATCTGTTTTCAGTGTGCACATTACATTACACTCTGCTGAATGTCAGTCAGAAGTTTGACACGGTAACATTTCTATTTAAAAAATGACAAAATAATAATAATAAAAATAATAAATAAATTACATACAACATGCAATGCAAAATAATTGGGAACAGACCAGACATAGACAGTAGTAAATGGGCTGTAACTAGGTTAAGGTCAGTTTACAGGGTTGGGTTTAGGGTTAGGCATGTAGAGCAGAGCATGACTTCAGGGTTGGAGAATGAATGAAGTCAATGAAGGACGTCACACGTATAGTAATACAAACTTGTGTGTGTGTGTGTGTGTGTGTGTGTGTTAAAATGTGTGTTTGGGGTGTTTAAGACTGTTTGTATGAGAGAGGAAGGTTAGCGTGACTTGTCATCTTTACCTTTATTCCTTCATATTTACGTCGGTGTTTTTAAGTTTCCGTTTGACCCTGATGAAGCGAGTCAGGCCGAGCAGCTGCACCTCTGCTGGCTGCTTCAGAGTCATGGTGAGGCTAAGTATGGGGACATGAGTAATACATGGTTGGAAGAGGGAGCGTATCTCTGGTGTGGCCTGGCAGGATCTTAATCACATATAACTTATTAATGTCTCCCATCTCCCATTGGTGATGTGGCATTGCAAGACTCCTCATCCCTCTCTCTCTCTCTCTCTCTCTCTCTCTCTCTCTCTCTCTCTCTCTCTCCTTCCTCTCCATCACCTCTCTTACATTCCTCCTCTAACTCCCATCACCCTCTCTTGTCCGTCCCACTCCGTCATTAGGAGTGGGTCTACGATGCTCCAGCCTCTCTTATTCCCTCTCTCCACTCATCTGTCATCCCCCCCCCCTCCCCCTTATCTCTCTGTTCTGAGAGTGGTACAGTAGAGTACAGTGAGAAGAGACCAGATTTCATGCTTGATGTCAGGACACACTGAACCGACGACGCGACGGCTAATATTTAAGAATTGATGCCCAGTAATGGTCTCTCTCTGTGGATCAGCAGATGTTATAGCAGGGAAAGCCAGCTGAAGCGTTAAGAGGGAACAGGAGAGATAAAACTACTTGAAAAACTGTGTGTATACGTGTGTGTGTGTGTGTGTTTGTGTGTGTGCAGTGGTCCATGAAAGAATGTAGTACTGAATTTTCTTCTGTTTACACTCGTTGCCTCGGTGCGCCTGTTTGTCTCCTGTCCTTCACTTTCCAATTTGTCACTTCCACAGCAGAAGGCCACGTTGAAAACAATTGTTTCTTCAGAAGACCGAACCGCCGCTGAGAGCTTTCCCTGTTTTTTTTGTTTTTCATATCATCCCCTCCGCTGTGCTGCTGTTTATCGGTGAATAAATACACGTTTGGATGAATGGAATTGTTTCTGTCATCTCTTTCCATTTCATTGTGTTATCATTAGATTAGCGCTGGTGCGTTTGGTAGCACACCCTTTCTTCATTTGTGTGTGTGTGTGTGTGTGTGTGTGTGTGTGTGTGTGTGTGTGTGTGTGTGCTCAAACCCCTGTTGTGTACGTTTCCTTATCTACTGTATCTATTAGTCTCTCCAACCTCATTTTTTTCTCTCTCATCTTTTGCTCGTTTCATCCTTCTCTTCGTGTGGAAAATGCACAGAAATAGCCTCGCAAATGCTTTCCCTTGCAGAGTGCTTTCATATCTTCATCTCGGCCCTCCATCCTCCATCCTCCATCCTCCATCCTCCATCCTCCATCCTCCATCCTCCATCCTCCATCCTCCATCCTCCATACTCCATCCTCCATCCTCCATACTCCATACTCCATCCTCCATCCTCCATCCGCCATCCTCCATCCTCCAATCCGCCATCCTCCATCCTCTATCCTCCATCCTCCAATACTCCAGCCTCCATCCTCTATCCTCCATCCTCTATCCTCCATCCTCCAATACTCCAGCCTCCATCCTCCATCCTCTATCCTCCATCCTCCAATACTCCAGCCTCCATCCTCTATCCTCCATCCGCCATCCTCCATCCTCCATCCTCTATCCTCCATCCTCCATCCTCTATCCTCCATCCTCCATCCTCCAATACTCCAGCCTCCATCCTCTATCCTCCATCCTCTATCCTCCATCCTCCATCCTCCATCCTCCAATACTCCATCATCCAGCCTCCATCCTCTATCCTCCATCCTCCATCCTCCATCCTCCAATACTCCAGCCTCCATCCTCCATCCTCTATCCTCCATCCTCCATCCTCCAATACTCCATCCTCCATCCTCCATCCTCCAATACTCCATCCTACAGCCTCCATCCTCCATCCTCCATCCTCCAATACTCCATTCTCCAGCCTCCATCCTCCAATACTCCATCCTCCAGCCTCCATCCTCCATCCTCCAATACTCCATCCTCCATCCTCCATCCTCCATCCTCCATCCTCCATCCAATTTTCAATTTCAAAAAAGCTTTATTGGCATGAAAAGACTTATATTGCCAAAGCAAACGTATATGAACAGACAAAGAACAACAACAACAATATGAAAGTACATGCCACAAGTAACAGGGCAACACAAGTAAGAACAGCAATGAATGAAAAATTATTATTATGTATTATTAACTAGTATTATGTATACTTCAGTAGTATGGTGTCTATTAAAATGCACATGCATATATACATATACATATACATAGACACACACATACATATATAACAATAATAAACAAATACATTTGATAATAATACAAATAATAATAAATAAATAAAATAATTAATAATAATAATAATACATTATAGTAACAAAAACAACAATGACAACAACAGCAATCATGATGATTGTCCATATCATCTTCACTCACTCACTTCCATCCTCCATCCTCCATCCTCCATCCTCTATCCTCCAGCCTCCATCCTCCATCCTCCAGCCTCCATCCTCCATCTTCCATCCTCCATCCTCCATCCTCCAATACTCCTCCCTCCTCCTTTTCTCCTCGTCTCTGATAGGCCAGGATTCATTACGCTAATTGACTTCAGTTCTTCCAAGAACACGACCAAACCTCACCTTGCCTCGCCACGTCCTTTCTCATTCACAGTTCTCTCTCTCTCTCCTTCTTTCTCTTTCGCTCTCCCTCTGTTTCTCTCTCTCTCTCTCTCTCTCTCTCCCTCCTTTTTTCTCTCTCTCTCTCTCTCCCTCTATGTTTATTTCTCTCTCTCTCTCTCTCTCTCTCCCTCTATGTTTATTTCTCTCTCTCTCCCTCTCTCTCTCTCTCTCTCCTTCTTTCTCTCTCTCTCTCCCTCTATGTTTAATTCTCTATCTCTCTCTTGCTTCCTTATTTAAGTGGAGGATTTGCATGGTCAGACTCCTTTGGGATCACATAGCCGTTTAAAATCCTCCATGTTTACCGTGTGTGTGTGTCTTTCTCTCTCTCTCTCTCTCTCTCTCTCTCTCTCTCTCTCTCTCTCTCTCCCTCCCTGACATCCTTTGCTTTTCTCTTCTCCCTACAGAGTAAACAGCTTCTGTTTGTTCTGTGTCTGTCTCTTTCATCTTTCTCCCCGCAGTTGTGCTAGTATATACTGTACGTGTGTGTATGTGTGTGTGTGTGTGTGTGTGTGTCCTTTCTTGCAGAGGCAAGAAATCAAAATATATATCTATAAAAAAAAAGAATTTGATATCAACTTCATCTCCAAAAAGGTTTAACTTTGAAAGGGAAAGACTTGAAGAGGGATGGTGAGAGTCAGGATGGATCAGGAGCTGAATGTAGAAATGATCCTGAACAGACTTTTAAGCCAACGGAACAAAATCACGAAGGACTGAAGATGTGATAATACTCAACTCAGTAATGTACCTCCACCTCCACCTCCACCCTGATTCCTCAGAGAGCAGTGAACATCTGTTGTCCTTGGGATGCCCGTTTCACACAAGCACTTGTAAACCAACTGGAAATCAGCGCCTTGTTTGGTGACATATCTCAACGTGAGGATTCACTTTTCAGCATTCAGTACCAATATGAACAAATTACTTTTTCATCAATGTCCCATCATCCCTCTTTCTCTACTGTACTTTTAAAGAGCTAAAAGAGCTAAAAGAGGAATCACTCTCATCCTTTTGGAGTCAATACATTCCTACATTTATCCCTCCAAGTCATTGGATGTGGACACGCAGTACAAAAAACTCTGAATTATTTCTAAACCCTCTTAAAACGTTTGTTATATTCTTCCAGGTCATAGGTTGAGGATATTCTGCAGGCAAAAGCAGAATATCCTACTTGGCGATAACATGTCAAGATTGCAGCTCTGTGCGTTTCATTCCCAAATAGACCTATCTCTCTGACCTCTGAACCCTTCCCCCCCTCTTCCCCCCTCCCTCCAGGAGGATGGCAAGGTGGTAGATGGCAGCCTGCTGGGAGATGCCAATGGCGTGGAGCCGGGCCCCGGCAGAGTGAAGGAGTCTGGGAAATGGCAGAAGCCTCGGTTCTCTCGGAAAGCCCTGATGAAATGCTGCCTGGTCAAATGGATCATTGCCAGCACACAGCCACAGGACAAAGGTGAGAGGCTGGTGTGTGTGTGTGTGTGTGTGTGTGCGTGTGCATGTGTGTGTGTGTGTGCTTGCAGTGAATGCGAGTGTGACTAACAATGTTTGAATTGATTGGTGAACTGACTTGTAGCACCTCTCCTGGCCTCCGGTGGTCCCTGTGGGCAGCTTCACCTCAGGGTCAAGAACCCACAGATCATTAAAGTCCATTTATTTACTTGTCCCTCTCTCTCACTGTGCCATTAGTATGCTGCATATACTGGAGGGAGTAAACTAAAGCCCCCATTGGTCCATTCTGTAAAAATTGGTGCTGTACCTGCCCCGGACCCAGCAGACAGGTTCCAGTCCAGGTACGCCGGTACACTAAGTCTCACTGCTCCACCCAGTGGTTCAGCTGCAATCCTGCACCAAAGTCTGTTTCAGTAACTCCATACTGGCCTGAGAAAATAAAAGTGGTGTTTTAGCATGAATGGAACAAACAAAATGAATCTCTGTTTACTTGAAATACAGATGAATACAGATGTAGCCTTCGCCAGGAGGTTGTCAGAGACCTGTCTTCAGCTCTGCCTCACATACTGTACGTACCGTGTAATGGTACTCTAGCAGGTCAGTGAAACGTGAGAGCTTGATCCGATCCTATAAGGCCTGCCCCCATGGCTAATCACACAATCACACTTCTCACAGGTATCCCTTCTCCGCTGCTTCCTTCCCTGCCTGTAATATTTAGCCTTGAAGCTGCAGCGGCCAACTTTGCACTTTGGCAGCCCCAGTGAGAGAGATGGTGGTTAGAAAGTTCGAAGGACTCCGTTACCCACAGCTCATGCAGCGTGACGTCAGTAAACCCACTTTAAGATTACGTTTCTTCTCCTTCTTAGTGGCTGGTAGAGGTGGAGGTGGTGAACAAAAAAAAATCTCACATCAGGTTTCAGCCATCGCTCTCATGGTATGATTCATCTCTTTCCTGCCAGTGACCATACCTGTTAATTTAGTGGGGAATCTACAGCGCCCTAATTTGTGATTTAGGCTGATAAGATAAATGTATTTGTTTCCATAAAAACTACAGAGAGCGCACACACACACACACACACACACACACACACACAGGAATCAGTCTGTAACAGCAGAATCACATTCAGGTCCTATTCTGTATATTTTGGCTTCAAAATCATGGGAAGTTTTCTTTACGTTGCTTAAGTGGAAAAACAGCACAACACACAGAGAGAGAAAGAGAGAGAGAGGCGGCCTGCTTTATCGCAGCAGTACAGAGAGAGAGAGAGAGATTGAGCATCGCTGGTGGGCAAGCCCTCACCTAGCTAATGGCCAGCAGCTAAAAATAGCAGAGTAGAGATGGAGATATGTATCAGAGAGAGGTGGGGTGGGTGGCGTGGGTGCGTTTGTTGTTGTGGTTTCAGTTAGGCTTGGAAAGTCTGAGGCAGAAAGGGAGAGAGAGAGAGGGGGGAGGGGGGGGGAGGGCGAGCTAGACAGCCGGCGAGGCACAGAGGGTCACCGCCCAGTTTGATGGACTGGGCGGGTTGACGGTAAAGGAGGGAGGGGCCCGGGGGTGTTACTGGTATCCCTGACCTGCAGTATCCCATTTAAGACACGAAAACTGTTTGATCACATACAATGAGAGTGATCTACGTTAATGATTTTCCATCTAACCCGGCAGTGTAGATAAGATGGAAGAGAAGAAGAAGATGAAGAGGAAGGTGCTCAAATTACCAGCGAGCACCAAGTTTAATCTCTCAATTAAAAGCAAAAAAAAAAACCTGAAGAAAGAAACGAAAACGGAGGGGAGGGGAGGGGAGGCGCAGAACGAGGCCCTATAGGGGAAATGGAGAGATATGAATGGCTATAAGATGAAAAGTGTAATATGAGAAGGATCAGGGATGAGGGGGGAGGCAAAGAAGGGAGGGAAAGCGTGTGGTAAAAAAGGGTGGGAGGGCCAGTCTCTACACTGAACTGTCAAATATTACTTCTCTGTGTGGCTGGTGCATTTACCCCTGCTCTGGAGCAGAGAGTGAAGGTGCTACATATAGCGTCTTGCCACCTCGGGAGTCGGAGTCTGGCGTTGAGTGTCCGGGGTGACCGGCGGCGTGGCCCACGGTCCTGGGGCTGAAACAAGAGGAGTGTTAATGGGCGGCGGTGTTGTGTGTTTGTGGTTTGTTGGGGTCTGTTATACGAAACGACGGTGGCGACCGGAGCCCGAGGTAGGGACCCGACGTCGTGCGCTTCAATTCACCTCCTCCTGTCAGGGCAGAGCGAGAGAGAGAGAGAGAGAGAGAGAGAGAGAGAGAGAGGGAGGAGGAGGAGGAGGAGGCAAAGGGATTGAACATCACCTGTAAGCAAACTGGGACACCAGTTTGAGAGAGGAGCTTTGGTGTCTAAACTCAAACAAGGCAAGCAACACTGGACCGAGGAACCTCCTGGACAAGAAGCAGCCAAAGATAAAAGTTTGACCGGAGATATACTTTCCTTTTCTAGCGAGTTCATGTTCAGCAGGAGTTTTTTTTTTTTTCATATAAGCTCTAATATAGATTTAGGGGTTTAGATTGTTAAGCCATCTCACCTCTTGTTTTTTTGTTTTTTTTTCTCGTTGGGGACCCTGATTTGTGCTTTTTTTGGGTCCTGGTCTCCTGGTCTCCTTGTTCCTCACCCTGTGGTGCTGCTCGCCCCGGTCATAGTAGAGAGGATGGATTCATGCAAGGCAGAGTGTGAGAAGGAGCTCTCAAAACTGCTGCGATGCTTCTTTGGCTTCATCACTGGCACGCTAGTTCCAGGTACTTTCCCACTCTCATTGACTCTCACTGTTCCTGCTTTGGTTTTAACGGCTGTGGTTGAATTTGCCTCGGTGGTCTCGTTCTGTCTCGTTCTGTCTCGTCTTATCGGGTTTGTGTCTGAGTTCACGCCGTGGCAGTGGCACCGTTTTCCTCCAAATTAGGACTTTTATTGCCTTTCTGTTCTTTTCTTAGTATGTCCTTCTTGTGTTAGTCTGTGTGTCCTTCCGTCGAGCATTGATTAGATGTAAGTCTATCCCCTGTCCTCCTCTGTCCTTCTATGAATACACCCTTTCATCAAGCCACCGCTGGCTGAATCAGCACTCTCCCCCTCTTTCTGTCTTTCCTGTTTCCTCTTTTCTTTCCTCCCTCATTCTTCTCTCCTCTGTCTTCGGTCATCCATCCCATTCTGCCCGGCGTCTCTTGCTCCTTTCCCTGTCCCAGATTCTCCCACGTTTTTTTTTGTTTACCAGACAGGTGAGGCGCAATAGTTTACATGTCCTCTTTAGAGAGGCGACGGGAGAGGAGATGCTGACTTCATGATGAATGGTAAAAATGGCCTTCTTGTACCTCCTGTTTCACTTCAGCCAGTACACTCATCTGACAGTTCCCAATCTGAATCAACATTAATGGAGTTTCTGTTCAGGTAGGGGCTCAGGTCTCTCACTGATCCATTACCTAAACCTAATTCTGCCTTTAGTAGAAAACCCACAGAGGCAGGGAGAAGGGAGGAGAAAGCACCAACGAGGAGGAAAGAAATTGAGATATTTTCCTTTTGAAGAGATTGTGAGGAGGAAGATACATTACAAAAATATATCACTGTTGGATTCATAGCTTATGATGTCCAGCCCTTTGTGAAGAGGGGTCATCGCGGGTAAAAAAAAAAAAAAAAAGAATGGAGAGAAATAAAAAAGTCATAACCGAGAGCAGAGCGAGAGGGAGAACAACGAAAGCTTTGATTAACAAGTCCCGCTTTTAATTGCGAGGGCTGAGGCTTGGCTTTGAACCTGCCTGGCTGAGGTGGCTTTATGAAGAGGGGATTATCTCATGTAGAAGTGAGACTGGGGTTGGCTTTAATTGGAATAGATTAAGTAGTTGAAGGGGGAGGGGGGGGGGGGGGGAGGCAGGGAGGCAGAGATAGAGGAAGGAATGGGAGGAAGATGAAAGAGCTCCCGTCTTCCCCCCCGATGCTCTGTGAAAGGATTCTGCACCTCTTTTTATTGGGGGGGGGGGGAAGTCATGCAACAAATTTGAATGCACAGTTTTGAACACAAAGTTTTGCACACATAAACACTCTGAGAAGTTTCCAGCAGCAGCAGTTTCCCCGGGCTGCTGGAAAAGATGCAAACGTTGGAAGAAGAAAAAAGACACCAAACCACCGTCAGATCAGCTGGTTCCAGCGGGGCTCGATTATACGCAGGTGACTTGGGGGGGTCTGTGTTGTTTTGTAAACTGTGTTGCACATTCATCGCCCTTCATCACACTCTCATTTAATGGCGGAGTCGTACAAGGGGGGGCGACGGGGCTCTTGTTCCTCTTGTAAGTGACATTACATTACATCGGTGAGGGACAATGGCCTCACTGCTGCAGTCATGGTGCACATTTCATATAGGACTCCCTGGTGGATTGCTTTATCCATGTATTGGCTAGTTCCAATCAATCATATACCTTTGAAAGGCAGAAACTGATGATGTGACAAACCACACAGTGTCCACCTATTGGTTTGCAGCTGAGTAAGCCTATATAGGGTTTTAGAACAGTCAGAAAAATTGGATCCATTCTCTCATGTTTCATTTCTTTCTTTTTTTTTCTTCCTCTTATTGCGTTAGTGAATGAATGTAAGCCATTAAACTGCTCTGTGGTGCGTTGTGTGGTGCCCAGTGTCCCTCTACTGGACAGAGCAGATATCACATGGCTCCTGGGGTAGGGGTTGGCGTTATGTCACTCTAGAGGGCGCTGTGGCATCTGTGTGGCATAAGAAATGTAATAAAAGAAACTGAGATCTTAATACGGCCTTCGGGGGGCCACATCAAGTCACCAGACCAAGTTGCAGGCACCTTGGCGTAGAGTCTGCTGTTTCCTGAAACTGCAGAAGAGATCAGAAATCCCATCGTTTGTTGTTGCTTCGATGTTCGTGCTGGAAAACCCTCTCAGGCGCTGCAGAAGCTCCTAAAAGTGTAAAATGTCAGATGAGAGATGCTTTACATCAAACCACTCGGTGCCCTCTGTGTGTGGACGGGCATAATAACCACTCTCCTCAGGATAGAAATGTTTCTCGCCATGGCTAAAGTCGATGGTGCTGAATGGATTTGTCCTCATTGATGTTTGCATTACCCTCTAAGGGGCCCAGTGGAGTGAAACCAAACCAGGTAAATGCACCCCACCTGACTTCATTACGCCCTTTTTATCTCTCCGTTATGGGACATATATCTCAGGTGGTTCCTTTATTTTGTTACTAACACACTCCTATGGGGAGAGAGGGGGAGGAAGAGCTTAAGAGAGGGACAGAGAAGAAGAGAAAAGGGATCGATGTTGAGGGGTATGATGTGTGTGATATGAAAGGTCAGTGGCGCTTTTTGTGGTTTGATCCGTTTGATCCCCCCCGCCCCCTTTTTTCTGTCTCAGTGTTGCGAACTCAAACAGATTTTCAAATGTGGCCTCACACTCACACACACACACACACACACACACACACACGTAAAACTCACTCACCTGTCGCCTTTTCCCCAGTGCCAGTCGGTTGCCTCTCTGCGATGACCTCCGTGCTTTTACCTTCTTTAAGTCTGACCTGTGATTTCTAGTGCCAGTTATCATATTTAGTACTTCTACCTTTGTAGCAGCGTGGTCTGTCATAGTTTGATCTTGTCTTGTTGGAGTCCCTGGGTGTCATCTAGTGTCTCCAGCCATATCCAGAGCATCTCAGAGCAGCTCACTAGTGGTGTTGGCCTGGTTGCGGTGGCTGAATTATGGGAGCTGTGATGGCTGCTCTGTCTGTGGAGGCCAGGAGACGCCTCTCTCGTCCCAGCTGCCTCTCCCACTGTGGCCACAGCGCCGCCAGGTACCATCGCTCAGGTAGGCACTCGTATGGTTTCACCTCTGTCAGTCCGTCTGTCTCTCATCCTGCATCCTCTAATCACAGTGGTAACCAGCAAGATTTTGTATTTAAGTCTGAGTTTCTGTAGTTTGAGTTTCTGTAGGTGGCGCTCTTTTTTCTTTGTGGTTGGTGGTTTTCGGTGCTCACACTAACTATCCAGTTCTTCTTCCAAAAGCTTTCATCAACTGGCTATAGGTTGAATCACTCTTGTCTCATATCAATCAGCAATAGAGACATTTATTTATATGAAAGTGTAACAGATTATTACTTTAAAACAGTTTAGTTTTCTTTAGTTTTCTTTAGTTTTCTTTCTTTCTTTCTGCCAAATAACAAGCGAAGCCTGAACAGGGTGTCAGCGAGTTTATTAATTTATGTGAAAATGTTCTTTGATGAGCAGCGAATCATTTCCCAATATTTTGCAAATGTCACATCCCACTGTCAGTTTCTCTGACTGTAGATAGCGTGGATGGTTTTAGAGTGAAGACTGTGGTGAGGCGATTACTTACTCTGATGAGTCTGAGAGGGAGGAAACAACCTCCATCCTCTCTCCCTCTTTACTGTTGTGTCAGCAGGCAGCCCCAAGCCAAACTATTAGACGTCTCTGGAACAACAAACACACACACACACACACACACACACACACACACACACACACACACACACACACACACACACACACACACACACACACAAAGACCACATAAATACACATAGGCAACGCAGGCATCCCATGTACAAACTTACTTACACATGCGTGCACACACACACACACACACACACACACACACACACACATGCCACCTGATCCACTCTCCTCCATAAATAGGAGGACCTTTAAGGTAAACCGTCTCAGTGTGATGGTGGATGTTGAGGAACAGGAACACGTGGAACAGTTTAATTCTGCGTCGAGCTCAAATGGATTTGTGACGAGTGAGTGATGCTTGATTCAGATTCTCTCCTGGTAAAGTAATAATAGCCGGTGGAGAGGCGAAGCTCACCACCACACCACAGAGCTATTGATCTCTCTCACTCCGGCCTCCTATCTGTGTCTCCCATCTCCATCCAAGTCAATGCATTATCACACACACACACACACACACACACACACACACACACACACACCTGTCTCCGTTCCCATCTATTTCATCTCGATGCATTAGCAAGTGCAGACTCATCAGTTATCTTTTCCCCACTTGCCAAGCAAGCACACACACACCAATACATTGTGTGTGTATATATACAGTATATACACACACACTTATGCTCACACACACACACACACACACACACACACACGTACACACACACCCGCCCACCATAGGTTCTGATGTTTTCTGTGACAATCTATTGTACACGTTAAATGATGCAGGAATCGAAATATGGAAAAGGGAACGTAGATGAAAGGACTGAGGCTGGGAGGTGGGGAGTCCCTGCTATTTGATCTCTGTCTGCTTGTGTTTAGGCGAGCACGTGAGTGTGTGTGTGTGTGTGTGTGTGTGTGTGTGTGTGTATTATCTTCCCCCACTCTCCTCGCCTAATTCGGGTAATGGGACTTCGCCCCTCGTCCGCAAGCTCCAACGGTTGGGTTAGAAGAGGAAGAAGAGAAGAAGAGGAGGATGTGGTGGAGATGGGGCACGGGCGAAGGAAAGTGAAAGACAGTGGATCGGAGGGAGAGAAAGTCTGCGGTGGGCCAAAGTGATGGAATGACAGTGGAGAGGTGGAGGGAGGGAGGGAAGGAAGGAGGGAGGGAGGGAGACTCTGGGCGCAAAAGCGAATCAGATGGACAGAGAGAGAGAAAGAGGAGGAGTGCAGCAGAATCAGGGAGAGAGAAGAAGAAGGGATAGTATGGGCAAACCGGAAGGATAGGAGTGGGATGGATTGACCAGAGTTTTTCTTTCGGGACAGTTTGGAGTTAGTGATAAGGAAGCAAGGGAAGGGAGGGGGTGAAGTTCAAAGGAGACGCAGCAACAGATAAATTCAGAGAAGAGGACGAGAGCAGAAAAGGGGGGATGATGATGGGAAAGTATGTGCAGAGGAGGTGATCACTGGGGGAGGCGTCATTCCCCAGAGCTCCTCTCACTTTCCCAGGATTTCCCTCCCAGGGCGCTGCCCAGTCTGCCTCCACTCCAGGGCCATACTCTTCCATATCTGGACCTGGATTTGGACGCGTGCTGAATTGGACCGGATCAGACTTGGACTAGGAGTCAAGCAACACTAAGCCCAAATTTAAAGTTTAAATCTGTGCCGAGAAGCATTTTTGATGGACCCGAGGAGGACTTACTAGAGCCGGAGAAGTACGGCAGGAGGAAGGAAACATGGAAATGGTTGATTGGTCGGCTTAAAAATAGTACTGAAGCTGTACTAGGGTCCACAAGTAAATGATCGATCTATTTATCGTAGAGTATTGATTATTTGGACAGCCTTGTTCCACATAGTTTTTGCACAGCGTATTCTGCTAATTTTATATTGATTGGCAGGTTTGTTTTACAGGCAGGTCAGAGTATCTCGCAGCTATATATACTGAGTGAAAGCCCTGAGACGAGGAAGGCGGCTTGTGTTCGGCTGGTGTTGTATCTGCAGACAAAGAGACAAATGTTTTTGTTCCACAGTTGAGGTTTCACAAATTGCTCATGTGGTTGTCGCATTTAATGGGGTCATTTATCTATAATTGATCATGTTGTTTTGCTGTTTTATGGCATGGAAGATGAGAAGACTGGGGCATTTCATTTCCTTCCCCCTAATGTTCTGTAATTGTCAGTTGTATTGCGCCGGCCTTTCTCCCTCTTAATGGGAAAAGCTGGGAACAACACGCTCACCATGAAAAATTACACGACTACCAAGGCTGCACAGGGATTTCTTGCTTTCTCCTAAAGACATTTTCAACTAGGATCAAAATGTAATTCGGTATCCTCGGTGCGAGTGCAAATGATGACTTGAAGACTGATGATAGCTGTTTGGATTGAGAGGGTGAACAGCAGTCTGTATCCCTGCCAGTATGTGTCTTTCTTCAGTCAGGACCCATGAGAATGAGTGCAGGAGGAAAGTCTGGAAAGCGACTCTAAATGTCTCCTTTAATGCGCTGTAATAAATGGCCCCTGACAACCCCCGTTTTCCCTCATGGTGTTAGAGAGGGAGAGGTTCTCCATATATGTCAGCTTCCACATATTTTCCATTTCATCATCACTGTTGACATTAAAGCAACCATCATCCTCTCTGGACTTCTCTTCTCGTCTCATGTTGTCTCAGTGGCCTGGGCCTGGATACAAACCCATGCGGTCTCCCACCACCCAGACTGATTAGCTGCCTGTCACCACAGCTCACTTCTGAAAGACTGTTAGCCTAGCCTAGAGTAGCTCGGGCCAGCCCACACTTCCTTTTGGCTCTCCCCAGGGCCGGGCCTTTGTGTGCAGGCTTGGCCCACAGTGGGCTCCCCCTTTCCCAGCCATGGGGATCCAGGGCATGGAGCTGTTTGCCATTGGTGTGGTCATCATCCTTTTCATGGCGGTTCTCAAGCAGTTTGGCATCCTGGAGCCCATGTCCTCATTTGAAGGTAAGGGCCCACCTGGGCCCCTCTCCTGGCTCACCATGGTATTCGGTGCTAGCGCTATGTATGAGGCATGGCCAAACCTATGATGACGCACTATTGTTTGTTGTTTATCTATTCTCATTAAACCTTTTTAAAAGTTTGCAGCTATTAAATTCACTATAGAACCATTGGAGTTGAGACCCAAAGTGAAATACATCCCTTTTAAAACAAGTCATAACATTAAGTTCATGTAAAGGATCCAGCCAGGATCCAACAAAAGTGTTCATTTTTCTAACCAACAACATGTTGAAAAGTTTTGAGGGGAAAGTTTCTAAATCATTTATTAATAGTGCATATTTGTAAAAGTTTCGTTTGAGTATATCAAACTAAAAAGTAAGTACTTTGTATGTGTGGTGTTAGAAAGACCTGACCTCTCGCGTTCCCTGGGGATGAAAATATGGGAAGTCTATGTTTGTTTAGCATACTAAGGGAAATAAAACCCCGATGGGCCGCCAGGCTGTGCATTTAACTGTGTACTGTTTACTGGTATGGTACGAGAGACATCAGATAGTGCTCTTTAAATGACGCTATCCCCTTTGATTGGGGTTTTAGGCCAAAGAGCAGCCAGGCAGAGTGCCCTGCAGTCAGCGTGCCAAGACAATTACAGCAGAAAGGCACCGCTCGGTACATTAGTGCTTCTCGTATGGCGAGGCATCATAAGTAATAAATTCAACAAAACACCAGTAATGTCCTTTCATAATTTATCACTCCTCTCTAACCCTCCAATCTTCAGTTACTCAAAGCCCCCCCCCCGCCCCCCCCCGCCCTATCCCACTGTGGTAATTCAGAAAAGCAGGGCCTACACCAGGTTTAGCATTACTTCACATCAATTATACATGCAGTATCGAACAGGCCCTCTTTGAGGCTGCCTAAATATGGAGCCTGGAGAACTCCTCCAGGACCCTGAAGGACACCGGCCATCCCTCAGTAGCCCCCTAAATTCCTCCTCCTCTCTCTCTCATTATGTCTTCCTCCTTCATTCTCGCCACTTCATCGCTTCATCGTCTCCCGATGGGACTAATTTACCAGCTGCAGTATCATTCTCTCATCTACTTGTGCACCCCCCTCCCACGTCATCTTCAGTATGTTTAACAGTTGGCAGCAGACATTGTGGGTTGAAGGCGTCCTCTGGCTTTCTCCAAATGTAAACCTGTCTGGAAGCAGGGAAACAGGACCCATCAGACCATGTTACTCCTTCCAGTCCTCAGGGGTCCAGGTTTTGTGCACTGGCCTCGGGTAGAGGTTGTTTCAGCCCTGCCGTAAACATCACCTTGACCACTGTTGCTCTTTGCTGCCGCAGTTCGTCTGTGTTTGGCAGACGACGTCATGATCTTTGAAACTGTTTGTGTGACTGATGCTCCTGCACTTTGGGCCCCGACTACTACTTTGGATCTCTATTACTTGCCTCATGTTGCTTTTAAAAAATCCCCTGTGAACGTGGTGATAGTCGGACCTCTACATACTGCGAATTGGCATTCAACTCAATACGACTCGTCTGTGTAGCTGCCTTTGAAATTGTGATTTTGCTGCTTCCAATTAAAGTCCTTTTTTCATGTAGTGTTTCCATTATATCTCCCCCGTCCCCATATATAGAAAAATACTTTCCCATCAACAGTACATCAGATGTCCTCCACTCAACAGCAGCCAAACCAGCACAGTTCATTTTCTACGTTTTTTCTATCCTCATCACGCAACAAAAAATCCATTGATGTTGCTTACCCAAAAATCCAAATCTGGACATGTGCGTGCGCGCGTGCACGTGTGTCTGCTTCTACATCCATATATGTGTTTGAAGCCCATCTAACTGATCTGATCTAAAAACAAACTGATGGCCTTTGATAGTCATCGCTTCAGTCTGGTCCTCCTTACTCTGGTGTCGATATTGGGTTAAATCCAACTCCATCCTATTTTGGGATGACATCAATATTTCCTCATGCTGGAGGTAGTGTTGTCTGTGGAGCTGTGTGCGGCCTATTTTGAGTCTTTCTGATACCAATATCTGGTATTTACTCTGGTGTCTGACTCTTAGTGCGTCAGACATTTTACTTTGTCTGGCATTTATTTATTTATTATTGTTTATTTTGCTCATTTCTATGTTTGGTTGATGGTAGAATATATAACATATACAACAGAGTGCTTATAATAAACCTTTCTGTAAAACCAGTCAAAAAGACAGGAACCTGAAAAAAAGGTTCCTGAAAAAAAGTGTTTTCAAGGCAGAAAGTCCATTCAGCTCCACAGAGTTCTTGAGTGGTGCTGTTGTTTATTTTTCCTTCTGTAGCTGTAAATCTCAATTTCAGGTTAATTTGGATTTTTAAAAAATCCTTTTCCGTGATTTCCCCCTGTTGCTTCTTTTATTCTCCACTAGAGGGAAGCAAAGACTCTGAAATGTTACCGAGACAATGAAATGAGTTTTGAACAAGTGTCACAGGGCCTCTGGGATCCTACACTCACTGTTTCCCTGGATTACTGTGTGACTGTGTGACAGTTCTCGGGTCTAGCAGTATTATTATCTGTGTTACGGACCCCAGGAGAGACGAGACAACAATTAGAAAGTGGATCACAGTGCTGACTGGGAAAATGGGATCCAGGACACCTGTTGACCTGTGCCACCCACCTCTCTGGCTCCTTAAAGGCAAATAATGTTCTGCATGTCACTCTCAACAACAGGAAGTACAAATCACCCTTCATCACTGAGAGTATTGGTGTTCTGGTCCCTGAAGTACTGAGTCTTTTATTGGAGTATTTCAATATAACGGGGGGAGATGCAGGATTTCCTTGGTTTCTCAGGAGTTCATAGGTTAATATAGACAATATAGATGTGAGGAGGAGGGAGGAAATAGTAAATTCTTGGAGAATTTGGTGACTTGTTTCACCTCATCAGTGGAGATTTGTATCAGGATGTTTGTTGGATATAGTATATATATAAGGGTCTTTGGTGTCGGTTGGAGGAATTCATATTCACTGAAGGAATAATGTTGACAAACCAAATGCCTGCATGTACGGAAAACCAATATGTGTGATGTGATTTTTCATGGATTAAATTTGTGTTCCAGTTTTTTTGTTTTCCCTTTTTCCTGTTGGAGGTATTTTATTTTTTACAACATAAATCTGATCCGGTTTACCTCAATAAAGGAGTTGGACCATCTAAACCTTGCTTTCCGTTGTGGAGAATATCCCGAATGAGGACTGACATGACACATTAGAGAAAGAAAAGACGGTCAATTAAAACGGGGCAGCGGGAGAGAGCTAAGCAGAAACAGAGGAGTACAGTGACAGAAGGCGAGCGTCAAGTGACTGACTGAGTTTCGGTGACAGGAAGGAACAGAGAGAGAGAGAGAGAGAGATAGAGAGTTGGAGACGAGAGAACGGAAGATATGCTGAAGGAAAAAAGTGCAGAGATGGCGCATAGGTCATGACAGTCGCGGGGCGAGAGAGAAGAGAGGGGAGAACAGGACTGTGAAAAGAAAAAAAACGGAAGAAGGGAGGATGAGTGTGAGGTGGGAGACGGAGGGACTCCAGACAGTTGGCATCGTCTGCCTGGTGCTTATGTTCCTCAAACTGATGCACCTGCTGGGCCTTATCGACATCACCGAGACGGGTGAGACAACCTGGGAGAGGGGGGAGACAGGTGGGGTAGAGGGATAGAAGAGATGGAGGGAGGGAGGGGAGGGGAGGGAGGAGAGAGGGGGTGGAGAGGAGAGAGTGTATATTCTTAGTTTTTATTTTAACCCGCTTGTGAATATTTGTGAACACTATAGAAGATGAGATGGAAAAGACAAATAGAGGCAATGAGCAACTTTAAGAAGCAATGAAAAAATAAGCAATAAAATATTATGTGAACAACTGCGGTGTTCTATAGACACATGCTGGTGTACATTATGTGCTCTAAGTATGTATAAATATAGTATAACATAGTGGAACCATTCATAAAGAGGTGGAGAGTGAAGGATGAAAAGGGAGAGAGTGCTCAGCAATTCATGAAAATATGATTTAATGTCAGTGCATGATCATTTCAAAAAATATTATATAAAAAATGTAAACTTTACAGCATTCATACTTATTTTTTGTGTTTCAATATAATTCAGAAAATTGGGAGAAAATGCTGATTTTCACATTAAATATCCATAAATCAAAGGTTTGTTTTGGCTTTTGATTGCAAACACAAAACCAACGTATAAACGAAACCACACCAGCGTGGAGTTTGTGGAGACGTGGAGCAGCAGAGAGCAAAGGAGAGTCGAGCTATACAAAATATGTCAAAATGGGCTGACGTGAAAAAAACATCAAACCCAGCACGACGCAGATATGAACTAAATCAGCACAATGAAGTGTGTACAAAACGTTGTTCAGTCATTGGCTATGAAGGTTTTATTGGGAACCTAACAATAAGGGAGACCTCCTTGATTTGACGTATGGTCCCAGTGAGTGTATGTTCATCTCTGCCAGGTGTTGGTGAAGGAGCCCAGTCATCGTGGGTCCCAGGCTCCTGCTGGCTCCTGCTGGCTCCTGCTGGCTCCTGCTGGCTCCTGCTGGCTCCTGCTGGCTCCTGCTGACTCCTCCTAACTGTCTTGTATGTCTTATTGTTTTTAAGGTCCATGAGAAAGACTCCGGAAAGGACGTCTTTCTATTCCCTTCCCTGTGGTTTTGCTTTATGTCCAGCAACCGTGTATTATATTTCTCTGCTGGATGTTTTCTGAGAACATAACCTGACTCTTTCCCTCTGGACCGCTCAGAGGCCATCGTATATATCTCTCAGTATCCAATCTGACTTGACTATTTTCTTTGTTTTTTTCTTCCTCCTCTTACTATCGCTCTCCCACTTTTCTCCATTCTCTTTCACTCTTCCTCCATCTTGGTGTCTTTACCAACACCCCTCCTCCTCCTCTCCTCTTCTCTCTGTCTAAAGATGGTGAGTATATAAAACAGTAGAGACCAAACGTTTGTATGGTTTCTACTAACTCCCTCCTTTTGGAATGACGTTTTCCTCTCCCCAGCCGTGCGGTGCTTTCTCTTAGTGAACTAATAACTAACATCGCTGCGACACAAATTACATTCGTTTTACGAGTGAAAGCACCTTTTGATTGAATTTCTCAAATTCAGATTCTCTGCTGTGGTTTTATGAGAGTCGATGCTCGCTTGGTAACCATCCCACTACAAAGAAAGTACCTCCTCTTCTTTTTCAGTCCCCCTCTCCTATAGTTTTTTTGCTAACTCTCTCTTGTTCTTGCACCTTAAATGTGTGGTCCCATCCCTCCCTGAATGTTGGCCTGCATCCATGCACTCAATACCTCCCCCATCCTCCCTCTTTTTCTCTTTATCTCTCTCTCTCTCTCTTTCTCTCTCTCTCTCTCTGTCCATCCCCTCTCTCTCTCTCTCTCCCACAGACAGTAGTGACAGTGATCTGGAGCTGTCAACGGTGCGTCACCAGCCGGAGGGGCTGGACCAGCTGCAGGCTCAGACCAAGTTCACCAAGAAGGAGCTGCAGTCTCTCTACAGGGGCTTCAAGAATGTACGTCCGTTTACCGCTCCGACTCGGTTTAGACCGTCTTAATTGCTTCACCGCCATCAGTATGCCGTATATAGACCTGACATATTCCAGTGCACACCCCTTTCACTCGCTCTTCCTCTCTCTGGCAGGAGTGTCCCAGTGGGTTGGTTGATGAGGAGACATTCAAGTCCATCTATTCTCAGTTCTTTCCCCAAGGAGGTGAGGCGATAAAACAATCTCTCCTCTCTCATTATCTCTCTCTCTCTCTCTCTCTCTCTCTCTCTCTCTCTCTCTCCTGCTCTCACTTGTTTTTTTTCCGATGGCTTTGCCACATTATATTCAATCTATGTTGTGCAACTACATGAACCTGACTCCTGTTTTCTTGTTTTTTTGTGCTTTTTGTCCCTTGTCTCTCTCTTCCCCCTGCCCACTCTGACACAGATGCCACCACCTATGCTCATTTCCTCTTCAACGCATTTGACATGGACAGAAATGGCTCAATCCATTTTGAGGACTTTGTCATCGGCCTGTCTGTGCTGCTGAGGGGTTCGGTCACCGAGAAGCTCAACTGGGCCTTCAACCTCTATGACATTAATAAGGATGGCTACATTACCAAAGAGGTACGTGTGGACAGGCTGTGTGATTGTGACACTTCCTGAGGGTTTGACAAACGCAGCAATCGCAGACGTCGGGGAGAGTTCAACCAAAACACCATTTCTATTCTTTTGTTTTGACGTTTTGCTGGATCATTTGTTTTATTTCACTGTCAACATTTGGGACCAGTTTCCCAGTTACAAGGGTCTTCCAAAGGACCTTGGTAGTTTGGTCTTGGACTGGAAATAATTCCAGTGATGAAATCCACCACCACTGATAAAGTCTTAACAAAACTCAGTGGGAATGACGTGATGCTCACCACCGCTTTCTGGCATTTTGAAAATTAAGCTCACTGGCTCAAGGAGGCGCTACAATTACAGGTCAAATAAAGGTGAGGTATTTATTACTACTGACCCAGACGGGACTGGGTCATTTGTGGGAGATGACAGGCTTAATGTTGCCTTGTTTGTGTTTGGAAAGCCAACCTTATTCCCATAAAATACCATGGAAATAGACGTGTAGATGTTGACATGTAGAGAAAAAAGTGAATGAGTACCAAGTCAACAGAGTCTTTCACTCAACCTGACATCTCTCCTCCTCTCTCAGGAGATGCTGGCAATTATGAAGTCAATCTATGACATGATGGGGAGGTACACCTACCCCTGTGTGCGAGACGAGGCCCCCTCTGAGCACGTGGACAAGTTCTTCCAGGTTCTGTGCATCCACACAAATGAAACACACACACACACACACACACACACACACACACACTGTACTATAAGGTCACTTTTCCATGCCTGTTCTAAGACAAAGTACGCTGACAATATCCTGACTCACGTCCTTTCTGTCCCTTGCGCCTCCCGATTCTTCTTCCCACAGAAAATGGACAGAAACAGAGACGGCGTCGTGACTATTGAAGAGTTCATTGAAACTTGTCAGAAGGTAATTCACCCACAAACAGACCAACCACAGTTACACATCCACACTAACCATAACATAATGTGATGTAATTGTCACGGGCTCACCAAGTATTGACTAACTAAGATAAGATCTACATTCTCATATAAAGCATGATTCATTTCTTCATTCTTGATGAATGATACAGAGAGGATGTGAGGATTACTTCACATCCTCCACACATTTCCTTATCATTTACCATTCTAGGGTCACAGCAGTATTATCAGGGCAATAATTTAGAAATAAGACAAAACCTTATTTATCTTATTTCCTGTCTTAGCGTTTTATTCAAGAGTCACACAAATACTGTCAGGGCAATAACCCCTCTGATTCTTGAACCTTGAACCTTATTCTACCTTATTGTGTTACTGTTGTGTGTGTGTGTATTGGTAGGAGCTACTACATGCCTAAAGTGTATATGTGTATAACTTGGGCAATTTTCTATTCTGTGGATGTTGTTTTTCATACTATACAAAAAATGAACGGCAGCAAAAGGCTTCTTGTGAAGGCAGGAAAACGAGCCGTGACTGTGCGCAGACACCACAAGGGATAATGTGAAGGAGAGGGGCAACCTAGATGATTGGCACAAACTCTGGTATTATCGTTTTAAAGTTGAATTTACTTCAGAGCTCAGTTGATGACAAACTGTCGTGTTTCTCTCTTTTCAGGACGAGAACATCATGAACTCCATGCAGCTCTTTGAGAATGTGATCTAGAGCCAAGCAGGACACTCTCAGTTGTTATCCTTCAGTCCAAACACACACACACACACACACACACACACACACACACACACACTAGGTTAGCTGATGTAAAGATACAGGAACATGTTTTGACCACTAGAGGGGGTTTTCTCACTGCCCTCCTTTAGCTTGAGCCTGCCACTGCTTCTGGATTTAAAAAAAGGATTACTAGAGACAGAAGAAGAGCTTCCTGGATGAACACCTTGCCCCTGAAAATGAAGCAACAAGCAACAAAAGAGCCGGTTTATTCCCTTCTACAGTTTCATCATCAGGCTAAAAGGATCAACAACCAACGAGAAGAGTGCGAGGAGCAAAGACACTTATCATAATCCACTGACCTGGACATACTAGGACACTCGCTTTAACACATAGTGTAAATGGTTTTCTCTCACACACACTCTGTTTCTCTCTCTCTCTCTCTCTCTCTCTCTCTCACACACACACACACACACACACACAAACATACAAATACACACATAACCCCTCTGACATCAAAAACCGAAACCTTTCTGAAGGAGTTTTCAGAGCACCGGATGGAGTGAAGTAACAAGAGGGGGAATTCATCAGCACGAAAAAAACACAGTGACAAAAAAGAAAAATGAACTGAAGCATGTTTGTGAGCAAATATGTGATGTGGAATTAGCTTGCACTAAAACTTTATTATTATGTATTATATGCGCCTGAAATAAGGCACTGTAGATACCTGCATCTGATACACCGCTGATGGAAGCCAGTGTGTATGTATATATGTATAGATAATAGTTACAAATCCTGAGTTGTTATGGTCTCATCTGTGCAGCACTAGGTTATGGTGTAGGACCAGAAATATTCAACTGAATATTTCTTAAAGAAATCTATCTATTAATCAATTAAACTCCATGTTTAGTGGCAGTATTCCATTTAAATGGATTATACACTTATTACTGTTTCTTTGTTTGGGGGGCGGGGGGTTGATTTCTGAACACTTGAGCAGAGACTTGAGATCGTATCTAACTGGTTTGTTTGACTCACTGAGTCTGTACAGTACTGTGAAGGAAAAGGGGCCGTTAAAAGTGTTCATAGGCGGAATTAAGTGATTATTTTTGTTCTTCAGTATCTAAGAGCATGCTGACTCTCAGTGCCACGGTATAATGTACAGTACAATAAGACCTTTGTGATGTCTGATGATTAAAGATACTGTCTACAGCTGCGACTTCTCCTATAATGTTTCCTTTTGCCACATTTCCTTCTCGCCTTCTTGCATAAGATGAAGCAGCAAACCCATCGTTGTTTCTCCCACCTGCTACAAGCCACATACACTCACTCACATGCACTCACATGCACTCACATGCACTCACATGCACAAGTGACATCAGTGACATTCATCAGCATGAAAAAACGCAGTGACAAAAAGAAAAATCAATTGTCATTATGTATCACAGATGCCTGAAGTGAAGACACTGTAAATACCTGCACCTGATGCACCACTGATGGAAGCCACTGCATTTGTAACTGCATGTCTTAAATTGCTGTGCTGCACTATGTTTATTATGTAGATGTAGATTTAAAAAATCTGATTTCTTTCCAATTGCTAGGACTTTGAGCTCTGCACAGTACAGTGAAGAAACAAAAGGACTGTTAAAAAAAAGTGTTCATAGCGTGAATTAAGTCCATATCTTGGATCAGTATCAAATGTGCACGTGGTACAATGTGCAGTACAGATGTGCAATAATTAAAGACATGTCCTTCAATCAAGGACATGTGAGATGTGCATGAAGGGTGCATGATGTGAGACTGCTTTGACTCTTAAGTGTATTTGGCCATGGAACCTTACCAGATAGCCAAAACTAACGCTTACATCATTCAAGGTTTTGTGCATACGGGCCTCAGTCAGGGTGTTCATCTTAGAAGCTAAACTAAACCTGTCTATGTGTGTGTTATTCTCAGACTGCCCATCCCACTTAAGTACCAACACCATTCCTATATCATCCTGTCACTGTCACTCAAATTATATAGAACTGAAATTACACTAGCTTGCTGCAGGAACCCATGGACTCCTGGGTGTTTCTAAACCTCACTTTGAGAAACACTGGCCTATGGTACAACAGGATATATGTGTACATAAAGATACCATAACTCTGTTGACACAGTGGTATGAGCAAATTGAGACATCTGCAGTATAGACTGCCAGCTCTGTGTGACACACATTTCTACAGACCAAAATCCTGTTTGTTTCGCCTGCCTGCCATGAGCCAAGCACATGAACACAAACAGAGCCGGAGTTTATGTCCTGACTAAAATGTCTTCCATAAGGGAAACTTCATAGACCGTAATGGACGTAGTTTATACAGATCTGTTGCTACTCTGTCAACCACAATGTTCTTTTGCATCAACAATCCCTGTTAACTCATCACATCCACGGAAATGAGGCGGTGTATCTGTGTGAATGAGAAACAACTGTCAGCCTTGTCATAAACAATGGGAGCGAATGACCACACATCTGACAAAATGAAACTTGTCTCACTGAAACTTGCTTTAGGGATTGGCAATATAAGTTATGATAGCATTACTACTGTGTGTGTGTGTGCGTGCGCGCGCGTGCGTGTGTGTGTGTGTGTGTTTGTGGGTGGGTGTGGGTGTGTTTACACTCCACTACATTCCTACTCACAACATGAGCGGCATTTCCTAGTAATTTATTTAGAATACCTTTGATTACCTTTGTACAGTTGATATTTTTACAGTATGTACTCATGTACTTTTGTATTTTAAATAGCCTACCTAAATGTAAAAAAACTAGAATAATGTGGGTTGGATAAGAGAGCACCCCCCTGAGTTAATACTTGATGGTAGTACCTTTTGCTTGAACTGTTGCCATGAGTCTGTTTGGATACGTCTCTACCAACTTTGCACAACTAGACTGATCGATATTTGCCCATTCTGCCTTACAGAATTGTTCAAGCTCAGTCAAATTGCATGGTGACCGCCGATGGACTGCACTCTTCAAGTCATCCACAGATTTTTGATAGGGTTTAGGTCATGGCTCTGACTGGCCCATTCAAAGACATTCACCTGTAGCGCCTTCAAAGTTGCTACTGGCCACTTGATAGGAAAGACTGCTGGATTTAAGCAAGGTATTGGTGATGCCATACAGATAGATAAAGCCTTTTGAAAGCTTTTTATACTGATCTCCTGATTTTGCCTTTATCTCGGAGTTCTTTTTAAAGTACTTTTTTTTTAAGACATGCACAAAATAAATTTTTTATATTTCATTAAAATTCTCCCCAGAAACATTTTGTAGTTTATTTTCATATATTTGTTGAATGAGTATTTGTGATTTGTATTTGTATTGTATTTGTATTTTGAAGTATTTTGGCCTATCTCCGCTCAGGTTAACCAATGTGAATGTAGGTCAATTGAATAATCGCAGTACATATACATGGCCGTTAGATGGCGCTGTGGTTGAATACATACTGGCACAGAAAGACCCCGGCCTTTCTTTTAGGAAACAATGAGGATGCAGCCGATGCACGCGCACAGAGACAAACGCTGATAGTTCTGAAATCAGGTTATTCTAAAATCTGCCATCGCTGAAATCACACAGCATCCTCTCTCACAGCTCTGCGTCACCTTTACGCCGCCTCTGATTGGTCGAGACAGGTTTCCAAGGCGGGGCGAGAGGTAGGGGCTTGACGTCAAGGGTCAGTTTGAGCATGCGCGATGGTGATCAAGTCAACCCCATGTCTGTATGAAAGGCAAAATCCCTCCATGGGCAGTGCGTCCAGCATCTATTTAAACTCCGTCTGTGGTAAACGGTTGTTTCTGGAAGAACCGGACGTAAAGATTGTCGTATACGTCCACAGTTTCTTGTTTGTGGGCTTTTCTGTGGCTGAAGTGTAGCTTCTTCCTCGCCTCAGCAACACAGCCAACAACATAACCACGGGGACAAACCGACGTAACGTTAGCTGAGAGGGGAAGCGGGCTCTGTCGACTCGCATTTCTTCAGGCAGGTGAGTCTGAAATGTGGCCCATTTTTTGCCCATAAGATATCTAACTGTCTGTATGTCGACGCTAGGAAGCCGGACGTACAGAAAACGACTGTAACCTTTTTACCTTGCCGTCGCATAACTGAGATGATGTAAAGTGCTGTAACCCCCCCCCCCCAACCAACCATCACATTCTTAATTCCCGGAAATGTAGAACTGATAATAGATCACAGCTCAGGAGGACATCACAACTCTACTTTCTGGCAGACTAGAGCTTATTTGGCCGTTAGGATTTATTGACCCCAGATGATGTGGTTGTCCTGGAAACGGGGCTAGAGAGATGTGTGTCTGACTACGTGTGTGGGCACTGTGTTCCTGTGCGTATGTACGTGGCACGTGCACATTACGAAAAAGTCATATTGAGATGTACGTTTTCCTAATGTGCGCGACCACGAACTAGTGATGGAGATAATAAAGGTGCTGCCTGGTCTGGGAGTCTGGAGGTGGCCTGGATCAAGTGCACGTTGTGAGGTTATGTTATTTGCTTTAGTCTCCGAGATCCTAGAGTGATTTAATATTCACCTGTGAGGCCATCATGGTCTGGGACAGTATTCACTCCAAAGGTGTCAGGATGACCAGATGAACTTCTAAATGATTTTTGTGGAAATCCTTCCTCACCAGTGGTCATCTTTACTATTTATTTTTTATGCTCTGTCTCAGCTGGAATAGTTCATGCTATATACTGTACGCATTACAGCAACAGGCAATGCAAGCCTATTACTTAGTAGAGTTACTAATATGTGCATGTAGCGTTAGATAGATTTGCTGTATTTGCTAACTGTTCCCTAAACATAACCACATGTAGGAAAAGTTGATCTTTCAAGGAAGGATTTCCTCACACACACAATTTTCCTCCAACCATCTGAGGGTAAATCTTGGTTTAATTGAAATCCTGTTGAGTCACTCTTGGACCTGAGTAAAGTAAATGGGCTGGGGGGTTCACTACACTACTAGGCTGGGGCGGGGCGCAACTGGGTCACAGAAATGGATTCCTGGCCCTGTTTGCTGTAGGCAGCATGTGACTAAGATTACACTGTACTGCTGGGTCACACTGTGCCTTCCCGCTGTACTGTGTTAAGGTGTGTGGTTGGGGGGGGTGAATGATCAGGTTTTAGCATGTGGCTCTAAACGGCACACCTAAACCATTATTAATGTGTTTTTGCTGCCAAAAGCATGAGTGAACAAAAAAGAGGCGATATTACCGCCTACATCGCCATTCTGCCTTTTTAATTGTGTGTGTGATGGAGAAAGGAAGACAGAAAGATTGGGATTAAATGTCCAGTGTCGTAGCGCACCATATGATTCTTGCATAACAAGGACTGAACAGCATAGCCAGCATTGCTGACCTGTTAAATTGCAATGCTCTCACTCACTCACGTTCAGTTTCACAGCTTTTTTTCTTTCTTATTATTGTCTGGTGGTGTTTATAAATGGGTTCTGATACGTCAAGTTTGTGGAGGAAATCCAAACCTTGTTTAGGCTGTATCACTATTCACTCTGTGTCAAAATTACAAGGAAAGGAGTGTGTGAGCGTGTGTGTGTGCTGAACTGGGACGAAACTGTCAAGGATTTAGCCTGGCTGCGTCTGGCCTGATAATCTGATGATGAGTCAGAGAATGGATGAGTGTTCAATGGATTTTTCTGTTTAATGATTTTCTGTGTTTGGAAGAGAGCGGTGGGTTCACTTATTGTTTTATTGGCTATGGCAAATAATCAAGCATGTGTGTGGATGCTTGCACGTGTGTAGTAAAGACAGGTTTATTTTGAACAAACAGTTTCTGTTGTGTGGCATGTAGGAAGTGCAGCAGAACCTGTGTGTGTGTGTGTAGTAACATACTCACATGTATTTACATTGCACCTGTCTCTGGTGCTGTAGTCTGTGCAACATCACACAAGAGAATTAGGAACTGCAAATGTAATCTTGTATCCTGCTTCTAATTTTAGGATATTGTGTTTCAATAGTGTGTGTGTGTGTGTGTGTGTGTGTGTGTGTGTGTGTGTGTGTGTGTGTGTGTGTGTGTGTGTGTGTGTGTGTGTGTGTGTGTGTGTGTGTGTGTGTGTGTGTGTGTGTGTGTGTGTGTGTGTGTGTGTGTGTGTGTGTGTGTGTGTGTGTGTGTAGTAACATACTCACATGTATTTACATTGCACCTGTCTCTGGTGCTGTAGTCTGTGCAACATCACACAAGAGAATCAGGAACTGCAAATGTAATCTTGTATCCTGCTTCTAATTTTAGGATATTGTGTTTCAATTGTGTGTGTCTGTGTGTGTGTGTGTGTGTGTGTGTGTGTGTGCGCATTGTGAAATTCCAAGTGAAACTAGGTTAGGTCTTTAGGTCTTGGGTTATCTCTTTAGAGGTGTTGAATAGGGATCGCAGGAAGGGAAGCGCTTGGTTTGTGGTTTATGGGATGAATAGGCGAGGAAGTGTGTGTGTGTCTGTGTGAGTGTGTGCGTGCGTGCGCGGTCAGCAAGTTACCAGAAGTCCATTCATTTCCTATAGAGCTGAGCGACCGGGGAACCTGATGTGTGGACGTCAACAAGCTTATCGGCCGAGAAAAGTTGGCTATGTGTTTTCGCAGTCATCTGCCATCAGCAGCCAACTGGATAGCGGCGCTTCCTCGTTTCCTACCGATGTGATTTTCTTCCATGAACAATAGTGCAAAATGGGTGAGAACGGATGTTGATTTCATTGCAGACTTTCAGTTTCAAAGTCTGAAAAACGATGCTTGGAGCGTGTTCCCATCCATCGTTGGGGTCGATGAAAAGCTTGAAAGTAATTGTATTGAGTTATTTATTTTTGCTTTAATGATACCTAAATGCCGATTACCAGCTAGTTATGTTAGCTCATCAAAATGATGTAATGTTATGAAAGGTAATACCAAAGGAGCAAAAAACACATCATTTGCCTGTTCAGAGCTTTGTAGCTGCACGAGGCCACTACATCATTTTTTACTGAAACAAAATTGTGTCGTTTGTAGGACACAATTAGGAAATTAATGGACTTCCCATGACTTGTGGATCGTGTGGCTCACATTCAGTCCTCTCAGGTCAACTCCACGATACAGGCTGTTTTTTTTACATGGGGGCAGATATGGCCTTGTTGCACGTCGACAGGTTTGGCCTAGGCTACATTTATCGATCTGTCTCCTCCCCTGGGTCTGGTATCGGGACCCTCTGTGGGGAGACTGCCTCACCCAGAAATGCAGTCCCCCTATCACTAACTCCTTACTGTTGTTTCTCCTTAACCTCTAAAGCCCTACAGTTTATTGTAGATCCATGAACTAGTCTATGATTGAACCATTAACCTTTTGTTGCAGATTGTCTAAGCATGCTGCACAAACAGCCTTCAGTCTGTTTTAGTACACCTTGTTACCGTTGTTGTAATAGAGTACAGTCAAAACATTTGTTATGACCCTGTTTTGACCCTTCCTGTAACTGAGTAACTTAGTTTGCTGTACAAAATGTCTGCTGAGGTGTCTCAATGGAAACAGGCCCTCCCACCGTGCGAAAAGGCAGGGGTTTGGTTCAGGATGGGCTTGAGAGGATTTCATCAACTACAAGCAACAATAGATGCTCTGGCCTTTTAGCATGCCTGCTGGGCTTGATGGAAAAATGCCTAATCCAGTGGGTGGTGGAACCGCCTGGGCACCCTGTACAGCACCATATAGGCCTACATTTTCTCAGAACAAGAGCGAAACCGGGTTTTATATTTCTAACCTTCAACGCCCATTCCTGTAATGCTGATGGCATGCTGTGTGGGTGTAGGTGTTACAGTGAGAAAATGATGTACAGTAGAAAGCTGGACCTCTCTGTTCCCCTGATTTAAAGTAGCAGTGACTGTCTGTCCTGCTGCTTCAGTGTCTTTAACTCAACTATCTTGTTGCACAGTTGAGCTTGGGAGTCCACCTGCTGACAAACTGGAGTATTAAAGAAAACAGGAGGGCTTGGCTTTGGACCAGCCACATTATTAAAAAAGGGGAAAAGCTCAGTGCACACGTTGATAAATGTGCCCATGCTGTAATGAAAGACATCAATCATGTTTATGATTATTTTTCAGACAGTTACAGATTTCCGTCCATGTGGTTCAAATATTTGGTATTTTAGATGTTGTTGTGTACTTTCTGTACAGTGATGTCATCATCACCCCCCACTCTTGTCTTTCCTAACAAACTCGTACCTCGCCCTCCCTTTGTGTCAAACTGCATGGTTGTACTGATAAGATGCAGGTTTGGCACACAACAGCCAACAAACTGAGGATGGCATCACACTTCAAGACCTGGAGGTCCAAGCAGATGAGTAGTTAGATCTGAATCAGTAGCAAACAAATCTTAGGTTTTATTTTTATTAAAAGTAAAATATCCTAACTAATCTGAAGAGACAGTTGTAGCTCTGGTTTCCAGGTTGTTCGTTTTTTTTCTGGCTTGTTTTTGGTTTAGCTTGCGGTAGGTCAGGTGATGGAGGTGTTATACAAGTATTATTGAAGTGCAATGTACCGTGGAGGTATTTCCATATGGGAACTACAGAAAGACTCTTGTTTCAGTTTCTTTTCCTCTAAAATCCAACCTTTATAGATGCAGCTGTATGCATAGTTGTGTCATCGTGAGAGAGATGTACGATGCCGTCGTCAGATGACTAAGTTGGGCTGCAGTGAAACGCCAGTGAAATTTATATTAAAAACATGAAAGCTCCACACATCTTCCTATTCAGTCGAGAAAGGCTTCTAATGTGTACACAGATTATTTTCTTTATGGTGAATGCACTTCACCCCCCAGCCTGACCCTTGCCCTCTGCCCCCTGAGGCCATTGACTTCTTGACACGTGACCTTTTATTGTTGAAAACAGGAACTAAGAGAACTAAAGAAAAAAAGGATTTAGATCAATAGGCCCTGTTGTGTGTTAATGAAGGAACTAACACACCTGCTCACCATCTAAACAATGTAAGGCCCCAACCCAGTGAGTGACCGCTTTATATGTTGTTATAAGCGGAAGGTTTGGCGTGGGTTTGTAGCGTAACATCACACTAAATCTCAGTAAGTGGTCAATCTATAATTTGCCAGTTTCGTCTGACTTCCCCTTTGTCCTTCCTAGCAGCCCAGGTTAGATTTGGCTGTCGGTGGACTAAATGCATCACCCTGTATGCAGGTGTTTGTCCAGGTCAGATGTGAAGGAGATGACGTCAGGCTTAGGGAATTTGAAATATGTGAAATGCTTGAAGATACACTGTATCTTAACCAAAACCCATGCCGGTCTCTCAGTTGTAATCCAACCCGTTATAGTGTATCGAGGGATAATCTTATGTCAAAAATCCAAATCTCTCTCTCTCTTGGATAAAATTGTTAGAAGATTTATCAGCACGCATACCTTTTGTATCGGTTCATACGCCAGAAGTGAAACTGCCTGTTCTTGACTGTGATAGGGGTGTTGTGACCATCTTTCTTATCTCCTTTCACCTCTGCTCCACTGACAGGAAGTCGTCCAGTGTAAACATGACCTTGCATGCCTCTTTCTGTCCCTCCTCCCTCGTGGTGTAATACAAGCCCTGAACATATAGCCATGTCACGTGTGGGTTGAGTGTTGCTCACAAGCATGAACACATACACATGCTGTCAGGAAGGCACACATACAAGCTTAAGGCTCAAAACAAACTAGCGGGGCCAGATGGGGTCTGCTATTGGATGATCTGGCCACATGCTAACTCAGCATAATGTCTTCCTGCCTTTCTTGCGTTCGTGTTTGCTTGCTTGGTTCCCTTCCTTCTGTCCTTCCTTCCAACAGCAGGCAGGATACGTTTAAATTTAAAATGGGAAGCAACCAATCTTAAGGAGTGAAAGTCTGTGATTTATATTAATTTATCCGCGGTGGTCCCCCACAGTACATAAAATAAAAAAAATCACTGTCAAATCTTATCACTCGCCCAACAAAACAATTACAGCGCTATTGTCCACATTTCATGATATGTCTGAATAACACACATTTCTAAGGAGTCCGGGAGCGAACCTGTGTCGTAGTAGCCAGTAGGGATTTGGTGTCTTGTCATGGACACTCCAGCAGGGCGGATGTTTGCTTGAACCTGAAACTCTCTTAACTGCTACGCTGTCCTGCCACCACATTAGAGGTAAGAAGAGAGTCAGTCTTTAGATGAGAGCAAAAATCATTGTCATGGCATCGCTGACGACACATGGTACCTCCAGTCAAAGTCTGCCCTCTTTTGATCGCCATGATAACTTGCAACTTAAAACAGGCCAGCAGTCCCGCAACACCTCCTTTCCTTCTTAGTCCCTTTCTAAACACAGGCAACATACAAACCCACTGAACTCAATCTCTTAACACTTCAGGAATGATGAATACCAAAAGCAATAGGGAGCAATGAATCCTTGTTTCTATGATTATGATTTTTGAAGGGCGATATTTTTGTATTTAAGTTGCCGATAGCTGACATTCAATATCTTTAAACAAGCCAAAAAAAATCCCTAAAATATATAAATGTTCATGGTTTTCCGCCAGAATTTTATTTTTGGCACGGCGTAAAGAAAGATCAAAATGTCGCATTATATTAGTCTAATTGTTGTAGGCGAAATCCAGTCCCATCTCTCTCTAGCTGAGTTAACATCTGGAGGGGTTGGAGCTGACACACACACACACACACACACACACACACACACACACACACGTGTGTAGTGCCAGTAACAAAAGCCCAAACATCTGGTGTGATATAGCACAAGTCTGTACAGGATCTGCAGATCAGGTTACCATGGTTTTGGAGCCAGGCGGCAGCACTGTCCACCAGCCTGGGTAACGTGGGACGAGTTAAAATTATCTCTCTCTCTCTCTCTCTCTGCGTGTGTCTTTGTTCCTCGCTGCTCTCCTCGTCTCTTCTGCTTTCTTTAGTTCTCTCTTTCTCACACACTCCCTCCCTGCTTTCATCCTAAATAGGTTAGCCTGTTTGACGATTGCTTTTGAATGATCCAAACAGTGACTTGAACCCGCAGAAATCTCTCTTGACATCTTTGTGTGTCCGTGTGTCCGTGTGTGTCCGTGTGTGTGTGTGCCCGGATGGTTTGCCCATCGGCCACAACACCAGAAGATGGAAAACGGTGGGGGGGGGGGGGAGGAAAGTATGTCTCTGTCTCTCGGGCTGCAGTGGAAACGGCTATTAGTGGCTCTCATGCTAGGACCTTCTGGTGTTAGCGCTCGCCTCATCAGGACCTAGTCACCCAGGGGCTGCTGGGATGCTCTCTGTCACACTCCACAGCTCACTCCCTCACTGACTCGCACTGCTGAGAGAACCACAGGATGGGAAACACTAGCATCAAATATGTGTCTTCATGCTCTGTAGATGAAGCGATCCAGGAGTGTTCACTGAGCAGAAAGTGACTTGTAAGGCAAAAGACTGACAGCAGGTTTGCCGTGGATATGTTTTGTCTGCATCCCATGTGGCCAACACACACATTACTGTTGCAACTTGTTCTCACCTCATGGCGGCATTGTGAAAGGGATGTGTCGCCATTGAATACCCGACACCAGAATTTCATTTGGGCAATAAGGGGGACGGGACACTGTTCTCTATCACCGCCCTGTTTAGTGGTTTTGGTGGTCAGACTGGTGTGTTTCTACATCATATATCTTGCTGCAGCTTTAAAGTTAGAATTGGGATTGGGGCGGCTGTGGCTCAGGAGGTAGAGCGGGTCGTCCTCTAGTCAGAAGATCGGAGGTTCGATCCCCGGCTCCTCCAGTCTGCGTGTCGAAGTGTCCTTGGGCAAGACGCTGAACCCCACATTGCTCCCGATGGTCAGGCCAGCACCTTGCATGGTAGCTCACTGCCGTGTGTGTGTGTGTGTGTGTGTGTGTGTGTGTGTGTGTGTGTGTGTGTGTGTGTGTGTGTGTGTGTGTGTGTGTGTGTGTGTGTGTGTGTGTGTGTGTGTGTGTGTGTGTGTGTGTGTGTGTGTGTGTGTGTGTGTGTGTGTGTGTGTGTGTGTGTGTGTGTGTGTGTGTGTAAATGGGTGAATGAGAGGCATACATTGTAAAGCGCTCTGGATAAAAGCGCTATATAAATGCAGTCCATTTACCATGTTAGCGTTACGTTTAGGCAGGTTTGGACTAGGGAATGAATGGGCGTCAATGGGACATTCATGATTCCTAATCAATCATGTACTCAGTCAACATCAATCACATTGATAACTTTTGCTCATGATTAAATGCTGCCTGTCAAATTAACTCTTGTCTCACCTCCCTCCTCCTTACCCTTGACCCATCCCCTCTGCCTCTCTCCTCTCTGCCTCCCCCCTTCTCTCTCTCTCTCTGTCTCTGTCATTCTTTCTCTCTGTCTCTCTCTCTCATTCCTTCTCACTCTTGCTCGCTCTCTTAGGAGAGAGACTCCTTCCGCCTCCTCCTCTCCCTCTCTCTCACCCCTCCCACACAGATGCTCCCAGCCGCACAGCTCGACAGGAGCGATGGGATGTGTCGACTAGGTATTACACCTATCCCAACACCTAACACCGCAGCAAGCAGGGAGACCGGCTGGGTGGGAAAGCATGGGCTGGGGTGCCGAGTAGAAAAAGTGCGAAAGCAGGAAAAGCCATGGTTCAGGTGTAGCTCGGTAGGTAGGTAGGTAGGTAGGTAGGTAGGTAGGCTTGGTTACACATTTGAAGATTGAGAAGGAATAAAATGGTGTGGAAAGACAGAAAGGAGGGAAACATGTCATCGTCCCCCACGGATGATTCAGGCACCCCTTGAGCCAATCAGGAACTAGATGCATCGTCCCACCAAGTTTCATCAAAATCAGACTGGTGGTAGCAGTTGTGGCCTCTCAGAGATTGAATTGGTGACCTTTTAATTATAGTTCCCCCCCATCAGGCCAATCAGTGTAATAACAAGTAACAAGTGTAGCAGGTTTCATGTGAGTAAATGTATAGTGCCCTCACTTGGCTACTCAGTGTATCTGGCTCTGTAGCAGGTGTTACGTTAATCAGAGTTTTGACAAAATTGGACCAGTGGTCTCTGAGGTATCGTGTAGTGTATTGATAGTGTCATTTTTCCAAACAACAAACCACAGTGCCAAGATGCATCGTCCCTCTGAGTTTCATTAAAGTCGGAGCAGCGGTGTCTGAGATGTCACCTGAGTTATCGCGCTTGACAGATGGACAGGACCCGGCCTGGTTTTAGCTCCAGATATGAGTCGAGTTCAGAGCACCGACACCTCGGAAACCTTTACGATCGATACCACTTTGTCTAGGTATGTTAGGTGAGTTTTATTTTGTAGGTATTTGGTTTCAGAGGAGTCGAGATCCCAGTGACTTGTACTCCACAGTGTTTTGCCCGTTGAATAGGGTGCGGCGTCGTAATAAGGAGTGTGCAAGCGTGAGTGACAGTCAATAACAAATGGAATGAGAAAAGCTCCTAGCCTGACGCCGAAGCGCTGTGGAACGTTGGTCAGTGTCAGCCAAGGGGCAGGTCGCCGTGCAGATCAACAAGGCCCGAGGCGTCGTTTCACCTGAGCAGGAGTAGACATCACAACACCCCGCCACAGTGGAACGAACATACTGACCTCCCTAACCTCTCCTTCCTCCCTCTCAAACTCTTCTCCACGGTTCCCTCTCTTCCCCCTGGCTCCTCACATAACCTTGTTTCTCTCCCTCTGCCTCTCCCCTCCCCCCCCTCTCCTCCCCCACCCATACCTCCTCTCTCCTTTCCTTGACTCCTGCCTCCTGTTGGCATGGTGGAATTTACAGTCTAGACACTGTTCCTCCCAGTTCCTCCTGGGCTCTTCTCAATATAACCACCGCAATGCAAGTCTGCCATTAGATCCCTTGGCGGTGATTCGCCCTCCCTAATGGTCCAGACTATGCAGACTCCCCAGACCTAAAACAAGTAAAGTGTCTTAAGTGATAGGAATTGGCTCCAGCGTCTGAGCGTGGGTCTAATGTGATCCGATCCTCCCACAATGAAGTTAGGATATGAGAAGCCTCTTGAGTTTTTAGATCCAAGATGTTAATCTCTCTGTTTCTGTCTTTCCTTTTGCCCCTCTCCTAGTAGATAACGCAGCCCTGGACAATGTAATCGGACTGAAGGAGCCATCTGCAGTGTTCATACCGGAGGGAGACAGAGGAAGGACAGAAAAAGCGAGCGGGCGGCAGGAGGTGGAGGAGGAGGAGTACGAAGAAGAAGAAGAAGAAGAAGAGAGAAGGATGGGCGTGGGGAAGAATACCACCTCCAAGTCGATGGACGGCGGTGGAGAAGGAGGCATATATGAAGAGGAGAGCAAACATGGCGCAGATTTCTACCCCATTCCAGTATGTGTTTGTGTTTGTTTGCCTTTTCTTCAAAATTGCCAAAAGCACCCAGACACACACACACACACACACACACACACACACACACACACACACACACACACACACAGACTCACACAGACTTACACAGTGTAAACACGCCCAAAGCTAGCACACACCGGGATAATGAAGAACGGGTACGGCCACTCTGCACCCAACCTTGTCATTACTGTCCTCCTCCTCTCGCAATCTCCTTCTGTTTTCCCCCCCCCCACACACACACACACACACACACACACCCTCTCTCTCTCTCTATGACTCACACACACACCCAGACCAGCCATTTCTATTGGCTTATCCACACTAGTCTTGTTCATGGCCATGGCCGTGCGTGCGACCATTGCTATGTCCATTTCCTTTGTTTGGCTACATCCTCTCGGCAACAGCCCAGTGCCTGATGTGGGTCAAATGACAAAATAACAACAATAGAAGTTTTCTGCCACCCATTCATAAATTACACACACACACACACTCACACACACACACACAGGGGCGTCCTGGTGCCTCAATGGTCTGTGACGTCCTGTGTTCGAATCCGGCCCGGGGCATATGTTGCGTGTCATCCCTCCTCTCTCCCCTGATCTTTCCTGTCTCTCTCTACTGACTGTCAAATAAAGGCAAGATGCCAAAACACACACTCCCTGCTTTATTTGAATCCATCATTTCACTCATAATACATAATACTTATTGTACGTCCCTTTGGATAAATGCTAAATTACTTTAATGTAAACGATTCAAACAATACAGGGACATGCTGGCTTGATCCTGTTCTGCTCCTCTGGTGTCGATTTCTGGACCTGCTCAATGGTGCACAAAGAGAAGGAAATATGATACGGGATTAAAGTTTATTTTTGCACAAACCTTAGAAGATAAACAGTCATCCTCAACATTAAAAGGCATCAGTGTAAATACAGATAGCATGGCCTTTAGGGTATATAGAGATTACACCAGTGGTTCTCAATCCTGACCCACGGAGCCCTGCTGGTTTTCTGTCCTACCAGGTAGTTGGTTGCATTCCCCTGGTGTGCCAGGTGTAAACCAGTCCCTGTTGAGACTGCAGGAGTGACGACCAGCAGGGCTGTGGGACCCGAGGACCACATATGAGAACCACCGATGTAGAACAAACATGACAGTTCATTGAAAGGTCCCTGCTCTTTTCCTACAAGGGATCGTATAGCAAACCCATCAGCTGCAGGATAGACTGGAGCCAAAGTTAAACACACACACACACACAGAGAGAGAGAGAGGAAACCCAGACTGGTGGCATTTGATAGACTGCAATTTGAGTACGAGTGCTTTTGCATACTTCCATCTGTCTGTCTTGCATGTTCTCCTGCAGCCATGCAACATAAAAAAAAGTCTCTTTTTCGTCGTCAAATGTAATTGCCATTGAATGTGTGCCACTTCGAGACTGCCCCCTATATGTATTGATCTTCATATATAGAGCGTACAAAACAGATTACACACCCGGAGTACACCTGGAGGTGTGTATGAAGGCGTAAAGGTTTGCATACGTGCAATCTGGCTCCTCACAGTTCACTGGATTGTTTGCTTCATTTGTTTGTGCTCACATGGCAGCATTTGTTTGTGTCCTGGTTTGTTTATAAACTTGGATTGTCTTTTTGTAGCCTCTAAAAATGATGTTATCCTTATGTCGCTGTTTTGTACTCACACACACACACACACACACACACACACACACTTTTACACTCCCAGACCTCACTGGTCTTATCATGCAGTTTTGTCAGCTACTCAGCAACGTCCTCAAGTAGTGTTGGATTTGCAGTGTTCAGTAAACTGTAATTAAGATAATTGCCCTGTTACAGCAAATACATTGACATTATCTCTAAACCGTGTGTGTGTGTTTGTGTGTGTTTGTGTGTGTTTGTGTGTGTTTGTGTGTGTGTGTGCGTGTGCGTGCAGGTTGTGGTAAACGGAGTGAGCCAGGCCAGTGGAGACCAGGATACTGAGGACACGGAGCTGATGGCTATCTACGCTAAAGATAATCAAGGAGCCGAGAAGGTAACTCAATAGAGCGCTAGGGAAGCACCATCACCATCCTCACTCTATTTCAGCTCGTCAGCCAAAGAGCTAGCTTACTCCCGATCAAGGAGGCTGACACATACAGTAGTCAGATGCTTTAAACAGCTTACACACGCAGGCTTACACAGACTAATCCATGTGTTTGTAACCCACAATGACAGCAGTCCGAGTCCCAGCATCCCTCCCTCTTCCACCTAGCCTGGCCTGTCCCAAAAAAAAATACAGAGAGAAAATGTCATCACTAGCTCGTCTCCACAGAAACCGCTCATGAGGCGTCACCGTACAACAGCGCCATCTTGGATCTGAAGCCAGTCTTGCACTCTTTCACTGTTACTGTCTCCCTCTGACTCACCTCTTCTCTTCCCCTTTGCCTTGATCTGCTGCTCTACTCGCTCATTGTCACTGTGACTCTGCACTTTTCTTCCCGAGAGTTTGGGGGGGGGCGGGGGGTGGTTCATTGTGATCCAGACATTTCTCAAATGTCAATGGATCACAGTTCTCTCCTCTCTTGCTCTCTCTCTCTACCCGCCCCATGAATGTCTCACAATTACAACTCTTTGCCCTCCCATTCTTTTCATTGATACCATTCTCCTTATGTCCTTATGTCTGGGCATGTTGTTCTTTGTAAGCCATGAATGGTGCCATTGATTGCTAGATTCAATCTGATCATTATAAAGACCCCACCCTAGTTCCCCCTGCAATGGAGCCAAAAAATGAATGAAGGTGTGGTTATGGCAGGTGAAGAGAAGATAAAACATTGTCAACTCGAAAGGCAGTGATGTGGTGTGGTCTGGTAGTTTATTTTCCATGTCGATTTAAAAACAGAAATTGCCCTGAATTTATAACTGGCCCCTTTTTGTGCTAGAACATGATTTCAGGACTTTGCACAAAGGCAAGCGTGCAGAAAAGGTAATGGTGTCAAACCAGAACGGTATCAATTACTTGCCTAAGCTTCATCCTGCTTCTTTGTGGCGTGTGTGTGTGTGTGTTTTTGTGTGTGTGTGTACTTGTGTGCTTGCGTATGTAGAGCTCAATGTCTGAGATGTTGGACAGTACCGACAGTGCGGATGCCAGGAGGATGGATATGATCTATACCATTGAAGACACCCCGCCCTGGTACCTGTGTGTGTTCTTGGGCTTACAGGTAAATCAAACAACCAGCTGACCTTTTCTTGTACAAATCAATGTGACTTGTGTCTTCTAACAGCCTTTGAATGCAGGTACTATAGTTTATAATATAATATAATATATTTTGGGAGCATGTTTACAAAACAGATAAAAAGGACACTAAGGCATCCACTGTTTAACTGAGATATCAAATACCCCGATGTCTCATTGGTTTTATTTATTGTATTGATAGATATTTGATTAAACACCATGAATACACAATTCATTCAATTGGTATCAAGCATAAACACACATACAGCTGATCGACAGAAGTTATTCAGTGTAGTTGCAATGAAAGCTGAAACCCACAGTGATGATATAGCACTGTATAATTACGACACACCCAGAGTATAGGAGAAATGTAAAAGTACATCCTTTGTTCTAAGTCAAAGCACTAGGCCAGTGTGTGGCTGTGGGCCAAGTAAAGTAAGTAAATGAATGAATAATGTCATGTTGTACCACCTTGAAAACTCCCAAACACCCAACTGAACCAGGACATGCATACATCTGTGACTCTGGCTACACCGTGTCACACCAGGATGCATTAAGTGACAGGTAAAACTGCGACAGGCTTGCATGGCTGTCGGATCCTCAACACCACGTGCTAACCCCGTGTCTAACCCCCCCCCGTGTGTGTGTGTGTGTGTGTGTCTCTCCAGCACTACCTGACGTGTTTCAGTGGTACCATCGCGGTGCCGTTCCTCCTAGCTGAGGCCATGTGTGTCGGCTTTGACCAGTGGGCCACCAGCCAGCTCATAGGGACCATCTTCTTCTGTGTGGGCATCACCACCCTGCTGCAGACCACTGTGGGCTGCAGGTACACACACACACACACACACACACACACACACACACACACACACTCTCAGACTTTGTCCCGCTGTACACACTCTCTGACGAATCAAACAGGCACCTGATTGGCTGCCGGGCTCTACACAAAGCAGTAGCGTCTGAACTTCTGCTAAGTTTTCTCCACTCCCTGGATGATGAACTAGCCTGAATGTTAATGGACACTTAACGTTATTATCATGTAGCAACATAAAACATAATAATAAAAAAAAAAGTTAATAAGTAGGCTTTCAATTAAAACTCTAACTTTTCTTCTTTATTTAATGTTTCACACCGTCATTACAAATGGGTAGAGTGACATATTTCACCGGCCAGCAAATTTTTTTCTTCGCAGGTAATTTTTTTGGGGTTTAGGCAGGTGCTTTCTCCCTCTCACACAGACACACACACTCAACCATACTGTATACACACATACATCCATGCACATATGCACATACACAAATGCTTTCTCGCACAAATGCACACCCACGCCGACACACCGACACAAACATAACACCACGTCTCCGTTGGCATGGAAGCAGTATTACACAGCTAGTTATCAGTAATCCTGCATCTACGGGAAACGTAAAGCTCGTGTTGGCGGTTGCATCAGACTGGATTTTATTGATTTTCTTCACAGTGAACTCTTTACAGGCAGCACATTGTGTTCTTTGTGTTTGACTCACTCGCTTTCTCCCTTTTCTACTCCCCCCTCTTCTTCCCCCCCCCTCACCCTCTCATCTCTAAGTACCACTCAAAGATGATGGTCGTTGTTGAAGCAAATGTCACTCTGCTGTGTCTGTCTCTGTCTCTGTCTGTCTGTCTGTCTGTCTGTCTGTCTGTGTGTGTGTGTGTGTGTGTGTGTGTGTGTGTGTGTGTGTGTGTGTGTGTGTGTGTGTGTGTGTGTGTGTGTGTGTGTGTGTGTGTGTGTGTGTGTGCGTGCGTATCCTTGAGCAGGCAGTTTGCATTGTTAATTTGGATAGAAAATATCTTGTAACTTTACATGATGATGATTTACAATGCAGCCGTTCCCTAAAGCGTCATTTGTTTATATATTTTCTTACTGGAATGTGATGGGTGGAGAACAATAAGTTCAAGTTCCTTGTTTCGTTCATGTGACTTTTTTTTCCTTTTTTTTTTTTTTTGATACTTCCTATTTCCCAGAAGTATTTTTATGTCTTATTTGAGTCATGTTGGATTTGATCCCAGGTCAGCAGGATCATGTGGTTCAAGAGGTGACGGTCATAATAACCTGTGTCCTCACCTCTGGACACACTGTGAGCTAGACTGACGTTATAACTGGTGAGAGCGCTGCCGTTCCTTTGTCTCCAGCCTCATGACCGCATGACCAAGAGGGGAGGTCATGTTGCATGTCCTTGTCAGTGATGGGATACAGTAATATTGCTTTGCTCAGTAACGAGTTGAATTCCATTAATATTATTACAGTTGACAATCAAGAGAAATAAGTCGTTACAGTGCTACTTTTATCACCCCTTTTTGCGTTTAATGAGCCAATCTCCATCCCCGGATTTTCTTGGTCATGACTAAAGGATATGTCACGTGCGCCACACAAAACATGCATACGTTTACATTCAGTGGCTGGAAGTATTTCCATTACTTTGCTTTTTGTCAAGAAGAAAGAAAAATATTGTTGTAAATTGTAAACTATGGCAGGTACTAAAAGCTAAGCTGTGCACTATTTGGTTATTAGTCACTGAGGCACACAGGCCAAGTATATTAAAGGTAAGAGAAAGAAACTGGGTTTTTTTGGGGTGGCGTGGATAATGGGAACGAAATCTAAAGAGTAGTGTAACGATTTACTTCTCCCAATACGGTTCTTGTCTGGAATAGATTAGATTAGATTCAACTTTATTGTCATTGCACAAAGTACAAGTACTGAGGCAGTGCAGTTTGGCATCTAACCAGAGGTGCAAATAGCAGTGCAGAGTATGTACATATGTAGAGTGGTAATATAAATATGTTAAATAAACCGTAAGATAGTAATATGCTGAAGGGGGTGGGGCTGCTATCACCATGGTGACAGCTGAGGGAAGAAGCTGTTCCCGAGCCTGCTGGTCCGGAGAGACCTGCAGCGCCTCCCAGAGGGGAGCTGGGCAAAACGGTGAGGGTTGAGGACATGTGGTTGTCTAGCCTAACATACTGTACTGGTGTCTGTTGGTTAGGAAGTCCAGTATCCAGTTGCAGAGGGAGGTGTTGATGCCAAGTTCATTGAGTTCGGTGATCAGTTTGGAGGGGATGACGGTGTTGAATGCCGAGCTGAAGTCGACGAGCAGCATTCTGACATAGGTGTTGTTGTTGTTGCTGTTGTTGTTGTTGTTGTTGTTGTTGTCCAGGTGGGAGAGGGCAGAGTGTCGAGCCCTGGAGATGGCGTCCTCCGTACACCTGTTCTGGCGATAGGTGAATTGGAGGGGGTCCAGTGTGGGTCTATAACACACTGGACTAGTTCCTCCTGGTTCACTGTATCCTGTAGTCTATGTGTTGCACCATAATCAGTTGTTTCCTTCTTTCTTCCTGTATTTCCCCTCTTTCCACTCGTGACTGCTTACACAAGATCCTCCTCCCTTCTTGCCCTTTCACCTATACTGGTTTCTCTGCCTTGAGGTGTTCAGTCAGTCTTACACGTGTTAGTCCTACACGTGTTGGTTCAGTGTCCTAGAATGTGCTCACCTCTAATTCACACATCGGTGTTCAGCACGTGTGTGTGTGTGTGTGTTGCGTAAATAATAATTGACCTGATTCAACCCATCACCTCCTGTCTAAAATACCCACAGCCAAAGGACATTATCTGTTGCCATGGATATTAACCCTCTCCACAGATCGAAGGGTTGTGTCATGTCAGTGTGGGCTGTGTGTGTTATGACTCATAAAAGAATCCGGTGTGCTAATCTCCCCTTTGCCATCTTTCTATTAGGGCTGATCTTCCCGTCGTGACGTGGCCGATGTTCTTTTGGCCTGATGGCCTTTTATTGATGCCTCAGTGCAAACACGGTCCTGTCTAGCTTCTGTTTCAGCCTTGAGAGATCACTTTTCACAGACAGACTCACGCACATGCTCAGTATGACTCAGATGTCTGTCCAATTATCCAAATCTCAGACGTCTAAACCCTCACCTTTCTATAAGAGGAGCCCAGTTGTTCTGCTATGAACGTATGACCTCTGAATAAAATGGGTTGTGAATCCGTTTTTTTCCTCCATTTTTCAGCCGTTAGGGCGGCTATGGGGAGTGGACATGGTCTTGGTTAGTTAAAGGATACTCATAACAAAATAATTCCTGCATTGCACTGAAGTATTGTAATGTACATTTTAATTGTACCTACTTTTCCTCATCCTGCCCCCCCTCCCCTCCCCTTGCTTGCTCACTGAGCTCTCAAGGATACTCAGATGACATGCAGCGTCTTGTTGATGATGGTTATTCCCCGTCACACCGCCCGCCTGCACTCTCACCAGGGCAACGGGGCTGAGGAGACAGATCAAGAGGGATGGGTGGAAATGAGGAATTGATGGATGGAAAGATGGAAGGAGAGATGATTTATAGTCACGCTATTTTCTCAGGGATGAAATATGAAGTGTCTACCTATCCATCTCCGTGGCTATTGCTGTCTCCTGAGAAACTCGGGAGAATGGAAAACTATGGGTGACTGTAAAGGAAAGGGAGAAATAAGGGGGAGGTGAAGGGAGGGTGACGAGCATTTTATACCTTGGCAACATTTGGAAGTAACTGATGTGTCAAAGAAAACTGGATTTGTAATTCACACCCGCCAAGCACCAAATGCCGGCACAATTTGCTTCGGCAGATAATAAGGGGCAAGTTACTTTTTGAGGTGATAACATTTGAGTACCTCGGTTACGTAAAGTCTTTGCACTTCGTCCCTGCTCACCACTGTGCTTTCTTTCTGACCATGAGGCAATCAAAGCAACGCTATAGCAATAAATAAGAATTACTCTTGGCAGTATTTAGTTTTTTACCAGCCCCTGGAAGCTGAGACAAAAAGTTAATTTTGGACACTGAAGAGGTGAGGTGGGGACAAAGAGGAAGCATATCTGCGTGATATGGGGAAATGAAGATAAATTAAATGGAGCAGGGGAAAATTGTTAGTATCGTTTGATGAGTCACGGTGCCGAGTGAGGTTGCCACGGCGCCTCAGAGCGTACACACAGGAAGGGTGTGCAGACGTGTGTTCACCCGAATGTGCCTACATGTTTGTATGTGCGCTTGCACTCATCAGTGTGTGCTGGGTGTTGCTTTGAGTTGATATGGTGAGTATGATTTCTCACTTCCATTTTCCTGCAGAGACAACAAGTTTTGTTTGTTAGTGTTTCAGTCCTTATATACTTCTGTGCAACTTTCCTTTGCGTTTCCACTGAATTGGACCGAGCTTTGATTCACTTCCTCTGATCCTTTTAGGTCTAACGATGTGTGCTCCTTTTAATAAGTGCTTGCTTAGAGCCATAAACAGAGAGGCAGCCACACCATAACGTATGGTTAATGATTGTCTTAAACAATCTAAAAATCAAATCAACCACAAACGAGATGGAATGTGTACATCTGTGTGTGTGTGTGTGTGTGTGTGTGTGTGTGTGTGTGTGTGTGTGAGTGTGAGTGTGAGTGTGAGTGTGAGTGTGAGTGTGAGTGTGAGTGTGAGTGTGAGTGTGAGTGTGAGTGTGAGTGTGAGTGTGAGTGTGAGTGTGAGAGTGAGAGTGTGAGTGTGAGAGTGAGAGTGTGAGCAATATGGCCGATGTGTTGATTGAGTCTATGAGTGATTGAGGAATCTCACACACACACGTTTGTCTTAATATACTTGTGATGACCTTCCACTGACCACGTCCATTCCCTGGTCCTGACCACTACATGCTTAACTTTAAACCTAAACCTAATTCTAAGTTTAAAGCTGCACTAGGCAAGATTTTAATGTAAAAATACTCCCTGTTTTATGAGCCTAATCACAAAGAAAGAAAAAGAAAGGGAGAGAAAGACCAGGGGGCTCCTCACATTCCACAGAGTAACTGATGTTCACATGAATGGGAATACAGCATGGTGCCTGCTGCACAGGAATAAACGTGCACTCTATAGTCCACGCTAGTGCTGGCGCCTAGTGGTTTTATTGTGAAAATCACCTTGCTGCTAAAACGTGCAGCCCAGTTGGTGTGTTTATGTGGTTATTAAGGCTGGTAATGTCATTTCTGATGGTGAGTGTTTGCGTGTGTCCAGGTTGCCGTTGTTCCAGGCCAGCGCATTTGCTTTCCTCGCCCCGGCCAGAGCCATTCTGTCACTGGACAAATGGAAGTGTAATGATACAGGTAATGTCCCTGTCTGTCACATTAACACACACACACACACACACACACCGGATATAACCGTATGATAGAGACTGTGGGACATTGTAACCTGGCGTTGCTTTGATCCCAAGCCCAAATGTTGTCGGCATGAAAGCGCATGAAGACGGCGCAGAATTAGGTCGGGCTCAGTTGGGATGAGCCGGTTCATCTCTCTGTGTGTGCCGCAAATGTGATCATTAATTGAACGGAAGTCATCAGCTTCTCGCTTTTTCTTCCGACTTCTCATCTCTCTGTCTTCCTCCACAACCAGCGGTTCCTGTAATGAATGGCACAGAGCTCCTCCACACAGAGCACATCTGGCACCCCAGGATACGAGAGGTGAGGGAGAAAGAGACGAATGACAGAGGCTTGAAAGGTGGATGTGGGAGGGGGAGGGGAGTAGAGAGAGGTTTTTTTTTAAAAATGATGAAATGGAAACAGGATGGAGAAATTGATGGGCTATTAGACATTGAGCTAAAAGGTATTTCTGACATGTAGTAGCTTGGATGAATCTGCCTGCTTTGAGAGATCGGGAAAGTTAACATGGAGAAATGAAAGAAACTGATTTCAAAGTAAAAGCGAGCTTAAAGAGCAACTGTCATTCAGTGTTTGCACGTGAAGGAGACCACTTAAGGAGCATGTGACTGTCTGTGGCTGCAGGGTCTGCTCATGTGTCTGTGACCAGTTGCTGTTAATTCACATTAACCTTTTCTGAGGCTTGTGTAAGCCGGCTGAGTAACTGGTTTTGACGCGTGTGCCAGACTAACTCGATCAGACCGAATCGAATTGTCAAACAGGGCGTGGGACAAACCGAGGGCAACACACAAAGACCGACAAAAAAGGACAAGCTTTCTGTGTAGCTGACAGATTATCACTCAGAATCAATCAAATGAAAAGTGAACACTGTTCTGTTCCCAGATCCAAGGGGCTATCATCGTGTCGTCTCTGATCGAGGTGTGCATCGGATTACTGGGTCTGCCGGGGATCCTGTTGAAGTACATCGGACCTCTGACCATCACCCCCACGGTGGCCCTCATCGGCCTGTCCGGCTTCCAGGCCGCAGGGGAGAGGGCTGGAAAACACTGGGGCATTGCTATGCTGTAAGTAAAGACAAAAACACTCGTCTCCATTTTCTAAAGCTTTTGCTGTCCCAAGCGTCTCACAGTAAAGGTGATTTAGCATAAGAATAATAGAATAGAATAAATAAATCACCTTTTTCAAGCAACAAATAGTAAGGAGTCACAACAAAACAATACATATCTAACAATGCTCTCTAAAATGCTCTCTTAGAGAATAGAGAGCTAGAGAATGAAGATATGGGAATGGGACTGGGGTGGGCTTTTGCATCCAAAGCTCGCCTCCAGATCGCCTCCAGATCGTCTCCAGATCGTCTCCAGATCGTCTCCAGATCGTCTCCAGATCGTCTCCAGATCCGTGTCAAAGCGGAGGTGTTGTGACACCGCGGCCTGCTGTGTCCTAGCTCTTTACACTGTAGTCTTCTCCCCAGGCTCCGCAGGGACTAGCCGATATCTGCTGGTAATTGCCTCTGATTTGGTCTTTCCTCGGCAGTTAAGCTAATTGATTGGCTGACATGCCTCCGTAATCTCAGCCAGACCTTTTAGAGAAGCAAAAGGAAATCCCACGGTAAATGTTGGGGGGGGATTTGAGTGAAGCTATAAATATACAAACATGTTCATACTGGCTGAGTCCTCGCCAAAGCTCCCCCACAGCTCCCAGGAGGGTCTATTAAGAGAGAGTAGACATTCTTCGGTAGACAACACTACTCTTGTTTATCCGCCCCAAATGAGTGTGAGTCTTTCTCTCTGCAGGACTATCTTCTTGGTGCTGCTCTTCTCCCAGTATGCCAGGAACGTCCAGTTACCTCTGCCTGTCTACAAGGCCAAGAAAGGATGGACCTCTTACAGGCTGCAACTCTTCAAAATGTTTCCAGTAAGTACACAAAACCTCCACTGCTCTTCTTCCCCTTTCCTAGACAATACTCCTCTCTCTCACTTGATGAAGTCGTGAGCCAGCCATGTCTTTACAAGCTCCACCACCAACTGGGTTCCCCAACTAAATAACAAATAATTCAACCTGTCTCATCTCATTCTCCCCAGGAGGTTAGGGTGTTTTCCCCCTTGAATTTAACTGTGCCGTGTAAATCAGTGTTTTCCTGCCCTCTGCTGGTGATATATGAAGTAATAGATACAGCGGGTGGGAAAGGCTGTGTCACATAAATGCACGTTAAAGTCACCGATCAGCCCCGTTTATTCCCGTCTCTCCCAAATTGATGCTTTGCTGTTTATTGGGCCCCTCTGTACTCAAAGATAAATATATAAAGTCTATTTTTTGTCTGTGTGTGTGTGTAACCAAGGTTCCTCTCTCGCACCCAGATCATCATGGCCATCCTGGTGTCGTGGCTGCTGTGTTTCATCTTCACCGTGACGGACGTTTTCCCACCCGAGAAGGACAAGTACGGTTTCTACGCCCGCACCGACGCACGCCAAGGGATCCTCGCAGCCGCACCGTGGTTCAAGATCCCGTACCCATGTGAGTGTGTTTTGTGGGAGTGGGATCACGGGAGTCGCAATCGGATGTTTCTGGCGTTCAAACGAGGCTGTTTCTCAGTACTGATGGTTGTGTTTTGTACCCGTGCAGTTCAGTGGGGTGTTCCCACGGTAACCGCTGCGGGGGTGATCGGCATGATGAGCGCAGTGGTGGCCAGCATCATCGAGTCGATCGGCGATTACTACGCCTGTGCCCGCCTCTCTTGTGCCCCTCCGCCTCCCATCCATGCGATCAACAGGTAATTCTTCATGTCTTTTTATTCTCCCTCATGTCCTCGACACCCCAGGAACAGTTTTTTTGGAACGCTTTATGATCTTGGGAATGATTTATTTTCACTTTCCTCCTGCCCTTTCTCCCCTGTGTCTACAGAGGTATATTTGTTGAGGGTATTTCTTGTGTGCTGGATGGCCTTTTTGGAACAGGCAACGGCTCCACGTCCTCCAGTCCTAATATAGGCGTGCTGGGAATTACTAAGGTAACGCACAGTTTCACAAAAAAGCATATTCAATCAAGCTCACGGCTCTCATTCTGTCTCTCACTTCCTGGTGCAGTCTGGTCAGTGGTCCTAACCTCCTTCTGGTTGGCTCCTCCAGGTCGGCAGCAGGCGTGTGATCCAGTATGGGGCTGCTATGATGCTGCTGCTGGGGCTTGTGGGTAAATTCAGTGCGCTGTTTGCCTCGCTGCCTGATCCTGTCCTGGGCGCGCTGTTCTGCACCCTGTTCGGTATGATCACAGCGGTGGGGCTCTCCAACCTACAGTTTGTAGACCTCAACTCCTCCAGGAACCTCTTTGTTCTGGGGTTCTCCATCTTCTTTGGCCTGGTGCTGCCAAGCTACCTCAAACAGAATCCGCTGGTCACCGGTGAGTAGAGAGGAGAGACACCCAGATGTGTGCAAAGACTTTTACTCAGCAACATTGCTAACCCCCCCGTTCCCTATCAATCTCTCTCAGGAATAGTTGAGGTAGACCAGGTGTTGAACGTGCTCCTGACCACAGCCATGTTTGTAGGTGGCTCTGTCGCTTTCATACTAGACAACACTATACCTGGTAAGTCTTAGTCCACTATTTATTACTGTTAAGCTAATGCTGTTAAGTCACATTGTTATAGTTTCCAAAAACTCCAGGAAGAATTTTTTTTTAGTTTATTTTCGAGTCGTCATTCCCGTACTCAGGAGTTTTTGGAAGCTAGTTATTAAGGTTATGCCAGGAGGCGCACCTGTATTATAGACTGGTTTAAATTTTCCTACTTGTCTGTCTGAGCCTGTGCATCATAACGGATCTCTCCTCCCACTCCCTGCTGTCTCAGGTTCTCCAGAAGAACGAGGGATCAAGAAGATGAATCGCGGATGCGGACCCAGTGCAGCAGAGCTGGAAGGCATGAGCTCTTACGACCTGCCATTCGGGATGGACTTCATCCGCAGACACTCAGTCTTCAAGTACATCCCCATCAGCCCCACCTTCACAGGCTATCAGTGGAGCACAGTACAAGGAGCCTGCAGGAGCAGGATGGGACATGGAGAGACGGGGAAAGGGGGAGGAAAGGGAGTGGAGGGAGGCACAGCTCCAGGGGAGAGCGGGGTATAGCAGACAGGCCAGCTTTGGGGAGCAACGGAAGGTACAGTAAGATACATGGATGGCAGAGTAGAGGAGAGAGAGTGCAGGTTTTGGGATTGTGTGGATGCGATGCGCCAGCCGCCTTCATGTGTTTGCCAGTATTTGTTTCCTTTAGCCTGCTGCTGTCTTTTTCCAAGTCCATTCATGCTATTATGAGCATGCTATAGCAAGTCACAGCATGCTATGACCGATACCATCATTAACAGACAGGCCAGTCGGTGTGTATGCATGTGTGCATGCCGCACTTCCTGATGGGGTTATGCATTCATTTACTTTCACTTACCTTAATACAGACAGACGGAGACAAACAGATGCTCAACATCTCACTCAACGGTTTCCCCGCAGAATCTTTGATGTTTCATAGACCCATTCATAATCCAGCACCAGTTAGAAACCCCTTTTCAGCAAACCTGTAAAACTTGAGAAATGTTGGAGAGCATAAAAGTAGATTTGGTAAAGGTAGGTAGGTAAAAGTAGATTTGGTGATATAATTTGGGGGTTATGCAATTGCCTGTAGACTCATTATGCAACCACATTAGCGATGTGCAAGTACACACACACACACACACACACACACACACACACACACCCACACCAAAACTAACTAAAGCACTATAATGCACGTAGATTGCCAAGGTCATACAGATAGATCCAAGTGGCTTGTGATTGTGATGTATGTTTTACACTATTTGTTGCCGGAGTTCAATGCTGATCCACAGCTCACTCCTCCACCTCACCTGTAGGGACAAATCCTCAAGACACCGGTTAAAATACAGCACTCAGATCAGCTCATCTCCTCCACTGCAGAGAAAATTAGACAGGATTCTTCACCTAGAAGGGTGCTAGGCTCTGTGGGAGTGGGCATAAATTCACTAACATGCCAGCTTACTTATTGCGTCAGTATTCTTATGCATCATTTACTAACACCACCAAAACTCATTTGGCTGTCAGATGGGAATTAAAATCTATTTTGCCTCATCGTGGCACAAAATGCACTTGGCTGGCTGCCATAAATGTGCAATCACTGCAAGATTTTGTAGAGTTTAGATATCTTTTCTATTTCACTGATAACCTTAATTTTCTTATGTCTGTATATTTGATGTAGGCTAGCCTCTTTTCTAATCTATGTAGGCACATGCTTAATGATAGCGGCATTAAATGATGCCTGACTTGTATTGTCATGACGACCCGTGTGTGTGGTTTGCAAAAGGAAGCGATACAGTCCGCAGACCAGTGAGAGACTTTGAAACCTTTTGCGCCCAGATGCTAGACGTAACGACAGATGAGGAGCAAGAAGAGGAGAATCTAACAATCTGCCACACAGTTCCCTGGTCCTCTGCTCTGCTTCGACAGAGCGGTGGGAGAGTGGGAATCTCGTTTTTCTCCTGATGGCTCACAGATTGTACAGTATATGGTCTTGCACCTGCTGATCATCACTCTGTGGATTATTATGACGATTGTTATTGATGTCAGTGTTCATCTTGTTAACACTGTTCACCTATTCAGCGGCGTTGACTTTCCCTCACATTCCTCTTCTCATTCTCAATCATCTCCGTAAGCATCGTCATCTTACATCTTGAGCCTCTACCCCTCAAATCAAGTTTACTGTTGATATTTGTCACTGTTGTAATTTTAGCCTTTGGCAGCACATTCGGCGTGTGAGGAATCGCTCAGTCGCTGCAGGCTGACTGAACTGTGTGCAATGGAAGGTTTCGGAGCATCACGAGCCTGTACAACACTTGATTGACATGGGCATGACCTAAATGAGACCCTGGGAGTGAGGGGGCTCCACCACAGTGTTACCTCTGCTGATTTCTATAGCAAAACAGCGGTTGACGAAATAGTAGAAAAGGGATTGGAATATAATTTAGAAATAAAAATAAGAAAAACAAACAAAAACAACGGTTCAAAGAATTGTAAAATATCCTGTCGAACTGAGATTTTTGCTGAACCAAAATGCTAAAGGCTCTTTAGGTTTTTTTTCTTTTATGATCTTCTTATTCTCTTCCTTTCTCTCCTGTTATTGTTATACCAAAACAGTTTTTCAGGCATGGGCAGATGTCACTGTCAAGAAAGTTTCAAAATTCGTTTGAAATCCCCAAGTTTACTCACCTTTTTGTTAGACCTATTTATTTATTTATAAGAAAATGTATGTTTAATGAAGATTATTTGAAGCAGATGTATGATGTTGAGGATATTTATTATAGTTTACTCATTCATGTCCTGTAAAGAATGATTCTCCCCTGCAAACGGTGCAGTAGAGCTGTAGATATGGCTAGAGAGATTTAGCTATGCAGTCAGGGCTTTTAGAAACTCCTGGGGACATTTTTCTAAAGATAATATCTAACAATGAAAGCTGCTTATAGGTCATTCCATGTCTATCATCAGATTTTGAAAAACACAGTTTTAGTGGAATTTAAGTAGTCTGTACTGTACATGTGTAATATTGTAATATTGGTCCCATGAGCATCAGGGGTCATAGCGAATGGTACTCGACAAACAAATGCCCTAAAATGATTGGATTTGTCACTAGATAGCCATACTGGACTGGTTATCATGATCTATAATCAAATATAGACATTCTTTTCAAGGTTGACCAGATTCGATGCCTTTGGGCCTTATACTTTAATAACATGACTAGTTGGTTACCACTGAACTTGCAGAAACGGTAAATATAAAAACTCTATATTCTTATCTAAATGTTGGCTATAATCAGGACTGTTATCAGGGTACGTGTGGGAGCAGGGTCATGAGGCGACTGAGAAATGACTGGTGAAATTAAGAGGGTGTTTTTGCCACACTGTACCTGATGTGAAAGTGTTTTTGTGTTTTTGCTGCCCATGCTGTGTAACCTTGCTCCAGAACAGCCAGGAACAGGGGATCCGGTAGAGGTCAGAGAGCAGTCACCCCCCGCTGCTTCTTCCCTCTGAGAGGGACATTTGGAGGGGGGGCTGACTATTGTGGCACCACTAGTTGTGAATTATTTTGTACATGCACACATAAAAATCACATGCACAATCTTGGACCCAGTTTTCTATGGCATCATCCCACGTTAATGCAACGAGCAGATACTTCTCCCACCACATCCTTCCTCTCCACTCTCTACCCACTCATGCAGTGCATATATGATATCAGTGTCCTGTCTTGTTTTAGTGTACCTGTTTGTCCACTGAAAATCTTGCTGTTGATGGTCCTGGATGCAGGTGAAGACACCGGCTGGCCGCCTTATTAAGAACCTCTCCATCACCGGCAGGCTGAATGAAGCTGCTGGTAGAAACTTACCTCGTTATCTGTTACATTTTTTCCCCCTCCGTAATGGTCAAGTTGAGCATTCGGTGTCCATATCAGTGCCTAAAGGCAGCTTCCTCCCGACTTTGACCTTTAAAACGTCCAGTTTTGGTGAGAAACAGGCTGTAGTTTGGCTGTGTTACATGTTACAAAAGTGAACTCCCTTAACATGCCTTGGATTTGACAACCAGATTCTCTTTCTCAATATTTTTCTGACACTGATACTCATAAAAGACGGGTCTTAAGAAGGTGGCCATAAGGTGTGTAACAAACAAATCAATCCCTTTCAGTTATTTTGAAGGGGGTGCTACCTGAAGAATATACTTTTGTCTATCTAAAGTGTTTTGTCTCTTTCAGTGTTTTTTCTGTTTTTTTTATATATCATTGTGTTTTTACAGACAAATATTTGTAATAAATAAATCATACATTTTAATCTTAAATCATGCTGAAAAGCTCACCATTTTGTTGCATTATTTAAAAAAAGTAAATGCATTTTGATTCTCTTTGAAATCTGTGGTCTGGTGGAATACTTTGGTTCGTTAGAACACTTTCATATTGTATTTTTTTATTCTAACATTGCTTTCTGTTCATGTTAACACCGTATCAATACAAATTCAAAAAAAACAGCTGAGAAACTTTAAATAGATGTACAAAACAATGTATATTGAATGGAGTACAGTGTGCTAAAAATTCTGGAAGAGAAATTGTGTATACTAATTGTAGCGACAAAAATGTTATATTCTTTGTTCTTGAAACTATTTAATAAGATGTTACAGAATGAACACAGTCTTGTTGTCTTTATTGGTTGGTTATTAATTCTTCTGGCACTTTTCACACAGGCTCATGTGGAGCATTGATCAAGTCCCAGTCTATGTAAACTCTCTCTCTCTCTCTCTCTCTCTCTCTCTCTCTCTCTCTCTCTCTCTCTCTCTCTCTCTCTCTCCTCCCCGGTCCCCCCTTTTCCCTGGCACCCAGCCCCTCCCTGGGAAAGAGATTAGGCATATTGTTGTCTGGTAGCACACTCCAACATTCACCATCAGTGGACACCATGTAGCCTTGTCGCTGCAGGGAGAGCAGATGTCACTGACCGATTACTGGCGGGTTGATGAAAAACATCTAATGTGTAATATCAATTATATGAGTAAAGTGAAGATTTGGAATAATTTCTGACGCCAAGATATACCAAGTATCCTTGATCGTATAATAATGAAATCCCTAGAGGAATATCGTAGTGATACCATAAAATAACATGAAGAATGAAAGGCCACTATACTCCCTACGGAGGTCCACAGACACACTTTTCCTTGTGCTGTTATCTTGCACACCTATACTGTTAACTTCTTTCACAAATTCTACTTAACGTGGACATTTGCATTATCTTTTTCTGTTCATATTCTATTTTCATTTGCTGTGTCCTGGTTGCTGCTGCAGCTATGCAGTTTCCCCACGCGGAGCAGTAAAGTTTCAGTTTATAGGATTATTAGCGATTTGTCGTTTGGATATTAAACGTTTTAACCCGTAAGCGGTCGGCTGTATAACTTGGGACGGTTAAAAATCACTTCAGCGCGCTATACCAGAGGCCTGTCCGTGCACAAGACACTGGCCACATTATGATTGGACGGTTTCCAGTGAATAGCACAGGCCGGTGTTGTATTATTCCGGTGCGTTTGGGGCTCCCATTGTTTTCGGGTTTCCCCCTGTTATTGCTCCCCAGCACGCTGTCAGCGCCGCGAACAAAGGGGCGTCAGTGTCGTGGGCTGATTGGCTGCCGGGTCGGACGCCGCGAGCTCCGCTACAACAGATGGAACTCTCCTCCTGCGCGCACACCAGCTCCAGCGCGCGCGCGCCGGCGATTGTTTCCGACGGGGACTGAGAGGGAGCGAGATGACCGAGGAGTACCGTTAACCGGGCAGCCAGCTCAGTCAAAACGTGTGGTGTTCTGAGGCGGGGGGAGGAGGAGGAGGAGGAGGAGGAGAACGGAGAACCGGAGAACCGGAGAACCGAGCGCGGCTTTTGTGGGTGGGGAGGGGGTGAACATCTTCAAACTCGACAGGAATCACTGAGTCGTCAGTCAGACACGAGCGGCATCGTAAGTAGACTGTTATTAAGGGAGTCTGTCTTGATGTCTGTGGGAGAAAGCACTTTTATTAATCGCATAATATCGTGGGTGGGATTGCGTGTGTGTGTGTAGTTTGATGGCGTGAAACTACACGTGATAGCGTGACAGAGAAACTGGTGTGCAGATGTTACATTTTACAGCATAAAAGGCAACGGAATGACAGGCAGTGTGTAATAAAAAAAAACACAGCTATGGCGACATTTAACACACAAGACATTGGTGTCTTTCATTCACATGTACAAATAAATATCATCGTCTAAATCACATCTAGGATCTGATCACCTCCCTCTCTGTAAAGGAGTGTGCACAGCTATGTGTAACAAAACTGTGTTTTAACAGATTGCATAACAGGCAGTACATACTTCTGCACACACACACACACACACACACACACACACACACACACACACACACACACACACACACCCTCTGTTAAGCATACTGATAGACTGCTGGCTGGGGCATTTACTTTCCACTTTCCACTCCTAAATCATGAGCGAATTCATAATGTATTGGCCTGTACTTTTAATCATTAATAAGCTATTGCAACCAGGGGTGAGATACAGTTTCAGCATGACGTGGAGAACCAGGCAGCCAGATTTAGACTGGAGCCCAAGGCAGGCATGCTTTTTCACAAACCCAGCGTGCAACGGGGAGCAGGAGAACACACGCACATTATTTTTGGCCCAGTGTTCCTAGTCGCTGGACCTCAGATGTTTTTGGGGTTGCTATGACAATGGTGACAATAAGGAGGCCGAGCTTTGGTAATGTGGAGGCTGAAGGGGCGGTGGGGATGAAAGCAGCGAAGGTTTGGACCCATTCATCTCTTCAGCCGAGGAGGTTGACAAGAAGTTCAGAAGCACAGGGCAAGAAAACAAATGTGCATGTGTGTCTGTGAGAAAGACGGGGGGGTGGGGGGGGGCAGCGAAGTCAGGAAGTCGTGGTCATGAGTTTTAATAGCGTGGTGGATCGGTGCCAGTCTTTCACGAGGGAGAGCAAAGGCAGCAGTGGAGAGAGCTGAATAGGAAAAACAGACAACAGATGGGAAAGAATTTCATAATCCAAAACACTGGACCCAGAGTGAGGAGATATGGTTAGTGCTGCGTGAAACAAGCAAGCAGAGGAGGGTCGACGAGAAAAAGGGGCAAAGATGGAGGCTGTGGCTCGGCCATGTGGTTGTTGTAACAAATTCAACAACTAGATCTGTGTTTGGACGTGTTCCGGATCGGGTCAGCCACGGGTCAGACGGGCTGTTTGCGTGCTGTAGTCGGCTTCAAACTAAAAGCCCAGATAGCTGCCTAGAGTCTGGATGTCTCGAGAACAGACCCGCCCCCCAGAGGGCCCTTGGGTCCTGTTTGGTTAGACCCCAGGGTCATTTTTCACATTTTATACGGTCGGGTAATGTAAATGGAATCAAATAACAAATGCAGGCATTGGACATGCAGGGCAATAACTTGAGGTATTGATTTACACATTGCTGCTGCTGCTGTTGTTGTTGTTGTTGTTGTTGTGTGAAAACCTCGTAACTCCACTTTTGGTGATTTTCATGTTTTCAGGATTACACGGTCCTCTGTTGGCTTAGGGAAGCAGGGTGTCTGCAAATCCTGAAAATGTCTTAGATGATATTATCCGAACTCGAGGCCTTAAGTGGTATTGGATACAGTTAAATATCACTTTTATAAGTCTTAAATTCCGTTTTAGAGATCTTAAAAATGTGAGTAACTTCTTGGTGAAACGTAGGTTGATGAAAGGGGGTATTTTGGTGACACAAGGTGAGACAACACACCGAGGTGCAGACACGCAACGCATTTATGACAACGTCTATTAGCGGCGTTGCAGCAACATTAAAGGTTAACTGTCCAATTTGCTCTTCATATCAGGGGCCCTGAGGTAGCAGAGAAGAGGACACGCTTAGTTGTCGGATGATAATTTAGCTGACTAAATAATTGGAGCTGTTCTTGTGACTTGCCAGACAATTACAACATTGTCTCGGTCTGACAGCAGGCCACACGCCGGCCTCAGACCGCTATCATAAACCACTAATGAGTCAACTAGCACCGCTGCCCTTGACCAAGACCGTGGTATTAAAGACTAATGCTTTCCATTGTGTCGATCAATAGTGAGTGTTTGAGGACTGACAGGGTCTAATATGGGTGCTGAAATATTGATAGAGCTCTACAGGGGGCCGGGCTGATTGGTGTTTAATATTTAATTCACTCACAATAGCAGAACACGTTCATGTCAGAGATTGACGGCCCTGGGTTATCAGCGCCGTGTGTTTAAGGCTGCCACAGCTCTCGGCTTATCAGAGGGTTTGAAGAGCTACACGACACTGTTTAGGATAAAGCATTCACTATTGATTTTATATGTGTGTGTGATCTGAGATGTTTATACTGCTGTTGAGATTGGGAGGCAGTGGTGGCATGTGTGGCTCTGTTTTCCTGCTCTGTGTCCATGTGTGTAGACTTTGTTTGGGTGTGCGTGATAGGTTCATCTGCGCCGTTCAAAATTGAGGAAGTGTTAGTCAAGCTAAAGGCTAGCATCGGTTTCCTGCGTGACTTTACTCAGTGAAGGAGGAAGTGATTAACGGAAGGGGAGCACTTCCTTTAAAACGTCTCTGCTCTTCCCTGTCTGTTGCCTCTCGTGTGGAAAGGCCCTAAAGTCCGTTTGAAACAGACACTTTGGCACCCCTGGGTGACGAGGCCGCTGGGACCTGAGGATACTAACGCTCCTTCTCTTTCTAACCTTTTTTCTTTTCCTGTCTCCATCTCTGGTGGCCGACCAAGATCACACAGTCTTCAGTACGGTAAGAACTCTTGCAGTGTTGTAACACACACACACACACACACACACACACACACACACACACTTAAACCATGCTTGTTCGGTGTGTTTCCTTGGCTCTTAATAGTAACTTTCCCTTAGTTGGTGTCTTGTAGAGGCTCTGGTTGGGTTGTAAGTGGAAAGTAAAGTAGAACAGGGCTTTTGAAGAGGTGTTCCACGTTCAGTAGTTCGTGTGTGTGTGTGTGTGTGTGTGTGTGTGTGTGTGTGTGTGTGTGTGTGAGAGTGTGTGTGTGTGAGAGAGAGACAGACTATGTGTGCCACCATGGCGAGCTCACAGATAAATGTTTAAGCAGCTGAAATGATTTGGCCCGGCGGGTCGCCCATGTGCCTTGCACCTGTTCTTCTCCTTCCGGAAGCTTCTGTCCTGCCCCCTCTGGGGATGCATAAAGAGACACACACACACACACACACACACACACACACACACACACACACACACACACACACACACACACACTTCCTTTAACGATGAAGAAAGGAAAACTATTATGGGTGTTGGCAGAATTAAAACATCTGCATGTCTGTGTATGAGAGGGAAGTGGTGGTGGGGGGTGTAACAGAGAGAGAGAATTAAAGGGTGCCAGGGAAATATAGGCAGGAAGAGGAAGAGAGTGTGGAGAGCAGCTGTCTCCCTCCATCACACACCAAGGTGGTGGGTGAGCTGTGAAGAGAGCAGTTGATGTTCTTGTGTCTTGTATCTTCTTATATGAGTCCATCGTCTCTTCTAGCAAAAAGCTGACAGAAAAGTAGATATGACCTGTGATTATTGTTTACCACCTAAGACGACCTTCCTCCTCCTCTTCCTGCGATGACCTTCCTTCCTCCTATCCAGGCTGCGCTCCTCTCGTCTCTGTCTCCGTGGCGATGCCCCCGGCCTGTATACTTGCCGGTCATGAGGAGTCATGGGACTCCGACTTGAGAACGACGAAAAACTCATCATTTTTCTCTGTTGCTCCTTTGTCTCTCAGCTCCTCTCATGCTGACTGAGAATGGATGACACACAAGACGGGGTTCAGATTGGAGAGAACAAGTTCATCAGCAAGTACGGGTCACATACACGCCGATAGACGCAGATACAGTCTTGTGAAAACATCCCACTGAGCGCTAGACATCTCTTCAACGTCTGTCATACGGCCCAGGATATTTTCGGCTGTGAATTGTCCCGTTTTAGACCAAGACGTAAATCCATTATTACATATTTAAAATATGCATACACAGTTGTACATAACAGAAATACGCACCAGAGAAATATAGACATGCTTTCATTTTTTATAGATGTCTACTAAACCTTCACTTTTAAACCCTGTGTAGCCTAATTTGATCCTAAATGTCTTTTTCAATAGCCAATAAAGGTAAAATGCTCAGTGGGATTCCTGCACAAACACTCACTATGATGTGTTATGTGCAGCAGGTTTGAATGCACATCAGATAGCTTGACTTATACCCTCCATAAACCTTTGCTGTGTGTGTGTTTAAAAAAAAAAAAAAAAAAAAACCTGTGTGAGAAATAAGGATAAGAAACAACAAATTCCTCCTCTGTCAGATCTGCGCAGTAACTCAACGTCTCTGTCTCCAGGGCAACCGTCCTCTCTCATCTTAAGACATACAACCTCTACTATGAAGGACAGAATCTGCAGCTAAGGCACAGAGAAGTGGGTATCGTGTGTTTATCGTTGTTGGATCCTCCCTGAATTTCTTTCATTCTCCCTCTTCCCTCGTGTCTCCCCGTCACATCCGTTTTACTTTTGTTCTCTGTCATTTGTAGTTTAATATACCCCTCACTGTCTTTCCCGTAATTCCTCCCCGCCCCAAAGGGGTAATAACTGTCATGGGTATTGATCACGGCTCCTTTTCCCCTAACAGGAAGAGGGGGAGCTGATCGTGGAGGGCTTGCTGAATATCTCCTGGGGCCTGCGTCGGCCAATCAGGCTCCAGATGCAGGATGACCACGAGAGAATCCGGCCGCCGCCCTCCTCCACGTCCTGGCACTCTGGCTGTGCTCTGGACAGTCAGGGGTAAGGTCCAGTTACACCTTACTGACTGGAAATGGCAGAGTGATACACAGCGGGTCAATGGGAACAGATACAGATCAGATCTCGTTCACTTTCTGTTCACTTTCTGTTCATATATATACTGACTTTTGTTTGATTCCACACTAAAAAGAGGAAATGAACACTCGAGATCTGCAGCTGACTAAACCTTTTGATCAAACACCAATTGTCACCACACCACAAACACCACAGTCCTCAGATCAAAGTGAACTTTTAAGTTTGGGATTTTTTCCCCAACACTGATCTGTCTGTGTCAATAGCCATGGAGCCTCATTTTCAGCTCTACTGTCCATTCATCAGATGAAGCTGTCCTTGTTTCCAGACTAATAGGCCTGATGGGCATGCAGTTGACATTTGACTGGTCTCTGTCTCTAACCTGTCTGGGCTACAATGATTTAAATCCAATCCTGTTTTGGGGCGTTTGGTCTTTCAGTCCATGCCTTACTATAACTTTTTGTCTCCAAAACATTATCACTGCCATTCATCTATATTTATAATAGTATATATGAAATAATTACAAATATGTTCTTGCTGTAATAGCTGTCAGTGTGAATTTCTCTCCCTGTCTAACTCCTGTGCTCTCTCACGGTCCACCAACAGCACAGAGGGTCAGCCGCAAACGCAGCAGAGCCTGCCCACCGTGGAAGTGACGGAGCCTGAAAGCCAACCAGACGACAATGCTGTGACGGAGGATGACACAGAGGGTGGGTGGTTGTAGCTGCAGTAGGTAGCCAGTAAGCAGCATCAGATGTTGTCACACTGAAGCTATTCACTAACCTTGAAGTGAATATTCACTATTCACTAACTTGAGGACATGTCTAGCTTGTGCAATCCTATCAGTTACCAAAAACCCCATTGCATGTGGTCAATATAAGCAAATCTATCCATCGCTGAAAGAAAGACTGTGGACCAAATCCCTAAAAATGCCTCAAGCTGTTCATCATAAATACTCTTTTGTTTTCTGTCCTGTTCTGTATCAGTGACATTTGCTTTTCATGCTGTAAAGAAAAGACTTTCATTCCAAAATTAGATATCCAACATTTCAAAAGCGTGACAGCTGCTTTTACAAAGTGAGCACAAAAATAAAATCAAATGATGGCAGTCTTTAGAGAATAGTAGGTAACCTAAGTCCTAAGAATAGAATGAGACACATTTCAATGCACACAAGCCACACGTTCCCTCAACAATAACACCTAAAACAACAAGCAAACGACAGGACATGAGCTGCAACATGAGCATTGCATCGAAATGAACTCTCCTCTAACTATTTTCCGCTGTTTGTTTGCTTCTTTTGCATCGTTTGTTCTTCTAACTAAACTAACTAAACTATTTGTCATCGTATGTGTTGATTGGACAGAAGACTATGAGAGCTCCGCCCAGCTCCTGAGGACAAAGAGTGATGCTGGGGTATTAAGGCGGGGCCAGCGACGGTCACCGAGCGACCAGAGGAGGATACGGCGACATCGGTTCTCCATCAATGGACACTTCTACAATCATAAGGTGACACCACCCTTAAAAAGTCTGGAAAAGTCTTCAAATAGATTAACTAAATTTAAGACCTTGAAATGTATTAAAATGTCTTAAATACATTTTATTAGAGGTGTTTTTCTCTGATCCAATCTTAGATTAGTTCATGTTCATTTGTTTTTATTGTATCTGCTTTGCTAAACACAGTTAGACTTCATGTCTCTTCATTTCCTGTTGTCCTTTTTGAGTACGGCCCATTTATATTTGTATTAGCTATGTTCAAACAGAAATAGACTGCCAGCACTGTTTTTTTATTATGGTTTTTAAATTGCTCTTCAGTTAAATTTGCAGGTTGCATAAAAAAAGGTCTTTAAAAGTGTTAAAATTGTCTTTCTGAAAATCTGCACCCTCATATGCACATACACTGATACATGATCTATCACATGATATGCACCCACAAACACTTTCACACATGCACACATACACAGTTGTACATGAAACTAAATTCTTCATTCTTTTTCATTCTTTTCATTTCATTCTTTGTTCCATCTCTCAGACAGCAGTATTTACTCCTGCGTACGGCTCTGTGACTAATGTTCGGATCAACAGCTGCATGACCACACCCCAGGTGCTCCGAGTTCTCCTCAACAAGTTTAAAATCGAGAACAGCCCTGATGACTTCGCCCTCTACCTTGTACACACAAGCGGGGGTGAGTGTGTTTGGTTGGTCGTGTTTGTAACTGTGTGTTTTATGTATTCTTCATTTCTCCCATTTGTAATTACAGCGAGGGAAAAGGGGTGTGCCGGGTTTCAAGCATTATGGAAAGTTCCCCACATGTAAGAAGTTGCTGTGTATGTATTTTGTGTGTTTGCACTGTTAACCAATGTCTGTGTGTGTGTGTGTGTGTGTGTGTGTGTGTGTGTGTGTGTGTGTGTGTGTGTGTGTGTGTGTGTGTGTGTGTGCATGTGTGTGTTAATGTTTCAGAACGCGTGAAGCTGAAGCGCAGCGACTATCCTCTGGTGCTGAGGGTCATGCAGGGTCCATGTGAGCAGGTCTGCAGGGTCTTCCTCATGGAACAGGACCTGGGAGAAGAAGTCACATATGATGTAAGATCATAGAGAAAACAAAGTGATTCCCCTGTGCTTGTAAATAAGTCCCCATGTACCACCCATCGACATCGAGTCAGCCTCTGTCTCTTCTCTTTTGTGCTTTGTCATGGTATTTCCCCTCCCTCCCACCAGGTGGCGCAGTACATCAAATTTGAGATGCCGGTCCTGCAGAGTTTCATCACCAAGCTGAAGGAGGAGGAGGACCGAGAGGTGCAGAAACTCAGGAGAAGGTACCGCAGCTACTAAATCCACTTCCTTATCCGTTTGTGCCTGAACACATAAAAGAAGTGACTACATCATCTAACTCAGAGCATCAACTTTTGTCTCTTTTGTGCTTTGCAATGCACAAGCACGGCTCAGCTGCTTCCAGGTCTCCTTAGTTTAAAGGTCTCATATTATAGGAATTCAAATTCATCTCTATTTTTATACATATATGATCAATGATGTTTAACGGAGACATTTGTTCTCATTTGAGTGGTTACATTTTAAGTTATTGCATTATCTAAAATCTTGCTCCTGATTGGCTCCCCTCACTAAAGAATTACTGGCATCTGTCCAATCAGGCCAGTTTGCAGCATTTGAAGTGGAAAGTGTCCACTCAGCAGGTTTACCTCATTAGAGGAGCTGCTGTTGTCGGCCAATCAGGGTCCAGTATTGTGACTGACCTGCCTGTGAAGACTTTAACTAATTAAATACCATGAAGAACTTATCCTGAATCAAAGTGAATAATATGGGATCTTTTTAAGAATGAGAATAACTCTGAGCCTGCACAAATATTATCACACAATTCATATTAAATCCAGTTGTGCTCTCTCAGTGATTTGATCTGCCTTTCCGTCTGCATGTGCCTATAGGTATAACTACCTGCGGTGTATAATTGAGAAGCAGCTCCGTTGTCTACCGGAAGGGACGACCTGTATGTGATCTGCTCTACCAGTCCTAATAAGTAGACCAACTATCAAAACCTTTGTCCAGAGAACCACGTTTCCCCCCAACCTGACCAGACTTCAGATGAGACTGACCAAGAATCACCTGACGAGGAAGCAAGGCGTGCATTATCCTGTTCCTCTGAAATCCTGTTATGGGTCTTATGTCATCTTTACCACGTGGCCCATATTGCATCACTAACCCAAATTATCCACCTGCAGTCCATACTGTAACGTTAATGTTGAATGCATATGAAGCACAACCGCCTCAGCAATAATCTTAACATGACGACTAGGATGAAATAATTCTTCTGGCACTTTTCACACAGGCTCATGTGGAGCATTGATCAAGTCCCAGTCTATGTACTCTCTCTCTCTCTCTCTAACACACACATACACACACACACATTCTTTCATTTCCTGAAAACCCTCACCCTGTTACAGTACATTACCTCTTAAAACGAGCCTAAAATGTGACGTCCTGTCTGCCCACTTGATTGCAAGCTCCTACTATATCCTTTTAAAGCACAATATAATATGGTCTTTGTGAAGTGCCTGTTAAAAAGGTTTGTCCAAGCACCAAGGCAAGAATGATGATGAAAAGCTGTTGTGAAGCTATCGCTGTCTAAAAATACTATGGGTTGTATCAGGTAGTAGCTAGAGCCATGACAGAGTGGCACAGTTTGGGTCGATATCAATCCAAGAATATACCAGGAGCATCATCATGTCATTCAATCCCATAATGCACTGGGTACCCAGCATTTCTGAACTGGCAAGAAAATGTTGCCAGTCGAGGGACATTTTCTGCGTATTATAAAGTATTGTATTCTCTGACATCAAACCAGCAGTCTGCCATCTTGATGTACCTTGCAAGTACAAGGCTGTGTGGACAGAAAATGTGTGTGTATGTTGTTACCATCAGTTGCAGCTGTGACAACTGTCTCTGTGCTCACAGTTTTTCAAGTCAAATGCTAAAGACAGCTTCGGATCAAAGGAAAAATCCACCCTTAAACACTTGAACACAGCTATTGATGATCTTCCGTTTCTGGGCCCATTTTGTTCTTTGGTGCTGTATATTTTTTTTTTATTCTGGCGCATAACTGGCCAAATGTAGACAAAGTGAGGCCATGTTGAGATATTTCCAGCACATGTACAATGGAGTTTGTTCAGCGATCTAAAACATCAACGGTAAACGTCTTTTGGTTTTGGTGTCAGCCTCTCAGAATCAAAGAGCAAGAGTTTCTTTCTAGACTCACCATTTTGCACCGTAGAAGAGGAGGAGATACCAATTTCTCCAGCAACAGTAGCCGGTAGTAGTAGACCATCATGCAATGCAGCTACAAGGCGTTGCATTCTGAGTAAGGGGAGAAACTCTAGCTTTTTCTTGACTGGGATGTTACTACACTATCACTATTGCTCTCCACCCACACGTATAACCCACAGCTGAATGGAAGGAAAGTAAATTACACCACTTTCTACCAGACTTTTGTTTAGTACTGTCACTGATTATAGCAAGGTCCATAATAAAGTCGAGAGAGAAACGATCCACGGTGCATAATCGTGTTTATTTCTTAAAGTACAATTTAGACAGCACACCCAAAGCCTCAACATAGAGACGCTGCAGCCCCCAATACAGTTCAACTTCATCACAAAACAACTCCTGGAGTGCAGTGAACATCACAGCTTGATGACATATAAGAGTATCCGAGTGTGGGTTTTTCCTTTTAAATCCAACAAAGAATGAAGCAAAAAGCACACACGAGAGGGAAGTCCCATAAGATTGTGAATTATGCTGGTGATTGGTCGTGATGGCAGAATGTGTGTGAGCGTGTGAGCAAGCGTCTCAGAAGCAGCACAGGTTGCCTCGACATGTACAGTGCTTTGCATGTGTCTGCTTTCGTCTGTGTGTATACAGTCGTTGATGATATTCTCTCTGTACAGTACGCAGTCATGACGAGCATCCGTGGACGGTCGGTGATGTGTAACAATAACAATGAGTGTGTGTATGTAACTGTGTGAGTGAGCATGCTGTGTTTTCAGCGGCTCTAATAAGACTTGCCTGCATTGAGCTTTTTTTTTTTTATTATTGTTTCTTTGACTATGTTACGAACACATGCCACTATTTGGAAAATGTAGCTTTTTTACAATGATTGTAATTTAATAAAAGGTTATCTTGAGAAAAAATGTATATATCTGTAATATCTTTTCCTCATGTAAAGACACTGAAATGTTATAAATCTTGCACACACACACACACACACAGGTATTTACGTCTCATGTTGATGGTACAGCGGCTTACAGAGATGACCATCTCCGTTGACATGGTTGGGCCAATGAGCGGGTCTGAGACGGTGTGATCCACTCCACCTGAATGAGATTGTCTGGAGGTTAAGAGGATGTCCTTGAAACACACTTTCCCAAACAGCCGCAGGAGTCAGCGCCGCTCACACACACTCTCAACAGTCTCAACACAGTCTCAACGTTGGTCAGTAACATCGTCTGAATCTCTACTGCTTCATTTTCTTCTCAGCCAGTCAACAGGTGAGCTGATTTGCTGTATTAAGATAGTTTTATCACTGTTACTACTCAGTGTCACGCTATAGACACACTATTATGTATTTCTTATTTGTGTGAAGTTTGTCATGTCAGGTTATTCCTCATTAGGCTCAATTGTTTTGTAATTGTGAATTTATTTATTTTGTTTTCATCTTTTGTTTTATGTTTTATTTCTAGAAAATAACTAGATTAAATAATGATGCTTTGTTGGTGGGCAGACCTTTTGACACTTCCAAATTACATTGAATTGATAATGAAATTTCACAATTTAATGTATTTCTTTATTTATATTTTATATTTCTGAGTCTGACCTACTGCCACTGTAATCTGTGAGAAGTGTCATGGGATTATTCTCAAACTAAGTGACCCTGAGTAATTATAGCTCAACCCCCTTTTACCAGGACACAGATTAGTTTGGTGACGGCAGTAGAGATGATGATGTCACTGGCCATGAAGTCCATCAGTCCTATTCGTCTATTAGACCAAAGAAAGATTCATTAATTCTGTCAGTCATCTAAAAAAAATAGTACTGATAGTATTGATAAAATGCAAACCTTTTGGGATAATTCTCTCTTTTAAGACATGAGGTTTGTGTTTGTTGTGTTTATCAAAGTGCCTCTTTAATAGCTGTAACTTAATAGACACGTTAATATGTGTTCCCCCTTTGAGATACTTGATTTAATCATAAAGAAAAACAGTTTCTCTGCACAGCAAGGGTTGGATGTTCATTAGTACTGTGATCATTAATGCAGAATGGCTTGTTGACAGATCCAGGACCAGATTACCCCTACAAAATCCTCATTATGGGCGTTAGAGATTATGAAAACTATCAGATCCCGAGTCAGCTGTAGGGTCAAGTTGTTTTGTAGTAGTGATGGTCCTTGCGTAACATGTGTCTCTCAAAGCTGGATTAGGATGCCATGCCCTGCTGTGCTCTTAATATATCGGCAGCGTAAAAATACCACATAATCAGCCAACAAGACTAAAGCTAAAATGAGAACATCTCAGTGTGTGTGTCCAGGAGCTGAACAGGGCAGATACAAAAACAAACCCAATAAATTGAGTGCAAAATTTACAACTAGGCTAAGGCTACCCAACTCATAGGCATACATACTGATTTCAAATAAACAAATAACCATAGTGATATTCAAAGTTTAAATCCATTCATCTGCTTTACACTCAACAACAAAAAAACCTGAATGAGACCACAGGACTGGGCATGTAGGCAGTCCACAATTAATCACTTATCTGTGTTTAGTTTCAGGTAATCTCTCAGTCAGAGAGCAGATAAAAACCAATTGCAAAGTCAAGCTTTTCAACCTCAACTCTCAATGTGCCTCTTGTCTTGTCGTTACAGGGAAAATGCCTGGCCAGCAACAAATCTTTCTCACGGTGACAGTATGCCTGCTGCTCCTCGCCACCCATTTCCCCAGCTCTGAGGCCCGGCGTGGTGGGTTTGGGTTTGGCCGTGGAGGCTACAGCCGGGGCTGGGGCGGCGGCGGCTCGTCCTACAGGCCCGTCCAGCGCAGTGGCTCCAGCGCAGGGAAGGTGGCCGGGGCAGCTGCGGCAGGCGCCGTGGGGGGGGCGATGCTTGGGTCTGCCCTGAGCCGCCCTGGGTATGGGCACGGCTTTGGCGGCGGGTACGGGGGATACGGGGGGTACGGGGGCTATGGAATGGGAGGATTTGGAGGTGGCGGCTACGGCGGCTACCCGCGTTACGGTGGCGGCTACGGCTCCAGGTCTGGCTATGAGTCGGAGGGGTCTGGAGATATGGAGTACTACACCGGAGCGTCCAGCGGCCCCATCTATAACAGCATCATTGTCGTGATTGGCTCGCTGATGTCTCTCCTGATGGGCCACTGGATGGCAGTCATGTAGAAGTGGAGGGAGATGGGACCCAGAGACAAACACCCAGGTTGCAAAACACACGGCCTACCCCTGACTAATATGACTCAAGACTAAACTGATATAAAATAATACATACAAATATTACCAAAAATGTACCTCTTGATTGATTAAACACCATGACAAACAAGCAATTTGTTTCCTCAATGCCACAAGATTCACTGGATGAGATCCATGAGGAGAGGAAGAGGAATTTGACCCGTCTTACCTCACCAGCATCGGTCCTTCAGTCCTCAGACACACAGGTGGAGCAGAGAAAAGACTTCCTGTACATCTCTGTCTGAGCCACCATGACTTGGCAAATGTCAAGACTTGAAGAAATAACTGTTTACACTATATCTCCAATTCCTATTTCACGTTCCCTTTTGAGACTCTCACATATTAAACCCTGAAGTAAAATTATTATTTTTTAAAATATTTTTGATGATGTTGATGGTGATGGTGGTGATGAAGGTGATGGATCTGATGCTATGAGAAGCTTTCTGACACACACATATTCTCTGCATTCATTGTTAAGATAGACAAGGAATGAATCAGGCGTGCTATCAGGTTAAGCCTACCTCAAAACAGCATTTGAAGGACTAGAGTTAAAGAGCAGCTATATATTTACACGATAACGCCATGTTGTCAGTATATTTCATCTCAGCAACAAAACCTGAAGCTTTTTACTATTTTCCATTCTGTATGTACTCTATATGTATATATGTATATGTTTTAGGATCAAAATCAGTATGATGCTTATATAAATAGACAGGTTTTTATCAAAATAGAGTTCATGTTTCATGCCATGTTTGGAGACTTTTTGAGTTGGAGTTGCTTCATAAAGAAGTAAATGTGCTTGTACAATATGTACAATATTGTACAATATTGTTATATAAATATAAAAACAACCATTAGGGAAAAAAACAGTGTTGTCTTGAATTTTGTTCTCTGTGTTGTTGTGAGTGATGACCATTCAAATGTTAACCTGCTCCAAATAAATAGTGCATGACTCAGCACATTAGGCGGAGTCTACATAACCAGAATGAATGTAGATTGGTCGGTAAAAATGGAAGATTTTAGATTTTTAATAATGTAATACTGCAGGCTTCAGTCAAAATAACTCTAATACAGACTGTAAGTGGTCTCAGCTTGTCATATGCCTGGTGATTAGGGCGCATGGTATCTATCTAATTGGGTAACAAGCTGTGTGGGTGGCCTGACAAGTCGGAAATCTAATATTAGTTGAAAGACATATTAAGCCAAAACATTATGGAACCCTCAGAGGTGGATGCCTCTATGGAAAGGGAAAGTCCGGTTATATCATTCCCATCAACACCTCAGTGTGTGGTATAGAATATTTGTACCCTGGCAGCATGAGCCCTTTGATTTCTGTTCAGTTTGGCTGCAGTGCAAGGATTTAATCACCAGATGGAGACTGGAAGGGATGAGGAAGGAAATGGAAGAAGGAGGCTGCATGACGCAGCCCATGTCAAGTGATCCATACTCGCCCGTGGCCTTGTCTGTGGTTGGAACGGCTGTCGTGTTCATCAAAGGTCTCAAAGTAGAACAGCTAAATAAACATTATCTTTTTAGATCATAACAATGAGGCAGCCAGCATGTGTGTCACTGAACTGAACTTTAATTGTAAGAACTGAGTTTGAAAACATATTGAGCATTGAAATGTTCCTCTAAACTGGACTGAAAGAAAAGGTCCAATTGTGCAACACAAATTCAAATTATGCAATTCAAATTAAATTTTTGAATACAATTATTCAAGCTGAGCATGACAAATTCAAATTAATGCAATTCAAATTAAATTTCTGTTGGCACAACCCTCCCATACAGAGGCTTTATCCTGTCATTGACAGCTTTTGGCCTATTGCCTTTCACATCCAATAGTCATGTCTCAAATAAGATCAACCTTTAAAACACCAAGCAAAGCTGCCAAGCCGTACCGCTGACGTGTCACATGTAGTCCATCATAAATAACAGATGTTGCTACAACAGACTTGCTGGGACTTTCAAAGGGGAAGCAAAGGGTGGAACAATACAGCCTTCAACATTAGTCATCACAATATTGAGGGAAAAGCAGAAGGCCAATCATTCAGCACGATGCTCGACTCCAAGAGCATTCAATTATTTATTAAAGCACCGTTTCATGACCTAGTTCAACCCAAAAACAAACTGTGCACATGCTGAATGTCAGCTTCAAACTATTTTATGGCAATATTACTCTCCAATAAACCCAGAGCTTCAGTTCTTCATCTGTATAAACAAAATCACAAATAGTCATGTCTTTATTAGTCTTTATTTCTGAAGCTGCTCGTTTTTAGATAAGATAAGATAAGATAAGATAGACTTTATTAATCCCGCCGTGGGGAAATTAGCCGCTAGTAGAAGTAGTCAGAAAGTAACAGAACAGGCACATTAGTAAGGTTGGGAAGTTTATTAGACAAGACAAGCATAGATAAGGGGAAAGTGCAAGTATTGAGTAGAGCTTCCAGCGACTCACAGTAGCCAACACATCCATCAGTCAAAAAGGTCATCCTGAATAATGAACGATGTTTGTGTGAGAGGGTCAAATGTTCAAGCAGATCTATTTTCTAGATCTCCAACAAGAGAAATCGATAGACAACATGTTGCTGAATGTACCGTGGCAAAAAAGGTATCCATGTCTTCACGAGAGAGATATATGCATTCAGAAATACATTCAAAGCTACAGACGATGGAGAAACACACATGTAACAGCACATTGAGTTAGTTTATAGAAAGAGGACTATTTCCACGATTATAAAAGTGTTAAAACCTCGACATTCAATCCCACCGGCCATAAACTCAGCAAACAATGCAAGATAGTATTGAGTAACTTTGGAGATGAGCAATATGCATCCAAATCGGTTAAACATTAGTAGCAGGAGCCTTACATAAGAGCACTTACAGTACAATCTACAATCACTATCCCAGAGAGGGGAGAGAGGCAAAGCACTCAGTAGGGGAGGAGGGGGGAGGGAGGTGAAAATACACACAAACCACAAAATGCAGAACATACTCTACAAAGCAAGGCGGGGATACATGAAAGAGTTTTAGAAAAATCATCAAACATACATAAAACTGCAACATACATAAGCAGTTACATCCACTGGACAAACAGAAGCGCGGTTCTGATCCATAATCAATAGCGCTGCCCGAGGGATGCAGCGGTCGCCGTCTTCATTCAGGAGTGGTCATAATGTAACTACCTCGACCTTCTTGTTTTAAGTGTCTTTTATGGAAGTGGCAATGCTAATAATGTTATACTAGCAGACTACAAGTTGAAGCCATAACATGTGTGAGAAATCAATTTGATGTTAATGATGTTAACTGATAATATTGGATCATTGTTCGCTGTTCTGCAGCTGCCCTCCGCCACCACTAATAACCCCACGCACACGCACACACACACACGCACACGCACACGCACACACACACACACCACCCTTATTTTCCCTCTCCATAATAACAGAGCAGTTTATTTACACAGATCATCACTATGGCACCACCACGGGTGCAACCCAACCCGCTCAGCTGCTCTCTCCTCTGAGAGACACAAGTCACAGGTCGAACTAAATAGAGTTAGCAAAAATAATAAAAACAAAATACTTTTCAAAACACAACTCCATATTACACGATTGTTCAAAATTTAAAAAAACAACAACATTTACCTATTTTATAACCAATAACTCATAATGAAGGCTTCCATCAACACCGCTACTGAGGTAATCACTGATATTGCTACTTAATTTCTATGGCTGCCTTGTGTGCAGTTATATCACAGAGATGGGTCGATCTTTCCAAAAGAGACATCACTGTTTTGAGTGAGAGAGTCGGACGACGATATTGTCCAGGGATACAGTTAAACGCAATCTAAATGGACTTTAATGGGCTTTCCTCATGCCCGTCAAGGTCTCGTAACATTACAGTGCAGTTAATGGACCCTTCCTCTTCCTGAAGAGGAAACGGGCAGTGCAAGGATTAGGAACAAGGGTGGCTCCGTGATCTAATATCTCCCTTTTCTCAGAAATGCAATAAGTACGCCGGGTATGTGGTGTCAGCCATGCACGAGGATGCAATGCCTACATAAGGAGAAAACATTAAAATAAAATAAAGCAGAAAATCTACACACACGATAGGGAGAGACCTGAACATCATTCTCCATCATCTCATGACTATTATTTCGCACATTAATCTGCCTTACGACCTGATCTCCATCTCTAACGAAACGCCTCAGTGCAGCATCAGTGCGCTGCTATTCAGCAGCATCAGCAGGGTACCGGTGACCACGGTGAAAAACTCCCGGACGCCCAGCGACAGTCCCTGCGCTCCGTTGGGCGCCGCATCCCTCCTGTCCTGCGTCTGTTTCTCCAAGAACCTCTCAGAGTACACCATGTACATCCCCACGCACCTCCTGGCCTTCAGCTGCTCGATCAGCGCCGGGTAGCCGATCTCCACGATGCTGACCGTGTCGTCATCGTCGTTATTATTATTATCGCTGCTGACGTCCGCCGTGGCGAGGGGCAGAGGGTCGGCTTCGGGCCGGTCTTGGGGGCTGGGAGTTAACAGTGGAGGAGTCAAGGTTTTATCTGCTGCGGTGCCGTTACCCTCTGATGTGTTGTTGTTGCCGGCGACATAGTCCGGGGCTGAGGTAACGACAGTAGTGGTTGTAGTAGTCGTCGTGGTGGTGGTGGTGGTGGCGGCGGGTTCATTTGGTCTCTCCGCAGGCAGCAGGTCTGTTCTTTTCATGCAACTGTCCATGTACTTGTCGTAGGCTACGGGGGGTGGGCTGTACTTGTAGTCTCTGCTGTAGTCGTTCTCATCGGTGGACTTGGTACCGTATCTCTTGTACATGTAGTGGTTGTAGTAGGACTCCTCCTGTTGGTTGTGGAAGTGGAAGGGGGGGCGAGGGAACCTCCCTAGCCCGTAGCCCAGAGCCATTCCCGCCACGGCTCCTGCTCCTGCGGCCATCACGGCATTACGCCCAAAACCTTTGGACCGATCAGAAGGACCCATACCCATTCCCTGAACTGAGCGGGCAAACGGAGAGCCGCCTCCAGCCCCGTAGCCCCCGTACCCATAGCTGCCCCCGTAGTGAGGGCTCAGGATTTGGTTGTTGGGGTTGCGGTTCATGTATCCGCCTCCACCGTAACCCCCGGGGTATGCTGCTCCTCCACCACCGTATGGGGAGCCCCGTGCTGGGTAACCTCCGGCAGGATAGTAGCCCCCAGCTGGATAGCCTCCAGCAGCAGGGTAGCCACCAGCTGGGTAATGGTTAGGGTAGCCTCCTCTTCCTGGCTGCTGGGGGTAGCCACCATGAGGGTAACCTCCTTGATTGGGGTAACCCCCTTGATTAGGGTACCCTCCTTGATTGGGGTAACCCCCTTGATTGGGATACCCTGCTCTGCCTGGTTGCTGAGGGTAACCCCCTTGATTGGGGTAACCCCCTTGATTGGGATAACCCCCTTGATTGGGGTAACCTCCTTGATTGGGATAACCTCCTTGATTGGGATACCCTGCTCTGCCTGGTTGCTGAGGGTAGCCACCTTGGTTGGGATTGCCTCCCTGGTTGGGGTATCCGCCCTGAGAGGTGCCAGGACTGGTTTTGCGGTTTGTGTTAGTGTTGGTGTTGCCCCGGTTGGATGAGGAGCCGCCACCACGATTGGAGGTTTTCCCAAAACCGATGCTCGATTTCCCAAAGCTTCCTCCTCTCTTGGCCAGGGAGAAGTGGGTGTGAACCAAGAGGAGGGCCAGACACAGCCCGGCGACTGAAGTCAGCTTCATATCTGCGCTGCAGAGAGGCAACAAGGGTGGAAAGGAAAAAGAAGAAAGGGGAGATGAGATGAGATAGTACTCGTCAAAACCATGAACTGCTCTAGTGTTTTTGAATAGTTTTCATCCAAGAATTGAAGCTGTCGTAATTCTGGAGAAATGTGGGATGTCTTATAGTTAATCCCCACTTTGTGCTGAATACACCACAGATGAAGAAGTGGAAACAACAAATGGTCATTCATTACATTACATTACATTACATTACATTACATTACAGTCATTTAGCAGACGCTTTTATCCAAAGCGACTTACAATCAGTGTATTCATTCAGGGTGGAAACTCCCAAAGGAACATTATGCAGCACGTTAATAATTTACTGTATTACTGTATGAGTCACTGACACTGGAGTGCATACCACTGGACCAACCGCACTATCTGCTGGGAGGCAAAACTTAACATCTTCACAGGATATTACTAATATATATATCAATAATATCAAATACCCAAGAGCTGGGCAGATAACATGTATCAGCAAACTAACTGTTGTTGCTGTTCTGTGTTGCTGTTTGTCCCTGGTCACCATCTGAAGCCATGAAGCCTCAGTCATGTCCACCAAATCAACAGCGACAGCCTAAAATATGTTTTCGCAACACATAACCTCTCCCACCTTGTTCACTAGGCAGCAGCGGGTCGAAAATAGGACGCCCGTTTCAAAATGGCGCTGTACACTAGAGACCCCACACACACTTTATGGCTGACTGCAGTTGCACTAACGTTAATTATTTTCCTTCTTGTTTGGTGGTGAACATCATCTAAGCCACAGTCCGTCCGCCTATTGCTCTTCCTATCAGTGTCTATGACCATCTGAGAGAAAAACATCACACGGTTCTTGTGTAGTTATTCATGTTTAGTCTATATTAATACATATTTTTGTCGCCTAAATTCACAGGAATTTGTGGCTATTTGTTGTCTGATCGCAGAGCAGTCAGTACAACATACAGGCAATAAAACACAGTACAATCTAACGTTGTTCATGACGCAATTTCACATGTGAACTGTGCGACGCAGCTGTCATCTCAGTCTATTTTTAAAAATAAAATAAAACCCTGCTGCACAAAATGCCCCAAGAAAGATCAAAATCAAGTCATCGTTCTTATAAGTCCGTATTATAAAAATGTCCTTATTCTTACCTGATATAGTCAGTGCGCTTTTTATTTGTCACCGCCCTTTCTGAAGCGGTCCTCTACAGCACAGAGCATTAAGGCTTGATATGAAACAGGCGAGGGCGGAGTTTCCATTGACACATTTCCCAGCATGGTGAATCCACCTTGTGATTTAATTTCCCATGAATAAATAGTAAATCAGTTCAGTGTTGTTTCCTATGCCGATTTAAAGACTCCATGTTATAAGAATTCAACGAACGAAGACATTATTGTTTGATTGGTTCAATTTAAAGTAATTGCATTTTCAAAAATCCATGTTTTTTTTAATCCAGTCAGCATTTCACAATTGGACCTGGTATTGACTGGTATGGCTCCCTTTATTATACCATTGCTAAAATCGGACTATCAAAACAAAACATTATTCCTCTCCTCTATTCATTGAATAAATACCGTTTTAACTGAAACTACATTCATTTGCAAGTTCGTCATGAAGCACATTATAGAAGATTGGAGCGTTTGGTCGCTAACAATCGTCCCAAACACCATCTTGGCAGGTTTAATTTTCATTATTTGATGTAGATTGTAGAATTATATCCAATCACAATGATTTCTTGCAGAATAAAGCGTGTGACAAAACTTGATTTTATGCTATTTCCTATAAAAACAAACTCAAAAGTATTAGGTAACGACCTAATACAAGCTGCAGTACTAACAGCTGTGTGGAAAGAGCCCAAGCACTAACACACTCTTCAATATACAGAAGTGGCCATCTGCTGGCCATCAATATTAAGGCCTCATGCCCTAAATAAATAACAGGTTTGAGTCACCAAGCACCCAAGGAAATGTTTCCGACCTGCAACCACAAAAGAATTATATTGCTGGTTACTGGGCTCATGTGCCATAACCTCATTCACTGATACATTTTCCTTTGAATTGAATAAACTGACTTTCATCCCTGTTTCATAAGTATTGCTGACAGAGAGAGACAGGAGACAAGTGTAAAGGGTTTCATTCATTTAATCATGTGAATTCTGGTCTTTCGTCACCCAAACACTCGGCATGGTTAAATGATGCAGGATTTTGATGCAGGGCAACAAGTAATGAGATAGCAATGCTGTTTTGGATTGAACCAACAGGCCCACAGCCAAGGGGACTCACGTGACCTCCATTACATTAAGCATGAAGAGCTGAGTTGCAGATCACGTTGGGAGTTGATGTACCGGAGCATCTGTGGTAGCAGAACCCTTGGTAACAGTAAATCAGGCTAGCTTAGCTGACTGTATGGAGACGCTAACACACTTTGGGTGCTATGATGCTGAATGAATGAGAAACAAATAGGATAAGATGGAATATCCATTGATGAATGAATTGTGGGGTCTTGCGGTAACCCTTGCATTACAACCGGCTGAGGACCGGTAACTCAGAAAAGTCCTCCACTACTAGTCCTGCCCAGTCGGTGTGAGGATCATTTACAAACATCTTACAGTCTGGCACACTCGTAAGTCAGAAATTTGAGCCCATTCCTATCATTCCCATTACTTCATTGCCATGTCATCATTCAACCACGCAATACACAGTAGCAGCGATCAAACGTATGGGGGTGAGAAAATTGGCCACCAGGCAAAGAAGACTGCCATATATGTTGCATATATATCAGTGAAATCTTGGGATTGATCAGGTAAAATACAGCATCAGAACACAAATCCGGCTTCATAAATGTAACTATGACTCACATCCTTTCCTCTCCTTCCTGCCATGTCTCCAGTTATCAGTGATGGTCAAGATGGAGACACAAGAAAAGGACTCATTTGGATCAACTGACACTGTGAACAAGTGGGGAGGGGAAAAGGAGACACTGCACAAAAGATAAAAAGGTAAAAGTGCAACCATATAACTAGGCGCTCCGATGTCAATTCTCAAACCAAGTACAAAATGAAACTGTTGGATAGAAAATCAGAAAAAAAAAAAGCCTGAGTCAACCCCAACGCCCCTTTACCCTTAGGCACATCTGTAAAACCAAGACCAGAAATCTCACTGGCTGTCATTTTGCTTCAAAATATACCCTTTCATTTATGACAGTCACTTCCAGCAAGTGCCTAAGGGTAACCAGCGATGGGTCAGACTGGTTCTGGGAGACAAAACCCTTTGAGCGGAAGGTGAGAGGTGAGGGCCAAATGAGATCAGTAATAGCAGTAATGTCAGCTGGATGTAGGGAGCTTATAAAACCTCCAGACTTAATGCTCAACATTTCTCCCAAAGGCTAAGGCATCGTCAAACACACACACACACGCGCGCGCACACACACACACACACAATACACAGATGTGTATACAGTACACATTTATACGGTAAACCTTCAAATAACAACCTTCAAGGTCAAATAATTAAGAAAGCTTAATGTTGTAGGAGAGTTGGGCATATCACATAAGTCATAATGACATATATATTTTATCTTTTTGAGAACCACATTACAAAAACTTTGTCATTTTCTCATTCATGGCTTAGACATTTCAATGCTACTCCAGTAATATATTTAATGCTTCTAAAGACATATTCACAAATTGAGTTTTAACCATTGGTATGGATAACGTCCTGTAGCAGTCCAAGCTGTCAAGTATCTTCTCTTTTAAATTATAAGATAGCAACATAGCGTTAAAACACAAAATATACATTGCATGTTACATGTATACATGTATATTCCAGTAGAATAAAATAGGCTAAATTTACAGATTTGTCTGTTCAGTTTCTCACCAGTGGAGGCAGACCGTACATCACTACAGTCTCCTAGTGGTGAAGGAGTGAGCTCTCTCTTACAACCAGAATAATCTACCAGTGTTCATTTGCAGCAGCTAGCACCTACACAACGCCACCTAATTCAGTCTCAGGGCCGGTACAAAGCTCGTCATCAGCTGACAAGATGAGATTCTGTGATTTTCCTTTAACTTTTGGCTGATGTGAAATGCCAAAAGGTACAGAATGTACCGTCTGCTGCTGTTGGCGCCCTGCCAAGAGAGAATCAAAAGGGGAGCCAGCTCTCAGAAAGAAAGCCTTATCATATCGTATCAGAGGACTTCTGCCACAGTCTGAACTGGAGTTAAATGTTACACAAATAAAAACAAACAGAACTGCCAAAAGGGAAAAGTTCATAGAACTTTTTTGTTTAAGAGAAGTTGCAGTTGCACAGCAAACTGTACAAAGCTGTTGCTGCTGCTGTGATGTCAGACAATGAGAAATATATACAGGATATATACAAATATACAAGAGGAGAAGGAGCTGATCTAGACCATAGGGAGACGCCCCAGCAGACTTCACTATGTTGTGTCATGGGAGGCCGGCCTGTCTCTTCCAGGACATAAAATTAATTGAATCACACCATCAGTGGTCTGCCAGTCCAGTGAAACTTCAGTTGTGGTAGAATTTTTACAACAAGGTTAGTTTGTCCAGCTGTACCGGAGAGTTCTAGTGAATGGAGTGCACAAATTTAAAAGCACAGGGATGAAGGTAAGGACTAGAGATTGTTGAGATGAAGCAGAGGTGTGTGTCTTCATGCAAACTGGCAGCAGATCAGCTCCAGGTGTCAACAGAGAGAAGGACAAGCGTGGAAATAGACTCCGGCACCAGTAGAGGGCAATGCGCTACCATTACACAGGGCTAATGACTTCCCATCCCTCTGGACCGGAGACGGGATTAAAAGGCTGGGAGGGGGGATAAATTCCTAATGGTTGATGGCTATTGTGACGTAGATCAAAAATGGCCCAAACATGTGACCACTACTCCTCTGCCTCTCCTACTTCCTCTGTGGACATGGGGTTGTGTCATGGCTTGGTGCATCTCCCCTCGAGTCCAGCAGGACCCTCTTGCACCTCGCTACACACCGTTGGCACTCATCTTGCTCTTCTGGGATAAATCTGTCGCCGCTTTAGCCTGGGGAAGAGGTCACAGAGCAAAGTTTAGCTACAGTCTCCATATCTATCAGAAGTGGACAGAGGTATGTCTGTTATGGGACATGTGGGAGAAATTGAAAATTAAATTCACTTCACGTTTCATTTTTCTTTAAGAGACTTATTTGATTTATAAAACTTCATAAAAAGGTGGATTCTATGTGGTGTGCTTTATCTGCAAAGCCTGGGAAAACAGTAAAGTCCTTTATTTGGATGATACTCGAGTTTGTTATGCACATATTGCAACACTTGGGTGGGTGTGTATTCCAAGCCCAGGGCCAGACACCAAGAGTGCATGACACTGAAATGAATCAGCCATTTTTAGACCTTATACCAAGTAACCTGGGATCTTTACCAGTCTTACTTTGCTGTGAAATGCAGTAGCTACCTGCATTTAAAAAAAAAAAAAAAACTGGGCCTCCTGCACATCCCAACAAAACCAATCTCCTTGACTCCTCCTTGTGCATCCTGGCTGGCTTGCTGGGGCAGTAGCTGTGTCCTGAAGGCAGGAGGAACTAACTGGATGATGAAGCGCTGCCTCACATCAAACTGAAGGGGTGCTCACCTGAAGGACCTCAGCAGGAGACAGCGGCTTGTCTGACATCACAGGAGCCTTGTCTCTCATCTCCTCCACCTTGGACAGACAGGCAGACTACTTATTAGAGTGATGGAGAGTGTACTTGCACTTCTAAACCGATACCTGTACATACATGTGTGTACTCGCATCCAAAAATCTGGTAATGTGAATAGCAAATCATGAACATTTATTGACTAGCTACTGATGCACATTTGCACACCTGCTCTATAAATGTAGTAAAGTAAATATCCAACTATGAGCATTCTCACATTCTGCGTTTACACTCTTGCGCTGGATTGTAAATGTGTAAATCTAAAGATCTGTGAATCTGTCAACTGAGGTAGTGTTATTGTTTTAGCATGATAAGAACATTGTATCTATACGATCTACTACCTATTCTTTGCAGTTGCAATGACCCAATTCTCCAATATCAATGCAGTTCATCTGATCTTATCTTGCAGTGTATTTCGTGGCTGGGTGTTGGGTGTACCGACCGGTCTGTCTTTGATGACCAGGGCGGGGTCTGCCAGCTTGTCAGCGGGGGGTGAGGCTGGGGGCGTTTCTGGATTCTCAACCGGAGGAGGAGTGGCTTTCTGCAAAAACGACAACAAACATCTGAAAATGAGTACTCATCCACAAAACAGCGTCTGAACAGATTGGTTATCTGAGATGACCCGTTTAATGTTTCTACAGGTTTTTTTTTTAGATGCCTTTATTGTTTTTATTACTGTCAAGGCATAAAAATAATAATAGGAATAAAAAAAAGAAGAAAGAAAGAAAAAAAACATTCTACAGTCATGACCTGCATACAAACTATTCAAAGGCCTGAATTCAGTACTGGACCTTCATGTGCTCTGCTTGGATTCCCTGAATTGTGTGTTCATGGGAATGCAGATCGGCTTATTACGTTTCAACTAGACTGTACATATTATCCGTGTGTGTTTGTTTCTCTGACCTCTAGTTTGGGTACCGGTGGGATAACTGGGGGTTTGGGTTTGAGGTCGGTCAGGTACATGGCCCTGGACAGCAGCAGCAGGGATGGAGGAACATTCTCCTTTAGGTGCAGGTCCAGCCACTAGATCGGGAGGAGGACATTGATTAGTGAGCATCACTGACAAGAGATCAGACGTGTTATTTTCTCAAGGACATTCCACATTGAAATGCAATTGATTGCATGTTGTTATAAGGCCTATCAACACTCAAATGCATCTTGTGCATATTTATTTCCATGTTGTATTGTTTATTGTTGTTGTTACCCTACAAATGACAAGACAATCTCTCAGGCAATACACATTGAACTACTAATGAATTTGGCATAGCCTAATGACTGATCAAATTAATCCTGCAATATTGATTGGTTGACAAATGTCTCACCTGCTGCATCTGCTGGCGTAGCTGGTCAGTGGTGAGACCCAGAGACCTCATCCCTCGACTACGACACGCTGCCTGCAGCTCTGACACACTCATAGCCGGCACACCCTCTGTTGCTATCATCTGTGTAGAAATGGAGAGGGAAGACTCAGAAATTGTTTTGCACAAAGACAAAATGAGAGAGTCACACAAAGAAGAAGAGGTGGGCACAGACTCTAAACTTTACTCTAACAAAAAGATACCATGTGCCTGTGCTGTGCAGGGCCATAAGGCCAATAGGAGCTAAAACAAAACAGCAAGTCTCCACTAAAACTACCATCTGCAAGCTTTGTTGTAGGACTGTAATTGCCAGGGGTGAAAACACAAGCGATCCATTTTAGCACATGAAGACAAAACACGAGTACCGACACTGTAAACTCGTGTTTCAGTTTCATCCGATAGCGTGCGTGAAAATCCACCACTACGCCCTCTCACCTCATCGTCTGCTTTGATGGTCCTCAGCTGCATCATCAGCTGGAAACGCAGCAAGTTGTTGGTGCCAATGGGCTGCAGCTCCAGAAGTTTACATAAAGCCACCAGCTGGGGGCGCTCTAGGTGCTCCAGAGTCAGCTCATCCTCAAACAGCTTAGAGAACCTGACAATATCCTTTGTGGAGGGCTGCTCTCCTGTGTGCCTCACCTGAAAAACAGAAGGGAGAGACGTTTTCATGCAGTATATTGATATGAAGTCTACAAGATTCACTGCTCAACATTGTCCCTTCAGTATCTGGGACGTGTGAGCTTTGACTTTCCATCCCAGCAGCATCTGTTAGCTAGCTAATAATTGCCTGAGTGAACAATGCTGCTAGCTAACACCCATAACAGATCAGGTGGAATCAAGAATGACTGGCACATGGACTGATCAATCGTCAACACATTGTGGCATTACAATGTGTACAATATGGTTTACCTTCTGAACGTATGTGGAGAAACGCTGCGTCTCATCCTCTGTCAGAGCCTTAGCCTTATTCCTGCGGGCCATCTCAGCAATGGTCTCCTGGAGAAACTTGGCCAGTTCCAGCTTAGCAGCCAGACCTTTCTTCTGCTTCTCCTCCTGCAGGAGCAGAGGGGAGAGAGTTATCAGAAATAGGGCTTGAACAACACACGCTTCAGTTTACATGGGAGAATTACAATCTTTAATTACTGCCTGGTCTCCCTGTTGTGACAATATTCTGGCACAACTACAGGATGGGGCATATTTATTGCAATACTTTCCCGCACACCAATGTACTGATAAAGAAAACGTAAGTATCTCTATGGTTCAATATCAAGTGTTTCCATTCTAGTAGTTGAAGTTGTGGTTATGTAAAAACACTCTCGTTGCCTCAGAACTGACTTTTACATTTACAAAACACTCGCCATGTTACTCCATTAAACTGAACATATTACACGTACAGTAACTTCGGGGCAGGGGCAGAAGAGTTACTATAAGAGCTGCACATAACATGTATGTAACATGTATTCTCATTTTGTTTGACTTCTCTCAAATAAAATATGAATGATTATTATAGTAATTAATTATAATAGTTATTTAATTAATTATATATTTTTATAATTAAAATGGATAAAGTTGGTGAAATGAGGCATTGGTACATTATGGATGGGTATTACAAAATAAGCAAAATCATGATATTGTTGTACCAAGGCCAGAATAAGGTGATAATATTGTCTCTGGCATCTTCGTGATACTGTCAAACTGCTCTGTACTACTAACAAAACACCAGTCTCCTTTTCTTCTTGTGTTATGCCAGGAACTCTCTGTCCAGGAGCACGAGGGCATATCTGTGACTCACTCAGCCGTGCTCCAGAGCAGCCAGGGAACATTAGACATGACGGGGTTACTGGACCTAATGCAGAAACCTGCTGCTTCTCCCTGACAAGAGGTTTTACATCACAAAAGGGAATGTGATATGGTGGTATCAATCGTGATAACAGCAACACTACATTAATTAGATCAATGAGGGGCCCTTTACAAATCAGGGTCCTCTTACTCAGTACATTCTTGCCTGGATTATGAAACCACGTGTATGTTGTGTAAGCTGTCACTGCAAAGAGCCTGGACCCGCTAAGTTCAGTGCTTACATCAGCCGTGGTCTGAACTGCTTAGTGCAACAGTCTCAGGCGTGTCTAAGAAGTTACGCAAGCGGGAAGATGAAGCCACTTGTGGGGTGATTTATGTCTCTGACAGCAATGTGTGGGATATATAAACATGCCTTTTTGGACTCTGTCTCAAAGGTGGAGGGCAACATCTCTGGGAAGAGCTTGAGGAAGACCGGAAGAAGAAACTCCATGAAAGGAACGATGATGAACACCATGAAGGGAACTAGACGGAACAGGTCAGCGCAGGTCCTCATCAGCTGAAAAGCAAAAAAAAACCACAGTTCTGACATCTCCAACATGTCACATAATGTGGTTGGTATCATGGGCTAGCATGACCGCCCAAGTAGTTACAGTATCTGTCCTCCTCCAAGGCATTAGAGACAACATTCGGAAATCTGTCAAACCTGTCACTCTTGTCAGCACCCAAGTCTTTGGCAGTGTGTTTGTATATTAGAGCCACTACACGTGGGCTGTAGCTGCTCTTCTAAAAACAGCCCAGATATACAGTATTCAAACACCCTGACTGAAAACAAAATTGGGATATATGCTGATTACATTACAGTCCAAGTCTTGACGTTTCAGAGAAAAGATAAACACAGATCACACTCCCATCGCAGTTTGCGAAAATACAGAAGGTAAAATAGTTACTCACATTTTCTTCATTGATTTCTGTAGTAAAAATGGACTGGAAAAACCCACTGTAACTGCACTCTCTGTATTTTAATTGGACATTTTCTTTCTTCACTTTTTAACTTCAACTTCTTTTAAACAGCTCTAGGATTCTACTCAAAGTCTAGATTTATTTCCAACACACTTTTGCAGCTAAGACAACTTACTTTGACAGTAAGCATGGCTGCTGATAGGCACAACGATGAAACCTGTGACCTTTCTGTTACAGGACGGTCTAACCATGACCTAGATTATCTTAGTCCTCTACCTCTCTAAACCTCTAGACTCTGAAGCATAAAACACACATTGGCACACATTCCCCGTTGACAGTGTGCCATGGTAGAGGTGTGAAAGGTTCAAACCAAGCCCTCAACTATAAAATATGTCTGACTGATAACAGCCTGGAGGGACGCAGTGATAGAGCAGAGCAACCAGTGTGACAACTTTGAGAAGAAACGTGACAATTATACAGAAACCAGACTGACACCCTACTGTCTGTCTGGCAGAAACCCTACTGTCTGTCTGACAAGAGGTAAAGGGATACAGGAATCAAATACAGCTCAACATATTTTTACCCTCCAGTAAGTAACTGTAGCGTAACTTAACTCAAGACGCTTGTGTCTGCTGTTGTGGGACTCGCAGATGAAAATTCAAAAAATAATAATCAAAGTAGCCAGACTAAATAAAGGTCATCCTATACCATAACATCAACACAGAGTTCTTCTTCTTCTTCTTACCCGTCTCCTCTCCCTGCGTGTGAGCACTTGTCCGTGCAGCAGACTCCACACCATCCTTCCTGCAGTCTTGGTGTCGATGCCGAGCAACCGGAATCCATTGTAGTAGTGCTTCAACTCATCCACAACCCTCTGATACAAAGACTTTCTCACAACTGCCCTCTCCTGGACCGGAGGGATGGCTGCCTGCCGTTGGCGTGGGAGTTAATGGGGGTGGGGTTGGAGGGGCAGCAGGGTCCTTCATTACCCCAGCAGAGCCATCATGGGCAGGGATGGGGGAGGCCTTACTACTCTCCTGCTTTGTGTCTTGGAAACAAAGACTGGAGCTATGTAGTGACCTGGCTAGTAGGGTGTAGCTGTGAGTGCGGCAGGAGGCATGGGCCCGGGAACAGTGGGGGTAGTTGGAGCGGGAGTGCCTGAGTGGGTACAGTGAATAAAAGTGGCTGGGAGAATCTATATGGAGATAGGCTTTGGAAGATAGAGAGGAGCAGCTGTGCCTCTTGGAAAGCAAATATGATCCCCTGTTGACAGTAAAAAGAAAAATGATTACTTACTACATAATATGGTGCAAGACAATGCTGTTAATAAAATATAAATAACTACTGCCACAGTGTAATAACCTGTTCACAACTTAATCATGGCAGTCAATGTCTGATATACCAAAGTAGCATTATTGAGACATCTGTAACCTGACACTGCTGTTTTTGACTTTAGTGTGCAGGTGACTTCTGAGTGACACCTATAGGGAATCTGTGCTTCAAAAATGAAAAAGCTTGTTTCGGAAAATAGAATATCTGCTTCTTTTAGAAAAGTCTGATATGTCATGTTCTGTTTGCACACCTGTTTTGTAAACCTGCATACTGGCTAACACAGTAACCATTGTGATATGGTGATTGACCACTTCACACCACCCATTCACATACATGAAAGCCTCTACATTCAGTTGCATGGAGGAAGGGTCATTCTGTTCTTGGACTGCACCCACTTTCCAGCTCCGTTACACCCATTTCAAAGGAGTGCTTGTCCTGTTTCAGTTACTTAATAGTCTAGTCTTTATAACACCAATCAGTGTCTTTCTGAAACAGCCCCAAAGCTGTTCCTGGGATGCAAACTAAGCTGCCTTTTGATGTCACTGACCATAATACATCTTGCTCTAGTAGCCCGGTACCTGATCATACATCATGAAGTGAGAAGCACGTGTATAACTGGAGACAACAGCTTTTTCTCCCTCCATCAATACAGCAGAGACTCCACAGTTTAAAAGCTTGTAACTGTTATCGTTGGACTTTGTGATCATTTTCAGTTATGGACCCATTGATCCTGTTCTGACTTCTGTGTGAGTACAGCTAACTAGATGACTTGCCTTGATCGTGTGACTGCAAGGAGCACCTGAGGTCCAAAGGCTGCCATAGCAGTAGCAGATTGAGGTATCCTGTTAAAAAATACACACACACACACACACACACACACACACACACAGAGGGAGAGAGAGCATTATCGTGTCTGATGACATTTCAATCGCTTGGTGCAGGAAGCTGACATCAATAGAGAGAGACGACATGCTTGAACTCTTAAAGCAGTATATCACAAGCATGTCTTTTTCGACCCCCTTGCCTCATGCCAAACCACGTGTCCATAAAGGTAAACAAATAATGTTGTTATGTAATTGACGCCATTACATTTAACTTTGACCGGTTATTACAGACAGCAACGTTACTGTAAACTCTTACTCATACAACAGAAGGAGGTCAACATTTTTTCCTCGAAAGAAGATATTGTTGATTAGACTCTAACTCTTGAGAGAAATGCTCAAAATGGTGACTGTTTAGTAATACGACGTCACCAAACTCCGTTAAATCGAACAGTGAAAAAATAATTGGAAACACTTCTTCGGGTCGTAACTAGAAGACATAGTAGGCATGTTGAATAGATAGTAGAGTTACAATTTATGTTAGCAAGCTAGCATGTTAGCTCTCAACCTCCGCTAGCTTAGCCTACCCGGCTAGCATACTGCTGGCTAGCAGCTGAAAATGGATGTCAGATGACGACGAGCCTACCTTCAGCGTCAATGACCGGGCTATGGCTGCTGAATGGGCGTTGTAAGGCTTCTTGGTGAGAAGTGAACAATATAATCCATTCAAAACAATCCGTCCATTTGAAGATGTGCGGCGGAAATAACGACTGGTGTGACAATAAACCCATTTACGATGGGTTTATACTGTTAAATCGCTTCGAGAAACGTCGCGTTTCTCTTTCTATCCGTCCACTCGGCTTAGCTTTCGCAGCTGTACTCAAAGGTCACAACGTACATGCGTGGATGTTGTGCACGTAACGACAAAGGTTGTCTATGTTTCGGATGATTGCTATCCTTCTGTAATATTGCTTGTAATAAATATTGGGTGTGGAGCCATGCAGTAACGGTAGCCTATAGCTAAAATGATACGTTTGATAAAGTACATTTGTTTCCAAATTTAGGTTACTGTGACTTGTAAACTATCTTGTCCTTAGTTCTTGCCCCAAAGCACTTCAAGCTGTATCTTGAGAAGTGTCAGCCCTTTTTGGCAGATTATTGGTTTTGTTAGCTAGTTTACCAGCCAGAAAGATAATTTAAAACCTTACTATTGCAATTACTAGTCACTACTGGGTACTCACCGCGTAATGTCAGGTATTGTGCAAATCAGGTGAATTAAATTTACATTGTGAGTCCTCAACAGACTCAAGTCTGCAACATTGCTGGTACCAGGAAAGAGGGTCAGAGTGAGATCTCTTTTCTTTATTCTCCTCTCCGGTATAGATCAGGCGAGGAGGGTTACGTCGAGTATAAAAGCCAATCAGAGCCTAGACTGCAAATGTACTGCATATGCGCAGCGTTGTGGTTTAGGTTATAATGGTTTAAAACAGTTAATTTCATGCAGTTTAACAATTATATTAAAAACCGTCACCACAGAATACCATGAAACACGATAATAACATTTTCATCAGTAATCTCCTCCCTTTTGCATATCATCCTTCTCAAAGGAAATGGGACACATGCATTTCCTCTTACATTTAGAATACCTCCAAAATCTGCCGCGACTTTTATTTGGGACTACTGCATTTAATCAGTCACTTGGCTTTTTGCTAATTCTATTTTTATTACACGTAACACGATATCCGAACTAAACTACACATCCCGGTGTGCGCCGGATGACCCCTCCAATCGGGAGCTTGTGATTTGGCGCTGAGCGGAGACCGACAAGGCCCAAAGCAGGGTGCTTTTGTTAGCTAGAGGAAGAGGGAGCTAGAGATATTTAAAGGCTACGTAGGGGGCGAGAGTTGAACATTTCTAGCAGGGTTCCACGAAATGCCCTAGTCCCTACATCCAGGAAGAGCCAAGCAATGGGATCGGGTAGCGATCAGACACCGTAAAACCCCTCTGTTCAGAATTGCGTAAAAACGGAGAGGCCTGCGCTTTATCAGTATTCCACGATTTTTTATTTTCCATTTTATATAGATTATACAAGGAAACGTTGACACCTGGTGTATGTGTTTAGAATGGGACACGCTGAAGGTATTGGCATTTTATTTCACTGCATCTCTCGACTCAGCATCGTAACTGTGCACTGTTTTGCTTTCGCTCTAATGCTACGCGTGTTTGCCATTGTGTTGATGCATTTATCCCTGTGCATGCACGTTTAGTCGCAGCTTATTTTTAAGCATTTTTTCTCTTCAAACCAGCGATGGAGGTATAATCACGCCAGACAATTTGATTTAAAGGGGCAAAGGCAGCCATATTGGCAACAATGTAGCACAGCTAACGTTAGCTTCCCTTTCATCTTGTGTTTCTTCTCTTTTGTACATAAATAACAAACAATACTTAAAACATTTCACCATGCGTAGGAATATACGAACATCCTATCCCATTTCATACGTGGTATTACAGGAACATGATGTGTATTTTACAAGACAATCTCGTTTATGCCAGGTAGCTTTAGGCTAGCTACCAGTAACATCGCAGTATAAGATCATTCAGTGAAACATTTTGTCTGCGCAGTGATTTTCAAATGTAACGACATCATTGTAACAAGGTGTCATTGTGTGTAACATTGGGGATGAGCAAAAATATCCCAAATGCAAGTAGGTAGTGCACGTTAGGTGGCACCTTATGGATGTTTACATCCCCGTTTTTCATCGTGTGGTAGGCAGCCTGGATCTGCTCACAAATTAAATCGCAATCAGTGGATTAGTATTTACACTTTGCCCATACAGGCGTGATTTAATTTCCCGTTTTAATGTTGATTACTCGTCACAGGACTACTGAAAGATGTCTAAAGGGTAAATCGACCAGTGATAACTGCTCTTTGTTTTGTTGATAGTAGGCCTATGTGTATCGTGTGTTTGTGAATAATTTTCTTAAAAACACCAAAGGCAAGAAAACAAGCCCTCGACCCTGAGAAGATGCGTTATATCAGAGACCGCTAGTAAGCAAAGAAAACTCTGTCTTTCTGGAAAACCTCCCAGTTACAACTATAGCCTGTTTGGAATTTGAGTTCTGAGAATAAGTATAAACTTGTCGGTGTTGTTCTGCTTTAGAAACCAGTAGGACTTTCTCAGCCCAGTTGTCAGCAGGCATCTCTCATGCAGACAGTTCCCTGAGCCACCAATAACTGTTTTGTATAATGTTTGTGTTTGTTTATTAGGTGCTTCGGGGAATAAATGTTATAGGTATTTATTGACCGGGTTGTCGTACCTGGTCGTATTTTTGTGAGGAACTTCATACACGACGACTGGGATGATATTAAACAGAGTGACTGAGCAGTTTGCATGTGTTGATTTTTAAGAGGATGAGTAGTTGTTGATTCATTTTTAATCTGAGTCTATGCTTTCCTCAGTCAATTGTATATCTCTCTCTGCAGGTCCAGTCAGAGAAAAATACAGTTAAGGATGCAGGAGCACAACAATGGATTTCTCCTTCTCTTTCATGCAAGGGATCATGGGAAATACAATTCAGCAACCCCCTCAGCTCATTGACTCAGCCAACATCCGACAGGAGGGCACCTACGACACCGGTAGTGATCCGGGTGAGGATGGAGGTCCTTCCTACGATGCTGCCCTGGAAGCAGAGTTTTCTTACCCCCCCTCGGCCTCGGAGGACATGCCTCAGGTCTCCAATGGTTACCCTCCAGGTCTGGGCATGTACGAACCACAGACCAAGTTCTCCATGTACTCGCAGTTCCCCAATGGCTCCGCTAACGGCTACGGGGCCATACGGGGCTACGGAGAGCACGGCCTCATGCCAGGGGAGGGAACGGTACTGAGAGGCCCCGGTCTCCACGAGAGACCCCTGTCTCCTGTCTCCCCACCTCTACCCTCACATCACCCACACCTCCACCACCACCACCCCCCCCATCATCACCATGCACACCACTACCACTCAAACCCACCTCATATACAGCCTCACCCACACCCGCACCCTCAGAGCCCTCCGCCGCTGCCCTCCCAGCATCACCTGCCCCAAACGCCTCATATTATGACCCACACACTCCCCCCTCCTCCCCCGTTACTCCTGCCCTCTTCCAGCCCTCCACCCTCTCTGCTGGACAGTACCCCCTCTTCTCAACCGTCTCACACCCCATCTGCAACCCCCAGTGGGGTGCTGAAGAAGACAAGCTCTCCGGAGATCAAGCTGAAGATCATAAAGACATATCAGAACGGCAAAGAGCTGTTTGAGTCTGCTTTGTGTGGGGATCTGCTACAGGAGTTGCAGGTATCACTCATAGATGAGGTGAATTCAGCAAATGGTCGTATCGTTGACTGGTTGTCTCAACATCAGTTTTCTCATCCTCTTCTAATCTTCAGCAGGAGTCCCAGAAGGACGAGGCTGCACAGACGCAGCGCAGACATGAGCGGAAGAAGGAGAAGAGGAAAAAGAGTGCAAGACTGCAGGTGCAGGTCCAGGATCGAGGTTTGGACCAGGACCAACCACAGGCAGGTACCACAGGCCAGACAGATGACACCCACGTCCAGCCTCAGCCTAAAGAAGAACAAGTGGCTCCGGCAGAGAGGCCTCAGAAGACCGTTATCAAAGCTGAGCCAAAGACACCAAAGGCAAGAGAGGTTCCTTCTCCATAGCAGTTTGAATCATCTGCTGACAGTCGACTTCTAAGTCTAGACACGTGTAGCAATTATGTGTGATTTGTTGGTTTATTAAAGAACATTGGTGACGTGCTCATTTTCACCTCCAGGTTCAGAAGGTCCATCACCCCTCAGTGATCCAGGAGACGGGCTTCTGTAAGGAGTTTGTGATAGGGGATCTGGTGTGGTCCAAGGTGGGCACCTACCCCTGGTGGCCCTGCATGGTCTCCTCTGACCCGCAGATGAAAGTCCATACACGCATCAACACCAGAGGTAAGGGCACCGCAACGACAACCGTCACCAAGCGCCTCCCGACTTGTATCTTGTGTTTCAGAAGTCGTTCAGAATGACACACTGCGTCTTTCCTTTCACACACACGTATAACTGTGCAGACTTAAACACCACACGTGTACAGCTCGTTTGCCCGACCTTCTCTTCTGCCATTGCAGGTCACAGGGAGTATCATGTCCAGTTCTTTGGCAGCGTGGCTGAGCGAGCATGGATCCACGAGAAGAGGATAGTCATGTACCAAGGGGAGCACCAGTTTGAGGAGCTACAGGCCGAGACCCTGCGCAAGACCACGAATCCTGCAGAAAGACACAAAGTATGTACAAGTCCAGATCTAACACCAACCCGCTGACAATCCAATTTAAAGATTACACGTCATGAGTTTTATTCCAGAGAGTATTTATAAAATTCAGGCTGTAAAAGGACAGTAATTAGTCATTTATGCTCTCGGCCAACAAAATGACATTTGGTGCTTTCTTCCCAAGCTCACGAAACCCATCCCCCAGAGGGAACGCACTCAGTGGGAGGTGGGTGTGGGCCACGCCGAGGACGCCTTCGTGATGACTCGGCAGGAACGCATCGACAACTACACCTTCATCTACGTGGACCCGGACCCCAATCAACCACAGACCGCCAAGAAGACCCACGCCAGAGCCGAGAAACGCAGCCAGCGCTCCAGCAGCTCCACCGGTAAGAAGGAAGACGGGGGGATGGCGTCACCGGACCGAGAGCAGCAGCAGCCGCCGCGCAGGCAGCTGCCTCGCAGGCAATGCAGCGTCCCAAACGCGAACGACCCCGCCAACCCCCAGGCCTCGAACGGAGAGAAGACCCAGAGAGGGGGACCCCGGTCACGCCAGCTCCCCTACCCGCGATCCCGCTTCGGAGGCCGGGGTACGGCAGGACTCCCCGCCGCCGGTAAGGGCCTGGAAGACGGCGGCGGCCAGGAAGCTACTACCTCTCTCCATCACCATGAAGAAGCTGAACGTGGAGATCACCAAGTGCGACTGGCCTCTCCTGCAGAAGAAAGCGGCTCCCTCTCCCCAAAAAGAGAAAGAAGAAGAGAGGGAGGAGAGAGTGGAGGGAGAGGTCAGGCAGCCCGACCTGGGATACTGCTCACCTGAGGTTAGTGTATACCAGGCAGACCGCAGCTTGACGGCGTGACGCGGTGCTGTGAGGTGATTTCAAGCATTGGTGTTTTTTTATGTAGCAGGATTGTGGAGCTAAACCCGAAGCCAGTCCAGAAGAGGAGGATGAAGGGGATGAGGCGGAGGAAGACGGGGAGGAGAGGAGAGGTTCCCCCGCCAGTCGTAGGAGCGAGGAGGGAGGAATGCTGCAGACCTCCTCTCCTGGCTCTCACCACAGTAGTCCGCAAGGTACGGGATGTACAGGCGCACGGCACGTTTCCTGTTTGGATGTTTGGATGACGATGACTTGATGTTTCACACGTGAACTCTGTTTTTAAGGTTCCCAGGAGAGGAAGCAGCAGCGGCGGTCCGTCAGGAGCAGGTCTGAGTCTGAGAGAGGCAACGACCCCGTCCCTAAGAAGAAGACCAAAAAGGAACAGGTACCGACTCCTTCACCTTTTTAAACAAGCCTGCTACCACCCCAATCAAAACTCCTACTATAACCTGTGTATATGACCTCACCACAGGCGGAGATGGCTCCTGAGACCACACTGAGAACAGGCTCACAAAAAGGTAAGAGGTTATTCTTTCACGAAGACGGTAAACCTCTGTATATTTAAAAAAAAATGTCAATAATAATAACTTTTATCTTCCTTGGTGTAATCCTCAGGAGCCAGTGAGATCTCCGATGCCTGCAAGCCCCTCAAGAAGCGAAGCAGAGCATCTACAGACGTGGAAATGGCCTCGTCTCAGTATAGAGACACCTCTGATTCTGACTCCAGAGGCCTGAATGACCCCCAGGTTGGCTTGGAAGATGTACACACACACACACACACACACACACACACACACACAGAGGCAGATTCTTCATTTCTCCTCGAGACAAATCACGCCGACACACATTTCGCCTCTTTTTATTTCGCAGGGTTTGTTTGGGAAGAGTCTTGATAGCCCGGCAGCAGCCGATGCAGATGCATCAGACACTCAATCTGTGGACTCCAGCCTGTCCCGCCAGGGCAGCAACACGGGCAAGAGAGACACCGTATGCCAGGTCAGCACCCAACATAATGAATCTGTTGTTGTGTTCGATTAAAAGCGTCTAGGTGTTGGGTCAGGTTATGGTTTAACTGTCTTTGGGTATGTGTGTGTGTGTAGATCTGTGAAGTGTATGGAGAGGGTTTGGTGGTGTGTGAAGGCGACTGCAACAGACAGTTTCACCTGGAGTGTCTAGGTCTCACCTCCCTACCCGATGGCAAGTTCACCTGCCTGGAATGTAGAAACGGTGAGGACAAACACAGTTCACGACTCAACACCTCTACAAGCACAGCTCCACCGTTGTCTGATCTCTCTCTCGGGCTTCTCTCTCTTTACTTTCCACTTCCAGGCAGCCATTCTTGTTTCAGCTGTAAAGCAGCGGGGCGGGAGGTGACTCGCTGCTCCGTGGCCGGATGCGGCTGCTACTACCACGAGGACTGTGTCCGTAAACTCCCCGGCACCACCAGCGGTCCGGGCGGAGGCTTCTGCTGCCCGCAGCACACCTGCTCTACCTGCTGCCTGGAGAGAGACCTGCAGCGGGCCAGCAAAGGTAGGGAGGTTTACACCGCGACCTTTTGACCTCTCCGCTGAACGAGCAGATGCCACATTGGCAAAAAAAATACAAAACATTTTACACAATATTTTAGGCTTCTAGCAGAATGACTCACAACAAGCGCAACAGTAGAATAAACTACTACTAGACTACACAGACCTTTGGGGAAATTAGCCCTTTACTCAACTTGCCCTTTATGTGATGAGACGATTGGCAGAAAAAACCCAACGCCAACTCTGGATTACTAAAAGCTCTTCTTACTTATGCTAGTTAATGTATCGTATTGTAACACGTTAGCACAGGACAGAGATATCTACCAGAGAGACGAGATGATTTTGGTGGTACTGCTATAGGAACATGTAAAAAGTAAGTTGACCGATGAGCTGAAAAGTATTTGTAGTGATTTAAATGACAAGCAGAAAGTCAGCGAGAAGTGCTAGGAAACAACAATAATGCCACTTACATCGCACCCGTTGTAAAGTTTAATAAATCAGTAACTGAATCTCTCGACTTTGTCTGCACGCTTTTATATACACAGTACTGAGTCACAGCCATGGGTCTGTCTGGAGGAGAGAGGAGGTGTACCACATTAAGTAGCGGCTGAGTGCAGAGCGATTAGTTCGTTTAATAAAACTGTCAAACGTTAGTTCCTCACCCTCCCCCTCGTCCTCCCTCTCCCCCCCCCCCGTAACCTCCAGGGCGTTTGATGCGCTGTATCCGCTGTCCGGTGGCCTATCACACCGGGGACGGCTGCGTGGCGGCGGGCAGCGTGGCCCTCACCCACCACATCATGATCTGCAGTAGCCACGGCAACGCCAAGAGGAACGGCCTCCTCTCCTCCCCGATCAACGTGGGATGGTGCTTCCTCTGTGCCAGAGGTAAGCCCTCGCGCTTGTAGCCCTCCCGCTCTCCCACAGCGGGGATTCCACAGTGTATGTGACCCCCCCCGAGCAAAGCAGAGCGTAGAAGTGGGGGGGGTGTTTTTCTGATTTCACTCAGACTTTGTGATGTTGCCTTCACCGGCTTGTGCCTTTAACTCCTCAATCGGTTTTTCTTAACTTGCAATCCGCATCGGAGCCCCCCCCCCCCCCCACCACCACGCCGGATCTGGTTGCCCCTCCGTGATTTCGCTGTCCTCTGCTGGGTTTTTGTAACATTTTTGCTTATTGGAAACATTTTCAGACCATCTGTCGACACAATCACAGCTGCAGTAACGTTTCACGAGGGAACGTTTTTCCTAGATATTATATCTGTAATATCATATGTTTCATGTTTTGCATTGTTGTTCATGAATAGCAGTGCTGTGAAATGTAATGTTTGTTGTCCTTCATACTACTAATGTTATGAATGATCAGGGCTGTTATACTGCACTCCGCTTGCAAGGTTCCCATCTGTCCTGGATGATGACTAGTGAGAATACACTTAGATGTCGCTCGGTTTTAAGTCATCCTGAACAGAAAAACACTTGATTTTTGGACCTTTTTTTTTTTTTTGCTTTTTGTAACAGTAAGTTGAGTGCACTGTATAGGCCGCTCTGTGTGTTGGGGCGAGCTTTTTTTGTTTTACTTGTGTTTCTCTCGTGTTCTAACAGTGTGTGTGTGTTTGTGTGTGTGTGTGTGTGTGTGTGTGTGTGTGTGTCTCTCTCTATCTTGTGGATTTTGGGTACTCGAGTTTGATTGCGGCTCACTCCCGTCTCTTCCTGTGTGTCTTGTGTAGGGCTGTTAGTGCAGGACCTTACTGACACCATATTAAGTTCATATGCCTATAAGTCCCACTACCTTCTGACTGAGTCAAATCGTGCTGAGTTGAAATTACCTATGATTCCCTCTCCTTCGTCAGCTACCAAAAAGAATGTGGGGAAAGGTAACTGAACAGTTTTTCTCTTTCTCTTGTCCCACTGGTATGTGTTTGTGTTTGTGCCTGCTCCCATTTCGATTTACTTTCCTCCTCCTCCTCCTCCTCCTCTGTTGCATCTTTCATTTCAAAGCCTCGAGGTGCTAAGTTAATTAACTGGTTAAACACTGCAGTTCATTTTTTTTTTTTTTTAATGCAGCGTGGCGCAAAACAACCTCTGCCAAGTTTCCTAACACCTAACTTCTGCAGAAAATACATTGATTAGTTTGATCTGTGCCCTGAAACTGCTGTTTTTGTAAATCTGGGTGAATATCTGTGAGAACTGTGAGAATCAGTTATCAGATAAATCCAAAGTTACCTTGACTCACTTTTACAGCGAGTACATCTTCTGTCTACTCTGTTGGAAAAATGTAATTGGAGATGTAGGCTAGCGATACTATATATTTCCCCTGACTGTGTATTTATTGACACTGGATTCTCTGGGTTAGTTTAGGTCCTATCTGTGGTCTGTGGGGCTTATTGCCATTGGAGGCACACTGCTTCTCTGCTTCAGCACTCTGGGCTTGTTTTGATTTGAAAGGTCTTGTCCAATCTCACCTCTTTTATGCTGACTGCAACTAAGTTTCATTTTTGACTGAAATTATTAGATACATTTTTGGCTCTCCTCCCATTTCTTGAGCTGTGACCTGCCTTGAATGGAATATATATTCCCGATCAGGAGTAAACCGCATCAGAGATGGGCTTCCCAAACGCTAGAAAAGTGAAATTTAACTCGTTGTGATGTTACTACATGTCATTTTTGGAAAGAAGAAAAAATATTTGGCAAATTGAAGAAAACAAACAAATTCCATGCAAGCTGGTCTGTGCAGGATGCGGTGTGATGTGTGATGGGGAAAAGTTTGCTTTACTGGCAGAAGTGCATGCCAGCTTTTTGCTAATATGTTGTTATTCTGACTATAACCCTGTGATTCATGGTTAACATGCTGGCTGGTTCATTCCTGTGCTACTGCATGTATTGACTGTAAACAGGTCTTGGTACAGTACTCTGAATCTGACTGCCAGACATGCCATAAGTGCTGCAGTAGAAAATTTGAACTGACCTAACAACTCCATGCAGGGGTTCCCAACCATTTTCAGGTGTAATCGAGGTGCATGACTTTCACAGGAGCCTCCGTGCAAACAAGCCAAAAGCTCTCGGCCGCCGTTTTTCACTTCAAAATAATAATCAGATGTTAATGCAGATGTTAATCCTATTTTCATAGCACCCTGACTTTATGCATCAATTGTTGCCTATAGATTTTGCTTTGCAGCTTCAATATTGTATTGAGACATTTCTCGGGGCTCGTTTGCGAATGAGATTCAGAGTATGGCCAAGTGTTAAGAAGCATCACCTAATCATGTATTGCTCCTCTCTTTGCATACTCATTTTTTACACACTCTACACACGCACGCAGGAGGCAAGTTGCTGTGCTGCGACTCCTGCCCAGCTTCATTCCACCCGGAGTGTCTGGAGATGGAGATGCCGGACGGGGCTTGGTCCTGTAGTGATTGCAGGGCAGGGAAGAAACCTCACTACAAACAGATAGTCTGGGTCAAACTGGGCAACTACAGGTAAGCAGGAACGCAGACAGCACCGCTCATAGATGGCTGCAAGGTGTGCAACGGTTACCAGAGGCTGTTTGGATGATTACATGTCCAATGCTTTGTGCTTTCCATACTGTTCCTCCCTCTCCACTCGTTCCTCTCTCTCCTCTGCTTTCCCTACTCTCGGGGCAATGTCCCCATCCCATTGTCTTGCAGGTGGTGGCCAGCGGAGATCTGCAACCCTCGCCTGGTGCCTTCGAACATCCAGAGCCTTCGCCATGATATCGGCGACTTCCCCGTCTTCTTCTTTGGTTCTCACGACTACTACTGGATCAACCAGGGCCGCGTCTTCCCGTACGTGGAGAATGATAAGAACTTTGTCACGGGCCAGATCAACATCAACAAAACGTTCAAGAAAGGTATTCATCACAACGGTTATAAAGGAGTATACAAAAATTCACGTTTGAAGGACAAATCTGTTGTGAGTCACGACGGCGTATTTGTAAGAGACTCTTTGTGTGTTTCAGCTCTGGAGGAAGCAGCCCGGAGGTTCCAGGAGCTCAAGGCTCAGAGGGAAAGCAGGGAGGCTTTAGAGCAGGAACGCAACTCACGCAAACCTCCACCATACAAATTCATCAAGGTAACATCACTTTAATATCACACTCAATAACAAACCACACAACACATGTATCGTATTTGTACACCTTGAACTTATACGCAGTAAGATATTCAATGTGAACAGAAAAGGAAAACACATGACCACAAACGGGGTCGCTATGTGGCATAAAAAAATCCAATAATAATAAAACGTTTTATTATGATGTTTAAATACACCACAGCAAATCGGCTCATACCTTCATACTACAGGCAAAAACACAAAACAACAGGGGTGTGCTAAGTAACGACTACTATGACTTGGCACACCCCTGTTCCTTTGTGTCAGACAGCCTGATGAAAGCAGGAGCTGATACACGTTGGTGTGTTTTCAGTGATTCAGCCAACATAATAAAGGCTTTTTAACTTGCAAACACACAGAGTGCCTGGACGTGGATTTGTATACAGCTACCCTCATATTTTTTCCTTTTCTCATCAATTGCTGAACCCCTGAAGAGCACCTGTGATTGTTTGGGGAATACCAGAAGCACTCCTGCTACTTATTTTTCTTCTTTTTTTTCAAGATATTCAGTGTTTTTACTTATGTGGGTGTTGCGATTCCTTTCCAGTCCAACAAACCAGTGGGGAAAGTGCAGGTGCATGTAGCTGACCTGTCAGAAATTCCACGATGCAACTGCAAACCGAGTGATGAGCATCCTTGCAACCTTGACTCCCAGTGTCTCAACCGCATGCTGCAGTACGAGTGTCATCCACAGGTCTGTGAACATGTTTGTCAGTGTGTGTGCGTTAAATTATTTAGTGAACAATAAAAACAGAAGGAGACAAAAAAAAAAAAGCCGCTCTTAATCGCTTGCCTTTATGTCACCCAGGTGTGTCCTGCAGGAGAGAGCTGTGAGAACCAAGGTTTCTCCAAGCGGCTCTACGCAGAGACGGAGGTGATAAAGACGGAGGGCCGTGGCTGGGGCCTCAGGACCAACCAGGCTCTGAGGAAGGTGAGTGTCGGGCTCCCACATCTTGTCACCTGAACGGCCTCAGGATGCTGCTGTCTCTACTTGTATTTACTTGCTTCTTGAGTCCACATGCGACGAGTCATACCTACAAGAAATGGGCAATTGGTATGGCCTCCTCATCCAGAGTCTTCTGGAATTCCCCTCCTTTCCCACTTCAAACAACACGAAACGCTGTTTTATAACGAGGTAGAGGTAGTGATTAAAACACAATGATGGAAAATATGGCAGGTCTGTGCAATTCAGTCTGTGGGGAAAAAAAACAAACAAGTGTGACTGACTCATAAGCTGTTTACATTCCACCAGCAAAACATTTCCCCCTGATGCTGTTTTGTAAAGGCACAGTCACTCTGTCTTGAGTTCAGCCCCGCCCCGGACAACTGATCAGAATACAGTTTTTTTTTGGTTAACCGAAGTTCAGAGGAGGAAAAATAATACTTAAATTCAAAATACCAAGGTATCCTTTCAATCTTTTAAAACCCTCAGGGAGATTTTAATTATAGGGATCCGCCACAATTCTGCCCCATGGGTTTTGCCAGGTGGTGACAAGCACGGTGGGAAATTGCAGCCAGTCAGCAGCTAAATGCTGGAAGATCTTTTAGAATAGTTACTGTGTGTTTGGCTGGTGAAGTAGTGAGGCAGCAGGATGGCCTACAGTTAAGAGAGACTGTCCCATATCAAAAGGTCACTGGTTTCATCCCTGCAGCATCCATGTGTCCTATTGAAGTGTCCTTGAGCAACACACCTGCACACTCATCACGAGTCACTTTGGATCTGCGAAAAATGCCTAAAATGTTTGTAAAAAGTGTCACGTTATCTACAGGGTGACTTCGTGACCGAGTATGTGGGAGAGGTGATCGACTCGGAGGAGTGCCAGCAGCGGATCAAACGTGCCCATGAGAACCGCGTGACCAACTTCTACATGCTCACCCTCACTAAGGTAAACGTCGGATGTGGAAGCACCCGGTCAGGGGCAGTAACGCCGTTAACCACCTCGTAGAGACCTGCTGTCTAAACGTTCCCTCTTCCCCCTCCTAGGATCGCGTGATCGACGCAGGGCCCAAAGGAAACTCCTCTCGGTTTATGAACCACAGCTGCAGCCCCAACTGCGAAACCCAGAAATGGACGGTAAACGGAGACGTTCGCATAGGACTCTTCACGCTGTGTGACATCGAGGCCGGTGAGTTCACATGTACACGCGCGAGCATAGATATATAATCTGTCACTTAAATATCGTCGCTGTTGGGCGGAAACCTTCTATGTCCAAAACCGTAATTTTTCAGGAAATGAAAAAAAACGAAATCGCCTCGTAAAGTTGTCACCGTTTACTTTCAGCTCAGCTGTTTGCGGCACTTGCGGCACAATTCAAAATGCAGACGGGGTGGAGCTATGAGGTTTTGCCGACAGTGTGAGGATCCAATGGAGTTACGAGATTTAGTCACAAGCTTGTTTTAATACTTTTCATTGGTTAAAAATGTATGAAACCCACACACAGACGTAAAGAGTGACCAATAGCATTGATTTATGAAAAAAAAAATACAAATGACGAAATATGGAGATACGAGGTTTCCACCCGACAGCGACGATATAATACATCTCTATCTTACGTACATGTGCGCATACATACAGTATGACGGAGGCAGTTTGATGTGACTGTTGTCTCCGGTGTCCCCATCAGGAACGGAGCTGACGTTCAACTACAACCTGCACTGTGTGGGCAACAGGAGATCGTCTTGCCACTGCGGGGCCGACAACTGCTCTGGATTCTTAGGGGTGCAGCCGACGGTGGGGAAACCTCCACACTCATCATGACACTACTCTACAATCAGAGAGTGATCTTGATTGTACTTTTTTTCTTACGTTTGATGCCATTTTAAATTTTTTTTTTTTTCTAATTGTCTCTTCCAGAGTGCAGTGGTGATGGAGAAAGAGGAGAAGGCCAGGAACGCTAAGCTGAAGCCCAAAAAGCGGAAGCTGCGTCCGGAGGGCAAACACACGCACGAGTACTTCTGCTTCTGCTGCGGCGAGGGAGGGGAGCTGGTGATGTGCGACAAGAAGGACTGTCCTAAAGCATACCACCTGCTGTGTCTCAACCTCACCAAGCCCCCATACGGTAACGGCAGCATGAGCTTGTTTGTATGTAAGGTGGCGTGAGTCCAAAAGCACACGTGAGAAGAATCTGTAAAGCAAAGATGCTTTCAAAAATAATGAAACGTTTACTAATGCAGGGGGGAAAAATGCAAAAAATAAACATCTAAGATCAAATTGATATAAAAAAAAATATCTAGGGTGCCTAAGACTTTAGCACAGTACTGCATCCTTTAACCTCCACATCCCGTCCTTGTCTGTGTGTCTCCATAACAACCTCTTTGTGTCGGCAGGCCGCTGGGAATGTCCGTGGCACGACTGCAGTGTGTGTGGCGCCCCGGCCTCGTCCCACTGCGACTTCTGCCCTCGCTCCTTCTGCCGGGACCACGAGGCGGGGGCCCTCACCCCCTCCTCCCTGGAAGGCCGCCCCTGCTGCTCCGATCACGACCCCCTCAGTCCCCTGGGCTCCGACCCCAACTCCACCCGGCCGTGCAGCCGCAGTCCGAGCCCCGTCAGGGTCAAGGAGGAGCCGGAGGCGGAGCCCGGCCAGCTGGCCGCAGAGTGACTCCGCAGCTCCCTCCATACTTCGTTCCCTGTAAAAAGTGCCGCTCCTGTTGGCCGGAGCCTCACCGGGGCTCCCTACCCACTCCATCTCTGATCCGAAGCGGTGCACAAAAGGGAATACGGTGCTTTTTGACCAGTGCTACAGCCACTATTCAGAGCTGAGATACACAGACGAACACCTCATCGAGTGATTGAGTATCGGCGCGGAGTGTCGGCGGGCGAGGAAACCGGGCATCACGGTGCGGCGTTGGCCTCCCCCCCCCTCTCGCCACAAAACAACACCGCTAACACTCCTCTACTGTCAGTCTAGGCCCCCGCGGAGGACCCAGACCACCACCTCATTGTGTTTTTTTTTGTTTTTCTTTTATCATGATTTTTTTTTGTTCATTTTTAACAGCTGTGGAATCTTAAGTGTTACGTTGTCAGTTACCGGCACTTTGAAAAACTCAATGAGGGAGGTGGAGGGAGAGAGAGAGAGAGAGAGGGAGGATGGGAGGATGGGATGTGAAGCTGAACCTCTCCACCATGCTGCTCTTCCCTTTGTTTACCTGATGGGAGTTGTGGTTGCTCGGGGGTCTGCTTGCATCTCACGGAGCGGCGACCACGCAGAGCCAAACGTGACACTCCTCCACCGTGATCATCACTCCACATCACTCTATTTATCTCTTCTCTGAAAAAGGAGGGGGGGGAAATGACCGATTTGTGCAATTTTCAGGACCACACTACATTCCAACCTTCCTTAGACATGGTTTTAATATACTTATGAGTATAGATGATGAATATAATTATATACAGTATCTATGTTTGTTAATGTTTACAGACAGATTCTCTCACTTCATCTCGGTGAGTGGTGTATTATGTTTGTTTGTTTGTTTAGATGTTGAGCATTACGCAGACCTCCTTGTGAAAATAGTCCTATTAAGGTGAAATATAATGGTATATAGTGTAATGGTATGACATTACAGAAGTACTTGTGATTTTCATATTGCCAGTCTCACTCGCCATCGTGTACATAATTGGCTCATAATATTGTAAAGTACTAAAGAACAGGAGGGACGGAGCGGTGAAGCGCCAGCAGCAATCACAGCCTCTCCGAGTGTTCCTGCAAGAAGGAATTGCTAAATGCATTTACTTTTTTTTTTTAAAACAAGAGGACAAATACATTTTGTTGGTTTTTGGACGGTCCGATAAGTTATATTTCACACTTTCTCCTAGCAGTTGCTGTTACAGTTGACTAGGCTAGTATTGTAGACGAGAGGGGCCCAGCTTGTGATCACTGGTGCTGTGTCAAGTATTGTTAACCGGCCTTAAGGGAACACCTCACTATGACTCTGGCTGTAGGAGCTACTGCCCAGACGCAGTCCATCTCTGTAATGTGTACTGTGACCGCTAATGCTTTGTTTTCCCATTTTGTTTTGCCAAACTTTTTTCTGAAGCACTTTCCACGGCTTATCGCTACACAACTTAGCTAGGTCATACATATACAGAAATGTATATAAAAGAACATATGACAAGTGTACATGTTTAAAAATGGATACCTCTTCTTCTGTAGTAATGTTGAAATTTAAACTGTGTTGTAACTTTTTCTCTCGGTCAGAAATCAAAACATTGTGAGTGCCCGGCGTGGTTCTGGGGGGGGGGGGGGTGTCCTAAATGCTGTTTTTGACACATAGGAACGACTGCCAACCTAGCCTCTCGGCCTCTTCTACCATATAGCTAGACAAACACCCTCCGATTGGTGGTTGTTCTTCATCCTCACTGTTAGTGAATGACCTCGAGAGCGTCGTCAAGGCTGGGTTTTATATCGAGCGGGAGACGTGACGTGATACAGCAGTCCGGTATAATGTACAAATAATGTTGCAAATTTATGTACAGTGTTTTTATTCACTCATCTGTCAAATCCAATTTTTGTATTTATTACACCATATTTTATACCGGTCAATTTCTGTTTCAAACACCAGTGCAGGAAGTGAAATACATTATGGAGAAAAAAAAATATAGGGAGTTTTACATGATTTGTTTATCTGTATCTAGTTATAACATAGCTTTTTTTTGTTTTGTTTTTGTTATTGGTGTAATGATTCCACATTTGGTAACAGCCACCGCTCATCGACGTGTATCGTGTACTCACTGTATTGGTGTTAAAACAGTGTAAAGCAGCTCAACGTTGGCATGTAAAGTCTCCATTCACAGTGGCTTTATACTGTTTTAGCCTGGACTCAAATACTTATGATAGGAGGAAGCTTCTTTGCAATCATGCCCGAGCCTACGCTTGTAATTCTTCTCTGGCACATGACTTTGTGTTTTCTGTCCCCCAAGTTGATCGGCGCCAGAAGTCAATGCACAAGAGGGTTAAAAGGTGCCAATCTTGCCCATTCCGTTCACTGAGATATCGCCCAACACATACAGTAGTTGAATTTGTGAAGAATGACACAAAAAAAAACTGATTCAAGTTGGCTATTCTGATTTACGTTCCTTAAACGAATGGACACTGTTCCTGCCAAACTAGCATTCAGAGACGAGGTGAGCAGCGTTTTGTGAGGTAGATATTCAGTAGGTAGTTGTAGGAAGTAGGCCATTCCAGTACTTGCTGTAGTTTCACACAGCTCATTATCAGGTGGGTGCATTATTAAGGCACTTTTACGTAATTCAAACGGTCTGCGTGTTAACCGTCTAAACTTGAATTTCCTTTGTTCATTTTTTATTTATTACTGTATTACTTTTTATACAACATCTGTGATCATGAACTGTAGAGGGAGCTCTTACAGAGTCGAGTCTGTGTGTCTGGCTACGATGTTTATCATGCTTTTAGAAGTCAAGTCCTTATGTAATGGATCCTCAGTCTGACTGGCGGCCAGCAACGGCATAACTGGTCTCCAAGCCTTTCCTAACCCACACTAGGTGACTGTTGTTTAGCTGAGGCACATGAACTCAAAATGCATGTTCCCGACTCTTCATAGAGACACTGTTTTAATCCATTTTTCATCAGTTGAAGAGCCTATCATTTGATTTGGTTTTATTTGTGCATCTTTAACTTGTTTTTTTCCCCCTTATTGCACAGAGATTCTGCGTAACCGAACAGCCTTTATTTTTGCACCTCCAGACCGCATGAACATGAATCATTTTGTGCCAGTCTGACGTAACATAAACACGTTTGTCCTCTGCCCTTCTCAGATGATACAGCAACAGTATTATGTATGCCTAATTTATGTGTCCCAGTGTGTGGCATCATTTCATTTACTTAATATGGTATCTGATGTATATTATGTTTTGTTGGTTCATTATTGTGTAGTGACCACATCTTTGAGAAGACAGCATGTTGGTTGGTTAAGTGACCCTTACGAGCCCGAGGAGAAGGATTTTTACTAATTCTTTTGACACACAAGTTTAGAAAGGACCCCTTATGTGTCTGAATGGTATGTTTCAGTTCACTGTGACGTCTTTTGGTTTTTGTGCCATGTTGCTGTCATTACGTTTTTGATTGACATGCTGTCAGGGGAGAAATGGTGTTGGAATAAAGAAATTCAGTTTCATAAGCACTCATCTCTTTTTACATGTAGTAAAATTGCTTACAGTAATTCTAACTGGGGTCATATCTATCTCTCTTGGTGTTGCTTCAATTAAAACGTGGATGAACACAAAATACCATGTTGATTACTGTTCAACCTGTGTTATTGCATATTGTTGAAGACTTGTAAATAGTTTGCATTGAACTTGCATAGATCATGTTACTGTGGCGTGCTATTGCCTGTACAATTCTGCTTCTAAATGTGTGTGACTGTTGGGACAGCACTCTTTTTGTACATGACTGTCTTTTTATTTGAGACTATTGATTCTGTCCTTTTTCATTCTAAAGTTGAGTTTGAGGAGTTCAGACATGCCTGAAGTTTGACTTTAATAAAGCTGTACTCTGTCTCAGTGAAACGGTCTCTCTCTTACTTTATTTGACAGGATTTATTCAAGGTATTTGGTGAAATTGATGTTCTTGTTTAAATGATTGTGACAGCTACACTGACTTTGAGCTGCACCAAATCTTTGTTAACCAAGGTTATTACAGTTGACTAAGCATGATAAAACTTTTAGTAAACTGAAATAAAAGAATTGTATGAAGAAAAAAAAACTACAACCAAACGTAGCTTCCACAATTAACTGAAGTAAAATAGAAAATATTACTTGTGTTTCTGCTTTAAGGCAAATTTAGAGTGGAACTACCTAGAAATAAGTGAAAGCCACATCTACTAGCATCTCATTGACTCACTGTGTGTTTGTGCCTTTCCTTTAACACTGGACGTATAAACAGCGACCCAGGAAGCATTCTCCTTCTCCATGACAATTCCGACTAAAGCTAAATAAAACAAACTAAAACATTTAGGAAAATTAGAAATCAAACTAAAACTAGCAAACCCGGTCTGAATACTAACTGAAATTACACTTTAATTTGAAAAAATAGGAGTAGAAACCAATGCAAAACCATCATAGCCCTGAAATTGTCCACTAGATGCCACTCTACAGCGTGACGTGGCGCTTGCATCCAGTCCGTCAAGACAAACAAAATATTTCTCAGTAATATTTCCGGTTTTTAGAACACCTGCACATGGTTTTTCAAATTAAAAGCTTTAAACTTCAACATGTAAAACTCGAAATGTTTGTGTTTTTATTTCAAACACCGGCCAGTGCTTATTGGCTTAACAATGATATAGTGGCAAATGACAACTGGCAATAGTCCGTGGTGATTATTTACTATTGACACCACAAATAGGCTAGAGACTACTAAATTATGTCAAATGAATAGGCTATCTAAAAATGTAAACCCTCCATGTGATTAAATGCCAAAGCTGTTCAATTGTTTACTATGGAATCTGTTTGTGTTACTTTTGAGCAAGACAATATTTTAATATCGTTATTCAATTTACAATAAATATATTAGCTAAAGTAACTAAAATTAATTATATTGCCTATTATTAACAATTAGCAAAGCTTGCTGAGTAAATCATTGTCTTTTATTTTGTCACTGCAATGGTTTCAATGCATATTGCATTTAATATCAGTGCACATTATGGGTTGCAATTATGGCTTTATGGTAGAATTTACAGTCCAACATATTTTATAAAGGCATAAGTCAGATGTCTTTATTTATCTCATTTAATTTGCTCTTTGTTCAGCAATAAATCATGCAATAACTACGTACCGTGTTTATATGCTTAATGTTACTTTTGTTTTGAAAATATTGGACCAGAAGTGACTCTGTTATTGGTGGCAGCCTTACACGTTGCTCTTCTCCTCCGCTCCGTGGCATCCGTGAAGTCTTCAAACATGCCTCTTCCACTGATGATGTCGAGGTTTAATCTGCGTTAAAAGCATATGTCAACATGTGGAGAAAGGGATAAGGGACGAACGACTGGGTTTGAGGTTAGTAGCGGTGATGTCAGATGCTGAGGGATTCCCATTTGAGAATGCGGAAGTGGGCCAGATGTCTAGCTTGACAGATGTTGCTAGTTGGCTAACGCTACCAGCGCTAGCTTAGCCTGCTCTTGTCATCGGCGCAGACAGCTAACGTTAGCTTGTTGTCTTGGTCTGTGTATTGGCAGGCAGGGCATCCGAGGCTGCCATGATTCAATGCACTGATCCCTAGCTAACAAAACGATTCAATTTCTAATATTACAGTATAACAGTGTTGGCCTAGGCGTGGGATGGGATGTTGGAGGCGATTTTGCCAGGAATACACATTACACTTAGACATCCATTAAATGTCAAGGCTGTGGGGAACTTCCAATCACCCTCTTATTTCTCTCCTGTCCCAGTTGAGGAGAGGCTGCTATTGAATTGACCATGTTGGCTGTTGACTGAAGTCCACTCCAAGAAACAAAATGAAGAGGAGGCTCCTGCGTGGTTTACTCTCAGAAGTTTCCATCCGAATGGTGCTTTTGGTTGTGTTCCTGTGAGTATGTCTTCCTTTCAATCCTATGCGTCTGATTTATCGTTTGATTATTGCAAAGGCAAGCGATTCCTATTCTGGTGGAAATTTAACCGCCCATACCCAACTCTTGTCTGTGGTGTTGTCCTCAGTGTAACGGAGCAGCTTCCTCCTTTCTACCGGGAAATCCAGGCAGAGGAGATGTGGTTGTACAAATTCCATCGTGTGGAAAGCGACCATGTACCCACCTCTCTCATGTTTGTAAGTACTATCTATACGTATATATACTATATGTGCTTGTGAGGTGAATTTGAACTACACCCTTCAGTCCAATCATTCATCCTATCATCACCTCCTCCTTAATGCTGTGAAATGAAGGGGATTTGAAGTTGCTCCCCTCCTATCTTTCCTGCCAATGCATTTAAAGAGCAAAGCACAAAGAGAGGCTGAAGTAATAAAAGAAAGGACTTCCATTATTCATTCACCCTAAACACTTTGTAATGGATCGGGCTTGTTTTCTCTTCTCTGCATCAGAGTGTGGCGTGTTTCACCCCGCTGATAGTGATCCTGCTTTTCACCCTCCTGAAGAAGGCAGATAGAGGAGATCTGAAGGAAGCCTCGCTGGGTGAGGAATGGGCAGCTAAATTAAAGCATTTGGTTGGTTGCATTAAAAAGTGTTGACTGGTTTTTGAGTTGCCTGGACTTTTTCATGATTGAGTCAAAGAAAGGATGAGAGGCACGGTAAATCTAGCAGGAAGAGGAAAGGAAACGATTTATATGAAGCATAGGATTGTTTCAGTTTTGTCTTCTTCTGTTCTGCAGCCGTGACTCTGACTCTGGTGCTGAATGGCGTCTTCACCAACGCCATCAAGCTAGTTGTTGGCAGGTACGCCTCTCCTGCAAACACAATATAATCTTTAAGCTGCACACTCCAGCAGACACTAATGCTCAGTGTTGTGGTGGATGAGCGTTTCATAATGCTGTGTTCTCCGTGTGTTTGTCCCTGCCTCAGGCCGCGACCAGACTTCTTCTACCGCTGTTTCCCAGATGGCCAGATGAACCTGGAGATGCACTGCAGCGGTGACCCAGATGTGGTCATGGAGGGCAGGAAGAGCTTCCCCAGTGGACACTCGTCCTGTAAGAGATTCTCTTTATTGGCTATTATTCCTGCTGATCCATTCTCATCAGCAGTCACAAAAGACAGGGGGGAAAAAAGCATAGTAGGGAGGCATTGAGTGAATGCATGTATGTAAGTGTACGTTTACCCCCAGGCTCTTGTTTCAGCATCACGCTTCAGCATCATGCCCGTGCCTTCTCTTTCCCATACAGTTGCTCTCTCTTTGTGACCGCCCTCTCACTCTTCTCTCCTTGCCCCAGTTGCGTTTGCAGGATTGGGTTTCACGGCGCTGTACGTAGGAGGGAAGCTGCGCTGCTTCAATGTAGGGGGCCAAGGCAGAGCGTGGCGGCTGTGTGCCTTCCTCACTCCTTTACTCATCGCCTCCTTGATCGCCCTCTCCCGAACCTGTGACTACAAACACCACTGGCAAGGTGAGAGCCAAAGCACACCTCGGTGCTAAACCCGTGGCTGCCTGGTGTAAGTTAAAGCAGAATTAGAAAGTGGGTTTAGAAGTGCACGCTGCAGATTACAAAGTCAGAGCGTTGTTCAATTTCAACTCAACTTCAAGCATTATTATTGAAGTATTCTGCTCATAACTTTAATACCAAATTGTGTGCTTTCCTTTCATGCCAGCAATTATTTTATCTTACCAGGTTTATTGGTGAATGTCATAAGATTTGTGTATTTTACAACTTTTTCATGCATTCATTACATTGGGTTTTTCTACTTTTGTTTGGCCACTTATCTGCCGCAAGCCCAATTGTAGGGGAAACCAGACCGTTTAGTCCTGGAAAAGTCCTGGAATTTCCCCACCAGGGCCACAGTGGGAACCCTGATGGTACTTTAGAGTGATACTCGTTTGTGTGTGTATTTTCTCTCTCCTTTTACACAGATGTATTGGTGGGTTCTGTGCTGGGTCTTGCGTTCGCCTGGCTGTGTTATAGACAGCACTACCCTCCGCTACAGGACCCTGACAGCCACAGACCTCTGCGTCACAGAGAGACTGTACCTGCTGCACAGGAACGCAAGCTGGCCAACTCCAACTATATACTGCCCCTGTAGAACGGCTGTACCTGGATAATACCTCCTTGCTTGTGTGATTTTGTTAATCCTCCAAATTCTGGTTTTCACACCCTATGTACATATAGAACACAGAACTTGAACTACACACAACAGCTGACCACTGACCAGGTCAACGAAGCACTACACTAATAGTTCACTGCCCATGGGTTTTTGCCTCCACTGTTGTATATCAATTCCTTATGGAGGGTCACCACTTCTATGCTTTTTGTAGTTTCGACACAATTTCGAAAAACCAGGGTTGAGACTTGAAGGAAACAGATTTGATTTGACTTTGAGTCAGAGAAATGCTGGAGAATGTCACTACCAAGTGACTGATGTAAGGTGTTGATGCTGGCGGTTCATATGTGAAAGCAACCCTGTCTTTGGTTGCCCTCTTGACTGTGGTTATATAGAGTTAGTTAAGCAAAATGACTTGGTGAGCATCATATCTTTGGCCTGTGCAGCTTTCCTCTGCTGCCTCTGTCTTGAGTGCTTTAAATCGCTCTGTCTTCCTACAGCATTTTCTGAATGTCGCCCTGTTTCAAGTCACAGATTTTGAAAACATTATTTTGAAAGACTTCATATCCAATTCTCAATATAACATCTAGATGTAGCAGATCCACTCAACCGTTATCACAGTTTTTGCAATGCCTGCTGTACTTGTTTTTACATTTTTGTGATAGACGAGTGATAATCACTTTTCTGCACTATAACTAGGCAGCAGATTGGCTAATATTCTCACAAATTAATATGACTAACAAATATTGAGGTACATGTATTTCTACATCAGTGGTCTCAGGCTTAGGCCTGGTTGCATTGCTGCAAACTGGCTCTTTCTCCCAGCCCATCCAGACCCTTTTTGAAGTGAGTGGTTAGGGGATGTGGAAGGGTGGCAGCAGATGGGGTTGGTGAAGGAGTTGCAATGGAACCAGGTCTTTCTGATGAACCTGTGTGGGGTGGGACTGGCTGTAAGACCTACCCCCACCAGGTACCTGGTGCTAGCCTGTCATTGCTGCTGCTGCTGCTGCTGCTGAGGTTTTCTATCCTGTTAATAGACAGTTGTACTCTTGGCACATCCATTGTTTTCTGATAGTTGTGATCTACAGGTAGTGTTTGGATGCTGTGTTGTGCTGTTGGGTTTAACAAACACAATGAGCACTTCAATCAGTGGTTCAGTAGTAGTTTGATTTTCACTTATTTTGGTCTAGTCTTTGTTTTCTCTGCTTTATTCATGTGGCTGAAAGGCTGGTTTTACACCAGAACAAAAATTAGATTTTTATCTCTGACATAGGTCTGATCCGTTTTTGCTGCTTTAAGCAATCAAACCTGGTCATGTTTTTGTTTGTGTGAAACCAGCCATAGTTTTTATGGATCAAAACACTTCGCTCATCGCTGTGAGTCAAGCAAAGGCAATCAGATCACAGTGGTTTTGGACCAAATGGTTTGGCAGAAAGAACAGACTAATTTGTGCCTTTGTTTACTACATTACTTTAAAGTTTTTTGTTGATCAGTGACATGTAATACTGCATATAACAGTATACATGTTCACCATTTACATTCTGTTGTAGAAACAACTCGGGTCTGAATCCTAAGTCATGATTGTTTTACAGTCTATGTGAAGCAATGCCAGTAGGTATAGGATGATTATGTTCAAATGTGATATGTTGCCTTTTTTTACCTCAGAAAAAAAACGTGCATTTTTTTCTATAGATTTAAATGGTAATTGTGTTTGATGGGTGTATTTCTGGGTGGAAGGGGGTAGAATCCACAACTGATAGGGTAGCCAACAGGTTCTTATACAGACCATTGAGACCAATAATATTTTATGATCATTTTCTTTGTTTATTTATAAGACAATATACAGGTCTGTAACTGTTACCTTTAATTTTGGGGCACAGAGGAGTTTACTTGAATTTTTAATATTCATGTGTTTACCCCAAGTGTGATAATGGTATTTCATGATAAAAAGGGGTATTATTACTATTTGTGGGTAAATCGTTTTCTGATAGATCTGTTAGACATACAATGTTTATTGCACCCTACTGCTGTTAGAGTACATACTGTAGATGATACCATTTTGCATGTTCCACTACTTAAGAGCAACATGATTTTCAGATTTTAAGGTAATGTATCAGGTTATTATTAATGTCTCTAATCCTCTGAGCTCCTTCAGATCTGCTATTGTGGCAAGAGGTTATACTAAAACTCGCCTGTTGCTTTGTTCTTGTCATGCTGATGCCTTGGCTTGTAGGATGATAGTGGCTGCGCCTGTTGACACAGTAGCTGACTGTACATGTTGTGATGCTTTTAATGAATCTTTTGGTGACTAAATGATGTTTATAAATAAAGTCCTCAAATCTCAAATCTGCATTATCCGTTGCCTGTATTCTGAGTCACCAATTATGGTATTGAGTATGTGTATATGGGTGATTCTACAGAAGTGGTTCAAATTGCAGTCTCCACCAAACAAGTGTTTTAGAAAAGTTTGTGAACAGAAAATTACAACATGTAGTGAACTAATTAGATCACATGCTTTGTATGAAATAATGCTAAGTTAAATCTAAAAAAAAAAAAACTTTTCTGAGAGAAGTTTCTGAAAGGATGACAGAGAGGTTCCTATATTTCAAGCTTAGACAGAGTGATTTATTTTTCTGCGACTTCATTAGATGTCAATTTCTGGCAATGGAAACAGTGCTAATAATTATAATAATTATATATTAATGTAATAGTATATAAGGTGTGAGAGTCCTTAGAGTCTTACCCTTTCTGGCAGAAATTGGCTGCCTATCAGTCTGGGATGGTGCAGGCTTCATCCTGTGCATCTGGCATTAAAACAAATAAGAAAATGAATTGAGTTGTTGCATATCTCATTTTGATAACCCAGACAGTCGGATTTGCATGTATATTACAGTCACATTTGACTCTACAGTTGATTCAAAATTGCACAAAGATGACAAATGGCACCGACGTTTGAATGATGTCTATAGACAGCTAAGCTATAACAATAGATTCCGGACACACACTGTCTAACTGATAATGATGATAATCATCGAGCGGTGGTGAGCAGTAGTCAGTGTCATGGGTATTGATCTCTATGGATACGACTGCTTGTTGCTCCGCCCCTACGGCCCAGGAACCGATGCTCATCTTTTCTCCCAGCCCTGTTTATACTATTGGTCAGCCTCCTTCCTCTTGATTGGTTGGATCTGACGTGTAGATTTGGCGCCACATTTCTAACAAGGAACTCCACCGCAGCAAAAAGGCTCTGACAGCATTACCACTGAGCAAAATAACTTGCTCTTGAATTCACTTTATACTTCTTTCTTTTTAATTAATCGTGAAAGGGCTTTTTTAATATTTCATATAACCGTCATTCTTGAAAATGTTTGTCACGGACATAAGAAAGGAATTTTATGACGTTGTTGTCAACCAGGTGAGAGTTGTTTGGGCTAGCTACAGCGTTAGCTAACCCAAGCCATGGAAGACTGTATTTGTGATCGCAACCGGGTCTTGGCATTAGCTAGTTCTGATTTCTGGGCTTATTTACGGTTTTACATCGTTAACGTTACGTTTCTCTCCTACACTGCTTTCAGAGAGTCGCCCTCCTGGTTGCATCTGACATCGACGCTCTCTGCGCTTGTAAGATATTGCAGGTAAAGTATACAGTTAGCTGTTAGCTAACGTTATCCCCGTTTATCTCTTCTTCAATTGCGTCCACATATTCGTTTACAAGCTAGTTCGCGTTGGCTAACTCAAGTAACGGTAACAAGTTATTGTGTCCCCTGAGACTAAAAAACCTGGGGCTCTCCCATAGACGCATTAGCCAAATGTTGATGAAGCGTTTAGCTAACCTTGGTGTGTGTTTTGTCTTATGCTATTATGTTTCCCTTTAAGTGAACGCTTTAAGACCCAATTAGTGTTCCTGTGCTAGTCATGTAGTTGGATTATTTGTTAGTGAAAAGCTAACCTCTTACTATTGGTTGGCAATAAACAGATTACATTGTGCCTACTTTTACAGTTGCCTACTATGATAATTTAAGGTATTTTTTCCCCACTCTTTACCAGGCGCTGTTCCACTGTGACCAGGTCCAGTATACACTGGTGCCAGTGGCAGGCTGGCAGGACCTTGGCACTGCCTTCCTTGAGCACAAAGAGCAGGTAATGAAATCTTACCTTATCAGAACTGAGCTTGTACATGACAGTATATGAAATAACAGTCTGGATAGTGAAGAAGAGCTGTTGAGGTTTGAGACATTACCCATGTGATATTTGTGTATAGCCTTGTTTTATGCTTTCTCGTAGTTCCGTTATTTTGTTCTTGTCAACTGCGGGGCCAACGTCGACCTCCTTGAGATGTTGCAGCCAGATGAAGACTCAGTCTTCTTCATCTGTGACACCCACCGGCCTGTAGATGTGGTTAATGTCTACAACGACACCCAGGTGAGGGGACAGGGATAAAGTCAGCTCAAATCATGAATAATGAGGGATGAAAGCTTGGGCGAAAAGGGAAGTTGGGTATTTGAGATGTGTTGCATCCTTTTATATTTGTTAAAGATGCATCTGAGTTGGAACATTTGTTTCCTTTCATTGTTCGTGGATGAAGTTATTTCCACCATGTCTGCTTCTAAAGGTTGTTTGAGCTATATAAAAATGGTAATCCCTCATCCCCCAGTGAAAACCCTGCAAACATGCTAACACATATGGAAGTTAGCATTTAGTAAGCTCCTGTCATTCCTTCCACAGATCAAGCTGCTAATCAAACAGGATGATGACCTGGGTGTGCCCTCCTATGATGATATCTTCCGGGATGAGGATGAGGAGGGGGGAGATGACTCTGGGAATGAGAGTGACGAAGGCTCAGAGCCTTCTGGGAAACGGAGGAGATTTGATGAAGTACGTGTTTGAGCAGGATTAGTATACATCGCTAAAATGGAACAGCAGTGGAGCAGTGCTGACTAGTCTGTAATGGTTTTATTGTGTTTTGTGTCTTTTTATAGGGAACAGTTGAGCGGAGAATTGAAAGACAGCGGGCAAAAAGAGAGTGGGAGGCACGGAGGTGAAGTATCTTTCAGGAGGTGTTATGAGGATGTCAAATAGTCTGTTAGTTAATGACTAAATTGACACCAACTTTTCACTCATTTCACAGGCGTGAGATCCTGTTTGATTATGAGCAGTATGAATACCACGGGACTTCAGTGAGTATATGAGTTTTTGAGGTTTCTACACAGGTCTGGAAAGTAAAAGAAAAAACATGAAAAATGAATTTGATAATTTATAGGTCTTTAAAGTTGAGTTAAATCTATGTATTAACTTTGTGGATAGCAGGCATCTAGACGTAGGAAAATCAGTGGTCAGTCCTTGTTGAATAAAATGTAATTGTTTTCATGCGTTTGTGCGGTCAGGCTGCAATGGTGATATTCGAGCTGGCGTGGGTGTTGACTAAAGATACCAAGGATATGCTGTGGTAAACGATTTTATTTGGCTTTTGTAAAATAAAAATTGTACAAATGTTTGAAGGAAAATACAATGCAGACTTTGAGACATAGTTTACTGTGCATGTGCTTCGTTGAGTGTGTTGCTTTTGCTTTTTGCAGGTGGGCCATCATTGGGCTGACAGACCAGTGGGTTCATGATAAAATCACACAGTAAGAATCTCTTCATACTTTCAAACCACAAATCCCTGCAGAATTACGCAGACATCCTCACACACACTAACTATCATGTACTTGTGTCTGCCTTGCCCTTTTTAGCATGAAGTATGTAACAGACATTGCCACAATGCAGCGGCATGTTTCCCGTCATAACCACAGGAATGAGGATGAAGAGAACTCTCTCTCCATCGACTGTATGAGGATCTCCTTTGAATATGAGTATCCTTTACTCATCTGACATGTTATTATCATGGAGCCATGTAACCCAACCCCCATTTTCCATACACTCAAATGTTAATAGTACAAACTGTTTGTAGCTGCATCTCTTGTTCTGTTTTCTCTTTGTGTTCCCCTTAACTCTCTGTCCCAGCCTACGTCTAACCCTTTACCAGCATTGGTCCCTTTTTGAGAGCATCTGTAATTCCTGCTACACCTCCTGCAGTTTCAAGCTTTGGTCCTTAAACGGACAAAAGAAACTCCAGGAATTCCTGGCCGACATGGGGTGAGTCCCAAGAATAAATGCTTGATGGGTTAAGGATGAAATGTCTGCAACAGGAGTACTCATTCTAATTAATATCATTTGAGTGGAAGATGAGTTTTGTCTTGTCCACCTGAGACTGAAATGTGAAAAGAAATTCATCTTGGACTCACTAGTAGTTTGACTAGCTGATATTAGTGGCTGTTGCAAGGTTTATTGTTTCTCATTCTTTTTTTTATCTCTTAACAGGCTGCCCCTGAAGCAAGTGCGTCAGAAATTCAACTCCATGGACATGTCAATCAAAGAGAACCTAAGGGAGGTCATAGAGGAGTCTTCCAATAAATATGGGTATGAATCTAGCGAAGGCTGGAGCAGATAATGTTCCTGTTGTCATTCCTCTATAACTGGCATTCCTGCATATACCTACATAGAATCTGAAATGATACCCTTTGTGTTTGTCTGTGTCTCCCTGGCCACCAGTATGAAGGATATCCGTATCCAGACGTTTGGCGTTCACTTTGGCTTTAAGAACCGTTTCCTGGCCAGCGACGTGGTGCACGCTGCTGCTGCTTTGCTAGAGAGCACCGAGAAAGACGAGAGTGCCAGCGACAACTTCATCAAGGCCCTTGACTGCCTTTCCAGGTGTGTTGCAGGGATGTAAATCAAAGTGGCTACCATGTCTGGAAATGACCATGTGGTGGGTTTTTTAAAACATACATTTTCTCTATGTAGTGTCATTGGATAGCCTTTTTTACACTACAACTCCCTTCCAGAGTCCCTGGCCTATACATTATATGGGCAAGAGGATTTTGTTTGTTTGTTTTTTTCAAATTCATCAAATCTGCCATTTTAGTATTTTATAAACACTAGAAATTATCTGTGTCCACATTCGGGCTGCAATCACAATATTCAAGTTTTTTTTTCTTTTTCGTTTTTTTTCAATATTATACATGGAGAGTGATAATCTTGTGGTACATAGAGGGATCATCCCGTATGTCATCACATGTTTCTTGTTATGTTTATGCTCAGATTGCACGGTCAGTGGTTCTTGCCTCTCTTTATCTGTGTAGGAGTAACCTGGAGCGTCTGCACTTGGGCATCGACCTGGCTAAGAAGAAGCTGATTGCCATCCAACAGACCATAGCCAGCTGCATCTGTACCAACCTCATACTATCCCAGGGACCCTTCCTCTACTGCTACCTCATGGAGGTATGAGTCTGTGTGTATGACCTGTACATGTATGTGGTTGCAGTTTAGCACTACATCCTCTCCAGCTTAATCCCTTCCTTTTCCTGCTCTTTAATGTGTAGGGCACCCCTGATGTGAAGCTATTCTCAAAGCCCATGGCCTTGACTCTGCTCTGCAAGTACCTCCTGAAAGCCTTTGTCCATTCTGTGAGTACCTCCATGACTATCACTGTCAAATCTGATGTTTTGTACATTGAGAGCAGGTTAATAGTCCCCCCCCTTTTTTTTTTTTTTTTGTTAGACGAGGAACAAGCGCTGTAAACTGCTGCCCCTCATCATGGCTGCTCCCATGGATGTTGAGAAGGGAACTGTCATTGTTCTGGGCATCCCTCCGGAGTCTGAGACGTCTGACAAGAAGAAGTAAGACCTGTCTTTGTAGGGCTGCAGGATTCTATTGTATTTAGATGGGACAATTAAGGTGTGAAATTAACACCTGAAATTGGTCCTATCTGGTGGATAAATCAATAATAGTCACCCACCACACTGGCTGGTGATAACATTTGAATGCCTTGGTTATATGAAATTCTGTTGCACTCGATGATGATGATGATGAAGAATTATAAACTTGATCCATTGTAAGTGAGTGAGAAGTCTTAAATCAACACACAGTAACAAAAATGATTCTTAGCAAGTAAATTTGGCTCCCTGACAGGTGAGCCAAATGTTAATGATCACTTGTCCTTTTCTCTCTACTAGTTTCTTTGGTCGGGCGTTTGAAAAAGCCGCAGAGAGCACCAGCTCCAGAACCCTCCATGACCGCTTTGATACTTCAAGTAAGTGAAGGACAGTCAATTACTATTATGTTGTGTGCAGTGTCAAAATCCAACAGTTGTTGTCCTCTATATTGGCCACTAGGTGGCAGGCCAGATATTGTTTTCATTCTTTACACAGAAGTTGAACACCAGTCTGTCTAGTGACGGAGTGACGGAGCAACAGGCGTGACTAAATACAGCTGACACTGGGAATGATATTGATAATGCATGATTGGATTTCCTCGTTGACGCATGCAACTACAACCATTTAAACCTCATAGTCGTCATCCAAACATTTCTCCCAAACTACTTCTACCCCTATGGGTAGCCAATAAAGGACATTCAAAAATCGAAATCAAAATAAATTTGACTTGCTGCGTTTTATAGCCATACAGGTGCAACACTCGCACCACAGACATGAACACAGTTTCCATAGACTTCTTACCAGTGTTTTTCCCTCTCTCCAGTAATTGAACTGAAGGTGGAGGACAGGAGCAAGTTTCTGGATGCACTGATCACCCTCCTGTCATGAGGACATGGCACACTGAAAGGAACGAGGGCCCCCATCTGAGCTTACTAAGAACTAGGCTGTCAAAAACAAGATCTGTGCTTGAGACTCGGTGGCTTAGTTGCCGCTGGCCGTCAAGTGTGATCAAATGAATGAATTATTCTGCACCATTCAGTGTCTAAGTACTATATTAATGTTTTTATCAGATTTCTGTGAATATTGTACAGTCGTTTTGTAAATGTGTGTGAAAGTTTTTTAAGTTTTGTTTTAAACTTGTGAATCGTATGCCTTTTATTGCTGTCTGTATGTGAGTGTTCATCACAACATTTGAAACATGTTTAATAAATCATAGTTTAATGATCGATGGTTTAAATGTTTTCATTGCCTTTGCATAAATTGCATTGCATTTTATGTTGTTTGTTGGTGTTCAGGAGATGTTGGAGCTGTGAATAGGAAACTGCATCTTCAGTCTCTTACAGACGTGAGGTCCACCTCCAGTTTTTGGGTACTGTTACTATTTTGTAACTATCTTATTGGTTAGTGGCTGTGGTAATCTTGATCCCTGAAGGAGAAATGCCCCACTCCACAGGGAGGTCAAAGCGCTGGTCTTCTACTGAACAACGCTGCTACTAGCTGCTAGGGTTTAAGTGTCCTGTTTAAGGACACTTCAGCATTACAAATACTTGCTGGCACAAGGGTCTGAACATTGGCCTTCCTGTTGCAGGACAGTCTCCCCACTCACCGGGTCACTGCTGCCTCAAACATGATTTAGAGATTCCATGGAATAGGTGGCGGTTCCTCAACTACGTGTATTGAAATTCCACAAGGTCCTATTCCATTTTTGTCAACGGAAGTTTGAACCTTCTCTCTTGTCATACAACACAAAGAGCTGGCAGAGAACCTGGCCGTTACTGCAGACCAGGGCAGAAAGGGTCGGTACAGTCTTTTCATCTCAGTCCAATCTTTTGTTTTTAAGTACTTGTTTGGTCTTAATTGGTTCCACAGGTCTTAATTGTCCCAGGCCCACATAGGAGAGTGTTGGCCAGGCTTCCTGGTCCAGGGCAGGACTGGAAGGGTGGGATCCAAGCCGCTCTCTGTGGGGCAATTGAGGTTCTTATCGCTCTGAGATCTGGATTAGGTCGTGACCCTCAGAGCAAAGGGTGTTCGGGCTGTTTCACAGGAAAGGCTGGACTGATCCACAACGGTGAGAGTGCAACTTGCCAAGGTCTGCATCGTGCTGAAGCAGTGAGTGTAATGGCATCTGTGTTATTGTCACCAATGACAACGTGTGCGTCAAACGTCATTTAATTGCTCTGTGTATGAATGTCTGTCTCCATACTTCCTCTGCGTAGACTTTGAGAACAGTTTACATCCATGATCTTGTTTACAAAGTGATCTTACAGAGTGATCTTATCTGTAGGGAATAATGCCCTAGACATTATATCATTATATAATAGTATACTGTTTACTTTCTCAACATCATCACCATGGGCTGACAAACACGTTACAGTTCAACAACAATTATCAGCCCCTCATTGTTTACACTTCTCTCCCTATATATCTCTCTGTCTCTCCTGTTTTTGTCTGTTTCTTTCTTTCTTCTTATTTCTTTGCTGTTGCTGTTTCTGGTGTGTGCACCTACAGTGCATTCAGAAAGTATTCAGCCCCCTTCACTTTTTTCACATTTTGTTATGTTGCAGCCTTATGCTAAAATCATCAATCTACACTCAATACCCCATAATGACAAAGCGAAAACAGGATTTTAGATATTTTTTTTTTGCAAATTTATTAAAAAGGAAAAACTGAAATATCACATAGACATAAGTTTGTAAAAAAAACAAAACGATTTTAGCATAAGCTTGCAACATAACAAAATGTGAAAGTGAAGGGGTCTGAATACTTTCTGAATGCACTGTATCCCTGTACCCCTCTGTATTCTTGTGAGATGTTTTACTACAGGACATCAAAAGTTAAAGGTCTTTCTTCTCTCACAGGCTCTCTCTTTCACACACACACACACACACACACACACACACACACACACACACAGGCTCATGCTGCAACAGAGATGCATGTGGGGATAAGTCCAGGATAGCCTGCAGGATCTACTCTAAATAACAACTGAGGCTTTCAATCTTCTGAGAATTACCTGACCCATAAGCATGTATTATGTTGGCAGGGCTTTCTCTTGGCGTTCCAGGTGGTGAATTTCTACCCAGACTCCAATTCATTCCTCAACTTTCATCCACTCACCTCGCTTACCTTCATTCTATTCAGCATCTTTACCTCCTTTGGCATTTCTCCTCCATGTATTAACATCCCGTCTTGTGTCCTGTCTGCCACCTTACCTGTCACAACAACGTCCAACTTCTATCCTGCCATTCTTTACATCCACCTGTTCATCCTATCACGCTCTTCTCCCCCTCACCCATCAATCACTCTACTCTCCCCCCCCCCCCTCTTGCACCTCTGCTGAAGTGGGGCCACTGCCCTTTCTGCTGGTCTGCATCTGAGGAATGTGGCATGCACAAGGCCCTGCGTGCACACACACACACACACACACACACACACACACACAGGCAAACATACCCACAAAGGCAGGATCATACAGCCAGTGTGTAGATGTGCAGAACAGCATTTTGAAGGCCTCGCACTCAACCAGTCCTGTTGCCTTTACTCCTCAGGGGTAAGCTGCTTTGTGGGGCCTTGGGGGATGCTGGTGGGAGTAATAATGTGGGGGTGGGTTGGTTAAAGCACCATGTCAGATTTACTGCATATACAGTGTTTTCAATGGCTTGTAATTAGAAATTCCTATACACAAGTGAGTAATTAAGTTTTTGACCAACAGTGTTTCTATATTTAGGCAAAGATTTTACTAAAAATTCCATCATTTTCATTCATAAGTTGACAAAACGGGAGCTCACACTTCTGTCTTTTTCTTAAACATATATACTATATATGTTCTCATAAACTTACATATTATCTTGTATTGTTGGCAGTAGAACATCTATCTCTAGGTTGTTCTAATCTCTAATTTTTTTTAGCAAAACCGCAATTTACCAGCTCTCTCTTGAACCCAAGATTCAAGAGAGAGTTCCATCCTGAAGAGTGGAAATGGCATTTTGTCACTTTGTGAGGTTTTGTAGTAATGCCTTCTGTGGATCAGACACAGTCACAGTTGCTGCTCAATATCCCTTTTTTCTTGACCACCTTCTGAAGCCATTTCAGTTGTTTTCATCCCGCTTGTCTCCCGTCTTTAACAATCTCAGATGATTCCAGATAGGATTAGTCATACTGGACAGCCAGAGACAAAGACCCACAGCTGACTCTTTCTGCCTGCTGCCTGTCTCCCAGTCATGCTGTGAGAGGGAGCACACACACACACGGATGCAAGCACAAGCACACACACACAAGCATGCACACACACACACACACACACACACACACACACACATACAGGAACCATACAAGTAGAGCGTATGAACAACCACATGAACACAAACATACATTTACCTGTCGACATCAAAAACAATAACAACACTCTCACTTCTCTCATGTTTTCTGTCTCACTGCTACTAGCACCCTTGTCAGCTTCAGGAGCCCACAGATGCCCTTAATGAACCCTAACCCTTCTGACCTTTAACCTCTTTGACCTCTCACAATTGGAGTGTCATTCTCTGGATCGGTCTTCTCTACTGCATTGTTTTAAAATCCTCTCAACCTAAGAAGATTAGTATTACCTGCAAATATTTATGCACAGATTTTTATTGATCTCAGTGAACTCAACAACTGAATCATGCGACTTGGAACTGAGATTCACATCACATTGGTTTAAAATGTAATTATGTCTATTCAGATTTGTTTTACAGTTGCATACTCTTGATCACTTACAGAAAGATCCAATCCAAGCCTGTAATCTTTATGACTTCTACTGGAGACATGTTCATATACTGCTCTGAAAAGCTGAAACTAGCATGCTTTTAGTGTTTTGTTACATTTCCCAGTCACAGGCTTTGTTTTTCACTTTACCACTGGCAGCTCACTTTAAGGGAATGTTTGGACTCTATTTTACATGTTGACCAGGCACCCAACAGAGTACTGTGCCTTTGATGAGCAGACTCAAGAGATTGATGCCTCTACTATTAAGGTATGTTGTCCTGTTGATATTGTTTTTTTTAACCATAGTGAAAACACAGCCAACAGCCATTACCATTATATTTAGGTTTATATTGGGATCAAATTGAAGGAGGCAAGGCTTGAACTTCACTCTGTGGTAGGCTGCGATGAGGGTGTCTTTTCTCTCATTCTCTGTGGTAGGTGGCTCAGTCATGCAGGACTCCCTTTAGTTCATGATATGCACTGAAACTTTCATTCTTGGAAACATCCTGGAGTCCCATGCACAAAGACACAGGGTGAAAGTGCCGGAGGGGAGGTAGAAGAAAACCATCCAACGTGCAGGTGGTTTATCTTATTTTATAATAGCTGAGGCATTTTTCATTTGTATTCCCCATTTGCCGAGGTCAACACAGGTCATCTGAGCAAACACAACAGTCTGTGTGTGTGTGTGTGTGTGTGTGTGTGTGTGTTTACTTGCATATGTGTGTTTCAGACTGTTTATTTACTTAGGCACTGATTGCACATCCTATGTAAATATGTGAGTCAACATTAACACTAGCAGCTAATGCTAAAAACACCACCGCCTGTCACACAGAGTACGCCCACACTATGCCATTTAAATTAGAAAACAGCATTTTCGGGTCTAACGTTTTCTAAAAGCTCGCTGTCCACGCTGGACCACCAATCTCTCCTTCCATGGGCATGCGCAGACCACTCAACCACTCGTCTGGAGCGGTCCAGCAGCCGGAGCGGCCGGCTCACTCACGGCTGGATCGAGTCACAGTCAAGCAGTGAAACGTCAGTGAAATGTCATCGTTTTCAAAAGTCTCTGTTTTCGCCGTCCACACTACAATGGAGTAGTAGTGTGGAGTAGACAGTGGAGTAGAACGGAGAGATAAGTATGTGTTTTCAAATTTAAACGGCTTAGTGTGGACATAGCCACAGTCCTGATTGTAAACAGGGTGAATAATCCCTGCCATGACATGCTGCTATATCTCTATTTCTCTCCTTCATCTCAGCTGAAGAGAGACTGACACCATATATATTGTGCGAACCATGGTAAATCAGAAATGTCTCCTGATCTCTCCCAGACATTCCTCATCCTGCCAGGCCTCCTCCTCATCCCAGTAGAGAGCTGTCAATCAAGGCTTTGTTTGGCCTGACTTACTTAATTCTGTGTGTGTGTGTGTGTGTGTGTGTGTGTGCGTGTGTGTGTAAGTGAGTGCGGGCGTGCATGAGTCGTGCAACTTCATGCATGCTTTCATGTGCTTGTGTGTACGCATCCAATGCTTAAAATTGCCTTATTTTGATATATATGACAACATGATCTCACTCAGATAGGTATGAAAGGAGTGAAAACATCTCTCTCTCTCAGATAAAACCTTCCCTGGACACTCTATTCATCACTCTGCTAGGAAAACACTTCATCTGATACTGTAAAGGTGTTGGGTGGAATAATGGTGATTGGCGAGAGTTTTGTTGGCTTGTCTAAAATCAAATCCAGAACAAGCATAGCAACATGTAAACATTGTGCAGTATTGGAAAGCTGTGATTGAGTATCTGGAAATATACATATAATGTTTCTGAATGGATTCATTTGCACGCCTCTATTTGTATCAATATTTGTGAACATGAAAAAAGGGAGATAAGATTTTTTGTTGTGTGTTTGTTTTTCATAGATTATTGTTCTTTGCATTCCATCCTTTAAAAGTGTAATATATATATATATATAACATATAACATAAATATATAACATAAATTGTTCATTTTAAAAAAGTGCAAATTGATCAAAAGTTAAATGTGACCAAACACTGTGAACCCAGGCTCTTTTAACTTAACAGGAGCAATTATGTTTGTATGCACATGAGCACATGGTGTGTGTGTGTGTGTGTGTGTGTGTGTGTGTGTGTGTGTGTGTGTGTGTGTGTGTGTGTGTGTGTGTGTGTGTGTGTGTGTGTGTGTGTGTGTGTGTGTAGTTCTACCCAACCACTAAGCCCATTTCACGTAACATTAATGTTAAAACCCCATCCTCCTCCTCCACACCCCACTTGTTCCTTCCTGTTTCCTGTTCCGCTGTCCACTGAACAGGAAGCCTGGAGCTATGAGGCCGTGACAAAACTCGTGAGTCACCAAGCTGGTAACTTTCTGGCCGTGCTAGAGAAAAGGAGGTGGTGTTTTCCACCTCTTACCATGTTAGTGCTCACATTGTTTCTCAGACAAATGGCTCATGGGGTCATTAGTTCCATTTTCAAAGCCAGATTTGTCCTCCACATTTAACCACCTGCTGACTCTTGGCTTAGATATCTATGAGTAAGCGCCGTCCAGCTAGGAGGCCTACATGTGCACCTGTTTGCTCTGTGTCACTCTACTGTAAGTCTAAACTAAATCAATAAAAACATTCTGATTAATAACTAGTTTTTTATTTTACTAATCATGCAGCATTTTTTCCAGTGTTGATAAACTTTTCAGTTTGGTTATTTTGAGCTGAGTGTTGATTGAAGTGTTTGTCCACTCATTGAGCTGATGTGGCTCTGAGGTGGGTGCTCAAACTATCAAAGTCTTAAATTAACTCTGATAGGTGTGAACTTATATAAACACAGTTTCTTAACACAAGAATCTCCTTCATATGGTGAATTAAAAAATGTACAGTATATTGCCAGTGTGTGGGCTTTGAGACTGCATCATTCAGTATAGGCTCTCTCACAGGACGTTGTTGTGGCAATTTAAAATCAATTCCACTTTGTCTAGTTGATGAGAACAACTCAATAAAGCTATAACACAATATATGTCTCTGAAGCTTTATATAATATTTGCAAATAGAGTTAAAACGACACACACCGGCATGTATGCAGAATGAACTACCGACAACATCTCAGACAGTTCATTTATACACCCCGAGCCACCAAGTTCCTGTTTCTTACTTGACTATTACTATTACTTGACCTAACTGCAGTTACATTTCAGCATGATTAATAGGCATAAGCACACATATTGTTAAAATTCCCATCACAATGTTCACACTGCAAGCGCCTTGGTTGACGGGTCGCTATATTCTGACCAGTTGTGGGCGGCACGAGACTTCTCATACATTTTGCATTGGCCAGGCGGGACTATTGTTCATGGAAGAAAATTACGTTTGCATGGAAACAAGGAAGCACAGATATCTGATTGGCTGTTGACAATTGATGACTGCGAATGTTGACCATCCACACATCAGCCAAGTTTCCCTGGTCGCTCAGCTCTATAGGAAATGAATAGACTTCCGGTGACTTGTTGATCATGTTGATCGCAGTGTGAGTGCACCGTCATTACTTTGTACGCTTAGTATACACGGTCAGTATGGTTCAGTGTGTTGTATACTTACTGTACTATGTATACTACAGTACATAAGCTGACCATGCAGTTGGTTGGTTTATTCAAACATTTCAACTGCTTTGAGGAGCTCAGGGTCAAGGGTTGTGACCCCTATCAAATGCGGGGGATTCTGGTTCGATGAGATCATGCCTGGTCAGTCGAGGGAAATGACTTCCGACTTAGCTGACCTAAGGCCAGATTCAGGGTTCAAAGTTCAGGTCATGAGAAACAACAACCCAGCCCAGCCCCCAACAGCATGGGCTGCACGTCAGGCACAGATCTGAATCAGTACGCAACCTGACCAAACCCTAACATGACCGTAACCCTGAGGCCCTCTCTCCCCTGGCTGAGCGAGGTCAAATTTATGGGTCAAAAAGGTTCTCTGTGTACTGTGTATTAAGTATATGCTATGCCATATGCCACAATAGTACCTATTTGAGATACTTTTTACCATATGAATAATGTGAAACACAAAAGCGGTAAAACAAATTTATTTTTAAACGTATTTCTTATTTCTCTCATTTCTTTTCACCTTCATAACCTCTACTCCCTTTGACCATGGCTCTTGTTTGTGTTTCCACTGTACAACATTTATAGCAACACTTAACAGACGCCATTAAAACAGACATAATGAAACAAGTGTGTTTCTGCTGTCATCACTCTTTCTCCAGTGACCAATGCTAAATCACTGGCTTTAAGTAAATCCCTTCTTCATCTTCCAGACTGCTGTGTGTGTGTGTGTGTGTGTGTGTGTGTGTGTGTGTGTGTGTGTGTGTGTGTGTGTGTGTGTGTGTGTGTGTGTGTGTGTGCCCATGCTTGCTGGAATGTCTGCAGGCCAAGCCTTTTATTAGGCTCATCCATACCAACACATTATAGGGTCCTGTAGCCAGGCAACCGCAGGTTCTGGCTGGTTACCATGGAGAGCGCCCATTGAGTGACGTCGCTGGCCCTGTTTGCCTCTCTTCTCTTTGGAATGAGGGCCTTTTTAAGTGCACCCCCAACCCTCCAGACACTCACACACACACACACACACTTAACCCCTTGTACATACCCCCACACCCTGCGCTTCGTCACCCTCTGAGCGGTGACTGGAGGACTGGAACTAACAATCCCACAAAAACATCTCACTGAGACCGACTGGGCCAGACCGTCCATGGCGTGTCTTTGTGTAGAAATACCATACAGAGCCCAAAGTCTTAATACATACATGTCTTACTGTACTGAACTAGTCTTGAGTGAACCTTCCAATAAATAGGGTGATGATGTTGTATGTGAATTCTTGTTGTATGTCAATCTCTGATGGCCAATATACTCACCCTATGGTTTATTGAAAGTTATAGTTGGTTTAACACGTCATGTCTCCTTAAAATGTTATAGAAGTGCCCTTATAATAACATACCTGGAGGGTAGAGCTCACACACCCTTCTGACTGTATGCAGACTTCCTGCATGAGCATATTTTCAACTGTTAAGAGGGCATATGACCCACTAAGATTCTTAAGTGGCCAGCAAAGTATGGATAAGCTTTGGTAATCCAAAAAGTTTCAAATGCATTTTCTTTTGACTAGTAAAATAAAACTAATTCTATAACCCCAGTGTTGAAATATATCATTTACAATATAGAAATACATTTTCTTGCGATGTCCATGAAGCAGCTGTGGATAAACTAATTGGTTCAAAGTGATAAGCTTGTAATCTTTTGTCATGCAGTCTATCACAGCACCGTCCGATGGAGGGAGATGGGGTTGTGACTCGCAGGAAGACGATTCCAGCAAATTCTCCATAGTTCTAATTTGAACGCCTTTCATTGGGGGGGAGACGGTCTGAAAGGGGATGGGGGGTTGTGGAGTATTGTGAGCTGAACAGCAGAGCCCCACTCTAGCTGAATGGGCATTGTCATCTGGATTTCTATGGCTAACCAAAATACTTTCTCCCGCCGTGGGGGTTATGGCTTCATGGTGGGAACGGCATGCATTACGCACAACCATGCATTATGCACAACTTCTGCCACCATGATGCCACTGCACACTAAGCATCACAGCTCGTCCTTGGCTCATGTTGGTAGAGTGCTATCAATTATACGATTATTTTCTTTTAATAACACGCTTGAACTAAGCTTGAGACAATATATTCAGTTTACTTTTAATAAAATGAAAGAATATTGCATCTTCAAATACATGAACAATGAATCATTACATCGAACATCCACAAACCAACAGAAAACATTGTTTATTCCTAGAATTCGTGAAAAGAAAGAGAAATATATCCAGCACAGTGACAATGACGCAAAGACTTCGCAGGTGCTCAATACAGCCAAATGATGGACTGTAACATTTCATGTTGTTGCTCTCCGGGTATCAAACGCTTCAACCTAAAATTCAGACTTTAAACTGTATAGTTGTCGCTATCACCTTACGCACAACACAAAAGGCTGTTCGAGTTTATTTTGGTTTTAACATGCATGCATTTTTTTTTTTTCGTTTCATTGCTATTAAGACAGTGTAGGAGTCCTCAACATGTCGGCGTAAATCCACTGACCAAAACGGGTCTTTGAATGTTTGGGAGTGCAATCATTCTCAGTTACTGTACAAGTGTGTGCTGAAATTGCACATGAACGTAAAAGAACAGTGGATATATTCGATGGCAAGACTTCCCCTAGAAAAGAAAAACTTTGCAGTTAGAACGAATACTAATAATTTCGAGCGCTTATAGAAAAAAAAATAAGACTTAAAAAAGCAGGTACCTAACAAAGATACTCCTTTTTGTCATGAGCTACCTCTTGATAGTCTTTTAATCTCCAAAAACATTATATTGTCTGTAGATGCAAAAAGGCTGTCTGAATTCGTGGTCCGAGTGTATGAAGGGCCAGTGTAAAAATGGCAGAGGTGCCGCCATTGATTTCAAAGTTCAGATTCATAAAACTGCAGGTGCAAAAATACGTTCGTCTAAAAGTTTTTCACAGGCTGCAGATCAATACGCACCGCCTGCTATCCCGAGGAAGTGGGCCGCAGCTACACATAATTCCTCTTGTCATAGTCCCCGTTCTGTGTGGCTCTCTTGGTCGGTGAGTATTTTACCGAGTATCCCGAGTTAGAGTTAGAAGGACAGGAGCAGCAGAGTAGCGCTCCCCCGATCAGGAGCAACGCCGTGGCCGCCCATCCGATGTAGATCGCCGCCCCGATCTCCCTCTTCTTGGATGAGGGCACCTGCGGGTTGTAGAAGTCCGAGATAATGTTGTTGGCCATCCAGCAGAGAGGGACCAGCACAAACAGGCCGCTGACGATGTAAGTGACCCCTCCAGCGTTTACCACTCGGGCTTTGACGTTTTCGGCGCGGATGCAGTTAGTGCACTGCGCCCCTGCGATCACGACCATCAGCCCCAGCACGCCCAGCACCGAGGAGATGATGGTGAGCGCTCTCGCCGCTTGCAGGTCGTGGCTGAGCGCAAGGACGGAGTCGTGCACCTTGCACTGCATCTGGCCCGTGCTTTGCACCGCGCACGACATCCACAGACCGTCCCAGATTGTCTGAGCCACCACGATGTTGGCCTCGATGAAAGCCGTCACCTTCCACATGGGCAGCCCGCATGCAACCATCACCAGGAGCGAACCAATTACGCACAATCCCAGCCCCAGGATCTCCAGTCCAGCCGACACCATTTTCCCTCTTTTGTTCAATTAGGTTGATCCGAAGCTTTTCAAATTCTCTCCCGACTTTTCTGCTTAAGAGAAAAGCGTGTTTCTTCTCTTGAATGCTCGTGCTTAGTACTCGCCTCGATGTAAAGCAAACTGTTACTCGCTCATCACTCGCTACATTAAACGGAGTTTAAGACACAGCAAGTCTGGGTCTCTTTGTTAGTGACGGGATGTAAAAACAACTGGAAACACGGTACCACTGGACCACGAATATCTGCGGGGTGGGGTGTGGGAGCTAGAGGAGAAACTTTTCTCCAATCAGCTGTCACCGCATCCTCAAGGCACCAATCAAAATGCGTGGACGTTGTGGGACTGAATAAAGCGGTCTAGAACGCATTGAGTGTGTGTGTGTGTGTGTGTGTGTGTGTGTGTGTGTGTGTGTGTGTGTGTGTGTGTGTGTGTGTGTGTGTGTGTGTGTGTATGTGTGTGTGTGTGTGTGTGAGTGAACAGTTATTTACAATGAATAGGGCTGCGGGGGGTGGGTGAAGCGCGCAATTGAACCGGGGTACTCCTTATTGATTTTTCAAACACAGACAAAGTAAACTACAGGCTAAGTAGGTAGCTGAATGTTACTTAATGGCAATCATAAAGCCTAAACAACGGTGGAAGAAAATTAAATGCTTACCATTTTATAGTCTTATAGTTATTTTAAGGTTATTTCCAAACCAGATAAATTACACTAGACTATTTCTAGTGTAATTTATTAAATGTAGCTTATTTCTAGTGTAATTTACCTGGTTTGGAGATAAAATAAAAGATATAAACTTGCTGGTGCACTTGGTTATAGGCGAGGTTCACAATTGCATCGAAATTAGTGTCCAAAATATATTTCGATTGAGTGTCATCTACATGTAGACCAACAAATACATTTTTATTATATATTTTGAAACATATAACCTATCTAAACATTGTCAAGTTTATAACAACTTGACAATAGAAATGCTATATCTGAAACGTCTTTGTTTTTATTAATTAATTAAATTGTAATGTAATATTTATCTCTAAATAACCCCATAACATAACCCCATCCCATGAATCTCAATAATATGCTCCCCAATATTATTCAGCGTACTTAAATTGTCCCGAAGAAACGGTAATACGTAGGCAGCCATGTTGGATCTGACAACCCACGGTTACGTACGGGTCAATCACTCGCGCTTCGAGCCGTAATGGCGTCAGTGGCGCAGCCTCCTTCCCGCTGACAACAGGACGAGGGCGGAATCACTGGAACGGTTTCCGGGTTTCCCTTCCTGGGCTGGGACAGCAACGAGAGGCGAAAAGCTTCTGTTGAATAACACTATCTCAAAGTTACGCACAGGTAAGGCAATGATAGGTGGTTTGTTTTCTTTAACGATTACTAGTGGGGTCGGAGGAGGAGTGAGAAGACACATTATCCGGAGAGTTCATAACTGTATGGCAATATGACACCACCCGCGGTAACAACTGTTGCATGCTAAAGTTTGACATGTAACAGTTTCAGTGCAGTGCTACGCTCATATTCTGTTCACCAAGTGGCTTTATAACAGGCGATCCGTGTTTAAGGAGCTGTTTGACTGAGCTATCCACAAATACATTCAAGTGTTATTTTCAGAGTTGATGAAACCAGTCAGTGTCTGACAAACTGGGTGTGGTGGACATCCAACTGTTGCAAACAAAAAGGCCTGACTTCATATACATTTCAACCTCCCCTGGCCTAGAAAACGGAAGCAGATTTTTATATTCTCTTAAAGTATTCGACCCAACTCTCAGACAAAGTGAAACTTTTCTCCACAGGGCAGGTTTTTCAGAGCAGTGATTGTCTTATACCATTATTGTAAGACATTCAAATGCAGTTTTTTATCAACTACATTATTGGCCTGATGTCCAGTTTAAAATTGACGTCAGTGGCAAGCATCACATCTACACTACATAGCCCTAAATCAGTACCATATAACAGCCGTATCAGACTAACCTTTCAGACGCATTGACTTTCACAGAGTTCCTGTAAATTCCTCCCATGTAACATTCTTGAACTGAAATCTCTTTCTAACATCCGATTAATCCTTGACCTTTGACTGTAAAGCACTTGAAATAAATTTAATGTTTAGACAACTTCACAATAACAGAGGGAAACAATAATACACTCTCATTGTGTGTCTGTCTTAGTTAAGATGTGGCGGAGGGCCAGTATTGAAGAATTATCATCCATCTTGCCTCATATCTTTTGGCTCAGTGAAAACATGCACTTTTCACTTCCTTTCATGCTGAGTGCTGAATGTGGTGGGCATGATGGAAGGAATTTAGACTGGTGGGTCCCTTTTGACTTTAAGACCACTTTAGCTATAATGAAATGATGATGAAGAGCCCTAATCTTTGTGGCGAGAGGTGCCACAAACTGACCACAGATCAGTAGCTGTCTGAGGGGGTAACATCTCTCAGCAGTGAAAGATGTCCCGGGCTTCTGATCCAGTTCCTTAACCCCTCTCTGACCTCTCCCCTTCCTCTGACCTTATCGCTAAAGACTGGCCTGCACAGGAGTGAGAGGGAAGACATCAGTCTGACACCACAAACTAAGCAGCGCCGGTTTCCTCTCGTTTTTGTAGTGTGACATGAACGTAAAAACAAAACTTGATTCACAATTTCAGATCTAAGCTGCACTGCACTATTGTGTCGGGGGGGTTGTAATAATAATGGTCGCTATTTTTCCACCTAAACTGGATTCTGCTCATACAGGCGCTGTGTGAATAGCTCCCGGTCAGGGTAACATTTTCTAACATCCTTTTTTTTTTTTTTTTTTTGGTTCATTTCCCATCCTGTCCCCATCATCATAAAAGCTCCATCCTGTGCTTTAAACTCTGTGTGTGTTATGAACAAGCCCGCTGGTTTCCTCGTGGGTTGAAAGGCCTCCTCATTCCGCCTATTGTGACTCTCTTTCTCCGTCTGGACTCACATTATAACGTGTTTATAAAACCAAGGCCTGCAAAGGAGTATTATATCTTTATTACTGTTGCCCACCACCACCACTACCTTTGGCCCCACAGGACTACTTTATTACAAGCCCCAAGTCCCCCCCCCCCCTCTCTGTGTGTGTGTGTGTGTGTGTGCGTGTGCGCGTGTGCGTTAATGGCAAAAATTGCTTTTATTATGTTCAGTTAACTGCGTAGCCCTGGGGTCCCTGTTGCTCTCATCAGTTGCCAGTGAATTACCATTATTGTAGTTGTGCCGCTGGGTTCACTAAATCATTACGGTGTGAAATTATTGTTTCAGTGTTTCCAATAAGAGCAGTCCGTAATCTACAGAGAGTGGGTACGTGGACCCCTCACATTGCCTGTCAGGAAGGTGAATAGTTCTTCTAGCCCCGCTGCTCCTTCATGGCTTCACTCCAGCTAATAAATCAACTGTGTACGCATTACATGCCAAGACTTCGGCTTTACTAAGGTGGCATTTTTTCCCTTTTGGCCCAGAGTGTTTAATCTCCCCCACGTCTGGCCAGTTGATAGCTGTGTGTATGTGGGTGTAAGTAGCTCACAAGTCTGGCCGATTAAAATGGCCATTATTAAGTGAGTGTTATTGAAGCGTGCCTCCTGCCTGTCTGTCCTGTAGTGTTGTCTTTGTGTTATTACAATGGCAATAATGGAGCGGTTTAATTAATCTGCTGCTGGACTAATGCTCGTTCCCACAGAGTCTGTCCAGAAATAACACTGGTGCGTATTGTGTGTTTGTGTGTGTGGATGCTCTCGCGTGGGCATGTACATCAACTCATATAGGCACGTACCTGAAATCACACTCAAAGTATAGTATAGTATTTTCACATTTTATCATGTACCAGCTACGTTGTGCTTTCTGTGACTCTTCTACAAGACGCCCACACTTCAACGTGCTAGCATGGCCTCAGTGCCCTTCCATTGGCTTTGACTGAGATGACCTTTTGACCTCCACCGCCCTTGCCCCTAACTCGCCTGCGTTTCCACCCTAAATTATCAGCGTCTCCCCTCGCAGTCCCCACATGCGGTTAGTCCTGAATGTGGTCAGCGGTGTGGCACGTGCTCTCCCTCCTCCCCCGGCTGAGCTGCCCTGTATAGGAAAGGCTCCAGGAACCAGTGGGATAAACAGCCATTGTTCTCCCTGTGGGCTTGATGAAACCACCCTGTCAGAATGAGAGATCTCTGCCCACTCTCATGTAGATGCAGAGGCCCCTGGTACCACCTAGCAGCCTGGCACTGTTAAACGGGGCCCCCCCAAGTGTCCACAAATGTGTGTTTGACACATACCCGAGGGAGAAAGGTCTTTTGAGGTTGCTGTTTTTGTTTTGCCTCGGCATACATTACGTAAACACAGAGTGCATCTCCCTGTGGCAGCGCATGCCAGCCTGCCTTCTCTTAATTCTTATCACACTCCACCTGTCACGGGGCAAGTGTATCGGTGATAAAATGGAGCCTGTTCTTCCTGCTCGGTCGTTGTGTGGCTCATTTTTCAAACGGGCCCATTGCTCTGTCATCTGCGTAGCGCCATAGAGCGGTGCAGGGGTCTTGGGTCGACAGTATAATGGTCTGGGAACCAACTTGTCGCCCAGACTTTCCTTCCACTGTGGTAGTGTTGTTTAACAGAGCAGTGCAGTCAGCCTAAATGTTGCATCTTAATATGGTTAACAGGTCTTGCAAATGGCAGGACTGTGTCACTGCTGTTAGGTTAAATGTTCTGAGACTAGTCAGTAATTTAGTTGATGGTGGAATTGACATTTCTCTCTGAGGCACCTGATGATGATGATGATGATGATGATGATGATTTATCAGGTAGAGATAACTTCTGGCTGCTGGTGCCAGTCTAGTCGCTAGCTGTTTGCTACGTGGAAGACTTGCAGAACATAACTTATCTGTAATTTAGACACACAGACACGCTCAGACTCGAACCGAAAATCAAAGGAAAAGAAAGCCAAACTGGCTGGAGGATCCTAAGTGGCCCTCATCCTACGTGATGAGTATATGAGAAGGAATGAGAAAGGATTGTTATTATTTAATTCTTTGGCACAACTTTATTCTCCTTAATGGGAAACACAGCCATACAGTATGTAGACTTTGTTAAAGTTAAGTAGTTGTTTATAGCTGTTTATTGTTTTTTTGCTGCCAAGGACAATCATGCAACACCACCAACAACAGTAATTACTTAGGATGAAAAAATGACATAAGGATCAAAACCCATTTAAGGATATATCTGAAGCACACAACTTGAGGTGAATTTGTGCAACACATTTTCTTTGTAAGGAAATACATTTTAAAGAAAATTCTTAAATTAAGATGCAACCGGGCACAATAACATAATATACAGTGGTGGCCAAAATTATTAGAACACTTGGCATACATTTAAGAGGTTTCAGTTGTTTTTGTTCAATTGGTCATTAACATACCCATAAAACGAATGAAATATATACAAAGTCATCATGATGCTCTATAAACCATAGAATAGAGCCATCATAAGGAGATTTACGTCATTTTCCTTACAAAAAACAAGCTAGGCCTATTTCACTGTCAATGTCACACAATCATGTTCCTTCACAGAAGAAGCCAAATTACTTGTGTAATCATTGTCAGGTGTGATGGTGGTTAAATTGATGGTGATGCAAGAGTCTTAGGACACAGCTGTGTGATTCTTAATATAATAAAGTTAAAAGTGGATCAAAACAGTAGGACTCACTTCATCTGATATTTGTTGTGCTCAGAGCAAACATCTGCATGTTTCATGAACATTATGAAATGAAATCATGTTTTGGAGGCAAGAAAAGGTCAATATTTTCAGATCTGTCAGGTGTTCTAACAATTTTGGCCACCACTGTAATAGTAGGACAGTATGTGCTCTGTCCTGTGATAAGTGGTTTATCTGACTGCTTCCATATTTCTTATTTTCTCTACTTGCAGGCATCATCAAACTTCCACAAGCTGCGGCCATGTCTCAGTCTGGAGAGAAAGGGAAGGTGAGCTTCGTTTTCACCACATGAAATAAACTGTGACGGATCGACAGACTTCTCCATGAAACGGCGGTGATTAGCGCCCATGGAACTTGTAATCTCACACGTGTAACGTGGCTCGTAGCACACACCCTTGCACAGGCGTCCAGAGAGGATATCCTGTATAAATACTAGTGTTTCATGGCTACCCTTTATTGCCCTTTGGAATTTCTCCATCTTATGCATCACCATCAATCTCTCTCTAACACACACACTTGCACTTTTACACATACACCTAATAAAAAGATGAAGAATGTTGGGGTGGAGTTGAAGGTGAGGAGATGAACTGGGCACAAATCTGGTAGGTGGAGTGAAAACACACAAAAAAAGCACCTATCTACCAACATACTGTACCCAGTGAGGAATGTCGAGTCAAGCGCTGTCTATTGTTGTGGTTGTCTGTAAGTTTGAACTTGTACATATTTTTATAACAAGTTTCTTAATCCGTTTTAGTCCCTAATTAATCTTCTTGTGTTCACCAGTTCCCAGAAGCAGCAGGTTACGTAGGCTTTGCTAACCTCCCAAACCAAGTCCACCGAAAGTCGGTCAAGAAGGGCTTTGAATTCACCCTCATGGTCGTTGGTGGGTGATCACGTTTTCCAGTTTGTTCTGTTGGTTTTTCAACATGTGGCATTTCTACAGCGACTAAGAGGTGTATTTTCTATGTCTTTTTTCCTTCAGGGGAGTCTGGGTTGGGCAAATCTACACTGATAAACAGCCTGTTTCTCACCGATCTGTACCCTGAACGCTACATCCCCGGTGCTGCAGGTATCCTCCCCCCATACACACACACACACACACACATACAGGCAGACACATACACACAAATCCGCACACTGTAATAATAGCAAAATGTCTGTTCCAGCGTCTCCAGCAGAGCATTATTTGGACAGGAATGTTGGGAATGCCTTTTGTATTAGTCTCCAAAAAATACCCCCTTATGACTAAGATTATGACTTGGTCTGGCTCGAAAACAACTCTCCAGATCCTCCCTGGTCAGTTTTTGACGGGTTAGAAAATACTTAACCCTTTTGGATTGAAAACCTTCTGTTTTAGTCATGCGAAGGCTGCGGTCAGAGCCACTCACCGGGTTGTTTTGCAATCTTGGTGGTAGGTGTGAGCAAACACATGGCTCAGGCTTATATTAAAACCATAATCCCCATGCCATAATAGGATGATATTGTGGATACTGAAGTTATGAATCTACTCGGGGCCCGAAGTAACCCCCCCCCCCCTCCTCCCCTTGTGTTTTTCCTCCCCCCGCTCCACAGAGAAGATTGAGAGGACTGTGCAGATTGAGGCATCAACTGTGGAGATCGAGGAGAGAGGAGTGAAGCTTCGCCTCACCGTGGTCGACACCCCTGGATATGGAGATGCCATAAACAGCCAGGACTGGTGTGTTTCTGTGTCATGGGAGGGTGTGAGTGTGGAGGAGGGGGGCGGGGGGGGTGGGTAGTGTTAATGACTTGGGAAATGTTTTCTGTCCAGAGTACTCTCTCATCCTTCCCTCCTATCTTCTCCAACTCACTTTCTCAGGTTTCATCCAAGAAAACCCCCATTTCCTACCTCTCCTCCCGCAGCATTCCCTATGTCTACATTTCCTTCTACTCTGTGTGTGTGTGTGTGTGTGTGTGTGTGTGTGTCTCGTTGCATGTGTGGCATCTTCATGCCAGTGGCGTGGATAGCCTCCCCCTCCATTCTCTCCTCCTCCCTGTCCATTTCCTGTTGATTGTCCTGACATGGCCCACATACTCCCCCTAGGCTACCAAAAGGAAAAAAGAGCAGAACGCACCAGAAAACAAACACACCAGATCCCCTTTACTTTCTCACTTACAATATACGTCTGTGACCTCCTCCTCAACATTTTCATCATCCATCATTTAAAGTTCTAGTTGTTAGTCCACTAGTATGAGGAGGGATGAAACCAAGTGGATTGAGTTGAATTTGAAGCGTCTTAGTCAGGTCATGTGCAGGTAGTTTTTACAAGCTTGTTCAAGTAAACATCATGTGGGCGAGAAGCGGGGGGGGGGGGTTGCATTACTCCTAATCTTTTCTCCTTCACAAACCAATTTGAATCTCTTTGGTCCAAAACTAGACACTTTGATTTGTCACGTGTCATCTGAATCTGCTCCATATCGTTTAGAGTTGCATCACACCACCTTCCTTCATCCCCTTTGTCTTTAGTGACCTGTATGACTGCGTTCCTTAGATCTGTATTACATTGACAACGTCATTCTCAATGTCCATTGTTTACGTGGTTATTTTGTGTGGGGAAAATAAGCTCATGGCTGTCTCCGTCTATGTTCCTGATCTCAGCTTTAAGACCATCATTCAGTACACTGACAATCAGTTTGAGCGATACCTCCACGACGAGAGTGGGCTGAACCGAAGACACATAGTGGACAACAGGGTGCACTGCTGCTTCTACTTCATATCTCCATTTGGACACGGGTAACCAAACTCACACAGACACCTGTACTGTCAAATATAGTCACTCTTGATTTCTCTCTCACCCCTCAATTCCCGTGTGTTCCCCGTCCTCTCCCTCTTCCACTCCGTCCTAATTGCTCTTTTGGTTTTCTCCCCTTTTGTTTCTAGTCTAAAGCCTCTGGATGTGGAGTTCATGAAGGCCATCCACAGCAAAGTCAACATCGTCCCTGTCATCGCCAAGGCTGACACACTGACGCTGAGAGAGAGGGATCGTCTCAAGAGGAGGGTGGGTCAAACACAACCACACACACACACACACACACACAGATAGTTTCAATGGATTCTCCTAGATTCTCCAGGTACAACATCAGAGTGGATCAAACCTTTAACCTGAAATGTCGAAGCACTTGTTGCCAGGATGTGAGGGGCTTTGAGGTCTGTGATGTGTTTGTTTTTGTCCCTCTGCAGTCATATGGTTTAGCGATTAGAAAGTTGATCACAGAATAATACACTAATAATAGCCAAATTTCTTAGCCGTCCCCCCCCCTCACTTACTTTTCGTATTTTTGATGATGCAGCCAGATTGTTCACAGGGGCGGGGAAGACGTTTGAGAGGAAGGACTGGGAGGGACAGGAGTAGGAAGAGAGTCGTGTATATAATGTAGAGAGAGCACATCTCACCCGGCCTCACCCCGTCCCAGATACTTCCTATTGGAGCCGACCCAAGTGTCTGCCTGCCTGCACGCTCCTCAGCTTCCTCCTGTCCAGGGGTGGGAGGACACACTGTGTAGTGTGATATAACACACACACACACACACACACACACACACACACACACACACACACACTCTCCTCCAGAGAGATGTGTTAAGCCGATAACCTCTCTCCTTTCAGCAGTGAAATAGGGATTTTCCTGCTTCTGTGATACATCTCTCCTCTCCTCTTTTCTGAGGAACAGTGGGAACAGTGACATCTTATTGTTTTTACACTTTTGTTTTTGTTGAGTGACTTTAAATTTGGGGCTATCTATAGGGGCTCTATCTATATTTGGGGCTGTATCTCTAGCTGTGTTTGTGAGACTTCGCTGTTGGTTTCAAGATACTCCAGTTTCAAATCTACTTTCCCTAATATGCAGCCTAGAGGATCAATTCATTTTACTCTCTTACCTCTGCCTCACTCAAATAAGCAGTAAAACAGGTTAAATTACATTAAAAATGACAATGGGGATTAGCAATAGAACTAACAGTCATATTCAAACTATGATACTCCACAGACAAGTCTCTCTTATTTCACCATGACTACACAGTGGCAAAATAATAGACAATAAATGCTCCTGTAAAATAGATACAGTATTTTCTCTTAAACCCATATTTTAGTCCCAGCTTTTATAACTTGTCACATGGCTCAACGTTTCCAAGTCTCTATTGGTTGAGTACCAGTATATCCTGAGGGTTTTTCTAGTTGTTTTCTACTTGTACAGAATAATTTAAGCCATACGTACCTGACCCGATACAGCATCCCTATTCTGATGCTGTATCTTCAGGCAATATGCGGGCAACATTGCTTTTGTTGCATGTCATTTTTTTCACCCCAGACCACTCAACTCTCTTCTTTCTAACTCTCTGTTTTGATTAGATCTCAGCCTGTCTCACCACGTGTGCCTGTCTGTCCCAGGCCCCCCCACCCGCCTCCCATTCAAGTCGCGGAGACGGTGGTCTGCCCGGCTTTGGGCTGGCAGGTTTTCTTTATAGGCTCCCACAGGCAGCTTGTATGGAAGCGCTGGTGCAGCATCGTAGGAAAGACAAGTCACAGGGTGGACGTTCAGGACACACACAGTGTTGCAGTACAGCAACGGTACTTACAGTACAATACAGTTTGATCATAAAAGGTGGTGCCCATACATACATAAGTTGCTCCAACTTCAAAGGTGAAATTCCTCCATTGTGTTGTCCTTAAGGGACTTATCAGCTGAATTGTACTCTGTAGTAGTGTTTTGTGTTGTGACCTTCCTCAAACCTTCCTCTGGCCCTTAAGATGAACAAAACCATGTTTCCTGCTACCAGTGACCCCCGCCCCAAACTACAGAAAGCCCCCGAGTTTGTTGACTTTCTAATCCAGCTCGCAAAATACACAGTTCATACACAGAGTTCAGCTAAGTTTTTTGGCATAACTCTTGTTGATTTTGTAATTTTAGGCATCTAGTGTAGCCAATAGTGGTGGGAGGGGAAAGGATGGACGAGGGACAGCAGGACGGCTGTGACAGTTATCACTCTGATCTTTCCTCTTTCCTGCTCAATCGTCCAATACACTATCTGTCCAACAGGCTTGGTTCACATGCTCCACTAAGTGTTCCCTTAACAGACATTTCCCACTGTCCGCTAACAAGCAATTAGTGTTTGGGTTCAGTAAAATGCACACACACACACAAACACAAGCCAGCACACACAAGTACTCAGATCCAAACAAAACAATTCCAGTAATAAAGAAGCCTCATGCATTTCTACGCAAAGATTTAATTTAGCTGGACTCTAATGGCAGTGAGTTCCTGGAAAGGCCATTATTGTCAGGAAATGGAGACGGTTAATTCAGCTATTAGCTCCACATTTAGACACGGTGTCCCTGAAGAGAGCATATTTATTCCTACTATCTTCTGTTTGGTTACTTTGTGGGCATACACAATGTTTATTTTCAGTTCAATTTAGGTCTATTTCTGTAGCGATCCTTTCCGTAATGTTGTCAGACACACGAATAACAATCTGAGCCTGTCAGTGGCAAAAACAAGCACTTTTAGTGGACGTACTTTGATCGGCGCACTTGCCCCTACAGATTACGTTGCAGCCATTGCAGCCCGTTTCGCGACTGCCGACTGAGGCGATCTACCGGAGCAATTCCAAAAGTTTTTGTACCTATTTTGCGGTATAAATGCGGTATAAATACAAATTTGTACAAATAGAGCCCAGGTTTAAAAATACCGGAATTCCCCTTTAAGCAAGCTTTGTGTTACTTCAAGTGCTCATTCAACGCTGTAAGTGTCTCTCAGGAGAACCGTTATATCCTGCTTGATTATTTGTTCATTAGATCAGATTAAGTGTAGTGGTCCTTATAGGTATACGTGCCTGATTCCTGCCATACAGTACAGTGGAGCTGGCCAGCGGTCCCTTCCTTTGAGGTCAGAGAGAAAGCAGCCAGGAACCTGCCAGAAAGCCAAGTGCAGGAGAGTGATTGATGACCCCCCCAATGTTTTTACCCCAATATTTATTAGTTTGTTTTTTTTCTAGCCGCTTTCTCACCGTTTTGAGCCATTTGTCTCTCAGTAAATGGGACCCCCCCCCCCCCACCTCTTCGGCTCGGCCCGGCCGTTCCTCGTATTATTAGGGGGAAACAGCTTGTAGAGAACAATATACGTTTCCTGCAATGTGTCAAGACTATTCCGCCGACAAGACGCAGCCCGCTGCCCTGTGTAACGCAGCCTTATGGACGGAGGGAACAAACCTCCCCTTTCATCCCCTGCTTCTGCTTCCCTCTCACCCAGTTCACTTGTTTCATCACTCCCTTCTTTTCCTGGCGTTGCCTCCCTCTCCCTCTTACTTTCTTCCCTCTACCTTTTGTCTCCTCCTTTTTAATTCTCTCTAATGCCAATTTCCTTCACCGGGGTCACAGTGGTCTGTAGCTCATAAGTTGTCCTGAGCAGGGTATATTGAGGAGCTGATCCTCTCAGTCTGGGACCTTGCAGTCATATCCTGTGTAGGGCTTTAGTCACAAACTGCTTTACTGGTTTCTGTTTGAAAGCACAGGGCGGTATTCAGCTGGTTTAGACTGGACTCCTGGTGACACCAAAAACAAAGGATGCCTGCTTGTGGCTGTTCTCTCGAGTAGCAGTATAGTAAATAGTAATAGTACATTTTCACAAAAAAGTAATACTTCCACTTTTCTGCTGATTTTGTTTGATTCATAATTAGAGAAAAACATCATTATTATCCTAATATTTTAACATGATAATTTAAATGTATATTGAAGAAATAGATTTTTTTAACAGTTGGAGCTCTTGTTGAGAGGGAGGCAGCTTGATCATCACTACAATTGTCTTTTTCACCGATTAAGCTACAGCAGAATTTCATTAAATCCTCAGAAAGTCCACTGGCCTGTGTGATTTAACGTGTGACCCTCCTGAAGGCCTTTCCTCCCGAGCCAGAGGTCAGAGAGGGCTGGAGAACCCAGCGACTCCTCTGAGGGCAACAGACAATAGTTAACACCCGCCCCCATGTCACCCGTCAGTCTCGCCGTCGTACCTCCACCGTACCGAAAGGCTGTTTGTCCCCCCAGCAGCCATATTTCACCGTGACCGAGGTTCTCTTGTCGCAGCTTTCCCTTCATTGTCTGGCTAACTGTCCGCCGGGCTCCTGCGGTGTGAAACTCGCTCTACGGCCCCGCTGGGACACATTATCAGCACTGCCCTGTTTGCACCGGCCAGTATTGTCACCGGCAATTTTCTTGAATAGCAATAACAGAGAGTGAAGCAATGTCAACACGGGGGGGGGGGCTTAAACGTCAGCGGTTAGGCTTGTAGGAGTCAGAAAAGGAAATGACCACGTGAGCGACTGATTCATGTGTAATCGTGTGTCGAGTTTAACTCCAGTTCTTGTTCTGCCCTTGTTCTTCTGCGGGCCTGCTGCGTTGGTGAGGCCGGCTGACGCCCCACGAGTAAAAAAAAAAAAAGGTTGAGTGCCGATTACCTCACCCTTGCGTCATTGGTCGTGTGTGTGTGTGTGTGCGTGTGTGTGTGTGCGTGCGCGAGTGAGACCCTGGTCAACGTGTGCCCCGGTCCCTTTTCCTGCCAATGTTTTAAACACGCGGGTGTATTTATTTTTCTGGCCTCCGGCGGTCATTGTGCCGGGGCTATGCACCACGTTTATTTTAAAATAATAAATATGTGTTTTCCCTCCTGGAACGCAATCATCTGCTCTGGAGTGAGTGAAGTACAGGCCAGCCCCCCCCCCTCGCTCCTATAGAAACACTTGAGGGTCAAACTTGAAAAGATTGGTTTCCGGGCCGTGTACCGTGCTAGCCATTTCAGTTCGCCTTAAACCACTTAATGCTGAGTATCACATTATTTCTGTAAAGTGGTGATTACAATTACACACACCGAGCCACGAGAACCCATCGGAGGTGGAAATCCTGAACTCGCCCTCGTACTGTCTCTCTCGTCTCTTTGAAATATGAGATTACATGAATAGCCGGATTGTTCCCTTCCACGCTCTTTGATCAGAGAGAGGTGGGTGGTCCTGACTGTGCTAATGCTTAGTCCAGACAGTGCGAGGGGGGGGAAGAGGGAGGAGGGGTGTTGGTCACTCTTATTCATATGATGCCTACTTGTTGCCATGGTGATGGTTGTTTGCCTGGTGCACTTTCCTTCAGTACCTCCTGTTAGAACAAATCCAGCTGTTCCGGTCCGGTCCGGTCCGGTCCAGTCTGGTCTGAGCCCTGACGCTGACTGGATATATCTGGAATGCCTGTGCGTGCGTGTGCGTGCGTGCGTGCGTGCGTGTGTGTGTGTGTGTGTGTGTGTGTGTGTGTGTGTGTGTGTGTGCGTGCCATCTTTACCAGAAAGATATTGTTTTACTGTGACCAGACGTGTCAGCATCTGTGTGCTGTTTGTATTTAGAAGCTGATGCTGCTTGAGTAGCTTCAGGGCTTTGGGTCCGGAGAGTCTGTAGGTCTGAGAGGCTCAAGACAGGAAAATATTCTCCCCAGTCGGGCTGGTTTCTCTCTCTCCGGTGTTTTCCCAGGAGCTACAAAGCTGCACACCGAGGACACTCAAACCAAGTGCTCTTACACATAAACGTGTAGTGGTCTCCTCCTGATGCCAGATCATACCAGTTCCTAATCCAAGGCAGCAGTTAGGGGTGTGTGTGTGTGTGTGTGTGTGCTTGTGTGTGTGTGTGTGTGTGCGTGTGTGTGTGCGCGCGGGAGGTTGGTATGGGGGTCTAAATCCCTCCGCCCCCCCTCAGATCAGGTATTGTCGGGGCTCCCTCACCCCCTCAGACTCCCTGCAGGCAGGAGAGAGAGGGTTGGTCTAAAGGCGTTTCCTGGCAAGAGAGAAGCGTTTGTTCTCAGTGGCCTTCAGGTTAGCAAATTAAGTCTGGAAACCGTAGTTCCAGCGAGGAGTCAGCATTTTCTTTTCTTGCTGTTTTGTTATAAGATGTTGTAATATATGTATTTTTCCAAAGACAGAAGTATGAATTACTCATGGAGCTCATATTGAGAGAGTCAATACAAATATTTAGCTAAATAGATTAATAACAAATTCACTTTTAATACCCAAATTGATACCTTGACCAAAAAACTGCACATGAAGCTTAACAAGTTTCCCCGTCTTCTGTAGACAGAAGATTGTGGAGGCTCTTTCTCTGTGTTTTAGACTGCGGTGATGTAATTCATAGACATGCAACGTTATCGTCTCTTAAGCCCCCAGATGAAGTCTTCCATTCGACCCCCAGATTTACAACTGGAGATGCTGGTACTCCTCACTGCATTCATATCAAAAAGAGGGCTGGCCGTGTCTTTATATGTGTCTTCTCCAACAATTACCGTCATAGCTTTGTTATTTATTGACCGGACAGTTGGTATTCCTCAGACCCGCCGTCGGGACTGCCTGGTGCGGCAGGTTCCAGGGTCAGCACTGGGAAAGACGGCTCCGTCTACCTGGAATGAATTGCAGCACGTCCTCAAGCTCGATGCTTTGGTTGCAATGGGAAAATTCAGGAATCTGGTTTTAAAAAACAAACAAAAACAAAAAACCTGCTTGACTTTAAATGTGAATGTTTTAACTGTTTGTTTACTAACCTCCCTCTTGAAAAAGATGCAGGTGTTTTCTGAGTATGGAATAAAGGTTAAGTGAAAATGAAAGCTAACCAGGTAATCACTCTAATGGCCACGATGCACCGCTTCACTCCCATGGCCGTTCTGTGGAAGTTGGCAGGCAGCTGAAGGTTACATAAAGATTACGTAAAAGTTATGCTGGCCTGGTCTCTCCGCGGGCTCCCGAGCATTGCTCTTCTCAATCAGGGTTGATTAGTGAGGAGATGCCGTTTGATTGTTTTGTTTTTCTGATTTTTGTTTTTCTGCATTGTTGATTTCCTAAGAATGCTCTGGTACATGCTTCCACTTCCAAGTATTGTTCCCTGGTAGAGTTTAATGGACACACACACCATGCCAGGCCAGAGGACAGCAATATTCAAAAAAGTGTGTGTGTGTGTGTTTGCGAGCATGTGTGTGGATATTATTGCTCGTGGTTACCTGTTGTGTGTACGTGTGGTTGATCTCATACTGTATGGTGTTCGCCGCAATCCCCTCTTTTCATTGTTTCTTTGCTCATTCCTTGTCAGCCATTTGTTTTCCCCCACATGCTGTTTTGTCCAGGATGCTTTTCCCGTCGCTCAGCGGGTGTTTTAGTTGTACTCATATTTTTTGCGGGTTTGCTTGTGAGAATGAGCAAACCCATGTGAAAATATTATTCCCTCGGCAGGTTGATGTGATGAAATGGTTGATCCCCGTAATGATGGGTTTGCTCCCTCTTCCATTGTGATTGGAGGTTCTGGTTAGACCTACTGTGTAATTTGCCAAAAACTGCTTAGCTGTGTCTCCCACAACTTTTCCCTGTGCAATTACATCTATGTATAGACATGTATGCATGCTATATTTGGGTCGGACCTGACTCTATATTTATTACCGCTGTGTCTAGAGTGATATTGAACCCGAGGAACATGTATACACTGTGAAAATATGCTCTTATTTTTAAGCACTTTTTTTAGATGGGCAACATCAGCCTACGCCCTCATACTTATCATTACTGCTCAACATGAGGGAATATTTCCACAAACAGTGCGTCATATTTGATCATGTTAGCCAGACGCCTAAGGCAATAAATCTTTGGCTTCCTAATCTAATTAATAGTGAGACAGAGTCTTGTGTGGCATTGTTTGTCTCTGGTTCTGATAGCACTGAGTGGACCTGGACCGCCAACCATAACAGCACGGAGAGAGAGGAGGAGGGGGGCGACGCATTATAGTCCAACAGGATGGTCATAAAATCAAAATGGCTCCTACTGCCAACATCTCCGTGCCAACTAAAATACACAACTACAAGCAGGAGAAAGAGAGGCTGGCGTAACATTAGGGCCTACATTGTTTATACTAAATCAGCAGGAGACAACAGGGATTTGAGATAGGCGGTGATTTTGACATCTGACCATCCCTGAGAAGTCTTGATTACAGGTGTCAGGCTGTGCTAAACACATGTTACGGGGCACAATAATTCAGGTAAATAGCCATTTGCAGCTTTTGGCTTTGTCTGGAAACAGATGATGGCAGACGGAGCGATGTTTGTGCTATGACCAGTGGATCGGCTTGGTTAAACATATTGCGCTGGAAGCAGTTTTGTGCTTTCAGCGTAAGGGTTTGTCATGGTTATTCATTGGTTTGGTTGCTTAAACGGTAGCTCTTTCGTTTTTTCCCACATTTTTTTCAGACTTTTTCTCCATTTTCCTCTATCCGCGTAACTGAAATAGTTGTTTGTTTCATTTTTTTCCTGCCATTGTGTCAGATAATGTTTATTTTCCCATCGTGTGTAATGTTTCCCAAAATTTTCTTATGCTTGTGTGTGTGTGTGTGTGTGTGTGTGTGTGTGTGTGTGTGTGTGTGTGAGAGAGAGAGAGAGAGAGAGACTGGTCCTATGTCACGCTCTCCTCTGAGTCCTGCAAAGTCTGTTTGTTTTTAGATCTGCCCCGCAACAATACCCAACTCTCCCCACACACACACACACACACACACACTATCTCACACACACTGGGCTCACTGCTCACTGAGAAAACAAGAGACAGCCATAACAAGGGCTCAAACAGTAGCCCGCTCTATAGGAAAACCTGCTCTCACTTCCCAGGCTCCTGGCTGACTCACCACTGTCCTTTTTTATACGCGACATGAAAGTGCCCAAAATGTCAGGAAAACAACGCTTGACATTTTTTGGCTCCATTACATAAAGCTACATTGTGCATTTAAAATTATGTTCTTGAGGAAACAAAAGGAAAATGCAGCTTTGATGTTTAGAATAATAAATACTCACATCTGTCCCCTAGATACCGGTGAAGAAAGCGCCTTTGTTTTAAATTGTTTCTTCACCGGTGGGCCTCGGGAATAAAGGAGGGGTGAGAACCTTGCTTAGGACTCTTTCAGAACTATTAACACACACACACACACACACACACACCGTTATTATTTTTCACCTGCCTACCCTTTTACCGCATGGGGTGTTTAATTAGATGTGTTGCCGTAATAACAGGTACTCACCCACTCCCTCCTATTAGTCCAGTTAGTATTCTCTCACTTTTTCTTTTTGGGAGTTTCAGGTTTTTTTAACAGCTCAAATGTTACAAAAATATATACATTTATTTATTTATTTATTTATTTATTTATTTATTTATTTATTATGGAAGTTGTGCAAGTGGCAGGAATGCAATTTCATGAGTAAGAGGCTGTAGATTGCATTGCCATCAGATCCAGGTTATGTTGTCAAAGCTCCCACACTTTTTTAGTATAAGAGACATTTTAGAGGAGAGGAATCCTTAGTGGAAAAGACAGACGTGATAATATAATGTTTTAGAGGAGGAGACCTTTTTAGACGGTTGGATTGGGATTAGAGATTACTGTCATGCCCCCGTAGAAAGTCGAGATGACCCTTGGGACAGTATCTGCAGTGACACCTCTGTGGGGTTCAAGAGTCGAGTTCGCCCCGGTAGGAAGGAAGATGTCAGGAGGTCATGCTGAGTTTGCGACCCTGCCAGTTCACGCTTGTGTCCTTTCACGTTTTCCATCTCTTAGATCCTGGACGAGATCGCAGACCACGGGATCAAAATTTACCAACTACCTGACGCCGACTCGGACGAGGACGAGGAGTTCAAGGAGCAGACCAGAGTCCTCAAGGTGAGAGAGGGGCACATAACTGACTGCCCAGTTGCCACAGAACTGTGCGTTAGGTATTTCCATGCGCTGGCTCAGTTGGTACGAGTCTGTTCCCGTCCCTCCTTCCTCCCCTGCGCTACGTGCTCTCCCCTGTGATCCCTTTATTTTCCATGTCTGTTTCCATATCCCTCCTTCTGTTTTTGTTTCTCCCTGGGGATCCTCTAAACTTTATCTCCCTTTCCCAGGCGAGCATTCCCTTTGCTGTGATTGGCTCCAACCAGCTGATTGAGGTGAAGGGGAAGAAGATCCGTGGCCGTCTTTACCCCTGGGGAGTGGTGGAGGTGGAGAACCCCGAACACAATGACTTCCTCAAACTACGTACCATGCTTGTGTGAGTCTCCCTGGCAATAAAACTGTTTAAGCTGAAGGGAAGGATAGTCTGTACAAAGGCTTGACAGAACCACTGCCCTTTAAACTGGCTTTTAATTGTCTACCAGGTCTACCATCTTTGGGAAAAGTCTGCAGCAAAGCTCTACTGCCTCCTAGTGTTCAAAGATAGAATTGTGTGTCTTGATTTTGCAGGACCCACATGCAAGACCTCCAGGAGGTGACTCAGGACTTGCACTACGAGAACTTCCGCTCAGAGAGGCTGAAGAGAGCCGGCAGGTGAGACGGGTTCACAGGTTTTTCTGTGAATTGAACATGGCGAGCTGCTCTGTCTCAGCCGATGTCAGTCGTCTACATCTGATGTGTTTTGTGTCCCTGCAGAGCTGTGGAGGAGGATGTGGTGGATAAGGACCAGATCCTGCTACAGAAAGAGGCTGAGGTGAGAAAACACACACACACACACACACACACACACACACACACACACACACACACACACACACACACACACTCTTCGGTCACACGCCACACTCTGTATCCCTAACAGGCAGTCAAATGTGCCACTACTACCCTAGTTTGAATCTCATTTTACGAGCTTGATGACTTCAAGGTCAATCTAGGAATGTTTACAATTTAAACCCTCTAAGTATGTCTGTATTTTATGGAGGGAGGGACACGCGTATGATTACTTCCATCCCCAACATCTTTATATATACGTTGTTTACATTCTTGTGCCATGGAGTCTGCACTTGTCATCAGGTAATGAACTGTTACCCGATTGCTCCTGATTGGCCTGTTTGCGTTGATAGTGCAATGTATAGTAGTGACTGGGTGGTGTGTAATCAGAGCTGTGTGTAAACACTGATGCCCAGACAGGATGTGACATCACTGCCTGGATGTCCTGGCCCAGTTTTATGGTGGGAATGACCTCAGTAATAGGATGGGTGGGTTTGTGTGTTCAGTTTCTTTACGTGATGTCAGGTTTGATCACTAACATAATCATTAACATACTCTTGCATTTTAAAAATCTTTTCGATCAGTTTATTTCTAACTTGAAGTCGACTACAAAGCAGAGAGCTTTGCCTCATGTTGTGTAGAAGCAACTTGACTCTTCAGAGGAGCCAGATTCACATGGCATGTCGGCTTGTCCAGATTAAATTTACATTTTCAGCCTTTTTCAAACACGAGACCATGTGAAAGAACTGGTTAGTACTGACATTTCATTACTTCTCTGAACATGAACCACTTGAAGTTTCACCCTCAGCCACATGATGGCGCTGTTGTAAAGGACTTATTAAAGACCAGTACTAACAGTGTCATTCTAACAATGTTGGGAATTGAGCATTACAAACTGAGCAGTTTGTTATTTAATCATCTCTTGTTTCCAAATCAGTTGGTTGTTACTTTCACATTATCATTTATTCACCTTTTTTACATTATTTATTATTTGTCATCGATTTCATACTTTCATACACTGCTATGATTTAAATATAGATTAATAAATTATAAATCAATATAATATAAATTAATTTGCATCCAAGTGCACTGAATTGCAGTTCAACGCAAAAGCAGTGTAACAAGTTACTTTTTAATGGAAGTAATCTTGTAGTGTAACAATTTAAACTATTTTAAAGTGGCAATCCATCAGATTATTGTAAATGTATTTATTTGGGCAACATCTTTGGTGATCATTGTGGTGTTTTTTTCACGGCACTTCCCAGAGTTTAGCCATGGTGGCTATCGCTGCCCATGCTCACTACCCAGTTCAAAACAAACCGCTGTTGCTGGAAACGTAAAACGCATCACTTCCTGTCAGAGGATCAGAGGATCTTTCCTTTTGAAGGACCTACCTGACACCGGGTGGTTAGAACAGCAAATGTGAAAGTTTTCATGAACTGTCTATAGGTTGAATCACTGTTGTGTTGTATCAGTTGGTGGTAGAGAGTAGCAAAATGTATATGTGTTTATATGGAAGTGTTGCAGGTTATTACTTTAAAAGTAACTCTGTCCAACACTTATTGTGACCCTTTCTCTGTTTTTCTTTTCCCTAGCTGAGACGTATGCAAGAGATGATTGCTCAGATGCAGGCACAGATGAAGATGAAGGGGGATGAGTGAAAGGGTTGGAGCAGAGAGTAAGCATGGGGGTCTTCTCACTGCCCCCCTCATCCTCCTCTGAATCTGTCCCTCCCCTGCCACCACCCCTTCATTCCCACCCGTTAACCCAGGTATCCAGGAAGAGCCTGGCCTGTGCCATTATCTACATACCTCTGCACACCACCCTCCAAATATCCATCCATCAGCTGTTCAGGAGCACCACGTTGATGTTTTTCTCCTCAGTATCACATCAAGATTTCACTCAAATCTGTGTATCAACCCTAACTGGCAAACCTTCACCCTTTGTGCTATTTTGTGTATCCTGGTTTGTTGAGTGGAAGTGGACAGGATTAGAATAGGGCGATCATGAAATTATGTTTGGATACTAGATGGCTACCACTGATGTATATTTATTATTTGGTCTTTGGTCATCAATGAGCAAAATATGTTCCACAATGCTGCCAATGATAACGGTACTAAGGGTAGAGATGTTGCAGACAACACTAACGTGTTTACAAGGTGTTTGTAGGTAGTATTTGTTTTAGGTTCTGGCTTTAGTCTCTACCAGATGGTGGACTTTTCAGTTTATTTAAGCATTACATCTAAAACGTAATGAATGTTAATCATGTTTTGAAAAATATTTTAAATGACCTAAAAATATATAACTGCTTGTTTTTCATATTTTGCCTCCTGACTTATGAAATACATATACACATATAACAAAATGCCTTTGCCTCTTGGTGGATAAAGACCTTTGGTGCCTCTCCATCAGTTTGATCAGACATGGTTTATGTGAGCTGAATACTCTTTGTTCCTTTTTTATAATGCTATCGGTATAAAAGTTACCAGCTACAAGACTGTGTTGACTCTGTTATTAAAGAGGGAATCTCATCCTTGTCAAGAGGAAGGAGGAATGCTCAAGAGTCTGGAATTCCTTATAAACAAAATATTTGTCCTTGTTTGTGCTCAACGCTAAATCTTTATTTAGACTGTAAGGCATTCATCCATAAGTAGAAAAAAAAAAAAAAAAAAGACAACCAACCTGAATTAGCTGGTTGGTGCTGAGATTGTGAGGTTTAAATTACAGTTATCCTGTCTGTAAAGTATCGGTCTCCTCCTCAGCTGTGCTACATGAAAATCACCACTGTCGTGATCCACCTCAGAGGATCACGTTAAAGTTGAATAAAAGTGCCATGTTTTTATCATGTTGTATTTATCAATGAGCTGCAATGCTGCATGATTACTGCCAGTGCCATTCAACTCCTATGGACTGAATACTAACCAAATAATCACACACATGTCCTTATTTACCTCACTGATGTTAAGTGTCAAGTGTCCCATTGTGCCGTATTTGTACACTACATGTCTTAGAGGTTTTGGCTCTATGATGTTTTTTCTTTCATCCTATATGGATCATCATCATCTTTTAATATAGACTATTACAATATGTACAATTGTTGTCTGTAATTCCAGCCAACCTGCTCCTGTTACCAGCAGACTACACATCCTAACTTTTCTGTGTTATGCAATGCCATTTACTGTGTTGTCATCGATGTGACATTGGCATTATGTTGTTCTTCTACCTGCCCTTTGCTCATATAAACAACTTTGTCTGTTTACCTTAACTTAAGACAGACAGTATTAACCATGAGTCAGTAGAGACTTGTTTTAGGCATCTCCATTTTTTGTATTTCTTTCTGAAATAAAGTTTCTTTAAAGACACAAGTTGCCATTTGTTTGTTTAATTGGACATATTTATAGCTTATGGAATGATAGAAAGGAGACTGCGTTGAGTTTGAGATACCTAATGCCTACCTGGTGGTCTGGAGGCAGATGGTAGGCTATATAATATTAATGGCATCAGACGTGGACTAGGACTGGCTGGACCTGCGTACCACATAGTGAGGAGGCGGGGCTTTAGGCTCGAGCTCACCCCGCCCTCCTTAGACCTATCTGTGCTGGGTTTGGAGGCGAGGGGCTGCTTCCACTGAGCCGTCGAGGGAGGAGAGCAGGCAACATGACGACCAACATGAGGTACAAAAGCCGGATCCCGATTAAAACAGGTAAGCACGATTACTGGAGGCACGATTAACAGTCGTCGGTGAAGCCAAATGAAGAGAGAATGATTGTGATGGTTGCTTCTTGTCTCTCTCTCTCTCAATTCCCGGGGCGTCGCTCTGCATCCTTGCACCTGCACCTCCTCCTCCCATCCATCCTATAATGGCCAATAGAGGATAGCACAGAGGTAAGAGAAATCCTCAAACGTATCATTTGATAATTTAAGGTGCTGTTGAAAAATGTCATTCTCATTGCATCGCATTATGCGAAACCTCAGCCGCATACCGCCCGGCCTCGTTAGCAGCGACAACAGTAGCGTCATGTGTTTATATATCAAAACCTCATATTTTCGCATTTCTCGATGCTTTCTAGCCTATTGTGCCTACTGAGCCTCGGGTTTGTATGTATGCATGCGCATCTTTTGGAGGATGCTTCGAGGGCAGCCATGCCATCACAAGCCGGTCTGTGATGATCAGACTGACAGGCAGGATTAGATTTCATTTTTAGACGCATACTAAACAGGCCAGCGTCAGCAGCGCTGGCACCGAGGAGGCGTGAGCAACATGGTACCCAGAGGCTGCATCCCATCCGTCCTCTCATCCGGCATGACCTGCTTCCATTACCATCAGCGATTATCGGTCAGGCAAAACTGAAGCACTTAGTCGACTGACCTTATTGTCAATGTTACACAGGCAGCACTCCTGATCACACATGTGGGTGTTGTAGGCTGCTGGTTACCTCTAGTGAACCCATCCTGGCCATTATACATTTATATAAACACAGTGACCACACGAGCCTCCAGTGGGGGTCTTACTTCACTTCAGCACCATCTCACATGACAGTGGGCCTTCCTCCTCCTCCTCCTCTCCCTCTCGGTGTAGTGAGAGACAGGTGTTTGCATGTGAGTAAGCTAATGTTTGGATATGCTGTCAGTTTTAGAGGTTGGTTGATTCAGTGACCCCATTTTCAATCAACCTAGAGAATAATATCCATCAACAGCATGATTTAAGTCGGGCATTCAAGGCACCAACATTCTTGATGTTTATATAAGATGGAAACGTGATGAGAGAGAAACCAACTTTAATGCAGAAAGAATCCAATTCATTAAAGAGCCACACAGATGAACATGCATATACAGGCCAGTAAATATGCCTCTACAATACTACAATACACCTTAGGCATTAAGATAGGCCTACATATATATATATGCCTGCATGTGCATCTGTCCTCTAGCCATATTTATTATTTGACAGCCTGTGTATTTTGCACGTGTTAGCTGTTAGTATGCACATGGTTCTCTGTAGTCTTTAGTGTATAGCGTCCTTATTCTGTTAGAAGTGGTTCACATCCTCTTATTTTTCTAGTGCCTGATCTCCTTGGGAGCCCGTTGTCGCTCCCCACAGCCTTCATGGTTGTGAGATATAAGCTGGTCAGGTTGCAGAGAGGTTTGCCCTCTCCCAGACTTAGCAGTTGGAGTCAGACCAAATCCAGTATCTGAAATCACTGGCGTCACATGGTATCACCACCACACCACACATGGCAACATGGGCTTATGCTGAAAAACCTGGATTAATACAGTTGCTGTAGTGCAGTCTGTTTGCAGATGACTTGTTTGTGCAGAGATGAGACAATGAAAATGACATAAAATAACCAGCCATGTTTCCTTTCATGCTTTATATTAATCCTAATCCACTCACAAATGTCTAATCTTTAGCGTCTCAGTATTTAGATTACTACACAGTATTACCATAATTGCAACAGTGGTTGTATATTTATACCTTGTGAGTATTGCTACTGGCTGTCATCCATTCTATACTCCCACACATACAACTGTATTTGACCATGTTGAGTGCTTTGGGAAAGATATCTTGTATTGCGAGTAGGTGGGAGTTGGCGAGAAGGAGAGTGAGAATCCCGATAAAGATGCTTGGAGTGACTGACTGAATCCTGAGATAGTATTGCAGCGATGAGTCCTTTTATAACACCCTCTAGCCTCCCTCCCTCTCCTCTTCTCCCCCCCTCAATGCCTTCCTCGCTCTTTTGGTCATTCCTGTCCACCCTCACGTGTCCTGTCACTTCATATGCTGAGATGATGCGTTGCCAGGCAACAGTTTAAAAGGAGGAAGGGATGGATGATTACTCTGTGTGGGCGGAGGTTCATTGGCAAAACTTTTCATCGCAGACCAGAAATCACGGCGGTTTCTACTACAGTTGGCTGTGGTATGCTACCATGTTATAGTGGAGATTATATATTATATATTATACCTTTAAAACAACATGCTCACTGCCTTAATATCTATCAACGCTTGATTTTAAGGAGTTTGTTTGAGAGAGGAATTCAGTTCAGTGCTACTACCTATCTGAACATCATACCTCTATCTGGATGTTCACAACTGTAAAAATGAAACAGGTCAATGATGATATTATAGATGATGATGTTTTCTCCCTGGAGAGCTGAGCAGAGTAACAGATGTTAGTTCAGATGCATTTGAGTCCACGTACGCGACCATTGACCATCTCCAACGTCCCCCACCTCCACTGCCACTCGCTCTCCTTTCTTTACTCGACCCTCTCCTCGCTGCACCCACTCACACTCTCTCTGCCTTAAACACACACACACACACACACACACACACCCTCTCGCTGCCACAGATGGGACCCCTGACCCTCACCCGCTCTCATTGAAGACCAGCTGTGGAGCTGGAACAGGCGTATCTGGGGGAGGGTGGGGGCTGTATTGAAGCCGGGGAACCCCCTGGGGTTTCTGCTCTCAGCAGAAAGAGAATTGTGGTGAAAAGTGATAAAAAGAGAAATAGAGAAGGGCAGCAACTGGCCCTCCGCTAATCTGTTACTTTTATTCTTGAACTTTTTCTTTTATTACTATTTACATAGACAGCTAGTTATACAGATAGTTGTCACAGCAGCAACACACACGTGAGACACACTAACCAACATACCAAAACACCATAACAACGCAAATACAAATAAAAAACATTATACTGTAAAATCACCTGGACCAAAGATGCTATGATTATTTCTCACTGCATAACTCCCCCTTCCCAATGTTCAGCAGCCTTTGTCACTTGTGTTCTCTGTGTGTGTGTGTGTGTGTGTGTGTCTGTGCATCTTCTTGTCTCAAGATGTCTTTGTAGTGTTTTTCTCTGTGACGTTGGCGTTCAGGTGTTTCAGGTGTTTCAGGTGTTTCTGCCCTGCAGTCTGGTCATGGTGAAAACATGCATGTAATGCCACTGATCCAGTAGAGTGTGTGTCTGTGTGTGTCTGTGTGTGTCTGTGTGTGTGTGTCTGTAAGTCTCTGTCTTTTTTTTATGCCCTTGGTTTTATACACTACACTACAACATTTGCCATTCCCCAACTATGTGATTCAGAAAGATTGTGGAAAATGCCCCAAGGCTGACCCAGATAGCCGGATTCTTAAAAAATCTTTCAAAGTATTTGGTTGACCTTGATATGTTTGGCATTACAAGTTCTACGGAAGGAGGGTTAAGGATTCAGAGCAATACTCCAATGCCATGAATGAAGAGAATTAAGATTATTTCTTTAACCATTCTCTTTGTAATAAACTGTAAAATGCGAGTATTTGTCTCAAAACTATACTATTACATACAAATTGCATGATTCACTACACAACGCTTCAGTTGTCTCTTAAATAACAAGCATCATCAAATCAGAGTTTGTGTTCTCTCTCTATAGCAGCAATACCTTCCTCTATCGCAGTGATGAAATACATCTCTCCATCTACTCTGTTTCCACGACAACAGGTGACTGAATCCCTCTAGTATATAGAGAGATGCTAGATGCTAGATGCTAGATGCTAGATGCTAATACTACGCTGGCCATGCTCCCACAAGAGCCCATTGTTGTTGAATGGGCGGATGCTAAAACCAGGCTACGTTGGGCAAGTGTCCTTCAGTGGAGTAATCTATTGTTGCCAGAGCAATTACATGCTGTTAGATTAGCATGCTAAAGAGCCCAGCGCACAGAGGCCCTCGCATCTCCAAGGAGGGCAAACATGGGGAGGGAGGGGGGAGGTGGGGCGTTCAGGGTCCGTCTTTGCACGTTTTTTTTACTCCCATCAATCTCTTCGTCTGTCTCACCCACCCTCACCATTCCTATCTCCCCCTATCTCTCCCTGGTCTCCTTCTTGCCCTCCCCTACCTCGCACGCTGGCCAGCAGCCAGTCAACCATTAGGGGACACATTCAGGGTTAATGGTGTGAAAGTGGCAGCTGCATGGCCGTGAGATGTAGAGATGTCATCAGTAAAGGTCACCGCCCCTCACCGCTACATCACTGGGCGTCTGGCTGCTTTACAGTGTGTGTCTGTGTTGTGGTGTCGCAGCCACAGTGGACAGTAGCCTCTTTGGAGTGCTGGGTAAGGGGGAGTGATGTGTACGCTGTTGAAATGGGTTCATTTGAATGTGTGTGTGTGTGTGTGTGTGTGTGTGTGTGTGTGTGTGTGTGTGTACACTAGTAATCGGCGTGAAGCTAACTGCGGTGGCCTTTTGAGAGTTGTTTCCTCCGAGACCACAGCAGGAAGAACCCAAGTGGTGCCTGTTGACCGAGCCTCTGCAGGGCCTGTCCAACAGACACACAGCGGGCCTGAAGAGGAGCCATGGAGCCTCAGCAGTCAGGCTAGGAGGCATGCCCGCTGTACTTTGTGCTCTCGTGTGAAGGACGGAGACTATTGAGAATGGCGAAGGGGGAGATGCCATGAGCTGCTGTGTGAGTGAATGAGATCTCTATCGTGATGGCGTTGCTGTACAATGCTACACACGTTCGGTGGTTTCAGCACGGTTGCAGGTTAAACACTAATTCAGCAAAAACAGGATTAGGAGACACACACACACACAAAAGGCTGTCAAAGTGCTGATTAACTAGAAGGCACTTAAACTCCTCCTTGCTCCCATGTGTCAAATGTTGGCAAAATAACATGGGAAACACAGAGTAAGAGGCAATTGTATGTCTAGATACAGGTCCTGCGTGATTGGATGAAAGCATCACCTTGTATCTCCAAACTCACTTTTCAGGAACTAAGAAAAACAAGACTTGTTTTTAGATTGAACATCCTGCATTTTTGAGTTTCATATAAGTTTCATGTAATTTTATCAGCCCATAGAGAACCACGCAATCCTTCAATTGCAGTTATGACGTGAAAATCGCCAAAACTGGAGTTAAAAGATTTTCACATGACAACAGTGGCGTGTTACCTACAGACAGTGAGCATTTGAGGTTTGTTAAAAGTCACCGCAGTGTGAGTTACACCGCACAGCCTCCTGCCCTGGTTCCCGTCAATAGTCCAATAGGCTCTCTGCACCTGCTGCATGCCCGACCGTTGTGTTTAGTCAGCTGGAGGTGGCCGGAGAGGTGACACCGAGCCACCACTTCAACCCCCCGCTGCAGCAGAAAGTGGGTGGGTGTCGCTTTGATGTGATCCTCTTACAATATACCATTACATCACATCCTGTGCCCTGGTAAATATGTCACTCTGTGCGCTTGACCCTGATGGAATAGTCAGTTCCTAGCTAAAAACCTGATCTGCACAGTAGGAGTCTGGATGCTACCGAAGAGTGATAGGAGCAGGCAGACAGACAGACGGACAGACAGGCAGATAGTCAGATAGTGATGGATGGATGGACACGGTTATCCCTGGCGTATGTGAGTGAGTGAATGTGTCTGTCTGTCTGTCTGTCTGTCTGTCTGTCTGTCTGTCTGTCTGTCTGTCTGTCTGTCTGTCTGTGTGCCTGGAGAGCTCCTTGCACTAGGGCGTATATGAGAGAGACAGCTGGTCACTGGGGACAGGGGGTTTAGCTGGGGGCTATTGTAATGCCATTTAAAGACATCTGTTCTTTTCTTCCATTGAGATGAAGCCCCCCTCCCCACCAAGTCCAACACACACACATACACACACACACTCACACACACACACACACACTCACCCAGTCATCCCTCTCACTCTCTACCACTCTCTGGACCCTTGTGATCCACCTCCACCACGTCATCACTCCACTCATCTTTATTTTCCTCCTTTGTCCTCTTCAGTGACACTTCTGAACTACAATGAACTAAACGACACCCGCTGACATGTGGGCCAATATCCCGTAGCCAAGGAAACCAGGATGCTCTTCCCTTTAATGAATAATGTGTCAAGGAGGCTTGAGCTGGAAACGAGTTAGAAAGTTCAGGAAGCTCAACTCCAGTGTGTAGAAGGCTCATGACTCAAAGGACGAGTCAGTTGTCACATTTTCTTAAATTGCTTGGTATGGAAATTGGTATGGAAAACTGCAGAATACAGTTAAGGATCTTTGGTGTGAAGGATCTTTGGTGTGAAGCTGCAGCAGCTGCAGCAGCCGTCTTTGACCAACCGGTTGTCAGGCAAAGCTGAGCCATGTTGGAGTTTCCCCTTCATCTCCTTCATGGGGAGTTTGAGTTTCTTCCCTCTGGTAGAAGTTTTAGATCACCCAAGGCTAACAAGTCTAACAGGGTGAGGAACTTTATTTCCTGTGCCATTAAATGATAGAAGAGTCTGGAGTCCCTTGTTAGTGCTGGTTATTTTACGCTGTTCTACGGATGGATGGATTAAGATGTTCATAAAGGACTGCACAGACTTTGTGTGAAATTGTCTCATTGGTCAACTCACTGTTTACATGTTATGATAGATTGGGTCTCTGGTAGTTTATTTATTATTATTTTATTTTTTATTTTTTTATTTTATTATTATTATTTAGTTGTATTTCTTCTTATGGACCTGGCTGAACTGAACTGAACTGAGCTGAACTGAACTGAACTGAACTGAGCTGAAGTCCTGGGCCCACTGTCTCCCTCCTGTGGTCTGGAGTGGAACTGTAATATCTGTACGTGGCATCAGCGTGGGGTGATGCCTCCTTCCTAGGAGGAAAAAAACCATGTTCTCTTTTATGTCAAAGAGCGATCGCTCCATCTAAACTCTGCTCCCCGCGTCTATTACGAGTGAGACACACCCATACACACACACACACACTTCCGCACACACACGCACACCACTATCACATCTGGAAACAATTGTCACCAACCTCTGCCTTGACAAGGGCCTCCTTCACCTCCACACACACACACACACACACACACACTCCTGAACTAACGGACCAGTGGAGCTGACAGGGTAGCCAATGTCCTTTTGATTACTATGTAGTCTAGACACACATACACACACACACACACACACACACACACACAGCACTCTGGGTATTGAAACTAAATGTATGGTCATTTACTAGATAATCTCTCTTACTCCACATGTCCATACTTGCGTCGTATTGGAGCCATTTGTGTCTCAATCTGTTGTTTGTTCTCAGCTATGCTTTTGTTACAGTCATGTTCATACAGGCTCTTTTTGTTTCATATCTATTACAATTAATCTGTCTGTCTGTCTGACTGTCTGTCTGTCTGTCTGTCTGTCTGTCTGTCTCTGAGCTGATGGTCATTTCTCCGTGTAATGTTTTATTTTCCGGAGCTAAGGGGAGGGAAGAGGGAATACTGGGTGAATGAATGAGTTTCTTTTAGACCTTCACTTTCCCCCTCCATCCCTCCCTTGTTTCCTCCCTCAAATTGCTACCTCTTACTACCCCTCTCTCTCTCTCTCTCTCTCTCTCTCTCTCTCTCTTTCTCTCACTCACTCCCTCTCTCTTTTTTCTCTCTTTCTCTCTCTCTCTCTCTCTCTCTCTCTCTCTTTCTCCATCTCCCTTCCTGTCTGTGAGAATTCCTCTCTACCTGTCTGAACAGGGAGCGGTGGACCGCTGTAGGGCAGGAGAAAGAAAGAGGGAGGGAAAGAAAAGAAAGGGAAGCAGGAGGAGAAAAGTAGGAGGAACAAAAGCACACATAAAGAGTGCAAACAGGAAAGAGGTGTATTAGAGTCCGCTGGGGGAGAGATAGAGAGAGGAGTTTGGAGACTTTGTGCGACTCAAGGTTGCTGTTGCTGCGCCGTTTCACTCCCTGAGACCGCAGCTATTTCAGTCTGCTGCTGCTGGTGTGGTTTAGTATGGATGCCATCATGCTTCAAGAGAAACTGGTGGAACGTTTGCTGTGCCCGCGAGTCAGAACCGCCCGACAGAAGGTAAAAAACCCTAAAGAGTTACTGGGAAAGAATGGGTGACAAAACAGTCAGAGGCAGCGAGAATTAGAAAGACGGGAACAAAGAGAAAGTCCGGGCCGAAGCTCGACCGTCTCTCGTGGATTGGTTCGTGCACGCATGCGAGAAGCCCTCGCGCTTTTAGACTTCCTCGGTGGCTTTCTCTCAAGCCCTGGCATCGAGGTGTTGGGGCTTATGCTGCCGTCTCCGGTATCGGTGCTCTTATAGTGATGTGGTAACAGGTTTGCTGCTGACGTGATTTGTGCCCAGAGGCATTTGTTCCCTCACACACTGTTCACATCAAGTGTTTGAATGATTACTCATTTTATTTATCTGTAGCGTTCCTCATTCTCACTCCTCTGGATCTGGATCTGGATCTGGATCTGGCAGGCGCCTCTACCAGTACACTGCTTACACAGCCTGTGTGTGTGTGTGTGTGTGTGTGTGTGTGTATGTGTGTGTTTGTATATGCGATCCTCACCCGAGGGGCTGTCGGAAATGCTCTTGACAAGTTATGACAGCTTATAAGGACACTGACTGTGTGTTTGGCTGGTGTGTTCGGAGAATGAAAAGGGCTTTTCAGGTCTATTCAATAAAGCGTCTGTGTCTGTGTGAATGGCCCCTGCACTCAGCAGCCTGCGGCCGACTTGCCTGGAGTGAACATTTATATCTACACATGTCAATGGGCTCCGATTGGTCGAAGGGGCAACGATGACTTCTTGCCAGATGCAGACTACAAACCTAGCAGACTGAAGGCTACAGTTTGGTACAGTCAGAGGCTGGTATCCTGTGGTTCTGTGTGTGTGTGTGTGTGTGTGTGTGTGTGTGTGTGTGTGTGTGTGTGTGTGTGAGATTTAGTGGAAACTCTTATACCCCAGTTATTCTCAGCAGCTCAGTGGAATGCTGCTTGCACGTGTTTTTCCACTGAGTTGTAGTTGTTTCTGTATTGTAGAACCTGTCCATCTGTTGTGGTGATTTTGGCTGGACCAGTTGCCAGATCGCATCAGATTCCCTCTGAGCTTTAAATTGATTGATGGCTCGCTCGGCACCTTATGATATGAGTACTTTCACAGTTACTTAAATTTGAGTCTCCTTTGCTCTTTTGATCATTTATGCTCTGCCTGCACATTCTTCGGCAAAACATCCATCGATACTCAGCGCCCTCTTCTTCCCTCTTTCCGTATTCTCTCTCTCCTAGGAGAAACAATACGTGGGTTTTGCCACCCTGCCCAACCAGGTCCACAGGAAGTCTGTGAAGAAGGGCTTTGACTTCACTCTCATGGTAGCAGGTCAGTTTGTAGTTGAAGATGCAAACAGAAAATACATTTTGATTGTTGTTGGTAATATGCCCTTTTTTATTTCTTACTTTCGCTTTAGGATGGGAGGATGTGCATTTTGTCATCTCTCTCTCTCTCTCTCTCTCTCTCTCTCTCTCTCTCTCTCTCTCTCTCTCTCTCTCTCTCTCTGTTGCAGGGGAGTCAGGTATGGGTAAATCCACTCTGGTCAACAGCCTGTTCCTTACAGACCTCTATAAAGACAGGAAGTTACTTAATGCTGAGGGTGAGTGTTCTCCCTATAGTATTTATATTTAATACACTGTGGGTATTTATACTGTCCATCTATCATCATGAACAATATCAATTACAGCTTTGTCCCAAGGGTCAGTGCTGCAAAACTCTTCTTCTCCTCCAGTCCTTCTGATTCACGCTCTCCCTCACTTTATCTCTCTTGTCGCTTCACAGAGCGCATCAGCCAGACCGTGGAGATCATCAAGCATACAGTAGACATTGAGGAGAAAGGAGTCAAACTCAAGCTGACGATTGTTGACACGCCAGGGTTCGGAGATGCTGTCAACAACAACGAGTGGTGAGGCAACTTCCTGGTCCTGGCCCGGTCGCCGGTCGTGATTTAGCCCTGACGTACACCAGGTTCAGTCTGCTCACTTGACTCACTGTTCCTGAATGCACTGCTAATGTGTGTGTGTGTGTGTGTGTGTGTGTGTGTGTGTGTGTGTGTGTGTGTGTGTGTCCTAGCTGGAAGCCGATCACGGACTACATAGATCAGCAGTTTGAGCAGTACTTCAGAGATGAGAGCGGGCTGAACAGAAAGAACATCCAGGACAACAGGGTCCACTGCTGCCTCTACTTCATACCTCCATTTGGCCATGGGTAAACATACACACACACACACACACACACACACACAGGAATGCAATGTTGATGACTAGGTGCAATAGCACATCCTAACAGTGATGACAGCTCTTCCACTTTATTCTGATGCTCAGTTTGTGTGTCTCTTCTCCAAAGGCTGCGGCCAGTGGACGTGGAGTTCATGAAGGCTCTGCACGAAAAGGTGAACGTCGTTCCACTTATTGCGAAAGCTGACTGCCTCACACCCAACGAGATCAAGAAACTCAAAGACAGGGTGAGTTCCCCGCTGCAGCTTTACAGTTCTAAGATCTTTACTATGCAGGCTGTATTTAGTGTAACTGTTTGTGTGTGTGTGTGTGTGTGTCTAGATACGAGAGGAGATAGAGAAGTTTGGCATTAAGGTGTACCAGTTCCCTGACTGTGACTCTGATGAGGATGAAGAGTTCAAACAGCTGGACAAAGAGCTGAAGGTGAGTCTGGGAGGTGCAGTATTGGTACACAGGAGTAGACTACACCTGAACTGGGGTGAGCACCTACATAGAAGGAGAGCTTATAAGGGGGGGGGCTTTGTGACTGGAGGGCCACTAGTTTGAGTCCTTGAGCCAGCTGGGAAAACCTGGGCAGGGAAAGCGAATGAGAAACACTCTTCCTCGTCCTCAAAAATCAGGAATTATCCCATTGAGATACAGGATCTCTTCTTCCAGGGAGTCCTGGTCAAGACGACACACAAAAAGTTTCAACATAAAAACAGTGCATATACAATATACATAAAACAAAACAAAAAAACAAAAGACACAAACACAATAAGCTATTTGTGCAGTAGCAAGAAGCAGAATCGAGTCAGCAACAGCATCAGGTAAAGCAATTACAAGTTTCCTGTAGGGCTATTCGTAGCATACCTTTAAAAACACTTACAGTAGGGAGTACTTCTAGACAAAGTTTCTGTTGCAAGTTATTCCATAAAGAGGGGGCATAATAGGAGAATGCAGTTTTACCAAGCTCTGACTGCATCAGAGGAGCATTCAGCTGTCAGGGTGCTCTTGCTCAGTAGCCGGCAGTAAAAGATTGTGTTTGCAACCGTGCAGCTCCCTGGTGGCAGTACCTAGCTGTGTGAATGTGAAGCAGGGCGTTGCTGAAAAAGAGCAGTCGTGTTCAGTCAACTTTTGCCTGAATAAATGAAGGTTGAAAAAAAACTCCCTTCCCCGTGTTTGTCTGCGTGTAGGAGTGCACCCCGTTCGCAGTAATTGGCAGTAACACCGTGGTGGAAGCACGAGGGCAGAGAGTGAGAGGAAGGCTCTACCCCTGGGGTATTGTTGAAGGTAGGTTCACACGAGAGCAGCTCTGGCCAACCAGTATTATACGATACGCAGCCTGCGTGTCATAACATGACAGTCGGTGCCTGTGGAATACTGATGTCTCCTTCTCTTCCTCTCGCTCAGTGGAGAACCAGTCCCACTGTGACTTTGTGAAGTTGAGAAACATGCTGATTCGCTCCCACATGCACGACCTAAAAGACGTGACCTGTGACGTCCACTACGAGAACTACAGGGCCCAGTGCATACAAGAGATGACCAGGTGTGTGTGTGTGTGTGTGTGTGTGTTTAGAAAGTGAGAAAGGTGAGAAACGAGGAAGTATGAGAGGGTGAATATTTTGTAAACATCTTTGTTTGCTGCTGAGGTCTACAGATCTGATGGCAGATTTGAATGCTTGTCTTCTCCCCTGAACGTGTTTCCCAGTAAACTGTCTCAGGACAACCGCATGGAGAGTCCCATCCCCATCCTGCCCCTGCCCACTCCTGACATGGAGACCGAGAAACTCATCAAAATGAAAGATGAGGAGGTATGACACAACCACCAATGCTTCGCCTAACACTTAACACAAAGGAATAGAATAGAAACTTTATTGTCCACATGTGGAAATTTGCCTTTCCTTTGGAGTTAAATACAATACAAGACAAAACAATAAATGCACAATCAAACACCACAAGACATAGGGACAAAATAACGCTGCCAGGATATACTCTTGTTCATATTTACAAAAAACTGCAAAAAGTGCAATTCCTGCTAGAAAACTGGCTGAGTTTAAGAATTGAATAAGGCAACATGTGGAATAAAGGACCTCTCAGATACAAGGAGCTGCTTCCCCATCTAGAAACATTGCATTTGTGTATATTTGACTGGGTAGTTTTCGTGTCACATGGTCTAAATGCTGTATCAGTGGTCTTTCCAACACACAAGGAAACAACTGTTGTGGAAACACGGGTATAACAATTTACACACCAGATCCTGAATCAGCTATTGAAGGTTCACCCCCCCCCCCCCCCCCCCCCCCCCCCTTTCTGTTTGCAGCTGAAGAGGATGCAGGAGATGCTGAACAAGATGCAGCAGCAAATGCACGAGAAAGACCAGTGACGAGTCCCAGAGCAAATCCACGCTACAGCACCACCTGCTGTCTGAACCCTGAACTACAAGCAGACTTTCAGACAACAAAATGCAACACAACATGGATATATTTGTGTTAGTGGCAACTCTGGCTGTAAATCTATCTTCTGTTTGGTGCTTTGTATAGTTTGTCTGCCAGGAGGATTGTGTTGTGGGAGGGTATTTTTCTGACCAGTACCTTTTGTCTATTTTGAGCCCCCTGCTGTGTTTAACAGTCCTAACATATATAATATAAATGCGTAATTTAAATTACAACTCAAACTATCTAATTTATAAATGCAATGCTAAACCTTTTGGATATTCTGTCAGGGTATGAATATGCGTGCTAAAAAATGTTTTGTAAAGCAGCTTAGGTTGTTGGTGATGTTTAAATTTGAACCTAGATATTGTTTTTTATTAATGTATTTGTGCGTGTCTGTAAATGCGCGTCCTTGAGCGTGTGAGTGTTTGTGAGTGTGTTTGTGTGTATGTGTGTGTGTGTGTGTGTGTGTGTGTGTGTGTGTGTGTGTGTGTGTGTGTGTGTGAGTGTGTGAGTGAGTGTGTGTGTGTATCTTTCATGAAACATCCTCTTTCGATATCGTCAGATATCCGTCCATAAAACTCCATTTGTCTTAGTAAAAGTACTACAGTGACTTGCTGAATAGCACAAAAGAAAGAAATATCCCAGTTTTTCTCATTTATTTGGTCTATGATCATCATGAATATCTTCATATTTTGATGGACAACATTTTTATGTGCGGCTATTCAAAATATTATATTCTTCCAGCATTTTTTACATTTGCTGGCTTAATTTAAAATGCACTTATTGCCAGTGGCTAACTGTGAATTGAGAGCCTTTGACATAATGAGGGTAGGTACAGTACATTGTGCATGTGCAAGCATGGTGCAGTCACTCATATCCGCTAGTAGCCGTGGGCCTATTTTTACTGCTTCATAGCTGATGCCCTGTGTTTGTTATGAAATGCATTATGACCTATGCCTTGTTACCACTGTGGGATGGTAAAAATAGACGAGGAGCAAATACTACATCTACGCTTCTGTTTTAAATAGCATTTCTCTATTTGGAAGTGAGTTGCGTGACTGTATTCTGGAAGTAGATGAAATGTACAGATGTGTATCCTATGTGTGATTTAGCATGTGTGCATGCATGTGTGCGTGTGTGCGTGTGTGTGTGTGCGTGTGTGTGTGTGTGTCTAGACTCTCCTGAGGTTGAGGTACAGTACATCTTTTTCCCTAAGGCTGTGATCTCCGTCTGCCTGAGCTGTGTCGTCAGACTGAGGGCTCAACTTGTGCCCCAGTTGCAATGGTTTGACAAATAAACAGACTTGATTGACATCATTCGAACCTTGCCGTTGACACATTATTCCTCTCATAGTATTGCACCTCTGTGCCCCTACTAAACACAGCACGATATATTTGATTACATCACTTCCTGAGGGGACAGAGCTGTAGCCGCTGCAGGAACATTATCTGCTGTTTCATAACTTTATCTCCTCCAGTCATTCTTCCCAGCATCTACCCACAACCAGGCAAAGGAGCCTAAAAGCTTTAGCCTGAATGATACAAAAAAAGTCTAATATTAACAAGACTCAGAAATGTGTGTTTTAATGTCATTGTTTGATGCTTTGCGTATGGTTGGGAATACCCTTAATATTAGATATAGACCACCATGTGTACTAACACATATGTGGATCTTGCTGCCACCATGTTCACCACTTAACAAGTATACGAGATACTTCCTGTGTCTAGTTAGACGTCTTTGTGTGTCTGCTTGTGTGTGTGTTTGTGTATCTGTCTGTCACAAGAGCCTTTATCAGTGAGCGCCAGCTGTAAGTCTCACATACTGTGAGAGCGGCAGTGAGAAACACAGTCCCTCGACGCTGAAGACACACAACGCTGAAGGTAAATGACTCTTCTCAGACTCCAGACACTTTTCACTTTTGTAACTTCTGTAACCTCTTTCAAATGTAGAAGCTAATGACAGCTGCTCCACACCTCTACACCTGTGTAAAGGCCTCAGGAGTCAACTCAGGATTAGGAACTGCAGATTTCAGTCAAAAGTGAGGCAGAGAGATGGACAGGTCAGAGTTAAATCAAGCAAGCACGCAATGTTTGAAAGATAACCTGCAGTAGTTCTGCCTGGAATATATAGTGATTCTGACTAAAGCTGACAAATCTGTTTTAATTGACTTAAAGACCTTTTTCTTTCTCTGATATTTCAATGTATTTATAATTATGTAACAGATTATATTTCAAGCCACAAACTATACATTGTTCTGGTGTACAGTAACAGGGTATTCCCTTTACAATGTCAGCTACCTTATATGTGCTGTATATAATGTACTGTCTGCCAGGTGTCTTATACTTTGCCTCAGGACCGCCCCAGACAGCCATATGATTACATGATGATATTGTATATGTATATGTATATGTATATGTATATGTATATGTATATGTATATGTATATGTATATGTATATGTATATGTATATGTGAAGGGCTTCTTTCCAGATAATCATTTTGCTAAATGAATTTCATCTGTAAATTACATTTCATCTCTCTCTCATGTTACTTTAGCATTTGACAGCTAGCTTGTTCCTTCCAGTAACAGTTGCGTTGTGTTGATTTCTGAGTAAATTCTCTCCTATCTCTCTGATACACATTCACTGGACATCCTTTACTTGGAACAGAGTTTGGGAAATGCCAAATTTCCCACATCCAAATATGGTATCTGTCTTCCACAAATATTTCAGCCACCAAGAGATATGAAATGGCTTTTTATGGTTTCCTTTACACTTCCTGTATGACTGAACTGATCACAGCATAAAATATAATGCATCAAATACAACAATCTCTTCTCTTCTCTTCTCTTCTCTTCTCTTCTCTTCTCTTCTCTTCTCTTCTCTTCTCTTCTCTTCTCTTCTCTTCTCTTCTCGTCTTAGAGTGATCATTCATGATGAAGGGGCTTCTGCTCCTGTGTCAACTCCTCTTGTTTGGAGTCAGAGGTCAAAGATCATCAGTGTGCCCCCATCTTTGTTCCTGCCATCGAGGTCAGGTGGACTGCAGCGCCAGGTCTCTCACCGGCTCCTCGCTCCCCACCCATATCCCCCCCGACACCACTGAGCTCCTTCTTCATAACAACCTGCTGACCACCCTCCCTAATTGGCTGCTGGATGCCCTGAAATCCCTCAGCTCTGTCACTCTTCATGGCAACCCATGGACCTGCGACTGTGGGGTACTTGACTTGCGGGCCTGGCTGCTCAGCCAGCCTACCGACCGAATCTCACACCTCAACATGAGCTGCAGTTCCCCTCCCAGCATGAGAGGGAGGCTGGTGGTATACTTAACCGAGGAGGAAGTTCTGGAGTCCTGTCACTACTGGTACTGTGACCTGGCCTTGGCCTCACAGGTGTGTCTGTTTGTGTTTGTGGTGGTGCAGGTGGCACTGCTGGTGGCGGTCATCATGTTCCTGAGGAGGTTTGAGAAGCTGTCCAGGGAGGCGAAGAGAACCACAAAGGAGAGCTTTACTGTTGGGGAGGATTTGATGGGGTCTGAGTATTAACTTGAAGGAGAGGAGTATCTGAAATGGAGGAAAGAAGTCATCTGTTGCATGATTCCTTTATGTGAAAAGAGTAAAACTGTTTTTTTCCTTTAATTTCACAATGGATAGCAAATGTCTTTCTCATGCTTTAGACTAACAGACTACATCTCCAAAGTCCCTTTTCACCTATCTTACCTTGATGTTGTCTGAACACTGAATGAAAAATGACTATGAGGGAGGGTGGTTTGCCTCGTGGTCAGGTGTATTTCATTTCATGTAAGGCAGTTTTAGTTGTTTTTCAGTCTGTATCCCACAATAAGTATATTGTTATTTATTATTATGTGTGTGGTATATTTGATGTCATTTGTAATTCTAATTTATTTCCAATCAATTAGGATTGTGCCGTGTTTATATTAGGCCTACACAATATTTTAAACTCATTGTGCAGAACTGTATTATGACCCATTAAACACCACATAATTATCACCTCTTGTGTTTCTGTATTTTCTATTTTTTTTTCTGGCTGCATTTTTTAATTAATAAAGAGATTCAATGAAACGTCCATGTATTTGTATGAGTAACAAATTTCTTGTCAGTGCAAAAAGTTTGTGTCAGCAGATAGTTAATGTCAGAGGGAATATCATGCTTGGTTGGCTGATTTATTTAGGGGAAAATACATCAGCATGACTTTCAATCCTACATCTTACGATATACATTTGACATAAATTATTGATTTGCATCGGTAAACCATACAACAAATGATGTATACATCTGTAATATGGTAAATAGCAATTGGGGCGATGATCAAATGACAGTATTGGGGGATTTCTGGGCTCACTCGTTGATATTTTTGTAGCGGAACCTTTCAGTGACGACAGCGTTTCACCGACGGACTATTTTCCCCTAATGGACCAACATCTGTTTACACGTGAGATTTGTGCTGGGCTGGAATTCAAAACGTCAAGTGTTTGAACACCCAATGCTGTTGTTTGGCTAGTTAAATTAAAGGTTTGTATTTTATAGATATTTGAAAGGATTTAGTCGGCTATTTTAATGACGCGGGCTAGTACGATTTTTGTAACGTTAGCTCTCCATCGTCCCTTAGCTAGTAAAGTAAGTTGGCTGTAAGCGGTGAGTTCTCTTGATGGCTACGCTATAACGCTATAAGTTATGACTGACGAGGCCAACTAAGTACTCATTGCTACTAGCTATCAAGTTAAATGTTGGATCAGCACGATTCCACGCTAGCTGCCTAGCCTTTGGTTACATATTCTGTTGTCCACTGTTTAATTTGCAGCCTACAGTCAGAGATGGGCAGACTAAGGAAAAGACACAACTGGAAGGGGAGACAGCAAAATGACACTCAACAACCAACAGGGGATGGGAAGGCGGACGTTGTGGTGGAACTGGAAGGTAAATTGGAAGTTCACATGTAAAATCTATGAATTTGCAAAATCATTCAATTTGTGTTAACAGCGACTTTATTTTGTGTTGTAGTATACTTCCTACTGATGCTACTTATTTTCCCTCAACAGATGGGGACAAACTTAAGGGTGTGGATGAGAGCAATGTCCTGGTCCTCCCAGCCAACAAAGCCAAGAAGAAGAAAGCCATAGAGAAACCTATCTCAAAGAAACAGCCTCTCACTAAGAAACAGAGGAAACAGCTGCAGAAGGTCCTCGAACAGAAGGAAAAGAAAGCTCATGTAAGTGACAGTCTGATGTGTGCAAGAAAGTAGTGCTTCAACTATCTGACAGTATGGATGAGTGCCCATGAGCAAGGCACTTAACCTCAAATTGCTCCAGTGTAGTTGCTCAGTGGCTAACAGTTGAAGACTGGTGTGCAGTTCGATGTGTGAATGTATGTAACGGCATGTTGCTGGACAAACAACATGTGTGTTCAGTCAATCATCCCTCGATAAGTGAAGGTTACAAAGTAAAAATGTGTCTGTATGTGAGAACTGTTGTTTGAGTGATTGTCCCATAATGGAAAGGTGACCGGTTCAAGCCTCACAACAGCCATGAGTTCTGTCAGAAGTGTTCTTGAGCACTTTTTTACACTGAATCTAATTGTTACACTTGCTCACTCTTTCTAAGCTGCACTGAATAAGAACAGATAATCCCACTTTTCCTCTGTCCTATTCAGAGAGCAGACATATTGACCAAGCTGGCTGAGGTACAACTTCCAGAGTCTGAACTGAAGCTGCTATACACCACTTCCAAGCTGGGCACAGGAGACAAGCTTTACCAGAGTAAACAGTATGTACACATATGTATACACATAATATACAAGTTAAGCTAAATTCAGATATGTAAGCTAAGTTAAATACAGTAATCACCACATGCGATTGGGGCATGGGGAGAGGGTGGAGTCTGATTGCAGCAGCGGTTTTCACTGTTCATGTTATTTGCAGGACATCAGATGAAGTAGAAGATGGAGGCTCAGGGCCAAAGATCAGCAGCCTGAGTGGAGCTAACAGGAAAAGAAAATGGAAAGCAGAGGAGGAGGAGGAGGAAGAAGAAGAAGAACAAAAGGCTGCAGAAAGTAGTGATCTGGATACTTCGTCTGATGATGAAGATGAAAATGATAGAGGAAATGAGACCACAAAGGTGTGTGAATCTAAGGAAACAAAATCTCCTTGTCAGGAGACAAATGGCAAACAGGAGGTGAAGGAAGAAGAACAGGAGACAGTGAAAGATGGAGAGAATGAGAAGAAGGTTTCAGATCAGAACAAGGTCCCCAGCAAAAAGCCATCCCAGCCTGCTGTCTTCATTCCAGTCGATAGATTGCCAGAAATACAGGTATGTGTTCTTTGTGTGTCTGAGAGAGAGTGGGAATAAGTGTGTAAACAGCATGTACCGATTTTCTATGAGGAGTTGGCTTATATATATTTCATATATTTATCTGTTTTTGCACATGCTATAGGAAGCTCGTCTGAAGCTTCCAGTTCTTGCAGAAGAGCAGGTGATCATGGAGGCAGTGAGAGAAAATCCCTGTATGGTCCTCTGTGGAGAGACGGGAAGTGGAAAGACCACTCAGGTGCCTCAGTTTCTGTATGAGGCTGGCTACGCCAGGTATATACACCAGTCTCTTTATCCTTAGTTTGATAGTGTCCTTAAATGTGTCAGTGGCTAGAAAGGCTTACATGAGGTCACACATAATAAGTATCTTGTATCATCTGATTAGTATCCTCATCTTCATTCTTTTGCTCTCATTCACCAGTGGCAGTGGGATTATCGGTATCACAGAACCAAGGAGAGTGGCAGCTGTCAGCATGTCCCACCGAGTGGCCAAAGAGATGAACCTGTCCACACGGTAGCAAAATGACTTGATTACTAGATTCTGAAAATATTTGGCATGGACAACGCTGTCTCAAAGACACAGACTTTACTTTGAAAATATACAGAGTATATTAGTACAAATGAATATACTCTTTATATTAATACAAAATACTGAGTAATATTTACTTATAAAAATATTTTTTAGACATTTTGTGACAAGCTTGGGAAAGGAAATGCTCCTATTAAGGGAAACATTTAGTAAATTCTAGTATCATACCTGTCTTTGTTTTTAGGGTGGTGTCATACCAGATTCGATATGAGGGAAATGTGACCAGCGACACCAAGATCAAGTTCATGACAGATGGTGTCCTACTGAAAGAGATTCAGAAGGTATTTACTTTAGTGTGTGTGTGTGTGTGTGTGTGTGTGTGTGTGTGTGTGTGTGTGTGTGTGTGTGTGTGTGTGTGTGTGTGTGTGTGTGTGTGTGTGTGTGTGTGTGTGTGTGTGTGTGTCTACGTCTACATTTTCAATTTCAGCATAGTTGGCTTGAACAAAACCATAATATAAAGTTGTCTTTCTTACATTTGGAGTTCAACAGTACAAAAATGGACAAATGGGCTCCTATGAGTACTACATCATTACACATCAACTTAAGGGGCTCGCTAACCTTTTCTGCTCATACTACCCCAGTCAGTGTAGGCCCACAATACTTTTAAACTGCCATTTTGGCAGAAAAACAACCTGCACATTTCTCTCTTGTGTTCATGTTGTGGTGGAAGACCATATTTATGTTATGGTTACAAACATAAGACTTATAATTCTACTTTGAACCCACTTTCATCTTTGTGATGATGTGAGTGACAGGAGACAGGAGCCCTCGAGAGGATGGTTAGACCTATTATTATCAGTCTGACCTAATTCGGGAAAAGACCTGCATTGACTTGATCATTAGAACCTCAGAAATCACAGCTTGACTGAACCATCTTAGTCTGGAGGTTCTTAGTGTAATGTTTTTCATATATTAAACATATATTAAAATACAAACTTTAATGGCAGGCAGGCTGTGGGAAAGTCAGTGTAACTCTTTTTTTTCTATCAATAATTGACTCTGGTCTAATGTACAGTACATTTAATATACATTATAGAGTCTCTGTCTCTTTGTGTCTACGCAGTACTGTCATTATCTCTGTCTTGTCCCGTAGGATTTCCTGCTCCAGAGGTACAGTGTGGTAATCATAGATGAAGCGCATGAAAGGAGCGTGTACACAGACATCCTCATAGGTCTGCTGTCTCGTATAGTCCCGCTCAGGAACAAGGTAAGCAGCAACGCCATGTCTAGTAGTTGATGAGAGAAGCGTCGCATTCCTCTCCGGTCACGCTCAGATATTGAAGCCGATATTTCAGACGTAGTTTCTCTGCTGTACAGCTTTTACAGTGTAGGCAGCCTCAGTCTTGTAGTGTGGTTAACCTGCTGTTTCATGTATGCCCGCTACAGAAAGGTATGCCCATGAAGCTGCTAGTCATGTCGGCTACTCTGCGCGTGGAAGACTTCACGGGCAACAGAAAGCTGTTTCCATCACCTCCGCCTGTCATCAAGGTTGACGCCCGGCAATTCCCTGTCACTATCCATTTCAACAAACGCACCCCCCTGGACGACTACACCGGAGAGACCTTCCACAAGATCTGCAAGATCCACCGTATGCTGCCTCCAGGTACAAACACACATACGCAGTCTCATGCATAGCCACATGTTCCGGGGGGTTCTGGGTATGGGACCGTCTCTCTAAGCCAGGGGTGTCAAACTGTGTGCCATGGAGGGCCGAGAGTATGCAGGTTTTCGTTCCAACCCAAGAATACAGCAGGTGATTTCACTGATTAGTCCCTCCTCTCTGGTTGAAGGTGTGGTAATCAGTGAAATCACCTGCTGTATTCTTGGGTTGGAACGAAAACCTGCATACTCTCGGCCCTCCATGGCACACAGTTTGACACCCCTGCTCTAAGCACTAGACTACACTGCTACCCATACTCAATTTCTCTGTCCTTTAGGTGGTATCCTAGTGTTTCTGACTGGCCAGGCAGAGGTCCATAATGTATGTAGAAGACTGAGGAAAGCTTTCCCCTTCAGGAAGGGCAACTCAACCACTGGTGAGTATAACGCACACGCCTCTCTGCTCTCATTACTCACTCGCTGACTCACTCGCATACCTCTGAACGAGAATACATGTTGATTTGTTTCTCTCCAGGTGAAGTGGAGGAGGCAGACCCCTCGGAGGCGTTGAGACAGTTCAAGAAGGCCAAACAGAAGAAGACTGTGGTCAGTTTGTAAAATGCGCCTAAAGGCCACAATCACTTTATTCCAGGCTCTTGTGCGTTGTGCGATGATAACAGGAACCTGTATCTGTTTTTTAATTTATGTGCGTGCTTCACTTCTATCTCTCCAGTCTCTGCCTCGCATCGACCTGGATAATTATTCTGCCTTACCGGTGGATGAGGGGGATGAGGACAGACAGGCTGGGATAGGAGAGGAGGATGAAGGCTCTGACCTGGACCTAGGAGACGATCCTGGAGACGCAGGTTAAGATACACCTCTAGTTCTCCAAATGCAATGGGACCCTATTTCAGAGTATATATTAATAATTTTGTTCTCTCTATCAGTACGTTTGTTATAGAGGAGAAAGCAGACCCGTCCATCCCGCTCTATGTCCTCCCTCTGTACTCCCTCTTGGCCCCAGAGCAGCAGGCTAAGGTATCATTATTAACCTGACATTTATCAATACAAAGACTAATGAAAACAGAGGTAAGATTAACTGTTGATCCCTGAGGGGAAATTGGGTCATTACAGCAGCACAACATAGTGCTAGTGCAAGGTAAGAAAAGATAGAAATAAATGTAAATTAAAGGTGGAGTGCCTCTATGATGCTAATACGATGTTAAATTGTTTCTCTATTCTCTCTCTTTACACATTTTTCTAGAGCTCACCGATACATTGGAGAATTAGCTGTGTAAAGATGTAACAACCAGGCTAGAAAAAGGCAGATAACTGGACAGGATAGTCGTGGGTGTAGATCCATTCAGCGACATTATATAAGTAAAAGTGAATGGTTGAACAGTTGGTCTTTGGCTTTGTTAGCTAATTAACTAGCAATGCAACTAATGTTAATTTTAACAAGATGGCCAAGTTGTAAGTTGAGAAATGCATTCAGCTACTCTCAGCCTTTGTTGCCCAAGAGCTAGGACCTCCACTATGGCTGCCATAGAGTACATGATGTCCCTTGAAAGCCCTCTATAAGTAACTACTGTGATGCATCATGTGTGTGTGTGTGTGTGTGTGTGTGTGTGTGTGTGTGTGTGTGTGTGTGTGTGTGTGTTGTCTTACTGTGGTGTAGGTGTTCAGGCCCCCTCCAGCTGGCACTCGTCTCTGTGTGGTAGCCACCAATGTGGCAGAGACTTCTCTGACCATCCCTGGGATCAAGTATGTGGTTGACTGCGGTCGGGTTAAGAAACGTTACTACGACCGCGTGACCGGGGTGTCCTCCTTCAAGGTCTCATGGACCTCACAGGCCTCGGCCAATCAGAGGGCAGGTAGAGCTGGACGAACAGAGCCGGGACACTGCTATAGGTCAGAACTTTTAAACCTAGTGTCAACATGATTGCATGATTACGGTCTTCACCCGAGGAGAATATTCTCTACAACGTTCTCTCCTCTTTAGGAGATGGAAAACCTTAATTGAAGGTGTTTATGTGTTTCTGTAGGTTATACTCATCTGCAGTGTTTGGGGACTTCAGTCAGTTCTCAGAGGCAGAGATCACTCGCAGGCCTGTGGAAGACCTGGTTTTGCAGATGAAGGACCTCAACATAGACAAGGTCAGTAAATGCAGAACAACCCAGACTTGCCACCAGGCGTGTAAGTGAAAAGTTGCCGGTTCCAGACCGGTGAGGAAAGTGACTGAGAAACGCCCTGTCCTCCCTCGACTACTGTTGAGCTGCCCTTGCATAAAGCACCTACTCACCATTTTCTCCAGTGGAGCTGCTCAGTGGCCAATAGTAGAAGACTTGTTGCACTGCACAGTTCCCATTTGTGAAGACATGTAACTGAGTGGTTGGGCATTTTTTTAAACAGAGCATGCAAGCTCAGTCAAATTTACCTGGATAAATAAAGGTAACAAATGCTGTGTATAATGGAAATGCGTATTTGTGTGTGCAGGTGGTGAATTTCCCCTTTCCCACATCTCCCTCTGCTGAGGCTCTTGTTGCAGCAGAGCAGTTATTGGTCTCACTGGGAGCTTTGAAAGAGCCGCCTCGCACTGGAAGGTACCAGTCTGTCTCCCTCCCCCCGTCTGGTCTCTTAATCTCTAATTGGCCAGGCCGATTCTATTTTGTTCAAATGTTCACTTGACTATATTTCACTTTGCCCAGTAAAAAGTATAAATGAAACAATCTACTAGTCAAGACATCTTACTAAGTCGTCGATATTTTAAAATTGTCTTTTAAACAAGGGTAAAAGAGATGGAGCGAGCCAGGCTGAGCTGTCCCATCACCCCCCTGGGTAGGGCAATGGCTTCATTCCCTGTGGCGCCACGCTATGCTAAAATGCTAGCGCTAGGGCAGCAGCAGGATTGCCTTGCCCTATGCCATTGCAGTGGTGGCAGCCATGACAGTCCGGGAGCTCTTTGAAGACCTTGACAGGTGAGGACACACGTAGGTTTGCTCTGATGTCTATGAGTATATTTACGTTTTTATACTCGTAACACATATTATTCTGTCCTCAGACCTGCAGGTAGTGAGGATGAGAGTTCCAAGATGGCCCAGCGTAGGGCTCGCCTGACCCAGATGAGGAGGCTGTGGGCTGGGCAAGGAGCCTCACTCCAGCTGGGGGACCTCATGGTCATGCTGGGTGAGGATATTTCTGTTATGGTGTGACTGAATAGTGAAGTACTGTAGACCTTTTAATTGCAGGTTTAGATGTATTTATAATAATTAATAATTGTGTATGTAAGTTGTATGTTGATAAGGATATATTTGTTGTGTGTGTCTGTAGGTGCTGTGGGGGCATGTGAATTTGCTGGCTGTACACCTAAGTTTTGTGAGGATAATGGCTTGAGGTATAAAGCCATGGTGGAGATCAGGCGACTTAGAGGACAACTTACCAACGCAGGTATATACACACGCACGCACGCACGCACGCACGCACGCACGCACGCACACACGCACACACACACAAACACAAATGAACACACCATGTGCTACAGAAACACACAATAGAAAATCATTAATTTCTCTCATTATATTTCCAGTGAACGCAGTGTGTCCAGAGGTGGGAGTATTTGTGGATCCCAAGATGACTCCACCAACGGAGAGCCAGGTGGTTTGCTTGCGGCAGATTGTACTTGCTGGACTGGGAGACCATCTCGCACGGCGTGTACAGGCAGAAGAAATACTAGACCCAAAATGGAGGAATGGATACAAGGCAAGTTAAACTGAGAACTATCATTGTGATTAGGGGAGTAAACAAGTAAAGTAAAGCAGTTTTCCTCAGCTTTTTTGTCTCTGTTTACAGACTCCTCTTTTGGATGACCCAGTATTCATTCATCCCACCTCCGCACTGTTCAAAACCCTTCCTGAGTTTGTCGTCTACCAGGAGATTATGGAGACCAGCAAGATGTACATGAGAGGTAAATGAGCTTGGGGGAAACGGTCAGCACGGTTCCTGGTGTGAGCCGGGTACAACTAACTGACATTTTTTAAAGAGCATGTGGTGAGGAAGCCAGTGTCATTCTTGAGTCTGAACCGATGCCCTCTGGGTGCCGCTTTAGAGTACCTAAAATGATGTATGTCATCCCTGTATGTGACCTTTTTATTGCACTACATCAATCTATTGACTCCCTGTCTCGTTTTATCAGCTCTGGTATATGCTGTGGTGATTTATGTGTTAATGTCATGTTATTATTGTGTCATTAAACGAGACAAACCTCACAAGCCAATAACATTTGGATTGAATTCAATTGATACTGTTGCTTCCATTGTTATCAAGTCAGATTTACAAGATCACTTTTCTTCTCTCTCAGGTGTGTCAGCAGTAGAAGCAGAGTGGGTCCCCCAGCTTCTGCCCCAGTACTGCCATTTCAGCGCTCCCCTGGAGTCTCCGCCACCGTGGTTTTGTTCCTCCACTGGCATGGTCAGATGTCATTGTTCAAGCACTTTTTGTAAGTACCACTGAATTGGCTGTATTTCTTGCTGTAAGGTGTCTCACCTTTTCAGTAATTAACTATAATGTACGTTTCTCTCCTGTAGTCCGTGTGGGTTGGAATCTGCCTGCAGTGGAGATGGATTACCCAGATGGCCTGGAACGCTACAAACTATTTGCCAGGTTCCTGCTTGAGGGACAGGTACTGGAACAAAACCTGACCACCCAGTCTCTTTGCAGTCCTTGTCACTGGTCTGTCACATTAAATTGAATCCTAATTGTGTCCTTGCAGGCATGCCCTAAACTGAAGACACACAGCGGCCACCTTCTCTCAAACCCCTCCATCATGCTGAAGACATGGGCAAAGTAAGCTTATAGTCTCACACTATGCCCTCTGAGGCATTACTCCCCTTTCGTCACTCAATGAATTAACTTGCTTAGAGAAAGGAATAATGCTGTTGCTTTGCTGTTCCAGGCTGCAGCCCAGGACTGAGGCTTTGCTGGGAGTACTGGTGTCAGAGAGAGTTGACTGTAGAGACACACTTCTCTCTGTCTGGAAGAACAATGACAAATGTGAGGATTTAATGTATTTGACATGGTTTTTCTGTTATTTTTTTTAGACATCTTGTCATCTAACTCCTTTGTTTTCTCATGTATTTTTTCCTCATCCTTAAGTCCTACTGTCTGCATACTGCCAGTGGTTACCTGAAGCCATGCACCAGGAAGTAGCCAAAAGTTGGCCTCCTATATGAGGAAATGTGACCAGAAGCTTGCATCTCATATCTTCAAAGAAAAAGGTGGAAACTACAGAGACATATGAAAGAGACCTGCTTTGACCTACAGATCAGCTAACCTCCTCAGAGCCAATATTAAACCCAGATCCTTCTCCAACACCAAAGGGCCACTCTTCTTACTGTGTTCTAATTGTTTTTATGTTCTTTGGAAGTGCAGCTGTCACCACACAAAATTGCCTTTATCCATTTAAAATTTTATATATATTGTACAGTTTGACATCAAATATTTCCACTCTATCATGACTTTTTAACATGTGGTTATGAGCGTACTGCTGTCAGGCATGTATGTCTGATTTGGTCTTTGTAAGACTCATTAAAAGGGTGGCTCTGAATGAGGCTGGTGTTTGCTTGTTTATGAGTGTGAACTGTGTTTGGATAATGAAGAAGATGAAGATATGAACGATCCTTTACCAAATGGGAAATTATCCAAGTTTTTATTGAGTCTATAATTGTAATCTAGGAGTAATCAAAGAGACGTAGTTTATCGGTCCAAAATGAAAATGATGAGATGTTTTAAAATCGATTATATTGGTGCAATCCATTGTACTCGGAACAAGGAAAAAAACGACCCCCGACACAGAACAATCATTCAAGTCGGAAACTCGGGCAAGATCCAACTGGTCCGAGGTCGCCGACATAAACACGTCACAGCAATATAGCGGCGCACACCGTGAACAGTAAACACAATTCCCTTTGCATCAATTTTTATGTCATATGTCGTTTTTGTTATGAAAACATAAATAACTTTGTAGTTTACATTTGTAACGTAATTCGGTTGATTTGTGCTCAACGTTACGAGATATAAGTCTACTAGCGTGCATTTCTCTTCACTAGTGGCGCTGTAGTAGGCTAGTTGATGTAGGTCTTTAGATGCTTGTGAAATTCAGAGACTTGACATAGAAACATGAGGTTGTTTTCCCGAGCAGATGTACTGGAAGACATTTAGATTGGAAGTCGGGAATACCGACTCAGAAATATCGACTTCCGAATTGCCATGGATTGCAGCATTAAACTGTCAAAGATACACTTTATATGGACGCGTCTGATTGGTTTTCTGCTGATTTGTCGTCATTTCCTGTTGTCAGCTCATACACTTCCGGACGAAGCGGAAGACAACAGAAGAGGTTCACGACTTATAAACAACCAGAGCTTTATTTTCAGTTATTTTAAATAGGAAACGTCAAAACGTCAAGTAAATTGTCAACATGGTGAGTCTCACTCAATTAATTCCTTTTCACCACGGGTGATGATACATTGCTCCACACGCAAATCGCACTTGAGCAGTTAGCTAACAACAACACGGCACCAGACAGAAAGATGCCCTGTCATGATACAAGTGAAAATAATCGTATGTCGCTAACCAATTCGTGTATCGCTCTTAGATATGTGTGGTTGAAGAAGTTGTGTTTTTGTTCACAGTTTTCCTTCCACGTTTTCGACCACCCGATGCCACGGGCTTTCCAAAACCGCTTCTCCACTCAGTACCGATGCTACTCGGTATCCATGCTGGCAGGTCCAAACGACCGATCAGATGTGGAGAAAGGAGGCAAAAGTAAGCGTTTTTGAAAGGATTAAGGATTTGATGGACTTCATATGCCTTTTATAATACTGACAACAGAAGATGGAGCTAGCCAGGCTATCTAAATGACTAAAAGTTGTTCCACGAATGATAGAGCTTATATTGTTTTGTAAATCTTTATGAAAGCTTTGCAATCTGGTAATCATATTGTTAATGTCTGTCTCTGTTTTAATAATTGTCTCCTTTCAGTAATAATGCCGCCTTCTGCTCTTGACCAGCTCAGTAAGTGCAACTTTAATGACATAATAACATACATACATACATGTTATACGTGTTCTATGAATCTCACCCTTCTGCTCCTCTCCCATACAGGCAGGCTTAACATCACCTATCCAATGTTGTTCAAGTTAACCAACAAGAACTCAGACAGAATGACACACTGTGGTGTTCTGGAGTTTGTGGCAGATGAGGGAATCTGTTATCTACCACACTGGGTAAGAAGTACAATAACACGTTTTATGTCAGTGTCACAGGGGGAGAAATTGACTAAATTCTAAACTGTCTGCTATCACCACTGCAGGAACATGTACCAATAAATAAATTATATGTGTGGGATAAATACACAACGGTTGTTGTGAAATGCATATCACTGAGGTGAAGAAGCAGAAAATGTTTGCAGTCCTTAAATCCATTATGTTTTATTCAATTTCAAGTAATATCTTGCTAATACTATGATCCTTTGCCAAAGACTAAAGAGAGAGGACTCTCCATCCAGCTTAAATACATTTTTTTTTTTTTGCAACTGGTGGAGGCTAAAAACAATACTTTCCATTTTCCATTTTGTTTGCACCCTAAAACACTTCAACGCTGTTTAAAACCGCTATTGGTGATGTACCTTGCACTCCTCAGTACAACCCACAGCTAAATGGAACAAGTTCACAGTCGTTCTCTAGGGGTTGTTTAAAGGCTTTCTTGTAAATGTGGAAAGTGGATACAAGAAAAAGCTAACAAGACTTGGTCGCAGAATGATGATACGTAACTGTAAGAGTATCCAAGGATGAAAATGTCCTTGAATGCAATTTGACTAGGCATTTAATGCTGTCATAGCTTTAATTAAATGTTAATGCACTCTTGCACAGTCAGTCTGTAACAAGTATTAATCCAGGTCATGATGTAAATTGTTTTGATATTTGTTGTTTTTCTGCAGATGATGCAGAATCTCCTGCTGGAGGAGGGTGGTCTAGTCCAAGTAGAAAGTGTTAACCTTATGGTGGCCACCTACTCCAAGTTCCAGCCGCAAAGCCCAGACTTCCTGGACATTACAAACCCCAAAGCAGTGTATGAAATATTAGCACCTGGCATTTACTACATGACTGCAAGAATGTTGAAGTGTATACTTTTACAACATTGTGTGTACAACATTTACATTTACTAATTTACTAGTTTACTAATTTACTTTCTACTTATTTCACAGGTTGGAAAATGCCTTGAGAAACTTTGCCTGCTTGACAACTGGTGATGTCATTGCTATCAACTACAATGAAAAAGTAATCGTTGAAAATCTATTTATTCAAAATAAATAGTATTTGCCTAATATACAGTTATTTTTTTATATCTGAATTTTCCTGTTTATTGAAGCCTGCCTGATTTGTTTCAGATCTATGAACTGCGAGTAATGGAGACCAAGCCAGATAAAGCAGTATCTATCATTGAGTGCGATATGAATGTAAGACCCTCTGTCTACTGCCCCTCACACCAGTAAACATAAGACAACAGTGAATTACTTTATTGTGCACTCCGGCTTAGTTATTAAGTTGTGACTTTGGCTGTTTTTCAGGTGGATTTTGATGCTCCACTGGGTTACAAAGAGCCTGAAAGACGACCTCAGCACTATGAGGAACCAACGGTAAGGACCAAACAGGTTTTGTCTCGGAATGGATGGTGCTACTGGTGAGTTCCTGTGCCATGGACACTTTGACAAAACCCTCGCTCTTCTCTTCACAGGAGGAAGAAGCAGATCCCAGCAGTTATGCTGATATGGACATGGGATTCAGAGTGAGTATATATTTCTATGAGTCATAGGCAAATATGATATATATTTCATGAATATTGAGCCTGTATAGGTGTCAGTGCAACTTCATCTGTATTTTTTATTTTATTTATTTTAAATCTTGTAATACCCAGGCTTTCACTGGCTCTGGTAATCGCTTGGATGGCAAAAAGAAAGGCATTGAGCCCAGCCCTGCTCCTATTGACCCAAGTGACATTAAAAGGTTAGAAGATACTCAATATTTTATACTGATTATAACTACATTCTGTCTATTCTTCATGTACTGCACACCTCTAAACCATGACCCAATATAGAAATATTGCATTTGGTTTTGTGTCTAAAATCTGTGATCTAAAATTAATCTTTAACCTTTTATCATACAGAGGCATTCCCAACTATGAGTACAAAGTTGGCAGGATCACCTTCATTAGAAACTCTAGGCCTCTGCCCAAGAGGATTACAGAAGATGTAAGTAATTGGGATGAAAAACAAGGTTTTACTGTGATTTATCTTTAATTTTAACAAAAGCACTCTAAATCATTGTCATTTATTGAAGGCTTGTGCTGTAATATGACAGTTATGTCTACTTTTATACTTTCAGGATGATGCCATGAACAGATTCATTGCCTTCTCTGGAGAAGGACAGTCACTACGCAAGAAGGGTAGAAAGCCTTGATTTCATTTCAAGTGAAGAGACTGGTTTATGTGCATAACCCCCCCCCCCCCCCCCCATATCTATATTACACCCACCACAACAAAGTAAAAAAAAATGGTGTTCAAAAGCACAGAGTTTAAATTTGTTGTCCCTTGGAAATTGCAGTTGTGCTGTTGAGTTGGAATTGTATCGAATTAAATAATAGAGTCGAGGGTTACTGGTTTGACCCAGGGATTCAATTACATTGCCACCCCACCAACACAAAGTATTGTTTTGATATCCGATCTGAATGACCTTTCTTACACTGGGGTGAATTATGTATGGTGGATTTGTTTTTTTCCTAATGGTTGGGTTGCATCTTGATTATTCATTTGTAAATTCCTTCCTTGCATTGTTTGGAACCCTGAATCCCCATTCCCCTTATGATAAAATGGGAGCAATAATGGCTCTCTACATCAGTTTTTCATGATGATGGATTCATTTTCGGTTTCAGGCTTTTTCTTTCAGGGCCTGTTGAATTTAGTTATAGGAATAAGTTGCTTGTTATAGAAGAAATTTCTCTTTGCTTGGTTTATTTATAGACTGAAATAAAGTACTGTTTTGAAATTAAATATATGGCATGGTTTTTATTCTAAGATCATTACATGTGTTTATGAATCGAAAAAAGATAAATATCTTTTTTCGATTCATAAACACATGTAATGATGATCATGAACAGTTTCATTTCCCAAGTTTTCTTAGCCTATCACCTTTGCGTCCAATCAAATAGGCGGGATTAAGCGGAATACCAGTACGTGATTGGCCGATGTAATTTGACTTTTCGTCATCGACCACACTGTCAAGGATAAGCTAGTAGCTACAGGCAATGGACCGGTCGGAAACTACAAACTGGAGGGTAACGTATCTGATCACTGACTGATTGCATTGCGCAATGTGATCAGGATTTTTTTTATTCTCTGCCTCGACTCACCTGTGCTGTTTTTACTATGCTTTGTTAGTGAGCGAACTGTGCCAAAGCAGAATAAACTAGTTAGCTAGATGGTTAGCTTATGTTGCTAGCTGGCGTTACCTCACCCGTAGTCCATGTCGCAGAGAGGACACAGAAGGCGCTACGATAGTCAAATCTTCATTTGATTCACAATTTGCATGGAAGGCAAGGAAATGGGCTATTAAAATGAATGAATGAATTCGTCAATAGCCATTGACATTGCCTGGACATCTCTAGCGACCTCTAGGAGGCGCTGTTATTATTTGGGTTAGGTTAGCTAAAGCTCATTTATGCTACAGGCTGCACACAGAAATTGTAATAGCGCCCTCAGTTTGACCTTAAATATGCTGTAACAGCATATTATCAAAGTTCACTAGTCTTCTTTATAACCCTTCGAGCACGTTAGCTATAACTATGTGAGATAGAAAATGATGTTTACCTTGATCAAAAGCACAGCAGTAGGAGATGAAGATTATCTACATGTTGTTTAGATCATTTTCAGTGGTTCCTGTATAAGTTATTTTGGTGCTGATAAATCTGTTCCTGCCTCTGTCTGTCTACATAGCCACCTCGTGCCTGTGACGACTACATAAGTGAGTTCAAACACTGCAAAAGCCTGTGGAACCGTTTCCACCACTATTATACTTATGGGACATCTCCCACCTGTCAGCAGTGGAAAGAAGACCACTACAATTGCAGAGAATGGGAGAAACACAGAAGCACAGAGGCCAAGGTACAATCAAAAGGTCTTTAATACAGCAGCCTATAGCAAAAATCTGGTGTGTTTTTTTTTTTCCCCCAGTGAGAAATCAGCCCAGTCATGCTGACCTATATTCTGATAGGTCTGCAGCTTCACACATTGATTTCAGTTGTGAAATTGGTATTCTATTCTAACTGGCATTAAATAAGTCTTAACAAGTCTTCTATTTATACTGATGAAGCAGACACCCTGCTATTTATGTTTTCGCACCACTGGGATGCCACTCATTAAACAGGCTCGTTTTGTTAAAGTTTACAATCCATGTATCAAATATAAGCAAACAATTGACAGCATCAATTACTTTTATATTCAAACCTCACGTTTCAGTCAGTGACTATATTATGAGCTCAGTCAATTGATTTGAGAGTTAACAGTTGTATCAAATCAATGAAGTGAACATAAAGAAAATCATAAGTGGATATTGGCACTGTAACGCTCAGTCTGGTATCAGTGTATACTTCAGTATCAGTGTTTATTTCCATCACCAAAGGCTGCCCTTCAGGGATGTTTACGCATACTGATAACTCTTGGCTTTAAAGATAGATGGTCCTAGTATATCTTGTCTTCTCTTTAGGCGTCTCATGTATGTACACATCAACTCATAATTTAATTTTTTTTTCTCCAATATGTGTGTTTTGCAGGAGGCCTTACAGAGGAGTGAAAGGAACAGAGTGGCAGAGCAGAGAAAGTTCACCCCAGTTTGGAAAATGAGACAAGACCCTCCCAGAGACTGGCATATGCCCTTAAACCAGGGAAAGCCTCAGGATTCCTAAACACTTGCTAGTGAGGCACTGTCTTGGCACCATTGTAGCCCAGACCAAAGTGAAAGTAACAATCAAGATACATTCACTATATGGATGTACAAAATCCATGAGTGCCCCTATATGCTGGAGAGACTCTGGTTATCAGTCATCGTAAGGTCCAGCTGTCTTCAGGGGGATGCTGCTATACACACACACATGCTGGCAGAAAGGAAATCATAGTAGTTTTCTTATATTTTACATGGCCTTGTAAGATGCAAGCTTTTGATGTAGGCCAGAGGAACCCTGTTCTCATTGGATTCATAAAATAGATTAGCTACCAGAACATAATCACGTGGCCGTGAATTGAAGGAAATATGTTGAAATGGAGTATTTGATTAGACATTATCTAACAATGTTATTTACAATTTTAGAAGGATTTGCGAGATAATGTGTTCTGAAAGTAGCCCATGTTCTTACTTTGGATTTAGTTCATTAAAGGTTGCACACCTACCTGATTTGTCACCTAAAAATGGCCGCATAAGCTTTTCACTGACAGGTTCAGCAGATGTATATTTCACTGACTGCAACATCTGGTGCTCAATCATGTGTATAATCGAATCATTGTGAACCAAGTCTTCTACCAATGACATGGTTTCTGTATAAGTGTTACTATCCTTTTTAATCAATCAAATGTTACATTGTCCAGGGTTTGGGTAAATTGAAGCATAGCAGCAGACTGCATTCTGCTTCAATAAATGAGTTGATGTGGAAGTGTGATTGACAGTGATTGACCTGTTTTACTCTGTTCAATGTAAGAAGGACTATAGTCTTGTCAGATGGGCAGGATGTATAAATGTTTTCATGATTCAGTAATGAAGGATGTGCCTTCCATTGTTTTATTTAATGCCATTAAATGTACACAATTCAGAACAAAGCGTATAATTAAAAAAACAAATCTTTAATTAGATTGGTTTACTCACAAGTTATGTTTCATAGAGGCATGAATGTGGAAAAACCTATAACTAGATTCAGTATTTCTAATTCATAAATGTTCACACATTTTATACAAATCAATGACCGAACAGAGGTGATCATAAACGTGACAGTTTGAGAACAAACATGTTTTTTCAGTCCAAGAAAATATGTTCCCTCCTTAGGACTTGCTGTTGAAAGCCGCAAAGTCTGATTTTCTCTCATCCTTTTGGCTTGTTGAATCACGTATAAACAAGGACACATAGTAAGTGATAATATACACACCGACTGCATCTACATGTTCCACTTTCATCACTGAGTGTAGACTTTGGTTATGTTGTTGTATTTGCCATCGGGTGCTTCATACTTGGCCTCAGGCGGCGTGTAGCTTGGTCCTTCGCGACTGAAGGGAAAGAGAAGGTCAGGCTTCAGCGCTGCCTGGTAAAGCTCCTCTGACTCAATCCTCAGTTCCTCCAGTGCTTCCCTCTGGGCTTCCAGAGCAAGTTCAAGAGCCTCCATTTCAGCCATGTGCTGCTTCTGCAAGAAACGGAGATTGGTAAGCACATCAAATGAAACTGTCCATGATGGGGTAATTTGGGCAGAGGTTACAAGCAACTCTTCAGTGATGGAGCCGTGATAGGCAAGTCAGCTAACCTGTTTGTAACGAGACCACTCCTTCAGTAGCAGAGCCCGACGCTCACTCTCCTCAAAGGACAGCCTTGGTGCAGAGCGTTCCCTTTGTAATAGATAATAAAAATAATATTTATATAGCACCTTTAAAAAACAATTACAAAGCACTTCATGAGGAAAATTTTGTTTAGAAGTGATTTAAAAAGGGAGTCATTTACAAATAGTTTATACAAAGGATTATTAACTATGATTTTGCAAGCCTAAACTAAATTCCAGTGAGAATTCTTGCTGTTGCATTTTGTACAAGTTGGAGACGAGAGAGGGATGAATGACATAAGCTGCACCTCGTGTCATCCAGGCATTTGGCTGGAGTGATGAAGTCCTCTATTGGGATAAGCTCAGGTGGAACCTTCTCCATCTTCTTAAGCCTTTTCCTTAGCCTCTCTCTCATTATCTGCTCCCTTCTGGGGTCCACTTTCTTCTTCTTTTTGGGCTCCGCTCTTAGGTAATACAAAGCAGAGATCTTAAGTCATTACTTGTTATGACAACCTCTCAGTTATATCGTCTGGATTAAACCAACATACCTTAGCGGAGCAGATGTCTTCAGTGTCATAACCGATGCAAACCAAGGCCTTTGAATGGCATAACAATTTTCTCCCATCGAAACTCTGTAGAACAATACAAGTCAGTGTTACATCCATGATAGGAATCTAACTTTCTCTACTGATTTCGAAAACTGACCAATACACTTGACTGTCATACCAGCCACATTAATCTAGCAAAGAGCCTCATAATGATAGTTAATCACCGGCCAGAGTGTCCGGGAAAGGTTAAAGCCACTTGTTGGACGAGACAAATTTATCAACCACAGCACACATTTGACAAATGGTTATGCTGTCATGGAATGGCAAGTAAAACCTAACCTATCTAGCATAGCTACCAGAGTTAATATCCTACTGGAACTAAGCTACTCACCTTGATGGAGCAGTCTGTCGGGATAAAACCCTGCAGAGAGAACGTGATAAAGCGAGAGACATAATTTTTACTTTGTTGGGTCACTATAAAAACATACTCGGAATCAAAAATGTTCACATGTATCTACAATTCATGTCACTGCCTGTCCCCTTGACTGCTGCAGCAGCGACACAGCGGAGATGGCGCAGAGAGATGACGTTGCACAGTCTAGTTTACAGATTTCGTGTTAGCACTTTCGAGTATTTTGTATGTGCAGAGAAAATGAGATGAGTAAAATATTGAAATACGTTGAAAATACGATTAATACAAAATAATTAAATTTATTTGCGCCTTTGTGTAAGTTTTTACTCTTTAAAAGTGATCAACTTTACTTAGGAGGCGTGATCTTCTTATCGAATGTTATTGTCAGAAATTGTAGTTGTAGAAATTTACAAGCCATATTATTTAGGGGAAAGGTCGGGCTTCTCATTCGTCCGGGTAGATTGAGAGTGCCACAGAGGAAAGTCTCATTCTTTGTACTTGACATTGGTGGATTGTTGACTCGACATCATGGCACTTCTCAGAGGTAAACAAAGTGTTTCAGTTTCAGCAAGTAACCAGAAATGCGCGCTGCTGTATTACTATATATTGATTCATTAATTTCACCAACCAATCTAATTTGTACAGCAATTCAATTCACTATCACTGTAATCAAGAATGAGTATTACCACTGTAAAGTCAACACTGTATTTAAATGTAGATGTTCTTGATCTGGTATAATACTACAAAATAGGGTAAAGGTGACTGGCAAAAGTATCAGCAGCTCTCGAATGTAACTCCCTTCTATCCATTTTAACTAGAAAAGTTTAACTAGAAAATGTTCATGTCACTGCTTTCCAGTATTATATTTTCATTTACGTCATCAACTTTCATTTACAAGATGATTTCTTTATCTCACATTCATCTCACTGTCTGTTCCACTTCAGTTAGTTTACTGAACTAACGACGTAGGGAATGCGCGTGGATTTCTGTCAATGAATCTGCTAAATTGTATTGCATTTTCATCAAATCAGTTAACTGATATAAATTCTGAGAAATTCTTGAAAAAACAACAACAACATCTTTTATGGAACAAAGGTGACATAGCATACATCATAGCATACAGGGCGGTCTGTTCCACTGTCAATAATCACCTTTGCCAGGACAGATAAGCGGCATAACAAATGCTGGGTAGTATTGTATGTTTAGATGACTCATTGATCAACATGTCTAGAGATATGGTGAGGCAACTGTACTGTTGACCTGGTCTGTCATCAGTTTATACTGGTCTGGTTTTGTAGGTCAGGTCAGGTTGACAGAGCTCCCTGCATATAGTGACCATTCACCCATTTACCCTTATACCCTTGTAGTTCCAGTATAAGGTTATGAGAATAGTCACTATATGTTTCAAGTTAAGCCTCCAACAGCTGCCATGTTCTGTCTCCCTTCAGGTGTATTTATTGTAGCTGCCAAGCGCACTCCATTTGGTACCTATGGTGGTGTGCTGAAGGACCACAGTGCAACAGATCTGGCTGAGCATGCTGCCAAGGCTGCCCTAGCAGCAGGGGGTGTGGCACCAGAACTCATAAACAGTGTCATCATGGGGAATGTCATGCAGGTACTGTTGTCAACAAGTGTAACAACAACAGATTCAGACCACAAGGATCATAGCAAGACAAAATATTTGTAAAAATAAAGACATTTATGTGTGTGCTGACTGATGTTTTAGATTTGGTCCCCATTTTCATTCCTCTGGGGTCTACCACCACCCCCCCTTTTTTTTCAGAGCTCAGCTGATGCACCCTACATTGCACGTCATGTGGGTCTGAGGTGTGGTGTACCCATTCCAGCACCTGCTCTCACTGTGAATAGGCTGTGTGGATCTGGTTTTCAGTCCATCATCAATGGCGCTCAAGTAAGAATTTGCATCAACAGTTGTTTGACATGGCAAAATGTTTGTTTTGTGTTAAACACCATATTAGTGCAGCCAGAAGTCCTCTCCACCAAGATGAAAATATGGCAGAAACACAAATGTAGAATAAAGTGTACTGCTACACCTATACAAAGAAAGCAAATAAGTCACATTTACTTTGGTCCCTGAATCAGTGCAGTCACAATGTCTCATACTATCATCATATTAATTAGCCTTTACATATGAGGTGTCTTACCACTGAAACAAAACCAAAGACGAGTGTGCTGTCTCATCAATGATGTCTGTGTGTTTGTAGGAGATCTGCCTGAAGGAGTCAGAGGTGGTCTTGTGTGGGGGGTCGGAGAGTATGAGCCAGGCACCATACGCTGTTCGCAACATACGATTTGGTACAAGGTTTGGAGTTGACCTCAAGGTTTGTGGTTTTTTTAATTTCCTCTACTCACCACAATTACCTATTTTGAAAAACAACTATCACATACATGAGGCCATGCCATGGACATGAACACAGTTTGTTCATTTAAATACAAAGGCCTTGAACAAGAAACAAAACGTCTCTGTCACACGATAAACCTCTCGCCACCTCCTTGACAGCTGGAGGACACTTTGTGGGCGGGGCTAACTGACCTGCACGTCAAGATCCCTATGGGCATCACAGCAGAAAACCTGGCAGAGAAATACCAGCTCACACGGGAAGACTGTGACAAGTATGCACACCAGACCCAGCAAAGGTGGAAGGCAGGTCAGAGCAACGTCATTTCTTATAGAGCTTGGTCTGGTAACCCTACATGTATTTAATATATCACACACACACCCTATCACTCCAGATGACACACATTGATCAATAAGTTTACTGCCCTGTGGAAGTCAAGCTCATTGTTTATTGTTGGGATCTTAACTTTTTTATTTTTTTTATTTTTTATATATATATATATATCTGCAGCACATGAGGCAGGTCACTACACGGCAGAAATTGCTCCCATTGATGTGAAGGCTAAGAAAGGCAAGGTGTCTATGGCTCAGGATGAACACCCTCGTCCCCAGACCACACTGGAGCAGATGGCCAAACTGCCTCCAGTCTTCAAGAAAGGAGGAACTGTCACTGCTGCCAATGCATCAGTGAGTCCAGAACACCAAATTGTTGACTCTTCGTATTTAAAGCGCCGGTCTGTGAATTTTGGAGTTTATCAGTTGAGCAACGTTTCTCATTCCATGGGAACTCAGAAGTCTATTTTATACCAGGTGTTTCCAAACAGTGAAAATGTAAACAAATATATTACAACTTCAAAATGTATTTAAAGGTCCTATGGAGTTTGCATTCTTGTGTCCTCCACGACGTGTTTAATGTAATATCTAACAACCAAAAGAAAGCAGAGGGTGGATAAAGATCCTGGAAGTTTACTGGCCTGGCTGACAGCAACGGATGGGAATCCCTGTTCCTTCTCTCCAAGACAACTTGAGAAGATTGTTCTCTATTCTTGGATTTGATAGTCACGTTAAATGGGGTCAGTCATGTTAAATGGGGCAGCGCTACCTGATATTAAGGAGCCAGGCAATCAGTTTGGGAATACAGAATATCTATTTATGTTTGTGGTATTTAGGATGGGTCTATCCTTTTTAGGTTTGGGTCGTACATTGGGCCTTTTAACACTCCTTTAGGAATTATATCACTTGCTGCAGTATCATTTTCTGTGGCAATAGTTTAAATGAGAGACGGTATGTTAAAGGAGTTATACCAAGTGAGTATTCTCATAGCTACAAAAAAAAATGCCATCACCAAATACAACATGCTTGTCCTCATCTCCAGGGTGTATCTGACGGGGCTGCTGCTGTTGTGATTGCAAGTGAGGATGCGCTGAAAGAGCACAAGCTCACTCCATTGGCCAGAATAGTGGCCTATCATGTGTCAGGCTGTGACCCAAGCATTATGGGAATTGGTGAGTGACACGAGTGTGAAGGATGGCGGCGTAGCATTTGAGCAAATTTCTTATGCATTCCTTTTAAATAAAACATAATAATAAAATGGTATTGTATGGCATGTCTTCTGACAGTAGAGATCTCTGGTATCTTTTTTAACCACTTTAGGCCCAGTTCCAGCTATCACAGAAGCTCTTAAAAAAGCAGGCCTATCTCTCAATGACATGGATCTTGTCGAGGTATGTTACTGCAATGCAAAACATATATATAACTGCATCTCTGTGACTTCCTTCTGTAGTTTAAATGCTACATTTCATATCCATACTGATGTGTATTAATTCATGAGTGGTTATGGATTTCTAAGCTCTTCTTTGCTTTGCATAGGTGAATGAGGCTTTTGCCTCTCAATACCTGTCCGTTTCAAAGGCCCTTGGACTGGATCCAGAGAAAACCAATGTCAGTGGTGGAGCTATTGCCATTGGACATCCTCTTGGTGCTTCTGGAGCACGTATCACGGCCCATCTGGTTCATGAGCTCCGGTAACCTTGATATTACCACCCACATTTTCAGCTTTACGTATATTTCACTGTGTATAGTATCTCAGTATCTTGAGATGTCTGTCCATTCAGTAGCTTAGAGTAATTTGTTTCTCTTGCAGGCGCCGTGGGGGCAAATATGCTGTTGGCTCAGCCTGCATTGGCGGTGGCCAGGGCATTGCCATCGTCCTTGAAAACGTTCACTGAAGAAGCTGTCTGGATGCCTGTAGAAGAATATCCTACACAATAAAGAGGACACCGTCCACTCATGAGAAATGTTTTATCCTGTTGACACACACAAGAATAAGTTTAGTTTGGCACAATTTTTATACAAATATAAAATGGCAAATGATCCCTGCAAAGATGAGGCTCTGCTGGCTGTGTCTACCCTGATACAGGAAAGGTCAAATATTCAAAGCACTTTTTGCTACTTCTCTAAGTCTGTTTATATGAAAATATAATAATATAATTTCTAATGTTGCATAGAGGCCTTGTGAATACAAAGGGCAAACTCATGTGTCTGTCCTAGACTGGTGTGCCAGTGTGCTGGTCGGTGAGAGTCTGTTTCTGTGTGTGCTTTGAATATAGACCTAGCTCCTAGGCCACATTTACCTCTGTAGCATGTTATAATATAAATATAATATGTATTGGGTCTGAGTTAGGGTTGGGAAAATTGAATATTTCTATGTGGAGGAAATCCCTATAACTCAAAGTTTTGCCTTAAAATACTCTTTCTCACTACATGGGATCCATTTTGCCCAAAAATATGAATTGTCAGGGCTCAAGCAATGAATGAATGATTTCTATGTCAAACAACATCTCTCAATAAAGTACATTTTAAAAAAAAAGTTGGATGACAGTGAGTTAATCTTTCATTTGCGCATGCCTGTCTGTGTGTTAAGAAAATGGTTTACGGCATAGACCATGAAAAGAAAAACATATTTTACCTAGGGCGCTTACTTGTGACATGTTTTATGTGGACTACAAAGACCACGAAAACCTTGAAAACGACGCTGTCTACGTCAACGTCATCATTCAGCGTCCTTATATACGTCACATCCCCGGATGTCGGTCTTTTTTTGATAGCAAAGGTAAGGAAGCCTTGCCCTCGCATTACTGTGGCATCAAAATCTGTTTTCATCTCCGTTATTGAATAAACATCACAATTTCCAAACATCAGGAGATTAATGTATATGTCTAGACGATTCAATCGGTATAATTATTGGACTGTTTTATTTGTTACGACTCCGTAATAAAGAGTTTTGTTTATCGGCAGTCCTAGGCCACCGGGTAGCCTTCGTGCTATCTGGACGCGTTGTAACGTCAGGCACAATGTTGATCACTAACGTTAGCTAGCTGGCTATTAGAAACGCTTTTTCATTGAAACAGTAGCCTGCTTCATTTGGCCCCAAGATTCGACTGTCAAGCCATTATGTTTTCTGTCAATATACTCTATAACCTGTCAAATGGCTTGTTCAGTGGCCGGCTAACAATTCAGGCAACTCCACTAGCCTAGATAGCTAATAGCTAGCCACTTGTCATGTCTCGCTTTGCATTGGTTCTATCTGTTGTATTAAACACGCGTCCACACTATTCTGTATCACTTGCTTGCTAGTACGTTGAAGTAATGTTCATATTCTTGTAGTATTTCAAGGCGTTGTTAATGTTAGAAGATAACTAACGTGCATGCTCCAAAAGTTAAAACGCCACTCCGTTGTAATTGAGAACTATTGGCTTAGTAATTAAACATGTTTATTTTGAATTACCGTAGATGGCAGAGGGAGACAAGAAAAAGGCTGCCAAGAAGCACGGGAGCCGGAACCCGGTTCTGGCCCGGGGCATTGGTCGCTACTCCCGCTCCGCCATGTATGCCCGCAGGGCCATGTACAAGAGGAAAACCAAGACCACTGAGACCAAGGTGAGAGGAGGACTGGCATGTATATGTAGAACTTGTGTGAAAATGTATTTGTTGTTGTTGTTGGCGGACAAGCCTTTATATCTTGTTGTGGCTTGTATTTCTTTTAAAGTATTATTTTGCTCTTATTTCAGACTGAAAAGAAAATGAGGGTGAGGCCCCAAGCCACTGTCATCAAGACTGTTGGAGGAGACAAGAATGGAGGCACTCGTGTTGTCAAGCTGCGCAAGATGGTGAGTGTTATGTAATTCCTTATTTTTCCCTCAAATTGAAGTCCCATACAGCTTGTGACAGCTTGACCCAAAATATCATGGCAATATTTTTCATTATTTGCAGTGCAGTATGTGCTTAAAGTACAGTATTGTGAGGCACACAGACATAAACTTGTGTGTACACATACACACATCTTGACCTGACCTCTGGTTTAAAGTACTTTAAATTGTTCTCCACCACATACCCTGTACACAAAGCATTATGCCATTGTAACTGTAAAATGGCTCAGTTTATAATTGTCTCAATCACCGTGAAGTTATGTGATGATAAAATGTGTATGCATGTCCTCCCATCCCTAGCCCCGTTACTATCCCACAGAGGATGTTCCCCGCAAACTTAAGAGCCATGGGAAGAAGCCCTTCAGTCAGCACAAGAGGAAGCTGCGTGCCACCATCACCCCAGGAACTGTCCTTGTCCTGCTCACTGGTCGCCACCGTGGAAAGGTGAAGACTCTTTCTTGTACATATTTTGAATATTGTCTGTATGATTTCATGGATAAGTATTTGTAAAGTACAATTGTTGGTGAATCTGAGGAATGTTGGGAAAAACTTGAGGGGACTTAACACAGGTTCAATGCCCCATGTATAACTGGTGCAGTTCCTCAGTTGTGTTGTGATGCAAAGACATCCTGTTTCCCAGGGGATGCCTGTATATCGATTACAAGACTATGAGGGTCAAAGTACAGGGTTCTGTTGGCTGTTTTCAGTCAGCAAGTGCACAAGACATGGGGATGGACACTGGCTGGTACAGCGACCAAAACTGAGACCATCTCCCTAACCTTCAGATCACTCAACAAACCTTGTTTGTTTGTTGCACCCAATGTTTTCTGCTTAACTACGCTTTGTGGATGTGGTCTGTGTGTGCTTGACACATCACTACTTAGAATTCATACACCATTGCGTCCACAGACATTGTCCCTCCCTCCCACTCTCAAACACTACATGGGCAAGTTATAGAAGCATGCAACTGAGCCCACACACTATGAGCAATAGCTGACCTAAATAGTGTCGGCTATGAAGCTGACGGGCAGAGGACACACTTGATAAAATTGGGAGTATGTGTCAAGTAGATTTTATCTCTGAAAACAGCTTGATAGATTTATGTAAAGGGTTTGCAACTATTAAATTGTCTCCTTGAATACACAAATATTGTGGCTCCTTGATGCAATGGCAGAGAAAGTACCATTATTTGAGGGTTTTGGTGTGGCTCACTGCCTTGTCAGTCCCAAACTGTATATTTGAGGGAGTTCTTTTTGCTTCTGTTAAGTTTGGCAGTTAAAATTCCCTTATTTCATGAAGTGATAGTTGCTGTTTTTAAATTGGGTTTGTTGTGTTTTTAGAAGTCATGAAATCTTACAAATCTTGACCGTACACTCACCTCAGATCTCCCAACATCTTCAGGCTTGAATGAAAATCTAAACTGCTTGTGACCTTGTTTTAGAGGTCACGTTTGCTCCCCAGACTGTACTCTAAACGACACCTTTTGTCTCCTTGTTTTTCAGCGTGTGGTCTTCCTGAAGCAGCTCTCAAGTGGTCTCTTGCTTGTCACTGGTGAGGACAACTAATGAATGTCTTGGTGGTAATGCTGTTTGGCATCATTAATTCCCTGTGTTGGTTATACAGTGTTATCTACTGCAAGTGGTCATACCAATGTCAATGGGACGTGGAGCATTTTGTACTGCTATTCTAACTTCAATGTTTTCTTCTTTGACCATCCTTAGGCCCTCTTGCCCTAAACAGAGTCCCCCTGCGCAGGGCACACCAGAAATTTGTCATCGCCACAGCCACCAAAATTGACATCTCTGGTATGAAGATCCCCAAGACGCTGTCTGATGCCTACTTTAAGAAGAAGAGGCTGAGGAGGCCCCGCCACCAGGAGGGAGAGATCTTTGATACAGAGAAAGAGGTGAACTACTCGTATTAGCTCAGAATACACACTTGTACACGTGTCATCTCTATTTTTAACAATGAATGATGATTTCCAGGTTATTCACTAATTTCCCCTCCCCCTAATTCCTCTTCATTTACAGAAGTACCAGTTGACAGAGCAGAGGAAGGAGGACCAGAAGACTGTGGACTCACAGCTCCTGCCCCTCATCAAGAAGGTCCCTCAGCTGAAGGGCTACCTGCGCTCTTCTTTCTGCCTGTCCAATGGTGTCTACCCACACAAGCTGGTTTTCTAAATGTGTTGTAATAAAGCGTACCATACCACCATAAACAGTTGGGGTTTTTTTTTTGGTAATGGTGTCAGATGTAACTGACAGATCCTAGCCAGATTGGGTTGACATCTTGGCCATTCTAGCAACATCTTGCTTTTTGGGCAGGTATAACCTGTGGTTTTAGAAAACTTAAAGTTCTTGCCATAGGTAAATTACTTATCAAATTGGTCAATGCAATGACCAGTGACTAATCTTGAGAATTAAGCGATCCCTTGCTGAGAACAAATGGAAAATCTAAAAAGGGCTTCTTGGGGCCCATTGAAGTACTGAGATGGTTGATTTAAATGTACTATTTGTTTAATAGATGCTGTCGGTTCCAAAGCCCTTCAAGCTGACTAATTCCAGTGGTCTTTGCCATAGAAACTGGAATCTTATGTAATGTTCTGGTCTGTGTAGTTCCAGATGCTCAGTTATCCTTAGTATTGCCTGCAATAAAAACAGGCTTAATCTACAATATCCAAGAGTGCCAATAAATGCCTCTTAATGCGTGGGTTAGACATTCCCTGATTCAATGATGTGTTAAATGCAGTGTGAAAAAACACTCCAGGAGCTACTCAAGACAGCCAAACGATTACGCTTTAATTAAAAAACCTGACATAACAAGACAAAAATAAATACAAGTGTTTCATTTCTCACATGGCCACATTTTTTTTTCCAAGAACAAAGTAGAAAGCAGCACAGAAAAAAGGCGGTGCCCCTTGACCAGGAATGATAGAGCCTCTGTCGAGTCAGTCAGTACTTTATGGTCAATTGGTGTTAAGGGAGAGCTTTGCCCTCAGCCAGACTTAAACAGCAGAATGGCGACCTGGCCCAAGTAGAAGTAGATGAAATGCTTGGTCTCATGAGTCACATAGCTGCCGAAGTTCCTCCCAACAATGCAATGCCAGGTGGGGTTGTATTTCTTGTCAAATTCCTGGGTGGGACAGAGACATGGACAGTTGTTGGAAAAATCACTTGAATGTTTAAGGGTATGGTAGACAACATCCAACTATTTCTAGTTAGAAATCATTCCTATTACAATGATGACTAGAGCACTGATTTATTTTTTTTAAACCTGGTCCTCCAGACCAAGAGCACTGCTGTTTGTTGGAGGTTTTTTTTTTTTTTTTTTTTTTAATAAATCCTACCAGGTAGTTAATTGCATTCACCTTGCATCCAGTTGTAAATCCGTCTTTGACGGAATGGTTAGAATGAAAACCAGCAGGGCTGTAGGTCCCGAGGACTGGGATTGAAAGCTACCGGACTAGAAATATGTCTGGAATCAATGAATGCTTCTATTGTCACCATATGGATGTCCTACACATGGATATTATAGGATAATTTGCCCATGAGGAGCCAAGAACAAGTTTGCCGAGGAAGAGTGGAGACAGCAGCAAATATCAGGTTGGATGTGATGTGACAGCATGAAGAATGCAGAGGATGCTTATATTCGAATGCAACACATTCATTGCATATCTGATGACCAATATCATCCCAGCGGTCACAATCGATAATCCCAGGGCAGTAACCCTATTGGAGCCTAGTTAGTAAGTGCACGTGAACGGCGGATTTCGGTTGCGCCAGCGCGTAGTGAATCGTAATTAATGTTACCTTTTTGATGTATGCAGCGATGTCTTTCTCGATGTTGTACTTCTCCAGAGCCTGCGTGGCACACTCCACCGCGTCCTGCTGCATTTCCTCCGACATATCTGCATTTTTGATCACCGCCTTTCTGTCAGACATGGTTGCCCTGGGAAACCAAAACAGCGGGGTATTTATATTGTTCAAAGGCGCAATCCACCCACAATACCTCAATAGTCCTTATCAATAAACTATCTTTGTATGTCCTCCGACACGGGGATCTATGAACCAGTAAAAAAATAAATTTAAAAAAATTAGCTAGTAATGAAAGTTGACGTTACATAATAACTGACACATGACATCCAGTGGAACTAGCCATTTCTACTTGTGTTGCATAACAACTTCCATCAGCACCAGGTTAGCTAGATGCGCGCTCTGCGTAGTTTCTATGGATACGCAGAAGATTCACGATTATCATCTGAAATTTCCTTTAGATATGAGCAAAATGAACATGGAATATGAACCACACTAAACATCCGATTCGATTGGGGATCACTCCTGTGCGGCAACTGGCAAAATTAGGGTTAACTTGAGTATCTTGCATTTTTGCAAATAGGCAATAGCCTCACTTACATTAACGTAGAAAATGCCAAAAATTCAACAATTCATGCAAAGTTTCCCTGTTTACACAGATAGGACCTTAGGTTAGAGTAAGGCTTTATATGAAAAGATATCACTAGTCATCAACACCACGCCACCATGCAGATCAAATAATGAATGAGCTAACGTTAACTAACTAACTAACGTTAGTTAACGCTCAACGTTAGCTTGAAGCTCATTTACTGAGCCAAGCCACACAAGCCACACAAGCGAAATTTGATCGTTCTGATCATATTTAAGAGAATAAATACATATTGCCGTAACTAATTACATGTAAAGTCCTTGATTTACCTAATATTCCTCCGTAGATTGTTTGCCTACTTTTAAAGAGACGATTGCTCCTACAGCGTCAACTCCCGCGAAGTGGTTGACACAAAAGTAATGTGGGTGTGTAACTGCCATAGAATGCTGTCTTGACAACCTCCTATTGGCTGATACTAACGCATAGGACACAACCATTGGCTTATTCTGGTCTATTTTTCTGGCGTTTCTGTCTGCATTTTATTTCGAACCATGATGCCTTGCGGTTATAGGCTGGTTACCGTGACAACCTTTCTAAATAACTTGCTCATGATCGTCATAACGGATTGGATCTAGCTAATAGTTAGCTAGCTTTACGCAGATTAATGGGAAACAAGCTTCTTTACAGGTTCTTCTTACTTAGTTGTAGCATTAAGTAGTGATAACATTAGTCGTGGTTGTAATGAGGAGTATGAATCACTACATTGCGCAAAAGAGGTGACCTTACTAATTAACGTAACAATTTACTTAGCAAGATGAAAAGAGGAAAATATTAAAACATGTTATAGCAACAATAGTACCAAAAAAATCTTACATTTAATCTCGTTTTCCTAATTGATAAAGCTGATAAAGTCCAAATTTATAATTTGTTGTGTTGCTAACATTTGAAGGTGAATACATTTGAAATACATTAGCTTTCAGGTCGATGTACCAGAGCAACACATTTTCATGGGAGGCCTATTTATGTAGTATTACACTTATCAAAACACTCCTGCAAATGCATTATGCAACTAATCAATGGTGAGAGTACCTTTTTCACCAGCCTTCACCGTTTTCATCTTTCTCATCCAATAAAAGGTTTTAAAAAAACAACTGTTAGAGAGGATTCACACAGTTTTTCATTTACATTTATTTATTTCACGCATACCCAAAATAGAACAAAAGTAGTTCACCTCTTTTTTATTTCAATAGTTGACAGACCTGGTAAAATCCAAACCTTTATTACAATTTCTGAAAACATTGTAAATCAAAGGTTTCCATTTAATGAGCAGTGGACTTTGTGAACTGTGAAGCTACAAAAATAATGACTCCTGACCTAGCACACACACATTGATTCTTATCAGTTCATATCACACCACCAAATACTATAATGAAAACATTCCCTTTAAGTCTAACATATTAACAAAACAAGTAAACATTTGCTATGTTTAAGGGAAATAACATAGGCCTCTTCACACATCAATGACTGAGGTTTAGATCTCAATATATCACCACAATTTAAAATAAAAATCTATGGCCACTGTGTCCCAAATAAACATCAAAAACTGTGCCATAAAACAAGCATCAATTCCATAAACCATAGAGATAGTGTAAGTATCAACCTCAATTTGTTATTTTAACAGTGTACCAAACAGTTTATAAGTTCTACCAGCCTGGATTGGAAATTATTAAACCCCAACATCACATACTCTCAATTTTACATGAGATGCATATGTACTGTATAGATTGAAGGTAAACACAGCTCAATGGTGCTGCTGTGCTGTCTGCATATGTAACACAACTATACCACATAGTAACACATGTAACAGCGCCCCTTGCACTACTGTGCCAAAGACTTTCTGCCTTCAAGGACAACTAATTGTTGTCAAGGTAAACAAACAAAGAGCAACATATTTGGCAGGACCAGAGGCATGGCTAAACCAAGACCACTAGTTTATAGAATAGGCATTTCACAGTCAAGGTTTGGTATGTCAATTAAAAAGTATTTAAGTGTGGTATATAATAGTATATATATATATATATAAAGTACTGTTAGACATAGTTATTAAAAAAAAACTTTCAAAATCTTGAAAACATTGGAGCCTCTAATCTTTCTCAAATAAATAGAGCCATGGAGAATTAAAACTGAGGTAAAACTGCAATTTGAGTTTTGATACATGATTGTGCGCCTCAAAATTCCATTGATGGTGATGATTTAAATAGTTACTTAAATATAAAAAAAAACAGAACTATCCAAAACCAATAACTAAAATGAGTTTTCACTGCCATTTTCTTTTAAAAACGACAGTTGAACAGTAAATTAAAATGATGCCTGTTAACAGTGACACACCAACACGTATGCATTCATAAACATGCTTCATGTTTTGTTTGCAAGTGACTGTTGCTTCAAACACATATGTAACTGCAAATTCTCTTTTGCTTCACTCGCTGCGCTCCTTTGGCTCTCTGTATTTATAGTGGATGTAGTCAAAGATGTCTCTTTCACTATCCACCATCAGAGGTTCCCCTGCCACTCCTACAACAGATCCACAAATAACAATAACAGATTTTAAAATTAGAAAGCATGAATCATTGATTATGGATGAATGATAAGAGTTACTGGGCTGGAACAGAATCTTGCATAGTGCTGACAAAACATTTGACCATGACTCACCAGTGACCCCAAGTGGTCGTATGGTGTACTCGTTGAGAGTGAAGCCTTTCTCCAAAGCATGAGTCCTCATGTTCTTATTGAAGATATCGCTCCCAGTGAAATACAGAACACCACAATAGTACTGGTCCTTGGGAATTAACCTTGAGGCAAGGGAGAAGGGAAAGGGAGAAAGATAGATAACAGGGTACAGAGATAATAGCACAAAATGATGCTTCTTAACTATATTTACAGTACATCTGAATCCAACTGAGCCTGCAGGGTGCTGTAGTTGGTAGAGGCGACCCTGTAACTAGAAGAACTGTCGAAGTGTCCTCGAGCAAGACACTAAATCCCTACCTACCTTCCAGAATTTCCCTGCCGGGGATCAATAAAGTATCTATCTATCATCGTAAGTTGTTCTAAGTTGTTCTAAGTTGTTCTAGTTGTTCAAAACGCCTAAAACATAAATGTAAATGTTGACAGCAATATAAAATATGGCAGGTATCCACCTAATATCAATACGCCTGTGAAGGAACTCTTCCTCATCTTCATCACTCTGTTGCAGCTGGCAGACGCCCTAGAAAAACAAGAGCCATCGTATCGTGACCACAGTCGTTACACTTCATATGTTGAGCAGAGTAAAGGCAGTGTTGACTTGGTTACTGCACTAACTGCATTACCAATCACATCAAACACACACGGCTTGGCACACTTAAGCAAATTAAGCAGAGGCCTTACCATGTACTTGGTGTCTCCTTTGGACAGAGTGTCTGTCACAAACCCAATGGACTCAAAATGTTCCACCACTGCATGGAGGAGCTTGGGCTGGCAGAGAAGAATATATTATTAGAAAGAAATTAATTTTAAGAAGATTTAAAAAAAGGGAAGGGTCATAGAGCCACAACGGAGAAGACTCTTACCTGTTTCTCAGACTGAGAGGTGAAGTCTGGGTGGGTCAGCAAGATATCAATGTCACCACTGGATTCAGCACCTGGTAATTGTTGACGTGGAAGTAAAAAGAGATGAATATGTGTGGAAAATTAGTATTGCCTGTGCTTGCCACAGTATTGCCAAGTTTTAATTTCTGTCATGAACTGAAAGGAATTAAAATTGACTTCAATGCAAATTTTTACCCCTCCTGTAGCTTCCACAGATCGTTCCGATATATTCTGTGCCTATCTTCTTCAACTCCTTAAGAATCAGAGACTAAACAAATGCATACATGAATACACAGTGTAAGACAACAGGATAAAAACTAATTTCATGAATATCAACACACACACACACACAAAAACAACATCTAAATGTATGCTCACCTCCATCCTCTCCATTTCAGCTCGTGGAATCCTTTTCTCAAATTCCTCAAAGTACCTGAAAGAAGTAAAAAGACCTGCTAAAAACTGCTCATGCTAAGACACATACTCAAGACAGTGAAACCTAAGACGTTTCCTGCAGAGATCATTCCGATACCAAGGAAACAAAATGTAGAAAATAGCTGTAAGAGCATTCAGTCTAACTCACTTGAGTCCAATCTGTTGATGATGATTTAGCTTGTGCTCAATCTTTTTCAAATCTAAAAAAACAAAAATGGACAAAGAACAGTTACTTGGTCTTCAATACTGCTATACTGCCAGACACATATAATGTATAATAATAATGTCTAAAGTTCAACTGCAAAACAAACCTTCTAGTGTCTTCACTCCGTCCTCAAAGAACTTCCTGGCAGCAGCAGGACTAAAGGAAAGGCCCAAGAGATGCAGTTTGTTACATAAAGAACATCTACTATATGACCAGCTAAATCACACCCCATTCCTGCCATTAGACCTTCAATGTCAATGAAAGGATAAACAAGTGCATTTAGTTTTTTCACAATTAATTTGACAGAGCATCCAAATCACACATTTTTCACATATATCACAGGTTTTGTATTTGGACTGGGAATGCATGGACATACCCAATTCCAGTAACTCTGGTAAGGAAATTAATGGAGGAGCTGGTGTCATCATTACGAATCTAGAGAAAATATAGATACATTGCATCAGTTAAGCTTGAATTAAAAACACAATTCTGATACAGTCTAGTATGAATGCTTTCCCCGACACTCACCTTCTCCAGTTTCCGTAGCTTGCCAGTTTGTAGAAACTCATCAATCTTTTCCGCAATTTTAGCTCCCACACCATCCTGTTGAAACCAGTGAGTGTATTGTGATCAGCATTGATTATGCAAGATGTGCAGAGCAACTAAGTTCTGTTGACTGGCAAAAAGCTATGACAAACATTTTTAGGCTACAGTGGAGGGTACCACATAACAGCACGTTAGTGGTTGAGAGGACAGATCATAGGGGAGTCATTCTGTCCAGTTCAACAGGGCTATCACTGAGGGATTTTAAGATATTATAATGAGATCCAGTGAATCTGATCAGCTCACCATGAAAAGTATCAAAAAAAGTATCAAAAAAATAAAGACATACCATAATAAAACTCAAGGGTTTCATTTGAGATATGGAACATGCTTCTAGTATCAAACTGAATAGACCACAGATAGGAAGTTCAACAATATGCTCAATTGTGAACCCAGAACCCACCAAGTCCAACAACACCCTCAAATGGGATGAGAAGCCCAATAAAGCATCCTCTATCTGTGTCAATCAGAGAAGCTCAATGTTGATCAATGTTGAATGTTGTTGAAAGTAAAATAATTCTGGTGATTTCCTGTAAAAATATCGACTTGGCAATACAAAGTCAGCCACTGAAGGCATTAAAATTGCACTATACGCACCAGTTTTTTGGCCTCTGTACCACTTTTGATCTTCTGAGGGTACTTAGAAATGGTAGATGCTGCTTTCCTAAAGACAGGACACAAGAGACATGATGTGTAAACAGGGTAAGAAATTGCTTCTTTTGAATTCCAGTTTTTACAAGGTGGGACAAATTACTTTCATCCCCTCTTTTATCCCCTGCTTATTAAACTTTTAGACGGCCATGCAACTTTTGCTCAGGTCACCTAGAGGAAAATGCGAAATATCCAGTATATTTTCTATGCATATGGCCTCTGAATGCATTTAATAGTGTAACTGTCTTGCCTAGGACTGGTGAATATTTTTTGACATCCCTATGTTTGTTCCTAGATGTTGTTGTCTGCTCTTAACAGTCAGCAAAACCCCACTCTCCACAAAACACACCACCACTGCTGAGAACTGAGTCTCTGCAATTCAGGGGAGTAATCTTACCTGTAGGCATTGTATTTGTGTATTGCTCTGTTGACATTTTTCTCGTAATTGGCCAGCTCTGGAAGTGGAAGAGAAACAGCACATGACTGTTAAGATTTGGTGGTGTCTAGATCTGTAGTTTATTGCCAGTAGGAAGTGCCAACTCAGCTGGAGCAGAAGGGATTTAAATAACAGGGCACTGTCAGCGTAAGAGAAGCTTGAAATCTCTTACCAGCCTAATAAAAGTGCTAAAACATGATAAACAACATGATTGTATAATATCTTTGTTTTATTTAACAAATCCTGGATAAAATAGTAACCCATTTGTATTATGAAGCTTGGTACGTTAACAATGGAATACAGCTGACATGCTAGCTACTGTTAGCTCAGCTCAACCGCCTACCATCACATACCGACTAGAAAGTCTGTTATTCCTTCATTTAAGGATTCCTGGGGCGCTTTCCTCTTACTCATCGTTGACCTGTCGCGTTCTCAACTGTATGGCGGAAATTAAACTGCTCTTATTGGCATGAATGAAAGGTTAATGACTTTCTTTATAATCTTAGATGCAAAGTAGCACGTTAGCTAGCTCAAGCTAAACAATGACCGAACAACGTATGGGGGCAGGGCGTGCGTAAGACGTCAGCGATTCTTAAAGTGACGACATCCGCATTTTGTCAAAAATAATTTCTAAAATGTACTTGATTCTAAAATTCACTCTGAATAAATAAAAATACTTTGTGAGCGCTCTGCAGTGTGTGTATGAAATTCATTGACATATCTGATTCTCCTTGAACACCATGCTGCATTTTAATGACATTCATTTTCAAGAATTCAAAAATATACACCTAATGTGACTTTATCATAAAATATTTATCATCAACAATCAATAACTGAAAAACAGCTTTAGACAAAGGAAAACAAATCACACATCAATCAATGATACTTCAATAATGTTGACTTCATTGTGAACCAGTGCAGGGACCTCTTGAGTTTGGTTTACAGTACATCTGCCATTTTCCCTCCATGGGAAGGTTACATGTTCCGTAGCAAAGTGTATTATGCCTTCAGTGCTCGGTTCATAATCATAATCTAGTGTGCCTCTCTCTTGTTTTGTACTGCTGCATAATTGCAATTTCCCCTCGGGGACAATAAAGAGCAATCTATCTATCTGTCTATCTATCTGACTATAATCTAGATTTTTTCAATTCTCAAAATGAGACTAGATCTTTACATTAAGATAATCCATAAAACAGCAAGCTTCAAAGTATTAAAACAACTACAGATGGTACTACAAGACCCAAGTCTGCCTGTGTTAGGAATCTGTTTTGATATATACTTTGTCCCTGGAGAAGATCTTGATGGCCTCCTCCATTTCAGACAGCCTGCTATCAAGATGAGCACGACGTGAGCGAATACTCAGAGTATCTGCTCTGACCGGGAGAGACAGCAGCTCACCCACCAGGGACTGATGGGCTAAGGAGAAACAAGGCAGAAAAGAATCAGACAGGCCAATGATTACTTACAAGTAAGTGAATGCTGTCATAATTATTGCAGAAATGAACAGGAGCAGAAGCATACCCTCTTTCAAGGACTGCAGTGTATCCTGTCTCTCCCTCTCTAGCATCAGGGTGTGACCAGCCTGGGATGGTCGGATCAGGTGTGTTCCTCCTCTTCTCTTCCTGTTCCTTACGCCACTCTTCTTTCCTTTCCTCAAGACTGTGTTTGACACGGTAGTGAAAAGAAGGGAGTAAAAAAAATGTCCAAAAAAATAATAATCTGCCATGTTTCTGGCAAATGGCTTATTTGGCAACTTATTATGAATTAATCATAGGAATACTCACTACTGAGGCACCCGTCCCTTGACTGCACTGGGCACAGGCTTATCTTTGAGGTTTGTCAATGACTGGGACCGACGCAGCACAGTCTTCCCTGCAACCCGTGCATTATAGCTTATGAAGTCCATGGTCTTCCCCTCAACCTGTAACTGTATCCATATAAAGCACTTTATTGAGCTAATAGAACTCAAGGTTTGCTAGGTGATTTCTTTGGAAGAAAAAAAGTGCTCAAATCAACGTTTTACTCTTTGTTTATGTATCTGAAAGTAAATATGTATTTACTTGCAAGTTCTCGTTCCCTATAGAATTGCAGGAGGCTGGGCGTCGCAAAGCAGAGGGAGAGGCACTAGAATGTGGTCTGGGGGGGGCCGCAGACACACAGTTAGAGTGGCCCCTCAGAAAGTTTTGACATTGTGGCTTAATAGATGGGCTAGCCTCCTGCAGGAAGGAGAGAGACTGAATTAGAAGTAAACCAGAGTAAATAACTCAAGGAGGTCCATTTCCTGCAAACAGACCTCTTACCTGTAGCTGGACCATAACCCTGGATGGGACATCGTGGTATTTGGGGGAGGTCCAGAGAGCTTTGACTGGAGCAGGGCGGGAGTGTGCTCTCTCAGCGTCCTGCTCTTTGCAGCGCTTCTGGATCTCCCTGAGCCGCCGCACATTCTCTTTACCATAGTCACGCACCAGCTGTTCTGAGGGACAAGGGACACCAAAGAGTCACAAACATTGTCTAAATTACTTTTTTAGGCTTCATGATTTCCATCATGAAGACACCAATGGGGGAGATAATGTCAAGTTGCTGACTTTATATGAATGCAACTATGTTGTTAATACAAAGATTTCTAATAATAATAATAATAGATTTAGATGTTCAACACTCAGTAATCAAAATTAGAAACAAGAGCAGACATTGACAATACCCTTCAAAACAAAACAGAACTGCCCAACTTTTAAGAGCACAGCTTTACAGAGATGATAAAAGGACCTGCAGTCAGCACTGACAAGCCAGTTGCACTTACTTTGTTTAGGGGCAGTAGGGGTTAAGGAGACCCCCTCTAGTTTGAGCAGGGCTCCCACTACACCTCTCTGTCCTCGTTCCAGGATGTGAGTGGCATTAGGACCAATGCGGGGAGGATGGGTAGGGGTACGAGAACTGTAGCAGCCGGGGTACAACACATGGTCTGGGGCCAGCGGCCCTGAAAGTAGGGCCAAAGTCCCATCACGGTTTCCCTCTAAACGACCGCGAGCTGGAGGAAGAAAGATGATTGAAGAATGTTGCTTGTAGCTAACACATACTTTGTAACACAACACAAACACATGTAAGGAAGATGTTACTTTAATAAAGTGGTTCCATGGGAATGGCCTGATCAGGAAAACATCTCCTTAAAAAAACGGAGCTGGTATTGTAAGATTGTAAAATTGTTATGTTATAGGCACAAAGTTTCATGTGTAAATGAAACTTTAACTTTACTATGACATTTTCATTAGTGAATAGTGTTGTGCTCGGTTACTCATATGTCTGATGCACAACTGACAACAGAAACACTAATATGGAAGCTCACAGATAACAATGACTCCAGTTTAAAAGTCAAAAGCAATACTGCTACTGCTGATCGTACCGGAGGCTGGTCGTTTTTTGTAGTACTCGGGGAAAAGAGAAGGATCCGGCGGGATGGGCCCAGATATCCTAGAAGGCCCCTCACACATCAGAAGCTGCTTGAATTAATCATTAGAAATGTAGTTACAATACCAGCAAACAATATACACAGATGCATATAACATGTTTCACCTATGACTGAGCTGAATAGGTTACCTAATATTTCGAGATTGTAAATAATTAACGTTAGCAATTCCCTGAGTATATGACTAGCACCGACGCTGTTAGCCTACTTTGCTTAGCTAACGTTAGCTAACTAAGTTTGCTAACCAACTGCTCGTTAGGGTTATCTCGACGAGAGATCCTGCTCTCCTTGCGCTTTAACTGGCATGAAAAACAACAACGCGTTAACATGATCATCGGACAAATCATTTGCAATACGTGGGAATGAGAAAACCTGTACTGAGTTCAGGTAGGCAATTTTATACTATGTTTACGTTTACATTTACATTAACTAGCCAATTTACCTTTGAAGTTGTTCTGTTTCTCAATTGAGGATTTGACCACGCAGATTGATGACGCCGTAGTATCAACAACAATTCGCAAAGTCGTCACCATGGCAACGGTGTAGGCACACATAGACTTAGAGTTGATAGAAAGGCCATCCGATTCGATTCGTTTGACTGATAATGAAATGTTGGATTTTTTTTTTTTATAAATCATTTTATTTTATAAATAAAATGGCCATCGTCACTGTGTCTATAGCCATTTATATTAGCAGAATTGCACCCCTTCACATTTCCAGATTTACCTATTCTTGAAAACAACTCAACTAAAATAAAATACACAAAAAGCAGGCGGACAACCAAGGCACTAATAACCCTAAATGATAGAATTTGAGACCGGTTGGACTGACCACTGGATTGGTCTCTTGATGACATAATCACAAGTCTTGGCTCCCTTGTTTCTTACATTGAAGAGACATGTTCATATTCAAAACACTAAACTGAAATGTCCAAGATGATTCATAAGAACAAAATAGAAAGGGGGATACCACAGACCCAATTACTTAACTTGTTGTTAGTCCTGACGAGATAGGCTAATTGTTTTCCTTATGCCTAAAAAAACACCTTTGCCATTCTAGCAGGCCTATTTCTATTCTAATCCTGCGGCTGGCAGTCCAACCCATAGACATAATACGTCTATGGCCCAACCGTCCAACTGTTGATGCTGCCAGAGGGCCCTCTAGTGCCCTCTAGTGGCGAAATAGTCTTATTACCCCAAAGTAAATACAGAACGGCATTTCCACAACAATGTGCTAAAAAACTTGTTTCTTAGCGTCCTAAGAAACAAGTTAAAATATCCCATAGATCATAAAACTGTGGCGATTAAATGTGATGTGTTAAATGTGAAAAATGAATGCCGCATGTTACAGTTGTGGCAGCCATCAATCATTTTAATCTAACCAACTTTCATATCTTCTTTAACAGTATATGTCCGCCATAGTTTAAGCAATTTATCCTATGAATTTCAGTTTTCTAACGCTTGGTATTTCCCTTTTGTGGTTACTTGACTTTTTATATTATATTAGTTAGTAGCTATTAGTTAGTATTAGTATTAAGTTTTAGATTCAATTGACCAGCCCTTGAGAAAAAGGACCAGGGCATATACAGATCCCACAATACATTTTCGAAGGATATTACTCAAACATCGCAGTAAAGCTAGTTCTATAAGTCCTTCCTGTGCGGATGTTATCGGAATATTGTATAGTTGTGACACAATAGGGCAGAAAAGCTACTCCAAAGTACCAAATGGTTATTAACAAACGTACTACTGAGGACCAAAGACTCACTATATGTCCCTATAGGAATATTATAGGGATTCCTCCTTGGGGTGTTGACATTGTTTCCCTTAGATCACCAAAAACATTTAGGATTTAGTCAACAACACACAACATACTTGAACAGTATTCTGCTCAATGTCAATTACACAACGGCCCCGCCCTCGGTGAGCGTGAGTCGCGCGTGCCCAGTCTGTCTGTCTGCTTTCTCCTTCACTGTGCCCCATTGCGCGACACACAGCATTGTAAAACTCTGCGCATCGCCCCATAAATAAAGGTAGGCAATACGTGACTTTTACTAAATATTCTTCGCCAAAACTTATTTCCTTATGGGGTCTAACTGCATGGCTATGACATTGTGGCTGACACCCGTCGTTTGACTGTTAAATACATAGGAGTCAAGCGTTTAGGGTGGGAGTGAAAGTCTGCAGTAGGACTGTGGCAGGGCTACAATGCCCGTTCAGGCCTGCCAAGCGTTTGGCCCATTAGTCTGAAATCCTCAACTAATAACTGAATTAAAGTCAAATCAGACTAAGGGGTGTCTTCTGACCGAATTAGGCGATTACTGTTGGCTACACGGGGCAGGAGGCTCGATATCCTCTGCAAATCACATAATGTGGCGTTATTGCTTTTAGTGTACAATCCTCAGACGGTATGGTATAATTGCAAAATATAGTTAGTGTATAATAAAAGTTAGATTGGCCATTTTAGTGTTTGACGTACAGCGTGTCCTTGCTGACGCACGAACAATGGAAACCAGTGGACTGACTCTCTTAAAGGGCAAATAAAACACCCGTCTGCTGAGGCGAAGGGGAGACGTGATGCCATAAATCTGGTTAAAATGTGACCTGGTTGTTTGTGGAGAAACACGAGATCTGTTAGCAGCTCAGTAATAAAGTCCGTTGTCACCTTTACGCAAGCTGGTGAGTAAATGCATAAACGGTCAAATCTCAGATTTGAAAGTGAAACTAAAGGTGATTTGGTTTTTGAATGAAACCCTACCTACGGCTGGAGGACATTTTAGGAGATCAGTCGCTATCCGAAGTTCTGAAATCACCCCCCCCCCCCTTGCCCAGGCCAGCGGTGACTTTCACTGGTCGTACTGGTCTTACTGGTAGTTGAAATCTCGTATTATGGTTTATTATTTGGCAGTGTGAATACAGTGGACACCAGTATGCCTTTCCACCGGGGAACAGGTGTTGGCCCAGTACTAACGTTTGTCATCATTAACCTTGAAGTCCACAGGAAAATAACCTTGACTGTGAATCTCACGAGGAGCAGTTGTTCATAATATGGAGGCGTGAAGTGAATGCATTGCCAGCCTGTGTACTGTACATTCAGGCTATCATTTCCCTTGGTGTCACTTGACTGCTCTTGACCTTATCTCCGGCTCACACAGACCTCCTGCCTTACGCCACACAGACCTGCTGGGCTGGCACGTTATCAGTAGGTCTGGTGAATGTGGGTTAACAGCCTGTTCACTACATTTTTACGCTTTTTTTTTGGTCCATTATGGACTCATATTGTGCAGCAGGCACCTCATTTTGAATGAATTATATTATCTGGAAACTGTTCACAATGTATTTTAGGCATTCTTCATGTGCCACTGCACCAAACTGCTCATTTATACAGAGGTGGCAATTATGGGTTTAGAGTGAAACAGGAGTTAGCTTTTCTTCAACAAACATGGATAAAATAATTTGTCTTTGTTTGGTATGGTTCATTAGGTTGTGTTACTATCAGCCAACTACAACCCCCGTCTTGTTGTTTGTGTGGTAGCTGTTTTCCTGTCTCGTATTTGGGTGATTTATGGGAGTCACTGTGACCCCGGAGCTCGCTGCAGGTTGTCACCGGATGTCGGGGGCAGCAGAGTGTGTGTGATTGGGTTGGAGGTTTCAGTGTGTGTGCGTTTGCGTAGCTATATTCTGCAGGTACAATACAGGAGGATAAATGTGTTTTTATAGGGGTTTTAATAAACTGAACAGGGAAGAGCACCCACTTTGAAACTCCAGTCACATGTGTCGTAGTGTCAGGTTCACCTGGGTTAAATATAGAACGGGGTTTGGAAAGGTGGAAGAGGTCAAAACGAGACCGAGGGGGGGAGGAGGTGAGAAGGTGGTAGGGTGTGTGGAGTTAACTGACAGAAACAGTTCAGGAATGGCACCAGGTCAGCAAAATGCCCGCTCAGATCAGCAAGCAGACTGTTGAGACAGCACAGAAGACACGACTGACCCATGGCGTGACTCATAGCGAGGTGTTTGTGTGTGAGGAAGAGGGAGATTCTTAAAGCACCGCATCGACTTTTTGGGGAATTGGCTCGTTGGTCAACTTACCTTTTACATGTTAAGATAGGAGTGCCTTGTATCCTGTACACATGCTAACGTGTTAGCATACAGATTGTAAAGTGCCTATAGGCAACTAGCATTATTAAATGTAAGATGATCGACCTTTTTGTAATTGGTGTTGGGTTTTTTCTGACAATCCTCTCGTCACATAAAGGGTAAGTTGACCAACCGGCCAATTTCCCCAAAAATCAGAGCAGTCCTCAAACCACTACATCATCTCTGAACGCGGATACAACGTTTTACAAAGACATGTTTGGAGGGAGTGTACATGTATAAATGGTGCTGTGCTCCACCTGCCTGTAGGTGAGGTTTGAGAGAATGAAAGAAAGGTGAGTGACATCGTGACATGACATCATGTGACATAGGTGTTTTAAAGTGTTTTCAACCTAAGGCTATTGGACAGATGCTTCCCTGTATGCTAAAGCTCAGGCTATGAGCCGTGTGTTTGAAATGGGACCCGGTATTTTTGTCACCAGTGTATTTGGTGCTGTTGTTTCTGTGCATTTGTAGGAGGGGCACCAAGGCAGCCAGTTATATGCAGGGGCCATATACAGGCCTTATCATGTTCACAAGTGCACCAAGTTCATATGTCCACCAACTGCTGGCCATTGTACAGACAATGTGATGCAATAGTTGGCTAGGTTATTGTATAGCTAGGAGACCAGCTCTGAGTAGACGCTCTGTACATTGCACACATTCACACAAAGCAACGACCAGCTGTTCAGAAGCAGACAAGCCCACATATTGTACACTGTTGTTGTACAACAGTCTGAGACCGCTTGCCAAAGTTTCTGTTGTCCCTCCTTGCACTTCCCTCCTCTGAAGAGTCATGGCAGAGAAAGGAGTGCAGAGCGTGGTGCAGCAGGAGGACAGGACAGGAAAAGGCAAGCAGGCAGAGAACAAAGACCACTCATGTTGCCACAACACACCCAAGGGACCTGGTGAGTGTGGAGGGGCTGGGCGGGTAACGACAGACGACGTGTCATCAGGGTCCCGGGACTGAGCTTTGGCTCCATTGTCCTGGACAGAGTCTTGTCTCCATCTTTAGCAGGATGTGATAGGTGAGAGTGAACAGTATCTGTTATCCAAGGCACTCTTCACAGATAAAGGTTAAAAATCCTTTATTCCATTGGCGTGAGAGAGACAAAGGAACGAGGGGGATTCAATAGCAAGAGTTGAATCATGTCTTCAGCTTGTCATTCACCTTCACAATTACACGTGCATGCATGAGCGGGCACATGACCTGCAGTGACCCAGGGGACCCTGATGGCAGTGTAAAGCCCAGTGCAGTGCAGCGGGGTGCAGGAGTAGTAGTTGCTGACTAACCAAACCGACTTGCGCTTACTTTGGCATTGCAGTGTGTAGTAGTGGCAGGGCAGACCTATTGCCACGGCTTGCATATTTCTTTACATATTTCACATATCTCTTCACAATGCTGCTGGCATATCAGGGATGCTGTTAACCGTGAAATAGATCCAGGCATGCAGCAGCATTCCTTTATTGGATGGCTGTGTGGTCTTTTAAAAACTGAACTCAGCATCATGTCTGGTCCCGCCATTGTAGAGAATCAGTTGCATTAGTTGGACGGCTTCTGCTGCTTCTGCTAATGGACTGAGGCCAGGAAATCAATAGGGTTAAAGTGGGAGATGCAGGGAGAGGGAAAAAAGCTGTATATCAGCAGCACCCAGATCAGGTTAAGGCCCCCTACAGATGCCCACTGAGCACTAGATGTCTTTTCAATGCTGCGTTTATACTTATACGTATACTTATACTACTCATACAGCCCAGTTTTAGACCAAGCAGTAAATACATTACTACATATTAAAACAATGCATTAACAGCTGGAGAAATAGAAAGCTCAGAAACATCCATATGTACAAGATAATGCTTTAAATTTTGTAGACGTAGATTTTTTTTGCAGAACTTTCTCTTTTAAACCCTGTGCAGACTAGTATGAGCCTAGATGGCAATAGACCATTTAGATGTCTTTTAAACAGAATAAGAAAATTGCTCAGTGGATGAGACGAACTTCTGCTGGTTCAGCTTAAAAAACTAAAGCCTTCTGTTGGTCAGTAAGGAGCAATGCTTTGTGTGTGAGCATAGATGCTGCTGTAATGAAGCGATGTGGTTTAAATTGTATGTCTTCAAGAGTGCCGTCTCTATCGCAGTCAGTCGCAATGCAGCTTCCTCTTACGTGCTTTACTCCATGTGCTTTCTAGAATCATTTAGCTTGGATTTGTATGTAGCATCTGTTTTTAGCATTATTCTAAAAGCCAGTTGACCTAGCTGTGCACCGGTCAGGTTGATGAAACGTGCGTGTGTTTTCATTTTGAAACCTTTACCTGCATGTCTATTCCCACAGGCATAATGGCTGTCCCTCCTTCATACTCAGACCTGGGGAAATCTGCCAAAGACATCTTCAACAAGGGCTATGGTAAGTCAACAGTTCTCACATATTTGCCGAACTGTTGCTCGACATTGCTATCTCATATCCTCCATTATTGATTTGGAATGAACCAGTGTTGAAGCATCCATCTTTACCTTTTTTAAAATGTTCTCCATATATTTTCTCCGCAGGCTTTGGAGTTGTGAAACTGGACCTGAAGACCAAGTCCCAGAGCGGCGTTGTAAGTTCAACAGTTCTGACCGCTTTGTAAGCCTGTTGTCTTTAAGCTTCACGTCTAGACCTCGACCTCGGGGCTCTGCAGTGTGGTTCAAACGGCTGACTCACTGAACTGGCAGCGGTCCATGCCAATGTGTGTTTTCTGCCTGACACACAGTCAGCAGAGTACGAGTGTGCATCCAACCACCTCATCCTCCTTTTCCTTCAGGCAGTCAGCTGCATCATGGAGGGAAAAGCCCTTCATTTCACCCAGTATTTAGTTTGCTCCAGCCCTGCAGTGTTTTCTGTTGCTACAAACTGGTTGCCGTGGTAAAACCATGATGAGTACTTGGATACAGAAAGCCCCACATGCCACAAAACTCATTCAAAACCTTTGTAAATGCATTCCATCAGTGTGTCACAACTCACAGGATCCAGCTTTTAGTTTCTGAAGGAGGACTTTTCATTTTTCCAAGGGAGCGGATGTATTGGTCGAATGTAAATCTTGCGAGGTTCTCCCTAACTTTCTCTCTTTTCTTGTCTTTTCTCTGCTTCCTCTTTGGACGTCCCTATCAGATGGTAAGAGTGTGTGTGTATGTGCGGTTGTGATTAAACGCAGGTGCATCGCAGGGTAAGCCCGTGAGACAAGTTGTGCTTGTTTGTGTGTGTGTGTGTGTGTGTGTGTGTGTGTGTGTGATGCAGGCTTTCTTCCCAGTATTTCATTGCAGCAGTAGCTCCTCCAATTGACACCATACCCTCTACTGCTACAGCCACAATAGATGCAACCTCTCCCTATTTTCCCCACTCATCATCTCTCCATGAATCCTCTCAGAAGAGCATCTATTACTCCTAAAGTTGTATATATATATTTTACAATAACCTGTCATTAAAACCTGAGAGGGATTGTGTGGCAGATGTGGAGAAGCGATGCTTTTTTTCTCTGTTTGTTCTTCCTGTATTTTTCCTTTATTCTGGCTGATAGTTTTCTCTCCCCCTCTGATTTCCACGGATGTGCTCTCTTAACATGGTGCTTTCTGCTTCCCCTCCCCCTCATTTTCCCTCTCTCTTCTTTGTTTACGCCTCTTCCTTCCCCTCCTTCCATCTCTCAGGAGTTTGCCACCTCTGGCTCCAACAACACAGACTCAGGGAAGTCAGGTGGCCACCTGGAGACCAAGTACAAAGTGAAGGAGCTGGGCCTCAGCTTCAACCAGAAATGGAACACAGACAACACCCTGAGCACAGAAATCACCATGGAGGACCAGGTGAGTCAAAAAAACAGAAAAACAATTTATCAAATCAAAACAAAAGAAGTTTGCTTGTTTTCTTTATGACCTTAAAAATACATTTTCAGATGAACTATTAGCTCACGGTCTGTTTCCCTGTGTGGGTTGTCTACCTATAGCTGACTAAGGGCTTGAAGCTGGCTCTGGACACGTCGTTTGTGCCCAACACTGGGTAAGATCCATCCTGTTCATTTTAAATAGTTGGATAAAAGATCAAAAATAATAATAAATATGTGATACTCAGAAATCAAAGAAAATGATTTACACTTCCCTTCTTCCCTCCGTAGCAAGAAGAGTGCCAAGCTGAAGACAGGCTACAAGCGTGATTTCGTCAACGCGGGCTGCGACCTGGACTTCGACATGTCTGGTCCCACGGTCCATGCAGCGGCTGTGCTGGGCTACGAGGGCTGGCTGGCCGGCTACCAGATGGCTTTTGACACGGCCAAGTCTAAACTGACCCAGAACAACTTCGCCTTGGGATACAAGGCCGGAGACTTCCAGCTTCACACAAATGTGTGAGTAGTCGGACTCGGGGGAGAGAGGCAGGAAAGGGAAGTGATCGAGGGCACGAGAGCAGCAGTAAGAGACAAAGTTGTATCTCCAGAGAGGAATCATGAAGTTCAGCCTAGCCTAAAACCCGACTGACCCCGAGGTTGATTTTGTTCCTTCTCTGCTTCTTCCTCTGTTCTCACATCGCTGTATTGGTGTTTTGGTGCTTTTATTTCAGTAACGACGGCACAGAGTTCGGTGGCTCCATTTACCAAAAGGTGAACAGCAACCTGGAGACGGCGGTCAATCTGGCCTGGACGGCCGGAAGCAACAATACAGTGTTTGGAATTGGAGCCAAATACCAGCTGGACAAGGACGCCTCCCTGTCTGTAAGTATTGGATGTAACTAACGCATAACTCCCACCCCACTCTCACTTGAGTTATGAGTTGCTGAAACTTGCAAGCTATCGGCTACGTGATCTGCAGTTATTGACCTCTGAGTAAACCACTACAAGCCATACGGACTGATGTACCAGGTAGATGCGTCTCATGAATGACTGCGCACCTGCTTTATTGATGCTGTTTCTCCCCGCAGACCAAAGTCAACAACGCCTGCCTGGTTGGAGTTGGATACACACAAACCCTGAGGCCAGGTAAGCTCATCACTTGTCCCCTCGTCCACTTCCCGTACCGTCGGCTAGGAGAGCGTAGCCGGCTTCGGTAACCGACTCATACTCTTTAACACTCTCCCCTGCAGGAGTGAAGCTCACTCTCTCAGCTCTGATTGATGGGAAGAACTTCAACACCGGCGGACACAAGGTCGGCATGGGTTTCGAGCTGGAGGCGTGAGGGGTTGAGGGGAGAGACGGGGAGGAGAGGAAAGCAACGTGGGAGAGAGAGAAGAACAAGCAAAGAGCCCAAATGTGACAGCACCTCAAAAGTCCACTGGACACCACCTTAACACATCTCCCTTCTGAATCCTACACATGCACACAGACACATGCATCCGTTGGCCTTAACCCTACGACCCTTAGCACCCTCCAAGACCTCCAGCACTGTAATCAAGAAGGAATAAACAGATATTTTTATTGTTATTTATTTAGGTTCTGCATTATTTACAGGTTCCACAGCAATACAAACTTATAAGTATTTATACAGCAGTACAGCAAAAGAACATCCTATTCACCAAATATTGTGGTACTTTTGACCAGTTTGACCAGACAAAGTACACTCCCTAGGTAGTAGATCTGTCCTGGTCTCTCAGACATATCGTGTATTCTTTATCAGATGAGATTGAAGCACCTTTCTTCACGGTGGAGTCAGCTCCTTTAGCCTCACGTCTACATTAATGACATTAATAGAGGGTGCTTGTTTTGTTATGTTGTGTTTTTCGTTGCATGTTCTCAAAGCCAGAGGGAAGTGTTAAGTTTGGTTAGGGTCCTGAATAAAAGAAGTTTCATCATCACACTGACAAGTACACTGATAAGACTATAAACTGATGCAATAAAAGCAGCGAATGAGAAATAAGCAGGAAAGACAGACAGACTAATCCTTCTGAAGTGGCTGGTTTTGACTCCAGCGTTCAACCTCATTAACAGTTGTACTGTGTACCTTCAGTTGCCTAAAAATCTCTATTTTTCTGGTCCTGTTTTGCAAGGGCTGATGGCAATTTGGAACTCAGTGTCTTCTCTTTGTCTAGTCTCTCTCTGTGTCCTGTACCTGTTCTACCACTACCACTTCACTCTGTCTGTGCCGTGCTTTGGATAGGGGAAGAGAGTCAACAGTTAAGACCTCAAACAGATTTTATTGATTTCATGGAATAAAGAATGTAAAACACTATTGTCCATCGCTGTCTGTCTGTGAGTCACGAATCTTCTCTGATAAGACACGGAATAGGCGAAGGAATGGAAGAGTGTTTGTGCTTACAGGTCCCAGGGGATCGGAAATGGAAAAAAACCTTACAGCAGAACAAATCATTGTATTCAAATACAGTCTTCACTATACTTTCTTTTAAAAACATGATAGAAATGTCTTAATACTTCTAGTATCTTAGTATCTTCCAACATAATGACAATCTTCCAGCTATCTTTCAATACACACATAAACCGAAACTACAGGATATCACATGAACTTGACAATATGTAACATCACCCAACACTTTGTACTGTCAATATGCATTATATTTGTCAGAGTTCCAACAGTTGGGACACGCAGCACAGTGAGCAGTCACGCCTGCATGCATGACTTCATTCTCTCTGGGGTATTACTAGGAGCCAGGATAGAGGTGTAGCTTTGAAGCAAAGTGTAAAAAAATCTTGAGGGAGTTTGGGAATATTGCAGTAGTAGCCAGATACAAGTTAAAGTGACTTATATACTCAAAATGCAGGCAGAGACAAGCCAGGGATAAGCTACAGTAGAACGGCTGCAAGAACACAAAAAAATAAAGAAAACTGTCTGCAGGCTTGGTTGCCGTCATATATATCAGTGGGCACAACACCACTGAAAAACGTCTGACACAACACTGTTACAATCATTCAGCATATGGAAATAATACCCCCCCCCCCATTTTTCATTCTCAATCCAGAAGCACTCAAGGGTTTATTAAAATATAATTTGTAACTTCAAAATAAAAGTCTAGCAAGAAACACTAATAAACACTAAAAAACAATGAAATATAGGGTAGTTACATAACACAAGGTTCAAAGCAGACAATATCAAATCCCACCATTTTTTTAGTAATCAGAAACATACACAATCATGAAATCCTCATTAAATAGTCTGTATCTTGATAAAAGTCCACCATGTGGAGAAATGCACCAACAATTATAAACTAAAATGCAACTGAAATGTATAACTACAAAACGAGTACAAAAAAGAGAGGAATATTTCTGGAAAAACAGATTCAGTTTCAAACTGTATGCAGGCTGCAAGCGAAATGTCTTCGACGTTATCGCTCATCAAAGACAGAATGTGATTCAATGCACTACATGGAGGCAAACCAATATTCTCCTTTAAGAGACTGAAGTAGTGGTTTAGGGTTATCAATTGGCTGATCACTAATTTCATGAAGCAAATATCTGCCAATAACAATCAGCAGCAGGTGAACGGGAGCATCCTGTTCACACAGCATCCTCCGTAGAGCAACAGCTGGGCCCTCCTCATGCAGTTTGCCATCCTCTCCACATGGAGGCAGTAGAGTGCCACATTTAACCAGCACTGAGACTCTTCAGGAGAGATCGCTGGAGAAACTCTGCCCTCCGCTCAGCCATGTCCACTCCCTCAGCATCTAGGGCAGATGTAAACAGTGATGTACGTTTAGATAAAAATAAATGTCATCACATAATTCAGAAAATCAAAAAGTAAAAGGGTAGTTGAAATGTTGCCAAAGCGCCCCAGAGTATGGACACCTAACCTCTAAGTATATGTGTACCGACCTGATCCAAGGATGGGTACTGACAACTAGCTAGCATTAGCTTAGTACAGTTGTACAACGCAGCAGGCAGCTGCTTGCCAGAGGTACACGACCAGGACGTATTTACCTCCACACTGCTGTCTGATTCCTGGATGGTGTCATGCAGTAGACTCTGGAGTCGACTCTCAAATGTCCTGCTCTCCTCCACCAGGGACTCGTCACTGAAAACACACCAAAATATATTCACCCAGATATTACTCATTGTAAAAAAGATGTATATATGGGAAATGTTTTTGTGCCTTCTAAAAGGTTATTTGATCATGATTAGAGTATGTGGATAGTAGTGGGGTAAGTCTTGGAAAAAAGTCGATACAATGCAGCTTCTTTAAATTTACTGAATTTCAAAACATTCTGAAAGTTGCCTTCTATGTGTGCAAGTTTGTGTGTATGTATATGTGTGTGTGTGTGTGTGTGTGTGTGTGTGCGCGTGCATGCACTCACAACTGCTGTAAGCTGTGTCTGGGGGTCAGTAGCGGGGGGACTGAAGAGGGGGTCCGTATGCCATCAGGACTGCCACTCACTGGACTGCGAACCTTACTCTAGATAACAGAGAAGGAAACATATATGAGAGAGAGAGAGAGAGAGAGAGAGAGAAGAGAGAGAGAAAGAGAGAAAGAGAGAGAGAGAGAGAGAGACGTGTACTCACACAGGCGACCTTGAGCAGGTTCCACAGCTCCCTCTGGCGTTTCTCCTGCAGACTCATGAGGACCTGCTCACTCTCTGCCATCCTCTGGACCACTCCCTCCACCTTGGGCAGCAGCTCCATCACACGCTGACGGCACACCACCGTCTTACTGCAACACACACACACACACACACACACACACACACACACCACAAAATAATTCAATTCTATTTTTACCTATTTCTACCAGGGAAAGTCACCTGAGGATGCATCTTCTTCTCCTGCAACGCCCTGGTTGGAATCTTTATGAGAATACCAGTTGTGTCGTGTGTGAATACCTGAGGTGTGTGTAGAAATCTCTGAGCTTCCTCTCATAGAACTGCACAGCCTGAACCACCAAACGCACCACCTCCTGACTGTCCCCTGGACACCTCTGGTCTGACCAGGGGAAGGAGGAGGAGAGATAGACGGACAAAGGAAGTAGGTTTACTTTTACATTCTGAAAGAGACATTTGGGGGTTGGTGTGGAGAAGAGGGAATAAGAAGTGAATGTAAAGTATAAAGTGAAAAGATGCCGATCAAATTCAGACCTCTGGGTTTCTCCCTGAGTTTGCGGAACAGCTCCATGGCCTTTCCCTCCCTGGGAGACAGAGAGAGAGAAGTCGGGGTTAAAATTGGAATAGCAATTGCATTCATCATTAAGTTAGGCTGAGACTGATCATAGTCTTACAGTGTGTCCAGGGCCTCTCCACTCCTCCACGGCTGTCTCTGCAGGTCCACTATGTCTGTCTGCAGCTGCATCATCTCCTCCTCCAGTTCATTCACCTTCGCCTGAAAACACACACACACACACACACGGTTTTAGTCTTTTAGAGTGTATATAAATGCCCCTTGGACACACAGACACAGACACACACAGACACACACACAGACACAGACACACACTCTACCTGACCACAGCTGATAGCAGTCTGCTCCATTTCCCTCCACACACCCAGAAGTTTCTCTGACGCTGGAGAATGCAACCAGACAATCATTAGTCAGAGCTGCACTAGGAGTCTAGATACATGAACTTACCACCGTTACGCCTTTAAGTCTTTGTATGTATTTGTGTTTATTCATCACAATTGCTTAAAACATGCTTAAATAGGTATCGCTTTTCAAGAATATTGGTTAAGGCACCGTGGACATTTTCCATCTAAGCTAAAAACAACAGACAAGCCAAATTAAGATGTATCATATAAAGTAATTGACACGCTGACACAAGCTCTGTATCTCCATATTGGTGATTTTTCATGTTTTCCGGACCGCATGGTCCTCTATGGGTTCAACCCGACCGGCGGTTTAAGTAATGCGATATCGGCAGTTATATTTTCAAGCCCCTCAAGTCATCTTTCATCTCTCAACATCATTTAGTGTCATAGTACCGATCCCTGTGGCTCTCTGCTCCTGGTATTTGTCCATGTCTATGTGCAGGCTGGTGGTGAAGAAGTCCAGCTTGGCCGTAAGTCTCTGGTGCATGGACACCATCTCGTTCTTCTGTTTGGACAGTGACGAGTTGTGTCTCAGAAGGCTCATGCTGAAAGGAAGAGGAGAAAACATGTTTTATCAAATAGGGACATATATAGCGCATATATGTGTGTGTGTGTGAGTGTGTGTGAGTGTGTGTGTGTCCTACATGGCAGCTTTCTGCCCCTGCTGCAGTCTCTGCCAGTCTTCCTTCAGGGAGCGGATGGTGTGCCACGCCTGGCCACAGGTCCTCCTCAGAGGGCTGTAGGGCAGGATGCGCTTAGGGTCCGTCTCTATGAGAAAGACAAAGATGGAGAGAGATGCAAACAGAGGTGGAGACAGTTGGAGACAGAGGTTTGTATTTCTTATCTCTTTGTAAAGAAACACTCAAGCCCCATACGCATAGAAATTGAAAAGAAGATTGAACTGAATTGAATTGAATTGACATAGATAGAAGCAGAAAGAGACAAAGACACTGAGAAGCCATTGTAGAGAAATACAGGTAAAAAAGTACTTTTACACGAGACAAAACGACAGTTGTGTACTCACGGACGAAGCTTATGTTTTCAGGGAGGGTGCGAGGAGTGAACTGGGGTTCATAGCTGCAGGAGGAGCGATCAAACAGGAAGACCAGAGGCAAGTCTGTCCGCCGCCCATCTATCTCCTACAGACACAGAGATGATACTATAGCACAATACACTATTACGGTGTTTACTCACTGGGTGACTCTTACTGTATGTGTATTGTGTGTATTTCTGCTAGGTCTTACTGTGTAGTCTATGGCGCACTGCGTGGCCTCTCCGTGGGGCTCCAAGGCTAGTCCCGCTTCCAGCAGCAGCTCCTGGTTGGCCGGGGGGATGTCGGTGTCTTTTTCTATTCTCAGCTGCAAGTCAGCCACAGTCTCACTGGCCGAGACTGAATATGTCAGGATCTTAGCAGAGACCATGTTCAGAACATGAACCAGCTGGGGGAGAAGACAATGAGAAAGACTGAGCAAAAGTGGCTCTATAACCCTCTACTGTCCGGCTGTGAGTGGGACAAAAAAAACAGAGAAAGAATGAGATGAAATGAATGGACGGATGAATGAGAGAACCTTGAGCTGCAGTATCGTCTCCAGCTGGGAGAAGCAGTCGCTGGGTGTGGACTGGGGGTCCTTGCCTCTCTCCTGAGGGGACCACATCAGCATCAGCTGCAGCCACCGCTCCAGCCTCTCTAACAGCAGACTGTCAAACACGACTTAGGATGTTGCCCTGAGATTCTTCGAGTCATGAGTGAGCGTTTGTGTGCCTGTCTGTTACCTGTTGAGATTGTTTGGCTGGGGCACATGTTTGGAGAAGCGGACCTCTCCCGTAAGGTCCTCATACACCACAATGTCATCATCTTGCTTCATCCTCAGCTTATTGTGCCTAAAAAGGGGAAATAGATGGATTATGTCAGAGAAGGAGTCAGTGAAATGTTTGGAAAAAAAGCAACAAGTACCAAGGGCATTGACGTTGGCGCAACCCACATTTCCTGTAATTCTTTCCTCTGGCAACTCCCTTTTGTACTTTCCTTGTGTGTTGAAATCCAATCATGTAATAATATATTTTTTTTTTATCTGGAATGACGCTCATCATTACTAAACATCCAACTCCTGAAATAAAAATGTCATCGTACGTACGTATTATTATTCAAAAACAAGACTGCAGTGGTAGACGTGCAAAGCAACAATGGGGCTGGGGAACGTTTTTAATTTCGTTGGCTCTGAGAACAAAATACAGAATCAGACAGGGTGAGATTTAACGGGGATGCAATGGGTGTCACCCTGATAGCAGGGTGACACGCATTGACCTTTTTTAAGGGAACTACTTAATTAAGAGGAACAATACTTTTGAACTATGACATTTGAACAAATCAACCATTTGCTTCAGATAAAGAACTTTGTTAAGATAAAGTGTAGCACTACCAGGGAACAGGTTGCCATGTTGGTAAGAAGGGGCGAAATCCTGTGATACATTCAAACACCAGAGTCCCAAAGCTCCAATAGTCCACAGTGACCGTGTACTTCTGTCTCTCAATGAGCTCCGGGGCCTGCAAGAGACGGGAGGAGGATATTGCAAGAAAGAGAAAACACAAAGCTCAGTTATTACCGTCTGAAACACACATAAGAGCTCATGTGCATCCATGTTTCATCACTTACTAGGTACTGCAGAGTTCCCACAAATGAGGTACAAAGGCTGCTCTGGTCCAACTCCTTAGCATAACCCAGATCTATAATCTTATGGATCAACTAAGATTGGGGGAGAGAGTCAGAGAAAGAAGTGTTACTGACAAAATGATATCCTGTAATTACTACTGGATAAGTGTCTGAGGAACACACAGACAGATATGAGCTCTTGATGACAATCTGTCCAACTGTGCATAGCAACTTCTGTCTCAATACCTTAAACCAACAATTGCGTCAGCGTGTCAGATTTACTGTCCTCTACTGTGTACAAAACCTTCAAAACAAGTGTTTAATGGACAAATGTAAACTTGACAGAAGGTAACGTTTGTTTAGTACAATTCCATAAATGTAGCAGTGTGTGCATAAACATGAAAAACAGCATCTTTAATATGTCTGGCCTCTACGTCTGGTTATATAACATGTTTCATTTCTGTGCATCCTATTGCGGTCTGGGGGACGAGGTGCTGTATTACATAATAAACCAGACAGAGGGAGGCCCACAGAGGGAGGTAAGGGCAAGGCAATCCCAAAAGTCTCCGGTAATTGCAGGGATAAGGAGATGGAGTGAGTTTATATTCAATTATATTATAAACTGATAGTCACTGCAACAATATGGCACTCCCTTGTACCTGTCCCACATGAATGGCTAGCCTATATGTGACCTTTTTGGTGAGGTCTGATGTTATATCTGTAACATCATGAAGGTCCGAGCATCTTCAACTCACTCTCTTCTCTCCCTGCTGTAGCACAATGTTCTCCGGTTTCAGATCCCTGTGGATGATCCTCTTCTTATGGAGGTAGGTCAGAGCCGAGGCTGAGGCCAAGAGAAATGGACAGAAAGAGAGAAGAGGCTGCCGGTTAGTAAGAGCCACAATAGCTAATGGACTGTGACTGGTTTATTCATGGCAACAGAATGTAAACGTATCAATCTATTAACGTAAATGTAGAAACGTAATGTAAACAACTGAACCCAAGTATGGCCAATAGCCTGGTTACTCCATGTATGTCCCCTGATACCTAGTGGCCAAAAGACTTTGTCTCAGTTCACAATTGAAACAATATGACCACTTCACTTGTGCGTCAAAGGGTGACTAGGGAATGTGTTGGCCAAGTGTGTTAAATGATGTGGAACTCATAAACTTTGTGTGTGAGTGTATATGTGTGAGTGAGTGTATATGTGTGAGTGTATGTGAGTGAGTGTGTGTGTGGGTGGGTGGGTGTCTTTACCCTAGCTGGTACAGCTTAAAGGGATCACTCAGTATCAGGAAATGTCCATCAATGGGTAACAGGAAAAGGAGTTTCTCTGTCTGTGTGTGTGTGTGTGTGTGTGTGTGTGTGTGTGTGTGTGTGTGTGTGTGTGTGTGTGTGTGTGTGTCCGCAAGACATTATAGACATGTGTTATCCATATGTGTATTATATGTGTTCCTTCAAGTCTGCTGATACAGTGAGTGTTATGAGCGCTGATGTGATTGTGTGTACAGTATGTTTGCAACATTCTCTGAACGGTGACGTACGCCTCTGCATGAGTGTGAGTTGTCGCCATAGTGACTAAGGGCTGAGGTTTGGGGTCAATGATGACATCACGATACTGGTCACCGCGGGTGAACATATCCTCGATACTACAGGAAACTAATCACACCCTGAGCTTACTCAATCACGGAGTCTCTCTCTCTCTCTCACTCACACACACACACACACACACTTACAAACATGCTTATAGTCACGTTGGAACTTGGGATTATACTCACAAATATCACGTAACAGAATCAGAAGAGATCCTTCCCTCAGTCCACAGCAGTTGTCCAACAGGTTTAGGTACTGCAAAGACAAACAGACACTTGATACTTGCATAGCGTGACTTATGGTAAGAAAATGGTCAGATACAGTCTTAGATATGGAGTCTTTCCACGTGAATCTGTCCTCTCGAGGCTTTAGATCTTTCCGCTCTTTAAAAGACACAGTCTACGATAAAATAAATATTTTTCCATCCATTAAGTAGATTGCATGTTTAAGGGATCAGATATTATCTCAGAGGCCATGAAATTCAAAGGGGGTCAGATTCAAGGCAGAAAGAAAACCCAAGCTTGGACTCCATCTCTTTCACTCACTCACACACGAATACACTGCAGTGTAAAAACAATTCAGAGCAGGCCTTACAGAAGAGGATGGCACCACTTTCCCCTCTCTGTCCCCAACCAGTCCACTGGATTGTTGATTTTTATTGCCATACTTCTTGTTTCATTTTGTGCGGTTAGTCTGGGTCAGTGTTTTCTTCTACTTCTGGCTATGTGGTGCCAACTTTTCCTTCTGCTTCAGGCTGAGTACTTGGTTGTTTTCTGGTCAAAAACTAAATTTTTCTGACCCAGAAACACTGGAAAGAAGCCCCTGGTCACTGGACAGTAGTCACAATTCTGCGTCACTGCGTCACAGTGTCAAATGCAACGAGGGTACTCTTAATTGTTGGAGACATTTACCCCCTAATATTTAATTTCACAGGCACTTTCCTAAGGGCATTTTTGTCCCCCCAAGGCTGTTAATTTCTGACACACACACACACACACACACACACACACACACACACACATACATACACACAAACTTGCACACATAGAAGGCAACTTTCAGAATGTTTTGAAATTCAGTAAATTTAAAGAAGCTGCATTGTATCGACTTTTTTTCCAACACTTACCCCACTACTATCCACATACTCTAATCATGATCAAATAACCTTTTAGAAGGCACAAAAACATTTCCCATATATACATCTTTTTTACAATGAGTAATATCTGGATGAATATATTTTGGTGTGTTTTCAGTGACGAGTCCCTGGTGGAGGAGAGCAGGACATTTGAGAGTCGACTCCAGAGTCTACTGCATGTACTGCATGTACAGTACTGCATGTACAGACAGACCTTTCTCAGATCCCCTCCCTGGCAGTACTCCATGGCCAAAAGTGGAAGGTCATTGGTGGCCACCAGTCTCTGCATTTCCTCTGGAACTTCCCTGGCTGCTACCACATTCACATGGTCCAACCTGAGTGAGGAAAGAGAAGCAGTCAATTTATCATGGTTAGAATGTCATATCACAGGTAGCGCTACCTTCTAAACCCGACCATCCATTCCTCCTATTCTCTCTCTGTCTCTCTCTTTCAGTGTTGCATAACTCTGATTGAAACAACGTGTTTCTGACTGTCACAGGAACAGGCGCTCTCTCAGCCCAATAAAACAAGTTGAGGAAAAAGATAAAAAGATAAGAAACACAAATTGATACCAGATCCCAGAGGTTAACGTTTTACACTGGAACCATAACATCAGATAACATGTGATCAGTTTGTGGTCACAGCTGCACTAGCAGGTGGTCATCACTAGAATAATGAGCCGTTGTGAAGTTATTATCAGTAACTGGAGAAAGGTAACAGATAGGGCTCGCTAACCAAACACAGTAATATTTTGTTACCACAGGACTCTTTCTGGCGCAGGGGAGATAAGTCATGCTTTCTCTTAAGGTTAAGGGTCAAAGCTAGTTTTCCTTTAGCTTTGACTTGATCATTCACCAATCATATATTTGCAGTCCAAAAGGCATTACTATGCAAGCTCTACAAACACGTGTCAGGCTCAAAATGCTTGTGAAAGTTGTATGTGTAGAGTGTATGTGTGTCTACATCTGTGCTAAGTGGCTGTAATAATATAATGGTAGGTTGCCATGTATGTGTCCCCTGCCCTGTGGTTTTTCCACTAGTTTAGCGTGGGCACACGGGAGGCTTGTGGTTGTGACCATGTCTGTCTGAAAACAACACACTTGTTAAACCGGGACATGAAAAAAAAAAAAAAAAAAAGACGCTTTTACACCCATGCTCACACCAACAAAGGACACACATACAACTCACAAATAGTCAAAACCCCAGCAAGCTGCCATCCCACTCTAGTGGCAACACACGCAAACTCAAACTCTCATAGACAACAAAGACTTGTGTGAAGCTGCACCACGCACACCAAAGTAGAGCAAGTTGAGGAGGTGGCGTATTACCCTGTCAGAAATAACCACCAAAAAAATACTAAAAAAAACCCCGACACACTAAAATAACCCGAACTGGCATATTGTCGTAATTTCTTAATGTCTTGGGTGATTTTTACCATTTCACAGTACAAATTTAGTCCCTTTGTATTTTGAGAAAACTTGTAAAACAGATGGGTACATATAATTAAAATGTCAAAGTCATAAGCTCGCAGCTTGTCATGGAATGTACCTTGGTGAGTCAGGACAAGTCAAACCAATGTTTGTCTCATATGCCAGAAAGAAGTTTAAACCATGACATCAAAGACCTCACAGGGCAAAAGGTTTCTCCAAGACATATGCAAGAAGAAAATGGGGGTTTTTTTAGAAACAAGAAAATCCCATTTTACAATCTCCATCAAGGAACATAATGTGAAAGGTTGAGTTACATAAATACGGTGTCGTAAGCTACATCGCTGTGGAAAGAGAGATTCCTGAAGCCTTTGTAAACAGAAAGACAAGCTTAGGCAAGATGTTGCTGCTACAAAACAACAAACGACTTGGTAGTTGGGAAATTTGGTCTTTATCGTTACACGCAAACCACCAAAGATAGATGGAACGAAACTGACCTCTTCATGATCTGGATCTCCAGACACCACCTCTCTTTGTTTCTCTCACTCAGCTCCTGACGACACTGTTTTATAGCAATCTGCTCCTCTGTGTCCTGCAAATACACACACACACACACACACACACACACACACACACACACACACACACACACACACACACACACACACACACACACACACACACACACACACACACACACACACACACACACACACACACACACAGATATGTTTAAGCTATCATCTATAGGCTGTTCATTCAGTTGGGAAGGGGAATTAATGTGATACTCAGTAGCCAATTAGCAACAAAAATCTTAAGGTCTGTTTGTTTGATTAGATTGTAAACAATACTTTACACTTTCATTTAACAATTTGCTAAATATGAGAAAAAATCTTTAAATTGTATTTTCATGGTGGACTTAAATTAAAGCATTTGTATAGGATCATTTATACTTTAGAATGTTTGGATAGCAGTATACATCTTTATAATAGAGTAAGGTATTTAGTTAAGGTATAACAAAGAGATATGAAAGATGGAAACAAGAGGGGATAGCATCTTACTTGTCACATTAAACCATGAGGAAGATACAGATACACAACTTACATGGTAGCACCTTTCGCCACCAAATGCATATTATATTTTAACCGGTTGCCAAAAACGATGAGGAAAAGACATCATCAGGAACACGCCTCTCAACTTATACTTCCCACTAACTAAAATACATCATGGACAATCCAGGAAGTAACAATAGCCAATAGTATTGTCACTGATCCAGGAAGACGGGACATTTCCTGAAGAGGAAGTTTAATCATCACAATACAGGTATTAGTGGCAGTAGTGCCCTAATGTGCCTCTCTGTCATTTCCCTCCAGACATTTCCACTTCCACTGGAGCGACACTGATCATTAGCAATGCTTTGCTGTGATGAGATTGTTATATGCTCTTAAACAGTACATCCTTGATTACAGTAAATAGGTTAGAATTAGGATCTGGTTAAACTGGAAGATCCAGTCCAGTATTTATTTGACCATCTAAATAAATGTGAGAGAGAAAATATGTCTTCCATTTAATAAATCATAATGTAAACAAAGCCAGTAATGGGGTCACCGGGGAGTTTCTGCCTGTTTATTTTATGTGATGTGATGTCTTTGTACAAAAGAAAAAACAGAATTTGAAACCACCTGTGAAAACCTTTTTCTGACAAAGAGTCCTCACCAAAACGATTGCCCTTTCAAGGTATATGGATCAGGAGAGTATAATTCAGCATATGTGTTTTTAACACTTCTATGCAGTGATCATGATTACTGCATTCACATGAAGAAGCTCATTCAGCTCAGTCATGATTTGAGGTACAGTGGTAAAGAGAGAGAGAGGAAGGTCCACTAAGTGGGTGTGTTCATGTTCCCATGCTCTCATCCTGTGACGGGGTGTGATATCATTACAAGTGTACCGGGTGCATAAAGACGACAGCTTCCTGGATTGATGTCATCCAGTTCTCATTGCAAGTGGCAAGAATAATATAGATAAATCAGACCAGGAGACCATGATCTTTATACATCTGGTCCATTCTGTGGATGCAAGTCTCCATGGTAACTGTGACAACCGACACCTAACCAACACTGAATACCGCTAAATGCAGTAAGACGTCCAGAGTGATGCTTTCCATCAATTCAGAGAGCATCTGTACCCTGTAAGCAACCTGAAGGAGAGCAAGATGCAAGGGAAAGGTTGAAGCATTTCATATGTCCAATAGCAGTTATTGCCACAATATTAGAAGTGTTTATGTTATGTACCATATTCTGCCATCTTGTGACATTTCCAAAGCCTCCAGTCCCCAGCCGCTCCTTCAGCTCCCAGGGCCCACAGCTCTGCGGCTGCTGCAGGGGGACACGATTCATGTCTCCTCGGTTGGTCCTGCACTAACCAACCAACCAACACGCTGGCCAGGCCTGTCGTAGCACAGAGACCACGTAAGGGTTAACAGCCTTAATAACAACATAACAACAGCAAGTGTTTCAAAAGTAGGTATACAATTTTAAATAATAATAATAATAATAGTAATAATAATAGTAATTATGAAAAACAAAGCTGTATTTTTGTGTCTGTATTTCGTCACTTTAACAAAATAATTCAACATTAACATTAACCTTAAGTGCAATTTTTTACTTTTGATAGTGTAAGATACCTGGTTTAATTATAATTATTGTAGTTTCCTCTCAATAGAGTTCCTTGTCGTTATTATCCTACACTGTCAGGCCTGAAGAGGTGACAGTCTCCTTCTGCACATCAGTCAGGCTGCTTCCGTCTTTAACATTACCGCTCGCGCTAACACCTTTGATCTCGCCTCTCGTGCATCAAGTTATACTGAAGTAACAATTTCCTAGAACTGCTGTGTTCCTATGTTTTCTGAGGCTATTACAATGCACTTGTTTAGTTATGGTGGTGTTGCTGTAATGCACTGCGCTTCAACTACAGCGTTATCTAAACTAAATACATCCTACCTTGGAATGCGTAGCTTGTGCCCAGACAATAATACAAGTTCGCAAGGCAAACACATCTAAATTACGCTTTGAATTGAGTACTTCCTATGTTTCACCCGTGTTAAAACTTTTAAACGCTACACTAATTTTGGCGACAAAACAAATCTGAAAAACTTTCTACTTCCTGATACTCATATTTCCTGTAAACCTGCACGCGGTCGAGACGTGCCCGCCCCCAAGAAGGCAGAGTCCTGGGCTTGGATATCCAAGTGGGGCTTTTGGGTGCAGCTTCATAGAGAGAGCTTGTTACTAAAGAATAACACACTGGGATCATGTTGTAGTGTACGTCATGATCACGCACGCCGAAACACCCACAGCTAAGTCCTACAGCTGATATACGATTGATTTTGTGACTGGATGGAGAATGAAAGAGTGTCAGTTCAATTAAATTTTATTTATCCGACATGGGGCATTTTGAAGGGTGCAATTAAATGGTACAATTAAAAACAAGACATAGAATAAACATCCCTTACAGAAAAGTCACGTACTTAAATTCAAACCACATTTGCTTTTTGGACATGTTGGTTTTCACATGTGAACATTTTTTTTTCCCTTTGTGAAATACACAAAATATATCATATCAGTTTCATATTACTTGACTGACTGAATCACATGTATACCTACTTACACATAATAGTAGATTTTTAGTTGACTACATAGCTTATTAATATAAAAAGAAATCAGGTGTTACATTAGTGACCATACTGTTATGGTAGTGGCTACACTGTTGACAACTGTTACCTGTATCCATTTATTTTATAGGAATAACATTTCAACTTTAAAGTAGGTTTAAAAACTGCATGTTTTAACTTATTATTAATTAACTTATAATTAACAATATTAAATTATTTTCCATGGAGGAATACATGAACAAAAATAAAACTGACATTAATAATTATAATTAAGAATATAATGAATACTCAAAAGAATGAAGAAGGCAGTATGCAAAAGAAACGGAAACCGTGCTGCCTTATATGTAAACTAAACCTAGTGAGTCACCTCCTGTGACAGTAGAGCAGCGTATTTGGGCTGCTTATATAAAAGCCTTGTTTAAAGGAGAACGAAATAAACAACATCAAGCTTCTCAAAGTGAAAGTGGTTCATCTTCCATCGATAGTAATCCCTGTCAAGTCACACTGTGACATGAATCATATCGGGCCATTCAAAGACCTAGTTTTTCACACACTGCATCAAATACTCTTGGGCTAATGTGGACATGCCTCTTTGTTGAGTTCTCTAATAACAAGGCATAACTCAACATTGTTGGGTTTCTTAAGGTTACAATTCCACAAACAATAGATTTAATGACTATTATGTTTAGATTCTTAACTGTAACAACCACATCATTATGAAGGCAATGTACTTTGTTATGGTAGTGACTGTTATGGTAGTCACGATCGTGAACTTATTCTTGGCATACATCCAAAATGCTAGCTAGCTCTTGGCTAGAGATCATGGATTGTTTTTACAAAATATGAAAAAATAAATGCTCGATAATGACACCTGTTAATGTCACAGTGACACACTGTAGAAGTAGTTCAATTTGCACCCATTGGTTCACCTATATAGCCCTTTATCACAAAGCATGTCTCAGGGCTTTATTCAACCATTAATCATAGATCAAAATGATCCGGTACAATAAGAAAACAAAATAAAACACAAGGAAACAAACTAAAGCACAAGACAAAGTAACATGTTGAAAAGCCTATAGCAGTCTACCTAGCCTAGCCTAACCGGCACCACCAACTTTAGACCCTCAGTGAAGGAAAAACTCCCAAGAAACATGGACAACGACAACGAGATTTGAAAAAAGCACATAAGACAAAGAGAAACATGATAAGGCAGAAAGATGAGACTCATAAATTTGTAGACTCAATATTACAACTTTTCTCTTTTCACCAATGGTGGGAACACCTTCCCAAACCCAGTCAGGACAGCAGACTCACTCCCTATCTTCTCTCCCTATCTCTCCCTATCTTCTCTCATGACCTGAAAAATCATCTTTCCCAGGAATACTCCTCCTCCTAAATTGCACCCTCCCTTCTATATCGCCCACCTCTACTTGTTCCGGAAATGTTTTCTGACTCATTTTTTTAAACTTTTCACCTTGCATCTTGCATCTGTTCCCTTGCATCTACCTGGAAATGCCGGAAATTGATCCTGTTTGGTAATAACAGGGCGGTTTTGTGGAAAATTAGTTCATACATGACACACACATTAAAACTTTTAAGCAGTTATACAATGTTTTTTTTCCCTCAAACAAATCTTTTTAGAGATGGTCAAAACATTTAGATCACTCAAAGAGTCCTATCTCTAGTTGAATTGCTTGACATTTCTTTCTTTATCGAGGATATTGAACTCAGCATTTAATATATTTTTCATGTTGTTCTTCTGTGACCAATTTGCAGTGTCATGGTTGGTCAGATGGATGTTGCATTTGGAAAGGATGCACTTCAGAATTTCCACAATGCCCTGAACTATTTCGTTTCATCTCCTGCCATTAATGCACTAAACAACATGCAATTTACTGCATATGTTTACCAACAGAGTTTACAAACTTGTACATATCTGATGTTCCCCTGACGTGATCTTAGAGGACCCACTCAGATCAGTTTAGATATGTTTGTAGCTGTTTACATTACCAAATATGGTGCTGTTTCCTTGTCCACCGAGTTTAGTGTACAATGGAGAGGGCTTCACAGAAATCAGGAAAAATACCTACGATAAGTTTATTATCACTGCTTATGTTGTCCCATGTTCAAAGATGCCTCTGTCTACTTACAGTAGGTCAGTTTAACCTAAATGGCCTAAATAGTATCCTCAATTACACATTATTATATAATTAATACATTTTCCATTGCGTCCATTTCTGTTTCAGTTTGTTACAGTTTCTTTATAGAGGAAAATCTCCTGCTTGGTAACCTTTCACTTTATGATTCAATTTTATATAGCCTAATAAAGTTTTAACAGTCCCTGTAATGTTTTTTGCTAGACACATAGCTGTAGAATATTGGATGTTGAATGTATACATGTGTACAGTTATGTGTATAGTACTGTCCACTGTATGCATGTTCTCCTCATATCACGTGTATTAACTGTGATACTGTGAGTTGTGTCTCTGCGCCAATACCAGCAAGACAAATTCTTGCACACTATTTATATTTGGATATTTACTGAGAAGGAACCATGAAAACATTTATCCACGTTTTATTAGGCCATAAACATTTCCCGGAAAGTTGAAGTGGTCTGTCTCGTTTCTGTAAAGCTTCCACAGAATTTAACCAGGCTTATCAGCTGTAGCACTGAATCACATGAGTATATGAGGTGTGAATTTCTTTTGGGTTGTTGAGTAACTGAATGCATCATTAAAGAAGTCTGCTGATTACAAAAAAATGTTTTACAATCTATTGCAGTTAATGTAAAAAACACAGCGATCAGATTATAGATACTAGAAACAAGGTGATAACTTATATTTGGATATTTGGAAGGAAAAAGCATTTGGAATATGTTAACCTACCTGTGCCTCTTTAATTTCATTTTTCTATAGATTATTGGTGGCAAAGTAATCAGACGTGTTACTGTGATGGAGAAATCCAGTTGATTGCATGCTTTATTACAATTGAATCAGTCATCTGTAATTGATTACGTTGAAAGTAACCTTCTCAGTGTCCCAATGTGTTGTGTGTGTAATTCTCCTCATCAAGAACTGTGACTGCACACTAATCTAACACAGATGGACTCAGAGAGGCCAGACGCCAAACTAACAACCCCCATCCATTACATCCCAAATGCTGATGTAGTTAACTATTTAATGTGGAGTTGCAACAAACAGTAAAAGCAATGAACATGCATTATCCAATAGCATTAAAATCACTCTTGGTCTAATAAAAGATCAAGCCATTCTGAAGGCTAAGTGGCTGATTTCCTGAGGAAGGGATGGGTTGAATCAAGAGGATTGCAGTCACCCCAAATCACTCCTGGTGCCAATTGGTTTGCCACACTCTCACCCACAGCCCATCCCAGGTTTCAAGAAGTCACTAGAGTGTGAAAAATCAACACTAAACCATTTTTTTTGTACAAGTCCACACCCATCAGAGGTAATTTAACACTTTTGATAGTTTTGAACACTTGTCTCAGAGTCATATCAGCTATATGAGTGGGCAAACACTAACCCCGACCCGATCAACAGGTCACCTTCAAATAATTGTCAATCAACACTTATTAACACTGGAAAATTTGCTATGTATACATGTTCCTGTTCTACAAACTTTGAGTGAATTAAATAAGAGTGAAATTAAACTGAATTCATATGTGTGTATGATGTTTCAGTGACAACTATTTGGATATGAAAAGTGTTGATCAGAGTGTTTGTCCACTCAGAGCTGATACCTCTGGGGCAGCTGTTCAAAACTATCTTAAAGTGTTAAATGAAGTGGCAGAGTGTTGATTTTTACACTCTTAGAGTTAAATTAACATTGATAATTTTGTTGTATATTAGAGTTATTAGTGTAGTGTACTATTATCTAGTATCTGCCCCTGACTGGATAGATAGATAGATAGATAGATAGATAGATAGATAGATAGATAGATAGATAGATAGATAGATAGATAGACCTGTAAATATTTCAAGTGCAGCTATTTTTTGCCGGATATTTCCTCGGAAGGCTCCGGTACCTGGTGTGGGACAGTCCCACAGCGACGCCGCCCTACTGCATCACCATCCGGCCCCGCTTCCTCGCTGAGGTCACAGCTGCCCTCCCCCTTCCACGGACCGACAGGAGCGCTCCGATAAAAACTGAGACGAGAGCGACAAGCACCACTCTCCGAGCGATAAATACCGAGGAGGCTGACCGTCACACTCCAGGGATACCGACAAGTAACCGTATCAAAGAGCATTATATTGGTAAGAGTTGGTTTTTTTTTTCAAATGATGTGTGTATTTATGTTTGTCGTGATTGCTCCTGAACCGTGCTGTTTTACCTCTGGAAATGATTTGGGGCTTGCAGCAGACTGTTTTCTTATACAAATGGAAACGTCCGTGCATAGTGTTTCAGTTTGAAATGAGTATGAGTATTAGATAAGTAACATATAATTACGATTATCAATTGAGCTTTTGGAGTACATGGGAGATTTACCGTAGGCGACGGTACAGTGGCAATATATCAGAGATTGCATGGCCATTTGTTATTTGTTTGGCTTTATCAGAGGTTGTGTTATAGGCAACAAAAATAAATCTGTTTCATGCTGTTTTAGGAGTTGATGCAGAGTAAATGAAGCAAGTTTTGAACACACAGTTGATAAGTGGGTTGGACTGAATCAGCCCAACTGATAAGGCGGTGCAACAATTCAATATAATTGTTTATCGTGATATGGAGTTATCGTGACAGACAATTATGAAGTAAAAATTAATGACATAAAACAGATACTCATCAAAATCTCTCACAAGATGAGATCTGAAACAAATGAGGGAATAACATTTGAAAATGACTTTATCATACTTTATGTTACCATGCCAATGTGAATGATATGTGATTTTGCCTGTTAGGAGATATCTTTATATATTGATACCAAAATAATTTCTCATGATTTTTGTGATATTATATATATTGCATCCATATTATCTGGTCCTACCGATTTCACACCTGTATAGACCTGTATCAGGAGGTGAGAGTGTGTGATTCTGGATTAGCCAGTTCTTACTTCAACACCCCTTTCTTTACTTTTCTCCACCCATCTCCACTTGTTGGTGTGAAGAGAATATGAGTTCAACTATCACACATGCGCCCCTCATCCCTTAACACAGTCAGTCAGTGGATCAATAACTGAATGAGATCATTTCAAAACGGTTTGCAACACAAAATAACGGCACAAAATAACGACTCCATTAACATTAACTGAGATAACGGGGAGAACATGTTGATCTTTGCGCAGCGTTTGTCTTTGAAGAGTATCCCTCCGATGATACTGTGATTCGGAGTATCTGTGTGCGCGTATGTGTGTGTATTGCAGGGTGTGTGCCCCATTCTGAGCCAAAACCTGACTAACTCTGCTTTGCATCATTGAGCTGTAGTATCTTATCAGGGAGGTATGGTACTGGGGTGGATTGACGCCAGTGCAAACGCTGTGTGAACTCCCCAGCGTCTGTCAGCGCTGAAGTTCTCCATCACACTGATACTCTGTAGTTTTGTGTCTTTACTTGCTCGGAGAATGTAATTTGTATTCATTATCTGCATTCTTCACAGCGTGGTCAGAAGGCTTTGTGAGTCTGGTACGGAGCACTGACTCATGGGATCAGCGGTTTACTAGGGACAGATAGCTATATGTTATATGTCGGAGTGGGTCAGACAGACGATAGGATTGGAACAATGGTCTGTGAACAATGGTCATATGATGAAGTCAGATTTCTTGAGAATGAACGAGTTGATATACGGCAGCATTTCAGAATGACCGCTTTCCACGTTTGCATCTGAATAAACTCTCTTTGAACTGGGGAGTTGCATGTTCGTCTAATGGCCAGTCCCATGTGTGACTCCATCTGTCTCCATCTCCATCTGTCTCTGTGCAGTCCAGGAAGATGGGATGACTCAACGGTTCTTAGGCAGGGCTATTCACTACCTCTCTGCTGACTGCTGGGATTTGATTTCTACACCCTCCTCTCTCCCGTCTCTCCTTTCTCTCCCCTCTCTGCCCTGCCATTGTTCTCTTTCGTCTCTTTCCATGTAGTTATCGTAGTCTCCATCATCTCTTCAGCTCATTAGATTCATTTCCAATGTCAACACTTGCTCCTTCCACTCGCATCTTTTGATCCTCTGAGCCAGACTCAAAGGATCAAAAGATGCGAGTGGAATGTAGCTACATTCAGCTTTCCTGATAAAGAGAGCAAGGCTTACATCGTGCTTAGAATGAGGTTGAAAGGCTACAATGCAGCTCTCTGTTCTCGGGGAGTTTATAGACCCAGATCACACTGGGCTTATTGAAGCTTGACTGAAACTCCCCCAGCAAGGAGTGGATAATGCCTGCCAAGTAGCTTACCATACCTCCATGACGCCATATCTCGCAACAGTCACAGTTGAAGATACTGCATGCATGCTATTGCGGATTGTGTGTTATGATGTTCGGATATTCTGGCGGAAACTGACCCTACCCGCCTGCCGTGAGATGAGCATGAGAACGGTGTTTACAATTCAACCCCAAAGTTCAGCTCTCTAAGAAATATTGTCGTGAAATAAGCTTTCCTGCCAAAGACAATTAGACTATAGGAGTGTTTCCTCTGTCAGTTCCTCTCCTGGGTGCCAGGGCATTCTTCTTTATTGGGGCGTCCGCCCACCTCTGTACTTTATCAATTCCCGTGACAGTCACAGTAAAGAGAGACAGGAAAGTAAGTGCAGAGGCATTTTAGTAGCGTTAGAGTGAACCATAACTCAAACTTCACAGGCAGATGCAAGTATGTATGCAAGTAAGCAAGTAAGTAAGTATGCACACTAGGCCAGGGGCCACGCCAGTTCAGCCAGTTCAGTCTAACCGCTCTTCACCTTTTTAGACTTTTCTTTATTTAGTGTCCTGTAAACACTGACGCGTTGACCTTGTTACTGGAAGACAAGACTGTCTCACCACCAACCTCTACGAACTCAGCACACCATCATCATCACACCTCTTCACTAACGGTCCAGTGAACTCGCCGCTAGAGACGAGGATTTGTAGCTGCGGTCAGCACTTCCTTTAATTCCTTTAAATATACTGCAACTGCACGACAACACACTGATAGGAAATGAATAACGTTGCCGGGTTACCCATTACTATTAGCTTTGGACGTAAATTTAAGTGCGCGTGTGTGTGTGTGTGTGTGTGTGTGTGTGTGTGTGTGTGTGTGTGTGTGCATGTGCATCTGTGTGTGCCTGTCTGTCTTATTGTCTGTTTGCATGTGTGTGTGTGTGTGTGTGCGCTCTACTGATGTGGTGCGTTTTAAAATTGCTGTCATGAAGCTGATGCTGACTCACAGTCTAGCTAGCTTAACTCCTACTGCAATGCTGTTTTCATTTGTTCCATTCATATTTGACCTACTAAGAGAGCCACATTCTGCTCCTCAGAAAACATCACCACCACGTAGTCAAAAAAACCAACCATTAACCCAGACAAAGGCTTTAATCCCCTCTAGGAAAAAAGTTCAACCGTATGGTACATCAAATTAAAAGAGTAGCTGACTGTGCAAGAAATGTCCCTTGTATACTGTAAATTAGACCTCTATCACGGTTTTGTCTGTGAATGTTTATTTTGTGTGTTTATGTCTTTATAAGTCAGACCACACAAACAGCTCAAATTTACAGCAACTGGATTGTGAAGCAGCTGATAATCCTGCGGTGTCGGTGGCGCCCCGAGCAGGGCCTCAACATGACAGATACCAGACTTTAAAAATGGGTGGGATAAGCATATGTCAATGTCTGATGTGTGTGTGTGTGTGTGTGTGTGTTATGTCTGCCTGTGTGTGCGCATGTGTGTGTTGTCTATGTGCGTTGATATGCAGTATTTTAGCAGGAAACACATGTTTATAGCTGACAGGGGTGGAGGGAGTGTGTGACTGAGCACAGCCCAACAGCTGCACAAAGGAAACAAAAAGGAAACTGGACAGAGTCTGTGTATGTTATTGATGCACTGCCAGTACAGAGGCTCAGTTAGGGGGTAAAAACGCAGAGCAACACGGTTTGTATCTGGTTGACGCGAGGCTAGCCTGCAAGGGATCTGTCTTCTTCACGGTGAGTGTCTGTGTGTTTTCCTGTGAGCGAGTCTTTGTTCCAGTAACGATGAACAGAAAGAACAGTGAATCTTTATATACGGGGCAGTTAATTAGCTCTACATTCCCGAGCAAATTGTGTGTGTGTGTGTGTGTGTGTGTGTGTGTGTGTGTGTGTGTGTGTGTGTGTGTGTGTGTGTGCGCGCGCGTGTGTGTGTGTGTGGTTGCCAACGTAGCCGTTTTACCTCACTGATATATCAAAACACTACGCTGTTTTCTATTAGCTCAGTCAACCACAGAGGATGAGTCAGTGAAGAACCAGCCGTCAGCCAGCAGTGTGTAGAAACGCGCCTGTGAATAGAGGTGTCAGTACGCGCATGTATGCCGATATGTACTGGTGTGTGTGTTTGTGCATGAATAGATTAGAATAGAGTAGAATAGAATAAGGAACTTCTTGGGGTTTTTAAGGAACCACTGAGGTCATTCATGTATTTCAGGCCATTTGTGTTCAGCTTTCTTTTTTCTTCCTCTTTCCCATTTTCTCATTCTTCCTTTTTCTACCCTTTTCCCTTCCTCCACTATCGCCCCCCTTTACCCCCCCCTGCCTCCTTCCACTACCCCCACCCTGTTTTGTGACTCATGTTTACTCACACTTGACTGAGGAGCAACAAGCGCTATCTTCTATACTACTTTACTACTACACTCCTTTTAAAAAGAGAAGAGGAGCAAGGCTGCTATCAAAACATCTCTCCTAGGATTTAGAGAAGGACAGAGGAGTCCATCTACTCTTTGTTTCTTCAGCTTGACCTCTTTTTCTCCTCTTTCTTTTTACAGTACTGAGTCATTTCATCCGCCTACATCTGCTGCTTTGCTCTTTTTAAGATGGAATTTTGTCAAGATGGTGCAGAAGCGTCTTGCGTGCCTGTGCTCCCTGCTCTAGGGCTTCAAATGGTGTTGCTTATGGTATCAGTTTGAAGTCAAGATGGTCTGCTTCCTGTTTATCCCAACGGGAAGGAGATACAATCATGATGCATAGATTGAAAAATCAGGAAATTGTGTAAAAGACAGTAGTCACGGAGCATCATTACGTTGTTGTTTGCAGATCACTCTACCAAAAGGCAGGCTTACAGGTTTAGCATCTCAAGACCTCTCAAGCTCCAATGCAGACTTGTTGAACTCCATCACTATATGGAATGATCCGATCAGACTGGCCCGTAACATGTGACTCTTATAACTTCCCTGTCAGACCCCACAAGGCCTGCAGGAGATCAACACAACTTCAAGGAACTAGAAAAGACCCCTGTTTCCCACATACATCCCACCTCACTCACCCTTTCCTCCCCCGGTGTCTCTCCTGCCCAAAGGAAGAGTTAGTGTAAGGCGTAGGGATAGAGGAAGGAAGTTTCAGAGAGAAACATTGGACGGGACAAGCATAAGAAGTGTCCCTTGCTGGCCTTTTTCCTGCAGTTCATTTCCTTGCTGGCTCGGTACTGATGCTATTCAAGACATTTCCACTGATACATAAATACGAAATCCCTTCTTGGGTTTTATTTTTGTTTATTCAGACACTGCTGCTCGAATCATCAGTGCTAACATTCATCCAAACTGATTTACTGCTTCAGGAATTTCCACTCGTCATTCTCTCATATTGTTTTTTTTTGATTTTCCAGCAGGTTGAAGTCCTGCCATGGCACGAACATTAGGACTATTTTTACTCCTGTCTGCTCTCTGCTGCTGCCTAGCGGACAATGTAAGTATTACACCCACTCCTCCAAGACAGCAATATTTTTTTAGATGAAATAAATTTCGCCAAGTGGCCTGTGCTCTCACACACTAACTAAATAATCAATCAATTATCAATATTAATTCATCGGCATCCAGTGTACTGCTGCACTGTGAGACACCTGCCATGCTAAATGTGTCTCGTCTCTCCTGCAGGTTGAGCTCATACGCACTAGGAGAGGGACTCGCTTTTACGGAGGTGAGCCAGTCCGGCAGCCACCTAGACGGACCCTTTTGATTATACGTGTCGACAAGTCCCCATCCTCTTTTGACACCTCCTGTGAGCCCCGTCACACATCTCATCACCGTCACTAATATCATCACCATTCTGTTAATTCCCCATTTTCCTGCATGTGTCTGTGTCCCCCCCCCCCCCCCCCTCTCTGTTTCGGTACCTGTTACTCTTGTCACCTCTGTTACGTCTAATAATGGTTATGGGTGCATGCATCTTCTCGTTTGCCTCTCTTTTTAATTGTGTATGTGTGTGTGTGTGTGTGTGTGTTTGTGCATTCTCTCAGTGCGTTGCATGGATAGTCAGACGTCAGCGGTGCGTAGTTATGGGGACACGTGGCTGCGATGGAAGGGACAGCGTGTGGAGTACTGCCGCTGTGCATTAAGAGGACGTGAGCGCTGTCATTATGTGCCCGTCATCAGTGAGTGAGACATAGACACACACACACACACACACACACACACACACACACACGTGCACATCAGTTGACCTACTTGTCTTCCCACTGTCTATTGTCTTTTTCCTTGTCTCCGATTTTGTAATTGCAATGAATAGATCTTGCCCTTTTTCTGCTTGTCTATTTGTCTGTTTACTACCTTATCGAGTGTCTTCTGTAACTTATTATTATACTTTTTTTGTTGCCCTCGTCTCCCTCATGTGTCCCATTCCCTGTTATTTTAGTATGAGTATATGGAGCCTTTGGGTTTCTGTGTTTTAGAGTGGGTGTAGTTTAGTCTACATTTGTTTTAAATACTTTTGCCAGACCATCTCTTGTACGCACTTTCACCCCCATTGACGAATTCTGTGAGGCATCAAGGCCCCTCCCTCAGACAAATTACAACCACATTTCAGCCTGCCAAACTGCACGGTCTGTGAGCTCATACCACTAGAAGTGACTGGGGCGCTGTTATTTTGAACATTAGCCTTTAAGAGATTTTAAAATAATAAAGAAAATACTGGGTTGTTGATGGTGTGGCAGTCACATAGAACCAACAAACAAAAAAACCCTTTAAGCACAGAGTGGCATGACATTATACTTTGAAAGGTAGACTAATGAAGACACTTATTAGTATGTTAGAAAACAGCTATGGTGAAACAGGAATTAAACTACTATAACTAACCGGTTCTCTATCTGCCACCTCCAGACTGCTATGTGTCTCGGTGCTATAATGGAGGGACCTGTAAGGAGGCCGTCTACTCTTCAGACTACCTTTGCCAGTGTCCACCAGGCTTCGCTGGGACTCAGTGTGAGATCAGTAAGTACTCAAAAAACTCTTCAAAGTATTATTTGTCTGATTGCTAATATTTAAAACCCTCCCCCTGTAAGTTGCTCTGGTACGCCGTGGCAACGCTGCTTGATGTAAAGTATGTCTCACATTTCCCTGCGTCTAATTTGGATGTCGTTGACTATAATTTCCACACCACTGATTAAAATTTACTACAAACTTGTTAGTGACGGATGGATGGGGCGACGGACTCGTTGTGTGACTCATAGGTGTTATGAACTTGTGGTTTTGAGGGAAAAGAGAAAGGATCATAAACCATGGAAAAAGAATGTTTTTGTTTCTGTGAAGTGCTTTTTGAGACTTTGGGACGCCCCACCCATCCAGAACAATCATTATTCTAACCCCATGCTCACAGCCAAGTGATTACAGCTAAAGGGTAATAAGTTGAGAGAAGCCAGACTCAATAAATGTGATTTCATTTCTGATCATTATAGTTTATGTTTGGTCATTGGTTGAAACCACAAATTGAACAATTATTGCATCACTTTAATTGCACACATTGTGTAACACTGTTAGTTAGTTTCACTAATATTTTGAATGACATAGGTCTTTCCAGAGCCATGAAACAAAATGTGTTTCATTTTGTCAAAGTAACTATGAAACATCATTTATATTTACTATACTATAATTCTGCTGTTTCCCCCATAGACACCAATGAGAAGTGTGTTGTGGGGCAGGGCGGAGGGTACCGTGGTACTTGGAGTATCAGCCATTCAGGAGCTGAGTGTATCAACTGGAACTCTACATCTCTGAGGGGAAAGAAGTTTATAGCCAAAAGACCTGACGCCATGAGCCTTGGACTGGGAAATCACAACTTCTGCCGGTACGCTATCAGTCTGTTCATTTTAAGACATCAAATAGCTAGGGCTTTTCTAAGAATGAAGTGCAAATCCTCCCTGTTTCTCATCTTCATTCTTGCCTCTGCCTCTCAGGAACCCTGACAATGACTCTATTCCCTGGTGTTACGTCTATAAAGGCACTCAGGTCGCCTGGGAGTTTTGTACCTTGCCCAAGTGTCCAGAAGGTAAGGCTCACAGAACTTAGCTAACATTGCTCCTGTAGAATTCTGATAACGTTAGAATGTTCATCACATCTGCCACTGGAATGTTCGCCCAAATGATGACGTTGCCATGGTAACACATCGGTTTTCTGAGTCTATTTCCATGACAACATTATCAAACATGTAGTGTACCAGCCAAATGACCATTCAACAGTGTAGATCTGAATGGGAATGACCGTTCTATCAATTCAAATTCAGTGGCATCTCATTTAGTGATCCATATACTGAAATAGTTCTCCAACTCCAACTGCGTGACATTTCTATTGAATATTGTAAATGCTTAGACCTCTCTGTTTCTGTGTTTTGGCCCAGATAAGTACCAACAGTGTGTGCTGGGCTCTGGCCAGTCTTACAGAGGTACAACAGCTGTCACTAAGAGTGGCTCTCGCTGTCTCACGTGGGACTCGCCTCTTGTCAAGCGCAAACTCTACAATGCATGGAGATCTGATGCCCTAGAACTGGGGCTGAGCAGCCATAGCTTCTGCAGGTACACATATAATATATAATCGTGACCCACACACAAACCCACACACACACATGCATGCCCACTCAGAAAATTCAGAATAACCGCCCACCGCCCACGTCCCTGTCCTTTATCCGATAGGAATCCAGACGGTGACGCGGGTCCATGGTGTCACATCTACAAGAACATGCAGCTGACCTGGGAGCTGTGTGACATCACCAAATGCTGTGAGTATCCTTGTTTCCGTAACTTGTTTCCATTGTTTCCATAGCACAGCAACGTCTTTCACTTTGATTATGCTGATGCGTGGCAGTGAGATCACTACAGCTTGACCCTATAAGTCAATTACCTGTCAGCAACGGAATGACTGAAATCGTCTGGACCGTGATGTGTTGTCACGGTAATAAAAATGATTGCCTCTTTTTCAGCGAGGCGTCCAACTACTATCACCACCCTCGGACCTCGAGGCCCCACCACTAACAACAACAACAGAGGTACGGCCTTATTAACATCTGCTGAAAATCACTTCCAACTTTAACCAACAATGTATCCATGAGGCTGCCCAACAGTCCCATTTCTGTCTATATTCTTTATTTTCATTTTTTAACCATCACACTGCAACCTGCCCTTCTCTGCAGTAACATGCGGCCAGCGTTCAGACAACTCCCTGGGTCGGCCCTCGTTCCGTATGTTTGGGGGCCGAGTGAGCGACATCACGGAGCAGCCCTGGCAGGCAGCCATTAATGTTTACCAGCGCCGTCACAAAAAACACTTTCACCGATGTGGAGGAATCCTCATCGACTCCTGTTGGGTCTTATCTGCTGCACACTGCTTTGAGGACAGGTAGATACTCATGCTACGCATACTCATGCTCACCTATGCACTATATACATACAAATAAAGATTAAAGGACGGGTGTAATTTAGTGTTGTAGCCCATTTACGTCTACTTCTAGTTTGTATTTACCCCCATTCCTTTTGCAATACATGTCCTATGTAATTCGATTTTTTTTAACGTTTACTCTTTTTTTGTGTGCAGTGGGGCAACCTAGACGATTGGCACAAACTTTAAGACACACCGGTATTATCCTTCAACATGTATCAAACATATCCCATGTCTTTCTCAGGGATAAAGCGGAGCACCTTGCAGGTGGTTCTGGGTAGAACGTTTCGTAAACAGAATTCTACCAGTGAGCAGATATTTGACGTTGAGAAGTACTGGGTCCATAAGAAATTTGACAACGACAGCTTTGACAATGACATAGGTGAGTAAACATTTCAAGTGACAACAATTATGAATTAAATCTTCTGCAGTAAAGGCTTCTTAAAACTTTAAATATTTTCTCAGTCTTCATCCTACTTTTCCCGATGTGTAACCCTAACTTTCCTCTGGTCACGTTTCACTTTCAGCTCTTCTGAAGTTGAAGACTGACATTGGCATCTGTGCAGTGAACTCTCCAGAGGTTCTACCGGCATGTCTACCTGAACCAGGGCTGGTGCTGCCTGACTGGACTGAGTGCGAGATCTCTGGCTATGGGAAAGACTCAGAATGTAAACAGCCCTTATAATCCATCTCATCCTTATGGAAAGTGATCAGCACCAGTAGGCATTGTATTTGAATTGAATTTGAATTGGTCATGCTTGTACTGAAGCATTGAATAAAAAAAAAAGAATTTGTTGAATAAATGAATTTAAAAAGATCGAATTTGTAAGGAACAATTTGAAACAGAATGCAATGGATTGAAATGTAATGTTATTGTTATTGAATTTAACTCTTAACTATATTTTCAAATTCAGTTTTCAGGCAAAAGGGACTTTTTTTGACTGATAGGCAGCCGCCTCCTCTCTTACAAATTCAATTTTTTTATGAATTAATAAATCAATGGTTCAATATGAGCATGACAAATTCAGATTGATGCAATTCAAATGCAATCTCTGCTATGGCTGAGCATTTTCATTACCATTATTTGACTGACCAGCAGAGGGCAGTGTGTAACAAAAGTACCCTCTATCCATCCTATCATCTTTTGTGATGGAAGGAGGAGGACGATGAACATTGATTTAAACGCTCGCTCTCTCCACAGTTTCTGCAGAGTACTCGGAGCGTGTTAAGAGAGGTCGCGTTCGCCTGTGGCCCCAGGAGCGTTGCGTCCCCGACGTGCTCTCTGGCCGCACAGTTACCACCAATATGCTGTGTGCAGGGGACACCCGAGGCCTGGATGACGCCTGCAAGGTGGGAACGCCTGACACCTGTACTGCACCACGTTGTAAAAGTAGTGGCGAAGGCATAGAGCTTTCTAGTTGTCTCTGTCTCTTACCATTTCACTTCTTTTAACTCCATGTGCAGGGAGACTCCGGTGGCCCTCTTGTCTGCCGAAGCAATGACAGAATGACTCTGATGGGTGTGATCAGCTGGGGCGATGGCTGCGGGAAGAAGGACACACCTGGGGTGTACACCCGCGTCACACATTACATCGACTGGATCAACAGCATGATGAAGGCGAATCAGGTCATATAAGAAAAGGAAGAGGGAGATCCGAAAAAAGCGACTCTTGGATGAACGTACCATAGATAGAGTGTGTAATACAACAAAACACAGACAATTTTACTGATGAGCAGATAGACAGAGAGAACTGCAGGACTCTTCGCTGTTGATCTAAATCCACCGACTAAACTGATGGAGTTCTGAAACCAGGAAGACCTCTGCTACCGAGACGCACAAGAACCACCTCAGTCGTGTGTTTTTCACGCTCAGTGTAACTCCACTTTCTCAAGGCCGAGTACGGACAGAAACTCAGAACACTACCCTTCATCTAAGCTCTTTCTTCTCCTCCTGTGTCTAGAGGGGGTCTTGATTATATGTCTGGTTCATTTTTACATGTGGGTCTCTACTTCACGGCGTTTCCCCTGTGTCACAGCCAGCGTGACGGGCACCAAAATGAAGGTTCAGTCAGAAACCCAACGGGGGAAATGATAGGAAAGTTCAGAAATGTCATGTGCGAGAGGCGTATCGCTTCACGCTGGTTTATGGAGTGAAAACGCGACGGTAGAGATCAGGTCAGTAGCACTCCACTCAACATGTACTTTGCACAATAAGGAATAGGGATAGGAATGTTTCAGCTACCCCAAAGGGCATTTTTTAAGGTTTGTACAAGGAATATGTTACACGCTCATCACCTAGATATAAAGGCTATGTTGAATCAACTAGTTTTAATGTTCTTTTATATCAATACCAACACCACAAGACTATCTGCTGGTTCAGAGTCGATATAGACTGTACCTTCCCTGTACCTACCATCCTCCACAGTCCCTCTGTCCCCTTGTAGATGTGAATAGTTTCAGACAGGTGTAAGCAGCAAACTGTCGACTTCACTCCATTCAATAAAACTGTGTCCAGGTCTTTCAGATTCACTATGGCCGCAGGTTGAGAGAAGATCAAGGAATAATCTGTTCTCAAAGCATCAAAGTCCCAGAGCACTTATCCACTCCACACCAGGCGTTTGGGTTGAGCCCAGCATTTAGCACATATATTGTTTGAATGATGATTTTATATTGGAGATGACTCGGAGGTTTTTGTCTGTACTATATCAAACTGCTTTTTGACTGCAAGGCTAAACTCCTTAACAAACTCAAGGTTTGTTCTGTTTCATCTTTCCTGGGGTCTATCTGATAGGCTGTCTGGGGAAACAGGGTTTTAGAAGTTTTGTATTAAGTTAATATTTATGTGTATTTTGTATTGTTTTGTAGAGACTTTAATGTGTGATGTAATGTGTGTAGTTTAATAATTTATTGTTACTGCCATTATAAACACATCTGGCAAACATACTCCATTTTCAATAAATGATGTTTGGAATAAATCTCTGTTTCACACTTTTTCCCAACCCACTGGTCACACTTTATAGCTATCAATAAATCACTGATAAATTAATTATAATGTGCAAAGGCTTAACTATAAGTTTAAAGTCTATTTTTCAAAATGCTGTCATTATTATTATGATCCTATCAAAGTTAAACGTCTTATTAAACGCTCAACTTCATCAGGCTCTGAATGAAATTAAACACATTACTGGGAATTATGATTGGTGTAAATCTATATACATCTTGTTTAAAATAAAGAGACAACATGTCTTGGCATCAGCAAAATCAATTTTTTGGTCCATCAGACATGTCTTGTAATAGTTTGATTCACCCATATCTCACATATTGAAATACTACACAAACACTGTACTCCATATTTTGTATTTCTTCATACATCACCAGACACCCGATTCCTTTCCCTTTACAAGGTTTACATTCAGATGGATTTCATACTTTCAAAAATTCCATACTCATAACACCAGATAGTCTAATAAAATAAATCTTTTTCACTGTCAGTTCTCCTTAAGTTATATATACGTCAAATATAGACTAAGAGCCTGTTAGAACTGCTTGAAGTTTTCCCTCAGTAACACAAGCACAATGCACACATTCTCACTCCATCTTTCTTTCTTTGAACACACACACACACACACACACACTCAGTCCTCCCTCCCCGATTCCATTTTCTATATCCGAGCTATTTAAATGTACTTCCATTATCTTACTCATCATTCATGCATTTTGCTCTTGCTGTACCATTTCCCTCCTTTTTGTTGTAATTTGGTTTCTGTTATCCACTTCACTTGTATTTTTGCTTGTTTTTTTGGGTTTGTGTTTTTATTGGACTTTTTTTTTTTTATCTTACCTGCACAGATTTGCACTTTTTATTTTCTTCCTGTGTCTTATCATGATATTTTCACACTTAAATGTTGTGCTTTATACTTTAAATAAAACTAACACTGAGGCTACTTGTTCCAGGTCCTATGTCCTACTTAATGATGACTTATTAATGGCTTGATTCATGGTTTGTTATTATAAGGTGTGTGAATTTGCCTGTACCAGTTACAGTAAATGATAGCAAATTCAGTTGGTTTATGGGCCCATTAGCACGTTACTGTAGGGAAGTTGGGAGCCAGTGTAAGGCAGGGACAAAAGACTTACTACTCATATAAATATATTTTTCATCACTGTATAAGAAATTCACTTTTGGAAACACAACAATTTTTTGTTAGAAAAAAAAAAAAAGAATCCTGCCACCCCAGCCCCCCCCCCCCTCCCCCAGTCAGGCTATAGTGGGTTATTCCACTTAACTTCTCGTGCCATATTGCCATTTGACTTTACGCTTATTTTCCTTGCACGAGTTGCTGCTACATAGATTTAAAAAAAACATAAGCAAAGTTACCCCAATGGCTGAGAAACAAACAAAAGCGTACAGTCCGCCCTGCAGGTCTGGGAGCAGCGGCAGGTGAGACTGTCTGTCATAGGATATTATGCAAACCAGAGCGGCTCGCGCTGCTCTTCTCGCTCTATCGCCGTGTTTCCATCCCACAGCCGACCATTTGCATCCAAGACCCGATACAAAGACATTTCCTCATGACTTGAAACTGTGAGACTCGACCTAAATCATGACAATGGTAATGTACAGTTTTTATTTGTGTCATATTTTAAGTTTAGACAACATTGCGCGGTGCGGGAGTCAAGTGCGCCAGTTTCAACACTGTAGCAAGTGAGTCCGCTGTCTCGTCGTCATTGTAACGTCTCTTCTTAGCTATGCAATGGAGGAAAGAGACGATTGTTAATTGACAAAGAAAACATTGTAGACTGTACACACTGTGATTGTGTGGAAGCGAAGAAAAACAGTGGAAACAACCGGACAGCTAGAGTTTGGTAAACCAGCTGTCAGTACAGTAAATACATTTTAAAATACCTTTCAAACTATCTGAGAGACCAGGCAAGCTTGTTTCATTTTAATTTCTATTTGAGAAGCTGGTTTGGAAAATTGATGTAGCTTTATTTTCTAATTTGGTAGAAACTTTGTTCAGCAGCAGTTTGTATCGACTAATTTAAACAAATCAGATTCCAATCAACTAGTTGTAAGTGATAAATATCTATAATAATCTAGTTTGTTATAACATGTATTCATTCCAAGGTTGAAATTGAATTGCAATTGTTACTGGTGCTTTCTTTGAACTCTTTGAACTCTTTGAACTCTGTGTTTGTGTTTCTCTGTACTGCTTTGTTGAGATGCACAGTAACTGAAACGTTTCAGATGCAGACAACCAAACACTCAGCAGGTTCAGACTGTGTAACGCACCATGCTGGCTAATCTAAGGTCCCTCACCACAGATAGCTCTGTATTGATTGCCCTTCAGTTGGGTTTCAGGTCACACAGCACACTGTAAGGCTGACTTTCACCTTTATTGTATAATAGAGACTTATTAACAACCAGCGCAGTAATGCTTAGTGCTTGTTCAGTTACTATTTCAACTGGGTGCTATGGCCTTCCAGCTGTAATGTTCAGCACAATCTGTATCTGTATCTTCTTCTAGTATCACAAAGCAAAATTAAAATAGCTTGCCATGTTATTCACAGTTACACGCTTTCTATTGGCTGAATAGTGAAACATTTGAATGATGGTACTTGCTGTGTCCTGTCCTTGTTTGCATCAGATTTCATTTCATTATCATGCAGCTTTTTCCTTTTCCTCCTGGTAGCTTTCTGGGCCCACAGCAATGCTATCGCAATGATGGATGCCTCTTTACTGAGGCGTTACATGAGGTATTGTAGTTCCTCTGAAATTCCCCAGGAGAGAGAAGTGCCTGCAGGTAGCGGCACAGCATTGCAGTTTGTACAGAGCAGAAACTCAGTTACTATTAGTGGAATAGAGCTTGAATGCATTTTTGGATTATTGATATTATGAAGAAGTACAGTACAGTACAGATGGCCGAGTAAGTACAGAACTGCAGCTCTCTCACTCATCATGCGTGACGTGCTCAGTGTGTGAGAGTATAAAGGAGATAGAAACAAAAAGGGAACGAAAAAAACCATAACAATGTTTTAATCCCTCCACCCCCCCCCCCCCCCCCGTCTGTGGATCTATGATCATTTACATCAACACTTCCTCAATGACCGGCCTTGCTGAGAGCAGGCCCTGTGGGAAAATAAAGATAGCTCCACTTCCTGATTTCACTTGACATGAGGGTTTATCACTGCGTCATCACGGCAGAATGAAATAACGCACAGCACAACCTCAGTCATACCCCCGGTAGATGAACGCTGTTGTGATTTGTGTTTAATTGTGCTTCAGAACAGTAACAGTCTCAATAACATTCATTCTGAAATAACCCTCTGCCTTGGGATGCATGCATGCTGCAAAATTCACAAAGACAACATGAGTCAAAGTAAGAGTGACGCTGCCCGCTGTACGTTGGGGTAGTAGTGCTGTGACCTTATCTAACCTCATCAAGTGATGCCTCGGCTTCTCAATAAAGTGTGTGACCGTCACCACAAAGCAGCCATTGACCCAGCTCTGGTAATCAGTCTGATGATGGGGCTGATTGGTAATGTTTAACTACATGTAAACTAGAGGATGAACCAGACGCGCCGTAATCATCCGAGAGAGAGCGCTTAATCGAGAAATGTCACAAAGAGACAGCTTAAAAAAATGAAGCACCCCCGTGTACCCGTCTGTCCGCCCCTCCCACCCCCGTCTGTCTCTGTACGTCGGTGAATCTAATCAGAGGTTTCTGTGCTTTTCAGAGCTTCTTCGGGAAACTGAAGAACCTGTAAGTATTGATCTAGAGACGATACTGTGTTTTAAAGAGAAAAGATGACATCAGCAGTGTCATCGTGCACGTGAAAACAAAACACAGAAGGGGAATGTGTAGAAAGAAAGTGGCACTGCGTGATGTACTGTACCTGTCTTCTCTCTCCTCCTCTCAGACACAGTGGGCCTCCCGCTCCACCCAAAAGGATAGGTGAGATTTAACTTCACTTTTGAATGAAGAAGAAACATTTTTTTTAATGACTTATTTGCTTATTATGTTTCTTGGATTCTGTACCTCTTTTCACTTTCATTTTCCTCCCTCTCTCTCTCTCTCTCTCTCTCTCTCTCTCTCTCTCTCTCTCTCTCCCTCTCTCTCGCTCTCTCTGTTTTAGATAACAATGCAGGCTGGCCAGAGGATGAGTTTGTAAGTAGAATATCATTAATGAACAAGTTTTCTGGAATTGTGTTTCCCAAGGCTGTTAAAGGTGCTAGGTGTAATATTTTCCAACATTATTATTGTCAAATGAATTGTGATCTCTTGGTATAATTGCAGTTAACAAATGCAATCATGAGTCGAGATGACTGGTAGCCTCTATCTTACACTAATGGTAGTGTCGGTGTTATTAAGACCACATTTCCCATAAGCCCTGTTGCTTCCTGCCGCAAAGAGGATGTTGCTATTTGTCTCCTTGGTGTCTCACTGTGTGTGTTTGTTTTCTCTTTCGCTTTACTTGTTGATAAGACGATAAACATGTTTAGAGTTATTTTTTTATCGGCCTTCCACCCGTTCCATCATCTGCCATTGTGAGAACCTCTGAAAGCTTCGGCTCTGTTTGCGTTGGAAGAACCGCGCCCTCTTGCTGTTGTGCACCGTAAAACAATCTCCCTTTGTGCCATAAAGAAATCCAGCAGATTTCATATTTCAGTTGAGAGCTGGTAGAGGCTGCCAGTCTTCATGTGGTAACGACTTACTGTATTGTTAAGAGGCTGCATGTGCTTATGGCAGGATGAAGAGGATGGGGACATGTATGAAGCACCGCCATGTGAACGTCCAGCCTATGAAAGTCCCACCTAGACAAGTGGAAGAGGACGTTTATCTGGGTAACAACACTTGATGTTTAACCAAATTGAACCAAATAGTATCAGAGCCCTTTCATAAGAATTAGTTTGCATGAATGCAGTAAAATTCCCTCCCCATCACTGAGTCTCCTGACAATACCTCGTCATAAAAGTCACCGTTTTCCGTGATAGTATCTTATTTGATGATGCTTTGTAGATAGGTCGTCCAATCCTGCTGTTCCGCAGAGGCAGGCTCCTCCTCCCCTCAGGCCAGCCAAAGTGACACCAACAGGAAAAGCCTCGGTAATTACAGATGAGTATCCTGGTAGTCTGTTTCTCTGTGTGTCTCTCAGACAAATGGTTATGGTGCGTCCGTTTTATCACAAGGCTGTCAAGGCATTTCAAATCAAGTGTTTCGTGTCAGTTTAAATGCAGTGATCCTCTCTCCCTCCCTCTCATCCAGAAACAGCAACCTCACCATGATGCTGATGAGTTCTACATCGATCCCAAGAGCAAGAAACGTAAATCATTCATCGCATTTGTTGTGCATCAGTCATTCATCTGTTTTTTTTTAAATTGTTTTGACTATAGAACCATTTCCTTCAATCACCTACCACTTAATCCATTTCTCTCCCCTCCCAGCCCCTGAGATTGATAGAAAAGAGAAACCAGGGAAAAAGTTGGCCCCGAAGAAGATGGCCCCTCCTCCAGCCCGCCCTGCTCCAGCACCTGCTCCCACCCCAGCCCCCGCCTCCAACTTTGAGGAAGGTAATCACTACTGCCAATACAAACATGTCTTTCATGGAGGTAGTTCACATGTCCAAGTGAACAGGGGCACCGTGTTAACTGTGATTAAAGATCTGTTATCTAACAAACACGATCAAACAAATAAATAAATAATCAAACAAGTAAACAATCAAGGTAATACTTTAAAGTAATTATCTGTGGCATGTTCATATAAATAAATGTCTATTTTACTACTCTCTATTGCTGTTTGATTCAACCTTTACTTAATTCTTGAAAGCTTTTACATTTGCTATGGTAAATACCTGGTGTAGGGTAGGAAAAAACCCCTGGCACACAAAACCTGATGTGTTTTACATTTCCAGCAGCAGCAACAGCGGTTTATTTGGAATAAATAGAAAAATAACTGGGTAGTTAGCATGAGCAGCGATAGCCACCATGAAAAGAAGGAAAAGAGCGCCACCTACAGGAACGTCACAGTACTTGTTTTTTTACGTCTGCCTTTAAATCACTTTGTAAACTCTGCTTTTACATAAGTGCTATATAAATAAAGTTTATAATTATTATTATTATTAGTAGTAGTAGTAGTAAGGAAGAAGTGTTTGGGAATTACATTATCATTAGGTGACTATATGACACCACAACAGCAACTCATAAAGTATTTGGTATTTTCTTTCTGCGTTTCAGATGTGTATCTGGATCCAAACGAGGAGCCTGTGAGTTTAACTGACATTTGATGACATAATTATGCTCCCCTGTGTTATCATGACGTGTCGTGATGTTTGTCTTTCTGTGTTTCAGGGAGATAATGATGACTTGTATCTAGAGCCAACAGTTGGTAGGTTGCAAGCACTCCCACTGCATCAGACTCCACAAAAATAGTGATGATAATAAGTCTGTGTAAACGGTGTTGCAGAGTGGTCAGCTGGCAGCTAGTCATGTCACTTAAATTGCTAAAAAAGTAAAAAAGTAGTGCAGAATAACTTCAGGTCCACACTGAAAATGATAATTTGCCATCTTCCTACTCAGCCTGCCCTCCTGCCCCCCGTGGGCACAAGAGGATGCCTCTTCCTCTCAAGACAGGAGCAGCACCTCCCCCCATGCCCATGTAAGTACACCTCACCTCTCTAGGATGAGCTGTCTGCATAGACGTATGCTCTGTATGATCATGATACCAGCTAGGATTTGCAGCAATGTGCTTAATATAGTATTCATGTTATATATTACAGTCACTAAGTATGGTATGAACGTTATCATCCTCTCTCCATCTGCAGGATGAAGCCTCCTGTTCCCAGAGCCAAGTCTGTGAGTGTCTCTATTCAGTGTCTCTTCTCAGTGCTTAGTTCAATCATTAAGGTCCACTACATTCTCCTGGTTAGCACGTCAAGAAACAGCTTGAATTGAAATTGGAAGTTTTCATTACTGTTGTCTATTTTCATTTCCTGCGTAAGAAGTTCAATTCCCGCTGCAACTGCAATAACAGCAAAACATTTTGATCTCTTCCAGAGTTCCTCCTTTGGTGAGATAAAAACAGGTAAAAACAAAACCTCTTTGTGCAATAAAAACTGATGTAGCAACTATAGACTGTAGATCTCTCAACATCCGAAAACCTGACGATTCATGATGACGATAATGAACACATCCTGCCACTCTAGCTCCTCCCCCAGAGGCAAGACACTCGTTTCCTGGCAAACTCCCTCCACCGACCCCTAGTGTCAAGCCTCCTCTGCCAGCAAACCTGAAGGAAGCTAAACCCAGGTAACAGGGTGGTGGGATTGTTGTAATACATACGAAAGGGAGATGTACTGTACATATATCATATTAACTGCAAATAGTAAAGTTGCGAGGGTGAACATTTATTGAGGCTGAGGCTGACCCTATCGGTGTAATAGTGCATGCATATCAGCAGGAGTAAATCCAACATATAATATGAGCTGTCTTGATTTTAGCCCTCCACCTCCTCCTATAGTGGACACTAAGCCTGCAGGTAAGGAGATCCTAAAAATCCTAAGAGATCTGAGGTCAGTCTGGATTCTCTCTATCATGTAATCCACTACATGGCCTGGATTAGACACATTTTCCCATGTGGTTGTGGCTAAATGAGCAACTCTTAAACCCTTACTTCACACACAACATGTTCTCTCTCTTTTAAAGTGTCCTCTAGCGCTATCAAAGCTGCCAAACAGGCGGGAAATGAGGTACGGCTCTCTACACTCCTGAGAGAAGATAATATGAGTTAGCTAGTAGTGGTTGCAAGCACTGTTATTGATGCATTTATGTCATGATCTATTACAGGACAAAGAATGGTTTGCTAGAGACTGCAAGAGAAAGACTGCTGAGGACCTCTTACTGAGCATCAACAAGGTGAGGCTCAAGCATTATGTGATTGTATGAGCGATGCTCCGTCCCTTTGTCCTCGTTTACAGAGAGGCCCTGTCTCATTTCATGCTAAAACGAGCAGCTAATGATGTGAGAGTCATTTCTGCCACAGTTTGGATTTTATTTCCAAGAAGACACACACACACAGGGCTTATGGCAAGGGTGCTGTGCAGAGAGGGAATGTATTTATTATCCTATGTTTGTGTGTGTGTGTGTGTGTGTGTGTGTTTGTGTGTAGTGGTTGGTGGTTAAGGGGGTGGGAGGAGGAGTTGCTGGCCACATGCTGACACATACACACACACTCAAACCCTCTGACCAAAGACACCCTCTGGGCTACGGTGATAGTGATATTTCCATTTCCACTATTTACTGTGCACTCTTTATTTTGTTTGTTTGTTTGTTTCCTTTCCTATCTTTCCCTCCCTCATCCTCCCTCCCTCATCAAATCCCTTTTTCTTCCTTACCCTCAGTCAATCTTCCCTCCCTTCCTATTTCCGCGTCCTCTCCATTTGCATTCTCCACCTTGTCTCACTCAAATGTTTTCTGCTTTCTCTGCGGTAGGACGGTGCCTTCCTCATCCGACACAGCTCGGTGCAGAACGCCCGCCAGCCATACACCTTGGCTGTGCTCTACCGACAGAAGGTATACAACATTCCCATACGCTTCCTGGAGGAGACACAAGGCTACGCCCTTGGAAAGGAAGGCAAGAAGAATGAAGAGGTGAGGATGAAGGCAAGATTAAAGGGTAATTCCGGTATTTTAAACCTGGACTCTACATATTCGTCATATACGTCATTTATACCCCAAAAAAGGTACAAAAGGTTTTGGAAGGTCTATCAAAGGTCTATCTCTGTAGTGATCCTTTCCGTAATGTTGTCAGACACTTCCAAAAACAAGCACTTTTAGTGGACGTACTTTGATCAGTGCACTTGCCCCTGCAGATTACGTTGCAGCCATAGCAGTCTGTTTCGCGACCGCCGGCTGAGGCGATCTACCGGAGCAATTCCAAAACGTTTTGTACCTATTTTGGGGTATAAATGACTAATATGTACAAATAGAGCCCAGGGTTAAAAATACCGGGAATTACCCTTTAAGAGAGGGGGACAGGCAGAAGAAGATGAAGAGCAGAGTCCATAGAAACAGAGAGGAAGAGAAGCCAGAATAAAGAGGAATAGTTTGAGTGTAGAAAAAGAAACAGTTATGATGCAGGAGAAAAGCATCTGTGGAAGGAATTCAGCCGAGTAAGCATTCCTTCCCTGTACACCTCCCAGACTAAACAGTCTTTTCATCTCTCTCTCTCTCTCTCTCAGATTTTCAGCAGCCTCCAGGAGATCATTTCCCACCACAACAATAACCAGCTGCTTCTGATTGACAGCAAGAGTCATGCCAAGCACACTACGTACCTCACCCACCCTGCACGTCCTTAAAACCACACCACCCGCAAAACTACACTACCCACAACCCCTCTCATGTTGTGTTCATATGAGGGTAATTGCACAGTTTTCCACTTGGAAACACTACACATCATTCACTAAATTGTAGTTATAGCTCCATGAACAGTCTCACAGGGATAAATTGATATTGACATCGCAACAATAAAACCTTTTTGAAGTGTAGAATAGGTGAACGCTCACAAAACACATGGAAGACATATATTTCTGTCGTCCCAGGAAGTGATTTTCCTATTTTAGTTTCGTCATCTAGGCTAATCTGTACTGAATAGGAAAGATTCAGCCTTTGGATTGACCATTCATGTTCTCACCGTCAGATGTCAACTTTCCCATGTCAACAACTACGGCACCATTGAGCATAACTATACGCCTACTAATACGATTTCATCACATTATCACATGATGTCTCCTATGTGCCGCTCCATCCATATGTCTTTGTGTCTGCTTCTCATTCCCATGATGGCAGTCATGCATGGTGAAGAAAAACATCTTTGCATTTATCAATCATTTATATCATAGCCATGTGTGGAGATTCAATGTGTACATTACCCCGAAGATGTCCTGTTTAGTGTGTAATTGTTTTGATTTTGTATATACTTTACAGGTGTCATTCATTCTAGTGTGATGTTGTTGATATTGTGAAATAAAGTTAAAATACACCTGCATCTCTTGAGGTGGATCCTCTTCAAGTGGTGGATTTTGATAGGACCTTTGTAGTCATGCAGTGGTGGTAAGCAGGTGTTTTTATAGTCCAGCCCAGATCCAGGGCATGAAACTGCTGAAATTGCTGTTAGTGGCCAGTAACCATGAGTTAGAGTAGTGCTGTGACCCGGATACTACAACCGAGCCCTTTAGTTGGGGTATCCGTGGTGAGTTCATTTAGAGGTGCGAGTGTAATGTGAATGCTGCTATTAGGTAAAGCCCCTTGGAGTGAACTCCCTCCCTAACAAATCCCCACTTGAAATGGATCCTCTTCAAGTAGGACTGGGTTGTGGTGAGCGGAGGGTTTGTGGTTTTAGCTGAAACAAACACAAGAGCTGTATGTGAATTGCCTCCCTGCAGCCCTTGACCAGAGAACATTGGTTTACACCAGCTTCCTGTCAGGGTGACCTCATTCCCAGCGTCAAACCCACAAATCTTGGGCCGACCAGCATAATGGAAGTTACATACGCAACATGGAGTATTAGCTTAGCACACTAGGCATCGTCATTTACTTACCCATGACTGTTTCAAGTTGTTATCACATATAACACATGGTAGATTTCAGGACCGACTGACAATGCAGAACTACGTAGAAATGTCTGCATGTGCTGAAGAAAAATCCTAATAAACTTCTTGTAACCAGAGGGTTTGGCAAGAGGGGCGGGAAACTTGGACCTCAACACAGCTTTATTGCTGGTTGACATGCTGATACATTCTCCAGTCCTGACCCCAACAAGAACTAATTGTACATGTGGTTTGCTACACCCATCTCACAGAATCACGACAAAAAAAGTCTCAGTAAGCATGAATTCCATTTTAACTCAGAGGCTTTAATAAAAAAAAAGACTTTCCTGTCACCTAGTTTAGTTTAATGTCACAGCTTTATCAGTAGTTAAATAATCCTAATCCTTGGATCTATTACAACCCCTCTATTTTGTGAGCAATATAACCAGAATGGAATCTAACAAATGTTCTTACTTTTTGCATTTATGTATTTTCACGGTTAATGTTACAACTTTTTGTTAAATGATCAATTAATGATGATTAGATTGATTAGCTCTATTCCAGGGTATTCTTAAATTTGTACTCTCTGTGTAGTACCTATAGTTTCTTTGTTTTAAACTTATTTTCATCTAGTGGTGTTAGCACATCACTTTTTGTCACTGGGAGAAGTTAAAATTGCGTTGTGTAAGTCTGATTCTTTGGAACTTGGGCATTTCTGACATAAAATGATGTCTGTGCTATCCACATCCTGTGTGTAATACTGAGTCACAATAATAGTGTATGGGCTTTGTTGAGCTCAAATCAAGTATTTGTCAGACTCACTCCAAACTGACTTTGTCTTGCAGCCTATAATCTTCAGTGATCGTGACCATTAAATAGACCAAACACTGTATTTTCACTGTTTATTTGAAACAATTCAAGATAGCAATACCATGTTTGAATTCTGTTTTGGGGCAGATTCTGTTTTAGATTAGATTTGTAAATTTGTGCATATCCTCCAGAGATGATGGTAATGATGATTATGGTGATGATGAGAAGAGAGAAGAGTTCAGGCCCACAGATGAGTCTAGGTTAATCAGTAAGGCAGAAGTAGTTTCCGATCCCTATAATTTCACATTCAAACGTCAGCAATGTCCTTTGGTACAAGCATATGCGTCATCTATACAATACATTTTTTTTAGCTGTGTGTGTTGATTTTGCAGAAATCATGAAAAGGTGGGGCGCTTGTCACGAGCCCTGATTTCGAAGTTGGTGGAAAGGAAGGGGGAAGGGGCTGCGGCGGAGGGGTACAAAAAGGACATCTGATTTTTTCTCTCCCCACTGCATTGATATATATGAGAACAGCGGTTACATATGGCTTCTCCTCTCCTTTATCACTTTATAATAACTCAGCGTAAATTTTAAGACCGTCTTGCTTCTACCGAAGGTCTGATGTAGAACTGCTTTTCACACTGGGTTCAATAGTAGTTGAAGTGGACTAGTTTTCTTAGCGGAGGTGCGGAGTTTTTGGTTCAGGATTGTTGTAGGGGGGCTGCTGCTGAATGGGAGCAGTCACTGGATTCGTGTGATATCAACGCAAGCCACCCAGACTAGACTACCTACAGCCCCTCATATTCGACTTTTGGGGAGGTTTCGGGCACATACAGCACAAGACCACATCCATTCCTCCTAGTGTCCCCTTCCCCTTTCCTTCCTTACGGATTATTCAGACAGAGAAAGCCTCAAGAAATGGCTCAGATACTGCCGATACGATTTCAGGAACATCTGCAGGTAAGAAGACCCACAAAAAAAACAACTCTAAAATGAATTTCAGATTGTTTCTTTGGCGCAGCTCCTCGTCCTTGTCGGTCCACGCACACAGACACCACATGTCGCATTTAAATGGAATCTGAAATAGGGCTGCAGGGTGGTGCTCAATATAGCTACAGGCCTAGTTTTCTCCTGCCGGGCAGATGATGACTTGTAAAAATTGAACAGTCAGATCGTATCCAGCTCTAATGCGGACCCTGTGAATCCGCCGCAATTCCTTCGAGTGGATAAACGCCGCTGACATTTTCAACCTCGCATCCGCGCCGGGGGAAACTGCAGTGTTTTGACACTTTGTTGCAGACGACTGAGCTCGAGCTCAGCTGTTCCCGGTAACATTGTAGCCGAAAAGCGGGATGACACTGGCACGCAGCGCCGTGGCCACCGTGTTGCTGTCATGTTCTGCAGCAACATATTGTGTAACCTTCATAACAACATTGGTTCATGTGCCTCTTTGGCATACGAGGCCTACAAAATATCCAGGTTCTCACTATCTGGTTTTGGTATTTCAGCGCTTACTAGCGTACGAACAGTCTGCCCCAGTGAGTTGGAGACGGTCCTCCACATCAACAACATCTATCTCTACAGACATAGCACGGGTGAATACAGAAGAGTCATCGTTTCACTATGTCAGTGCTCAGTAAGGGAAACAAACAACAGGGTTCCTAGGGTAAGGGGGAAACTGGCAGTCATGGATTGCAACAAATGTGTTTTCTAGGCCTGGAAAAGTTATGGAATATGGAGCAAGTGCATATAGTTTAGGAATAATCATGGAAATGTGTTGCTAATCTTTTTTTTTACAACCAGTGAAAGTCAAGTTGGAGGATTGTTGATCCACTTACCTTTTGAGGAATGAGACATTTCCTGATAGTATTAAGTGTACTAAGTGATTGTTGTAGCCAAAACTAAAACCTGGAGCATTCAGATCAGCTATTCAACATATAAAATGTGACATTTGCAACATGGACTCACATTATGCTCCGTGTCATGGAGTAGTCTTGGAAAAGTCATGGAGTTTGATTAGCAAAAAGATGTAGGAACCCTGAAACAACCAGCCGGGTGGTTATGGTGGACTTTCCACCATGGGCTTCTTTGCTGTGGTTTGGAGGCCAGTGGACTTTGTTTAAATCGTTGCCCCATCGTGGCCCATGGCTTGGCGTCTTGCAGCCAAAGAGAAACTTTGTGACGTGTTTTGCACCCCCTCCTCTTCTGTAGCCTGTTGTTATGGTAACAGCAGGCAGTGAAATGGCCTTTCACTAGAAAAAGCAGCGAGCCCCCACCCCCTCTCTGCTCCCTTCCTCTGGCCAGTAGCCCCACTTCCTCAGGCAAATATCCTTTATCCATTAAACTGTGCCAGCCAAAAGAGCTAGCAGGCTACCGGGCTCATCTCTTCACTGACAGGACTGGTACACTATTCCATCTGATGGAGGGCAACCTGACAATTTCTCGGTTCAAATTGCTTTAAACTGCACACGGGTTTACACGTACGTCTGCTTTAAAAACCTACCTTTGGAAGTTGATAAGCAACAGACTGCTTTTCAGTGTGAAATCACAGCTCTGCCCCAGTCGTATCCCCCTGTGAATCTAGGTGGCTCCAGCAGAGTGAAAAATGCCTGGAATTTGCAAACCCAGGACTTTGGGCCTCAAGTTGTTTAGCTTTTTTCTTGGCCTGGTATTTACAGCTCTCTCTTTTTTAAGGTTGGACTGTAGATCACTTTGGCTAACTAGCCCTGGTTTGAAATTTAGAGCAAACAACTACAAGTTTGTTTAAAACGCCAAGGCCTGTTGTATTCAAAAACAATTCTTAATACTACTGCAGTGTTTAATGCGGACGTGGAGGATGAACTGTGGATCTCACAAGCATTGTTCTAGCTGTGGGAGAACCACCACTAGTCATTTTCTCTCTTCACACCAGTAGCTATGCATGGCCTGCCTACACTGTCATTACCGTTAAGCTGTGTGTGAAGTTAGACTCCAACATTATTATTTTGTTTTCATTGCTTACTTAAACTGGTCTGATTTATGAGCCCAGGTCTAGGCTGTGTGTGACCAAGTTGCAGTCTGTAATTAATTGACTAAATGGATTAGTGCTAAATAGTTGGTACTTGGATGTGTGTCTACATCACTGTGGAAGCTTTCCTGGATTATGTCTGTAGATGAAGGAAGATGAGGACAGATGATGGTCAGTTGAGTTATGAAAGTGATGATGTAAGATGATTCCTTGCCCAAGCAGTGGCTTGTGTAAGTGCAAAAATACCCTGCAACTCCATAGCTCATGGACATTGTCCTGTCCAGTTAGGTTAGCACAACCTGCTACATTGTGGTTATTTATACAGTTTTCAGTGGTGTGCTGTCTCTGTGTTGATGAAATGATGCCTTCACGTCAAACCAATAGATGTAATTGACAGATGAGGTAAGCAAGCCCAGTTTAGCCCAGCAAATCACATCAGGAGAGGAAGCAGGAAGGGGAAGTGATTTCATCACTTTCAGTCCAACAGAACACATCTGTGATTGTGACAGAGGCTGGCGAGGGCTCAGATGAGCGTCTGTGTTCAGTCATAAAAATGCAACCATGAATCTAAACTGCATGGATAGAGAAGTCTTTCAAATGGAGGGGACGTGACTTTGTGTTGCATGCGTGTTAAAAATAGTAGTCATACCGTACATGCCACACACCCTGAGCTACTCTTTAATGTTGGATTAAGCATGAACTATTCCAGGTTATGGTGATAACCCACTCTAATCTAGCTCAGGATAATACCTCCAGTGTGTTTTTGCTTGCTCAGCCCCACAGAAAGTGTGAAGTAGTAACACTTCCAGATCTGTTTGCTGCATTCCTGTTTTAATTGTGTTTGTGTAACCCACATCTCTCCTCGGAGACCCAAACCCCTCTGCTGTAAAATAGTGCGACCTGCCAGTGCCTCGGCAGTGCGTCCACCCAACCTATGACTCACCGACTGCCCTTGAGTTGTGTAATCAGAGGTGTCCTACTGCCTTTCTTCTTCTAATGCTAGTAAAGTTATTACAATGCTAGTCTTAGCTGTAGTACAGATTACTGCCTAGGAAAGAACAGTTATAGATGTGTGTGTGTGTGTGTGTGTGTGTGTGTGAGACTGTGTGTGTGTGTGTGAAGATCTGTTACTGGAGGTAGTTAGTGGGTCACTGGAGACAGACGGTGGTGGTTGAAGTGGATTTAGTCTGGAATGTTCTATTAAGAAGGGAGGGGGGGGGGTGTATTCTTCCGGTGAGTCAGACGCCCCACCCCAACCCGTAGATTGCCCAAGGCCCGTGTTACTGGAACTGCACTGTACAGACGAGGGTTTTCCCTGGCTCTCTTCCCTGCGCCTTCATTTTTCAGAGCAGGTATATCTATCACACGTGCTTCTCCACACACTCTCTTTGCTGCTTCCTTTACATCCTCCCCTGCTGTTAGCCCAGTGCCAGACAGTATCTTGATCACCTCCCTTTTCCTCCATCCATCTTTCCTTTCCGCTATCTTTATTGTAGTTTTCCTCCCTTCTCTTCACGGAGACAGTCCTGGCAGTCTAAGGAGATGCAGCGTATGGCTCTAATCCTCCCCTCTGTGCCCCTTTTCTCGCCTTACTCTCGTACTTCCCCATAATTCCCACACAGACTGACGGAGAAGTAAAACTGATGCCTTTCCAATGCTATATCACGGATATGATTCATCAGCGCCACATCACCATCTAGACCACAACTTCTCCGTATGGTCACCGTAACCCGTAGTCCACCCTGGCCAGATTGTTCTATCCTTCCTGTTTTGTAGTTTACGTGGTTTAAAGGACTCGGTAGTTGGTATTGGTTCTCCTGGCTAGATAGTACAGTCCTTGTGATCAGTGTAAGGATTCCTTTCCGCTTGCCTCAGACTGCATAATACAGTCTGCTATTCCCAGCTCAGTCGTCAGGGTGAGACTGCGTGGTTTGATCTGCCCTCTCAGTTCACAATTAGGTTGATGATGTACACAGCAATTCCTCTGTTCAGTGTCCAGCAACAAAGACCGTGACTACGCGCTTTGCACGTTCGTTCGTTGTACTAAGATATGACATAAGATGAGTCAACATCACCTCAGTCTGACCTAGTGTACCGTCATGTATTGGGGCATGGTCTTATTTGAAGTAAATAGATTTAATAATGAAATGATTTGCTGGGCAGATCCCTCCTGGGGAATCTCTTTGGTTTTGTCTCCTGTTAAGGCTGGATGATCTAGTGATAATTCAACTTTATCTTACAGCTGACTGTAACTAGCTGATTAAATAGTATCAGGCTTTGCTAAAACAAAGTAATACTATACTGTCCCAGTATTGTTGAAGTTGTGATGATGGTTATTTGAGGGAAAAGAATATCTGTCATCGAACATAGCTCTTAAAGTGCTTCAGTAAATGCAGGAGATTTTTGCCAGCTATAATAAGAGTGTAAAATAAAGCTTGAGTTAATATCCTGTTGTCCACTGTGTGCCCACGCTTGTTCCCTGGCTGTATGTACCACCAAACCTCCTGTCTGGAAAACAGCCTTTGAGAATCCCTGGAAAATTGGAACAGAGCTGCTGCTATTTTAATAGAAACACTGTTTTGGTCGGCTACTTACTGTTTCCCCTGTAGTGGCAAATGTTAGCTACTGCCATGTTTACTTTCCCATTGCCTTTTTAGTTTTTGTGACGGAGGAATGACTCCTTGGGGGGAAAAAAAAGCCTCCCAGTGGGGATATTCCACTACTAACTCAATTTTATTTTCACTCCAGGTATAGGCAGCTATAGGCCCACTATAGCAAAGTAGTCTTCTGTGTTTACATCAATTGAATGTGTGTTAGATTGTCCTTTCCGATGAGTATGGTACAGGTTGTCATTGTTAACGGCTCTGATTTTGTTTTTGGTGTTTCCAGTTGCAGAACCTGGGGGTGAACCCGGCCAACATCGGGTTCAGCTACCTGACCATGGAGTCTGACAAGTTCATCTGCATCAGAGAGAAGGTGGGCGAGCAGAACCAGGTGGTGATTGTGGACATGTCTGACCCCACCAATCCTATCAGGAGGCCGATCTCTGCCGACAGCGCCATCATGAACCCGGCCAGCAAGGTCATCGCCCTTAAAGGTAGAGTGTGCATGGAGAGACCTCACAGTGAAGCAGCCACACCGCCGGCCACTCCATAAGAAATGCTGTGTTGTTGTGAATAGAAACAGTCGGCCGTTATGATTAGTTTTACTGGTTGGGGGTATTATTGCTGTTTGACTTCCCAGACAGCAGCACAAATGAATGATGTCTGCTTCAGGCTGCATGGTGTTCACACTGTTGTTCATTTATCTCTAGTTTTAACAGATTTGGTCATGTAGCAGGAATGCTACGGTCATGAGATGACTAATGCTCTGCCGATGCTATAAATATGTAGAGTGCACTCAGTTCTATTGCCTGAATGTACTAAATTGGTCGTGCGAATCGATTTCCTGCCACTGAAGCTAGCCCTTAGAGCACAAACACAAGTGCTGATCAGGATGATTTAGCTGTAATGCTTTTTTCTCTTTCTCTCGTCCTCTTTCTCCCTCTCGCCCCTTTTGAGGATAATGTGTCCCTGCTCTCTCTCTCTCTCTCTCTCTCTCTCTCTCTGTCTCTCTATCCCTATGGTCCATCTCTCCTTGTCTCTCTGATTGACACTTTGCTTTTTCTCCCTTGCTTTCTCTCCTTTCTCAGACGGTGAGTTGCTTTCTGTCTGTCTACCAGTCTGGCACTCTGTTGTGATGATACAGTAGCCATGTCTCTCTCATAAAAGCTTCCCTCATGACCCTTGTCAACTCCTCAGAGCTATCCTGACCAGTAACCAATCAAAACCAATCAATTTTTTGGATATGATTTTCACTGCAGGCACACTCCCAGTAAATCATACCCCTACTTCACCACAACCTAACCTGCTGTCATATAATACATTTATGAGAACTATACATGTGTTAGCATGACTTGTTGTCCGCTGGCAGAGTGTATGTGTGGTATGCATCATCAGATATCACACACTGAATAGCGTTGGGGCACTGTGTGGGTCTGTATTTGCACGCCTGTCTGAGCGTGTGCCAGGCAGCCATATCCACGTCTAGATCTCTCCTTGCAGCTTACAAGGTATGACGTACATGCATCATTATATATGTGTGTGTGTGTGTTTGATGATGGTGGTCTGCAAAACACCGGCACTCATTACATTAACGTTATCTCGCCTGTTTTTTTTTCCTCTGTGGTGTCGTTTTATTTTTATTTTCCTTACTGGTCACTCTTAGGCCTCGCAAAACTAAGCCACACAGCATAGGAACATAACCATGGTTCTTTACTCTCCATGTAAGTGTTGGATTTACTATTAGTATCCCCACTAGTCAATATGACCTTCTTAAAACTGCCTTCTACCTTCCTGTGTCCATTGCTCAGTTGCACTTGGGAAGGGGTAGATAAAGTTGGAGCAGTGGTCCTCAAATCCGGTCCTTGGGATCCAGAGTACTGCTGGTTCTATCCACCTGGTAGGTCTAAACCAGTCCCTGATTGGACAGAATGAAAGCGACCTGGCAGAATAGAAAACCAGCAGCACTCTGGATCCCAAGGTCCAGGTTTGAGGACCACACTGCTGGACTGTGGTAACATGGTTTATTGAGAGGGACTGTTTGCCACATGACCTACTGCTTAGTGTGCTCAGGTCTGGAACGTCAAGATGTTATCGAGTAGCTGCTAGCTATCTGTCTCACTTGATCCTCCCTCCCTCCAGCTGCCAAGACTCTGCAGATCTTCAACATTGAAATGAAGAGTAAGATGAAGGCTCACACCATGACAGAGGAGGTCATGTTTTGGAAGTGGATATCGGTTAACACTGTTGCCCTGGTGACCGATACGGCCGTCTATCATTGGAGCATGGAGGGAGACTCCCAGCCTGCCAAAGTATTCGATCGGCACGCCAGTCTGGCGGGATGTCAGATCATTAACTACAGAACTGACGAACAACAGAAGTGGCTACTGCTGATAGGGATTTCTGCGCAGGTATGAAAACACACATGCTCGTATGCACTCATGCCTTATATAGGTATGCACATGACTTTACTCGTTTCTTCTGTCTGTCCTGCAGCAAAACCGTGTGATTGGGGCGATGCAGCTGTATTCCGTGGACAGGAAGGTGTCCCAGCCCATTGAGGGCCACGCTGCAGCCTTTGGGGATTTTAAGGTGGAGGGAAATGCCAAGGCCTCCACCCTCTTCTGCTTTGCTGTGCGCTCTCAGGCTGGGGGAAAGGTGAGAGGCTCTAGATGATATGCAAGGATTTCACTTACGATCCTACCTGGGTGTATTGGTACTACTCTCAAAAACAAATTGTTCTGTATAGCACCAAAAAGCAGTTCTTCGATTCTCCTATGATCATCTGATGTTAGCCAATAGCTTGGCTTCTTGTTAGTTACTTTATGGTGTTTTGTGGCACTATATAGTTTTTATACCGCTTTTCAAAAAGCCAGTTATAGCCATGTATAGTCAGACGAATCATATTTTGTTTATACCGTGCATGGACTCACCTCTGCTGTCTTTCACGTTCATGTTTGCCTTCCTTTGGTTACCTGCCTACCTCGGTTATTTCTGAATGTGTATGATGGCTTTTTGCCTTCCAGTTGCATATAATTGAGGTTGGTCAGCCAGCTGCAGGAAACCAGCCATTTGCTAAGAAAGCAGTGGATGTGTTCTTCCCTCCAGAGGCCCAGACAGACTTCCCCGTAGCCATGCAGGTAGGGAAGGACCCCTAGAACCCATTAATTTTCTCATAGACTAAGCATGACTGATGTGTGTGTTTTAATTCTATCTCTAATATTTCTCCTCAGATTGGTAATAAGCACGGTGTAATATACTTGATCACAAAGTACGGTTACATCCATCTGTATGACCTGGAGTCTGGAGTGTGTATCTACATGAACCGGATCAGTGCAGAGACCATCTTTGTAACCGCCCCCCATGAACCCACCTCTGGAATAATTGGGGTCAACAAGAAGGGACAGGTGAGAAACTGGCATAAAAGTAGTGAACGCAGAGCAGCTCTGGGTTGGTGTGTTGTACATCCACGTACCAGGAAGTGGCTTGGTGATGTATATCTACCCTCTCTTCCCAGGTGTTGTCAGTGTGTGTGGAAGAGGAGAATATTGTGAACTATGCCACCAACGTTCTGCAAAACCCAGACCTGGGCTTGAGGATGGCTGTGAGGTCAAACCTAGCTGGAGCTGAGGAGCTTTTTGCCAGGAAGTTCAACACTCTGTTTGCCCAGGGAAGTTACTCTGAGTCTGCAAAGGTTGCTGTTGCGGCACCCAAGGTACATCCATAAATATATCAGTATGTAGGTCTGCTGGTATAAACAGCAAAACAACAAAATTCCTGTCTATTTTTTCCCTGATCCCTTGTTTATTCCTTCACCCATAACTGCCCTCAACTTCCCCCCAGGGCATCTTGCGGACGGCGGAGACCATCCGTAAGTTCCAGAGTGTTCCGGCTCAGCCCGGCCAGGCCTCTCCCCTGTTGCAGTACTTTGGTATTCTGCTGGACCAGGGCCAACTCAACAAGTTTGAGTCTCTGGAGCTGTGCAGGCCTGTCCTCCAGCAGGGCCGCAAGCAACTACTGGAGAAGTGGCTGAAGGAGGACAAGGTAGGACTGGAGCACTGGAACAACAAGGCACACATAATAAGCCGGGGATGATCAATACGATTGACCTAAACAAATTTGTACATTTGTATTTGAGGTTGGCGCCAACATGGTGTGGTTATATGTATTTGGTGTCTCCCAAGGACATAAAAGGTCGTACCCCTGAACTGTGTAGTATAACCAGTTTAGTATCACCTGCACACTGATGACTGTGATTGTGTATCTGTTGTAGCTGGAGTGCTCAGAGGAGCTAGGGGACCTGGTGAAGGCGTCTGACCCCACCCTAGCCCTTAGTGTGTATCTCAGAGCCAATGTCCCCAACAAGGTCATTCAGTGCTTTGCTGAGACCGGTCAGTTCCAGAAGATCGTGCTCTACGCCAAAAAGGTAATAAGAGAGCTCTGAGAGCCTTCCCTTTCCTAGTCCCTTTCCTAGTCCCTTTCCTAGTCCTAGTAACTATGTGGAAAACCAAGTCAAATTTATTCACTGCATATATGATTCAGCATGGAGAAGCACATTAAACAATATATATATTATTGTTTCATTGAGAGATTTCAAATTGTATATTAGGTAATAGGTGTTTACAAATGACTGAGTTTGAATTATTAATTACTGAATCAAAAGTGTATTTTGATAATATACTTTACTATACTTTTTTTTTTTTTTTTTTTTGTAGGTGGGCTACACCCCAGACTGGGTGTTTTTATTGAGAAATGTGATGCGTGTCAATCCAGACCAAGGACTGCAGTTTGCCCAAATGTTGGTCCAGGATGAGGAGCCGCTGGCTAACATCAATCAGGTAACGACATGACCATCTCAATCACACTCTGATACACACTGTTACTCCTACACATGCCTTCCTTTCAAACACACACACAAGGTCTCAGTGTGGGAGCCCTCCGTCTGTGTTGTTACAGATGTGCCAGCAATGCGAGGAATTCACCGACTCTGTGACCCCCTCCTCCTCTTTAAGGCCACATCATCCCTCTCCTCGGTCTTAATCTCAACCAGGAAACTTGACTTGATGCTTTAAGCTATGCAGCCAGCCAGGTTTCAGCTGTGGTCTACCCACGTGTTGTTAAAAACTGAAAGGCCACCAGGAACATCTGGCCGCCAGGCCTACAAGTCTGACTGCCGTGTGAATAAAACCCTTTATAGTACCTAATACGCTGACTCAGTAAAGTTCACACAAAGTAGGAATTCAAGAATCTAACATTTCTCCTGGCTATGCTCTCTCTCTCTTTTCACGATCTCTCTCACTCTCTCTTGCTCTCATTCTCTCTAGATTGTGGATGTGTTCATGGAGGGCAATCTGATCCAGCAATGCACCTCCTTCCTATTGGACGCTTTAAAGAACAACCGCCCAGCTGAGGGACACTTACAGACACGCCTGCTTGAGATGAACCTCATTCACGCCCCCCAGGTATATTGTGCATTCAGACTAATTTAACTACCTTGACTACAAAGTGCAGCTACAGCTCTCATCATATTGAAATATCCTCTTTGTGTCTGTGTGTGTGTGTGTGTGCACACTTTGTTAGGTGGCAGATGCGATCCTGGGGAACCAGATGTTCACCCACTATGACCGTGCCCACATCGCTCAGCTGTGTGAGAAGGCTGGTCTGCTGCAGAGAGCTCTCGAACACTACACCGACCCGTATGATATCAAACGAGCTGTGGTGCACACACATCTGCTCAACCCCGAGGTATGCATGTAGGTGTACGTTCACGCTGGTGAATGTCATTCACTCTGCAGCAGCCATCTTTTTCTTCTTTGTTAATGATCCGTGAAAGTGCCTATTGACCTCCCCCCTTCCCCCCGCTCTCTTTTTCTCCCTGTCTTCCCCCTTTCACTTCACTTATCTGTCGCTGATTCTCCCTTTTAGTGGCTGGTGAACTTCTTTGGCTCTTTGTCAGTCGAAGACTCGGTGGAGTGTTTAAGAGCCATGCTATCGGCGAACATCAGACAGAACCTGCAGCTCTGTGTCCAGGTAGCGTCTAAGTATCACGAGCAGCTGGGGACTCAGGCGTTGGTGGAGCTCTTGGAATCCTTCAAGAGTTACGAAGGTAGGTCTTTGAAGGTCTTTGAAGGTCTATGAAGGTCTTTGAAGGTCTTTGAAGCTAGAGTTAGGGTTTGATCTCGAGTTGACGTGTGAACCTTCATGTCATTTTCATTGAAAGTCAAACGACAGAGCGTATTAAATGAGTGATTCCATTTCTGTGCAGGCTGTATGTGATAATGAATGATAGAGCTGACTTTCATGCTATTTCTCCCCCCCCCCCCCCCCCCTCCGCCATCTGCATTCAAGGCTTGTTTTACTTCCTCGGGTCGATTGTGAATTTCAGCCAGGAGCCTGATGTTCATTTTAAGTACATCCAGGCTGCCTGTAAGACCGGCCAGATCAAAGAGGTGGAGCGAATCTGTAGGGAGAGCAACTGCTACGACCCGGACAGGGTTAAAAACTTCCTCAAGGTAAACAGTTCCCCAGTGCCATTGATTTAGTGATCGATTTTTTCCACACGGTTTAATCACAAAAGACTACATGACAAAAGGGTAGAATGAATGAGCCAAGCCATTTACAACCTAATCAGCAGTTGGACGACAACAGAACCATGTGTTTCTTCTCCAATTAGGAGGCCAAGCTTACAGACCAGCTTCCTCTGATCATTGTGTGTGATCGCTTCGACTTTGTCCATGACCTGGTGCTCTACCTCTACCGCAACAGTCTACAGAAGTATATTGAAATCTACGTACAGAAAGTAAGATCAAGACCATTTCTGCTAGAGCGTCTCCTCTTATTTGAGCTGTGTCTTCCTAAATTCATTTGGAACTTGTTTCCAGGTGAACCCCAGTCGTTTACCGGTGGTGATAGGCGGTCTGTTGGACGTGGACTGCGCTGAGGATGTCATCAAGAACCTGATCATGGTGGTCAGAGGGCAGTTCTCCACCGACGAGCTGGTGGAAGAGGTGGAGAAAAGGAACAGGTACTTGGATGGATGAAACGTGACATTGCCATGGCGTATGTCACTTAACACCAGCGAGGTTATGGGGTTCGATTATCACTGAGACCACCCATGCTGAAAATGTATGCATTCACGGTACTGTAAGGCGCGTTCGATGAAAGCATCCACCAAATGGCATATGTTATGATAATGTTTTTGCTGTTCTCCCTAAGGTTAAAGCTTCTGTTGCCTTGGCTGGAGTCCCGCATCCATGAGGGCTGCGAGGAGCCTGCTACCCACAATGCCCTGGCCAAGATCTACATTGACAGCAACAACACACCTGAGCGCTTCCTGAAGGAGAACACCTTCTACGACAGTGCTGTGGTCGGACGCTACTGCGAGAAGAGAGACCCCCACCTGGCCTGTGTGGCGTATGAGAGAGGCCAGTGTGACCTGGATCTCATCAAAGTGTGTAATTTAACTTACATACCGTTTAGATGTTCGTACTAATCTTAGACAAGAGGGTTAACGATGTGTCATCCTTGCTAATTCTTTGAGTCTCGAGTGTGTTCATCACTTTGTGTCATCTCTGATACAGGTGTGCAATGAGAACTCCTTGTTCAAGAGTGAAGCTCGCTACTTGGTACGACGGAAAGATCCAGAACTATGGGCCAACGTGTTGGAGGAGAACAACCCTTACAGAAGACAACTCATCGACCAGGTCAGTTTTTCTCCACTCCTCAGTGATGCTGACAGTGAAGCTGTGTTCATTTGCCGGTATTTACTCTTTGTTTACTCGTCGTTTTGTTCCATCTCAGGTGGTGCAGACCGCTCTGTCCGAGACACAGGACCCAGAGGAGGTGTCCGTCACAGTCAAGGCCTTCATGACTGCAGACCTGCCCAATGAGCTGATTGAATTGCTGGAGAAGATTGTGCTGGATAACTCTGTCTTCAGCGAGCACAGGTACGGTAGACTCATGTCTGGCCTTGACAGCAATGGAATAACTGAGCGACAACCCTTGTCATTTATCATATTTTCAAATAACTCACCTGTGCTTTTGTATTTCCCCAGAAACCTCCAGAACCTGCTGATTTTAACAGCCATCAAGGCAGACCGCACTCGCGTGATGGAGTACATTAACAGGCTAGACAACTATGATGCTCCAGACATTGCTAACATCGCTATCAGCAATGAGCTCTTTGAGGAGGCTTTTGCCATTTTCAAGAAGTTTGATGTCAACACCTCAGCCATACAGGTAAAATGGATGTATTACCACTCTAAATTAATAAAATGGACTTAATTCCTGGAGTTTTATCACTCTTTTGATCGTATAATGTAACTCTCCTCTCCATTCTCTAGGTACTGATAGAGCATATAGGGAACTTAGATCGGGCCTATGAGTTTGCTGAGCGCTGTAATGAGCCTGCTGTGTGGAGCCAGTTGGCCAGAGCTCAGCTCCAAAGAGACCTGGTCAAGGAGGCCATTGACTCCTATATTAAAGCTGATGACCCCTCTGCGTACATGGAGGTGGTCAATGCAGCCAGCAAGAACAGTAAGGCTTTCCTTCACAGCATAACTCGACTGCACAGCAAATGGTTGTATTGATTGCATCAGGCATTTCATTTCTTGTGTGATTGATCTGTGCTGAACTTTAGTGCATCCTTTGCATTTTGTAGATAATTGGGAAGACTTGGTTAAGTTCCTCCAAATGGCTCGGAAGAAAGCCAGGGAGTCCTACGTGGAGACGGAGCTGATCTTTGCTTTAGCCAAGACGAACCGTCTCGCTGAGCTGGAAGAGTTTGTCAGTGGGCCCAATAATGCTCACATACAGCAGGTAAGAAGAACTATCACAGATGTAGTGTACTTTCGAGAGGATTATGTATGATGAAATGTGTATGTTTTTCCTTTTTGTCAAGATACTGAACACTCACTAGTAACTACATGTACATCTGTTCATTTCTCTGTCCTTCTCCAGGTGGGCGATAGGTGTTATGAGGAGGGCATGTACGAAGCAGCCAAGCTCTTGTATAACAACGTGTCCAACTTTGCTCGCCTGGCGTCAACACTGGTCCACCTAGGAGAGTACCAGGCAGCCGTCGACAGCGGCAGGAAAGCCAACAGCACACGGACATGGAAGGAGGTACCTGGCACACAAAGCAAAGCTACCTGCTGTTGTACTAGAGTCATTATAGTCATTACTGTACAATCTGATTGGTGAATGTTGTTATCAGGGAGCTTTGGCTGGACTTTTGTGCTTGCAGGGTGCTGTACATCATTCATTATCCTCTTTTGTGACCACCCTTGTCTTTCTAATTGGATAATTCCTCTCTCTCCTCTGGCCATCAGGTGTGTTTTGCATGCGTAGAAGGTGAGGAGTTTCGCCTGGCCCAGATCTGTGGCCTTCACATAGTGATCCATGCTGACGAGCTGGAGGATCTGATCAGCTACTACCAGGACCGTGGATACTTTGAGGAGCTAATCGCTTTGCTGGAGGCTGCCTTGGGCCTGGAGAGGGCCCACATGGGCATGTTCACCGAGCTGGCCATCCTCTACTCAAAGTTCAAACCCCAGAAGATGAGGGAGCACCTGGAGCTCTTCTGGTCCAGAGTCAACATCCCAAAGGTAACGTGTATAAACAAGTCTTTTTTTTTTTTTTTTTGTGGATGGTGCTGGTAATGTACTGATGCATGCAACATTTCTTTATTTCCTGTGTTTTGCTCATCAGGTGCTACGTGCAGCAGAGCAGTCTCACCTGTGGGCAGAGCTAGTTTTCCTTTATGATAAATACGAGGAGTACGACAACGCTGTCATCACGATGATGACACATCCGACAGATGCGTGGAAGGAGGGGCAGTTCAAAGATATTATTGCTAAGGTAACACATTTAGCTCTTTTTGAAATGGTTGAGGTATGACTGATACGCTTTTCTCTTCAAACATATTTACACCTGGTTATGTTCATGTGGTCTCTCTTCAGGTTGCCAATGTGGAATTGTACTATAAATCCCTTTCCTTCTATCTGGAGTATAAGCCCTTGTTATTGAATGACCTGCTGACCATCCTGTCACCACGGTTAGACCACAGCCGAGCTGTCACCTTTTTCACTAAGGTAATCACTTTTAAAGATCATGCCTTAAATGCTATTCTTCTTTACAGTTGGTATGCAGTGTTGAGATGGCATGGCTTGTGTTTGTTTGACTAGGTTAGCCAGCTGAAGTTGGTCAAGCCTTACCTGAGGTCTGTCCAGAGTCACAACAACAAGGGAGTCAATGAAGCTCTCAACAACCTACTGACAGAGGAGGAAGACTACCAGGTCAGTCAGTCACTATTTTACTGTTAACTTAATCATGTTGTATCAAAATATAAGGAAAAAAATGAGTGTCATGCCCTGCTAAACATGTCGAGGGACGTTTTTAAAATGGTTGAGGGGACCTAGCTTCTGCGGTCACTAGGGGGCACTACCGAGAGACAAATACAAGGGTCTAGCTGGCCCAGGTTTGGGTTGCGATGTTACATTTGGGTTGAGATGTTTTTCTTTCCTTGTGTGTTATCCATAGGGCCTGAGAGCGTCCATTGATGCGTATGACAACTTTGACACCATCGGCCTGGCACAGAGATTAGAGAAACATGAACTGATTGAGTTCAGACGCATTGCTGCCTACCTGTACAAGGGCAACAACCGCTGGAGACAGAGTGTAGAGCTCTGCAAGAAGGACAAACTCTACAAGGTAGAAAATCCCACCGTCACAGAAAATATTTGAGAAAAGGAGTAATTTTCAATTCTCCTCACAATCATCAATTACCTCCTTGCTCCCATAGATGGCACTGTTTATTTTTACTTACTGCATGCCTTGAGATGGTAATGTGTGCCAGCTCACAGCAACATCTATAATCAGTCTGGCATGGAGGCCTCCCCTGCTATCAGACAATTTAGTGCAATTTGTTGCTCTCCCAGGATGCTATGCTGTACGCTGCAGAGTCCAAGGATGCTGAGCTGGCAGAGACTCTGCTCCAGTGGTTCCTGGAGGAGGGCAGGAAGGAGTGTTTTGCTGCCTGCCTGTTTGCTTCCTATGACCTGCTTCACCCTGACGTGGTGCTGGAGCTGGCCTGGAGACACAACATCATGGACTTTGCCATGCCCTACTTCATCCAGGTCATGAGAGAGTATCTCACCAAGGTTAGTACTCCGCTACAAAACAGTACAGACAGTTATCTGTTGTTGATTGTTAAATTTGAGTCCGCTATTTTTAAATCATGTTTTTGAAATTGAGTTTATTTTCCAGAAAACAGTGAGAATTTTTTTTCTGGAGAGGCAAATGTTAGAATAGTCCTTGCAGACCCCTGTGAACTAAGTTGACTTATTTTTCTCTGATGATTAATTTCCTGTAGATTGTCTGTCCCTACAGGTGACAGGTGGACAGTAGTCCTTGATGCTATCTCTGGAGGTATTGAAAAATGGGCTGCACAGAACTTTTGTAACTTACGCAGTCATATGCTGAGGTCTGGGGGTAGGATAAGAAGATAAGACAGCTTTCTGAAGTGATAGTAGTTTTTCCCTGTTTACCAGTGACATTGAACTCCCTCCAAAACGCGGTTGTCATGATGTCCTGTAATGTTTGACCTGTAGACGTGTGAGATCATGTGAGGTCGTCTCTGTGGGTTCTTTTCCAGGTTGATGAGTTTGCAGAGAAGGTGACGGTCTCTGGCCCTCTTTATTTCTCTTTTGTGTTCTGTCTGTTTTTGTTGTAACTTATCCCTTTAGGTTTCTGATGTAGGAACCTAGCATGGACTGTAGACTGAATATGGCCTAACTTAGCTTAAGGGGCTAGCTCCTGTCCTGGACAGTTATAGTATGTGCAGGCTTTTGTTTTCAGCACCAACACAAGTGGTTTTAGATGAATTTCTTTGTGTTTCTGTAAGCAGTGTTTGAATTACTCTCCTGGGGGAACCGGTTTTTCTTGCGGGTTTGCATTAATAACATTTCCAGTTGTGACATGGCTCACTGTCAAAAAGGCTATTACAGATCAGACAAATATGCTTCATTAACAGAAAAAGGTGACACATAGCCTAATTAAAAGGTAATTAAAGTGAACACATTTAATGAAAGCAGTGTTTCTCAACTGGTGGCGTGCGCCCCCTAGGGGAGGCCCTGGAGAGCTGCAGGGAGGCTTGTAATGTTTGATGAACCAGTTCGTCTGCAGCCAGACAAATGTTCAGGGGGGGGGGGGGGGGCATGACTGGAAAAGGGTGAGGAATACATCTGCTGTTTAGGCTCCCTGTTAACAGTGGAAATACAACTACACTTGAAATGGCTCACCAGTGTGTACTATGTATGAAGGCTGTCGTAGTTGAGTGTTAGGAATGCTACTATTTAGGCCCCTAGCGTCCCTTGCAGCTCTCCAACATTTTTAAATGACTTTTGCTGATGATTGATGGTTGTATTGAAACATGGGCTCATCTATTAGATTTCCACTGTATCCAGGAGGTACTGTTGTCTAAAGTAGGAGATTTGAACCCTCTGCGACCCCGGTAATTCAAACACTGTTTTTCACGGCTGGAACCAAAGCCTGTGCACTACACAGCTCCTCAGGACCCGGATTAGCCTGACCAGATACCTCTCACCTCTCTAACTCTTGTCATTGGGGTTGCATCTAGTGTTATGTGGCAATGTTTTAAAAAATCTCTCCCGGATCTTGACACTTTAATCTTCAATCACAGGATTGAAGATACGGTGAAATAGTAGGAGATTACCAATCTTCATTTCCACCTGTCAAGTGCTGTCAGAGCAGTGAGACCAAAGACAAAGAGGGAGCCACTCTAGACCTCTTAGATGCATCCCCAGGTTGCTAACTCCAGGTTAACAAGTGATAGTTTAAAATTGATACGTCAGCACAGGAACCTACAAGCACTAACTTCAAGGGCTGCAGGGTCCCCTCATTTCCCATCCCTGTAGAACGTCTTTCAAATTGTTGAAGTTATAGTCATCGATTTGTCTTCCCAGAGACCAGCCGCCCTGTTCCATAAATCACTGGCCAAACTGCTAGGGACCGAACCTAGCTGCCAGTCACTGCAGCCCTTGAGGAAAGAAAATACTGACTCGTTTTTACTTCTCATAATTTAACACCTAGCAAGAGACTATTGAAGCCATGCCCCCCCGTCTTACCATGAGCAGTCAAACAGGCAGCACACCACAAATATACAGTTCAGGAATTCTTGCCATTCTCACTCTTTGTGTTTTGTAGTCATGTACAGAAAACGGCTTTATAGAAGTGTGTGTATATACATGATATTTTTGGGTTATTTTGCCAAACTTGAAATTGGCTGACTCATGACAAAAATCAAACTAATTCAGTTGAACCATTGTTCACGTAACTGACGTTGACTTGCATCAGAAACCTTGCTAAAGTTTGTTTAGCCTTTCGTATTGGGCTGTTTTGATAGTTTGAAGCACAATGCTTGAACGTCTCTCTGCACTCAGTGACTAGGAAAATCGGCACGACAGCCAAGTCACAAATATGCCTGGCAAGGATGAGCACAACACATGAGTTAATAATATGTAGCTTGCTTTTAATCCAGCATAACACCCTCAATGTAAAGTGCCATGAATGGGAAGCATGTGTAAGCTCTGACTGTCGTCTATTAATATGGCACTGCAACGTTGAATGGCTGAAAATGTAGCATCAGCATATAGGCATGAACAGCGTCACTCAATACACTATTTCTTTAACCGAGACCCCCTCTTTGATCCCTGCTTTTAATGTGACTAAACATGGCCTCTCACCTGTACTCAACGCTCTAGTAGAGATCCTCACAAACCTGCATGGCATCTTCTCTTCGGTAACCTCAGCATAGATGCACCGTGAAGTTTGTAGTGTTGTATTTCAGAAGTGGACTATGTAATGCTTATGTAGTATGATAAGACTAGTGTGCGTACTATTAATTAATGAATTAAAATAAGTATATAAGTATTGTAAACAGTAATTTGCCATAGTCGTAGAATCACAGACTTACATAAGGCATTTATCTTTGTCTTTATCATAGGAAAACTGAAAAAGGCACATAATTGTAAATGATATATTGTAGGTGTCCAGCAAAAATCTTCTATCTCAAATATTTTTTATTGACAACTGACATGTAGGAAATGATTCATGTCCATGTGACCAAGCGGGACCTGGACAGTTGGACAATCAACCAGTTTTCCTTCAGTTCCCAGTTTCCAATGCTGAGTTCTTGGCAGTTGCGAGGTTTCTGCAGGATGCCTACAATGTACTAGAGCTGAGTGTGCGTGAGTTTTTAGCTGTGTCTGATCTCTTCTCTCTTCTCTGTGCCCTCAGGTGGACAAACTGGAGGAGTCAGAAAGCCAAAGGAAAACTGAAGAGGAGGTGACAGAGCCTCAGCCGATTGTGTTCGGTAGGTTTACTGACAGCACGTCACCCGCAGGGGACAAACACTTTTGGTGGGTAAATTGGAAAGAATTGCTCCCCATGAAAACAGGAGGGGGCGGGCTACAGATCCGTCTCTGTCCATCTGTTTGTTCATTATACACACACACACAATATCTCAGAAACTACTGGTCCTTTGGCAAAAGCTTTGTGACTAGTGCAAAAACACCAAAATTACACTGATTGGCCATGTTTGAGACACTCTTGACGTTTTGCACATATGCATTTTATCATGAGAAACAAGATACTCATTCCTCCCATTAGATTTTCCAGACATAAAGACTTTAATCAACCAAATAATGTAAGTGTAAAGCTGTTGAAGTAATAATCCATGGCATTTTCATATAGATAAATGTCAATACTCTCTATTGCCGATTGATAACTATAATACTGATTCAACCGATACACAGTTCATGAACGCTTTTACATTTGCTATTCTACAAATCCAGTGTTGGGGAGCTGTTTCCCAGTGTTGTGTCAAAATGTGTTTCCCCTAAAAAAAAGGAAAAAAAAAAGAAGAGTTTCCCTTGGCAATATGTCTTTGCTTGGATTTTACTCCAGGGAAAAAAGTAACACCATTCAATTTTGTGGTTTGTTTTCCTATTGCTCGCTTTTCAAACAGTGAAACAGCATTTTAAAAAACATTTGACAGGATTACAAAGAATCAAAGGAGTAAAATAACCTAGCTTGTTGTTTTGTGATGAACAGAGATCACATCACAAAACCACAACCACAACCGTTGCTTCTACAAGTTGTTGAGCTCAACATTACAAATCTTGGCACAACATTGGGGAAAAACATTCTCTGCCGCACAGGAAGTGATGCGCTGTACGTTTCCAGCAGTAGCACCAGTGGCTTGTGGGAAGTGCAGAGCAGAAACAATGATCACTTTAACGATTGGAGATATGTCAACTGTAGGCTTGTTTAATCAGGTTTTGGTGAAAGTTTTCCATAGAAGGTAACACTATATCTGTGTGTGTGTGTGTGTGTGTGTGTGTGTGTGTGTGTGTGTGTGTGTGTTTAAGCAGGTCAGCAGCTGATGTTGACTGCCGGCCCTGCTCCCGTGGCTCCCCAGCCAGGGTACCCAGGCTATGGCTACCCCGCTCCGGGCTACCCCGCTCAGCCTGCTTACGGATTCAACATGTAGTCCTGATCCACCCCTTAAATCCCCCCTCACACAGCTTGGAACTGAACCACACCTAATCTTGCTGCTCTGGGTCACAACCAGCCAACCTACAGAAAGAAAAGAAAACAAAAAAAACCCTCAGCACCACAACCACAACCCAGCTGTCATTCCACCCTGACCGATCCCAGCCCTGTTCACTGTCTCCTCCAAGAAACAAAGGACAATATCACCCCCCCCCCCCTTTCCCCTCACCATCACCATCACCCAGCCTCTAATAGAAACCGTTAGTCAACCCTTTCCTCCCTACGCCAGTTTCTCTCGAAGGTGGTATCGAAGGCCGTTGGACCCCCCCCCCCCCCCCCCCCCCAGCCAGACAATAATAACTACATCACCTAACTACACAGCATGAAGGCACCTCTCAGCTCCTAGAGGAAATAACACACCGAGGACAACACTAGTTACATTAAACCACTCACTCTCCAGCTACCCTGTCGCTGTTCCATATAGACTGTATTAACCATAGAGCAGCTTTTTTTGATCATTGTTTTCCCCCTAGAGATACAGCACTGATGAGAAAGAGACTTTGTAACTGAGGAGTCAAGGGAGGGTAGGGGGAGGCGGGTGTCTCCCCCCTCACTCCAGAAGCACTGCTAAGGCCTTATACTTAGAGGAGGTGGCAAAACTGGGTCATTTTTCATGTTTATTTCCACGACTGTCTCATGCTCTGAATATCAGACGGTTACTGTGCAATAGTTTTGTTTGTCCTTTTGCAACAGGTACAAAGTGTTTGAACAAGGCAATGCTGTATACGGACTAAGAACACTTGTTTCTGAGGTTACGGTACTGTCTAGGTGTGTGTGTGTGTGTCTGTGTGTGTGAGTGAGTGTGTGTGTGTGTGTGTGTGAGAGTGTGTGTAGCCTCTAAAGCCTTCGAGGGATTTGTCACCAAACCAAGAGACACTCGATAAGATTCTCCCTGATATTCCTCTCCCCCTGCAGCCGAAACCTTTTTGCCAAGTTGGAACGGATGCCGTCGCCAGTCGACTATTGACCTCTACAATACTGCAAGTCTGGAGTTTCATGATTGCCACAAAAGGACAAAAAAAGGATAAAAAAATAATAATTTTAAAAAAAGCTATACGCTGTTGTTCCGTGCATGTGCTGCCAAACTATAATGCTGCAACCAGGAGCACAATTTCCATGTTACACTCGAGTATATCAAGTATTACTAATGTCGTGTCAAAAATGAAGTGATGTACTTTGAAACCTTTTACCTTCTCACCCGACTAACAGAACGGTGATGAAACTCCTGAGAGCAAACAGACAGAGATGACATAATAGGGGAACATAGCTCACATGCTTTCATCCTGGTGCCAGTGGTTCAAAAATAATCATCATTGTACTGAAAGCAGTGTATAATTTAAGATATATTGAAATACCTAACTAATCAAAGAAGTCAAATATTATGGAATACCGTACCATATGTATTGTCTATAGTGTATTGTTGTAGTCTTAAAAAAAGCATAATGATTTTTGTAAGAAAAGTACAAAATACAAAAACAGCAGGATGATAAACGGCAAACTGCAGCAAGACTGCTCCAAGTGGCGACAGTTTAAGTACATTGTTTACTTCCTGTTGAAGCAGCCAATGAAAACGTTTCGAAAGAGCATTTCCTGGGTATGCTTGTCCACCAGTTCTGTATTATACACTGAGCTCTGTCCCACCAGTGTGTCAACTTGGGTGTTGCCGAGAGGAACGCAAAACCTTCGCTGCACACAGGCCACTCCCTTTACCTTGCACAAGTCATGCATACAGAAAGAGAAATAAAGTTTACACACAATGTTGTCTGGGATTCATTTATTCATTCATTCATTCACAGCAGGTGAGCGCTGACCTGCAGCCTCTCTGGAAGATCGGGCCTTGTATGTGTGGGTCTTTGGGGTGGGGATTGGGTATATAATACCCTCAGAGCCAGAGTTTGACACCTGTGTACACAAAAGAGACGTTATAGTATTGGATTGGTGTTTGAAATGCTGCCAGTCCTCCTCCTATTTCCAGGATGTTGGACCCGGGCTGTCACTTTGGTAGCCGAGCATGATTTGATTGATGGTTCCTGAGAGAGCCCGCAGCTCCTTTGTCCAGATTTCTCGAGGGAGGGTGTGGTTAGGGCTATTTAGACATCTACTCACTCTTACCGGGGAAACACTTCAATTATTTTGCTCATAAAGGATTTAATACCGGGGCTGTCAGCGCTCATGCTTCCTTGCTGAGGCGAATTCATATGGTAATAGAGAGAGAGAGAGCGAGGAAGAGAGGGAGGGAGAGAGAGGGAGGGAGAAGGCGCCCCGCCCTTCTCTTGTTGTGGAACAAAAGTGGCCAGTCTCCTCTCACCCAGTTGAGAAACAACCAGCCAGTTCACCGACCACTGGTCCCAGTATCCACCTCTGGATCCGCCGAGGTCTCCGGACACATCCGTGATCAGCATCATCCAGCCGGACTGACGAAGCGCACCGGGCGTCCATGTGTTGCGCGCTTTAGTCTACTTGAAAAATTGTACCTACTTCAACCAGACTTGCCCAGACTAGGATCATCTCTGTAGGTTTGCTGTCGGTTCTCAATGAACATGCAAGGAAAATGCACCTTTGTCAGCCCCTTCCACAGACCGCGGTGTCTGGCAGCAGCGGCGCCGGGCGGAAAAGCGAAATTAACTCACCCGGGAAAGGCGATCCTGGCAGGTAAGTTCATCATGTCGTTTCGTTATACTAGACACGCTGCAACGCTGTGTTATTGTTGCCGATACTTTTTTCTCTGTTCCGGGAGCGAACCAGGCGTGTAGTAATAGATTGTATAAAGACCCTATACAAATACAACATCCAAACTTTGAAATAGCAAAATAACAAAAAATACTACAGCAACACCACTGGAGGAAAATACCACCAAGTGCGACGAGGTCACTATAACTCACCATTGAGTAGTTATAGAGACACAGTTCAAGTCCCTATAGGAATATTATTGGGATATTATTTTGTTAATTTTGTTAATTGTACTTTGCAGTCATCATGATGAAATGGTCGAGCAATGATGCACTCAACTAAAAAGTAACATGCCAGCAATTATAGACTACTGAAACCCCCAGAGACACACAACACAACACAAATACCACATCACACACTTTAGAGGCGTTTACTATTCTATTCTATTCTATTCTCCAAATATTGCTGTATCATATGCATGTTGTCACAGTAGGCCGAAGCTGTTTTTGCGTGCTAAAAATAAATAACATTTGGATTTTTGGTATATAATTTGTGTAGGCAAGATTCTGCCTCATATAGTTCTACAATATATAATTAGTACAATGTCAGGATAATAATATTAAAGCACAGAATATTTATTTTGCTTTTTTTCCCAGATGACAGCCTATGACAATCTGGGCGTTTCTCTCTCAAATGACACGTCTCAGTTTCCACTTGAGAGCCTGGAATTAGAAGAGTTATCCAGAGGAGTGTAGGCTACAATTTAGGATCAGGATAGGCAGGGAACTGATCAAAGGGCCAACGTTGAACTACAAAGGTACTATAACAGGGTTACTGCAAACGAAGGAAAAATATTTCACTACCTACTGCCACTTGCATTAATGTGATTAATCAGACATCAAACCACTGCAGGTGACCATGTTGATCCTGTGTTAGAGGTCCTACACTACACGCTGTTGTGGTGCAAAACATAAAGTGAATCGGCCTTGAGAGCTCAGCGCCCTGAGAGAGAAGCAGTTTTCTTGTTCTTCTGTCCCCCTGTAGCCTCACACTGCCACGGCCAAATGCAGAGAGCTGCAGTTACAAGATCCTATCCTACTGATCTAAAGATCACCTCTAGTGCACTTTATATATAATGCTATTACAGTGGAATGATGACAGTGCTGCAGTGATTCCCACAAGGTCTCGGGGTATTTGCGGTGGTGTCGGTCGACCAGGGAGGACAAGAATCAACACAAGAGACGGTGTTAACGTTACTGCATCAGCTTGTGACATCTGGTGACTCTGCCTGACAGAACTGCGGTGTTTTTCCCTATATATCGTTTTTCCAACTTTGGTGTCAGGAAGCGCCAAACCATATCATGTACGGTGATCCGGGGGGCAAAAAAGAGATTTCAAGTCAGAAAATTACTGTTAGGAAATATGACTCAGACTCAGAATACATTTAAGATCAAGTGGACTTTACTGCTATGTGAAAAATAAATGTGACGCAAGTTAAAGAGACCATTTAGTCCAAAATTATTTTGCAAATATTTTTAGCATGGTGGGTAAGGAGCTTACCGTGGTGGGATGTGATGATGGAATACGTATAGGGGGAATACTGCATTGCACTGTAGTACCTGAGGGGATCTAGTGTACTCATTGATTCAGTTGTTTTAGTTATTTCTGTGATTCAGTGATTTACCACTGCTGAGATTCTCCTCTCCTTCTGTTGTGCCTTGATGTTCTGGCGGTCGCATGTTGAGAGGATCAGGGTGCAGCAGGTCTAGTTGATGAAGAGCCTTTCAGAGGTGCTCTTACACTCTTATGACTATATGCACACAGCTAGCACCACTCTATTGATTTCAGCCATGCCTAGCAGTGAGCCTGAGAACCACTGTGCTGTAGAAGCAATAACCCGGAGTGTGAACTAACACTAAACACCAACAGTGTGTGAAAACATGCTTAATATTTTGTCTAGATCACAAGTTTTACATCTCCCCTCTCCTGACTCGTGTCCTCCTATCCGCTGTTGAGAAATGGAAATGGGACCATGGTGTGTCCTCTCCCCTCCCCCATCACTCCCACTAACCTGATTGACTGGATGCTGTGACATGTTCTGCTCTCCTCCCCTCTCAAGCCTGCCCATCCAGTTTTGCAACAACGGCACTATTGCGTACTCCTCTCTGTCTCACCCCCCCCCCGACTCGTCCCAGAGAGAGAGAGAGAGAGAGAGAGGCCCAAAGGCTCTGAGTAGACAAAGCGAGTGGAAGGTCAAAGCCTAATGGGTTAGAGCTCCTACATTTCTAATAGTACCTAGACAGCGGCTGGAGGATCTGAGAGGTATATGAGCTCTCTCTGCTCCTATTGGCTGCTTCAGGCCTCCTCTCAGCAGCCAGTGGTCATGAGTGAAGTTGAGACGTGGAGGGAGGGAGAGGTCTAAATGGATCTCTGGTCTTGATTCGCCGCCTGTTTGTACTTGTGCATTCCTTCACTGTTGCGGCTTTCGTTTATACACCACCCTGTCTGTTCAGGAGGGTTAGCACGGCAGAGAGAGGGATGGAGGGAAAAGCGAGAATGCCATTGCATCACCATTTCATGTTGGATTTGGATTTTCTACCGAGATGCGCTTGTCCCGAATCGCTTTTTCCTTTTTGTCTTTTGCTTCCTACCCATCTCGCCCTCCTCTCCTCCGTCTCCCTGTCCGGCCTCGGGGCAGCCGGTTAGGTTTTCTGAGTGGCTGTCTGCTCTCAGGCTCAGAGGGCTCATCAAAGTGTGCGCTTACTCCCTGTTTCCTCAGACGACACGCAGTCCACTCGGCTACTCACAAACCCCGGGAGTCGGGAGGCAAGACGACAAAGCCCCGCTCTGCTCACCCCCACCCTTCGTCACGTCGTTTATCAAGCTAGATGTTACAGACAGCATTCTAGATATTAGTGCATGATTGAACTAGTATGGCCAGTTCATGAGTTTGTTGGAGGCTCTTTAACCACAGTGAGCGTAGCAGTTTGCAGCTTTGCACAGTTTCAAAATAGCCTGTGAGTGAGTCCTCTCCATGTAGTCTCACAGTGTGTATACCGACAGATTCCAAGCAGTAAAAACTGTTTCCATGTCAAATGAATCAACATCCCCCCTGTAATTAAGCACCAGTGCAGCATGAGGGAATGGTGATTTGGACGGAGGAAGCCTAAAAGGCCAGACGTCAGATGAATAATTCTTTTCATCTTCTGCAGGAGGCAAACAGAAACATTAAGGCTCTATTAATAGACTACCTCATGTTTGAAGTGCACCATCCCTCTGGCTATGTTCTCCATTTGGACTTGGGGGTACGGACGCAACGGCATCCCTCCCTCAGATTCTCCTGCGTTTTCTCATCCCTCTAGAGAAAATGTTTTACTTAAAGAGAGAGAGAGCTGATAATCTAAATCAGGAACATCTGGATGAATAATGGATACATTCAGCTGCAAAACTGCTTGTTAATTTGCTGGCATGCACATGACACACACACACACACACACACACGCACACGCACACACGCACGCACACACACACACACACACACACACACACACACAATTGTTGTTGAGTTTTTTTTAGTTAGATTTTTATAGTCTGAATTGAATTTAGTAGGAAATGTGCTCACTCAAAAATACTTCCATATTTTAAAGTTTGCAACACCGGTGGAAATAAATGCACCGCTCCTGAAGACGGCAGCGGGCTGAAGCGTCTTGTGAGTTCAGTTTAATGTGTGTAAACTGCCAGATTGTCATTCCTCCCTAAAAAAAAAAATCAAGTTTCTTCATGGACCAGATGTGCTGGCTGCTCATTAGACCTACCGGAGCAGGCGGGACAGGATTTCACTATCTTTTCCTCCCGTCTCTCCTCCGAGCATCTCTGGCTGTCTCACCTGGCTGCCGCTCTGCCTCTCAGGAAGATTCACTGATTTTTGAAGAGACTTGCAAGGACAGTGTTTGTGCATTTGCGTGCGTGCGTGCATGAATGTGTATGTATGTGCACGCACGTAAACCGAGGGGTTACAATGTGAGCGGGGGCCCAGCTGTGAAGTGTTGATTAAACTATAAATCTATCTTGTGCGGGCAGAAGGAGCGAGGGGAAAGGGACAGTGAGGGAGAGTTACCTTCCTCACTTACTTTGTCAGATTGAATTAAGGTTTGACAAAGCTGCAAATATGCTCATAAAAGTTGTGTGTACTAAGACTTTTTTGTTTAAAATCTGGTACTGCACTCTCTTTGATTGCCACTTTGGCTCGGTATAATATCGCTCCAATGCCGTTTCTGTTTTCAGATGTATGACAAATCAGTGCTTTTTCATGTAATAGCAAGTGTCAAAGATCTATGTGAATGCATTGATTTTATGACGCGGTGGAGAAGCGCCGCTGTGGGATGAGGAGAGAGAGGAAGGAGGGAAGGAAGGGAGAAACATTAAGAACAGGAGAGGAGAGCACGGTTGTGTAGATAAAGATTAATGGCCGTTTTGCTCTTGGGTCTACCCACGTTTGCCAGCTGCACAGGAGTCATTTAAAGTTTCATCTTCAAATGGGTGTTGGTGTATGTGCGTGTGTGTGTGTGCACGCGCAAACAGACAGTGTCAGTATGTGTAGGCCGCGTAATGGAGGAGAAGACAAATAAGCCGCGTCTACTCAGTTGCTGTGTCTGATGAGGATTGATCATGTGTGCTGCTGCGTGTGTATCTGTTGCTAAGGCGCTAGCTACTGGCTGGCCTTCACGTGCACACGCCGCTTCAGATGCAGCGCTGTCTCGGCTGGAACAGATGAATGAGGTTTATTGTTCCTTCTTGCCTTCTTCCCCCACGACACACTGACCCATAGAGGCGGTATCATGGTGTGAATGGAGCGTTGTAAAACTCACGTGATCTCAACGTTTTACTTACTTACTCCACCAGGATTAGAGGAATTACAACTGATCAAAGTGTAAGCGTGTCTGTGTGTGTGATCACATGACTCAGATGGTGGACAACAAGTGCATCACCCCATATGAAGTCTTATATTGTGGCAGCAAAGTTTTTGCTCTGTCGCTCCCTGCTTTTGTTTGCGCCAACCACTTAAACTCCTCCCGTGTCTGCGTGTCTGCGTGTCGTGGGTTAAATATATATTTTTATCTCAAGTGAAAGCCCTGCTGCTAAGAGCCACAGCGATAAAGACAGTGGGCGGGGTTTAAGGGTTAAACTGAATGTCTTATGGCTGTTCGCAGGCATCTATGTATTTACGTGTGTGTGTGTGTGTGTGTGTGTGTGTGTGTGTGTGTCTCTGTGTCATTGAGTTAATGGAGGGTCTTGGCCAGGGTAATGGAGCCCCTCCCTGCAGGCAGAGCAGATAATTTAATTAACGTCAGCGCTATCTCCGTCCTCCCTCCTTTCCTTGTGACTCGTCTGTGTCATGCTTTTAGACACTCGTCGTCGTATACTGAACTCTTTCTTTCTTTCTGTCTTTCTTTCTTTCTTTCCATCCATCCTAAATATATGGTAGAAAAAGTGAGCCTCATATTCAAGGGACCACAAGGATTCCTCGCACAACCTCGCTCTCTTTTATGTCTGTGTGTTGAGTCACTGTTTCCTCAACAGTGGCGTCGCTGAGTTCAAACGACCACAGTTTTGATTCATCTTTATCCAGGTCATTACTATTCCTCTCACGGCAGCGGTGTGTTTTAACGTTTATTGTGGAAAGCCATTTGTGGAGTCATTGTAATGATCCATGATGTAATGGCACCTCCTGGTGATTCATAGGGGGGGGGGCGGGTCATTGAATCAAGCTTGGTTACACTGCAGCCAGGTAGACATATTAAGCTAACTTTAGGCAATATATACACTCCATTTTCCCTCCCCAACACCTGTTTTTATATCGGTCCCAGTTGCTTGTTGAGAATATTCTTCGTATCAGTAAACCCTGGTCTGCTGCCAACAAAAATCAGATTTTCCCTTTTCTGTTTTTTCCCAGGTGGCATTGCAGGAGGCATCGAGATCTGCATCACCTTCCCTACAGAGTATGTTAAGACCCAATTACAGCTGGACGAGAAGGCCAACCCACCCAAGTACAAGGGAATAGGTGAGTATTATCGGTGTGTGTGTGTGTGAGGTTTTAGTAGTGTGCCCTTAGGCTTAGACCTATATTTTAGTTTGCCAATACATCAGGTCAATATTGCCCTTTTTTAAATATCAGATATTGACCAGTCATGTCCACGGATATGGTGAAGGTTCCTACTTGACCACAGCTGCAGTGACATTTTATTTTCTTTGAGCATTTTATTTCTTAGGAATGATCAATGAAGGTCCACCGCACACAAGAGGGCTAATTGTCTTAGGTTTAATTCATCACACAATGAATACAAGCTGCCTGCTGTCACCAGCACCAAGGTGTACCGGGCTGTTGCTGTGCATGGGACACATATCTCTTATCTAGTTTATTTATTAAGTTTATTTTTCCATAGCATTTTCTGTAAATGTATTCTTTATTTAAAGCCCTAGAATAAGTTCCTTAGTCTGGAGTTTCACTGTCTGTCTGTCTGCTTATCCAGTTTGGTCTGTCATCCTGTCTGTCTGCCTCTCAGGAGCTCATTATCTAATTACCCATCATCCCCAGGTGCATTAGGGATTCTGGCAGGCTGTCGCCGCGCTTGTTTATGTGACTGACAACAGACCACTGCACACATGCACACTCACAAACATGCAAACAGGCACAAACGCTCTCTCTCCCACTCTCTCTCTCTCACACACACACACACACACACACACACACACACACACACACACACACACACATACATACAGAATCTGTTCCTCTTGGCTGCAGCTCTGAGGATCAGAGACCATCCTAATGAGCACTCAAGACAGCTGTTGCTTTTCCTTCTCAGTTGTGTATTTGGCCAGCTAGCTGAACATGAACCGACGTCTCGAGCAGCTAGAGGCGAGCGTAAAGGAATGCATATACGTTTTTGGGAGATTGGCCCTTTGGTCATCTTAACCGTTGAGTGATGAGACCTTAGACACCAAAGTCATCCATGTGTCTCTGGTAGATGATTCACGCCGGTGCTCCTGCTGACACTTTAGCAAACACTATGTTGAGTGATAGTAGGCAACTAGCATTATCTCAAAAGTGAGAAAGTGAGCACCTTTAGAGAAGCATCGTGAAACGTAAATGGTAAATAATCTTAAATGAGTCTGGCAGCTTTGTGTTAAATGTGATACAAAAATAATGAAGGCTACTGTTTTGAGCAGGGACTACTTTCCCTGTTTCCATAGAAATCGAATGTGGTGGTGGGAGACTGTGCACAGCTAAAAATCACTGCACAGTGGAAGGATATGTTGCTCCTCACCTGAAATAGTCCCAGGAATAAACCTGGCTGCATCAGATATATTGAGTTAATGATGTTATATTTTTAAAATGTATGAATCTCCAGGCCGTAACATTGAAACCACTCAACGTTTTAGTACTAAAAGGAAGTACCTTCCTACAATATAGTCACCTACTATCACTCAACATAGCATACGCTAAAGAGTAAGAGGGAAATTACCGGGGACACGTGGATGATTTTGGTGTTTATGCTCTCATCACTCACCTAACAGGTAAATCGTCTAAAACTTGATGTATTCCTCTGAGATAGTCAGAGTGTTTGCTGCCTCAGGTGTATTTGTTTGAGTTTATGGTATGGGTGTATTGGACGTTTAGGAGGTGGGTATAAACTGTTGAGGGAAGAGGCACACTAGATAATATAATACTAATAAAACACTCACTTCCCTCTCATTACCTGCATATGCTGTCAGTAATACTCCTGGCTTGTTGTTTGTATTTCTGGGTATTCTAAATGGTGGTTGTGTGTGGTTGTGTGTGATTGTGTGTGTTTGTGTGTGTGTGTGTGTGTGTGTCCTCTCCAGGTGACTGTGTGAGACAGACGGTACAGGGTCACGGTATCAGAGGACTCTACAGGGGACTCAGCTCGCTGCTCTATGGATCCATACCCAAATCAGCCGTCAGGTATGTGACACAACTCCCATTATACTGGCCTGAAACTGAGAACGGATGACGTCAGAGTTCACCACCTGACCTGAGATGACCTGACACGCTCTGTACACATGGACACTCGTAGGCTTCACATGAGATCCTGCCACACCCCAACGTGCAAGTCAAACTCAAACACAGAGGAGGAACTGCTGCATGTGTCAGTTAGCCAAGTGTGTATATTTTACAACCATATATACATATACACACATATATATATAATATAGTAGTAACTAGTAATCCTTTTCCTCTTATACTTCCCATTCATACAGTCTACATAACGTGTTGAAATTGTCAACAGTGTATGTTTACATAACCATACAATTGTTTATATTCTATTTTTTTGCTTTTATTGTTTCATTATATAATTTTTTCTACTATATTTTATTGCTTATTTTTTTATTTTAATTGTGCGTTTATATTCTATTTCCTTTTTCCTGTTGAATCTTTTCAGTTTTGCTGCTGCAAAGACCTCATTTCTCCACGGGGATCAATAATTAGACCTTATCATCTCGTCTCATGTGTCTGTATATATACAGAGTATATTTATATAGTTATATTCAGAAAAAGAAACAGAAGAGCATCTCTGGCCAGTTGGGCTCGTCTACCTGGAACCGCTAACTCACACACTCCAATTATTCTAGTCCATTACCCAGAATTCAAGGCATAAATGCCACGCGAGCCTTCTGTGTAATTATGTTATTCTTTCAGAAAGCAATGACATTTATCCCCAGACATGTCACACACACACACACACACGCACGCACACACACACACACACACACACACACACACACACACACACACATTTCGTGCCAGACAGGTGTTTTAATGTTTTACCCTTTCTTGGTCTCTCTTCCCCTCTTTCCCTTTGTGTGCGTGTGTGTGCGTGTGTGTGCGTTTGCGTGTGTGTGTGTGTGTGTGTGTGTGCGCGCGTGTGCGTGTGCGTGTGCGTGTGCGTTATGCCAGAGGGTAGAGCCTGTCTGTTGAGTGGAGAGACAGGGCTAGCCAGGCAGAGCAGAGCTGCCACTCCATCCCAGGCAGGGTCTCAACAGGGGTGCCGAGGGGGAGACTTGTGGTGGTACTCTCTCAGTGTGTGTGTATGTGCAACTCTGTCAGTCATCCTTCAGCGCCGTCCAGGGGGAAAGGCTTGGCTTCTGTGTGTGTGTGAGGGATGTAGAGGTGGAGGCCTTGTCGTCTGTCTACTGCTGACATCTGTTTTCATTGAGGAGGGTTTTGTGTTATATGCAGTTCTATTCTACTGCTTAGGAAACGCAGAGGTGAGTGAAGAGGTGAATTAAAAGGAATAGAAACATGATGGAGAGGTGCAACGACGAGGCCGACGTTGAGATGGAGAATCCCGTTTCCCACCTCTCCTTTTCCCACCTCTTCCTCTGCATCCATTTTTTTCGATCCATTCTTTCCCTCTTGCCTCTCTCTTTCTTCCCCTCCCCCTTCACAAGCTATGCTTTGCTCTCCCGTCCACCTCTCCTCAGCAACCCCTCTCTCCCCCATCCCATTAACTGATTGCCTCTGCAGCTTGTTGCGCCTTACAGTCTGCTGGATGTTTGAAGGAGGTGTGTGGTGAGTGTGTGTGTGTGTGTGTGTGTGTGTGTGTGTGTGTGTGTGTGTGTGTGTGTGTGTGTGTGTGTGTGTGTGTGTGTGTGTGTGTGTGTGTGTGTGTGTGTGTGTGTGTGTGTGTGTGTGTGTGTGTGTGTGTGTGTGTGTGTGTGTGTATAGGGGGGGGGGTTGTTGAAGAGGTAGGAGATGGACAGGCAAGGGAGCCGTTGACCTTTTCCCCCCTATCCCTTCATCCACATCTACATCCCTCTCTCCTCCCTCTCCTCCTCTTATCAAGAGGCCGACCTTGCAGATAGACCCACTAATGAAGATTGTCCAGAGTGACTCATCTGACTGGACGTCGGCCCAAACATGATATGTCATATTCGAAACATTAAGGTTCGTCCACTTGATAAATTGGGAGAGAAGAATCGGAGAGTAAATTGGCAAGAGAGCAGGCCAGCAGCTTTTTAATGAGCAGTATTTGTTTCGCAAGGTCAGTGATTAAGTGCACTGTCATCTCCTTGCAGGCTAACTAAGCCACTTATACAGAATACTGGGTTTCTCTTTGGGTAAAACAGAGACCTGGTAGAGACCTTTTGTTGAAACTGCCAAAGTAAAAAACGTGTTTGCAGTCAGGGAGCTGCGTGCAGAAAGAGACGAGTGGACTTTTTCCGATGTGTGCAGATGTGTGTTTGCTCCCGTTCGACCCCGGGCGTTGACTCATTTCGAGGCGCCGGTAATTCAAAACCAATACCAAACCTGTCTGAGGCGCGAGACGGGAGGAGAAGCTTGTGATGGAGAGGGAGAAACGTCACGCAGGCGTGATCCCGCCGTACGTGATCCGTTCTGCGAGACGTACGAGACAAAGAAGAAAACAAAGCGCTCATCAGCAGCAAGTGTCTGTCCTCCCTCTCCTCCCTCTCGTCCTCCCCCGCCCCCTCCCTCTAGACGGACTGTGTCCTGCCACCACCATCATTCAGCTCCACCTATAAATAACCTTTCTTGTGAAAGCCTCGCTGGCACAACATTTTCTAACTGATTACAGTGATACTAAAACGCTCTGTCTCTCTCGCTCTCTCTCTCTCTCTCTCTCTCTCTCTCTCTCTCTCTCTCTCTCTCTCTCTCTCTCCATCTCGGCTGGCTTCCATGGCAGCTGTTGCCGGGCGCTCGTTGGTTACCGAGACACTACGGTTTATTGGTGCATCTTTAACAAGGAAGAGGGCAGGACAGTCAAATAAAAGCCTCTAGCGTATTCTGCACAACCAGCAGTTTGTGTCCTATAAAAAAAAAAAAGAGTTTGAGTTTGAAGGGAAGTGTTTCTTGCCTTGAGGTGTATCCATGTATCCCCTTTCATTTACCAGGATGGCAACAAAACAGCTTTGTACTCAGCGGGCCATGGAGGGGGAACTAGCTAGTGTGTCTGCTCAAATGTCCTTCCTGCCACCTGATTTCTGCTGATTCTGTGCAGTGTAATGCTCTTATACTTTTTTGCCACTTTTTCATGTGCTGTAGTTGTTTCAGTGGTAACGTCATAATGCAGGGAACACCATTATTATCTCCCTCTGCAATGTCCTCATCTGTTTTTTGTTTTTTTACTTCAGCCCTTGTCGTAAACATAGACTTTAAATTGAAGATAAGCTTGGGTGACTGAGAATACATTTAATTCTAATGCTCGTTGCTAATTCATCGGTTTTCTCTCTCGCCGTGGTAAAAAATGAGATTGAGATTCTGAGAGTGACAATATGTGTTGACTGTGTTTTTATTATTTCAAGCATGACTGATATTCTTACCTTAAAGCAACTATACTTCACACAGACAGACCTGTTCTGCTGAAATTTACTGTGTTATTACGAAGGGTGTCTGCCTATCTTTCTAAATAAATAAATAAAAGGAACAAAATGAATGTCTGTATATACAAAATCTGTGTATTATCAGGGTGCTTTTAACGGAGAGTCCAGTGTTCCAACATTTCCCATAATTCCCTGCTGTCTCTGTTCTCCCCCTCAGGTTCGGGGTGTTTGAGATTCTCAGTAACCATGCAAAGGATGAGTCTGGCCGCCTGACTAGTACTAGAGGCCTGCTGTGTGGGCTTGGAGCGGGAGTGATGGAGGCTGTTCTAGTGGTCTGCCCCATGGAAACCATCAAGGTATCTTACCAACTGGTCTATGGTCAGACTGCTGACGTGATTTGTTCAGTGTCATGTAGTTGCCCAGCCAACATGAGCTTTCAAGAAACATCCATACATCATGTTGCAGTTATTCCTAAACAAGATCAGGTATTATGCAATCAAAGTATGATGCTGGATTTCCCATGCTAGAAGTAATTCTGCTATAAAACACACTTCTTATCAGATAAAGCACAATAAAATAGATTAGCCTGTTAGCACACTTACATTTCACCCCTTAGTAGGTGTTGCTTATCTAAAGCAGTGGCTGTCACTGATACAGCTCTATTATTGGAAATGTTGATTTTGAAGGTTTGATACTGTAGCTCTAACCCTGGAAGAAAATGCACTTACGATTTCTGGTGACTAGTAGTTCTCTTGGCTATGTTGAACTTGCATTTATTGTAAGTCACTTTGGATAAAAGCATCTGCTAAATGACTGTAATGTAATGTAACCCTGAACACATTCTGCAAATTCACTCTCAATAGACCGTATTCCTTGGTACAGATAGAATTGAATGTTTTACAGCTTCTGGTGTTTAAAATGTTGGCTTTTGTGCTCTTTGGAGAAAGAAGGATTTTTGACATTTTCCTCTTTTACAAAATAATCCTTGATTTTTGAAAGAGAAACCCAGAATATAAAAGTGCTGTCGTCACAACCGAGTGTGTTTGGTCTCTCAAAGGTTACAATAATAAGGCTCTTCTCATCCTCTGTTTTTGGAGTTGACGATCATCCTGTCCCTGTTTTATCTCCCAAGGTCAAATTCATCCACGACCAGACGTCAGCCAACCCCAAATACAGGGGCTTCTACCATGGAGTCAGAGAGATCATCAGAACGCAAGGTATTGAATAGCTTCAATGCATAGAATGAACCTGCCATCTAGTGTTCAGATGGGGTACTGCAGCTGAACTCATATACCATACATGAAGAACCTAATGAATTCTTCCTGCCTGACCAGGTCTGAGAGGGACCTACCAGGGCCTCACAGCCACCGTCCTCAAACAAGGCTCCAACCAGGCTATCCGTTTCTATGTGATGACCTCTCTCAGGAACTGGTACAAAGGTCAGTGTTTGTCTGCGTGTGTTTGTTACATTACATTACATTACAGTCATTTAGCAGACGCTTTTATCCAAAGCGACTTACAATAAGTGCATTCAACAAAGGTAGGTAAGGAAACTACTAGTCACCAGAAATCATAAGTGCATTTCCTTCCTAAACAAGCAACTAAGAGCATAACTAGTGTTAATGTAAGAGTGCAATAAGTTAGCAACCTACTTATCTTAACAAATGAGACAAATAGAGAATCGAATAAAACAAGAGCTAAGACAAATAAGTGTATCCGAGAGCCAGTAAACAAGAGCTAAAACAAATAAGTGTATCCAAGAGCCAGTAAACAAGAGCTAAGACAAATAAGTGTATCCAAGAGCCAGTAAACAAGAGCTCAGGCACATAAGTGACGTCAAGTAGTCAAGGCTAGGAGGAAGGGTCAGGGTAGTGTCTCCTGAAGAGGTGGGTTTTCAGCCTGCGGCGAAAGATGGGCAGCGACTCTGCTGTCCTGACATCAGTGGGGAGTTCATTCCACCACTGCGGGGCCAGGACAGAGAAAAGCCGTGACCGTGTAGATCGGCCGCAGGGCCCTCTGAGCGACGGGGCAACCAGTCGCCTCGAGGCAGCAGAACGAAGTGGTCGGGCGGGGGTGTAGGGCTTGACCATAGCCTGGAGGTAAGACGGAGCAGTTCCTTTCACTGCCCTGTAGGCTAGCACCAGGGTCTTGAACTGGATGCGAGCTGCTACAGGGAGCCAGTGTAGAGAACGGAGAAGGGTTGTTGTATGGGAGAACTTGGGGCGGTTGAACACAAGTCGAGCCGCAGCTTTCTGGACAAGCTCCAGAGGTCTGATGGCCGACGCCGGGGCACCAGCAAGGAGGGAGTTGCAGTAGTCCAGGCGGGAGATAACAAGAGCCTGGATGAGCACCTGCGCTGCCTTGTCAGTGAGGAAGGGACGAATCCTCCTGATGTTGTAGAGGAGGAATCTGCAGGAGCGTGTCACTGATGCGATGTTTGCCGAGAACGACAGTTGGTCGTCCAGGGTCACACCCAGATTCCTCGCAGTCCGAGTTGGCGTCACCACAACATCATCAATGGTGATGGCCAGGTCTCGGTGCGGACAGCCCTTCCCCGGTAGGAACACCAGCTCAGTCTTGTCCAGGTTGAGCTTCAGGTGGTGCATCGACATCCACTCCGAGATGTCTGCCAGACATGCAGCAATGCGTGCCTCCACTCGGGTGTCCGAAGGGGGAAATGACAGTGGTGATACTTGAACAAGAAACCAACTCTGAGTGGGGAACAGAACTTGAGTCGGGATGGGTGTAAGACCTGGGCCGTGTTTGATGGTTTCATATTTGAAACAGTCTTTGATCCAAGCGAAGGATCCACTGTGAAAGGATGTGCTGATGTGCATGCTCCTTTGAAGAGGGATACTGAGTGCTACTGAGCGCTCATCTGCACTTAAAATCTCTTATTCCGATGCATGTGCTATCCATCTCCTACACAAGACACGCTGTTTACTTGTCTGGAAGATATTAGGTCTGTGTGCTTCCACATATAATAGTTGTAGTTTATGATTTTGCAGAGTTCATGATGAAAAACGAAAAATGTCAAATAGACTGAAGTAGTAGGTTTCAACTATTAATGCTACGTGTGTTGTTGAGTTTTTAACATGTATAAAACCACTTAAAATGAGTGTGAACATTAAAGATCAGCTTGGAACATATATGTACATACTCTCTCTCTATAAACCAAGATCTTTATTTTCATAGTACAGTGCTGCTCTCTAGTGGTTATTTAAAAAATTGCGCTTCAACATAGTGACTGGTTCTAAGAGTTAACCGACCGCCTGCAGGGTTTCACCTGCTGCTACCCAACCTGTTCAGTTGTTTGGGATCAGGACTGATCTTGCAGAGCATTGACTGAGTATGCAGACTTGTTACTCTTACTTACTCCTATTCTGTGTCCTTTCACTAGGCGATAACCCCGACAAAGCTATTCATCCTGTTGTGACTGGAACGTTTGGAGCCATAGCTGGAGCAGCCAGTGTGTTTGGAAACACCCCTCTAGATGTCATCAAGACCAGGCTGCAGGTAACAGACCGTGGTGCCTCTTTCAAAGGTTCACCAATTATTGTTTTCTTTCCCGGTGTGTTTATCAGAACTTGCTAAGTTGATGCCACCTATTGACGTTAATGATTAACAACAACGCCGTTTCCTCTCTTTCCAAGGGTCTGGATGCGCATAAATATAAGAGCACGCTGGACTGTGCTGTTAAGATCCTGAGGCATGAAGGGGTAAAAGCGTGAGTATACCTCCATACTGTTAAACTGAATAGTGTTGGTCTCACAACCAGCCGGTCCTCTTTCATTAAAGGGAGTCTCTAGCTCATTGCTGGTGAAATGATGCCCTTTACAGTACATGGGAAATATCCAATGGCCTTATTTTGGCATCGGTGCATTTTGGGTCCTATTTCCTAAAACCCACATGAAGCATGTCAGAGCTTCAGTGTCTGAACTGTTTCCAAATGCATTGTATGTCATGTCAAACATAAACAAGGTTAATTCAGGTTCAGTTTACACTTCTTAAAACACTTTAAGAATTTAATTGAAAAACTCTGACAAATGAACCAAACTAACTCTGTGAATGAAAGCCTAATGGAGCATCGGTCCAACCCAGCTAGTCGTAAGCTATCTAGTAGCCTACTTTAACAGACCCTTAAGCCATCTGTAGTCTAGACTGTTTGATTGCAGACTGCAGGCCACTGGAATTGATCCTTCTGTCCTCACAGTATATTGATATCAGACCGCCTCAAGTAATCCCACCAATTATGATCAATAGCTAAAGCCCCTAGGGTGTCCCATCCTGCCTAGACGAGTTTCATGTTGCAGTGGCTCATGTCAGTGATAATTAAACATATAATGCTCTGCTCTGATACTGTCTGGTGCTATTTTGATCAAAGGTTTATGGTATTTTATTAAGTAGAATATGCTGAATGACAATTTAATACGTAATACAAGTTTCACTGAAGCACTGTGTGAAGAAATGTGTCGGCCATCAACGAACATGCCTTTTCCTGAATGTTGATGTTCTTTATTCACCTCTCTCTCTCTCTCTCTCTCTCTCTCTCTCTCTCTCTCTAGTTTCTATAAGGGGACAGTCCCCCGGCTGGGCCGTGTGTGTCTGGATGTGGCCATAGTCTTCATCATCTACGAGGAGGTGGTGAAGGCTCTGAATATCGTCTGGAAGACAGAGTGAGGTGCTAGACGGCCAGAGAGGGCAGCAGCTTCCCGCCTCCCAGCCCTCAGGCACAGATCCAAGATCAGTATGCCTCTTCATAAACATAAACGTAGCCACTGCGGGGGGTACAACAGAGAGCTGAACTTAGAACAGTGTCTCGGCACAGTGTAATATGCTAACCAGGAAGTCAAAGGGACTGAAGATGAGAGTACAAGCCCGACATTTTTAGAAAGCAGAAACTCGGTGTTGTCCATCCCTGGTCTCTGAGAGCTGCAGTGTGTGCAGCTGCTCAACACTAAGACCAGGGGTGGATAACATTTTTATCTTTAGTCCTTCACGGCTGTTTTACTGATACTCAAGTACGCAGGTGTCCTACTGTGTTTTCTTGAGTTGGTGTTTCTCTAATATGGCTGGAAGACCAGAGGAGCCGGATTGCAGTTTATAGTCACATAAACTGCAATAACCTCCACAACTACGACTAAACCTTTACTACAGTAGTTTTGTGTTAATGATATGGCAATTATTTTTTTATACAATGCAGATTATAATTTAGTTACTACAAACATTATAGTTTTATTGTAGAGTATAATATATTGTATCCCTGTGCCACTGTACCTGATGATAGTGTCTGCAGAAGTCGCTTAATGATCTAAACAACAGAAGAGAAAATTGTATTAATATATGATCCAGAGCATATCGTGAAACACTTTATCAATGTATTTATTGCAAGTTGAATGTTGAATATGGTTGAGAGAGTATTTACTGTTGACTCGTGCAGTGTTAAGTTTTTTTAATCAGGTCTGGGTGTACAAGTGTCTTTTCACTGTGACTCTAAACGACCACAACACCCAGCCGGACCGACGCTGTGACCTCAGACATGGAAGCACTACAGTACATCACTGCTAGTATGACATCATAAACCAGGTTCCCTGCCACTGGATGTGTGAGTGTCCTCTGTTCAGATCAGAGATGCTCCATCCAGAGATGAAACCCTTTTCAGTCTCTGTGACTCTCCGTGCCACATACATTCCCTGCATACCAGAAGCTTATGTTGCCAATCGGTTCACGTTTCAGGGATTGTTTTTACATCGATATCTTTATTATTTTATTATCGCTTCACTCATGTGCCTTTTTCTGTAACTGTTTCTAGAGGAATAAGATCTGTATGTTTTTCATTGATTCATCCAAACTCTTTATTTATTTGGGATTTCGGGGGTCCAATCTTGGTGTTTTTATAATAACCAGGTGTTTTATGTGTGTGTGTGTGTATGTGTGTGTTCTTGTGCCATCACCGGTATATGTGAAAATTTAATGAATTAATGTGGAATTAATTTTATTTCCCTGCTTGGTCAGAAATGAAGTTTATCATTATTTTTGCGTTCACTGTTGCTGTCGCTCAAGCAAAATGCCTTGTAACCCTTACTGCCAAATAACTAAGGCAGGACATTATTATGGTTTATGCCCAATCCTGTGTGTGTATATGTGGCGTTCTTGTGCAATAAACGACATCCCCTGAACACCGTCTGAAAACCCGAATGCTTGGTCTCGTTGTTGTTTTTATCCTTCCTCTGTTCTCTGTTGTTCTGCCCTCTTGGTTACAACAGATCACGTTGGGATAAACCATGGGGGGCAGGTAGGGGAGGAATCGGACAGGGAACTCATTGTTCCTTTCTTGGCTGATGCTCATGTAGGGGTAGTCAACTGTCTCTCTCTCTCTCTCTCTCTCTCTCTCTCTCTTTCTCTCTCACTTGCTTGCTCACTCGCTGACACACACGCACATGCACGCACACACACACACACTCCAGTCCAAACCCCTGGTGCCTCAGTGTTTGTTGTGAAAAGGAATGGGTAAAAAAAAGGGGGTGATGACAGTAGACAGTACGACTCTATGGGAAGACATGAAAAGGGTCACCAATGGGCTACATAACTACTGATTTACCTGGAAAAGACCGGGAAGGAAAACAGAAATGGAAACACAGTACATGAGAAACCTCAGATGCAATGCAGACAGTGTACAATCCATCTTGAACACTAGGGGGTGCTGTTTTGATGTTACCAACACAGACACCATGGAGCTGGAGGGTGCGCTTTTTCTTTTTGGCCGAGCCTCAGACACATCTGTGATCTCTCAGCCCCTATCAGATTATCCCCCTCTCTCTCCCGCTCTCTCTCTCTCTCTCTCTCTCTCTCTCTCTCTCTCTCTCTCTCTCTCTCTCTCTCTCTCTCACACACACACGCACACACACACAGTGGTGAGAGAGGCCTCCCGTCTCTTCATGACTGTACAATAGGGCTTTATAAGGGGGGTCAAAGCTCTGAAGTCTCCCCTTCATTAACCTCCCTTCATCCTACCGTCATCACCCCCCTCCTCCTCCTCTCTGTCCTGTCTCAGTGGATGGATTGGTCCAAAACATCCACCAGAGAAAGCAAAGTAACTGAGCCACCTGAACACATCTCAGCCTCGCGGGCATCGATCTGTGATCTAAAGAAGAGTTGAAAGGAGATGCTTCTGTTCAGTGGTGGCCTTACACCCCCCCCCCCCCCCCCATTGTCTTGTGTCTTCCCCCTCTTACAGTATCCATCCATTGCTCAACCACTCACTCAGGCCCAGTGAAGGGAAAGTAATGTTATTGTTCTCCAGGTCTTTCTCACTGAATGGGGTGGATGCGCTTCCTCCGAGATGAGTGGAGAACATTTCTGCCGCTTCACCTTCTGCAACGACCGCTGGCTGAATAAAAACAATTTCTCAAATCTTCCTTTTCTTTTTCTACTTTGATATAAAATGGTTGCGCCGCTGTCCGTGGTGCTGAATCCGATTTTCTGATTAACAAATCCAATCGGGTTGAGCGATGGAGGACAAATCGAATATTTTCTTTTTTTTTTTACGTCTGTGATATTTTATAACAGTGGTTGTTGGTAATGTTTTGGATTCTTTCATGGCCCCATTCTTGGTCCCCGTTTTGGTAGCTGCTAGTTCAGGTAGTATCACTGTTATAAATGCTGAATTTATTTTGTATGTTTTTGCGCGTGCTTTCCTAAAATGCGTTTGATTCACATTCTCTCGCAGTGGTGGCCCACACCTGGCAAATGAATAGGAAAAATAATATCACTCTGGGTCTGACATATTGCGCAAGAGCGAGGGAGAGAGAGAGAGAGAGAGAGAGAGAGGGAGAGGGAGAGAGAGAGGGAGAGAGAGAGAGAGAGAGAGAGAGAGAGAGAGAGAGAGATGACTGGTACTGTAGGTCTTTCCTAATGACCAACCCGATATAAGCTGAGAGGAGAGTCGGTGCGCGCACTGCTGAACCCAAAGCCTCCACTTTTACGCATCAGTGGTTCATGTAGGTGTTAGTGGAGATCCGCGGTGTTTTGAAGTTGAAAGTTGTGAGTAAGACCATGATGCCTTTGGATGTTATATAGACAATACCACTCGTGTCTATCTTATTTACACTACAATTTAAAACGCCATCCAGGGAGCAAGAAGTGCGTGTGGACCAAGAAGATCCAAGCTTACCAGTGAAGTTTCCGTCATGGGAGCGCAGGGATGGATCTCGGCGCGCCTCGGGCTGGTTGTCTGTGGATATTTAGTGTTTTTCTCCGGGGTGCTTGTTCCGCAGGCTGAAGCGGGCTGCGGAGAGAGAGAAAGCCCAGACTGCTGCACCGGCCGAAATAACCAATGTTTTGAGTACACCAAGAGAAAAACGGTCTGCTACTGCGATACCTACTGCCAGAAAACCGGAGACTGCTGCGAGGACTACCAGCGCGTGTGTCAAATATCTGGTGAGTTGCTTGTTCTTGTTCGTTGGTATTTGTCACTAGGTAACCTCAGTAATTGAATGTCTCTTCATGACCAATTCAGGTTTTGGAGATTTTTAAGCTCCAAGTTCAGGTGGGGGGGGAAAAAAAAGCACCTGTTGAGTTTTTAGGTTTTGTGGTTTTCAAGTCCTGTTGGATGATTTCTGTTGTTCATTGTTTCCCCAGTCTGAGCCAGAGATGGTTGGCATAGAGGTGACACGGAGACAGTGAGACATACTACACTTAGCTGTCTCTATTGAGCCCATTACAGCTGTTTGCTTTAAGTGGCCAGCCAGAGATGTCTAGGGGAGAGTGTGTTGATGTGTGTGTGTGTGTGTGTGTGTGTGTGTGTGTGTGGGTGGGTGTGTGTATTGCTTATCCCCATGGCGTATTTTTCAACCCTCCACTAGCAGGTGATATGTACGTGTTTATGTTTGTAGTTTTGACCTTTGGCCTTTACATCACAGCTCCAACATGCACTCCCTGGACATGAACGCAGTGAGTTGGTGGTGGTTGGAGGTGTGGAGTGAGGTGGGGTTAGGGGGGGGTGTATGGAGTTTAGAGATTATGATATAGTCACAGATCAGCATGTCAGCCTGCTCCTCAAAATCATAATGCTTGTTTTGAATCCAGGGATCAAGGTTAAGATCAGTGTCTGGTGAGATGATCCTTAAAACAGGGGGGTCTGGGCCAGCTCTTCCTCTGTCTGGAGGCGTCCCGCAGCATCCTGGCTGATGCTATATATGGGCAAACGGAGAAACGGACACCATGGGAACAGACTGCCAAAGATGGTCAGGATTACAGTAGAGCTGTGGCTGAGATGTGACAGCGAGGAAGCACTCCAACCTGTAACTAAAGCAGCTCTTATGTTGGGACACCTCAAGTTCAAATGGAGTGATTATCTGTGTATAGATACACTCAGAGCAACATCCTTGACTTAAGTGCACACTAACAAGCACCTATAGGGACGATCCTACAGTCGAAGTGCCCTTAAAACACTGCAGCCATCCCTCTATTTAGGTACATTCAAAGTACACATCGCGAACCTTTTGTTTGAGTGCTGTCTCCGTGCAGTGATGTGAGCAGGCTGGCCGGCCCCATGCTATCCAAAGTCACATACTTAAAAGGTGCACAAATGCACTGTGATGGCAGCTGTACTACAGTTTAATAGACCTCAGTGTTTAGGGGCGAAGATAGCTGAACCACCTGTTATGCTCTGTGGTACTAACACGGTGTCTGTAGCTCTTCTTTAAATACACAGATTGTGACTGGAAAAAAAGATTTGTCAAGCAGCGAGGCGCCTTAAATAAAGACGTGAATAAAAGCACACTGAGATCTTGGTGAGGTGCAACTTTTTTTATTCACCTACATTTCAAGCAAGCACGCTGTATCCATCAGTGTATTCCTTCCTATGTCAGACACCAAGATTGCAGTGTGTGTTTATTCACTCCTCTATTGAAAGAGCCTCACTGCATGACATCTCTTTTTCTTCCCCAATCAATCAAAGAGGCTTGACACTACATTTATCACCAGGTTATCTAACAGCCAGTCGAGTGGATTCCAGGTATAACTTGATGCATCCCATGTGCCTGCCAGGCTGAAGCTTTACAGAACAAGCCCACATAAGGACCCCCACCTCAGATCGGGCGTTGAGTCATCACTGCACTGTTTAACAGCAGCTGGCCTCTTACAGGTCAACTCGCAGCTGCCATGTGCATTGCTTGACCCCCGTGTGTCAGACCAGCCAGACTGAGGTTATTACCACCGAGGACCTCGTGTGTCTCTCTCTCTGACAGGTCCAGACCTCATAGGAAAGAGCAGCTCTCTGTCATAACACCGGTGTTATGGAACATAGAGTATCCTTATGAAACGCTGTTTTCCAGGTGAACGCTGTTACTGTGTGCAAAGATTGTGATTCGAGAGACGTGTGTGCTCATTGTTCACGTAACTTAATAATAATCACATACAATTTAGAGAGCATTATTCTCACAATCGTAAGCCATAAAACTGAACGAAGGGGATGCACAGTATGTTTTTATGGCTTCAGAGGCTTTGAGGGTGAGTAATGAATGAGCCATACATGAGTGATGAGCTTGTTCTGGCGTTTACTACCCAGTTTTGTCAACTTGCCCGTGACCTATGAACCCCAAATAGATCCATGATTGTAACAAGATGCTGAGAAAAAAAGCATCTTGACTCCCTCACTTGCAACATAGTGCTGCATTCTCTCTCTCTCTCCCTCTGTCTCTCTATTTCTCTCTCTCACTTTGCAACCTGAGCGTCTTTTACAGTGTAAACAAAGCGTGTGTCTTCGGTCCCATTGAAGTTCCCCCCTACGTTTCCTCACCCAACATTACACTCCATCTTTATCTGAACCTGATCCTGCAGCTCTGCAAGGCATCAAGGAGTTTGTCTGTGTACTGTCTGTCACAGTCTGTAATTAACCCTTGTCAGCTGCAGGTGAGTAACAGGCGGCTTGGAGTGGGTGACATCAGAGGAGAGACAGGGAGACCGACAGTCTCTTGGACGCTTCAGATTAATTCATTTAATTGTAGTGGAGAAGAAGGAGTGTTGTGTGTAAACACTTTGGCGGATCATCCCGTACACTTATCTCACCAAGGGATACAAGAGGTCAGATTGTATTGCTCTGTCATGAGCTTCAGCTTATCAACTTAACAAGAGCAGTCTCGTAAAATGTTTAAAAATCCCCCCTATCTAAAACATCAACAGTAAACGTCAGGTTTTGGTGTCAACCCCAAGGCCTTCTTTCTAGACTCACCATTTTAGCGCCAACATTCAACCATCATACAGGGAAGAGGTAGACGTACCAGTTTCTCCACCGACAGCAGCCTCAGTAGACCAGAATGCAATGCAGCCACAAGACATGTTGCATTTTGAGTAAGGCTTCGTGACTCTCACTCCCCCGCCCCCCCCCCCCAAGTGGAAAACCCAGACTTGCTTCATTAGCACTATCGCTCTCGTTCATGCAGGAAGTTCATGCATGCTCGTTCTCTGGGGGTCGTCGAAAGTCATTCTGGGAAACTTAGGAAATCGCTAACTGACGTGAAATGAAACGAGGCAGGTTGAGGGAAAGCGGGTGCACCAAAAAGAAAAACGTAAATTACAACATTTCATCACAAAATAACTCCTGGCATGCGCTGAACATCACAGATTGATGACGTCTAAAAGCCTAAGGGAGTATGTCTGTTAGTATCACATACACTTTACAGTAAATCACACGTAAAGATAATTGCTCATTCCTCTTAACAGACTTTAGAGATCAAACTGGTCCATGGGGGGATGGTGGCGTCTGGTAGTTCTCACTTCAACAGGAAGACGTAGCCTCTGCCTCAGATACACCAGAGGTTCGCCCATCATTCATCCGCCGTTACTCCTCTCCTCCCTGCCTCCCTTCCTTTCCTCTGGGCTGTTGCATGTTGTCATGCTGTGATGTTTTGTTCTTTCTACCTCCTCTCACTGCTTCCCACACAACCCCTATGTGACCTGTGTGAGTAGTCAATGCTTTTCTCCAGCTGGGCTGAAACTGCCCAGCTGTTGTAGTTTTTTGGGACAAATTGCTTTCCGTCCAATTTGTCCTGGCACTCACGTACTTTATTGCAAATGTGTCTTTTTCAAGCCTCTCCAAAAAAAAATGAATGTAAAAACTGAGCACTTAAAATTGTTTTATTTGGGATTGAGCATCTTACTGATTCCCCAAAGGTATTTTCCTAATTTATGATGTCGAAGAGGAATTTAGGCTTCATTCGTAAACTCCCCATATAATATATTATTTGTCTTTGTCAAACAAAATTTCAACTATAGAGTGTGTTTTGGTTTGTTCTTCAAGTTTACTTTTAATCCTGAACCAGATAAAACAGGTCTTTTTTCTGTTGTTTTTCTGTTTCTGTCTCTTGTATTCCTTGTTGTTCCTTGGTGTGCACCTGTCCTGCTCAGTTAATATTTCTGTTTGAGTTATTTATAACATCTTTATTCTTTATCATGATGCTATAATCAAGTGTTAAGACATGCCTGATTATTTGCCTGGCTCCTATTAAATGTTTTTCAGCTGTGTTTGTGATAAATCCTTTTAATTGCTCGGTTTGTTTGCTTGAAGTGTCTGTCGGAAACGTTTAAGCAGTAAGTTGTTATTATGGTTTTGTCCTTCGCCCCTATTAACAGGCTTATGGTTCAACCCTGTGTTGTCTAACACTGTAGGGTTTGTCTAATGGGACAAGGCCACAATTCACTATACAGGGGGTGAGGAGAGGGGGTGGGTTTAGGTGCCGTGGTCCTCTATAGCAGCAGGACATCTGGGTCCCATCAGAGAGGAGGTGGGGGGGAAGGAAGAGAGGGGGGTGGGAGAAGGAAACAGGGGACCAAAAAAAAGGAGACAGATGGGGAGAAAGAATAAGGGAGAATGTGAGACAGAGTGATAAAGGGAGAAGAAGATAAAGCAATTTAGGAGGGCAGGTCTGATAGCAGGTCCTGAGCTCCTTTGTTATGAAACCCTAAAATGGAAGCAGAATTCAGGCGGAGAGAAAGAGAAAGCAAAGGAATGCTAATCTTCAAGGTTTTGTGGGCCCATTTCATTGAAAGGATAGCGAGCGATTTATCTCTCTGTAACAAGTGTGACTTGAGATTGGCTGCCAAGGGAGGAGATAAAGGAGAGGACCTTGAATACGCGTTTGTCTGAAGCTTTTCCAACAACCGGGAAAATTGGCCATACAGCCTCTAAGCAATCAAAGAGCCATTCTATTGTTTTTTCTAACCTTTTTTCTAACCTTCTCTCTCTTCACCATCTTAGCGAACTAAAGTGTAAATCACCCTGTCTAAAGCTGTTATGCTTAAAACTGTGCGGATGCCCAAAAGTCCATTGTGGATAAAACCGTCTTCTTTTCAAAAGCAAAACACTTTTCAAAAGCAAAAAACTATAAATATCATCCGGTCTAAAAAGACAAAAGGTGAACATGCTGACGACGGGTGCCGTTTGTTTTCTGTGCCGGGGTCGGGGGTCAGAGGTGGTGGCGTGCTTTCCAAGTGGGGACTTTCTCGGCAGTCACAGCGGGGACAGAGGACAACGGCGGCTGTAAGCCCCGCGGGTCAGACTGTGTCAGACTGTGTCAGACTGTCAGCAGGGTTATCATGTGGGTGGTGGATTTGTTGTGCCGGATGTACCAGAAACAGAGCCGGGACCACCACAGTTTGTTAATTACCTTGTGACCTCTGTTGGCTCAGGGGCAACGGGTTGAGACTTCCAGACTTAGTTCAGTGTGTGTGTGTGTGTGTGTGTGTGTGTGTGTGTGTGTGTGTGTGTGTGTGTGTGGGTCAGTCAGGGGGTTGGGGTAATACTCCTGTTTCCCCTTGGGTGCGGGAACCAGCCGACCCAATCAGTCGCACCCTCCCTGTTCGCCTGCCCTCAGCCGTAAAGACCTCAGCGGTTCACCAACTGTCCCGCCTGCATGAGTTTGTACACGGGAAAGAAAAAGCCAGTAAGTGACCGGAATGATGAGGACGTAGAGGAGGAAAGGAAAGGAAAGGAAAGGAGGAATAAGGATAAGAAGAGGAGGATGCAAGCCTTGGAAATCGATAGGACTGTGGCATCTGTCCTTTAACGAAGCATGATGTCACTCACACAAGTCTAACATGAGCATTTCTGTGTGTGTGTGTGTGTGTGTGTGTGTGTGTGTGTATTTGAGGGTGTTGATTGAGGGTAGAACGAGCCCAAGGGGGCGGGTCTATCTGACAAAAATGGTCATGGGTGTGTGTGTGTGTGTGTGTGTGTGTGTGTGTGTGTGGTTATCTGGGAAAGGCGAGTGTCAGGTGGGCAGCACTAATGTGCAGGAATGCAGAGATTCCACAGTGGCTTTGTGGATCGGCCATGTCACTGAGACCCCCCCCCCCCCCTCCCACCCGACCCAACAGGACCATGGGAATGAACAGAACAGGCGGCACCTTGAAAGCTCTCTCTCTCTCTCTCTCTCTCTCTCTCTCTCTCTCTCTCTCTCTCTCACTCTCTCTATCATCCACACACACACACACATGCTTATTCATTGCAGTTTTGCAGGGGAGGGGGGTGTATTATGAGGTAGATTAGATGGCGAGAGAGGATTAGATCCAGTTATGGTATATTTATCCTTTCCCCTCTCCATCATTTCAGCCGGGACTTCTAAGAGGTTCAAGCTGTGTGCACCTGCCGCCATTGTGCCGAACCTTTATTGTTGAATGCTGAACAATTCAGAAACGCCGCAGCCGCCGATATCAGACGCTTTCGAAATAAATCCTTCCAGTGTTTGACTATGCGTTTGCATTTTAGGGTGTTATTTGTCCGTCTGTCTGTCTGATGACGAAGTGTGCCTTTCCTCCAGGGCTGTTTAATGTCTGTTTGCAGCTATTAAAGTTGTGTGTTGGTACCAGGCCTGATTACTGCTTGGCTTTGATCAGTGCAGCCATCTAACTAATAGAGCTTCCTCCTCCCCCGATGTAATTGGTTAAAACGGCCTACTGAATGGGGAGCTTGATTGCTGCTGCTGTGTTTATATGGGTGTGTATGTGTGTGTGTGTGTGTGTGTGTGTGTGTGTGTGTGGGCCTAAGGGAAACCAGAAAATACAGAAGGCACAATTAGCTTCCTATTCGAATGGTCCCACACATGTGACCTGGGTCGCAGACTCAGGAAGTCTAGGTTGGTGCAACTGGATTCAGCAGACCCAGTAATGACCCAGTCGCCACCGGAGCCTACCTGAATAACTGCTCAGTATGTTATGTATGCTGCTCTGTGTCTTCATTTCTCCTGATACTTTGACCTGCACAGCAGACATCTTTATCCACGCAGCTTATAGCCCTTGTCACTCGTCCAGATTGATGACGTTTAGACCTACAGAACCTCAGGCCTTCAGAATAGACAGCCAGTCAGGGTGGCGCAGCTGGAAAGCACTCATCTGATCCTCGTAAAGATATTTTTCTTTCCCTTCTGTCACGCCTCTCGCCTTTAAATCTGTCTGAACTGAAGCTCCTTTTACCTCCCCATACTTTACTTCACCTTTACTATCTGTAAATCTGCAAAATCAGTGACAGCACCCAAAGCAAAAACAAGTACAAGGGGCTTCAAACTCTCTTAGGACAGCTTCATTTCACCATGTTCTCCCCATCTTTGGACGTTCTGTCTTCTGTCATTTGTCTCCAAACCCTCAGCTGATCTCTTTACCTCCCTGCTTTCCCCAGCAGCCATTGACTGTGTGGTGGGGTCATGGGGCCCCTGGTCGTCGTGCACGTCTCCGTGTGGGGTCGGCAGCACAGAAAGGAGTCGGCAAGTATCAGTCCCCCCTCGGAACGGAGGCACGCCCTGTCCCGACCTCAAACAGCGACGAGGATGCTTCGGAAACAACGCCATCTGCAGCACGGCGAAAGGTGAGGGGGCTGTGTGACAGTTTGCCAGTTAGCAACATATTTTCACACATCTGGTCTAAAGTCTAATCTCCAGCTGCACTATTTCACATCCATCCGTTAAGTTGTATACTGTTGAATCACTTTGCCGGTAATAAAACACCAGGCCACAGATAAACTTCCAAGAATCTACTAGATTTCCACGAAAACATCCACATCAGTTTGAGTCATCCAGTGACCCCGCATCACTGAGTCAGATAAATGGGGCAAGATGTTATGGATGAAATGTGGGATGTGTTTGTATAAGCTTATCCTTCTACATAACAAAGCTCTTTAGTGCTCAGCTGACATGGATAAGTTTAAAGTGTTGCTTTTGCCCTCTCCACCCCCTCACCCCCTTACCCTCTCCTCCCAGAGGTGGCAAAGATCCTGCCTGATTCTTTCAAGAGGAACTTCAAGGACCCTTGGAGGCGACCACACATGCTGATGAAGGAGGAGAAGGCCAGGTAGGGCCTCCGTTAGCAGACACCAAACACAAGCACAAGACTGTGACTACCGACCCAGCCAGCCTGCTGCTCTTCTGGAGCATAGACCTTAGTGTACGTGGACTCATAGGCCTTAGTGTACGTGGACTCAGCGCAGAGAGGGAGTAAGGGCAGCTCACAGATCTGCGTCCAAAATGACCTCATGTTGACGTTTGTGAAGTCCTGTACTGTTCTGGGGCTGAGACTTTTCAGCAGTCGAAGAGTTACAAAATGTTAGCTATTCACGCTAATTGCGCCTGAAATTTATCTTTCAATATTTCATAAACACAGGTGATTCTATCCTAGAAACATAACTGCCTTGTTTTAAGATTACTCAGACCTAGCCACAATATGCTGTACTTGCCAGTAACCATTTTGCACGAGAAGACTTGGGTTGTTTTCAAATGGTGGATATCAAATGTTCTCTTCTCTTGCCTGTTCCGCCAGTTTTAAGATCATATTTCATCTCCTCTTGATGGATTTTTACTAAGTTCTTGAGGTGGGATCAATTTGTCTTCTCATTCTACTTTGTTTCAAGGTTCATTTTGAGATCAGCCTTGAGCTCCAAAGGATTAGAGAAGCGAGACGAAGGCCAAGGCTGCCTTAACACACAAGAGCTTGAAATTGCTTTGACTGTGGGAGATGAACCCTGTCATTGAATATTTGCATCACAGGCTGACCTTTATTGACATGGCCGCAGTAATCCATGTAAAAGGTGAACCTCTGCGTAGACGTGGTCTTTGATCAGGGCTGATTGTGGATGTTCTCATCGCTGGAACAATCAGACACCAGGGAACAGAACCAAGGCCGTTCTGCTGACAGCCCAGAGCCTTTTACACAGATTAAACTGGACACTGGATACCTTTGTTTTGACTGAAACACAAAGCGTCGGAGGATTTGGAAGTGCATTACTCATAAATGTGATCCATCCACCGTGGATGGAGTTAGGCTGATTTCACACAGACATCTGGTGCGCTGATACGTCACCGGTGTTGTCATGGAGAACCAATCGGGAAACGAGCTTCTGAGATGGTGCCAAAACGGCATTCAAGGACGATCTGGAGTTTGTTTTGGTCTGCGAGGTTATCTGCATGAACCATATTCACAGAAGGTGTGGAATATTTGGAAAAGACCGTCAGCATCGGCGATAGTCGATTTAGAAAACGAGGTTCTTACTTTACTAGCAGAGGCTTAAAACAGAGTTGGCATTAAAAGGCATTGTGTCTGTTGTTATGGAGCAATTTGCTTTAAGTGGTTTGAATGTGTTTTTCACCATCGTGTGTTGGAAACCCCAAAGGAGAGAGCAGCACTTTAGATTAGGTTCTGCATGAACAAGCTCAAACGTAATGAAGGGAAGAAAAAAAGAAACTAAGGAAATCCCCAGTCGAGTGTGTGTGTGTGTGTGTGTGTGTGTGTGTGTGTGTGTGTGTGTGTGTGTGTGTGTGTGTGTGTGTGTTGCAGAGCCCTTTTACCTTTCTCATTCAAATGTAATGTTTTGCTGTAATCCTTAATATAATAAGACGATACCTCCATGGCTATTACTTTAAAACCATGTTCGCACCATTTTAATTGCTTTCTTCAGTTTCTCTTTTCATTGCTGACATTTCTGTTATGCGTCTTGTGGCTGGATTGCACCCACACTATGTCGAACACCCTTCACAATGCAAGCATGAACACTTCAAAATCAGAAGGTGAAATACAGCGAATGTGTCCTTGCATGATCCTATAACAGAAATGTTTGCGACGGTTGGTAGGGAGCAGGGTCTTACCGAGTGAGGAAACTATTTTAGGAGTAAGGTTCATATTTTCTTGAACATCCCACTGTTTAGTCACAACACAGTGAATGAGAGACAAAACAAATACTGCACAAGTTCAAAGTGGCTGCCAGAGAACATAGTGGGCTGGAAAACAAGACTTTATTATTGCTCCCAGTGCACAGAGTGAGCTGATACTGCAGGTGACCACGATCCTGCTGGACACCTTCAGATGGAGCAATCCTGGTCGTAGCCTCTGATGAAACATAACGTGATGGATTGGATTGGTACTCGGCTTTCACCAATCCAGCCTGGTTGGATCACTATGACTGCAAATTGATACTTCCAGGGAGTAAAGCAGAGGATTTTTGTAAAGTTTAAAATGGGCCTGTAACTCTACAGCTTCATCTGGAGGTTTTCAGTTTGCTGCTGTTTGTAGTGGCATGTGTGAGTGAATGATAACAGCGCTAGACTCAATCCAAAGAACATGATACTGGATGTTGTACTGTAATCTAGAGTGGAGTGGCGGCCTGTTATCCAGACAGGAGAGTGTCTGGGTTTCTGAGTGCGAGTTTGTGTGACTTGGCTTTGCTTCACTCTGCAGACGGTTTAAGAAACACATGTTAGTGAAACTGAAACAGAGCCAATTAATGAGTTACTGTAATTCAAAGCTTTATCAGTAGCAGCCATCCAATGTTTTTCATACTGTGATAATCTCTCTCTCTCTCTCTCTCTCTCTCTCTCTCTCTCTCTCTCTCTCTCTCTCCAGTTATTGTGTGTACCTGCGGGTGAAGCAGGCCAGTGCAGCATGTAAACTCAAACTGTGGAGCGCCCAGCTGGTCAGAGAGAGACTGATCTGTTCAGAGTGCCAGAGTGACGCCATGTCAAAAACAGACCGCTGTGGAGGGGATGGCCTAGAGACCACCAGGTAAGCCACCCACCAGGAATACACCTAATGACATGTCTATCGGTTATGCTCCTGACAATTGATATTTGAGAGTGTGGTGGGCTTGTGATCTGAAGGTTGTGATCCAAAGGTCAAATCCCAGAACGGCTGGGAAAGAGACTAGGTAGGGATGGAGAATGAGCAGTGCTCTCTCCTCCCTCAACAACAACTACCATCAAAATGCTTTTGATCAAGGCACCTACCCCCCAGCTGTTACACAGGAGCTCAGTGGTCAACACAGGGCTGTGGTCATACTGGGCAGACTGGGCAGCTCCCAGATGCTAGTGTGTGTGAATTTGAGGCAGTGTGTTGCCGTACAGAGCATCTTCCCACGGATAAATAAAGGCTGTAAAAATCAATGCTTGCCATATTTCCCCCATACTGTAATTGCCTGAATGCACCATGTTATGATCTTTTTTATTTTCCAGAACATTCTGGGCAGCAGCGTCGGTGCCTGGGTGTCATGGTTCCTGGGTGCGGGAGTCTTCCTCTGAGGGCTGCCGGTGCCCCCCCTACTCTGTGCTGTTTGTGTGAGCTGCCATCACAAACCCTCACATCCATAAGCAGGGACATGGTTGCCCCCAACAATGCCTGCTGAACTGTGGGGAACCCTGCCAGCCAAGCCGACCCCTCCAATCCAGATTACTGGATGGGTGACTCAAGGAGATCAGCAGTGTCCTGCCACTTTTTCCTTTCACCTCATATTATGTACTGTATACACTATTACTATTAATAAGCACACAAATAATTCTTGCGTTTAACTTCATATTTTACAGCCACATTGTGTACTTTTTCTCCTCCAAAGCACAGCAACGTCTATATGCCTTTTTACCTCTGAATCTTTGCTATCTACCTCCATGAATGAAACTGCATTTGATTATGCATAATGTATAAATATATAAATATATTATTTTGCTTTATACATTTTCTACTTTTGATTGTTTACGTGTAATGTATATGTGTCTATATAGCTAGAGGTATTTGTATCCACCAGTGTAAACACCCAGTCCAAGCCCCAATCCAAAGGGTCCTAACTCACCAGTGGTTTGGAGGTAGTACAATCATTGATTCTCCATCTCTGTGTTTTGCAGTTTTGTCCCCATTTATTGTCACGCACATTTCTTTTCATCCAAAACATTTTCACCAGTTGAATATCAGGTATGATCGGTTGATTCTCAGGTGTTTAGATTGGTGTCTTTGTCTCCCATCGAGCGTCCTCTTCTATGTCTGCCTCCTCTGGTGGTATAAAGTGACTCACAGGCTGAAATCTATCTCGTCTCTTTAGACGTCATACTGGGACATTGAAAAGAGCCATTTAAGAGAATTTCACTGTGGTTCTCTCTGTCCTGCGTGTCCAAGACTGAAAGCAATTGCGTTCTAATTTTGTTTTCTCTTACTCCCCCCCCTCAGAAATCTTATTACCTTCACAAGGGAGTTATATCAGCAAATCATCCTCCAGTATAACTCACAGCTCTGAGCCCTAGCCAGGCCTGATAACAATTTCACTCCCGTTTCTTATTAGCAGCATCTCCTCCCTGCACTCCCCGGAGCTTCTTGGACAGACAGATGTGTCCTTCTGACCTGCACTTCTTTTTCACCTCCTCTTTTTCCCTCCTCTCCTCTTCTCCTCTGTTCTGCTCCTGTTGTCTCTCTAGCAGTAACCGCAGATTAACCGCTGCGTTACAGTCTTGGCTAGAGAACAGGAGTCAGTCAGCTCATGAGCAGAGGAAGTGTAGTCCAGGAAAAAAAGTCTCTTCTCTCTGGAACCCTGTGACCCTCTCTCCCATGTCTTTGTGTTTGTGTGTTTATTTATTTTAAAGCAAGTGATGGTTTTATTAGTGCAGCACAGCATACTCTTGTACACTGTCCATTAGTGAAAATAAACAAATATACTGTCATTGCTTCTCTTGTCATATTTCATTTTATATAACCAACATCATCGTTTACAGAGGAAGCAAGGACTTAGGATTCCCTTTTTCTTACATACCGTGACTTACAGCATTCACAATATCATCAAAGACCACTATTAACATTGCTGGCTTCCCCCCACCTGCAATTACTGCTGTGAGCGCAGCAGTGCTAAGTATATCCCTCCAGTTTCTCCAGTGTTTACATGCAGCAATTATAGTTAAAAGGAGAGTCCAGTCACATGTACGTAACCTAATGCAAACATGTATCATCAACACAGTTTTGTTGCATTCTTGGCATTGCTTCCTATGAATGGAATGACGACAGGCAAAATGATGACCACCGTGTATAATCACGGTTTACTGTTGGATTCTTCTACAATTTCGGGGTAGTTTTTTTTGTTATGTAACTACCGGGGAAGATGTGTGGAAGGACTAAAGACGAGCCCTGAGATACTGGACTGGGCTTGGACCCCCCCTAGTTGCTTGTGGTTAACCAACCGGTCTTGAGTCAATGTTTTGGATCACACGATCCGGAACTGCCGCGATGTGAAATACGGCTCCCATTCATCCTCCTTATCCCCAATGACTAGTAGTGGCACATAGCTTACATCATCTGTATACATCTTTTTTTTTCTGGTTCACAGCAGCTACTGGATGGAGAAGACAGAGAACGGTAACTTGAGTCCAGTTTCAGAAGATATACACCCTGGACACCGCAGGACCCCGACCTTGACAGGCTGTAATCTTTGATCCTCATCCTTGCTGGCCATTTCTATACATTTGCCCACCACATGTTACACCAATAACACTGTTACACTGCAATGTCAAGACTGCAGTTAATAACACCAGAACAGACACAGGACTATTTCAAGTGTTCCTCACTGTGTGTAAAACCACCGTTGTTGTAGCCATTTTATTGATTACGCAGCTTTTTCACCACAGCTACTTTACCTACTATGTTGCCCAGTGTGCTTCATCTCAGAGGCACTTGAACTTCACCTCCTCCCTCACTCTCTCCAGTCCCTCCCCCTCTACCATCACCCCACTCCTCCCTCCCTCCCTCCCAAACTCCCCTCCGTCAGCACAACCCTTTATTTTCTCTTACTACAACAGTGGCAATAGAGTGCTGTCAGCCTGTCAGTCCATCCCCTCTGAAGCAGGCTTTACCCCCTGGCGGCCCTGCCTCTACTGCTAACCCGTTTTCCAAAGGGCAGGAAGGCCCGTCTCTGGCCCAGTGCCTGATGGGGTCCGACAGCAGTGTGTTCTGGGATTACGCCTGCTGAAAAGGGGGGCATTCCATCACTGGCGGCCTTTGTCGCAGCGCGGCCACTGTTTGCTTTCGACAAGACAGCTGTTCAAAGCCCTCACGGCCCCACGGACGGCGTGAAGGGAGAGAACCCAGGGGTGACTTCCGTTTATTGGTACATGTACGGTGCCATTTCTACCTGCGCCTGCTTCAGCAAGACATATATTACTCTGGGCTCCTACGGCTTTTTTGCTAATCAAATTCCATGACTTTTCCGAAACTTTTTCCAAGACTTTTCCAAGACTACAGCACATAGCACAATGTCATGACCAATATTTGAGTTTATTATTTGATATTTGAGTTACAATTGTCACATTTCTTATGTTGCATAGCTGATCTGAAGGTTCCAGGTCTCGTTTCTGGTTGCAACTATCACTTTGGACCGATAATACTATCAGGAAATTATTTGTTTTATTCCTCAAAGGGAAGTGAATCAAAAAGCAGCCAAACTTGACATCAAACATTTCACTGGTTGGAAAAAAGACTATCAACACATTTCCATGGCATTTCCCAAACTATATGCACATGTTCCATTTCCCAAAACGTTTCCAGTCCTGGAAAACACAATGTTTTAATTCTATGACTTTTCCAGGTTTTCCATGACCCTGGACCCTGATTACTACAGTACATACACTACTACCTCTACTGGAAAACCCCTGACTTCCTCTTCCTTCTCCTACTGTGTATTCAGTGCTGCATGTACCTGATACTGTATGTATGTATTGTATGTGTCTACATGTGTGGACGTTGTCCCATCTTCTGTGTGTCCATGTATATATGTGTGTACTCTGTACTGTCGTTAGCAGGCCATCCTAATGAGGGCCTGGTGCCGGAGCATCTGGCCCAACGCGGAGGAATGATAATGAATAGATGCCTCAGCATGAGGACCTGGGCTACACACAGCAACACAGCTGGTACACAACAGGACCAGCAGTAAACACACACTTCCCCCTTAAGAGAAGCATCATGAAAGAAGCTCTCATCAATTTCTCAATACTCAGAATCACTGTGAAACGTATTGCGCAAGTATTTCAAGGCTCAGTGGAGTACAAATACAAATGCTTGAGAGTCTACTGTTCCCTAGTTTACTATGAGTTTTGACGTATTGTACGCTATTTTCATCTTTAAATGTTCTAGGAGTGTAAAACAAATATTCTTTTTATATTTTTTACAATAATCCATATGAAAATATCATCCTGTTACTATGGTACAATTATTTTATGAAATTTAACCAGTCTGTGGCATTGTCATTGTTTGCCTACACCATCTAATGACAGGGTGTCTGCAAGTTTCATCAACTTAAATTCAAGACTTAAGACCTTTTTAATGCCAGTTAGAATGAAACATAAGGCCAAAAATGTTAAAAAACAAAATAAAAAACTGTAGCCCTTGAACAACGCAGCAAGAAACCTCATTTTTAAGACCTCTAATAATTGAAGATATTTTACAATTTTTTCAAGATCTCCAGGCACCCTGAATGAATAGCGAAACATATTGATATATTACTACAGAACCTCATGCCAGGACCGCTGTGAAGCACAACTGTGGCGTCACCTTGTGGTGCTTTTGCCTTCCTACTTCCTACTTGACGAACAGAAACAGACACAAATAAATGTGTTGTTGAGTATTTAGCTTTGAGAAATCATGATGAATTCTTATTTATTTTCCCATTTTCAATAGTCTTTATTTTTGTATTTGAATTACTGAAAGACTTAACAGTGGTTCATCTATTCATACTTTGTGTCCCTGTGAAAGTATATGGGATCAATTATAACAATGCCAATTTTCCTTCAGTTTCTAGAGCTTGTCATAGCCACAGAAAGCTTGTTCACATTACTTGTCTTACAAACATCCACCATCCTCACATTAAAATAAAATCATCCTCACATCAATGACACACACAAAAAAATTGGTATGGTATTGTGGTATGGGGAGATGCTAGTGGAGGGATATCAGTTAAATATCATGGCACAGAACCAAACCACAGCCCAAAGATAGTCTACATGCACACCGTGAGTAAGGCAAAAGTGAATGGAACTTAATTTCCGAAGGCTAGAATGTGTGTTTGCACAGTTCGTAGTATAAGTAGAGTATTTTTGTACACACGTGGACGACATTCCAGTTTAGGGCATAAGTCATCTTCTTACTCATGCACTCATTCATTCAGTCATGTTCTCACTCATTCGTTCATCCATCCTGCTTGTAGGGTGAGCAAACCAGTAGGCCAATTCTATTAGATAATGGTTAATGGTAGAGCTGATGTCCATTCACCCACACCAATGTCAATTCTACTGATCACATTCAGACAGAAGTGCAGATGAGTTCAAAAGTGAAGACAAGCAGATTTCACCTTGATAGAGACGATCCCTTAGATCCACTACACACGTGGTTTAGATCCTTCCCTTCAAAAGTACACAAAACAAGTGACAATCATCTTGAGGTTGGACAGTTCAAGGAAGTATGTACAAGTGAGCGTGTAATATAATTCATTATACCAGCGTAACAGTAAAAACATAAGAAACGTTGAATTTATGCACATACTCTAAATGAAAACACAGAGAGAACAGCTTGGAAACCCAGGTGACAGGACGTTGACCTGTTTTTGTCTCTGTTGGGTGTTTATAAGTGTTTGTATAAAGTGGTTTTATTTGAGGTTTTTGATCTGTTGGTTGGTGTTGTGGATCTTGAGATCCATCTTGTCCACTTTGTTCAGCAGAGAATCTAGGGAGGCATCTTGATCTTCAATCTCAGTTTGGAGACCCAGACCCAGGTTCTTTAGCCTGCCCAGCCCCAAGGACATCTCATCTAGGTAAACACAAAAAAGGTTCAGGTGGAGATGAGTGGACAACATGCATAACATTTTGCAAAACACACAGAATCCAGTCTAACCAGTTGACTGTGGGTGAAACAATCAGGTGTCCTGGTGGCTACAGCACAATTAAGTGTGTATCATTATATATATCATGATTTTAGTTCATACAATTAATAATTGTAACATATTGTCAGTACTGAAACATAATATTTAGAATGTACAATGTAGTTGAAAATAGTTGATATAAGATGAACAAAGTGTATTCAAATAATTGTATTTAATAAATTAAGATTTTAACTCATGCTCACAATTTCTAGCAAAATAACCAGGATTAACATCTTGCCATATGCTGTGACATCATAGGTACGAAGACAGCTTATGACCTCTGTTGCTTGTCAACACCCTCTGCCTCTTTCTTTTGCCCCATCTCTCTTCACTCCACTGTGCAGTACTGTATAGAATAAAACAAACAAAAAAAGAAAAGTTATTTCTTACCCAAGTTGTTGTCCAGGGTCTGGTGAGCAGCTCTGAGCTGTCTGTTCACAGGGTAGCCATTCTGGTCGGACGAGTTGTCATCTATTGATGCAGAAGCTCCAAATCCTACAACATATTAAAAAAAAGAAGACATGATGCCAACCAGTTTGGGATGTAGTTATGCTGAGGTTGTTGTGCAAACCCTTACCTCCTGTATCTAACTTTCTTAGGTTGGGGTGGCTGGCTTGGTACTTATCTTCATGTCCTCTACTGTTGGACAGGGCAGTCTCTAATCTGAAAAAACATGAAGAAGTCAGATAAGAATTGGTTTACCAGGTAGCAAAGGGCAAGATAAGTCACATTTTATAGTAGGTGGAAGTTGTCAAACAAAAACATCTAAAGTGAAACATTATTGTCCCAAGTAAATTTGCCTTTTCTGACATGGTTGTAGTCCACTCGTCTATTAGAGGGTGAGGTCCATTGTAAGCACTAGTCAAATAATGATTGAGTAATCTTTATAATGACGTTGGAAAATGCATTTGAGACTTTGTTCCAGAATCTCACATAAAGGATCAAATGGGATGATATGACGATTGACAAAGTCTTGGGAAATGTCTAACATTATCATACTGTTCAAAACACTGGCTGGCCCATTGTGCTGTGTTACCCTGGGAGACACGGTTCCTATCAGGAGAGAAATATAAGCTGAAGGTGAACATGCAAACTCATTAGTGATCAGAATCAAGTCATCAATTTGTCAAGAATATTTATATGCCAGGATTGTCATACCAGCTTGCTCTTGGCCCATGAGGACATGGGTTATGTGTGAGGTGGGGATGGAATCAAAGATTGCCAACATAACTTGACCGTAACTGCCCGTGGCAGGCTGAATTTTCTATTGCTTGCTGGGTCTTTTTGGTGATTAAAGGCCTTGATTGGTGATATTTTTTATCCCACTTGAGCTCATGGAAGCTGACAGCACAGAGGCACTTGAATGATTAAACAGTAAATTAAATTCATTTCAGAATGGGAAATCTAGGAAATAAAGGTTATTCTACTATTGACGTCTAGTACTACTACTCTGAAGTCTTCACTATCAAACACAAATAGAACGGTACATTGGAATGCAACACATGGATTATACCCTCCTAGCCTCTGATCATCTGCCATAAGTACATACCATGCACCTGCAAAATTGTGTTTGATTTGACAGGCTTAAAACCTGACATCCAATCACTTGCTACTTTATACTATCTAAATTAAAAGAAATACATTTCCAACGCTCTAAAAACATTTAAAAAATGATGTCAGGGAACAAAAGACTGAATCTTACTTGTCACTGGTCTTGTATTGGTCATTGGGCTGTTCAGGTGGTGGCTTTGTCTCTGGCTTTCCCTTGAAATAGTTGACAAGGCCTCCCCACACACTCTTGATACCGTTGATGTGCCTCTGGCTGGTCTTCAGGTCTTCATCCATGTTGTCCACCATTCTCTCTGCCCTCTTCAGGACCTCTCCCTGACGCACCAACTCCTACAGAGAAAGAATAAGAGAGGGAATGAGAGAGACTAGAGACATTATGGTGCTGATAGCTTAGTCTTATAGGGATAGGGGATAAGGATGATTAGTTCAACATACTTCTGCTGTATCCACACCCATCTTCTCTGATTCATAGATGAGGCCCAGGGAACGGTTACTGCTGTCCACAGCTGACTGGGCTGTACGCATAACTTCCTGTTGGAGGTATCTCTGCTTCCTCTCTGCTTCGCTCAGCCCTGCATCCCTAGGGTCGTCATTGAACCCCCTACTATTAGACCTATAGTCTTCCTCATCATCGTCATCTGCAAACGGGTTGTGGTTTTTAGGGTAGGCCATCTAAGGAAGAGAAACAAAGTTTTGTATTAGAGCAGTCAATGCTGCAGTGAACAGCTGATGGGTACTTTTTGCAATGTTTAAAACAATTATCAGACAAAACGTTAAAAACACTGTAGGAACTGTTCTCATGATTATGTCACAAATAAATTTGTATGCAACTGTAAAAGTATAGCTAACGTTAGCTAGACTAGCCATAGCCATAGCTTGTTAGCTTCACCAAATCGTTACCTAATTTACTTATGAGCAATAAACAAACGGGGAAGTCATATGATGTTGATGCAGTAAATATATTTTAAAATTGGATAATGAATGATCGCTTTCATTTAATGTAATTTTAGTGTAATATCGAAGTTTTATAGTAACGTAATGTTAGCGTTATAAGCTAAATGTTGGCTAGTCCGAAGCTAACTAGCACTGCCTTGAATGCGATCGGTCAAGCAACCAAACACACCTAACATATCGACTAAGCCAACACAGACCTTTTCCTTACTTAGAATCGATCATATCTAAAATGAAAACACGAAGAACACAGATAAACCTAGGACACAAACCTTTGACCGGAGCTGTGAGATATTGTTGTTGTTCTATCAGCTGACTGTCTTAATGGCAGAGTACTTCCTGTCACTTCCTGTTTGGTGACGTTTCAGCTCGTTGGCCAAGCGGCCAGTCCTGCGCAACAAAAATGCACAAACGTGATACACATTAACGTTAGTAGTTTAGGAAACGAAATAGCATAGACAGACCACTAAACACTATTATATAATGTTGTTCCGCTCCCTTAATTCAATTTTAGTTTCCAAGATCCACGACATGCCACTGTGTAGGTCTAGTTACTGGTTATGATTGTGCCTCTTGCGTTGCCGTACTGCGGCTCTACCAGCGCCTGCCAACGCCGCTCGCCTCTTTCCTCTCCTCTCTAGATCTGGCTCGTTTTGATGTAAGGGTAAACATGTCTGTAATGGGAGGCGGTACGAGAGGGTTTTATTTCAATACAGTTCTGTCACTAGCCCGCTCGTTAGCGGCACACCGCCCCGCACCGGTTGAAAAGGTGAGAAAAGAAAAGACTGAGCTCCAAACGACATTTCTTATTTGTAAGCAACAGGATTGTTTAGGGTGCACTTCGCTTCCGCACAGGCGGTGGCTATTTGATTAGTGACAGTATAGGCAGGCTACATTTGACAGGTGTGTCTGCCTGTGTGACGCGAAGCTGATCCAGCTACCTGTAGTATTTCCCATTTGGTACAATACGAATGCAGTATAGAAGTACAGTCGCTGCTAGTGTGTTGTTACTGAATCAGATAATGTAGCAAAGAGCATTGCGCACTGCAGTCAAACAGGTTTACGCGGAAGAGAGAGAGAGAGAGAGAGAGAGAGAGAGAGAGCGAGGGAGAGCGAGAAAGAGAGAGAGACTCTTACTCCACTTTGCATTGTTTAATTTAGTTTGATAGACTAGCTAAAGCAACTAACCTGTTGCAAAGGTAATAAAACTGGTTGTTGTGTTTGCACAGTGGTGGGAGATGAGTGAACTGGAAGGGAGAACTGTGTTAGGCAAACAGATCTTTCATGTCTCTCTTTCATAACCAACGAGTAAGGTGGCAGCCCACATATGCCATGTCATCAAAAGAAAGCTGATTTAAAAACAACCCTGCCAAAAAAGAAGATTAACAGCCTGATGAGTGCTTGTCTTAGTCTGAACACAGTCTATTTTCTGCAGACTATAGTTCGTCATCTGTGCCTGTTTCTGAAATGTCTCTGAAATTTGAGCCAGAGAGTTTCTAAAGCAATCCCCCCTTGGGTTCCCTCAGGTCCAAAAGCTACAATGCATGTGTCCCGTGGAGGTCCGGGGTGTGTTCACTCTGGATGTGCGCCGCAGAGATGCTGTCATAGCACTAGCTGTGTTCCTTGTGGAATCTGACCTACAGGTGGGTGTCATGCCAAGCCAGGCTGTTGGAATAAGGCGTTTTTGCATTGACTGAATGTATTCTGACATTGCCTTTTAATATACTGTCTATAAGGGACCCCAGCAGTCAGTTGATAACATGACAACACGCTGGTACTGAGACCACAATTTAGTATTTATTGAGTATTTATTCCATAGAGAGTCAGTAGCCTAATATCTTTAGATCTGAGGATTTATATGGTTTAATTTCTGTACCGTGTTATCAGTCCACTAATGCTTCCAGTCCGAGACGCCACATATATCCGCATGATAAGCTCATTCCCCTAATCTGATTAAGCTGGTGATTAGACAAACTGCCGGCCATGTAAGCCTCTAACCCCATTACACTGAGACACGGCATGAAAAGCCTCCCAGTCATCTGATTACGTAGAGCACACACTTTTCATAGTGTCAGAACTTCTCACTTTTCAGAAACATTGTTCGATGTAGCTCCCTTGACCCACTTTTGATTTATCAGCGCATGTTAGTGGATCTTGTAAAGTACTGCTGCGTGCTAACAAGTGCCATATTCTGTGGTTTGTGATGGTTTGCTTTACTCTGGTAGCACAAAGACATACTTGTTTCCTACTTGCTGAGCCTATTGAGAGGGCTACCACGGGTCCAATGGATCGAGGAGAGCTTGGGAAAGAAAGGGAGGGGTAAGAACAATCCGCTTATGTTTCACTCAAATTTCTTGCTTTTAATTGCAACTCAGAATTTCTTGCTTTAATCTCGCTTTAAGTAATGTTTGTAGTCATTCTCAAGTTATTCTCTCTACAGTCTTATGACATGTCTTGAGATATCTTGGTGTAGAACGTCTTGAGACACCAGTTTCCACGTCTTCAGACAGTAATTATATTGGCCAGATATTGAAGAACACATTGTTGTATTGACATTGCGTTGAGTTAGTTGCCTATTCAGTTGATAAGACTTTGTGTGATATCTCAGCTTGTGTGCTTCTTTCTCTCCTTCTACTCATATACAACTCCATGCAGCATCTAACCGTCTGTTTTTGTCTCTTCTTCAGAGTCTCTCCCTGTTGCCGAAAACTTCAGCTTCTGTTTAGTGACCCTGTTGGCCGATGTGGCTCAGAGCGACCCAGACTCCCGACAGCAGGTCAGATCAAGAAGCCGCGGTCTTATGTCTGATGAAAACTTCATGTCCACTGCAATTAACTGCTTAGTTATTTTGAACATCTTTCTACTGTTTCCCCTCCAGATTCTGGACACTGTCATGGAGGTCATGCAGGGGCTGCAGGAGATGTGTCAGACACCTGATAACCATGACAAAGGTACACACACACACACACACACACACACACACACACACACACACACACACACACACAACAAAGTGCTTAACTTTGGTCGTTTGAGATAGAAAGCATCATAAAGCATGCTCTCTCTCGCCTCCAGTCTACCTGTGCAGGTATATCGTCCCTTGCCTGCTGGGTGTGACACGGGCATTTGGTCGCTACAGCAACACGGACGAGGCTCTGCTGTCCAAGCTGTTCCCTAAAGATTCGCCCCAGGCCTGCTGCGTTACAGAGGAGACCGAGGGCGTACGGCGCAGGTCCTTCAACGACTTCCGGTCCATCCTGCCATCCTCACTACTGACAGTGTGCCAGAGTGACACCCTGCGCAGGCGCACAGGGACCAACTTGGACGCCTCTGCACAGGTGTGTGTGTGTGTGTGTGTGTGTGTGTGTGTGTGTGTGTGTGTGTGTGTGTTGTGATGGAGCTGGTTAGGTGTAAGAGGTGATTTTTATGTACAGAAAATTAGATGTGATTGCGTAATCGAATCAAATGCATTTAATTCTACAAAAAATGACAGTCCAACTTTTGATGTCTACGTACGGCTCGGTCAGCTGTGAATGAATGTCCCGTCCTCATAGGTCAGTCCAGATCCAGGAGGCCACTCGCCCTGCTCTCCTACAACACCTGGCCCACACTACTTTGAAGGTGAGAAGAAAGCATTTATACCATAGTGAAACACAAAGCTGCTCTGCTTCAGGTGTGTGTTAATGCCAACCCTGGTTCTGTCTCGTCCTCCTAGCTTATTGCGGTCAGTCACCAGGGTCAGGTAACAACTTAGATGCATGCATATTGGTTGTGTGCGTACTATTTGTGAACTATTTTTTTTCCACGTATTTCACACATGCTGTAAACCCAGTTACAGCATCCACATTTTCACAGTAGCTCATGAGGTTTTGGGTTGCTCAAGCAAATTGTCAGAGACCTTTACACTGACTGCTTTATGTGTTGCATTTTTAAACATCAATATTTCATCGTCAAATTAATTGTGTTTCCTTGGAATAATTACCATGTTAATGGTAATTAATAATTTCAACCATGGTTGAAAAGATCGGTATCCTGTATCTCATGCCAGTGGTTGTTAGTGCTGATCCATCCATCCATCTATTTTCTAGCTGCTTATCTGGGTCAGGGTGCAAGTGGGAACAAGCACAGCAGACAGTTGTTAGTGCTAGTCTGTCTCAAAATTAAGATAAGATCCCATAAACCCTGTTAATGTGATAATGATTTATTGATGTTAAAGGAAAATCCACCCTAAAACACTTAACACTGTTAAAAAAATAGCTATTGAAGCTAGTGAAGTTCATTGCTTTTCTGGGTCTATTGACTATTTAGTGTATTTTTCCTATTCCCATGGATAAGCGGCCAAATGTAGAATAGCTGTTTCCTGAGGGTTGTCAGAAGTCATTCTGGGAAATGTAGGAAATCACTAAGTGAAGTAGAAGTAGATGAGGCAGGGAAAGTGAAAATAACAACACTTGGAATGCATTGAACATCATAAATCTATGATAAGATCCAAAGGTGGATGTTTCCTTTAAATGCTGCACATAGAACCGTTAAGCATGTGGTCACATGTTGTCACATCTCTGTTTGTACTCCCTTTCCTCTCCAGGCGCCTACATCCCTGACAGCAGCACCGTCGACCCGGACTTCTACTTCTCCACCGTCAGCTCCAGTTTCTCCATGTCTCCTCTCTTCATGGGGGCGGGGGAAGGGGAGGTGGAGGTGCCGGTCGATCTGCTCCGCCAGCTCCTGAGCATGGTACGGTAGCCCACAAGCTAATGGCTTTGACACCGGGACGACTGTTTGCCGTGGGTCATTACATCATGTAAAGGCAACCTGTATGTTTACCAGTAGTTGTGTGTGTTTTTTTTTTTGTCCCTGTGCAGGTGAAGAAATTTGTTTCAGACTCATTTTTAAAAACGCTGGACGCCACCGTGTTAGAAGTCACAGAGGTGCGCTCAAAACTCTTATTACCACATTCATTACAACGAACAAGAACATGATATTCAATGAAAATGTGATAATAGGAGGAATTTAAACCATATTTTTCTCTCTTTTTGTCTCCTCTGTTTGCGGTTTAGTCTAATCCTGGGATCAACCTTAATTACAAAACCTTCAGTGACCCTCTCTATGTGTGTGTGTTCAAAATGCTGAGGGACACACTGTACTACATGAAAGGTAAAACATGATATATATTCTTATTTGTTCTGCATTCAAAACATGCATTCTGTAACCCCTCAACTAGACATTGTGCTATTGTGCGAAAATCCCAATACTGTCTTCCTGTTCCCTCAGCCTTGCAGCCGGCGTTTGTGCGGGAAGTGCACGACTTTGTCCTCGAGCAGTTTAGCAGTAGCCAGTCGGAGCTGCAGCGAGTTCTCCATGATACTGGGGGGGTGCCGGGGGAGCCCAGCCCCCTCAAGCTCCGTTGCCAAGCCAACGCCGCCTGCGTGGACCTCATGGTGTGGGCCGTCAAAGATGAGCAGGGTAATCGATCAGCAGTGAGGGAGCAGCGTAGTGTGTTTGGACGTGATAATTAGAGGGTGGCTGGATGTGTTTATTTATACTCATTGCATCTTTGTTCCCTTCCTGCGTGTTTTTCAGGAGCTGAGAATTTGTGCACCAAACTCTCGGAGAAGCTGCAGTCGAAAACCTCTAGTAAAGTCATCATCGCTCACATGCCTCTGCTCATCTGTTGCCTACAGGTAGAATACTCAGGGGTAGAAAGAGCACTGCAGTATTTTGCTCAAGTTAGACGTCCTACTACTTCAGTTAAATTGTACGCAAAGAAGAGTATGACTACTTTCCTAGAAAACTACTGATGTAAAAGTAAAGGAGCATCTCGCTAAAACAATAGTCAAATACTTTCAACTTGGAGTGGAAACAGTCAAGAATTTATGCTTGCTCAAAACACACTTCACCCAATACTACACAGTTTGGTGTAGTATACTTGGATGGGTCATTATCGGCCCAAGGTTTAGGTAATGTTCTCTTTTAGTCAATACCAACAAAGCTATAACATTTGAATAACAATTATGGGTGATTTAAAGTATAAAATAAAAAAAGGTAAATGCCAGTGGTCATTGTATTCAAGTCTTATACTTATATTGACAATACTGTATGCATCAGAAGATTACATAGACTAGATGTTTGTTTTTCTCTCCTCTCTGCCTCAGGGCCTGGGCCGTCTGTGTGAGAGGTTTCCAGTCGTGGCCCACTCCGCCACAACCTCGCTCAGGGACTTCCTGGTGGTTCCCTCCCCTGTTCTTATAAAGCTCTACAAGTACCACAGCCAGTACAGCACGGGTACAGTAACCGCTGCACCTCCACAACTCCACTGAGACTTAAACGTCCACATCTACAAAACAACCGACTTTTTACCATCAGATCAGCGATCAGACTCTAAAGGGAACTGCACAGGACCGCTCTGGTGGTGGTTGGTGGTTAACAACACCAATGGCACCATGTCAATGTCACATCTGAGTCCCATCCACTATTGATCTGCACAGTGTTGATTGACTGAGCGGAAGCAAACACACAGACGAATTGAAATGCATTTCAGGTTATTGATTTGACTTTGGCGCCCCGCAAATTGTACTGCGTTCTCATAGATTAGCTGCTGATCTGTTGTTGAAGAGACGATGCTCTGTAGATTCTGTCCATGGACTACACACAACACCTGTCTTGTCTGTACAAGATCCTCGCTTGTATGACCAATGTGTAAAATGATACTTTTATAAATATCTCTTTGTATTGCTGTTCCGGTCTTTTCTTATCACTCTTAAGGCACAGGAGAAATCAGGATCAACGTGACCAATGAGCATTCCCAGTCCACCTTCAACCTCCTGTCCAACAGGAAGGACCAGCCCTCCATGTACGAGCAGCTCAGAGACATCTCCATCGACAACATCTGCAGGTCAGACACTACAAACGCCTAGAAACAGCTTCTGTTAGCTCTCCTTTGAGTTGTATTAGTTTTATTCAGTTAGTTTTTCATCTTTGTGTTTCTATATTCCCCTTCTCTTTCAGATGTCTGAAGGCTGGTTTGACTATGGACCCTGTAATAGTGGAGGCCTTTCTGGCCAGCCTGTCCAACCGTCTATACATTTCACAGGAGAGTGACAAGTGAGCAACATTTTGGATTGAAAAAGCTGCATTGTGGAAAGCCACCCCAGATATTTTCTGGTCTTTGACATTGATCAACAGCTAGTATTAAAAGGTCCCTTGTCTTTCTTCCAGGGATGCCCATCTAATCCCAGACCACACCATCAGAGCACTGGGCCACATCGCTGTGGCTCTGAGAGACACTCCTAAAGTCATGGAGCCCATCCTGCAGATCCTCCAGCAGAAGTTCTGCCAGCCGCCCTCACAGCTGGATGTACTCATCATAGACCAGCTTGGCTGCATGGTCATTACAGGGAATGTGAGTTTAACCCACTCATGCATGCATGCAAGCATACACAAATGTAAGCACAAAGTCTTACCCCCTCGATGCCTGCCTCCCCTATAGCAATACATCTACCAGGAGGTGTGGAACCTGTTCCAGCAGATCAGTGTGAAGGCCAGCTCAGTGGTCTACTCAGCTACCAAGGACTACAGAGACCAGGGCTACAGGTCAGGATCTGGCATTGCTCTATTGATAGTATTACCAGTTGTACTAGTGATGACAGTAGCCTAGAGGTTAGAGAAGCAGGCTTGTGATCAGAAGGTTGCCGGTTCGAATTGACCAACTGGTCCTGCAGAGCTGCTCAGTGGTCTGCAGGAGAAGACTGTGATAGTACTGGGCATCTCTTAGGTGTGAATGTGTGCAACTGTGAAAGTGCAGCACGGCCTCAGTCAACCTTCCCTTGATAAATACATGTAAAAAACATAATTGTTGAGTATTTGAGAGTGTTGAGTATTTTCATGCTTTTGTTTAACGGTGCTCTCCATCTATGCTGTCATCCAAGGCACTGCTCCCTGGCGGTGATAAATGCGCTGGCCAACATTGCGGCCAACCTACAGGGGGAGCCACTTGTGGATGAGCTGATGGTCAACCTTTTGGAACTGTTTGTCCAGCTGGGCCTGGAAGGAAAGAGAGCCAGTGAGAGGGCGTCTGACAAGGGGCCAGCACTGAAGGTACGTGCCTGCATGCATAAACACATGAACACAACAGGAAGTTGATAAGAGTAATTTCAAGTTCATGTCTCCTTATCTGCCCTCAGGCATCAGGCAGCGCTGGCAACCTTGGGGTCCTCATTCCAGTCATTGCTGTGGTAAGTGTTTTCTATACACACTGTTGCTAAGCACACACCTAAAAACCACAAAAACAATTAATTTGGTGGCAGAACTTTATGTTGAAATACACGTATGGAACTTCGTTAAATAATCTACATTAGATTAGTATTGGAGCGGTTACTGGTGGATCCAAGTTGTTAGTTAGTATTTAACTCTATGAACAAATATTTACCCTGCCTGCTGCAGTACACTGCAGTGTCACTGGGTTGCTGCTGAATGGTTTTATGCTTCTTAATAGAAACATTTTATGCCGACATATTTTTAAAAGTAGTCCTTCAAAGATAATGTGCAGATTTGTGATATGTTCTCATTTCATTTTAACAGTAATATTTATTTTTCATCAGTTCAAGCTCTTATGAAAATAATAAAATCTAGCAAAAAGTCTAAAATAGAATTACATTATTTTTCCCCCAGAATTTCTTATATGTATATAGTAAAATAAAAATAGTATTGTACAGTATCCCTTTTTTTCATTATTCATATTTCTGAAGTATTTCTTGATTACATGATTTCAGTGCTGCATTAAGGCTGCTGTGAAACATCATTTTTCGTATACCTATCCACTGGCCTCATTGCAAGAGATGAAACATTAACAGACAGCAAATAACAAGCATTCACTGACTCATTCAGACATTCACAAAGGCTGTATGGGAGAAGGCTATATGTCCAGTAAAAGTCTACATATACATGAATGCACAATGCTTGATCTTACATCTACATACTGTACCAATGGCAGTAATATTGAATATTTACTGTGAACTGTAAAAATCAATAATATTTCCGGCTCATTAAAACCCAGTCGGGCGACTTAGACAAACAGAGAAGTTGTAGGGAATAGGTTGGCGGTTCAGCAGGACTTGGGGGTCGAGATTAGCTCTGTGAAGGATTGACCACCCGGCCCATGAAGACGAGGCAGTCTGTGCGGTGCTCGTAGATGAGGAAGAGGAAGGGGTGGTCCACAACGAAGCGGATCTGAGAGGAGAGGGGCATGAAGCCCACCTGGGTCAGAGCGGCAGCCTCTGTCCCCTCCTCATTCACTGTGATGGTCCCCTGGTGCTTCAGCTGGGGAGGGTGGAAGTAGATTAGCTAATATTTATCATTCATCATTTTGTGTCTGGTTGTTCTGACGTCATGCCACCGACCTGTGCCTGTTGTTGCATCAATCTGATTAGTGAGGCTCATTACGGAAGTCATGAAACTGATCTTGACCAGACCATGTCCTTGACCTTGCCTTTAGTTTGGTTAGATCTTAGTGAAAGCACGACTTCATGATTTAGGCTTACGTACCCAGTTAATGATGATCTTCTCCGAGGTCATTCCAGTGAAGTCTCCGTTCTCCTGAAACAAGTCGGTGAGGCCCATCTCCTTCAGATTGTCAATCAGGTCATAGTTCTGCTCCAGTTTAAACTTGGGGAACACCACCTCACGAGTCCTGGGGAATGGAAAAAAAACAACCCTTAGATATTTCCTGCTATCGATTTCAAATCTCCACTATGCCTTAGCACTTAGATTATTTTCAATTGCCTTTTCCAAAGGTTTTTACTGCATGTCGTCATGATATTAGTTTGTTGAGGAGTAGGCGGCTGACCTGTTAGTCATGTTGCTGAGCCACTTGTTGACAATGGTGGGGGAGAGTTCCTGCTCCAAGGTCCTCATGCCAGAGATCTTCCTAGGCAGGGCGATGAGCATGCTGATGTTTCCTGTGTATTGGAGCTGAAAACAAGATAGTTGAACTGCTTATCGATCGCTTGTAGTAGATTTGTCACTTTGTAATGCATTCAGAAGACATGCCATTGCCTATCGGGAGGTTATTCCAGGCGTCTGATTCTGATGTCTGGTGTTTTATTAACGTCAATGCAAGACCACCCACCTGTAGGATGTCACAGTCTAGCTCATGGTCAGCCGCAGCCAGGTAGTTGCCCTTGTTGGTCATCATCGGCACGCGTACTGATGTCTTCTCGTTCACGCGGAAGTTCCGGTAGTGAGTCATTTCTTTGGGGAATTTCTGTTCCCATGTACCTGTTAGTATAAACAAATAAGGTCAAAGTGTCATATGTTGTACACAATCTGTTTACTTTGCTTTGCTCAGAGTACAAAACAGACAAGTGCTCTGTAATTTGACTATTTCCTGTAAAACCATACAGTATCATTTGAAAGTAAAGGTGCAGAAGATCCTCTCTTACCTTTGAAGTACAGGTAGTTGAGCAGCATCAGCACCATATTTGGGTCCACGCTCTTTAGAGGTTCCCTGATCAGTCCTTTGGTCAGCTTTAGGATGCGTCGGTTGGCTTTGTTCAGGAAGGCGGGTTCTCCGAAGTTCACCGACTGCGGCTCTGCAAAGTAATAAGCCTTTGTGTCTGCGCGGAAAGCATCTTTCACCGACACCTCCTTCTTCACGTAGAGGTCATTCACTGAGCGCAGTGTGTAGCCAAAGTTCCTCCGGAAAAGCCTGTGCGTCAGCTTCCTGAAGAGCTTGTGCACCGTTGAGTTGTCATAGTGATGGCTAGCATTGACAAACTCAGCGAATCCCAGAGCTTTGTAGAGCTGATCATGGGTTGCAGGCCCCGCCCCCAACGCCATCATCCCCATAGCAATGGAGATACCGGCAGGCGCGAGCAGGATGTTTTCGGTCTGGTTGACATGGTTACGAAGGCTCCGGTAGAGGTTAAAACCGAAGTGGGCGTTGACGATGTTGAGTCGCTGGAGGCGTGACCGACCGTGGAACAGCCGCAGGAGTCTGGCGCGGCGAGTCTTGGGGTCAGAGGGCTCGGCAAAGATGTCAATGTCTGGGGCCGGGGTGGCGATCTCATCTATCTCGTCCCCTTCACTGAGAAAAGATCACAAGCTCGTCATCAAGCTGGTCATATGTAGGGTCGTGCAATTTTAAAACATTTTTAAAACATTTGAGTAAGCAATAACATTTTAGCTGCATCATAAGAAACCAAGTAATTTTTGTAGGAATTGCAGTGTTAAATGTTTAATATTGTCAATTGAATGTTGAATTATTTTCTTAAAATGACTAAAAATTGTGTTTTTTTTAGTTTAGTTAAAAATGGCTACAATTATACAGCTTTGTTTTTCATTATTATTAAAAATGTTATACTTACTTTTGAAACACCTGGTACATATTCCCAATTATGTTGAAAATAATACCAAGCAGGTTGATCTTAGAATTTTCTGACCAAATTACTGTTTTGAACTGCCCCTCAATGCAAGGCAAATATATCATTATTTATTTCAACATGAATAAGATTTAAGACCCTCCAAAAGATTCTCACAAAAGTTTGTTTTTGAGAAAATCCACCATATGTAATGAAGTAGATTTTCTATGTTTTTTTTTATCACTTACATGTAGTCATCAGTGCCCTCAGCCAGGATCTTATCAAAATCAATGTAATCTTCATCCTCAAAACCATCAAAAAGGTCATTAGTGACTGTGTTCTCTTTATGGAAGTCCAAGGGGATGGCCTCAATATCCACCTCCCCTCCCTGGCCAAAGCCTCTGGGGTCCGGGTTAGGGGTAGGGTCGTCGAAGTGAGAGCTAAGGTCTTTGATCCCAGCCAGGGATGGGGTGACCAGGAGGCAGGCTGCAGAGATGACGGTGATGACCCACATCCTGAAGGGAGACTGGAGACAAAAATGAACAGAGGCTTTGACAGAGACAGATTAGAGGAGAGGGACTGGACATGTAGGTCAGCTGATTCAAAGTTTCTAGATTTAATTATTTTTAGTCTATTTTTTTGTCATGCATATACAGAATGATCGGTGGAAACATACTAAATTGTACTTTTAGGAAAGGTGAGATTAGCAAATAAATAATTTAGGTTCCAATACAAGCATTAGTTTTGAATAAGGATAAATCTATCTTGTTGGATATCGCTACCATTCCCTTTATGGCGGTCTGTAACTGTGAAGTGGCTTACCTTTGGTTTCTCTGTGCTGCTGTGTTGGATCTGTGTGCAGGACTATGAGCAACGAGTTGAAAACTAAAAGTGAACTTTGATGTGGGCTCCTCCTGAACAAATAGACCAGATCAAACAACAGACAAAAAGTGCTGTGACTAACTGAAATCTTTAACTCTTCACAATTCACCTTATCACTTCAGAACATTTGATCTGATTTAGTATCAAATAGTGATGTGCTAAGAGATCTTTATCGTTTTTGATCTATATAATTTAAAGATATAAAGATTTAAAGATAAAGATTTTAGCGTTTCTAACATTCTTGACTCACATTCTTCCATTCGTTAAGAATCACATTGTACAGAAAAAATTTACACTTTACCTTGTTTATCTTTTCTACCTCTCCTTTTTTCCAATCCACAGCTGACCAGACGGCTTCCGCCAATCAAAGAGGCCAAGCCCCGCCTCCAGAAGCTGTTCAGGGACTTCTGGTTGTACTCTGTGGTCATGGGTTTTGCTGTGGAGGGATCAGGTTAGCAACTGACAGTCCTCTTGTCCTTTTCATCATGTCACATATTTAGCATCAGTCATAACAGTCTGGCGGTGCCCTACATCTTCTGGATAAGTATATTTCTCCTTCATATCTTCCCTACCTCCCTCAGGGCTTTGGCCGGAGGAGTGGTATGAAGGTGTGTGCGAGATCGCCGCCAAGTCTCCTCTCCTCACCTTCCCCAGTGGAGAACCTCTTCGCTCAGAACTGCAGTACAACTCTGCCCTGAAAAATGACACAGTCACACCGGTACAGTGGACACAAACACTAATAACTCATTTGTTATCATGTGGTATTGAACTGAAAGCCTCTAAACCCTGACACACCAGCACTAACCTTTAAAGTTTTCAATTTGCGTCGTCAAGGCGGAGTTGAGTGAGCTGCGCTCCACCATCATCAACCTCCTCGACCCGTCCCCTGAAGGCTCCGCCCTCATCAATAAGCTGGACTTTGCCATGTCCACGTACCTGCTCTCGGTCTACAGATTGGAGTACATGAGGTTAGTTTTTTACTCTTGTTAGTCTGGCGTACATGTTACATTTTCCACCTTTCCTGAATAAGTCTGCTCACAGGTCTTACAGGTATTCTCTCTTTTAGGATGCTGCGATCCAACGATGCTGACAGGTTCCAGGTCATGTTCCGATACTTTGAGGACAAAGCCATCCAGAAGGACAAATCTGGTGAAGGCTTTACTCTTTGAGTTGTTCACACCTGCCTATCCTTTAGTTCATCATTTGTAATTTTTTTTTTTTTAATATTTGTTCTTCTCAGGTATGATGCAGTGTGTTATCTGTGTTGGTGATAAGGTGTTTGATGTCTTCCTCCAGATGATGGCTGAGAAGGTAGGTGTCATTCTGGGGTAATAGGCCTTTGCATCTTAATGACCATCATTTTTTATTGTGAAATGTGATGGGGTACAAATTACAGCATGTTTCTGATGCTTTTCAGCCCAAGACCAAAGAGCATGAGGAGGAATTAGAGCGACATGCCCAATTTCTATTGGTCAACTTTAACCACACCCACAAGAGGATCCGCAGAGTGGCAGACAAATACCTTTCTGGTTTGGCTGAGACGTACGTGTTAACCATCCAGTAACATTGTCCGTCTCAATTACTGTTTTCTTTATGTACACAAAATATTAGGCCTACTGTTGATATGCACCCCACTGTGCACAATCCATGTCCATGATTGTCAAGGGAACTAAAACCCCTCATCTCCATCTTCCCCTTCATGACTGAAGTGGATTTAATAGATGAAATTAATAAGGAACCACAGCTGGATTGATCGGGTCATCCTATTTCGTGATATTAGCAGGTTGGGCTAATGTTTTGTCCGCTCAGTGTGTATCATGTTGTGACTGTTTTTCTTGTCCCTCCCCCTCTATCAGTTTCCCCCACCTGCTTTGGAGTGGTCGTGTGTTGAAGACCATGTTGGATATTCTGCAGACGCTCTCTCTGTCTCTGAGCGCTGTAAGTATCAGAGTCAAAGTCCTCCTGTGAACAACACAGAAGTAGACATTTTAGAAGTAGAAAGGTAGTTGGTTTGAATCCCCATAATGGTCAAGAGAATCGAGTTGAGGGCAAAGCTTTCTGCTGCTTCAACTTCTAGTTAGCATCAACGGTGAACAACTTAACATCTACAGTGGAGCTGCTTAGTGGAGTAATGGAGGAGTGTGGTTGTAGTGGTGTGAATGAGTGAGTATGAAGCAAGGATTTACTGAAAACCTACCTACCTTTATCCTTTATTTAACCACTTTACAGTGTGAGAAACAAAAGGGTAGCTTTTATCGTTTTAGCTTGAAGGCATTTTTTACCAGATTTCATAATACCAGCACTCTACGGCTAGTATCACCTGCACCTACTGTCACCTCTTAAATCCTCAACTCTGTTCTGGCTGTATAGTACTATATTTATACCTGTTTATACTCTGGATACTAGTGCAATACCTGTATATGTCTCTGCTTATATTACTATTATTCTCCTATGACCTAGAGGAGCAAACAAGCAAGATGGTTTCCTTGTATGTGCAAACTTACTTGGCCAATAAAACTGATTCTTAGTAGTATTTTGAGACTTAAAACTGAACTATAAGCTTGCACTGAATTAATTTTCCACTTGTTCAGGACATCCACAAGGACCAGCCTTACTATGACATCCCAGACACCCCACACAGGATCACGGTTCCTGACACGTATGAGGCCAGGGAGGTGAGTTTGGATTGCTGTTACACTCATGACCAGCAGAGGGCAGCAGAGTATTGATTTTACGTTGGTTTCCCATTTCCTGTTGCACAGTCCAATCCCTTGTAGAGTCTGCACTCCATTGGCTGATTTATCTCATATGGTTGACTGTATTTGATGTTTCTTTTAACACAGGCTTACACTACATGATTTGTAGTGCCATGTATGGGCATTTGACATGAGTCACTGAGATAAAGTAGCTCTAATCTTATCAGCTTGTGTGGGGATAAATCTTGTGGTGTCTACTAGCCTTTACACAGTTTATATGATTAGGCTGTACTAAATCCCAATTTCCTTATCTCCTTTTAGAGCATAGTGAAGGACTTTGCTGCTCGCTGTGGTGAGATCCTGAAAGAGGCAATGAAATGGGCCCCCTCTGTCACCAAGTCCCACCTACAGGTCAGTGTCACTTTAATCTTGCCTCAAAAACAGTACAGATCTGTCCCTTAACACGAGAAAGACCAGTGGATTTGGGGGGTCTAAGGGAAGGGCAACAAAGGCGTCCATTGAAGGGAGTAAATATAATTACAACTATTTCCTTGCAGGATTTTGAAATTCTAACAACACTAGTTTTGTACCGAAAGTGGGTCCAAGAAAAGTAACCCTAACCCTTCCTGAAAGCTGAGATATCTCAATTCTGAAATTTAAAACGGCGGTCAGTTGATTGGCTTGACCTTTCTAGTGTTAAGTAATCCTTCCTGGGCTGCAGTGCTCATTGAAGCAGTAACCCATGACCTAACCCCAATCAAGTTACTGTCATTTGTATAATTTTGTTTTTTGAAGGGAATTTTGAAGGCTATCTGTCTGTCTGTCTTCCTGACGCGCTCTCTCTCTCTCTCTCTCTCTCTCTCTCTCTCTCTCTCTCTCTCTCTCTCTCTCTCTCTCTCTCTCTCTCTCTCTCTCTCTCTCTCTCTCTCTCTCTCTCTCTCTCTCTCTCTCTCTCTCTCTCTCTCTCTCTCTCTCTCTCTCTCTCTCTCTCTCTCTCTCTCTCTCTCTCTCTTTCTTTCCTTATCTTGCGGTGTCTTATCTGTATGTGTGTGTTGTGCAGGAGTACTTGAACAAGCATCAGAACTGGGTGTCAGGACTGTCCCAGCACACCGGCCTGGCCATGGCCACAGAGAGCATTCTGCACTTTGCTGGCTACAACAGACAGAGTACTACACTAGGCGTGAGTCTCACACACACACACGCACACACACACACACACACACACACACACACACACACACCTTACTGATCTAACACCAGATTCAGGTAAAAGTGGGGCTAGAAACAGAGAACCAATGAAATGACAGAACCCAAATGAGTTCTGAGATCAAAATGAAATGTCTAATATTACCTGTCCATTACAACATTACTAACTTTTTCATTTTGGAGACACATTTTGGCCTTCAATTCCACTTCCACCGAATCATTAAACCATTTATCACATTTATTTGTTTGTGAAAAATATGCAACAAAGACAGCATCATCTCTGTTGTTGCATTCATATGAAATAGCTCAGCTTCAAGTAGGGACGAGTTACGAAGCTTTTTATAGACCATCAGCCATCAGTCATGTGCTGGTTTACATTTCTAACGTGAAGCAGCATTTTTGAACAGATACCAAAACAAAATAATTGACCTACTGTTGACCTCACAGGCTCGTTGATGCCTGGCCATTGAGATTTGACGCTTATTAATATTAGCTCTTCAACATAACCGTACATGTGCCATTTAGTTGCTTCGTTAAAGCCGTGCAGTTTTGTTAACACTCAGCAGAAGTGTCTCGTATCCTTCGTGTGCTTATATGTGTGTTTCATAGTGTTTGTACCCTGTAGCTCTGTAAACACTAGGATGGATTCTAGTTGTTTACAGTACTATATGTCCATGTGTGCATGCGTACCAGTCTATGTGACATTATTTTTTGCTTGCTATGCGTTTCGTATGTGTTCCTGGGCTTGCATTCTGCTGTATCCGTCTTTTCATTTGCTTCATTTGTTTGTATTTTGTCTTTATTAAACCGCAACGAACTACCTACCTGGTTGCTTGGCTGGTTACCTGGTTACTTACCTGCAATGGACTGGTGGGTTGGTTGGCTGGTTGCCCATTTGGCTAACTGGTTACGCTGGTGGTCTCCTCCGCCCTGTGGCCAACCATAGGCTGCTTTCCCTCAGGTTGGTCTGAACACTGAATACCACGAGACACGGCTCAGACACGACACCTTCAGCCTAGCACAGCAGACAGCGTTAACAGCACACCCACCTATCTTACCTCGCTAGCTTGTGGCTCTGTGGTTCGGCCCTGAAGTGGCCCCCCTAAACTGTGCTCTTCACCAGACCACCCAGCTGACGGAGAGACCGGCGTGCGTGAAGAAGGACTACTCCAACTTCATGGCCTCCTTGAACTTGCGCAACCGTTACACCGGAGAGGTGATGTCTGTTCTTGAACGTTAAGGTTGACGAGACATGGGCAACTTTCTGAAACAATAGAAGCAAGCAGTTGGCCTGAAAGTAAAGTTAATAAAGTAACTCAGGCAAAATGAATGTGGATAACCGTAAGACACACTGTTGGTTGTAGTTATTGACGATATGCTTCAAAATTGCTTTCAAATATTGCCTATGTGTCTGCCATCAGCTTTTGTATATTCCTCATCGATTCCATTGGGAATAAAGAAGCTGTACATGTTGCTATAACTTTGATGTGTGTGTGTGTGTGTGTGTGTGTGTGATGTCTAGGTGGCTGGTATGATCCAGTTCTCAGAGTTGACCCACAGCCATTCGGACCTGAACAAGCTGATGGTCCGTCAGATGGCTGATGCTCTGGACAAAAAAGACCCAGAATCCTTCACCCAGGCCATGTTCAAGATGGCCGCCCTGCTTATCAGCACCAAAAGTAAGTACCTTCTGAAATGAATTCCAGTTTGATTACGGAGTGGAGCAGTTCTGATTCATCGATTGTGTTATTTGGTATGTGCCTTTCTTTCACCACTCTCTCTCTCTCTGTCCTTCTGTCTTTTTCTGTGTGTTGTTTATCTTTAGACTATGATCCTCATCTTCTGCATCATCTGTGCTGGTCTCCTCTGAAGATGTTTACAGAGCATGGTATGGAGACTGCCATCGCCTGCTGGGAGTGGCTCCTGGCTGCACACAACGGAGTAGAAGTGCCAGTGTGTATACCTATCACTTTTCATTGAATCCTATGTTGTTGTTTTTTTTTTTTAAATGAACAGTATCAATGGCAGAGCTATAACATAGAGCTGTGCCTTTATTCTAAATGCATATTCCTCTCCCTAGTTCATGCGTGAGATGGCAGGGGCTTGGCAGATGACCGTAGAGCTGAAGATGGGTTTGTTCTCAGAGGCCAAGGTAGAGGCAGACCCCTTGGCTGCTTCAGAGGAGAGCCAGCCTGCACCGTGTCCACCTGACGTCACGCCTCACTTCCTCTGGATAGAGGTCAGTGACACCGGAAGACATTGGAGTTCTTGTCCCTCTACTGTCCTAGCTCAACATTATACAGTGGTAGAATACTGTGTTTCACTGTTACAGCTGCATTAGGCAACGTTGCATGTTGGCAGCTCAAAATGGCAGCAAGAAAATGTTAACTTCACGACCCAGAAATAACATGACGTTACAGTAAACAGCACACATCACGCTTATCACTTCCTGTGGGTGGAGAAGTGACCATACCGGACGTCACAATTTCATTTGTGCAAAAAGGGTGAATTTCCGAGGTCTCAGTCAGTGGAGATGGGACGTTCTTCTTCTGTGGTACAAGCTGACCAAGTCTTGGTTTGGTTTTCTGCCAGAACACTTGGACTTGGACTTGGAAGTAAGGGTAGGAAACCATCCCCTTTCTATATCTCCATTCATCCTTGTTTCTCCTCTTCCTTGCTTCAGTTCCTGGTGCAGAGGTTTGAGATAGCCAAGTACAGCAGTGCTGACCAGGTGGAGATATTCACCACCGTTCTCCAGAGGTCTCTGTCCCTGAGCGTGGGAGGAGCCAAGAGCAGCCTGAACAGGCATGTTGCTGCCATCGGACCAAGATACAGGTACCGTGTGTCCTTATACCTACAGACAAGAGGTTATTAGACACTGACCTGCTGTAATAATCGGCTTATTGAGACATATTGAGTCGACATATTGAGTCAACACTTTGCTTTGTTCCAGGCTGCTGACTCTGGGTCTGACTCTTCTGCATGCTGATGTTGTAACAAACGCCACCATTAGAAATGTGCTGCGGGAGAAGATCTACTCCACAGCCTTCGACTACTTTAGGTAGGAATAACTCACATCTGTCTTCTTAAAAAAAGAAGAAAGAGGTCTGTCCTTCAGTCCATCCCTCTGTTCATCTGTCCATTCACTTTTCTCTTTCTCTTCCTGTAGTGTTGCTCCTAAGTTTCCCACTCAGACAGAGAAGAGGCTGAGAGAAGACATCAGTATAATGATCAAGTTCTACGCCAGCCTGCTGTCTGACAAGAAGTACCTTGCTGCCACCCAGCTGGTCCCTCCAGGTACAGCAGTAAAGAAACAGCGGCCTAGCATATTGATCAATATTTGTGAATCTGAACAATTCCTTTCTGAAAGAACCAAATTTGTCACCTGTCATACCAAAGCACAGCCAGGAGCTCCATTGACAATGAATGGAAGATTGATTTTAGTGGTCTGACCTTTTACATCCAGATTTCTGTTTTATCATTGTGATACCAGTTCCAGTATTTCCAGACCAGGAAATGTGTGATCATTTTCAGAACATCATCATGGGTTGTATCAGTTTTTACACAGCAGGGTGGCCTAGCCCAGGGTCAGGCCTCCATGTTGTATTGCTGAAGTGTCTCCCTGCTTACTTGGTCCAGGGGCTGTTCTGTAGCTGACCCTGAGCTTTGAATTAGATAAAATATCACAGTATTACATTACATCTGTTTCAGTTCATTCTCCCAAGCTGTACATTGGTTTGACATCACAGATTAGGGAGTGAGGCAGTGAATTTAAAGTTTAAAAAGTGCTTCACAACCAAGAAAATAAAAATGAACAATGACAAAGATCAATAAAATGGAATGGAATCAATAATACTAACCAAGGATTACAGAAATACCATATGATAAAAGTATGTTTGAAGAAGTGATTTAAAAGATGACACTCTGACAGCCAAGTCTTTCCAAAGCCCAGGAGCCTTGACAGCAAAAGCCCGGTCATGTTAGCCTTGATACAGGAACAGTCAAAAGGGCCTTGCCTAAGGATCTCAGCCGGCAGGCTCATAAGGAATCAATAGTTCAGAAAGATAACTAGGGGCCAGGCCGTGCAATGCCTTAAACGTAATCAATAAAGTTTTAAAATCAATTCTAATTCTCATTAATACAGATCAAACTGCCTCCTGAGCCTTCGAGATTTTTCCTTTTTTCCTGCTATAACCCGGTGAAACCCGAATCGGTTACACCATAAAGTTGATATCTGGGTATTTACGTTTTAAGATTTCGATGGATTGACGATGGAATTTGTGGATAAATGACTGTTTCCTTTGCCCAGACCCCCAGGACATGTCGGTCAACAGCCTGTCTGTAGTTACGGTGGCCGACAGCCGGAACAGTCTTGACGCAGCGGTGGGCCAGAGGCAGCAGGTGGCTCAGGGATGGATCAACACCTACCCTCTGTCCTCTGGGATGTCTACCATATCCAAGAAATCAGGTGAAGCACACACTAACATAGCCCCATCTGCTTGGTATCCATTCATGAAATAGTTGTTATATGAATGTATGATGTATTATTACTTCATTGCTGCTGTGTTGTTGCAGGACTGTCTAAGAAAAGCAACAGAGGCACTCAGCTGCATAAGTACTACATGAAACGCAGGACTCTACTACTGGCCCTACTGGTACTTACTCCTCAACAAACATTTCTATTCACAAATACACGGTTCCTTATAATCTTTAGATACCTTCAGGCAGTAATACACAGACTTTTTGGGGCTAACTATAATGGGCAACGGTGCCCAAGGAGCTGGATCAGCATTGCTGTGAATATTTGACTGGAGTTTTGCCTTTTGCCCGTTTACATTGAACAAAAACACCCTTGTGTACTGTCACCTTTAGAAGACAATATTGAAAGTTACATCCTCGTTAGTAAAACCACTACCTGTGTGTGTCTCTCTAGGCCAGCGAGATTGAGCGGCTGACAACATGGTACAACCCCTTGTCCACCCAGGAGCTGGCCATCTCCACTGAGCAGTCGGTGGAGACCAGCATCGCCAACTGGAGGTCCAAGTACATCAGTCTGTCTGAGAAACAGTGGAAGGACAACGTCAACCTGGCCTGGAGCATAGCACCTTATCTAGCCCTGCAGCTACCTGCCAGGTACACACAGGCATCGTTGTAGTCAAGAGCACTTCAGTTGAGACCAGGTCCAGTCGGGTTAGAGTCAAGAGCACTTCAGTTGAGACCAGGTCCAGTCGGGTTAGAGTCAAGAGCACTTCAGTTGAGACCAGGTCCAGTCGGGTTAGTGTCAAGACCAAGACCAGGGAAAATAGAGTCCTAATTGAGACCAAGAACAAACTAGGCAATAAGCAGTCTTCTCAAATGTAAACAAGGCAACAGAAAACATGTTGTCCCCCACAAATGATGCAGGCACCCCAATCATTACCAGATGTACCATCCCTCCACATTTCATCAAAATCAGACTGGTGGTGTAGGAGTTAATTAGCGCACCCCCAATTGGTCAATCAGTGTATTTTTTTAAATGTCAGAATACTGTACCAAAATGCATCATCACTCCAAGTTTCAACAAAATCGGACCAAATGAACAAATACCATACTATTTCAGCATCTCCTCAATTGATTTTAAAACTTTATTGATTACGGCCTGGCCCCTAGTTATCCTTCTGAACTATTGATTCCTTATGAGCCTGCGGGCTGAGATCCTTAATCAAGGCCCTTTTGACTGTTCCTGTATCAAGGTGCGCTATAATTAGGTCAAGTGGCCATCTCAGACACCACAGAGACCAATCAGACATCTGAGGACTTTCTTAAGGAGTTTCTTAAGGATCAACAGAGATGTAGCTCTGTCTGCAGGAGCTCTGTACCCTTCAACATCTCAACAACAACTACTCAATCCATAGGATACTAATCTATGCATAGAAGTGCACAGAAGGACCATTATATACTATACACAGGTGAAATCATTGAAATTGTATATAGTGCTGGGGAGACAATAAATGAAGCTGGACCAGGTGGAGAAAAAGTCGAGTCAACATCCAATTGTGGCAGAGACCAAGACAAGTCCAAGACAAGTCCAAGACAAGTCCAAGACAAGTCCAAGACAAGTCCAAGACAAGTCCAAGACAAGTCCAAGACAAGTCCAAGACAAGTCCAAGACAAGTCCAAGACGTCTGGAGTCCGGACTGGAGTACTATAGCCTTGCACAAAAGCTTACACACAGTTGCTCTGTCTCCCAACCAGTCTCTCACTACCCATTCACCTAGTGAGCTTTTGATTTGTCTTTCAGATTTAAAAACACAGAGGTCATCGTGTCCGAGGTGACTCGTCTGGTTCGTTTGGATCCAGCTGCTGTGTGTGATGTTCCTGAGGCTGTCAAGGTGAGATCCTCCTCCTGCTAGAGGTCTCCGTTTTTGCCATCTTGTCAAGAGACAACATTTAAATAGTAGTGCGAGAGACTGGAACCGGAGCCATCTGGACTGATCCTGTTCAGGACTGATCCTGTTCAAGACTGCTTTGATGCATTAGCAATAGATAATAGTAAAATCATGGTGGCAGGGACAGACTAATGTTAGATGGGTCCAATCTCCTGGAAATTAATCCTCATTCCTCTCTCCAATACATTTAGATTTTCTATTCACCATGCTTCTCTCACCAGGACGCCTTGTTAAGGTTTGGCACAGGTCAGGACTTTGCAAGAAACAAAATCTTATGCATGATGGATTCCTGTTTCATAAGGAGACAGAACATGATTTGAGAAAATTTGGAAATGGTCTCTATAGCTCTGAAAGGATCATATGGTCTACTGAACACAAGATTATATGGATAAATAATGGTATTCCTGCAAATGTAGGATTTTTACCTATATATTTTACACGTGATGTGACTGATGGACCACATTTTGCAATTGAATTCATATTGTAGAGTATTTATACTCGGCCTTAGCTTCCCAGACCTTTCACTCATACAGTTTTATCATGTAAGCTTGAACTTGGCATCCCTAGACAGGTAAGAACTGGTTTCATTAAGGGCCCTTTGATTCCTTTTGATTTGTAGCAGTTAATATTAACAGAGTTCTTAACTTTATGTCATCTGTCACCTGGCAGTTTAAGTTCCCATTATTACATTTCTGTGGAACTGGCCCTGAATCTGTCTCAGGACTTCAGTTTGAGTTGCGATAAAAGTTGGAGAGGAAATACGTCTTCGTTGTCACTTACTGTAAAAAAAGTTTTTTAGCGGTCGTGTTCTCTCAATCACCTGAGAATGATGATGGTGTTATTGAAGTAATCTCTCTCCCTCCAGGTTTCTCTAGTCCTCTTGATTTAGTTCTGCCTGGCCAGACTCTTAATGAGCCTCGTATCTGTCTCTCTTTCTGAGGGGAGGAAGGAGCAGGGGAGGCAGAGTCCTGCCCTCCCTGGAGGCCACCTTGATCTTCCTCACGATGCCCCTTGACATCTCATAGTTGTTTATTCCAGTCACTTTAGTAACTAATGAACACCGCTTCCTCCGAGGGCTAGTTAGTGCAAAGCCAGGCTGGGGGGTCATGACCTTGTGTCGTATTTGATCTGGAAGCATAGATCTGTGATTCTCCGTGTCTCTCATCGTTCCTTCTCTCTCTCTTCGTTGTGTCTTCAGTTCTTAGTGACGTGGCACACCATCGACGCCGACTCTCCAGAGCTGAGTCATATCCTGTGTTGGGCCCCAGCGGACCCCCCTACCGGACTCTCCTACTTCTCCTCCATGTACCCTCCTCACCCCCTCACGGCTCAGTATGGGGTCAAAGTGCTCCGGTCCTTCCCTCCCGTACGCGCACATTTCACCTTCATTTGTCACGTTGTGGTGTGTTTCATTTAGCGTGGCTTTCTCTCTGTCGCCCCGCGCTGAAATTCAAGAGGGTCTACCGATCGGGCTGTGTCCGTCTGTCAAACGCGATACCTCGAGCGATATCTCAGACGCCACTGATCTGATTTCTACGAAGCTTGCAGGAATGATGCATTTTGTGTTTGGGAGTTTAAACGTTTATACCAGAGGTGGGCAATCATGTGCCATGGAGGGCCGAGAGTCTGCAGGTTTTCACTCCAACCAAAGACTACAGCAGGTGATTTCACTGATTAGTCCCTCCTCTCTGGTTGAAGATGTGTTAATCAATGAAATCACCTGTAGTCTTTGGTTGGTGTGAAAACCTCTCAGGCCTCCATGGCAGATGATTACCCACCCCTGGTTTATACTGATTGGCCTAATGGGGGCTGAATTAAAGGTCAAAATTTCAAACTTTGAAAGGCCATAACATGTGATTTTGATGAATCTTGGAGAGATGATGCGTTTTGTGATCGGCCCAAGGGGTTCCTGCATCATGTTTACTTGTTTATAATGTTCATATTTATCACATTCTCTTGCCAAACATTACTGGAGATTGCAGTTTCTCCCCAATAACATATTTTCTTCCACTGTTTTTAGGATGCCATTTTGTTTTACATTCCTCAAATTGTCCAAGCGCTCCGTTATGACAAGGTATAGTTCATGGTCGATTCAGTATGCTGTTTTAAAACCACAGATATCTGCAGATTATTATTATTATAATGTTCTTACAGTTGTGCTCCTCTCTCTTTCTGCTTCTCCTTTCCACTATGACCTGCTGTAGATGGGCTACGTGAGAGAATACATCCTGTGGGCCGCTCAGAAGTCTCAGCTGCTGGCCCACCAGTTCATCTGGAACATGAAGACCAACATCTACCTGGATGAGGAGGGCCACCAGAAAGACCGTGAGATCTCTCTCTCTCTCTCTCTGTCTCTGTCTCTCTCTCTCGTATTTGTATGTGTATCCATATACACACACACATACAAATACACAAAGCTATGATCCTCTCTCTTTGTAGCCGACATCGGTGAGCTGTTGGAGCAGATGGTGGAAGAGATCACTGGCTCTCTGTCAGGCCCAGCCAAGGACTTCTACCAGAGAGAATTTGACTTCTTCAACAAGATCACCAATGTGTCTGCCATAATCAAGTACTAGCACACTCTACTCACTGAGCTCTCTTGATTTTTCTCTCTTATTCTCCTTTCTTTATTTTTCTCTCTCTCTCGCTTTTCTCTGCCATCCTCCACACATTTTGTTTTGTTTTCTCCTTTTTTCTCTTTCTCGCTCTTTCCCATCTTCCTCACTTTGCTGCCGAGTCATGATACGATACAACCAAACTGAGGAAGAGATTGACAGAAGTGAGAGAATAGAGTGAAGCTGAGAAGCTGAACTCAAAGTAGCACCGTAGTAAAACTTTCTTCGTCTTTGGGTGTCATACCTAATGAATAACAGCCTCTAGGTAGTTTTCAAGGTGGTTATGAGGTGACAACTAATTCCCCCTGAGTCTCGATATGTTCTGTCGTCCTCTGCCTCCCACCACCGGTGATCTACTCCCTAAATCCCTTTTGTTGTTCATTTATTTGTCCATCGGTTGCTCTACTGTCTGTCTGATTATCCATTGGTCTGGAAGACATTGCATGCTGTGTTGCTTTGTGTCCCCTCTGCCCCTGAGTACCTGTCCACCAGTGTGGGCTCTGCAACTGATGAGTAGTTTAGTGTAGAGGGAGTGTTGTCAGAAAACTCCCCTCGTACCTCATGAGGTTGCTAATGAGAGGCTAATTGCAACTATCCAGGGGAGAAATGTCTTTAAACAAACCTCGCGTCTCCCGTCCCCTGGCTTCTCCTCTCTCTTACGCTCTACCCCAGTGACTCCCCTCTGTGAATAACAACAGAGACCCACTGTCACTTGTGGTCAGAAATCATCCAATGAGATACCTATGCATGCAACTCTCGGTGAAGGTGAAGTCAGGCGTTGAGGTACAAGAACTCTGTTTTCACGTTGTTTTTGTTTGTCACCGTCAGACCTTTTCCTAAGGGGGATGAGAGGAAGAGGGCCTGCCTGCAAGCCATGTCAGAAATCAAAGTCCAGCCTGGCTGTTATCTCCCCAGTAACCCCGAGGCCATAGTCCTTGATATCGACTACAAGTCTGGGACCCCCATGCAGAGGTAGGCCTCTTCACAGCGCACACAATTCCCAAATAATGAGGATAGTCTCGCTGTGTTTTTTAAAAAGCTGTTGTGTTACTTTGTGCCCCAATCCAGCGCAGCCAAAGCTCCTTACCTGGCCAAATTCAGAGTCAGGAGGTGTGGAGTCAGTGAGCTGGAAAAAGAAGGTACTGACCGTGTCGAAGGCACAGGCATGTTGTACCTGTCAGATCTTTATGCAGGTGATCGACGTGTTGTGATGTTTTCTTCTCAGGTCTGCAGTGTCGCTCAGATTCCCTGGATGAGGGCAAGAGTGAAGAGGAGGCCAAGAGAATCTGCTGGCAGGCAGCCATCTTTAAAGTGGGGGATGACTGCAGACAGGTCTCTATTATTTCTGTCATTGTTTCTCACCTTTCACTTACCCCTCCTCTCACTTAGACCTCTTCTTCTTTCCGCCATCTGGCCAAAAACATCAATACAGCTTCCTCTGGTTTTATTTCTTGTTTCTTACTTGCTTTCGCTTCATTCACTGTTCCCAGGACATGCTGGCTCTTCAGATCATCGGCTTGTTTAAGAACATCTTCCAGCTTGTGGGCCTGGACCTCTATGTGTTTCCCCTACAGGGTGGTGGCCACTGCCCCTGGAGTGAGTCCATACAAAACCATTCAATATCTTTCCCTAGATCACGTCCCTGAGAGGGGGAAAAAAACAGATTTCCCACTAAGATGATAAAACTGTGAGTCTCACTTCCCCCGTAATCAAACCCCCCTCTCTCTTCCTCTTATGGCCACAGTGTGGCGTGATCGAGTGCATCCCAGACTGTAAGTCTCGTGACCAGCTGGGGCGGCAAACAGACTTTGGCATGTACGACTATTTCAGGAACCAGTATGGAGATGAGTCCACACTGGCATTCCAGAAGGTAAACACCGTCATATCTCACACCCTTCTACCGTCATCAGTCATCAGTCATCAATCTGTCACCCACAGCGATACATCACACCACGGCTGTAAAATGACACATTGTTCTGAGTGTTTACCCTGGCATTTAACACGTCATCCTCTCTCTCCCTCTAGGCGAGGTACAACTTCATCCGCAGTATGGCGGCTTACAGTCTGCTGCTGTTTCTGCTGCAGATCAAAGACAGACACAACGGCAACATCATGCTGGACAGCCAGGGCCACCTCATCCACATTGGTGTGTGTGTGTGTGGCTCTGATTTTATTGACTATGCAGGAATTTGTCTTCACATTTTAATCTGATACTGGGTCATTCCAAAAGCAATCCTAAACCTGTGTGTGTGTGTGTCCAGATTTTGGGTTCATGTTTGAAAGCTCTCCTGGCGGGAACCTTGGCTGGGAGCCCGATATCAAGCTCACAGATGAGATGGTGATGATCATGGGGGGCAAGATGGAGGCTACGCCCTTCAAGTGGTTCATGGAGATGTGTGTTAAGGGATACCTAGCTGTCCGGTGAGTACGCGGCAGTGCCCCGGCAAGTCGTTCACTGCACAGTCGAGCTGGCTAACATGTACATGAAGACACGTTCCTCTCTTTGATCAGGCCCTACATGGATGCAGTGGTCTCCTTGGTTACCCTCATGCTGGACACGGGCCTCCCCTGCTTCAGAGGACAGACCATCAAATTGCTCAAGTGAGTCCAGCTTGTGTGTGTGTGTGTGTGTGTGTGTGTGTGCGCGTGCAAAGGGTGTGAAGAACCAGTACCAGTAACTCAGTGTGGTCACCTGGTGATCTTGTTCCCCACCTCTAGGCAGCGGTTCAACCCGAGTGTGAGTGAGAAGGAGGCAGCTGCCTTCATCATCAAAGTCATCCAGAACTGCTTCCTCAGCAACAGGTCAGTGCAACACACACACACACACACACACACACCACGTCGACTCGACTCAACTCGACAGTTTACATCATGTTACATTGCATCGTTTTATTTGTCTGATTGCTCGTTGTTGTTTTACAGGAGTAAAACCTACGACATGATTCAGTACTACCAAAACCAGATCCCATACTGAACTTCTGTGCCTAAGCATGTGCATATGTTTGCTGATAGATGCTGTGTGTGTGTGTGCACGTATGTGTGTGAACGTGTGAATGTGTGCGTGTGCGTGTACGTGTGTGCTGATGTTCAACATTGAAGATTGCGTGTGGCTCTTTGTTATTATTGATTGTTGTACATTGTCCATTGTGTTTGCTTCTCGTTTCCCTTTGGCATTAGTTATCTATTACTGTATTTATTATGTTGGAATCAATGTTATTATTATTAATATTATTCTAGTACTGCACTGGCATCTTGACTTCTGTGAACTTGGAGAAAAAAAAAGGATTTGCACGTTCATGAAAAACTACTTTAACGGAGTTTGTGCCAATTTTTAAATGATTTGTAACGTTTGTGACTGTTGATTTTAGATGGGGTTGACGATATGTATTGTACGTTTTGAGATTTAATTGGATACTTGAAGTAGCTGATCTAGACTGGCTTCAGTTCTGACCAATGTGGCCTATTCTGTGATCTTGTACTTGACTGTACTACTGTGCTTCTCTTTTTAATGGACCAATCAGAGTTCTTTGATCCGTGGCATGGTACTCGTCGACTGCTTGTATTTAACAGTGAGGACTGGCCGTATGGACATGGGTTACACCGTCTGTTTTGGCTCTGTGGGCTTCCGTAGTTGGAGTTGCCAAAGGAGAGACGATGCACACACATTCTGGGATACACTCTACGCGGATAGGGTTTCAGTATTTACCATTGCCAAAGGGGGGGACATTGCACATCAACTGTGTTTTAAAGGTTGACCTACCGTGTACCGTGTGTCCAGTGTGGCTCTTGGTGAAGGTTTCCCATGTCCATATGGTCAGCTTAAGCCTTGATGTAATGTTACTGATTGTAAAGATTCTGCCTCTCTTTGTATATTTATATCCATGACCCATTTTCTGTCTCCTTTTCTATATTCATGCCTTTTGAATGAGAATGCCTAGGATATGAATAAAGATCTATTAAGGTAAAGGCATTGCGTCTCTTTCTTGCTGCTGCTGTTTCATTGACTTTAAGTCCATGTTCCCCCACGATGACATGAATTACTCGGCGGTATAACCCAAGTGTTGAAATGCCCTGCAGCAGCAATTCAGAGCAAACACGCAGATCAATTATTTACCTGTTAGGAGAGAAACTGGGTTTGTGTATGAAGGAACATGATGAAGGAGTTGAGGCATAGGACAGGATGTAGATGTACTGAATTGGCAGCCAAGACTGGAAAGACCAGGGTAGCTATATTCAATAACAGTTTACTCTTGGAATTAGGAACCTTTGATTGGGGTTTACATCAAGACATGAAGGCAGTTTCAGGAGCAGATACAAAAAGCAGCCATTGACTCTGGCTGAAAGACTGCGTGGCCCAAAGGATGGAAATCAATTTCATAACCAAGATGCATTTTTGATGATGCTGCATTGCAATAATGACACAATTGCAGAATTATACAATAACCTATTTTACTCTTGCTTGCTGATAACCCCCCCATCCCCCTTTTTGTCTAACACAAGGGTCATCAGATCATGTGTATTGGTAAATATAGACCATGTCCAAGCATTTTTCTCCCCAGTACCTTATAATCTATCTCTGTGTTCACGCTCTATAATATTTCTCCACCAGGGGGCATCACACAATCACAAGTTCATTTCTACTGGGTGCCAAGCACTATTTTGACTCATTCATCAAATAGGCTGCCACAGTTTCCTTCACCGTGAATAAAAGACTCTCACACGTAGAGAAGACTTACAAGACTAACGTGAAACAAGGAAATATTTCTGACACAGAGCTGAAGCTTTCTTTTTTAATGGTCTCATACTGCTGCTTCATGTATTTCCCTCTCGATTAATGATAGTGGCCTATTTTACTCAAAGGAAGGCAAAGCCCTAAAGCGTTTACACCTGTCAAACCGAGGATCCAGACAGATCTAACTGCTGTCTCTTGCTTTTGAATTAGAAATGTCTTGACTTTCAATCTGAGCAGCATTACTTTGAGTGGAAACTGGCATGTGCTTGCCTGTTTCTGCCGTCTATAAACGCAGCTCTGCAGTTGAAATACTGTAAACTGGCATCTTGCCAAACAGGTTATGCAAAACATGAGCTCTGGAAATGGGAATTGAACGGTTAAAGGTAGGTTATCTCAAAGGTAGGTCAACTCAAAGGTAGGTGGCATTCCAAATGTCCAGGTTTCACTTCTCAGTTTCATAAGAGTGCTAAATTATGGTGCAGTGCCTGGGAATGGTGTGCTACATTCTTCACATAGACCTATAGTAATATGTGAGAAAAGTGAAAGTTCACTCCCAAAAGAGCCACGCTGATCAGGGAATTCTGGGAGGGCAATCGGCATGGCAATACATTAGTAAATACAAAGCACAAGAACATTTCTTCAATAACTGCTGGTTTTATAATAAGGTTTTTCCTTGTCCTCTGTGAGGGTCAAAGGCTGGGGGGTGTTGTGTACTAACCATTTATTGTTTTCACACGTTGGGCACTGTGAAGCCCTTTGAGACTGGAACCTGATTAAGGGCTGTACTTGGTTTGATTTGCTGAGTGCTTTTAAAGAGAAAGTTGTAAAAAAAAAAGAGGACACTGGTTATCATGGATTAATTTATTCATTCAACTTTAGCACGAGTAACTTCAATGCAGCACCCGTGCAAAACGAGGTGAGGGTGTGGAGCGGGGGCGACAGACTGTTGGCTGCGTTAGCACATGAGAGCGAGAGCGCCCCGAGGAAACGGACAAGACAGCTCACGTCAACACGCTGCAGGCCGTGCTCCTGTGACTCAAACAATGACTAAGAGAGAGAAAGACAGAGAGAACGATAGAGATCCCATGATAGTACATAGGGCCACCCCTGCTTTGAGTACTCACGGCTGACATCCCAGTGAGCCTGATGAATATAGATTTCGTTTGAGAAAATAGAGCCGATGGTTGTTTACGGGAGGATTCGAGGTACTACGTTTGGTTAATATTTCATTACGTACAGATGTCCAGTGGGGACACACCTTGATGTATTTTTGATGAGATCAGTTCACTCACTGGCAAAGTCTGTCATGGCTACTCCCCATGGTCCTCGAGGCCTACTGATCTAATCCCTGCAGCTTCACGGAGAGTTTCAAATTCAAGATGTACGCTATACAGGTTGGAAATCTGCACCTAGGACTGGAGGAAGCCTGCTGGGTTTTGAAAAGGCTTACTCATGTGGCGACAGATACATAGGTCTGCACACCATCCATGGATAAGCCAGGCCCTTATTTTGAAAGTGCCCATCTCAAACTGTGGTTTTATTCAACATCTTGTGTTTTGTTCTCTACAGGCCCTACTTCTCCCAAAATATTTTATTTCACCATATGACTTTCCTTATGTTCCATTACCAATCAAACAAATCCTCTTGTGCGTAGGTTTAGCTTATTCACGCAGATGATAGAAATTCAGTGAAAGGACAGAAAGGAAATACAAACTGTGCCAGGTGAGACAAAGAAAACATCTCACTGCAACTGAGAAAGAGAAAAAAACATCAAGACGGCAATGACACCAAGTGACATCAAGGATTTAAAAATGTAAAAAAGCATAACAGGGTAAACTACAATCGCCCTGATGCAGGTAATGATGATGGTAACGTGAGAATATGATGGTGGTGGGCGGGTGAAGCGGGAGAGCGAGAGAGTATATTCAGACAGCTTCAGCATCTTTCCTCAACCTTATACACCCAGATACGAGCTGATGATCTGACACCATGTTGATGCTCTAAAAGCAACGTTGGACTTTGCTTTACCCTGGAAGAAGCCTGGCCAAGCTTTTCCTCTGAGCAGCACCGTTATCAGCCTGCCTCCTCTCAGAGTGGATCACGACCACGCCGCGAGACAATGAGTCTGATAACCTTGAAGAGTTACAGGACTCGCCATCAGTCACACACATTAAACACAAAGGCACATTGACACTGACTGTGTGTCATGTGGTGTGTGTGTGTGTGTGTGTGTGTGTGTGTGTGTGTGGGGGGGGGGGCGGGGAGTGATATGTGAAAGTTACATCAGCTATTTGAATGTTACATCACCTATTAAGCTATTATTGCTACTTCAGCACATGTGAGTGATCCCATCATGTGCACACTGAGGTGGTTGTGTTTGCACTAGCTCATGCATGAGTGCTGTAATTGGGTGAACCCATCTAATCTATTGACTGGAAACCAACAGGCAACCTTCAACCCTGGAGGGGCCGAATGCATGGTGCATATCTTCATCTCTCTCTCTCTCTCTCTCTCTCTCTCTCTCTCTCTCTCGCTCTCTCGCTCTCTCGCTCTCGCTCTCTGCATGTCTGCATATCTTTGTTTATCACATGTGTTGACGTGAAGGGACGTCTTGTGACACATTCATGCTCCTTGAACTGGTGTGGCCGCGGCCCTGCATGCCAGCCATGTGCTATGCAATAATTAACTCTTCTCCGAGTCGTTCCAGCCATTAAAGCTGCAGGGAGTGAAATTGAGGAGAAAGGGCTATTTGTCCAAAGGCCAGTGCAGACAGTCAGGCCTATTGATGAAATGCTGGAGTTAATCAGGAATAGCAGCAGCCGTGCCCTGAATAGCAACGTTCATGTTGTTTTGCGGGAGAGGGGAAACCGGTGCCGCACAAAAGTCTGGCTGTCCCCGTCGCCACCGCCGCCACCATCAGAATGGCTTCGCTTCCCCCTCGAGGAGTTCGCCGCCGACGGGGCATCCAGTAACTCTCGCTACATTGGAGATGATCTATCTTCTCCAAACCAGATCTAAAGCTGCAATTCAAACAACAGAAATAAACCTGTTCTGTTTCTTTACTCTTGATATGGCACGTGGTCTGGAGGGCAATAGTAAAGCCACCCCTGTTCTCTCATGGGTGCCACTGTTGTCTCTCTGCTATCTGATGCTGCGATGACTTCAGGGAGGGGTGTTAGCCATATACTTAACCAGCATACACACCTGGGGGCTAAAGGCTGCCAGGTAACAAACACTGTACATTTACACACACACACTCAAGACAATATGTTTTATTAGCCAAACGTGTTTTAGTGTCACTGCAAAGACAAGACTTTCCCTGTGAGGGCTTTTCAGTACACGCACATTGGCGCCAAAACCTCCTTCCTCTCCCTCTCTCTCTCTCTCTCTCTCTCTCTCTCTCTCTCTCTCTCTCTCTCTCTCTCTCTCTCTCTCTCTCTCTCTCTCTGTCTGTGCCCACGAGTTATAAGCTAATGTCTGAGCTGCTGAATGGGCCCCTGTGTTCGCCCTCTCCTTATCGTGTGACCTTTGATCTGTTTGGACAGCGTGACCGATGGAGGCTGCAGGGAGGAGAGAGCAGAGAGACACACGAGAGTAAACTATGGAGAAAGACTCAGCACAATTCAAGTTCAGAGAGGCTGTAGAAACGTTAGGGTTAAATACAACACGTCACACAGCATCAACAGCATTTATTTATTCACATTGATATGGACACAATGAAAATGGCCCCTGCAGATATCTACATCTTTCATAGGTGTTGCAGCATTGAACCCACAGCTAACTCCATGTCACCCCCCCATCCTCTCATGACTTCACCACTTCCTGTAAAGCACCGTGTTGACCTCAAACTATTCCTCTAGCATCTCATACATCACAAGCACGGTCTCGCACCTCGCTACCCGCCACATCGAGATCTCAGGATGCAAACTCACGTGTCACAAGTCCCAGAATCAGGAAAATCCATATGGATCGTCCTGGCAGTGCTTGTGTGGGATTCAGAGACAGTCGCTGTTGTTGAATCGAGGTTAAAAATAGCTTTTTTTTTTCAGCCTGGTCTACCTGCCCTCCTAACCCTCTGCGGCTCTTCCTCTCTATGTGTCTTCCAAATCACTTCCCAGAAGCCCCAGTCCCGCCGCCACCCTCAAATCCCCGTTGCCTTTCCTGCCCTTCACCCAGCCCTGGCCCTGCTCCTCTCCAAGGACTCAGCAACTCCTACTTTTTAGTCACTACATGGACGATATGGACTTGACTGTACTCTGCCCACTATCCAGCGAGTCCGGCGCCGGGTCATAAAAGCTGAACTATAAAACCACCTACTCTTTCTTATTCCCTTATTATATTTTACTCATTGCACCTGGACTGAATTCAATATTTACACTCTACTGGTAAATAATCCCTCCATCCCTGTGCCATTTTTCATTTGTCTTGTCATTGTTAGTCCACTTGCTTTTTCATTATCTACACAATGCTTTGATCAGCGCTCCGAGTTTTCATTTTCCTCTATTATGTGTTTTCTTTTGTGTTGTGACATTTCTGTGTGAAATGCATTTGAAATATATTTGATTTGATTGGACGGCAAAAATATAATAAATAAAATAAATCAATCAATTATAATAAATGATAAATAAATAAAAAAATATAAACAGAGACAAGCAGAATACATCAGCAATTTCAAGGGCTTTGATGCATGAAAGTTTTGACTCTGTGGAGGCCGACTGATGATGTGCAGCCATGCAGCGGTCCGCCCGGCCAGCAGAGGGCTGAGGCAGCAACAATCTGAGAGAGCGTCAGTACAGAAACCTTGAATCCCACACAGGCTGGAAAAGCTTCATTTTCATTTGATAAGCCGTCTCTCTAAACCACTCATTTTTCTTTAGTCCTGCTTGTTCTCTCAATTTGATTTAGCTTTTAAGAGAGCGTCCCCAACCCAGAGAAAAAACACGTCAAATAACAATTAACAAATAACAAATAACAATGAATTAAAATGTTACAATGTAATATAATTGAAACTGAAATCCAGAGAAATGTTCTCCTCGCAGCTGAACCAGTGTTATTCAGCACTGTCCATGACGACCAAGCCGCAACAAAAAACACGCTGCCACTCTCTCAATCGCCATGACCGCTGTTGTCCCGGAGACCCATTCAGATGCCCGGTGGTGACCTCTGACCCGAGGGGAGGCTGGTGAATGTAGCTGAAAGGGGCGGCTGGGACGGGGCATCTGGGGTATCATCTGGCGCCTAACAAAGACCCTCGCCAGCTGGGGAGGAGGGCAGGAGATAGAGAGAGAGGGAGAAAGGGGCACAGAGGAGAGGGGAGCAGAGAAAAAGAGAGATCTCCCTTTTCTTCTTGCCCTCTTCAGAGAGAGTGGCCATTGACACTGTGCATCTGATTAAAATCTGCCCCCCCCCCTCTCTCTTTCCCTAGCATAGGCCTAGGCAGCTGCCTGTTCCGCTCTAGCCATTCAAGCTCAAGTGCAGTCCACTGCAGGATAGAGAGAGAGAGAGAGAGAGAGAGAGAAAGAGAGAGAGAGAGAGAGAGAGGGGAGGTGGGGGTCTGGACATATGCCACCACCACTGGGACTGGAGAGGTTGAAGAGATGGCTGTGCTGCTGTCTCTTCAAATGCCTTTTCCTTTTCTTTCAATGAAAACCAATGAGCAAGGCAGCGCTGCTTAGCTGAGAGATATGAACCCTGTTATGAACTGTTATAGCATGACGTCCCTACCGCGACTGCTGGTGCGCCTGTGTGTACTCTACAATAGAGAGGAATGCACGTTTTGTTCAGCTGTCTGCGGTTGTTTGTCCGCGTGTGTCCGTACGTATGATGTATCTGCGTCCGTAGCGCGGCGAGATCAAGAGCGCCGTGATGTCACCGAGGCGCCAGACACCGAGGCCCCCGTCCCACTGGAGACGGACAGCGGGATAAAACATGCAAACAGCTGCCGGGTGGCAACACGCGTAATCACAGACAGCAAACAATGACACACACACACACACACACACACACCCCTCAACCACCCCCCACCCCCGAAACCCCTCTGGTGTCCCTTCGCCCCAGAAGGACATTGTGGATATGCACAGGGCTCCATAAGGGTCATGGTCATGCAGTGTGTCTGTGTGTGTGTGAAGCCAAGAGAGCACAGCAGGACTTCTGTCAAAACAGAAAATCTGCCATGGGGAGCAAAAAGGTGGGGGGTCTAACATGAGAGGCTGGGCTTACACCGGCGGGGGGGCTGCACTGATGAGATGATAATGCTGGTGTGGTGCTGCAGGTACAGGAGACGGGGGAGATAATCCCTGAGAGGTAAACACACACAAACACGTGACTGTTTTCGCAAATAATAGAGTAACAAAAGACTCAAAACAACAGGTATCAGCTTCACCTCCTCCCCTCCTCCCCCTCCTCCCCTCCTCCCTCGTTCATTCTTTACCGTCTTGCTTTGGATTCCTAAATTCGCGGGTACAGACTCGGAGCCCCGGCGGCCCCACCTCTCCTCTCTCTCTCTCTGTCATCTCTGTTGATGAATGGGGCCTTGCGTGTGGATTTTAATTACTGCTCTGTCGAGGTGGGAATTGGCCATGCATTAAATTGGAATGAGACACATTTTTCCCCTCAGCAGGGAAGGGAGAAGAGCGGAGGGGGCGAGGTAAAAGGAGAAACTAGTTACTGTATATTAATTGGACCATCCAGTGGCAAAAAAGTTCTGCCATAACCATGCAGGGGTAGAAAGGGTGGGAGGTTTGGGGGGGAAAATGAAGTGCACATTCAAGTGCAAATCAAGGTGGCAAAGCTGCAGGAGTTCGCTTCTATTAGGTTTATATTAGGTGTCTTTCTTTCTGGAGAATATAAGAAGTAATATAAAAGCAGAGTATTTCATGAGCCAGGACAGAGCAGTATGGCGGCGGGTGTGTTTTTTTTGTGTCAAATACTACCGATTAGTACCAGTGCAGCTCAGTAGCATCAGACAAATTGGAGCTTTGTGTCCAGGCACACAGATGCAGGTAGGCCGGTGTTGCTCAGTGAAACCCAACGCACCACGCTGGTCTGTTTTGTCTGTTTTGTCTGTTTTTTTTTGCAATTTCAGGAAGTGAAACCAATCTTGCTTTTCTCTCCCTCAAGCAGCACAGAAAGCACCTGCGGTCTGGGGGAAGGAGTCCAGACAGTCTTTTAATGGCAACTCTTCAGCTGGGACTACCATCAAAGTGGAAATTGCAATGTGCAATATGATATGTGGAATATGAATATGAGACTTTGAGGGGCCTGTTGAGATTCAGTCTCATGTTTCAGCTATTACGTCACTGGATCGTTCCTCAGTTGTATCTCTCTAAAAAGGGGCTTCACTTTTTATTTTTTATTTTTTTTTATTTCTCTACAAATCACACATACTTACCCTCCAACAAGCTATGTGCTGCATGGCGGGGGTGTATTCTCTCCCTCTGGTGAAAAGGACCCTGAAGAGATTATAGATCAGTGCCAGCTGTGAAACAACAGACGAGTGGAGAAGCTGTGCAGGACCTGCTGACCAGTAGGATGTTTCTGAATCTAAAATGGCTGAGGAGGCTTTTTTTCCTCTCTGGTATGGACTCAGAAACACTAACTGCAAATTAGTAATACCACCCACATCGTCAGCGTCACATGAGTGATGGCGGGGCGAGAGGTAACCGTTTGAACTTCAGCACCCAGAAATCCTGTAACATAACGTCTGCTGCAGTTTGTATTTCAAGCTAAAGTTTTGATTTGTCACTTCCTGTGTGCAGAGAAGACTTAGAAATCTTACATGGTGCAGCTTTATCACATACAGGTAAACAATAATAATGTGATAGCAGAAAAGTCAGCATTTGGGCTTCAGTATGACTTCAATATAGTTGAAATTGTAGCATGTCAAGAAGTGTGTATGAACTAAACAGTTTCAGGGGTAATGACTACAACGCTACCAATCCAGAATGTCAATACTTGTGATCAAAAGTGCCGCCTAGGGATCAAGGAAAGGAACAAGGAGGCTGTTTCTATAAATACCACTGACATTGCTCAGGTCACGTTGGTAGAGGATGACTTCAGACGTGAGGGCTGTCATTTGGATATCGGGAGTGTGAAACTCGATAGGATCATATGTGCGGCGGAAGGTAATACTTGGAACTACATGGTATTACATGGCCCACAGTATACATTCACAACAATGTGGGCCTGAGGCAGAAAAAAACAATGGAGACGAGTGTAAAACAATAACTCTGGCATCCTCCGTCAATCACTGATCAGCTGGTTTTAATGCCATTCGAATGCTAGATCACTTGTTGGTGGGTAGATGAGCGCGTCTGCTTGACCGCGCCTCTGGCCATATGTAACCATTACATGATCTGATTGGAGGTTACGGAGGTCAGCACGGGGTCATCTGTAGCCAGCTGATAGGCCGAGCCCACTCTGTGATAAAAGCCCAGACGGGCAAAGGGCAGGAGAAGCATGACCTGGCAAACAACACGTGACTCCTCCAGAGATCTCTGTTTGTCCTTGTCTTCCTCTCACATGCTCTTTCATTCTCCTTCATCGTCGGGTGCGTTACCCTCCACCTCATCTGCACTCCTCAGCCGAGCACTTCTCTTTTCTCCCACTGTGTTGAAGTTGAGTGCTCCAGAGATTTCCGCTGAATTATTGATTAGTTCGACTCCTTGAGAGTCTTGAGATTCTTGAGCCCTGACAGGAAGTATGAGGCTGCATTAAAAGAGTGGAGAACATTTTTAGATCATTGAATATCACATGCATTAATGAATGATTAGGAATCTGTTACAGAACTTATATCATACACTATGATGGTAGTTGGGAAGGTTGCTTTCAAAATGATGCTGCTGACAGTAAGTGTAAAAATCAACACTATGTCAGTGTTCCTATGAATCCACACCCATCAGTTAAACACTTTCAGGTAGTTTTGAACAGCCGCCCCAGAGTCATATCAGCTCTACGAGTAGACAAACACACCGATACTTGTCAACTCCAAATCACCGTCACTGAAAAATCAACACTTTTTCTTTTACAATTGTTTACACAGGTTTTCTGAAACTGAGGCTAATTTTCTCAAAACTCCAAACACAAATACACAAAACCTCACAAATCTCTTGTATTTAAAACTAAACTATATTTCCACTTCTCAACATGGAATTCTTACATCAAAACACACATTATTCATATGACTTTATTTATATGCAAACCAACTAAACACTAATGTCCTCAAAGAAAAACATCTTCAGTAGGCTCATGCCTTTTGCAGTTTCAGTGTTACACCACACTGTGCTGTACGCAGAGAAGCCTGCTGAAAAAACACAATGCTGTCACAAAATGTGGTAGGACAAAATGTATAGTACAGTAAACACAAAAAAAGCTGTGTGTACAGTACAGCAATAAAAAAAGAGAGAGACAGAGAGAGAAATCATGCTTCCTGCCTCCTGCTGGGATCACCTGTGACTAGCCGCTGTCTTCCAGCAGGTCCTCTGGCGGTTCTGGAGAAGAACACATAATGTGATTGGTTCGGGTGCAAGATTATCATTATGTTTTCCAATATCCAATCATCACTGGGTGGTATAGAAATACTGATATGTAATACAGTATACAGCGCAGGAGTGCAGTAATAGTGTGGAAAGAAGGTTACTTACCTGTTCTCATTTCTGTCTGTACGATACTATGAAGGGTCTCGGACTGGACTGGACTCTCTCTCTCTCTCATCGTCAACCCGTGGTCAACCAAAGTGACTTATAGTGCTCAAGCTTTGATTTGTAAGTGAACAATTAGTACGCTATTACAGTAGTATTGGCACATGTGAGGACTGGGTGTGGCCCGTTGGTACCTAGGTGTGGCACTTTCAATGACAGTGGCTTTCAAATGAACAGGAGAGAGTTTATTTCTGAATGGTGTGTCTAAATGTAGAGAACTGTGCGTAGTGTTTGGCAAAAAGTGTGAGTGCAGTCAGCAGCGTTCCACTTGCAAAGCAGAAAATGTGCTTGTGGTTTTGCAGACTTGGTTAAGGGATTTGGTATCCAGGCTCAGGCTCCAATTTAGTGTGTAAACAACTGTAAAAAAAATAAAAAATAAAAATAAAAAAACACTGGAGAAATTGCTGTGTTGGAAGATTTAATCACGGCAATAAATGTTTCTCATTCATTGTTGCCTTTAAAATCCATCAATATGTCGTTGAACAAATAAACAGTGTATAGAATAATGTTATTATGGAAACATGAATGTCTCTTACCTCTTACCTCACCACCTGAATACCTTTTCTCTTCAAATGTGTTTTTAAAGAATCCCACATGTAATCATGTATTTTTAATCTGATGACTGAGTTTTATAAGAACTGCAGTCACACTGTTGTATCTTCTTAAGACATCAACCAACCTCCAATCTTTTCCTCAGATTCTGAAAGAAAAACACAGAGAAGTTTATTACGTCTTTCATTTCCCCGGACAACCTTCTGTTTCCACTCTCTTTCCTGTCCTCCTACTTCTCCTCTTTTTTCCCTCCTCTTTCTCTCCTCCTCTTTTCCCACTCTCTCCTTACTCTTCCTCAGTCTGTTAATGGAGTGTTGGCAGTGGGCCAGGGGAAGCCTTGCTCTCTAGGTCTTCCCTCCTTGGCAGAGTTCCCAGTATGTGTGTGTGTGTGTGTGTGTGTGTGTGTGTGTTTGTGTTTGGGAGTGTGTGTGTGTGTGTGTGTGTGTGTGTGTAGGTGTGTGTTTGTGTTTGGGAGTGTGTGTGTGTGTGTGTGTGTGTGAGAGATGGAGCTTTCATATAATCACTGCCATTCAGCACCTCACCGGAGTGTGTCCGTGTTTACATGAGAGGGGTCAGGGAGCAGGCAACGAGTCTCTCTCTCTTTCACTCCTTCACACACACACACACACACACACACACACACACACACACACACACACACACACACACACACACACACACACACACACACACACACACACACACACACACACACACACACACACACACACACACACCATGCCACTGTGTTGTATAGACGGGTATAAGAGGTACATGTTTTGCCTGGACCCTGTATGATGGTTGCAAATAGATAGATAGATACTTTATTGAAATGTGAATGCAAAGGATGGTTTTTTTGGGGGGTTTCTAAGTAAAACACTGAGACATTTTCAGTTAGTTAGAGCTCACAGTTCTCAATCGGGCAACCTGTGCTGCAGGTTTAATGTACAATTTGCTTTGTTCACGTTGACAGGTTTTGTGAAGAAGTATTCTCCTTCCCTGGCATGCTGGAATGTGGCTCCTTGTCTCTCTCTCTCTCTCTCTCTCTCTCTCTCTCTCTCTCTCTAGTTTTTCTACCTATACGTTATCTGTTATTCTCTTTTCTCTCTAATAGCTACCCTCTGCATTTCTCCCTGAGGGCCTGAGAGCCATTCCCTTTATATTTGCATGTTTGGAGTGGGTGTGTGAGCAGTTGAACTGTCTGTTTGAATTTCAAACAGCCCAGGGACTCACTAGTCATCACTAGAGTGACTTCTTGTAAAATAATAACACTTGTAACAGTGGATACCTTTGGGGCTAACCAAACACCATTTCACTATGTTAGGGGTAATCCTCTAACATAGTGAAATGGTGATCCTGGTTACTGATTTAGGTGTAGATTTAATTAACTGCTGCAGGACATGCCTGCATGTGTGTGTGTTTATGTGGACGTGTGCGTGTGCAAACACAAATGACTGAAAGTGAGAAGTGAGTGGCCCTATTTCATACATGCACCTGAGACACAGAAAGAGAGAGAGACAGATCGGGAAAAAGAGATAAAGAGAGAGAGAGAGAGAGAGAGAGAGAAAGCAATATGTTGCAGGTATGCTTACAGGGCTCCATATGCCCCACGCTTCTCCCCTGTCCACCCCACACCCCCCACTTAGAGTCTTTTTGCCCTATTCTACCAGCATGCTTACTCCACTGGATTACCATGGCAACCAGCCAGCAGCCCTGCATGTTAAAGAGGAGGTTGTCCCAGAGCGGGGGAATGAGAGAGAGAGAGAGAGAGAGAGAGAGAGAGAGAGAGAGAGAGAGAGAGAGAGAGAGAGAGAGAGAGAGAGAGAGAGAGAGAGAGAGAGAGAGAAAGAGAGAGAGAGAGAGAGAGAGAGAGAGAGAGAGAGAGAGAGAGAGAGGGGTCAGGGGGGGGTTTCCTTATTATTAGACAGTAGGGCAGAAGAGTGTAGGAGAGAAAGAGAAAAGTAATGACGGAGATGTAAAGATAGAAGGTGAAATGAGAAGAGTGGTGAGGGGAGGGTGGCAGTTTGCTGCCCAGTACAGTGAATGACCATGAAGAAACATGCATCCATTATTCTGCCCATAGCTACTTTCACAATAATGAAGAAAATGGCACAAACATCAACAAACAAGGAAATAAAAGAAAAGCTGCAGGACTTTAATTTGATGTTTCAAATGTAATGTATGTATTCTATTGTATTCTAGAGACAGAATATTTAACTTTATATAACTTTATAACAGATTATAACTCCCTTTTAAATCTACTGGCAAACTCTCGTTTTGGTTAGAGGAGGACTATAAGAAACAAAAACAATAACAACAAACATGTCTTGGGAGGACAAATGCATCAACACAGATCTGGTTTAGTCGTTTTGTATTTTCCATTAGTGTTTAGTTTTATATTAATGTCAAATTTGATTTAAATGTCTGTTTGCTGTGGTGACGATCACACCAGTGACCAATGTGACGCTACTCAGAATTGCCCTGGTTTGGGGCGTTAAGTGTAAACTGTACTGCTGGATGATCTGGTCCCATTCATCACCAGAGGATTTCTTTACCGCTTCGCTCTCACTGCTGCACTGATCAAAAGATCAACATTGATTGAACATTCATTGATTTCCATTTTTATTTTAGTTATTTCTGGTGGCAGATTGTAGTCCTAGTCTAGTCTGTTATTTATGGGATTTTTTTATTATATTTTTTTCATACCGGTAGTAATTTTTGTTTTGTACCCAATATTAATCTTTGCCACCGCCTGTCTCGTCCCAGCAGGTCTAACCTTTCCTTTATCCTACTTTTACATTGATGGCATTTAGCCCTCTAAGTGGCCCACTCACCAGCAATCTGCTTAAACCAACTGGGTCACTTGCAACTAATGAGGAAATGAGATCAACGCAGGGTGATCCAATTCCCTGGGCGTGGGATCAAACCATAACATAACATTCTCCCTTTTCTTCCCATACCCTGTTTCACTATACACACACACATACTACCACTCCTTCTTCTGTTCGCTCTGCTTGTGCTCTTTCTCTTTAGACATGGATATGTTTTAGGCATATGATACAACTGTACCATTTCAAGTTTCACTCAATTCCATCTCTCATCACGGCAAGGACCTTTTAACATTTAACATTTAACATTTTTACCTTTTAAACGTTACGTAGAGCAATAAGCAATACGTAGATTCCCCCTTGTGAAGTGAGGAATGGAGGCGAGAGAGTAAAGTGAAAGGATTGGTTTTGTATAAACAACAGTATTGGATAGTCAACGATTTACCAGTAGATTTGAGATGAGATTCAGCCTATCTCCCCCTTCTTCCTTCTTTGTTTTGGGCTGGGCCACAGGCATACCACCCCACTGCCCCGGGCTGCCAGTTTAACATTTTGAAGTGCGCATGCTTGGAGGCGTGGCCGCAACCGCCGTGGTTAGGGACACCTCGTCTTGTTGAAGAAACAGCAGCATTGAGCTTAGAGCTGTTTGGTAATGCTCCAAGCAGATTAGGATGCCTACTGCATGCTTGCGGGGGATTGGGCACATGAGCACAGAGTCCAACAATACAGCAGGACAGATTACCTTTGCACAGTGGCACAACGCTGACCAGAACTACAAGGACGTCTTATGGGCCACAAGCATCCATTAACACACATGCAACCCTTTCCAGATAAACAGCACATGCCTACAACGCACACACACACACACACACACACACACACACACACTAGCGCGCATGCCTACAGAAACAGACACAACACAAATACACTAATATCCTGCACAAACCATTACCCAAGCACTTGATCCTGATCATCTGTGTTGATCTCCTTTGTATGTACAGGGGTCACACTACTTTAACAACACATACTATCCACAAAGATAATTGTTTGCACATTCATACACTCACACTAACCAGACATAATCTGCTTTGGTCCTTAATATGTGGCTGTAATGGTGTTATGGAGTCACGTAAAGGCGCAAAGTTCAAAACCGCAGACACCCTCATGTTGCTGGGTAGATTCTCTGTGGCCCAACCATTCCTTAGTTTGTCTAATGGGTGAAAACAAAATTTAACATTTCTAAATTGCTCTTCTCCAACAGTGAGGCAGGCTTGCAGTAAATATTGCGACTTTGTAAACTGAGTCTGTACATGGACATTGCGCTGCCATACCTACAGTAGACTGTGACAGGATCCTCGGTGTGTAACACTAGAACACCAGTGCTCTGCTTGCTGCTGCTACCGATCCTCCTCACTGCTTACGAACAGAGTGCTGATGGTTTTTTATCCTTGCACCTGGTTCTAAATCAGTTCCTGATTGGACAGCTAGAATGAAACCTACCTAGCAGAATAGAATAGAATAGACTCTGGACCCCAAGGACCAGAGGACCAAGGACTATGGCAAAGAATGAGGTGAAACACAAATCTCATACAATTTCTACAAATTCTTAGACTGGCTTATGTGATTTATCCTCATCTGGTCTGCTCAGGGAAAAATAAACCCAGAGCCAATGGTTATGTTGTCCTCCATTTTCCCAAGACCTTTCCTGCCAGCAATGCTATTGCAGGGTTATAATGCTACAGCTTCCTATGAAAGGAATTGGTTTGGGTTGCTATTGACTACCAACATAAATGTAGTGTACAATTGACTGCAAAATGATCACACAAGTCACACACACATACATGCACGCACACACTAGTCACATGTGCTGTACTTGTGAAACCTCTATCTACATGTCCAGATAGAGTGGGTCTGGCCCAGGCTAAGGGCCTGTGGTCCCAGAGGGCCGGCGAGGGTCTCAGGGCCCCAGTGGTTGAGAATAGCTAGGTGATCTATATTCATTGGCCAGCTTTGGAGAGACCTGCTGTCATGGCCTCCCCACCCCCCACAGCAGACCAGACCACAGGACCTGAGTGTGTGTGTGTGTGTGTGTGTGTGTGTGTGTGTGTGTGTGTGTGTGTGTGTGTGTGTGTGTCTGTCTGTGGCATGTGTGTGTATGTGCTCCTCATGGCACTAATGTAGTCTGACAGAGATGAATGGTCCTGGACCACACGGTTTCAGCAAAGAGGGATCCACAGAGCATATAGAGGAGAGAGTCATCTGCATAAAAAGAGTCGGGAAACAGAGAACATAGAGGAGAGAATGAGGAAGGACTGCAGGAGAGGAGAGACATAAACTGGAGGAAGAGAGGGTGGTGGGGGGTGGATTGGATGAAGGTGTTGAGCTGGCATGGGCTGGGCCTGGAGAGAAGGTAAGGGGGTGGGGGGGGTGGGGTGATTAAGACGAGAGGATGATGACAAAACCGAAAGAGGAAAAAGAAAGTGAGGAAGTGAGAGTCTATAAGGTATGCATAGGAAGAGAGGAAACAAATAAGCAGCGCTGGAAATGGGAGGATAATGCAAGGGAGTGAGGAGGAGAGAGAGAAGGTACAGGAGGGAAGTGATGGAGAAGGGGTGCTGGTCCCATTAATGTTAATCAAACAGGCCTGACAGATCCTAATGAAGGCTTCATGAGGATGACTATTCTCCCCATGCTCAGTATCACATAGTCACACCCTGGGGTGGCTGGCATCGGTGACAGAAGTGTTCATCTCCAGCTCCTCTCCCACACCCATTCCTCAATAGACTGCGCTCCCATTGTATATTCCCTGTATACAATATGGAGGATAAGATCGGTGTCAAACTGGCAAAGCAGGTCAGGCTAGGAGATTACCGCTGAAATGAGCTTGTATGTTTGTCATCATATACAACATGGGCATGGAGCGACAAGCGTGCGGTACAGTACTCCAACCTCTCGGGATCCATGCTTATTCGATGCAGCCTGTCAAGTGACAAATCAACAACTTTCAGCAGCTGTGTGTACTAAATACGCCTCACCTAGCCTTTTCTGAGATGGCTTTCTTTGCATGTGATTCTTATAGAGATGCTAAACAACTGTAACATACTACGTGGGCTGCTTCCACCTGTCAGGATCTGTGAAGTATCTGTCTTACATCCTGAAGGAAGAGAGATGGAAGCTGACAACCACCGGTGGTTGGCATGGCAGCCATTTGAGCTGATGAGCCAGCAGGATGTACATTATAGCCAACATGGGAGGGATGGAGCAGGACATGTGTGTATCTGTATGTATTCCTTTGTGTCACATTGTGTGTGTCTGTGTGTGAGGGGGTTGATCATTGTTTTTTTTCCAGTATCTGGTAGATTGACTCTCATAAACAGGAAAGTGCTTGCATGAATCCCATGCGCGTTATGGCCATGATAATGTGACGGCTGTGTTTTACTGTGGACATGCACACTTAAAGCCCTTCGTTCCCTTTCTGCAGGGCGTCTGTGATGGCAGCACTGATGTGTTTACGTGCCATATGCACCATGCTGGTTCCCATTATGGACCGAGCGCCCCTTCTTCCCTTCCTCCTCCGCTCACTGCGATTAACAGCACTATCCTGTCAGACTAATGAACACGGCAGAAAGCGGAGAAAGGGAAACAAGTGAGAGAATAAAGAGAGAGGGGGGAGGTTGTGAAAGAGAGGCAAAATGAGAAGGAGATTGCGAGATATACGGAGGGATATTAATCAGGAAATTAAGTGAAGGCGGGGGGGGCGGGGCAGTAGAAGAAGATGAGGATACAGGAAGAGGAGTGAATGGAGGGAATGTCAGTCAGCCCTCAGATTGTTTACTAGGACAGCAGGGGGGGAACATTGTGTTGTATGGAAAGGCCATGTTGCCAAATGTGCACGTCAGAAGGCTATCGAGGTGATAGCATACAAATGAAACAAATAAACAACAAATCACAAATGAGGCAGGAGAGGATGATGGGGAGAGGGAGTCAACACGTAGGCCCAAACCGTTTTGCCCCTAGACCCCAGAAGAAGAGAGTATTGTTTTATGGCCTATACTGCAGGTGGGGACAAACCTCATATACTCATTATTATAAAGTCTATCATACTGTCAAAATAACTGAGAATTTAAACTCTTCCTCACTTTACTGGGGACCTCGGAGGGTCCCTAACTAACTCCCTCCACCAAGCTGAATCATTGCTGTACTTTGTCACTTCCCACCACAGGCCCTTTTTAGCCCCCATTGTCTAAATTCCCCTCAACCTCATCTTCATGTAGACACATTTATTGTATACTACTTTACACATAATGAAATCATACATAAAAAAAATGATACATTCTTAGTCATCCTATCCCGGTGAGGTTTGATGGAAGATAGAATATTCCCTTCCCTCTTATAACTCCTCACAGAAGTTCTCCATGCTGCAGTCGCCTCCTCGGGAGAAACAGAGCTGCTGTTATTGAATCTAACGCCACTGCAGATGTTGTGCTTCTGCACTCTGCAGTAAATGAGAGAGAACCAGGGAAAGATGATAATGATGGACCCGGTAAATGCCAAACCAGTAAATGCTTATTGGTACAGCAAATGAATGCATGTACGATGTCACATTGGAGCACTTCAAGAATTAATGTTCATGAATGATGATCAGTAACAATTCCATCAACTCGTTAATAAATCATTTACTGCCGCTTCTCCGTCTCTGGGCTAGATTAGTGGGGGGAAATTCGTAGGATGAGGAGGGTGGATGATGGAGGTTGCTATGGCAACACTAATGACACCCACCCCCTCTGTCTATGTGTGTTGGCCCGCTCCTCAAGACAGTATGTAATTGCGGAGCGGCTTTCCACGGCTGGTAGTCCAAACATTTATGGATAACTCCAGGTTTAACCCAGGATGTTAGTCTGTGTGGGCGCCAGTGTGTGTTTGATGTCTCAAGGGGAAAATTCCACCCTGAGACACAGTGAGAGTTTTTTTTTTTTTAACAGTTACGATTGTGATCTTGAGCAAGTCACTGCCCAAAGCTTCAGGTGAAAGGCTCCAATATGGGAGGAACCCCATCAATCAACAGCAAATGGGGAAAACAATTTTGTAGACACTGTGAGAGTGCCAAGGTTTTTTGATTCAGGACAGTTTGTGCTACAATAACACAAAAAAAGGTTATTTAGGGGTTAAAAGCTGAAACAAGTCAATATCCAGGTAGACAAACTTGATTACAGTATTTGAAATTGAGTTGTTTATGTTTGTTTTCACTTGACTGAAATAACTGATGTAAAAAAAAATGGGGCATTCTTGCTTTTAGAAGTGATGCGTTGAGGTAATGTGGTTTAAAAGATCTCCCTCTGTTAATCCACATGAGCCAAAAGCCACGTGTGTTATATTTCCACTATATATTTCTGCTTGTTTCATTTTGTGCATGTAAACACATCTTGGTACCACTTTGCAAAAAACTCCCCCTAAATGTCAAGTCGTTGCCGTCTGCCTGCGTATCCTCGCTCTCTCTAGAGGGAGAACGCTGACAGGCTACTGAGACAACCGGGCTCGCTAGCAAATTGTTTTTGAGCTGAGATTTTCTTTTTTTTTTTGCGAGCTCTACGAGGCTTTTCAACCGCATTATCTTCCTGGGTGAGCGAGTGACGGGCACTGCCGACAGAGAGAGAGAGAGAGAGAGAGAGAGAGAGAGAGAGAGAGAGAGAGAGAGAGAGAGAGAGAGAGAGAGAGAGAGAGAGAGAGAGAGAGAGAGAGAGAGAGAGAGAGAGAGAGAGAGAGAGAGAGTCGGGGCTTGGCTCACATCCCACGGCCCTCTGGGATGAAATGACTGAGGAGACTGGGCTGAGGCTTAGACCCATAGGCTGATTACTGATTACCGCAGTATTGCTGAGTATGCTAAAGCACATAGGCTCAAAGTGGGCTGGGTCACTATGATTAGAGAGGAGGGGTGGGGGGGGGGGGGGGGGGTGGATTGGAGAGGGAAGGAGGGGACAGGGCCATTGAGACCCCAGCAGGAGAAAGAACTGCTGAGCTGGACCAAGTAAAGCCATTACAGCCTCCTCTCCTAACTCTCTGTTCCCCAGCCTTTCCCTACGCTCCCACACAGGAAAACTCCCGGGTAACTGTCCACTCTCCAGGGGCAATGCACCATGGGAAGGAACTGAACAACCGCACGCAAATACTACGTCAATGCGGGCGTTAGGAAAAAGGTGCTCGGGAGATTCTGCGCGCATGCACGTCGGAGTTAACAGTGTCAATCACAGAGGCAGCGCTTGACCCCTTTTAAGATATCGGATGGGGGAGAAAAAAAAAAGCAGCGGAAGAGCCCTTTAGCGTGTAAGGTCATAGAGTCTGCTCTTAAGGGGAAGAGGCTTGACACACGATGAAGAAATATAAACTGGAAATGTGCTTTCGTGGAGAAACCGGCCAAAAAATGCTGAGTCCACCTTAATCCAAGGTGCGTATGTGTGCAAAGAATCGTGTTGTAGATTATTAAATCTGTTTGCGTTTATGTGTGTGCATTTTTATGTGTCTGTGTGTGTGTGTGTGTGTGTGTGTGTGTGTGTGCGTGTGTGTGTTTTCATCTGTCCCCCTTGGGTAGCTCATGATTTTATTGCCCGTCGACTTATTGCCACAGTGTAACTGTCCAATCGCTGAGGGTGAGACGATAATGAAGTTGGCTTTTATCGGTTTAACAGTCAAAGTCAAGAGGCCACTTTTCCAGCTTCAGGATGTATAGGTGTGTGTGTGTGTGTGTGTGTGTGTGTGTGTGTGTGTGTGTGTGTGTGTGTGTGTGCATGTGAGTGTGAGAAGGAACAAGAGAGAGAGAGCGAGAGAGAGAGAGAGAGAGAGAGAGGTTGTATTTTTTTCATGTATTGTTTTGCAGGGATATAGGCTTGCAAGTGTACACACACACCACACACACACACACACACACACACACACACACACACACACACACACACACACACACACACATCAGAAGCCAAAAGAAGGAATTCAAAGATGGTGAAAATGCACAACCGTTCGGGAGTGTGCCACAACACCGGGTCACATGACCAGGGCCTCACTCAGTCAATAATTATTAATGCTGCAGCTATGAAATGATGATTACACTCGCAGCATTTTGAAAGCATTACACCGAGTCACACAAAGCATGAGTTGATGTTTTTTTTTTTTCATCTTCTAATCAATTCCACGGAGCACTTTGAGTCATTGTGCTAATTCTGTCATGGATCTATCATCCACACACGTCTGTTGTACTTATCTGGGGAAAACTGATACTGCTGCACGTACATTAACACGGAAGAGAGACGCTCCTCGTCCTTTCACCCACTATCTGTGTACTTTCTCAAATCCCAAGTGACACATAGGTTGCAAGCCACGGCATATTCACCCTCCTGCCTGTCAATCACACACACAGACCCAGACAGACCCAGACACACACACACACACACACACACACACACACACGCAGACACAACCAGTATCGCTGCCAGGCAGGGTGGAATTATGAGATACGTGCTTCAACTTGCTCGACCACATTCCCCGGAAACCATGGCAACCCAGCAAGGTATATCTGGAACGTATGGTGTGTTTACTTGCCTTTAATGGTCTCCAGTGCCCGTCAGCAGCAGAGTCCGACCACGCCGGCCCTGCCTACAGCCACTCCACCTCTTTCACAAGCTGAATAGGATCAAGCCTGCATGGCAACAATCTCTTTTTCTCTTTTGTGGCTCTCTGGGATCCTTCTAAGAAACCAGGAGGGCATAAAACGCATTCACACACACACACACACACACACACACACACACACACACACACACAAGCTCTCTCTCTCTCTCACTCTCGCTCTCTCTCTGTTACAACCCCACATACAGCTGCAGAACGCGGTGGTCTCGTGGGAATGGAAGGGTAAGTGCAGTGCAACCTCAGACCGACCCCTCGCCGGAGCGAAGGAACATGCATGCATACGTACGCACGCACACGTGCATGTACACACACACACACACACACACACACACACACACACACACACGTACGTTGAAGAGGCGCTCATGCATCATGCTTTACAGAGGTTAAAAATCCAACATTATCATTACCAACTCTATCCTTAACCCTTTCCGGTAAGTGTGCTGTGACGCCAGGCGGGTTATTTTGCCCCCCCCCCCCCCCCCTCTGAATGCGGTACAGTTGAATTCCTGAGCAGGGCTTTGGGTCGAGGACAGCTAAGGGTCAGTTTACACATCTCTCTCTCTCTCTCTCTCTCTCTCTCTGACTCTTCAATTATTCATCCGCTGTAACATCCTCTCCTGCTGCCAACCAATCCACACAAGCCAAGAATGGGGGAGAGGAGGCTTGGTGGGGGGAGGAGGGGGGGGGGGGGAAACTTGGGAGCACCGAAAGAGCTGATGCATCCAGAGAAGCTGCCATTCACACTCGCTGGGGGCTCCATTATCTTCCGGAGGTATCGGACACGGAAGTATCTGATTGCGCGGGGGCACGGGCCGTAGACGTGCGCGCACGCGAGCACGTACACGTGTACACTCGTTACGTACAGCGATTTAAGTGGAATGTGCACACACACACACACACACACCCAAGGACGCTTTCACTGAACAATGCTCCAATAATTGCCGCGTGAGCATTAGCATGGGAAGGGTGTGTTGAATGCCGGGTCGGGCGAAGGTCTTAGGTTATTAGAGCCTACGGGAGCCCTTCCTGTACTAACAGATGTACGCTCATTTTATATGTCAGTGAAATACAGAATTAACGCTTGCCGAGTTTAGCCCGTGGAAAATGGAGCATATTGTTGTGAGGGTCTGAACAAACAGCCTAATCACCGCTCTTCCCCTGAGTGCCGACTGACCTCCTTCCCATAATGCACTTTGATGGCTTCAGGGTAAAGGGTGTAGCTCTGTGCCACAAGGGAGCGTTACTGCCCTTTAACCCCCTGCCCTCACCTTTCTTGTATTCCTCTCTTCTAAAGAGTAAAACAGTGAGGGGGGCAATGGAGAACAGTGGAGGGAAAGAAAATGAGAGATGTACATAATGAAAGAAAGAAAAATACAGCAATGTATAGAAAAAAGACAGTGGCGAGGGAGAGAGAGAGAGAGAGAGAGAGAGAGAGAGAGAGAGAGAGAGAGGCAGGCAGATCAAATTCTGTCCAATTACAGCAGTAGCTGAGGCGTGAAGCAGAGTGGTTTGGGGAAGGAGAGGAGAGGAGAAGTCGACTGGGTGTGATGAGGAAAAGGAGGTTGGAAGGAAAAATGTGAATTAACAACAGAAGGAACCATGGGAGCTGGTGGTGGGGTGAAGAGGCTGATTTAAAGGAGTGAGAAAATGATGGTATGGTGAGAAAGAGGGGGCAGAAGAGATGAGAAACAACCTAAAAATATAGGGGACATGAGAGAAACCAAGCGGAGAGGAAGTCAGCAGTGTATTGCAGCTAATGATGAAGCTACATCTCTAATCGGTGCCACCTCATTTTATCACTGAAAAAATAGAAGTTACATTTTATGAATGAAATTTATGTCATCAGTAAAAGTGTGCAGCCGAACACACCTGTAAGTCTATCTATATACCTCCAATGGAACACGTAAGGTGTAATACTTACTTGTAATACCCCTTTAAAAACTTCAAGGAACTTTTAATTGTAAAGTCTGATAATTGGAGCAAAAGGGAAGAATTTAAACATAATACATACATAATAAATATTGACAATAAAAATGTATTTGTTTGGCTGGAGTTGTTCACCACCTCTGGCTCTGTGTAAAACATTGTATGTCCACAAGTCACTTAAAACAAATCTCACGTTTTGTGTGGATTTGTCTGCAACTTTTTCTGCAACATTGCTGAATGAGGCCCCTGGATTTTCAAAATAAAAGCTGCTCCTGATTTTTTTTGATGATAAACAAAACATTGATCTGGGGTCACTTCAAAGCTAAATAAATAAAACCATGTGATGAATGTGTCAACTTGTCCAATCACGTTATTGGAGAACCTTTATGTTTCACTGTATGTCGGCCAATGACCAATAATTAAATTGTTGTCTTTCATAGAAGACATATACTGTATATGTGTGCTCGTGTCTGTGCATGTCTGAGATCAGTGTTGCAGTGTATTTATGTGTTTGCTGTGATTAACACTCTAAGTCAGGCAGTGAATGATAAATTAGGAGCAAGTTATAATTCACTCACCACCAAAAGGGAATTATAATAATGCAAAAATAATCATGCACACACACACACACACACACACACACACACACAAACACACACAAGTGCACACACGCATGCACACAGAGATAAACAAATTAGTGCAAAGGGGAGGAGATTAGAGAGCAAATGAGTTTACTCATACACCATGACACTGATTACTCTTCTAGACAAATACCTTTCCCCTCATGACATCCGTCCTGTTTATGACTTGAATGCACATCTCATTACAGAGGACAAACAAGACGAGGAGCAGCGGATAACCTCGTACGTAGAGGACTCCCCTGTACCGTGAAAGAGTTTGATACTTAAACTGGTATTCTTTGACGTCTTGGTGAGTCGTTGCTGTGCTTGGGAGAACTGACTTGATTTTAAAGATGGCACCAAGCTGAGTTAGCCTCTTACAGACAGAAGGTAGGATTCATTCAGACAGTAGGATAGATCATATATTCGATGACAAACTTGATGTGAAGAGTAACTCAGACTTCCTGTCCCTGGGCCAGATCAAAGGGAATATAAACACATAAAAAATTACTCTGAAAAACACAGTATCAACAAAACAGCACAAACGCAATTCTGAGTGAACAAAAAAAACAAAAAAACAGAGACTGTACCAAGAAACAGGTCAGCCAGACTTTAATTCTGATTTCTCCCTGAAATGGGATAATGACGATAATGAGTTTGATTACCGAAATGGACGTCTCGGAGCACAATAATCTAAACTGCCCGTCACAAAGAGCAAAAAAGGATCTGTGCAATTTTTTTGTGCGCCTGTGTGTCACAGCTTACAGTACTTCTCTGTAAATGAGCTGGCATTAGCATGCTCTGAAAGGAGCAGAGCCGGGGTTGAAGGGAGCAGGTGAAAATCACACTTTGAATCATTTCCCCTCCCGGTCCCTGCCATTGTTCCTGTCCTCACACATGGCAGAGGCAGAGAGAAAGGATCCTATTATCCCGGCCCAAGCCTGTTCTCCTCGTTTATCGTTTAAAGAGGGGGAAGAGAGGGGGAATATTCTGATGGAAAGCAGGGCCTCTGTGGCAGGCTAGCAGTTGTGTGCCAGCTGAAAAGACTCTGTGGGCTGAAGCTGCGGCGGTGCCCACCACCTGCCGAGTCCTTTCTCCTCCATCTCTCTTTCTCTCTCGGCGCTCTTTCTCTCCCTTTCACCATCAAGCGCTCGGTGACTCAGCAGACCAGGCTCAATTCAGGCTGAGGCCTCATGAAGTAAAGTGAAAAGAAGTGGTACAGAAGGGGGGGAAAAAAAAAAAAAAGACAGAAAAGATTAATTTCTTGAGTGGGAGGAAGAAAAGGGGGAAAAGAAGTATGCGCTGGGCAGATACATAGGTACTGTATTTGGTTTTGTATTGAAAGAAGGGGCTGCTATAGGAGCCTAAGCTGCACCTGGCTCTGGATTTTGAAGTGGTTTCCATGGATGTTGAAAAAGGAAGTAACATTTATCAAACCCTCCCCCACAAACTCGCATCGCTTTTGGTCAAGACCACACAATTTCAGCAGTGGAACCATCACAAGTTGCTCTGTTATTTGTGTGGCGTGTGTGTGTGTGTGTGTGTGTGTGTCATACAGAGCATGGGCAGGAGGCTCATTTACTTGCGCGGTGTGTGTTTTGGCCTTGTGTTCTTCCCTTACCTTCTGCAGAGACCTTGGACATCCTCCCGTTGCTCCATACAGAAAACCCACTGAATTTAAGATCAAGCCCAAACATGTAATGATGCTCTGAGTCTACTCAGCCCCCATCAATACTGATGGGTTATTGATGAAGGAGTGAGTAAATCCATGTACCGCACCATCACAAGACCAGGCCTGTCAGAGAAAAATCTCTGATACTGGTAAAAGCAAGGTGCTGTCATATACATGGCAACAAAAAAAAAATCAATGAAATCACCACACAAATGGAGATATATACATCGCCTGCAGCATTGCACTTTCGTGCCAAGACAAGTGTCTCCCCAGTGGGGCAGAATCCACTACCCTGCTCCCAGAGGACGAACGAGGAGGAGGAGGAGAGCATGCTGAACTAGATGGATGGAGGGAAAGCAGCGGTAGAGAGACAAGGATGCAACTGTGACAGGAGAAGTGCTGGAGTGTGGGATGAAGAGGGCAGAGCTTCGTTTCCCCCGGTCTCTCGCTGCTCTACCAGGAGGACGATCTGATGACGGCTATGAAGACAACCTGGAGCTTCCAGGCATTAATTCAACACGGTGTAAATAATTGATGTGCAGCACAACATTGAAGACATATGCACGCATGATCAGAATGCATAAAATCTACTTGTGGGTGATCCACTCTCTCACGGGGGGGGTGAGAGAGAGTGGATCACCCACAAGTAGATTTTATGCATTCTGATCATCTTCAGCTTCAACCATCTGGCCTGGAGGAAAGCGCTATACCGGCTTGATTGAGCTGCAGGCCATCTTTCTCACTCTCCGGGCCACTTTGGACCCAGAGAAGACCTTCTGCCTTCAGTTTTCTGTCCATGAAGAGAAAGGGCTGCCACCGTAGCCTGGAGAGTCAGATGACAAACCGGCTCGATCACTTCTCAGTGGCAATGAACCTGGTGTACACCCACTCAACGTTCATCACAGAACAGGTAGCAGGTTTATCTAATGGCAACAGGTAAATGCATTGTGGATACATTATTCATGTTGGCTACAGGCTCTCTCTCGCTCTACACTGAACTGGAAATGCCCCTTAAAAAGTAGAGAGAGAACAGTCATCAAGATGGAGACCAGTCCATCTGCTCAACGTCACGGCTACAGTTAACAGATTGTAGACAAGACGGTCATCTGGCTTTGCAGATAAAAGGTGTGTGTGTGTGTGTGTGTGTGTGTGTGTGTACGTGGGTGTATACATCTTCTAACCAGACGTTGTCCATCTCCTCGCCCACCCTGGGCAGGCCAGGCATCCCTCGTCCACATTCCTCAGATTGCAGTAGGCCAGCCCCGGACGAGCCGAGGCAAGCCCGGACCCACCTGGGCAGACCCTGGTAAATTCCACTCATTCTCATGGACCCACTGGGATAATGAAAGCGGGAGAGAAGTGGGGGCACGAGACCATTCGAGGAATTTCTCCATTTTCTCTTTCCCCCGGATTTGAATCAAATTGCTCTGAAATGTTGACGTTCCTGTTCTCGAGGGCCAAAAAAACCCCCACTCGACATGAATGACCCCCCCCCCCCCCTGGCAAATAGGCACTCCTGGTCTTTGCTATTGGGTAACGTCCCACCCTGTACCCACCCACCCCCCCCCCCCCTCTGCTCTCACTATTGTGTTTGCCTGGCGCTGATGTTAAGGGACGAGGGGTTGGGGGAGGGCAGGATAGGACTATCGACACCAGTCATTGTTTCCCAGCGACCCCATTCAGGGTCATTTAGCATGTGACACCTCCAGGGGCACGGCGCATTGCTAATGGCACAGAGGAGCCATAAACGTGCCAGCGCCCTCCTCTCCGACCTGAGCCGGGAAGATGAGGAACAAGATGAGGGGGAGGTGGTGGTGGTGGCGGCAGAGGGAACATGAGATGATGGACTAGAAATTAGGGGCAGTAAAAAAGGGAGTGCAACACACACTGAGCGAATATTGAGCAAGGGAACTGGAGATTGGAGAAAGAACTTGTGTACTCAAAAGTCTTCCTCATCCACCTACCTAGGGGCGTGAGCTATGCAAGTCTGTGTTTACCGTGCGGGATGGACCAGCCCCGTAGCCCTCAGCTATAGCCACACCTTACCTGGGCATTAAAACCTACTTCAGAGAGAGAGAGAGAGAGAGAGAGCGAGAGCGAGAGCGAGAGCGAGAGCGAGAGCGAGAGCGAGAGCGCGAGCGAGAGAGAGAGAGAGAGAGAGAGAGAGAGAGAGAGAGAGAGATTACGGGGGAGGGGGCTAGGTATACTAAAGGAGGGTGACTTGAGAGTGTGTACTGCTAATTCCTTGCTGCCAGTTTAGTCCATATACATGTTGGGCTCATATCTATTGTATGTTACTAAAACTAAAACATGTTGAATGCACATAAATAAACCCTCCACAATATCTGAAACAACATTAAAAAAAAGGGCGAGTGAGGGCTACCGGCTGGTCCGTCCCTTAGCTCATATAAAACCATCTATGAGCAGAACTACTTACAGAGGATATCGAACGCAAGAACAGACAGATTCATAACAGAAGACAAACAGCGCTAAGAAAAAGTCAAACACGGACTTGGTTTTCAATCAAGCTTTTAATGAAAAGATCATAAAATAACAGTTTATTTTTCCTCACTGCTGTACATTAAGACTGCAAGGTTGTGAGTGCTGAGGTCAGCTGTATTACACTTTTATGACACTTTGAATTCGTGAGCCCCCATCGCTGTGCGCGGTGACGGCTCTGACCTGAATACGAGCTCTCTGAGTGGAGAATAAAAAGAGAGCCCAGCCTGGGTGCTGCCACTCGCCAAAAGGGTGGGGGTGTGGGTGGGTGTCACAGAGTCACCTTTAATACCAGAAGGTGTGTGAAAGAAAACTTGTGAGGTCTTGTGTTTTAAAGTCTAAAAGCAGACAGCCAACTGCGGCATCTGCGGTTGCGTGTGTGTGTGTGTGCAACATGCATGCCAGCAAAAAAAAAAGTGGATCTGGGTGTGTACACCTTTGCATGTGAAGTGTGTTTGCAAAGGGGGGGAGGAGGGGGGGGGGGGGGCTTGTCATACCCTTAATTATTTATCAGCAAAGACCCTACACGTCCATCCCAGAGCCTCTCAGCCCGCGGATCCTGATACATTATTGAGAGGCTGTTCACGGAGAAAACGGACCGGAGAGAAGCCTGATACACCCCCCACTTCATGGACAGCTCCTGTAATCAACTTTTCAAGTACTAGTTTAGCAGCTAATCGCGTCTTTCCGTCAACATAGTGCGCACTACAAAAAAGTGACACCGGTGCAGTTAGAAAATTCATAAAACAGATGTGAGAAAAGATTACAGGAAAATACGCCGTGACAAACAATATTCCCAAAAAAAAAAGTATGTTTTGGTAACAGCCGGACGGTTAAAAAAAAAAAAAAAGCATAAAAAGGTGAGATGTAATGGCAAGTTAGCATATTGCTGTAAATACTGAAACGTTTTGAGGTAATTTGGTGTTTTTATATTGTCGTCACTTCTGCACAACGTCACTGGAGGTACAGTAAATACTCGTGTGAGGAGGTGAAATGCCGTCACCTGTGCAACAACAGGAATGACAGAGGTTCAAAGGGGCCGAGCGGTGGGCGAGGTGCCACTAAGATAAAGCGAGGGACAGTAAAGCTTAGACGGGGTTCAACAGCCTCCTCGTGTCTGAAGCAACGCAAAAACGGGAGGCCGTCTGAAAACTAGCTTTGGTTTTAGTCTGCCGAGGTAAGGAGGAGCATCTCCGTGATAACTGGACAGACCAGCCCCTCTGCGGTAGATCAAGCCTGGAGAGGATGGCAGGGCGTCAGAGGTTACAGGGTAATAGCAACCGCACAGGGTGTAACAATAATAATACCCCCCAAAAAAATAAAAAATAAAAATCAGATGGAAACGTAAGTCTCTTGGTTGTTTCCTGCTTTGTATATTGTTTTTTAAAGCTTTTGTAACACTGCATAATGATATGATATCTCAACGAACACACAGCAACAACGATGAGGTAAGAGAGAGAAAGAGTAAACTGTCAGTTAATGTGAACCGATATGAGAGTGCCCGGGTCTTCCCAGAGGCTTTGAAAAACATACAAAGTGCACTTAGTAAAGCTATCTCACCCCACGTTTCTAAAACCCTCCAATGTAGACCGAAAAGAGAGACACGAAAAACAAAAGTCAAGTACAAAAAAAAAAAAAAAGATGGAAGTAGTGGCAAGTGGTTTAAGACAAGAAATGTAACAATAGCAGTCAGAGAAGGAGAGAGGTGATGATTATGTGCAGGTTTCTGGTGTGTGAGCGGGTTTTTAAAATGGCGGTAGCGTGGCAACACCCAGGGAGAGCATGTTTGAGAAGATACAGTAGCCTCCATTCTCCACAGGCAGGTCACAATGTCCTGCCTGCGTCCACAGACACACACAAGGGGTCAAAGTTCAATTCCCCCTAGTGTGCAGTCATTCAGTGAGAACCCAAGAACACATGGGCACAAACACCCATAGTGAATTACATGAAACGAAAAAAAAACCCTACAGACTGTCTGTTATAACTGAGAAAGAAGATATTAAATGCCATAAACCATTTTCTTTGAGTCTCTGTGACGAAAAAAAATAAAATCAGTTCTCCCCCCAAAAAGAGTCACCTTCACAGATTGTGGTTAATGGCTATGTTTTGTGTCTCATTTTTGATTCTCAGCTTGAAATCCTCAAAACGAAAACAAAACAAAACAAAAAAAAGGGGGTCCTGCCGCCACCTCAGTCTCACACACTGAGCGAATTCTTTAGAGAGGTGAGGGCAGGACCGGAAATAAATACATTCATCACTGACAACAATAGACATTTGATAAAAAAGAACACTGTCAATAAGTGTTTGCACCAACTTTGTATGAGGCCCGGCCAGCCAGAGGTTTGTGCTGCTTTTACACACAGAACACAGGCAGCTAAAAAAAAAAAATTCATAAAAAGCAGATAAATGACATGAACATTCACAGTTAAGACGACCAGATAAACCTGTTTACATGCAGTTAACAAATCAAGGCTACTTTCTCCAGATAGGTTTCAGCGACTCGACCGCCAGCATCAAAAAAAAAAAAAAAAAAAAAAGGTACCATGAAAGTCTACTGAAATAACACAAACCCTTCAAGCATCACGCACCCACTCCCACATATTAAAGAGACCCACGCAGCAGAGATAGTCCTCAAGTGCATTTGGGTAAACACAGAGACGCAACATCGAGCCAAAGACCTTAACAATGCCTTTTGATTAATATGTCAAGGACGCATTGCCCGCCCCCACCTCTGCTGCCCCATCTGAAGACAGGCCAGAGGGCAGGGGGGACTGGGGGCGCAGGGTCACCCCAAAGCCAGCTGGCAGAGGGGGGGCGCCCCTAAACGACACACCCCTCCCCCTAATTGAATATGCAGCAGTGCGCCGCATGTTTGACGCTTTGCTTTTGTTTTGGCAGCAACCTCTGTGGAAAAGCATTTTAAAAAAAAAAAAACCACACACAAAACCACCTCTCTGACTGGCCGAGCCTCGGCTGAGGTCTGTAAAACTGTAAAAGTTTATGTAAACAATGAGATAAATACATATGTTTCTTTTTTTAGAGCCACACACGGTTCCATAATCATTCAAATGTGCTTTGGTTTAAAAAATAGTTTGTGGATTTGGGTATGAGCTTTTTTTCTTCTTAGTTCTTTGTACAACTTTGCAACTATTTCTGAACATATTGTGTTACTAACTAAAATGTAGACTTGTTTGGAGCTGCCTCGCCTTTGTCAAGGCTCTTTGTGTTAGTTGAAAAAGTACCCCCCTTTTTGTCTTAAATATGAAACTAGTGTTTTGCTTTTCCCATGATTAAAATACAGAGAAATCGATACAATACTATGTCTTACAAATGTAGCTGAGAGTCCTGCATTCATAGATACAGAACAATCCCTGAAGTATTTGAGTAGTAGTAGTAGTAGTAGTAGTAGTAGTAGTAGTAGTATGGTCACAGTTTGGAGTTCGTAGTTTTCTTCTTTATGTCGAACAAGCGAGTATTCGACTGCAGCTGCAAAGTCTTTTGCAGAGATGGCTAGAGATCTTGTTGTACAAAAACACCTTTTGCATGACAGACATTACGCTGTACTGCAGTAAGTGCTGACAAGTACAATAACGTTTAAAGGCAATGCATTGTGGACTCCCTCTTAAGCTAGAAGAGATCACAAGCAAAATGGATCAGGCGATAAATAACATGTTGGGGGTGGGGATCCATAAATGTACCATGCAATCAGTAAGCAGTAACTGCTTTAGCGCAAGACACAAACATCCAACATAACCACGTAAAAACTCTGGGAGTCCAGGACGCAGGTACCTTAAAACGGTAGTGATGCTTGTGTAACTGTAGCTGCATCCCTATGATAAACATTTCACAGACCATAACATGAGGACGAAGGAGGAATAAAAATCAAAGACAGTTAAAACCAACATAATAGAGGAATGCCTATACCAAAAACTTGTAGTGAAGGTTCATGCTCCACAGCGTCACTGTTAAGAGTCTAGATACACTGGACAGGTTTCAGTGGAACCCAGTGATAACAGAGGGACCAAAACCAAAACGTACAGTTGCTGATGTTTTGGTAAAGCTTTAGAGGTGATCAAATAATGAACTACTGGGTGATATAAAAGGTTATACAATCAGAAAGATGGATGCTGCAGGAGACCGATGAGTTGTCCAGCTGTCCAGTGCATCTCTGCTTCTCCCTTCTTGTTACAAGTTTTCATAAGTCTGGCTCAAAAAACTAACAAGCAAACTTGAACTTCACATTAAAATTCTGATTATAACTCCTATCTTTTTTTCTTTTTCTTTTTTTTGGTCTGAACAGAACACATACAATGTCATCAAGTCCTGTTTTTAAAGTCAAGGAATATAAAGTGATAAGGACTCTGGATACAAACAAAAGAGGAAAAAAAAAAAAAAAAAAAACATATTCAGGGAACATGTTTTAAACTTTACCAATTTCTTTAGGTGGTAAAGTTTACATTATACCAGCCCACCAATCAGCACAAGCTTTCCTTGCAAACCACACAAGAACGCTCCTCAGTCTCAGAGTCATTGGTCAAAATTCCATCAAAACTGTGGATCTCTTTGTCTGGACTTAGAATATAATTCATAATTTGTTTTTTTGTTTTTTTGTTTTACAGCAAAAAGAAAATCAAAAGTGAAATAATTTAGTATGCTATATATCTTAAGTACATCTTTTTAATAACTTTGGTTATGAACTTGTCTAGCAATGTTTGTTAGTCAGCTCTGTTCGCCTCAACATTCATAAGATCTTTGGAACACTGTACATCTAAACTAACTAACTAATTAACTAACTAACCAACTAACCAACTAACCAACCACTATTTGCTCCAGGCAGGAAGCTACAGTACATTTTGAGGTGGGGGCACATTGAGCAGGGCACCCCAAAAAAAGCTATCTTTGCGACAAATAAAAACAACAGCTAAAAAAAACAATGTTAATGTGTAAAATCTATGAGCATTAAAAACCTGTGTTGAGAGATGGGCAGGTTAAAGCATTAGGTGAAAAGTAACCGTAATCTACACACTTTTTACAATTAATTACATAGGAACTTTCAACTAATCAACATAGAGTTCGTAAGAGTAATCAGAGGTAGCGAGGTCACAAGCCTATATAAATAGACTTTTCTTTTTTCTGAGGGGAGGAAAGCTATACAGACAAAAAATAAACGTACCCACTGAACGTAACGCTCAGTCTACAACACCCGCTCCCTCCCCCCAATAAACTACCACCCACCCCAACCCCAAACCCCGCCCTCCCCCCTCCCCTCCCCAATCCGAAGACCTTCCAGTTTAAACATTCACTGAAACATTACAAGTTCTTTAAGTAAAACAAGTACCTCGAGGGGTTCCTCTTTCTTCCCAGGACTCGTTCCTGGGGAGCACTAGCAGGCAAAAATGAAAATGATCAGCCTCTCTATACCCCTATGAACAGCTGTAGAGAGGAGTGTTTGTCATCTGTAATAATAACTCAAATCTGATCCAATGTCACCCCACCCGGAAACCCCTTTCAAGACTTTCAGTTAAAGCATGGAGATGGTCCCAAACCCGGTTACCCCTCCCGTTACGTACAGATCTGCATCGTCAGAATGAAGGATATAAAGCTGTCTGGGTAAAAATAATCTTTCGTTGAATTATTGCCTGTAGTGTTTGCATGGGTTTTTGGTCAAAATAACATCGGGGCGCAGAGGGGATTCTGAAGTTATCCATTTGAGGATCAATCTAGAAAAACTCAAAAGACTTGACGCTCAAGAGAAGAAGAGGGGGGGGGACTGCTGAGGGGTATGAGGTGAGGGGGGCCTGACATTACACCAGTATCCACATTCACATTTAACAGACAATACAGACCAGAAGTCATGTGGAAAGAGACAGAGGAGTAAATTGTTCCTCCAGATCTCCTGAGAGGTGAGCAGACGCCACGCGATATAGACGACATGATCCTACCATCAACAAGATCCCACCATCACCAAGATCCCACTCTGGCCACTGGCTACATCATTTACTTAGCCGGGGGGGGGGGGGGGTTCATACACTGGAATCAATATGTAGAAATGTGTGTGTCTGCATGTGAATGTGTATATGTGTGCATTTCTTTGCTCGTGAGATGGAAAAAAAAAAAGGTAAAATAGAAAAAGGTTTTTTTTTCTATTCCCAGAGTTCTTTGGCTTGATGCGTTTCTAAGAGGGCGAGGTGTGCATTCTCAGGTGGCTGATGAGGTTGCGCTGCTGGGTGAATTTCCCCCCACATAGCTGGCATTCGTACGGCTTCTCCCCAGAGTGGACGCGCATGTGCTCCGTCAGACGGTACTGGCGTGTGAAGCGCATGCCGCACTCCTCGCATGCGAATGGCTTGAGGCCAAGGTGGCTGCGCATGTGGCGTGTCATGGTGCCCCTCTGGGTGAACATCTTGCCACAGATGTTGCAGGGGAAGGGCCTGGTCAGCCAGTGGCTCTTTTCGTGTTGTCTCAGCGTTGCCGGGTCTTTGTAGCTCTTACTGCAGACGGTGCACTTGAACGGACGCGTTTCAGAACCGCCGAAGCTGGAGGGACCTACGGGGGCAGAGAGGTCCTCCGCCTCCTCTTCATCTTCCTCTTTCACAAAGGTCCCTCCCTCCTCTTTGATGTAGAGCTCGTCCTCGGTGTGCGTCTCCACGTGAGCGTTGAGCTGCTCGGAGCTGGGGAAGCCCTTGCCGCAGGGGATGCACACATAGAGGTTGTCTCCGAACGCCGGCTCAAAACCTTCCTGGCGGTACACGTAGTTGGCGCTGTGGTGTCCCCGTCCTGTTCCTCCTCCACCTCCTCCGCTCTCTCCATCGCTTTGCCCGCTCTCATCGCTGTGGTCTTGGCCATTTTCTCCTCCCTCTTCCTCTTCTTTACACTGGAAGGACTGGTCAGAGGCGAAGCTGCTGCCACTGCCCCCTCCTACCCCACCGCTAGAGGAGCGACACTCTTTAGGACCCACTATCACCCCGTTAACCAGGGGCCTGTCGTGGTCCTCAGACTTCAGTCCTGATGCCTCTCTCTTAGGCCATTCCTTCTTGCGAGCGACCTGCCGGGACTTCTTGTGGGGTGGGGGGCCGTCAGGCTGGTTTTGGGTTTCTTCAGGGGCTTTGCAGGTTGGGTTGAGCTCCGTGGGCTCTGAGCCACAGGCGTCTCCGCCTGGCAGGGTTGTAGAGGAGTCGTCCAGCGAGGCACTGTTGGTTGTGGATACTGAGGCAGATTGAGGGGACTCTTGGGAGTTGCTGTGTGGGCTGAGGGCATCGGTGGCTGTGCCCGCAGAGGGAGGGCTCTTCTTGGAAAGGTCGAGTCCAAGGTCTGGCTCCCCAGCGCTTCCTCCACTGCTGAGATTACCATTACTGCTGCCGTTCCCCCCATTCCCATTCTTCCCAGAGCTGCCAACAAACATCTCATCATCTGAGAGCTTGTCCCGAAGGCCTTCATCTGGCTGTGGTTGGTCGGCATCAGAAGGAGTGGGAGGATAGTGGTTGTTAGGGCCAGCAGGGGTAGAGGAGGAAAGGCGCTGGTTGTTGAGGCGTAAGCGGCTAAGAGGACCTGGAGTGGAGGGTTTACCTGGCAAGGGTTTCCCACCATTGCGCTTGAGCTTCTTTCTGCACAGAGCAGCGAGGTCATGGAGCTGGAGGTAGCTGGCTGCGGTTAAGAGGGCACTGAAGTTCTGCTCGCTGCTCTGGTCCGACGAGGACAGGAGCTTCCCAGTGTAGATGAAGTCCAAGACCTGTCTGAACACAGAGGGGTTAACCATCTCTGTGTCCAGGTTAATGAGGTTATCGTGGAGAACCAGAGATTTGAAGTAGATGCTGCTAGCTGCCAGGATGTTCTTGTGGGCACGGAAGAGCGCATTCTCCACCACAATGATGACATCGCACAGGAAGCCCTTGGCTCTCTGCTGGTTGAGTTGCAGCAGCAGTTGTTTGGCATGATTTGGCAGTTCCATTTCCACCTTCCTTCTTTCCTTCTCTCTCTCTCTTCCTACACGAGCACCACCTGAAGCTGGGAGAAAAAGAGAAACAGTGGTAGGTTGGCAACAGTGGTAACTGTAGGTTATATTGACATTGCAGACAAATTAATTATTTAAACCATATTTGCTTGAAAGGTTTATCTGCTAGAATACAGAAAGAAACTCAGAAACTCAGAAGAACAGTGGCCTTCAAGAGAAGGCCGAGTGTGTTTCCCCACTAAGTAAGGCTTGAGTACATTACAGGCTTAAAACATAAATCTATAGAGTGTTAGTGCCAGCACGTGCCTGACAGATCCAGCATCACTTAAGATGCATGTGTTATGAATCCTGGTGAGAGTACATCCATGTAAGCTTTTAGCCCCCATAGGAAAATTAGCGAACACAGCACAGCATGCCACATAATCACATGGTAGCTGGGAAACAGCAACCTTTCCCTCCCTCTCCTCTTCCTTTTCAACAGATTGCTACACCACATGTATCAAGTTCTAAATTGTACACCATGCCAATGTTCTGGCACAAAAGCCAAAAGGGGTGGATAAGAAGAATGGGTGAAATAACTACTTCTTCCCTATCTCCATGGCGTAACTCTAGTTTCGGTGGGGTGCCCTCTTTGGAAGCTCAGCTCACGCTCGTCTCCATTAGGTCATGGTAATGTCAGCCCTGCCCCATTGTCTAGGGGGTGGGGGTCGGTGGCACTGCAGGGCCGGGGGGAGGGATTAGGTGACACCTGAGCAGGTAAAACTACACAGGAGCTGGGGCAAAAGAAGGGGGAGAGGGTGTGGCTCTGAGACAGCAACAGCACCACCTGATCCTGCGGAGAGGCCCTCAGTTATGGAATTAGGACAGGTAAACCTCATTCACCGTTTCACTACATATTGAGTACATATTACATCCCTTTGTACTTGAAGCCACAAACTTTGTAAAGAACTATAATGCAAGGTATGACGAAGCAATATCTATAGCTATGTCTAATGGTAACACTAGTTATGTGGTTTGGCTGGAGCAGTGGTGTCTGTCCCCGACTCATGTTTTACACGTTCTTAAAGCCTTGGACGTGCTGGTATAGCGTATTACAGGAGATTATACTGTAATGCAGAGAGATGATTCACTCAAGCCAGGAATACATGTGAAAATGTATCATTTCAACCCAGCGCCAAACTACAGATTGACTGAGTTATCTTTCATAACACACAGTAGGAGACATTTGAGTGATTCCTAAACGAAGCCCGAGCACTGAGAATGTATGTGAACAAACAGCGGAAGTTAGTTTATATAAAACCCTTCTGGAATAAGATCATTGAGCAACCAGGCCAAAGCTCATTCTAAAACCACAGATCCCAAAGCAGTCTGCACAGGCAGGCACAACAACAGTTTTACAATATCTTTAGATTATATATCAACTAGTGCAAGAACAATTGAATGTGAGGTTTGGATGGATGAGTATATTAGTACATTTACTGTGGAACCGTCTGCTTCTTCAAGGAATCAGGACAAAAAAACGAGACTGCATCGACATCGCAGCCCATCAGCTACTCCTTGTGAAAGCATTCAATTATAACAGAGTTACTGCAAATCTAACTTGAAACCTAACAGATGCTTTGGTCAAGGTCTAAAAATCTCAACGCAGATCCAAGATGACACGATATAGAAAACAATCTGTGAAGTCTGGCTGACGAGGACAATGAAACATGGCGACAATACTACACACATCATGCAGGAACATAAAAGGTAAACATCAACTAATGATGGCTGGCTGATGGATCACAACAGGCTCTGCTCATATAGCCGGGCTGGCTGATACAATCAGCTGGGGTGATCATTACTCTCAGGTCCAGGTCTGGGCTTGCCTCCTTTGCTTTGACACTTCTACCCACGGTCTTCCCCTCCCCCTCTCCTTTCTCGGCTTCTCTTGTCCTTTCTCCCCCCCCCACCCACTATCCTCCCACCCTCACCAGCCTGTTATGGGGCATACAGAGAACAGCGAAACACATCCCTGTGCCTAACGCGAGTCATGATGAGCTCCTCTATGATACATAACCCAGATCAGCTGCAGCTAAATGCAGGGTGTGCTACAAGGGTGAACAACAGCACTCAGGCCTACTGGCAGCAAGGCAGATGAGAACTGGTAGAGCAAGAGGGGCTTCTGCTATGATGCCAGCCAGGAAGCCATATATCAGTCAAGACTCACACACACACACACACACACACACACACACACACACACACACACACACACACCTCTGTGGGCTTTATGAGGGATTCAAGAGGCTTTTTCAGCAGACCAATGTAAAAGGGGGCTGGGCTCGGAGTAGAGAAGCCAGCTCAGGAGAAGAAGAAAAAAAAAAAAAAAAAAAAAAGCCTCCCCCACCCCCTCCTCTTCTCATCCCTCGCTCTCTCTCCTCTCCTCCCCCCACCCCCCCCATCGCCCACACGGCTACCCTCTCCCCCTGGCCCCTCCTGTGCTGTGCCGGCTGGATTCCAGGGAGCTGCTAATGGATTATGGCTGATCTATATGCAGCTAGGGTGGGACACGTGTAGGCCCAGCTCCCCCTACCACTGGTGCTGCCCAGGAAAACAGGCTTAATACCACAGAGGACAGACAGGCCTGCACCACCACGGCAGCCCGGTGAGCTCATGGTACCTCTTGGCACATTGTACGGACATTTTCCAATAGCATGTGTAGGCCATCACGCTACAACCTCCAACGCTAAAAGTACCACCGCTTGAAGTAAACTGAGATCTTCAAATCGCAATTAAGGTCAGCGATGGATGAACGACTAAAAACAGTGAGAATCACATGCCAGCTGCCAGAACTACATTCAACTTAGCAGGTTAAACTGAGTGCAGTATTTCTATAAGGCTGGATTCTTGTATTGTAAGTTCTTTGCAAGAGCTGGTCTGGCTTGGCAGGAGGGGTGAGAGATGGTGAGCTGGCTGGTCAGGGGGCCATAATGAATTATTGACACCGGAGAAACAAGAAATTCTCAGGCCAAATATGGCACCACATACCAACCAAGGCCAGCTCTGGGCCTGGACCGGGGTAGATGTTGCCATTAAGCACAGGCACAGGCAGGATCGGCTTACCTTGCCCGCGGTGTTAACCTTTTCAAAAACTGACCGTGGCTTAATGATAGAGGAGGCAACCTCATTTTTTTAACAACACAGCGCCCTGCTACTTAAGTCTCAAACTACTTTCATGAGCAGACAGTGACAGCGATGTTTACACGGACGTGCCTAAATGATCAGGAAAGCATGCCGGGTGTGTTGACTCGAGGACTGGAAAGTGGTAAGGCTTCACGTCGCCCCCAGCACTTCATTAGCGCGAGCCTCATGCTAAATTAAACAGGTTACACTAGAGATCCGGGTGATCTGGTTTGACTTCATTTACCGCTTCCTGTCTTTGTATCCCTTTCCTCCAAAAAGGAGTCTGGAAATTAAACAACGCGCTAGTAAACCTATCTTTGGGAGGAGTCAGCGTTCATGCGGCGAAGGCGACGGCGGTGGGGTTGCGGTACTAATCTGCTGAACAGGGGGGGGGGGGGACGGAGAGCCAGGAGACGGGGCAGAGGTGAGGCAAAGTCCAGTGGCGCAATAACTAGTAAAGAACACACACCCTGCCAGTGAGTAAGGTCTACTGCCGACGACCACAGGAAAACCCAACTGAGCAGGATTTTGAAAACGTATCCCAACCAAGTCTTTATTGCGGGGTGATCTCTCACGCCAATTCCTTTGAACCACATACAATACTGCCCCTTTTCAGGCTGTGCAGACGGTCACATTGTGCGGGAGAAAGATGTGCAGGTAAGGCATGTTTGAAGTAGACAGAGGAAAGGAGCCTATCATGTACGCAAGTAAAGGCCCTGCTGAGTCTGTACACACACACACACACACACACACAAAGTGTGAGCTGGTTGGCAGAGGGAGCGGGGGAGGGGTTAGGGGGATGGTACAAAGCCAGTTTGAAATGCAAACACCTAGCAACCAGCTCAGAGCCATTTCAACATGGCTGCAGGGTTGTTGCATGGGCAAAGTTGACTGTGTTCTAGTCATGGGTAGTACAATGAGTGACTACAATGAGTGAGTGCTCTCTTGAGTGAAGGGCTAGCCTACAACACAGCCTGGAGATGAACTAGAATACCTGAGCTTTTCGCCGGTCCGTTCTATGAGTTGCTCTATACCTGCCTGAATGAAGTATCGCCCTTTTACTGTAGTAACACCATGAATGTATTCAGAATTTTATTACAATAACAAGTATATAAATATATATATATATATAAATATATATATATATATATATATATATATATATATTTTTTAATCTGAAGCTAAGCAGTTAGTGAAAACATCAGCATTAAAGAGATACTTTGACATTGAATTGTGGTCATTTCTCTTCGCCACTCGCACATTGTGAGAAAATGTTCCTACATTTGTTTTGTAGTTTGTCTAAAATGGCTTGTTGTCTTCACCAACCTTCCTGTTAATAAAGCTGCAAGCTCTTCACTAAGTGTGTTGTTTCAATGAAGGATGTCAATTATGTTGATGAGCCATTTTAGAAAAAATAAAAATAAAATTACAGAAACTTTTGTCTGTTAAAGAGAAATGATCAGATTCAAAATGTAAAAGTTATCCATTTAAAACTATCTAGATTTTCAAATATGCCATACTTATATCCACCTCTACTCGTTAACACCATTTCTCAAAGTAGGGCCAGTGATATATCTGGAGCATCTGGACATTGATCTAATACTGGGCAGAAGCAGAAGCAGAAGTCCTGCTGTAAAACGGCTCAAAACAGTGAGTAGGACAAAAGGTAAAGGCTGATCTGTCCGGTCGAGGAAATGAAAAATTCTACCTAATTGTTGGATATGAATGCTGGTGAACAGGTGCAGTGACCCTAGCGGTGCATGGCTGAGGTGGGAGGCATCATTTACTGTACCCCTGCCGCAGTCCGGGTGGAACCCTTCCAATTAAGAGTAATTTTCCATTGGGCAGGTCAGCCATGTTGAACACAAACACAGTCCTGCCCAGGGTGCAGCGGAATGAAAAGAGCCCTGTCCATTTCATCACAGGGGGGGGCCTTTAGTTGCCATGTACCCCAGATGTGCCAGTGCTGTACAGCTAGAGAAGAAAAGGCAAGACTCACACATACACACACACACACACACACACACTAAGGCAAGACTTCCACACATATACATGCACGCACGCTCAGATACGTGCACACCTCAAACTGTAATCAAAACCACGGATCTTCAACATTTTTTCTCTGTGATTTTGTGAGCATGTAATGGTCTCTAATGTCTAGATATTATATTAGATATTATAGATATTGTCTAGATAACTACTAGTCAAGTACTACTTCTTTTAGGATCTTCTTATGGCAGGGTATTATCATCAATCAAGACAGTCATAATCTGTATTAGTAGAATTAATAGTAATAATTTCTTCCCCCCAAAGTTTTTGCCTCAGTTAGTTGTTTGTCTGCCAGCTTGTCAGCAGGATATCTCTAAGTGGACAGACAGGCCTTAGGCAAAGGAGCAATGGGTTAGATTCCAGTGGTGATCTGAGATCTGCGATTTCTGCCATTAGACAAATATTGTTTTATAACCACAACTACGGAGCTAATGGAGATAGATATTTTACTCCAAATCCTATGGGGACGTTTCCATGACCAAGAAATCAAACGAATTAATGAAGCGATAAGAATGATGCCTTGGGTGTAACAACAACAAGCTGTGCTCTCCGAGTGCCTACTAGTTTGTACTTTCTACATCTCGACCAACCAGCAGGATGTGAATGAGTAAGTGCTATGGTGTGCATGTCATCCACCGGTAATACTAGACCCTCAGGGCACAGCCAAGTCTAGAGGGGGTGACAGGTATACAGGTTTACTCCCTTATTCATGCAAACATATCATAACCACACAAACCCCTATATCTTCATGAGGATGGTCAATGCAGTGGCCCGACATGGGGGCAGCCCCCTCCCCTTTAACCCTTTAAAAACAGGCCGTGGCCAGGCACCATGTTCACAGCATGACTAGGGAAAAGGTTACCAAAAAGCACCCACACATACAAACTGGGTGTTTGTTTCTATGTTAACACATGACAGATACGACAGAGTGAACTCTGAAGATAAACGCGGGACAGTGACCCACATGACCAGGTGCCTTACGCTCTATTTAAGGACAGAGGGCATGTTGGGTAAAGATCCTATATGGTCCAACTTTTACAGAGCTGCCAACCCCACCCCCACCACCACCCCCCCTTACACCTCCCACCTTTAAACACTGCACACCCTTCTGGCTATCAGCGCTACATTCCAAGGACTGTTTCTTCTCCTTAAAGAAGAACAACAACCCTGCCCTGAGGAGGTTTAGCCACTGAACAAACCAAACGGCCCTGGAACAAACAGGACAGAGCAGATGGATCTATATGGATACACCAGGCCAGCACAATCCATAAGTCCTAGTCCAACATGTCAGCAGAACATATAGCCTAAGTACCCTTCTTACGGCATGTGCTGTCTCCACACACCACTGTAAGCCATCACAATGTACACAGGATATTGTGTATGTGTGTATGTGTAAGGGGAAAGAAAAAGGGGGGGGGGGGGGGGGGGGTGAGGCAAGACTAACCAGCCGATCATGAGGATCATGAGGCACACACACCAGCCTAAGATTACCCTCCGGGCCTGACTTGGCAGTTCATAGTAATCATTCAAACTGGTTACGTTGATTAGCTGGTGGTTATTCTAAAAATAAAAAAAAAGGCCCAAACCAACTTCTTCATCACCTATAGATCAAATGTACATCCAGTAACAGCTACAACATCCAGATGGGCAGGCTCAGCTATGAAATGCCAAGTGAGCGCGCTGTTGAGGATATTACATTTGGAGGAAACAATTTCTCTAAAAATAAAAAATAAAAAAGGACCACATGAAAAATGTGCTGCCAGATTTCAAGGTTTATTGCTGTTACAGAGGCAGCACTGTGGCCATTAAATATTTAGGCAGTATTTTAGTAAGAGCCCTGTTCCAGCTTTACAAGCCTCGTATTTTGTAGAATTGTATTTGTTTGGCCATTTTTAGGCTGGCAGACTCCTAGACTACACTGTAGGGAGGTGGAAATGGACAAACCGAGTCCCATATCTTTAGATTGTCACAAAACCCCTAGAAAGACATTTTCCCCCAAAACACAAGTGTCATCTCGCTGACCTTCATGCAACAAAAAGGCCTACTTAACACGAGGCTACAAATGACTCAGTTCCTGAATCATAAGGATGTATTCTATATGCAAAAGATAATAAGTAACTTTGTGTGACCAAGATACTAACAGGCTCATCAAAACCACATTTGTCACGGATGGAGCAGGATAAAAAAAAAAACAGGCAAAACATTGACTAACCTACTTCAGAGCTCTTACTACTACAAAAGGCAAGCAGCGCTGGCTTCTTCTGCTAGTACTTGAATACTTTAGCATAAAAAGTGACCCACTTTTAAGTCAATTCTTGAAAAATTTGTGCTAATTTTTTATGGAGAGTACGTTGCCTTCATCTCAAAATATAGCAGAAAATAATGGGTCAGGGATGTCCGATCAAAAGCACATTTTCTGAGTCACAATATTTCTTGATTGGAAATAAGCAATCTACTTCACAGACTTCATACTGGAAACGCTTATGGAATTGAAATGTCATTTGCTTACACCAAAACAACAACCAGTGGAGGGGACCCACATTACTGACATTCCTGTGCCTTATTATCTCCATGCCCCTTGGTACTTTAACAACACTAATCACCTGAGGAGGAGAACCACCCTCACACCTGAGCACATACTGATCTCAGAACATGCAGCCTTTGATATCCTTACTAGTGCATACAGCCTGGATTTGAATTTGATAAACCACACATCGAATTTATTGGGATTAGGATTTAAATTGGCACTCTGATGAAGACACAACAACAACAACAACAAAAAAGAGCCAGATCAACTGTGTGGTCAACTATTATGCAACACTGTTTCTGGTATAGCAAACCAGTTTTGGGTCACAATGTAACGTTACACCCACACTGAAGCCGATCACAAAGATGGTCGATTGTAGCAGTGGAAGTATGCAGTACCTATGTAGTAATAAATACAGCCCCCTCTTGCACCGGTAGCCGTCATGTTTACACGACAACATTGTTATGATCCATACGGCCAAGCTTGCTAAATAATTTCCCGAGCAGCCCATCCACAGGACCAGGGTAGCTTAACCTACATATAAACAATGCAGGCTATAGGTGTCGACTGAAAGGAGATCCCTGTAACTATCAACACGATCAGGCGAAATCCCGTGTGTGAAATCCATACAATCAGCCCTGCTTAACCGATCAAATGAACCCACCGCTACTTTAATTAAATCACTATAATTTGTTTTGATAATATGACAGCGAGCGATTAGAGGTAAACATTTTGCGCAGTATCCTCCACTGTGGCAAATAAAAAAGACCGGAAAAAAAACGCTTTTTCGGTTGTGCTAGAAGAACGACAAAACGGGGTGAAATCGGTGGTGAAACATTTCAGCGTTTTCTTGCAAGTGCTACGACGAACCGAGGTGGCTCCTTTCTTTCGCCTAATGTGCTTTGCCAGCCTGGTTCTCCGGAGCATTATCTGGCAAGAGTCCTGTGGGGCATCTCCTCAATGCACGATATATAAAACGACACAAGCGCTTGCAAACTAATAATTTGCGGTTTTGAGCACGGGGCCTGTGTAGACCCGTTCAAATAAAAGTGGGATTTCGAGGCTTGTCAAGCAGGCTGGTAGAGCCACAACAGCCACCAACGGAGCCCCTTTTTTTGTTGGCACGCTGTGGGGGAAAAAAAAAACCCCCACGGTAACACCGAAAATCCTTGCGATCCTTTCAGCCACCGAGGAAAAACGATCCGCTCGAAAAAGACGCTAAACCTGCCATATTGTGCAATTATCAGTAACGTTAAAGAGGAATGATTTCTTTTAAATACCTTATTACATTGGTAGGAGCGTTCTCAGTTTACCATCCTCTTGCTCATCTCACAGCCTTCGGGACGCCATGTTGCAAGCTTATGACGTTAGGCTTCCTCACCCCTGACCCATATTTGAATAGAAACCAGCCCAGAAAACATCATCACTCTCTGGGAGGGTTTGGCCAGTTTCTCAGCGCAGGAGCCTTGCCAACTCTACCGACTGGGTGTCAGATGTGGGAAGGGGATGTATTCTGTGTTTAGACTTTAGGTTTAGGCCCACTGCCAACACGACTCATCCGTGGCCCTACTGCTGAATTCAGGGCTGCACTGCAAAAAAAAAAAGTTCACCATAAAGTCATTTAGTTTAATGTTCGGTCGTAAACGCTTATTTCCCTTGAAGATTAAGTCATTAATTAAGTGAGGTCATTTAGATTTCAATGCATTTTCACCTGAATTTTCCAGAAACAAATGAATATGTTGAAAGAAGGCGGAATAAGGTTGCTCACTGGAAAATTACATTGATGTAAGACATTTTTTTGAAAAAGTTGATTTGCAATGGATATAAGCGAAATTATATCACCCACTGGCAGATTTTTAAGACTCAGTGCCACATCACATGACATAACTTGTTAAGATGGACATTTTTTGCAGTGTAGGCCGTTTCTCTTCACCCCCAAGAACCTGCACTATAGGCTATGTATTTTGTATAATGTAATGTGTTTAATTAACGCTTCTATTGCAAATGACTAACCTCCATCACGATGACTAACAGCAATAGTCATGCTCATTCAGAATATGCACAATTATGAAGGGGGAAAAAACATTCCTGTGAAGTTGGACTTAAGATCTTTGTTGAAAACTGAGTCTCCAAATTTGCAATTGGGATAATGAAGGTCTGGAAATATGTCTCTAGTCTGCATCCATCCATACCATACCTGTTTTGACAGTTTTCAGTAAGACAGCGCCTTTCTTAGATGTTTGCTGAGACAAGAGGGCACATTATGCTTGTCTATGAGAAGTGTAAAGTCCGTTTGGGGACCAGTACAATCACAGTTATTTTAAAGCTCTTCTGTTGACCAGATGAGTCGGCGGCATCAACAGAGAGAAGCAGACTGCTTGTGTATCACAAAGTGGGCACCAGATGTGCGGAAGTGTGGAAATCTGGAGGCTCCTCCTCCCTGTTCAAAGATAGCCCATTGCCCTGCACCAATCCAAGCAGTCTAATTATGGTATAGCTTTATTGATAGGTTTAACAGTGTAGCATTTGTTGGATCAATGTAAATGTGGATGAAAGCTTAATGCCATGATGACTGTTTTGGTAGTGTTTTATTAACCTAATTTTCCATTGGCTCAAATATGAGGCTCTAACGCGCTGCAGAAACACAGGTTGATCCGGTCAGTGGTGGGCTATAGACTTTATAAGCATATATATCAGTTTCACCTTCCAGGCGTTATGCGTATGCTTTACATTCTACCGATACCTGAAGGAGCCATACGTTAGGCTACATGGCGCTGTGCCAAAGTACTCTCCTGACACTCCGTGGTGGCCGTGAACACTGCATCCTCCGAGATTACATTTAACAGCAGTGAGGAGGCGCTCTGCATCTCGACCAAGGAGGGGTGAGTTTCCCAGCGCTAAGTATGTTTTTGAAGACATTCTTCAAGACATAGGTGAAATTCACGAGTGTTTCCCGAAACGTGTCGCAACTCACGTATAGTAGGCTACGTGAAATCTCTCGTTCGTTCACTATGACCTGGTGCTAGTCGTAAGATGTAAAAGTATATATTTGCAGGTGGCGTGTAGAGATCCTTTACTACAGGCACAGATCGCTGTTTAACCTGCACTCCACAACATGTCAAAAGCATCAACTGCATTATCGGCCCCAGATTTATATAAGCTATAAACTCGACCTTGTTGATGTAAGCACGGACCTAAACTTCAGGTGAACCTCTTTTTATAGGCTACAGGACTCTTTTAGTTTCACTGGATAATTATATGGCAGGATTTTCACATTTAGGTTGATGAGCAAGTCATAGTTGAAGTTAAATTATGTTGGACAAAGTGCAATTTTTTGGCATGTTTCTTTAGATGAATTCAGTCGAACTTAGTTGTGTCATCACGTATATTATCAGTTGACCTTTTAGCAGTACACTGTAAAATATGATAGCCCCATTAAGTTATGTGAACTTATTTCTCCTCTTTAATTCCACTTGTCATGACAAGTTTGGGATATTGAACTCAAGTTTATAAGTTTTCAAATGTTAAACTTGAAGTTATCCATTGATTTGACTAGTTGTGAGTTTTGTCCGGGTTGTCAACGTTCATTTAAGTCATGTCTGTAATTTATAAATTGAAAAAAGGGAAATGGGAATGCCTTTTGTTTCCCAGCATGCATTGGGAGAATGTTGACTTTGCCATTGTCTGTTGTTGTTCTTGTTCATGCAAATAATTCATGTTCAGGGAGATAATGTTTTGCAGGGATTTGTTCCTTTATGTTCTTTACTTTAGTTGGAAAGCTTGTTGGTTGGTGGTGGTTGACACCATGGGTGTGGTTCATAGTGGGGGAGCTGACTTGCCTACCATTTCATTTCAGATGTTGGTATCACAATTGTGGCTTGCTGCTATTAAAGCTGGCTGTGTAGTTGTGAGGCTACGTCACTCACAGATGACACACTAAAAACAGATTCAGGGTTAACTTAAAGCTGATTCTAGTGTGTCATCTGTGAGTGAAGTAACCTCAGCTCACCACACTATCAATGTGTACAAAAATCAATGTGTACAAAAATAAAGGTCTTTAGTTTAAGTATTGCATTCACTCACTCTTGACAAGATAAAGCAAGTTTTCTTGAATGGGTAATGTAACATAGTTAGTTGTTTTAACTCAGAGTATCAAGTTTAAACAACAAATGACCATTCGTTAAACAACTTATATGACTTAACTTTGTGAGTTGAAGCAAAGCTTATCTTCAAGTTGAGTTTACTCACGTTTTTAAGGCAGCAGGTGAACTTTCGTTTCTAAGTTTAACCTACTTGAAATTTATTACAGTGTACCTTTCTATGACCCTTGTCCTAAAACATTTCACACATTTGCCATAAATGTCAAAAGGGTTATTTATTTTACGTGCATACAATATTTTCACATATTACGTAAACTTGGAGTGCCCATGGTGGGATTGGATACCCCACCGCTGATGATAGTAATGCTGCGTGTTATCCATTACGCTACACATACAAGCACATTTCATTTTCTGACCTTCATATCATGTAATCAAATTGAATCAAATCAAATCAAACTTGTGCGATTTAAATATATGTCAAAATCGACATGCAACAGCAGGAAGTGCATTGTTGTGTAGATATGATTGAAAAGACGATATCAGCAAATCGATGATTCCTCTATCATATCATCATATCATATCTATATCCTATATGTTTGGAAGTATAAAATATCTCTCATGAATATGAATTATATTGAGTTGAGACTAGAGTTACGTTTCAGTTAACTACTTAACTAGTTAACTAGTTAACTTTCTTTGGTGAATGTATTTAAGCACCAAGGATAACAAATTACACATAGCTACTTAACATCATTTCGTTTCTATCGGTTCGATATTTTGGGAATAATTAACATGGCAAGAAATCCAAAATAAAATCATGAAAAAAGGAAGAAATCATTTCGTTCCTGTGTGATTTTAGGATATATTTAGCCTATAATACGAAATATCAAAATGTCATACACTCCTTAAAGCAACCAGTCCTGGGCAGTTGTTACGAGCATTTCAAACATAAATATCATAAACGAATCCCGAGCCTGATAAGATATCCAACTTTTCCTTAACCTTGGACAGTAAGCATTTGGCATTTACACATCAAGTGAGCTTGTTCGTTACCCGCCTGTAAATTATCCATAATTACGTGTTTAGGTTTTGGAGACCGGGTGTCTAAGGTCCTCTCAGTCCCGGATTCACGCTTAAGATAATAAAACAAAGGAATTAGATGCATGCATGATTGTTATACACAAATACACGATATTTAGTGCATATAAAACTGTTATTCTTGGACAAAAAAAACTGTGAAGCAGGATTGTGCAACATTGGAGAAAACAAATCACGCTTTCTAAATGGAATTTGGCCTCATTCTTGTTCAAAGCGCTGCGTAAAAATCTGCTGCTCTAAAAGAATCCATTATAAATACGTGGAAATCATCTTTTGGATACACCAATACGTTGACAAGATGTTATGCGTAGTCTACACCGTCACCCTCTTACCTCCGTATACAGCAGTGTCTCCAAACTTTGGTGAACAGCGTCGCCCTGAGCGCAGCGCACCCTCTAATATACAGAAGTGGGGTCAGGACAGCATTAACTCGGGGTAAAATGCGGAGAGGGTCGGTGCCTTCGTTTTTAAACGCATAACACATCGAACCAACAAAATTGCACACCATAATATGAATGAATATAGGCAACCATGCCCCTAAGAAAAACACAGCAACCACAATTATGAGATTCACCGACGAGCGCTTGCTCTCGCTCTCTTCTGACGGCTGCTCCCTTCGCAGCTGAAACCTGGCTATGAAAAACAGTCTGATGTTCAACCCTATCATTATTATCACTGTGAATATGTTTGCCACGAACGTACCCATGCCCGTAACTTGTTTGGCTACCCCGACTTTGACTAGATTGCTGACAGCCACCATGATGAAGGCATAGATCCAGTAGGCAAGGATGACAAGCAGGGTCCTGTTGCGGCTCATGCGCTGCGAGTAATGGAAAGGTGCTGTGACCGCATGGTACCTGTCTGCCTGGGCAGCGAGTATGGCCATGTAAGATAGCCCTAGAAATGTGGGTGCAATGTAATAGGTTCTCGTAGGGGAGTTGTAGTTGTCCCTCACATCGAGAACACCAACATAGTAATACGATACGCCTGAGCAAATGTCACTGAGACAGGTGCTCAGCATGTACATGAAGCGGTTCTCGCTGCGCAGCGCCTTGCTCAACAAAATGGAGAGAAACACCGACACGTTGAAGAAGATGATGGCTGCAGCCAGCGCGATGCTGAAGAGAAACACCAACACGTTGCCAGCGCTTGTAAGGGGCAACACAGGGGAGAGACCCACGCTGCTGTTACTCATCGGTGCAGAGGAAAGGCGTGTGCATCAGAAAGTGGCCACGTCTTCATTGCCCTCTTTAGACCAGACACAGACAGGAGTGCAGCGCTTTGACTCTAAACCTGTGGGGTTTTATGTCTGCTCTGACATCTGACTGGTGTAAGCAGAGGAGGGTTTACACAAAGACACGTCGACCTCAATTCCCATGGATTCCCAATTAACTAGCTCTTAGAGAAAAACATGAAATTCAGAGGCTTGAGAAGATATCAAAAATATAAGGTCACAATCTTCCTCACTGGAGGTGCAGATCGTTCTGATATTGTTAAATTAGCTCTGTTAGCTGTCTGTGGGCTTAAATTATATGATAGCTGTTATTTTGTCCACCTCCTTGATAATGTGGATGTCTGTGTCTTCTGCTTGTTGTCCAATTCACTTCAATTCACATCCACATCCATGGTGAAAGATAGGTATGGTGTGGCCTCCTTACTAATAACTGCTCATACATGCTCAATTCAGTTCCATACTACTACTACCACCACTACTACTAATATTAATCATAATAAACTTCATTTAAAGGCACTTTTCTGAAAACAGAGTTTACAAAGTGCTTAATGGGAAATAAGGCACAAAATGCTAACAGCAATACAAAAAGGACAACTACACAAGATTAAGAAGATGAAAAACAATTACTTGAAAGATTTACTGCCATTAACAAATCATCCAAACACTGTCAGTAGAATTTAATGTGGTAAAGTGGTACTATGTGGTACTAACTTATAAGTGTAGTAAACCCAGAATCTCCCCATTGCAGTACAACACACTTGTAGGAAGTGATGAGTGTTATTATCCTTTTGAAACAAGTGACACCTACTGAAACAAAAGTTTGAGACCATGGCTTTTAAAGACTAGATCCACTATAGATTTCAAGAACTTTACTTTTTTGTCACATACACATACAGGATGTACAATGAAATGAAAGTGGCAATAAAGGATTGTGCAAAAACACAGTAACAGTATTTACAATAAAAAGAAGCAACAATATTTACAGTAAAAAGAAGCAACACTATTTACAATAGATTAAGAATATAAATAAGGGATCTTAAAATATGTGAAAAATATATAAATATGTGTAGTTGCTATATGTATATCTATGTATATCTACACTATATGGCCAAAAGTCAGGGGACACCCCTACTAGTTATTGAGTTCAGGTGTTCCTCAGGGTTTGGGCTTGGCCCTTTAGTTCCAGTGAAGGATAATCTGAATGCTACAGGATACCAAGACATTTTAGACAATTGGACAATTGGGCACTTCCAACTTTGTGGCAACAGTTTGGGGAAGGCCCTTTGCTGTTCCAGCATGACTGAGCCCCTGTGCACAAAGCGAGGTCCATAAACACATGGTTAGACCAGTTGAGGAACTCGGCTGGCCTGCACAGAGCCCTGACCTCAACCCCATTGAACACCTTTGGGAGGAGTTAGAACGCCGATTGCGAGCCAGGCCTTCTCATCCAGCATCACTGCCTGACCGCACAAATGCTCTTTTGGCTGAATGGGCACAAATTCCCACAGACACTCCAAAAGCTTGTGGAAAGCCTTCCCAGAAGAGTCTGTAAAGGGAGGTCCAACTCCATATTAATGCCCATGGTTTTAGAATGGGATGTCCAGCAAGCTCATATAGGTTTGCCTGAATTTACGTGTCCTTTTTATTTTTATAAAAGGAATATCCTTATTATAATATAACATAATTTGGAGCACAGCCTTATTTCTAATTTTATTATTTTATTTTATTTGGCATATATAAATGGAGGAATATGATGACTGCCTCTTGGTCTGGACAGAAGGTTCAAATATCAAGTAAAGCACTTGGAATAAGAGAAAAAATTTGAAATATTTTTTTAGAAAGAAATTGGCTTGTGGGCCTCGACTCATTTCAGTGGGAAAAAGGTGGTCCTTCAGGTGCAAAAGGTTGAGAACCCCTGGCTTAGACCACAGACCCCTCATCTGATAAGATTTTAGGATCTCTAGCTGAGAGGATTTTTGTTGTTAGATGTGATTCAGAATAGAGTGGGGACAGTGAAACCTATCAATAAAATAACTATAGTCTCACCCATTCTTTCATTGTGTCTTGTGGAAATTAAGCTATTTCTGGGTCCCACAGAACCCCTGGACTTAAGGGTTCAAGGTGCAATCAGATCAGTTGAAGGGGCCCAACATCAGGGAATCAAGCAAAGTGTTATGGAGAGTAGGATGCACAGTGATTGGTGATCATCTTGTTTTCGCCATTACAAAAGCCCATGGGACCTGTTGTGTTGTGCTTAGGCCTCATTTACCTATCCTGTCCATATGTCTGACACGCGCCAACTCTAATTGTGGGCATTTCACTGATTTGAAGCCTCCGCTCCCTAGAGACCCATTAATGGGTTGCTTGAGCTTTGAGAAGTAGTACCATTCATCTATAAATACAATTAACGCGCCTGGTCTGGCGGAGCATCACCATGCTCTCCAACGCCACCGTTCCTCTCTCGGTGGACTTCGACACTCCCGAGGACTTCTTAATCTTCATCTTCCATATTCTGTTCGCCACATGTGCCGTGCTCGTCTCGGGCTCGGTGGTCGTCGGTATATTCAGCACCCGATCTCTGCGAGTCCAGAATCGCTTTATCTTCATGCTGAACACGAGCATTAGTGACACGCTGACCGGGTTTTCGGTCTACTACCTCGGCCTCTTTGACGTTCAGGAGGGCTATCCTTCGAGAAATGGAACATATTATATTTTGCCCTCATTTCTAGGCGTCAACGTGTTAACCTTCCTGTTTGCTCAGTTTGACCGCTATTTCGCAGTGTGTCATCCGTTCTTCTACAACCGTTTCATCACCAGATCTTTTGTCATTGGCGTTTGTGCGTTTTGCTGGATTTACACCTATTCTATCCTAACGGTGCAAAACATGGTGCCTATCTCAAAAGCGGCTCAAATAAACGCGTTTGGTGTAATGACTCTGCAGATTATAGTCCTCACCAAAGTGTTGATGACCATTAAATTGTATATCATAGCCAAAAGTCATCTGGTGCGAGACGCGCCCAGTACTGAGAGAGATAACAAGGAGTCACTCCGCATCATCGTGTTTGTGGTTATATGCTTCTTGGCATTGTGGTGTCCCTCCTTCGTCAATATCATTGTCAGGCAGTTGACTAGGAAAGGTCTTAAGTTTAGGAATGAAGCCACCAACGTGTTTGCCACCATGGCTCGTTTGAATGCGCTGGTCACCCCGACTCTCTACATCTGGGGCAGCCCGGCGCTGAGACTGGCCGTGTGGAGCACCGTGTGGCGGAGAGTGTGTCCCGCACGGAGGGCAAGGTGAGAGCAGTGTAATAAGCTTTTGCAGCGAGCATTTCACAGAGTTCAACGTTAACCCAAACGAGCGCAAAATGTTCACAATATGATGTTATTGCACAGTAAAACTACAACAGCTTTGGAAACGGATTTGAACTAATATCAGACAGACACTAAAGAGGGATGTGTCATTTTAACACATTTGTGTCACATATTTTGGAACTTTTCAACACAACGCACGCAGGGTTTTTTGCTCATCAAATTCCATGATTTTTCCAAGACTATTCCAACAATCTCCATTACCAATATTTGTCAGACTTTATGTTGCAAATGTCACATTTTTACAGTGAGTAGCTGATTTGAATGTTCCATGTCGTATTTCACTTAGGACCGATAATACTAATAATCAGGAAATGTCTGATTTGAGTTTTTACTCAAAGGGAAGTGGGTCAACAAGCAACCAAGCTTGACATTAAACATTTCACTGATTGTCAAAAACAGATTATCAAAAAATGTCCATAACTTTTCCAGGGCTGGAAAACTCAATTTTTGAATTCCGTGGAAACCCAGCAAGTTCTTCAACATATGTCATTATTAACATACGTGTTGAAATGTAACACAAATGTGTGTTGTCCAAAAGAAGACACGTATGTGTTAAAAATGGCACATCCCTTTAAGAGCAACTTTTATTTTGACACTATATTGACACGGGTTTTCAACGTCGATGCAGGCCGTTTAACTCAACGTCAAAATGTTTGCTGTGTCTAACAAAATCTCTCAGCTGTTAAGCAGACGGCCTCTCGCAGCTCACTGCTTTTATAAAACGATTCCAATCAAAATGAACACATGTTCAGACAATGTTTGATTTTTTAATTAATAATAATTATATGTTATATTTCAGCCTAGCTCTTGAACAGCATGTCTAGATAAACTGTTAACGAGCGATGTATATTCCTGCAATCATTTTGACGTTTGCAGGTTTAGCCTAAGTGAATCCAGATTTGATCTTGTATGTTTATCATTATAATGGAAAGCAACAAATCAAACCTAAATGAAACAAATTATCCCTGTAGAAAACTTGAACTGAATGTGTCAAAAAGGATTGAAAAAACGCATTGCTTCTTGTGTGCGCGCTTTTGATTACAGGAGTTGTTTTCTTTAAATGAACGATCTGAATGTTATAATGTAATATAAGCAAATTATCTCTCTCTCTCTCTCTCTCTCTTTCAGAATTGGCTTTAATCATAATGGATTGACGAACAAAGACTGAAACCAGCATGAACGAGGCACCGTTAAGTGAAGGGACAACGCCTCTCTGGACCGTCCTGATCACTGGTGATGCGAGAGCCGCCATTTCAAAATGGGCTGAGCAGCAAACCTTTCGGAGACTAATGTAGAAATTGGTCTTTGTTTCAATTACTCTTGTATTTAACGCACAAGTTACTCAATCATGGCATATACATTTTAGAATGTGTCAAAATGTAGTGTGAGAAATCAGGTTTGCTCAAGTCAAAGGTTTGATATGCGCTGCGCTGGCCAGTTTGGGGAGTTAGCCAGAATTATCAGTGTCAATGCCATATATTTTGATATAACGAGGTAGTGAAGGTGTAGTTCAAGGCTAACACACTCCCTCCAAGTCTGAATACTAATACTAATATAAGTAGTTAACCACCGTATCCGTCATCTCACCGAGATTCATTCATGCAGGACAATGCAACTGATGCTGTGGAGAGCAATCCAAAGGAACATTATTTTAGACATTACAACAAATTACGACTTTGTAATAAAGGTATATTTGTCATAACGCCTCAGAATAAAAGCAATCGAAAATTGAAAAAAAGTTTTGTAAATAACAGCCTCTATATATTTTTTAAATATGTTTAATATATATTTATATTTAATTAATATATTTAATATAGGCTATACGCTAATTTCTTGCGTTATTTAGCTTCTACAGAACTCATCTTCATCAAGGATGCCAGTCTTCGCATAAGAAAAGATAAGAAAAAAACTTAAGTTCTAGCAAATTAAAGTCTATGGGTCAGATGCTCTTATTTATATTATAATAATATTGAACAACAAACATCAGGCAGGCCTAACAAATTAAACAATATAAAACTGGCTTATCTAAATCTAAACCTGCCTTTTTTATAAAACAGCCAAATGTTCATTGTCGAATTTACAGTAATTTACAGGCATCAATTAGCCAGTGATTCCATAATAACAAGACAGCCGTTACATGAAACTGTAAAATGATTATACCGTAATGTTACTGTAATCCAGTGCCAACATTGCTGTCTATCTAACGGTGCTACTGAGAAACATACGGTAAATGCTATCGTATTCAGGCAAATTAGGCTCCTGTTAGCTGTGGATTGTAAGAAAAAATAAAACAAATACAAATTTAAACAATTTACTGTATAAAAGCAGAACATGTATTTATTAATTTGATGCTTAATATCATGCTAACAATGTATTAAAAATAGTCTGCAGGTTTTCACTCCAACCAAAGACTACAGCAGGTGATTTCACTGATTCGTCCCTCCTCACTGGTTGAAGGTGTAGGTGTTGAAGGTGTAGACACCGCTGACTTAAAGTGATTTACTTGTTTGCTTTACAAGTTATTGAAGATGGAAAAATGAAGATCCAAAGAATATCCAATACCAAGCTAATTTCCGGTCATGTACAACCCACATCTGAAATACAACAAGTTCACGCCAGTTCCCTGGGTTTTCGAAAGGCATTCTGGGAAATAAGCGGCAGGCAGGTTGAGGGAAAGTGAGTAGGCTACAATAAAAAACAAAAACCTCATCACAAAATAACTCCTGGAATGCATTAGACATCGCAGATCGATTAAATAAAACAACGTGAGAGTAGCCTATCTGAGGGTGTAATTTTCTTCAGAACCCCCCAAAACCCGTACATTGATTACATCTAATTGATAAAATAGTGCTACTCATACTGCATTAAATTTTATACCTGCACCTTTCAGATTAGATTACATATTAATCTCAGTAAGAGGCTCGAAAGGCAAATGTTTTTGGCTACGGGAGCATGACCCCTGGACCCCCCTGGCATGTCTGGGGAATTGGCCCTTTAAAGATAATTTTATGCTTCATTACATATATTTAGTATAGGCTACAGTATGATTTGAGCCTGTATCGTTTCAATCATATTGATTTATTTGTAGTATTTTTTAGAGTGAAATCCTGCAATGTAATTTGGTGAGGGATTGCGAACTCGTCTCATTGCCACGTCATCTTACTATACTATACTTACTATAAAATAGACCTGCTGCTCCAACATGCAGCTTTACAATGCTGCTCTTCAACACCACAGACACTCTGACTGGAGCTGTGCCTCTTTCAGTTGACTTCGACAGTCCTGTGGATTACCTCATCTTTATTTTCCAGATTTTATTCGCCACAGCTGTAGTTCTCATAGCCGGCACGGTAGCCATTGGTATCTTGGCCACAAAAGCTCTCCGCCTTCAAAATAGGTTCATTTTTATGTTGAACACCAGTATTTGTGATACGCTAGTTGGGATGTCAGTGTATTATCTGGGTCTGTTTGATGTCCAGGAGGGATATCCGTCCAGAAACGGGACTTATAATATTTTACCTTCACTTCTAGGGGTCAATATCATGACGTTTTTATTTGCACAGTTTGACCGATATTTTGCCGTTTGCTACCCATTTATTTACAGCCGCTTTATAACCAGACGGGTCATTATATCTTTAAATGTTTATTGTTGGTTTCATGTTTATGTTCAATTACTTGTTAGACATTTCTTGCCACTTACTAAAGCAATGCTGATGTACGCATTCAGCATTGTTAGTTTACAAATCATTGTGGTCACAAAAGTGGCCATGACAATTAAATTATATGTTGTTGCCAAGTACCAGCTTGAACGAGACCCTCCCAGCGCCGAGAGAGAAAACAAGAAAGAATCATTAAGAATCATCATTTTTGTGGTTATAAGCTTCTTAGTCCTGTGGTGCCCCTCGTTTGTTAATATTGTACTGAGACTGTTAATAAGGCAAGGGCTGACTTTTAAAAACGAGGCCACAAACCTTTTTGCCATCATGGCTCGCTTTAACGCTGTGTGCACACCGGCCGTGTATGTGTGGGGGAGTCCGGCTCTGAGAGAAGCCATGCTGAGGACGGTGTGGGGCAGAGTGTGTCCAAGGCGCAGGAAGAGGTGAGAGCCAGACAGCCTGCTGCGGGACAGATGAAACTGCATCAAGTGTTCAGTCAATATGAAATAAGTAGATGATATAATAAGTAATAATAGTATCCGCTTCCTTCTCAGAGTTGGCTCCTGTCATGGGAAGGGAGATGATAAAGGCCGTGGACGAGTAACTGACGCTGTCGGAAAATGTAGGACCCGAGGACTTCATCAACTTGCAGCAAACTAGATCAAAATACTAACTGGAAAATGTGCTATCTGTCTGTCTATCCATTTAGGAGTGCTTCCATACGCATGTATTGTTGTTTTTTTGTTTTTTTTAAATTGCCCAAAGATTATACGTGCAGGCTGGTTAGGCAAAAGTCAACATAGGGTTATTGGGCTATAAAACAAGCATAATCATTGCGTTCTGACTCATGAAACTGTATTTTGTCATAGACAATATCAACTTTAAAGAATGCTACACATGGCACGGCAGAAACAACTAAACCATACCACTATCATGCAACCTGTGAACAGGTGGGCCTCTAGCGATATATCCAAAGGTGAAAACTATAATCATCATCTAATTTTTGTTAAGACATGAGCTCACGCAGGCAAACAAGCATGGAGCCGCTGTCTGACGTAAGGCGCATTTCCCAAATCAAAGTCAGTCTGATTTTTTTATTTTTAATATTGGCAACGTGCAAAAAATTACAAACAATAACAATACAAACGTCGACGCACAATTCTCAACAGTACAATATGGTTTTACACGAAGGTGAGTTCATACTATGCAAATCAAAACACTCACAGGTTGCAAGTTGATTAGTTCCATTACTTTGGATATGTTTGGTCTTCTGCTGCTGGTCTCTGAACAGTTTGGGGTTAAATGCCTTGAGGACACACTGAAGGTGGCTGTCAATGCGACTGATGTGTGACAGTGGAGATAAAGGACAGTATTGCATGTATATCATTTTTCATAGAAAATATATATATAATTTTTAAAACTTAGGCTTTAGGTGTGTGTGTGTGTGTGTGTGTGTAACTGCATTATAACAATTTGAAACTCACACAGAGTATGTTTTTTTTGTTGTTTTTACACCCCACATTCTCATTCTACATGATGTGATGGAGAAAATGTTTCCTCGCGCCCAGGAAATTGACCAGGGTCATCTCTCCCTGTATTGTTTATGGAGCAGCTAGTTAGTATCGATGTGATTTAACCCACTGTGTTTGATCCACGGCTACACCTTTACTATTCAATTATGTGTTATATATAATAGTTTTTAACCTTCCATATTTCTACCATATTTGGACTACACACTATTTAATGTTTTATTTAATATGAAGGCCACTCCTCATAAAGCTTTCATGTTCTTATGAAGGCTGTTGCTGAAACGCATTATCCTGGTCATTAATAAGATGTAATAAGATGTTATTATTGTTTCCATAAATAAAGGTATGGTGAGGTCAAGTCTTGATGATTTGAATGTCAGAATATTAGATTCAATATTTGAGATTTATTAAATTCATGCAATCTTTTATTAGATATTCATATGATGGAGAAATATTAGATCGATCTATCTATCTATCTATCTATCTATCTATCTATCTATCTATCTATCTATCTATCTATCTATCTATCTATCTATGTGGGAGTGCTGCTATTCCCATGTTTTCCTGTTTTTGTTTGCTTTTTAATTAGACTGCAAAGGTTATAAGAGCAGTCACACCTATTCAGTCCTATTCATTCTCAGCAGTACAATATAGTTTTATATGGTTGTATGCTGACTATAGTTGCATTACTTTGGATATGTTTGGTAATAAAGAAATGAGTCATTAACCGTTTAGATCAGTCTGATCACACCATTTAAATAAAAGATGCTGTTATTGCGTTCCAAGCTATAGGAAGTACTTAGCAGTAGGAGAGACAGAAAGAAAAGATAAGAGAGGGGAGCTGCATACTCAGGATAATCAAATATGAAACCACCTGTATACAATTGTTCAAAGCAATGTTAAAACACTGCATGTTTCAAATATGAGGGGAGCAACCCTACACTTTCTTTGTTTCTAAATTCAAAGCATGTGTAACCACAGTTTACAGTTCAAAGTTCAGTTCTAAAAACTGAAAAGGCTTGTTTGTCAAACTATTTTTTGAGCAATGAATATTTGATGAGTCACCTGTGCAGAATCAGGTGCTGCTCCCTGCCTTTTCTATTGACAGTAAAGACAAAAAGTAAAAAGCAATGGTAAAATTTAAAGACATTGAGAAGAGCATCCCCAAAACTGTAATAAATACCATGATTGTCAACCAGCTAACTGCATGACACCAAGCTTACTGTATACACTGGCTAATATCAGGCAGAAGTTCCTCAACGGGCAGGGTCATAACGGTCGTGTCCTGCTGTTCTCTGCTTTCTATAGTACAGGAGTACAGAAGAAAGTGCCAAATAATGTTGTAATTTAGACTAGCATTTGAAAGACCATGCCTGCCTACATGCATACCATGACTGTTAGCTAGACAGCTGGTAAGTTAAAGCTAGTATACATTATCTAGCTAGGTGACAAGACTGGTGTATTTTTAAAACATGATTTCAAACTAAATACAGCACAAGTCAACTTATATTTCTTCATTTGAAATAATAATTATTTGTCTGCGGCCTTTGTGCTGTCTTTGTGCTTAACATTTGAACTACTTCTTAAAGGACAATTCCGGGATTTTTAAACCTGGCCTCTATATCCACAAAATTGCCTGTTATACCACAAAATAGGTCCAAAAAGTTTGGGAATTGGTCAGGTAGATCGGCTCACTCGGCAGTCGTGAAATGGGCTCAATGGCTGCAAAATAATCCGGTGGGGCAAGTGTGCGTGGTCAAAGTATGTCCACTAAAAGTGTTTGATTTTGTCACTGACAGGCTCAGATTGTTATTCGTGTGTCTGACAAGTGTCTGACAACATTACTGAAAGGATCACTACAGAAATAGACCTTTTTTAACCAGAAAACTAAAGTCTAGCTCAAGGAGAAGTCCCGCTCTGAAATGGACGGTGGACAAAGGTAGTCTATAGCTAGAGGGTTCACTTGTTGCAAGAAGAGGACGGTAGAAACCTGACAAAGGTATTTTATGAAAGCTGCGCAAAGTCTTCCTCAATGTTTTTTTGGCACAGTTCGGAAATGCGCAAAAACGAACCATTGTTGTTGTTTTTTATCTTTTGAAAAACAAATACTCTAAACTACGCTTTCTATACTCCAACACACGTCTCCAATGCTGACTCAAGTTTCCACCATCCTCTTCCTGCAACAAGTCAACCCTCTTGCTTTCATACACCACCTTTGTCACATTTCCAACAACTCTGAACTCTCAACTCTGAAATCTCCCAAGAGTTGTTGCAGGAAGACTACAAATGTGACAAAGGTGGTCTATGAAAGCAAGAGGGTTGACTTGTTGCAAGAAGAGGACGGTAGAAACCTGACTGCGGTAGAAACCTGACTGCTTTCATAGACCACCTTTGTCACATTTGTAGTCTTCCTGCAACAAGTCAACCCTCTTGCTTTCATAGACCACCTTTGTCACATTTGTAGTCTTCCTGCAACAACTCTCGGAAGATTTCAGAGTTGAGAGTTCAGAGTTGTTGGAAATGTGACAAAGGTGGTGTATGAAAGCAAGAGGGTTGACTTGTTGCAGGGAGAGGATGGTGGAAACTTGAGTCAGCATTGGAGACATGTGTTGGAGTATAGAAAGCGTAGTTTAGAGTATTTGTTTTTCAAAAGATAAAAAACAACAACAATGGTTCGTTTTTGCGCATTTCCGAACTGTGCCAACAAAATGTTGAGGAAGACTTTGCGCAGCTTTCATAGAATACCTTTGTCAGGTTTCTACCGTCCTCTTCCTGCAACAAGTGAACCCCCTCCCTATAGACTGTCGTCGGGACTTCTCCTTGAGCTAGACTTTAATTTTCTCGTTAAAAAAGGTCTATTTCTGTAGTGATCCTTTTGGTAATGTTGTCAGACCCTTGTCAAACACACAAATAACAATCTGAGCCTGTCAGTGGCAAAATCAAGCACTTTTAGTGGACGTACTTTGACCACGCGCACTTGCCCCACCGCATTACGTTGCAGTCATTCAGCCCGTTTCGTGACTGCCAACCGAGCCGATCTACCTGACCAATTACGAAACTTTTTGGACCTATTTTGCTGTATAATAGGTGATTTTGTGGATATAGAGGCCAGGTTTAAAAATCCCGGAATTATCCTTTAACAGATGAAGATCAGTATGTGGATGCATCAGGGTGTGTGGCTTCCTTATTGCCGCTAGAGGGAGCGGTTGGACTTGCATTAGAAAAAAGTAAGGGACCTCCTATAAAAATATATAGCTACTATATATATTCTCACCTCAAGGTTTTGTAGCTTATCAAAAACATGACCAGAAGCGTATTCTCAGAACAAGAAGGTGCGTTTTCAGGAAGCGGCAGTTTGGACATTATTCAGATTTTACACTACTCTACCGCTATAGGCCAACTTTAACAATTGTGCAACACTTTACAGTTCACAATTTACAGATGTTCTCTGTCCGTTGCAAAGCCTCTGCACCATACCTGCAAAATCTGAAAATATATAATGAAATATGTAAACGGACTTTGAATTACAAATCGCCATAGCCTTGTATATTATATGAAAGGGACTGCCTTTGAAAACACAATTTGGAAAAAAACCCCACCAACAACAACAACAACAACAACGGTGCATCACTCTTCGTTGTGTCTCAAGAGGACCAAGTGGGTGACTTTATGGTGGCAGTCAGCCTACAAAATGAATCTGTTTCTTTTGCAGTCAAACACTCTGCAGCTTTACAATGCTGCTCTTCAACACCACAGACACTCTGACTGGAGCTGTGCCTCTTTCAGTTGACTTCGACAGTCCTGTGGATTACCTCATCTTTATTTTCCAGTTTTTATTCGCCACAGCTGTAGTTCTCATAGCCGGCACGGTAGCCATTGGTATCTTGGCCACAAAAGCACTCCGCCTTCAAAATAGGTTCATTTTTATGTTGAACACCAGTATTTGTGATACGCTAGTTGGGATGTCAGTGTATTATCTGGGTCTGTTTGATGTCCAGGAGGGATATCCGTCCAGAAACGGAACTTTTTATATTTTACCTTCACTTCTAGGGGTCAATATCATGACGTTTTTATTTGCACAGTTTGACCGATATTTTGCCGTTTGCTACCCATTTATGTATAGTCGCTTTATAACCAGACGGGTCATTATATCTTTAAATGTTTATTGTTGGTTTCATGTTTATGTTCAATTACTTGTTAGAAATTTCTTGCCACTTACTAAAGCAGTGCTGATGCACGCATTCAGCATTGTTAGTTTACAAATCATTGTGGTCACAAAAGTGGCCATGACAATTAAATTATATGTTGTTGCCAAGTACCAGCTTGAACGAGACCCTCCCAGCGCCGAGAGAGAAAGCAACAAAGAATCATTAAGAATCATCATTTTTGTGGTTATAAGCTTCTTAGTCCTGTGGTGCCCCTCGTTTGTTAATATTGTATTGAGACTGGTAATAAGGCAAGGGCTGACTTTTAAAAACGAGGCCACAAACATTTTTGCCATCATGGCTCGCTTTAACGCTGTGTGCACACCGGCCGTGTATGTGTGGGGGAGTCCGGCTCTGAGAGAAGCCATGCTGAGGACGGTGTGGGGCAGAGTGTGTCCAAGGCGCAGGAAGAGGTGAGAGCCAGACAGCCTGCTGCGGGACAGATGGAACTGCTGCCAGTGTTCAGTCAACATGAAATAAGTAGATTATATAATAAGTAATAATAATTAACAAAACGTATCCGCTTCCTTCTCAGAGTTGGCTCCTGTCATGGGAAGGGAGATGACAAAGGCCGTGGACGAGTAACTGATGCTGTCGGAAAATGTAGGACCCGAGGACTTCATCAACTTACAGCAAACTAGATCAACCTACTAACTGGAAAATGTGCTATCTGTCTGTCTATCCATTTAGGAGTGCTTCCATACGCATGTATTGTTGTTTTTGTTCTGTTTTTAAATTAGATTCCCAAAGATTATACGTGCAGGCTGGTTAGTATACACAAAATGGCAAAATTCAACATAAGGTTATTGGGCTATAAAACAAGCATAATCATTGCGTTCTGACTCATGAAACTGTATTTTGTCATAGACAATACCAACTTTAAAGAATGCTACACATGGCACGGCAGAAACAACTAAACCATACCACTATCATGCAACCTGTGAACAGGTGGGCCTCTAGCGATATATCCAAAGGTGAAAACTATAATCATCATCTAATTTTTGTTAAGACATGAGCTCACGCGAGCAAACAAGCATGGAGCCGCTGTCTGACGTAAGGCGCATTTCCCAAATCAAAGTCAGTCTGATTTTTTTATTTTTAATATTGGCAACGTGCAAAAAATTACAAACAATAACAATACAAACGTCGACGCACAATTCTCAACAGTACAATATGGTTTTACACCAAGGTGAGTTCATACTATGCAAATCAAAACACTCACAGGTTGCAAGTTGATTAGTTCCATTACTTTGGATATGTTTGGTCTTCTGCTGCTGGTCTCTGAACAGTTTGGGGTTAAATGCCTTGAGGACACACTGAAGGTGGCTGTCAATGCGACTGATGTGTGACAGTGGAGATAAAGGACAGTATTGCATGTATATCATTTTTCATAGAAAATATATATATAATTTTTAAAACTTAGGCTTTAGGTGTGTATGTGTGTGTGTGTATGTAACGGCATTATAACAATTTGAAACTCACACAGAGTATGTGTTTTTTTTTGTTTTTACACCCCAAATTCTCATTCTACATGATGTGATGGAGAAAATGTTTCCTCGCGCCCAGGAAATTGACCAGGGTCATCTCCCCCTGTATTGTTTATGGAGCAGCTAGTATCGATGTGATTTAACCCACTGTGTTTGATCCACGGCTACACCTTTACTATTCAATTATGTGTTGCACCTACATTATCGTACTAGTCATACTTCCTGTGGGCTGGTTGTTTTTTTTTCACGATTGTAGATTGTTGAGACCTCATTCCTCCCAGATCTGAACGATTATTTTAAAGCGCTGGTTTGAAATGGAAGACACATTTAAAACGATCAAACATCATGAACTAAATCCAGGTTCTTCTCCTTAAAACGTCTTGTGTTTTGTTTTGAAAATCACAAATAAATATGTTTTTGCCCAAGCATGCCGACATCTTTGAAAATGCCTTGTTTGTCTATGTTCTCTTTTGAATATAGTTAGTAAATGCGTTTAATGATTTATATGTGTATTTAAATCTATTGCGATGTTAAATCCAGAGTATAATTGCAATAAAATTAAACTCCCCAAAAGACTATTCTTTCTGATGATTTCACCATATATAATAGTTTTTAACCTTCCATATTTATACCATATTTGGACTACACACTATTTAATGCTTTTGCTGATACACATTATCCTGATGTGGTCATTAATAAGATGTAATACGATATTATTATTGTTTCCATTAATAAAGGTATGGTGAGTTCAAGTCTTGATGATTTGAATGTCAGAATATTAGATTCAATATTTGAGATTTGTTAAATTCATGCAATCTTTTATTAGATTGTCATATGATGGAGAAATATTAGATTTATCTATCTATCTATCTATCTATCTATCTATGTGGGAGTGCTGCTATTCCGACGTTTTCCTGTTTTTGTTTGCTTTTTAATTAGACTGCAAAGGTTATAATTGCAGTCACACCTCCTATTCATTCCTATTCATTCTCAGCAGTACAATATAGTTTTATATGGTTGTATGTTGACTATAGTTGCATTACTTTGGATATGTTTGGTAATAAAGAAATGAGTCATTAACCGTTTAGATCAGTCTGATCACACCATTTAAATAAAAGATGCTGTTATTGCTTTCCAAGCTATAGGAAGTACTCAGCAGTAGGAGAGACAGAAAGAAAAGATAAGAATCAAATATCAAATATGAAATCAAATATGAAACCACCTGTATACAATTGTTCAAAGCAGTGTTAAAACACTGCATGTTTCAAATATGAGGGGAGCAACCCTACACTTTCTTTGTTTCTAAATTCAAAGCATGTGTAACCACAGTTTACAGTTCAAAGTTCAGTTCTAAAACTGAAAAGGCTTGTTTGTCAAACTATTTTTTGAGCAATGAATATTTGATGAGTCACCTGTGCAGAATCAGGTGCTGCTCCCTGCCTTTTCTATTGACAGTAAAGACAAAAAGTAAAAAGCAATGGTGAAATTTAAAGACATTGAGAAGAGCATCCCCAAAACTGTAATAAATACTGTATACACTGGCTAATATCGGGCAGAATTTCCTCAACATGCAGGGTCATAACGGTCCTGCTGTTCTCTGCTTTCTGTAGTACAGGAGTACAAAGAGAGTGCCAAATAATATAGAGTAGCATTTGAAGGACCATGCCCTATGCATACCATGACAGCTGGTAAATTAAGGTGACAAGACTGGTGTATTTTTAAAACATGATTTCAAACTAAATACAGCACAAGTCAACTTATATTTCTTAATTTGAAATAATAATCATTTGTCTGCTGTCTTTGTGCTTAACATTTGAACTACTTCTTAACAGATGGAGTTGAGTGAGTATCTGTGGCTGCATCAGGGTGTGTGGCTTCCTTATTGCCGCTAGAGGGAGCGGTTGGACTTGCATTAGAAAAAAATAAGGGACCCCTATAAAATATATACTATATATACTCTCACCTAAAGGTTTTGTAGCTTATCAAAAACATGACCAGAAGCGTATTCTCAGAACAAGAAGGTGCATTTTCAGGACTCGGCAGTTTGGACATTTTTCAGATTTTACACTCTACCGCTATAGGCCAACTTGAACCTCCACAGGCAAGCACCTATCCCCCTAGCCACTTTACAGTTCACAATTTACAGATTTTCTCTGTCCGTTGCAAAGGCTCTGCACCCTACCTCCACAGGCAAGCACCTATCCCCCTAGCCTCGTCTGTGGCAGTCGCTAACCAGGCCTTCATACTTTCCCACTTGCGCTGTAAGGCCTCATCCCTGCGGTCTTCCCATGGCATGGCCAGCTCCAACGATAATGATTCTAAGCGTGTTCAGAAAAAAATGTATGCAAAATCTGAAAATATAGCATGAAATATGTAAACGGGCTTTGAATTACAAATCGCCATAACCATGTACAGTGGTGGCCAAAATTATTAGAACACTTGGCATATTTAAGAGCTTTCAGTTGTTTTTGTTCAATTGGCCATTAAAATACCCATAAAACGAATGAAATATATACAAAGTCATCATTATGCTCTATAAACCATAGAATAGAGCCATCATAAGGAGATTTACGTCATTTTCCTTACAAAAAACAAGCTAGGCGAGTTGGACAATAAACTGGACAGATCTATTGTACATTCAAAGGAAAGCCTTTGGCTTGAGTTGCAGAAGGCGGGATAACATTAGTGTTCAAGTTCTCAGGAAATATATTGACACTATGCCAGAGAGATGTGCTGCTGTAATTGCTGCAAAAGGTGCACATACCAAATATTAAAGTTAAAAGTGGATAAAAACAGTAGGACTCACTTCATCTGATATTTGTTGTGCTCAGAGCAACCATCTGCATGTTTCATGAACATTATGAAATGAAATCATGTTTTGGAAGCAAGAAAAGGTCAATATTTTCAGATCTGTCAGGTGTTCTAATAATTTTGGCCACCACTGTATATTATGAAAGGGACTGCCTTTGAAAACACAATTTGGAAAACAACAACAACGGTGCATCACTCTTCATTGTGTCTCAAGAGGACCAAGTGGGTGACTTCATGGTGGCAGTCAGCCTACAAAATGAATCGGTTTCTTTTGCAGTCAAACACTATGCGGCTTTACAATGCTGCTCTTCAACACCACAGACACTCTGACTGGAGCTGTGCCTCTTTCAGTTGACTTCGACAGTCCTGTGGATTACCTCATCTTTATTTTCCAGATTTTATTCGCCACAGCTGTAGTGCTCATAGCCGGCACGGTAGCCATTGGTATCTTGGCCACAAAAGCTCTCCGCCTTCAAAATAGGTTCATTTTTATGTTGAACACCAGTATTTGTGATACGCTAGTTGGGATGTCAGTGTATTATCTGGGTCTGTTTGATGTCCAGGAGGGATATCCGTCCAGAAACGGAACTTATAATGTTTTACCTTCACTTCTCGGGGTCAACATACTAACATTTTTATTCGCACAGTTTGATCGATATTTTGCGGTTTGTTATCCATTCATATACAGTCGCTTTATAACCAGACAGGTTGTGATAGGCATTAATGTTTACTGTTGGTTTTATAATGCCGCTCACTTACTCGCCAGGAATGTGCTGCCAGTGTCTAAAGCAATGCAGCTGTACGCGTTCAGCATCGTCTTTTTTCAGCTCATTGTGGTCACCAAAGTGGCCATGACAATTAAATTATATGTTGTTGCCAAGTACCAGCTTGAACGAGACCCTCCCAGCGCCGAGAGAGAAAGCAACAAAGAATCATTAAGAATCATCATTTTTGTAGTCATAAGCTTCTTAGTCCTGTGGTGCCCCTCGTTTGTTAATATAATAATGAGAATGGTTTTAAGGCGAGGGCTGACTTTTAAAAACGAGGCCACAAACCTTTTTGCCATCATGGCTCGCTTTAACGCTGTGTGCACACCGGCCGTGTATGTGTGGGGGAGTCCGGCTCTGAGAGAAGCCATGCTGAGGACGGTGTGGGGCAGAGTGTGTCCAAGGCGCAGGAAGAGGTGAGAGCCAGACAGCCTGCTGCGGGACAGATGGAACTGCTGCCAGTGTTCAGTCAATATGAAAAAAGTATTGTTGCAGAGTGTGTCCAAGGCGCAGGAAGATGTTGAGCTCAGCGTTAAGAGTTTTATAACCCAACTTCCCGCTTGCCCAACCTTAATCGGATTGATTTAGTTGCACTTTAGCCGAAGTCGTTTTAATTGATTTGGGAAATGAATCGCACCTGATGAGGCTTGTGTGTGTTTGTGGTAATGTTGATGCCGTTAAACTTGAGCCAGCTCGACCCGGGTCACTGGGAAACCGCTGACTGATACTTGATTGATTCATCATTTTTTTCCATGAGGAAAAACAGCGTGTTACTTTTCGCGTTGCAATTTGAAGTAACTTCTTAACCGCCATGTACACACCATTATTTGGAGTTGACAAGTGCTGACTGGAGTGTTTGTCCATGTTGATATGACTCTTTTAACAGTGACGATTTTGCTGTGTATAAACTGTATACGAGGGTCAGTATCCTAGGCATTTCTTTTTAACCAAACTGTGTATCTGCTTCCTTCTCAGAGTTGGATCCTGTCATGGGAAAGGAGGTAACAAAGACCGCGGACAACTAAATGACTCTGTGGGAAAACGTAGGACTCGAGGACGCCATCAACAAGCAGCACACTAACATGACTAGCTATGCGTTTCGTATATTATTCTGACTGTGCCTGGTAGGAAACAACTATGTGGATAAGGTTGTGCAACCTTACATTACATTACCATAACCTTGCATTACTATGAAACCCTCAAGTATATAAAAGAGCTTACTAACTTGGCAACTTTATCCTTCCCTGAGCCTTTGGACCATGCACATTTTTCATCTGCATTATTTAATCCCAACTGTAATCGACCGCTGCAATGATTCATTGTCCTGATGCCCATTTCACACTAAAACACTCCTACTGCACCTTAAATCAAACAAAGTTTAAGGACATGTGTGAGATGACGTTTAAACTATAACACCATTGTTTTTTGATGTGGTAGCTATTAAAGGCCACAAATAGTTTCTATATCATACCTAAACTGAAATCTTAGGAAGCATTGCTATTTGAGTTTGTGATATTGTTGATATCTGAAATCCGTGTCCTTTTACTTAAAGGAAATTATCAGTGAACACAACAAGGCCTATCTGTTATATAACCAAGCTTAAGGGTTTTGTAGAGTACCTGTACAATCTCTGAATTTAACTTTTTGTCTCACCTGCGTAGGACTGGAAAACGTTTTTAAAAAATGTCCAAGATACATTTTACCATATGCATTTTTATATGCATTTGAACATTGCTTCTCAACTTTTAGTTGAGAACCACCGGCCCATGATGCTGTGTGCCTGATATGGATAACCCTGGAGGGTCAGGGTCGCCAAACAGATTTAGTCCCTATTCATTAGACCATCAAAAGACAAAGGTGTTAGGACAACAGGTTGAGCTGGTGGTCACACATTGTCCCATAACTCCGGGCTGCTCAGCACTATGACCTCCTGATGAGGGATATTTGAAGAAATTAATTCAAGAAATTAATTCAAGAAATAAATCCAAATAATACTGTGAGGAATATGGTTGTGCTTTAACATTCTTGGGGAAAATATGCATTTTATACAGTGCACACTGACAATCCAAGCCTTTTTCTAATTATTGTCTTTATATTCAACTTCTATTCTATTTCTGATTATTTTCGCTTGTATAAAAAGTGATTATTGTATTATGCATTAGTCAAAAGTTTGGACACACTTACTCATAGAAGGGTTTTTTCACATTTTAGAATAATAGTAAAGTCATCAAAACTATGAAATAACACAAAAAGAATTTTGCAGTGACCAAAAAACTAAAATTTAAACTAAATCAAAACTATTTTAGATTTTAGATTCTTCACACCCTTTGGCATTAGGCATTAAAGAGCAAATCAATTCCACAAATTAACTAAAAGGCCTTTAAAATGATGATTTAATCATTGTGGCTCAACATTCTCCACCTCTACATTTCAAATTTCAAGTAAATGCAAACTACTTGTTGGGGGTGCATTTCCAAAATTCCAAAAATAAATAAATTAAAATTTTAGTTTTGAAAATAAATTCATACATAGGCATCAACTTCACTATTTATATTTAGATCATAATGTGTTTAAGATCATGAGAAACAGTCAGGTGTGTCCATATGTATCAAATCAGTAGTATTTTGTTTGCAGTATGTTAACAACTATTAAAAACAATATTTTTAGACAAGCCACATCTGCTTGATTGCATCCTTGTACTCTTGTGCTACTTGTGCATTAATGTTATATGCTTTTTGTAACAATGAAAACTAAAAAAGAAAAACTACATCTGAACTGTTCATGGTGCTAAATCTGAACTGTAATGGGACTGTCCCTGGCACTTAATCTGAAGTGTGGTGGGACTGTCCATGCCGCTTAATCTGAAGTGTGGTGGGACTGTCCATGCCGCTTAATCTGAAGTGTGGTGGGACTGTCCATGCCACTTAATCTGAAGTGTGGTGGGACTGTCCATGCCGCTTAATCTGAAGTGTGGTGGGACTGTCCATGGTGCTAAATCTGAGGTATGATGGGACTGTCCATGGTGCTAAATCTGAAGTATGATGGGACTGTCCATGATACTAAATCTGGAGTGTGATGGTACTGTCCATGGTACTAAATCTGAAGTGTGATGGGACAGTCCATGCTCCTTAATCTGAAGTGTGATGGGACAGTCCATGCTACTTAATCTGGAGTGTGATGGGACTGTCCATGCTACTTAAAGGGTAATTCCGGGATTTTTCAACCTGGCCTCTATGTCCACAAAATCGCTTTTCATACCTTTAAGTAGATCCCAAAAGTTTCTGAGTTTCTCCGGTCCATTGGCTCAACCGGCAGTCGCGTAACGGCGGCTCTATGGCGGCAACATAATCCGTAAAGGCATACTCGGCCGGTCAAAGTACGTCCACTAAAAGTGCTTGTTTTTGTCACGGACGGGCTCAGATTGTTATTCGTGTTATTATCCAAATGTCTGACAACATTATGGAAAGGGTCGCTACAGAAACAGCTCGGAAAACGAGGACGGTGAAAAGGATACAAGATAGTTTATGAAAGCGAGAGGGTGAGCGAGAGGGTGAACCAGCTGCTGCAAGTTCTAGCAGTTCCTCTACGTAAACTCAAAACTCGTCTCTCCGACTCACGTATCAACCGTAATTGACATATCAGACATTTGGATGCCTTATTATTTCTTACATTGAATTAGAACTGAGCACCGACACTCTTCCAAGTAATAACAATGACAGTAATGACGATTATCCTTGACAATGAATATCAGATCACTATTTTTATTTTTATTCTACTCGAGCTATGGCCACCGGCAAGGAGGAATGTTGACATAAACCACCGTGACGAGCAGTTTTAAACTCAACGCAAAAAGCAAACTATCCAATTTAATCCATAATAACGGGAAAGTCCAGGTCAACAATGCAACGTTTGTCTAGGAACTAAACTCTAACGGCAACAAAATAACTAATTAATAAATAAATAATACAAATCTCGCAGCACACGAAAAGACAGGAACAATTTTTCGATTTATTGCCATTTTTCTTATCATCAAAACGCAAACATATTTTTTGTTAACCAATAGGGCGACTATAATCTTGGTTTGAATCATTTTAATTGAGGTTTAAATCAATAATCCTAGATTGAATACATTTAAATTGTGTAACATAGCTCCGATTACTTCAAAATCAATATCTGCTTCAAAATCAAAATCTCCACTATTTTAAACAGTGTCACTAAATGGGGTAATTGTGGATTAAATTGTGTTGATGCAACCCTATTTTAAAACAACTAATTCTAGATATAAAATGAACAAGAGCTATGTTGCACAATGTAAACCGTTCAGTAAATCTAAGATTAATAGTTTAAACGTAAATTTTAAATATTTAAACCAAGAATACAAATAAAAAATGGGCGTTTTGGTGACAAAAAGAAATAGTCCCATGCTTCTCGCTTAACGTTAAATTTGAATTAACAGTCTGTTATTTTGTTCCAGTTAGATCTTCTACACCAATCTTACTCTGCTGCATTAGATTAATAATTAGGCTGAATGAACTTTTGCTCCCAACTAAGAGAAACAAACTAAGTAATTAACATAATTTCCTTTTAGACATATGATCATTGCAGCATCATAATCATTTCCAAAGTGAGGTTGAAGTGAATCAAGAATCATCAAATAATGAATGGGCCCAAATCAAGTGTCAATACTTAAATTGATTCTATGCATCTTATAAACTAAACAAAAAAACGAAAGACAAAAACATTTCTAAACCAAATTGAGATGAAAACTTAAACTAGGAACCATCTGAAAACCAAACTGAAAAAAATCTAAACTCACAGAGCCTACAGACAAAGTAGGCCTACTGCATTTTACCTTCTTAGAGAATGAGAAAGGTCCTGGAGAAAAAAGGACAGTCTTGTTGAAAAATGTAATTTTCAAAGCTTTTTCCTCCCTTTAGGATTGATAAGGAAGATGGGATGATTTGGAAGATTACACAATGACAAACAAGCTTCTCTCTGACTTCCTGACTGTCATCAAGAAGAATCAAGGTTTGTATAACTTTTCAAGCACTTAGAAGATGAACAAAAGTTTCCATATCATTCTGTCAATATTTGTCCATGTCAATAACCACGGTGCAAGCCTAACACCACACATCAACCTAGAACACTATCCCTACCGTGGAGCATGGTGGAGGCAGCATCATGTTATGGGGATGCTTCGTTGCAGCAGGGACTGGAAAACTCACAAAGATAGAGGGCAAATGAAGATTCATGTTCCAGCAGGACAATGGCCCAAAACATACAGCCAAAGCCACACTGGGGTGGCTTAAAAACAGAAAAGTCAATATCCTGGAATGGCCCAGTCAAAGCCCAGACCTCAATCCAATTGAGAAGATGTGGCAAAATTTAAAAACTGTTGTTCACCAACGGCACCCATGCAACATCCACCCACCATGGATGCTATTTAAGTCTTGATGAAAAAACCATTTGACATTTCATTTTCAAAGTCTTAACTCATTGAAATGTTAATTAGAATTTCAAAATTCAAATGTAATCAAATTATTACAACATATTTTTCATATTTGTGTAACATTTAAGTCATAATTTAAATTCAAATTCACCAATCCCATTGCATTTGAATTTTTATGCTCTTACCTTGGGCAATCTATGACAATTTGAAAATGTTAATGAAAAAGCCATTTGACATTGAATTTGAATGACTTGTGGCTTTGTGGTTAACACAATTCAAATGTTAATGTGAGAAACAGCGCCCCCTTTTGCAAGTGAATTTCTTTGCTCTTAAACTGTTTCCCTAATTTAATGAAAATGCAATACAGAATATTTTATGCACATTTTAGCAGTCCGATATTTTGTAAGTCCATTTTTCCAGATTTTAAGAGAATCAAAAAAAAAAAGATGCAGTTCATGTAGAAATGAGCGTAAACAAGGCATTTTGATTCTATATTTTGACTTGGGAATAAGAAAACTAGCCATAAGTAAAAGTGAATTAATTACAAAGACAACAGCATCGTTTTCACATCCAAATAATTAGGTTTAATTATATAATTTTGTAATAAAAACATGCCCTCTAGCTTTGCTATTACAGTATTTCTCCATTGGTTTGGCTCATTTCTTGAAACAGAAATTACATTCTCAAAACTCTAAGATCATTTTGCAAAACAGTCTTACAGTTCAGCACACCACCATAGCTCACTTGCAAAAGCTCATATCTCTCCCAAAACGGTTCACTCATGCTTCAAAACTAAATTCCTTTCCCATATAAATAGTCAGTGCCACCAAAATGCAAAAGATCCTTCTCAATTGCTTTGGCTCATTTCTTGAAACAGACCGGACGTTCTCAACACTCTTGGTGCTTTTGCCAAAGTAACCTGGATGGTTCAGCACAACACCATGGTTCACCTGCAAAAGCTCATATCTCTCCCAAAACAGTTCACTCATGTGTCAAAACTAAATTCCTTTCTCATATAAATAGTCAGTGCCCCCAAAATGCATCATCCCTTTGGCATTGTGTAAGCACTGCAAGTCAAAATGTTTAGATGTTTTGTCACTATGGCAGAGGACCATTGAAATATCCCTCATGTCCACCTCTCAGTCTTAGCCCAGTCCTTCATTGACAATGGTTACTGTACTAGTTTTGTTTGTCTAGCTAACAGAATACAATTGTGTATAAAACTGAAAAAAAGTATTTTACGGTAAGAGTAGCCTCCAAGGTTTGACATCACACATTGCACTCATACTGCCAAGGAAATTGTAACCATTTCTATTCACACACATCAAGTAACTTCAGAGTAAAAAGAAAATGTATACAGCATAATATACTGTAATATAAACCCATAAACAAAAAACAAGGAAAATTATATGTAGCCTACAGTGCTGTAAATAAAGCTGGAGTTTCACAAGTAATACTTCTTCACTGGTCACTGTCCTCATCCTCACCCTCCTGGCCGTCCACACGCTGCTGTCTGTCTGGCCACAGATTCTCATCCACATCACAGCGGATATTCTCCCTTGTGATGCAACGAGGGAAGAAACGGCGTGCATGTCGCAACCATCCCCTACACTGATCTCCTGATCTTCACACGCAGCGTCCATTGCATGGAGCAGGGACCTCTGATTTTGAGCCTGATGCTCATACACTCTCCACCTCCAAGCGGAGAAAAACTCCTCAATAGGATTGAGGAAAGGAGAGTACGGTGGTAGGAACACCATGACCATCCTTGGATGAGTAGTGAACCAGGCCCTGATGATGTGTGAAACTCCTCAAGTTAGTTTCACCTGACTGTCAATTACTGTAATCAATGTATCAAATGTTCCAAGAGATTCATAAATGGTATTCATGGTATTATGTTCTTGACTAATTTTGACAATTGAACAGACTATTGTGCATGTGATGACTTATATAATGAAATGATGCTGACATGTTTTGGAGAGAACAACCATTAGACTGAGAATCAACTGATCAGTTTAGATCAACAAGATGTATTCACTTGGAAATTGTGCTAACTGTAGGCTACCTGTACTTAATCATTTGCAAAGATGTACTGAGACATTGAGACATGTACTAAGACATTTGCAATTTGATGAAATGAATGAGAAATGCTATTCTGTTGTGAACAATTGCAAAGTGGTTTAGAGGTTTGTCCATGTTATTTTCAGAATGTAATTTCTGTTTCAAGAAATGAGCCAAACCAATGGAGAAATACTGTAATATGTTGAGAAAGCTTATTCTCAAATTAGCAAACAGTACAGTCATAATATAGATGGATTCAGGTTCGAATCGACAGAAATTACTAGACAACTGTTAGTGGGGCCGTGAAAAAATTTGTCACACAGGTTACTAGCCAATGTACAGTGAAACAGCATTTTACTTGTAGTTTAAATAAAAGTGCTTTTCTAATGTTGACTTCATGTAGCTTCAGCTCTTAGCTATATTCTATACTTAAAAATGTAAAAATAACAAATTTACAAGCACCTGTTCAGAAATAGTTTATTTCCAAACTTTCATTATAGACAATGTCATCACAATTACCCACATCCTATGAATATTTATCCCAAGCCTATGTTATGCTGCGCTTTTACCGCACCTTTTACACCTGAAAGCATCTCAATAGGCTGTTCAGAATTGCTCAGATACTTTTATTTATTCTGTGGACTATATTGACTAATGAAATAGCACGGCACTGGGAGTAAAATCCTAATCATTCTGCTTGTGATGTTCCAGTTTTATCCACAAATAAACTATCTCACTGGTATTATGATCAATTCCTTCCTTGAGTCAAGGATGTATTACACAATACACAAGAGTAGTAAAACTTTTTTCAAAAAGCATTTTTCAAAGCATTGCAGGTAAAATTATAAATTTATGTTTGAAGTGGTTGATTTCATAGTTGGGACTGCAGACATCCTCCCTTCCAAAGTGCAAAAACAGGCATATTGACAGATCGGGCAGCAAGAGCCAATCACAGTCTGTATTTTGCTAGAGGGAAAGCCCACAAATGTGAAGCGAGCTCATGTTGCGGTTCTTTGATACAAGGCACAAGTGACACCCAACACCTCCATCAACCCAATTCAGCCAGGCAGAACTTTCTAAATGTGCGTCTTATGTGCCCTACAGAATGTGGCCAACGAAACGAGGCTGTTTCTCTTTGTTTTAGTATATATGCGCTTGATTTTTTTCTTGGGGTTTGTGAATAATAAAAGGCAGCTCAATAAGATAGTGATGGCAGAGGTAACACAACCTTACAACACTTACCATGATTACACAGCTTGCAGTCCTGTTTGATCTGAGGCCCAACTAACAGTGGCTAATTTAGCTGGTTTAACTGAGCAGAAGCACAATATTTCATATTTGACAAATATATCTCACACATATAAATGTTCATTTAAAGAAGTGAATCCAATGTTGGGCAATGGGTGGCGAAGCACATGGAAACAAAATGAGCCCGTAGTTTTCAAGGTGTAGGGGAGTGTGGCTCCAAAAGAGTAATAAACATAGGCAGTCTTTTGTACAAAAAATATCATTATCAGTATTTATTCACCATAACTGGAAGAATGTTACCTCATCTCTGTTCAGAGTGCCACCCTGTTCAAGTTCATGCAGGAATTTATTGATATTTTGACAATGAGAAGACATTTGCTTTTTAAATGCAGTAGCATGCTGTCATGAGAAGGCCTAGGTTTTTACTTTCCCTACTCTATTAGCCAGTACAGCTTGCAGCACTAAAGAAGAAGAATGGTGCCCTCCAACGACATATGTGTTTGTTTTGTATGATCTTATTGTCCGTATTTAGTTTCATCACTCAATGGTGAACAACAGCACATGTGCATATAACTAAAGATAGATAAGATAAACTCAAAGATAAACTCATTTTAAAATCTTCACAAGAACTGGTCTAATTCAGTCAGAACTGAGAAATGGTAAAGGTGTTTTCCACTGAGTGTCTAAATAAAGCTGGTGCCACAGTTGGTGGAACAGACAGGCTCTAGCAAAGACTCCATTTGAACGTGGGTGTTGAAGTGCGTTGCTTCGAGCCCATGTGCCGCTGTGTGCATTCTAATTTATGAGTGGATTTGTCTGCCCACCAACACAATTCGGTGTGGGGCTGTGTGTTTATTCACTGCCTACAGGACGCGTATGCATGTGCATGAATGAAAATTCACGTGAGCGTGTGGGTACAGTTGTGGGTGTGTGTCGCTCTACCACAATGTCCATGGGGGCTGCTTGAGGGGGAAGGAGGCCAAAGAGGAAACATTGACAGGAATGGAGATAACAGCCCATGGCAATGCTTGTCTCTGGAGGGACCGTCTGATCATCAGCCTAGAATAGTAGAAGAAATACATTCATCTACAAAAATAGCTTACATGAATGCTCTTATTTGGATAAGAGGAGTTAGGAATAAAGGAATACATAACTGTGTGTCGCTTACCCGTCTCGTCCCAGCAGGAATAGCGCAGGTATGCTTGGTTTGACAGTGCTCCCATCTGTGATCATATCCAGGTACTGGCTGTCATTATCAACTGCATTATCTGCAATCAGTACAGCTTTGCCTCCTGCTTCCTCCACTTGTCGAGCTTTTTGAACAAAGGAACAACCCCTAGAGATAGAAATGTATTTAATAAAAAATGTAAAAGTGTGAGTAAAAACCCTGATGTGAGATGAATGATGGGGCCTGTGTTTCATTCATTCATATTTCATCTCATAAGGAAAATTTGGTTTGCAGACAGGATCTACAGCAAAAACAACAAACACAATCTGAAAACAACAACTGAACAATTCAAACTACCTGTTACACCCAAAGACATCATTCCTTCCACTTAAGTTAAACTGATTCATTGACCCTGTAAACATGCTCTTAGGATTTGGAATCAAGTATATCTCCATTAGTTCCCTAGTTATGGCTAAAGGTGGAAATTCCCGATCACCACCAAAACCTAAGCAATTGTTCCTTGGCTCAAGGCCTTTCTGTAAACCAAATTTCATAGAAATCTGTAGGTTTTTAAGATATCCTGCTAACAGACAAACAAAGTAACTAACAGGGGCGAAAACATCCTTGGTGGATGAAATTAAGCAATCTTATTGCAGTTGGGTAGATATAGGACACACACACATACATACATACCCTCTTTCCACCAGGATAACTTGTCCCTGAAGGATTTCTCCGTCCTTCAGGTCTGAGCAGCCATCCGCTGGGTCTGCTGGCACAAGTAAGATCTCATCATATGACGAAGTCTGGGAACCAGAGGAGAAAACAGAGGCAGTGCAAGAGTGTTAGAGACATAAAGTGCGTGTGGGGGGGGAAGCAGATCCTTTGGTGAACAAATAAAATGGGCACAGTACTCACAAAATCTCCTCCAAAGTCTTTAGCAGGGGCTGCACTGAAGATGTACCCTATCTCCTCCGGACTGATGACCCGGAAATAAAGCAGTTCATTGACCCCAAGACCTGAAGCAGTCCAGTTGAAAGAAAGGTCCAAGAAAAATAAAACACTCTTTACTCAGAACTTAGTTATCACATTATCTGGGCATCAGTCACAGCAGCGAGTCACTATCACGATTGACAGCAGGAGCAATCTAACATGGGATCTATATACAAATCACAGGGATTTCGACATAGTAGTACCATATGCTTGACTTGATAAGGGACAAACCACGAAAGATACGACAAACAAAGCCTGTCAGGTATTCACAGCAGCTAACGTTACGTTAGCAAGCCTTTAGCAAGGCACGTTAGCTAACGTTAACTCGTTTGCTAGCTCAGTTTACTAACCAGCTGAACATGCATCTGTCTCGTCTCTCACCTGAAATGCAACTAAAATGCATGAAAACACTCCAAAGTAAAACAATCCATGTTGTTGTCCAAACAGGCTTAGCCATGTTCAAGACATTTGCAGAGCGTCCAGACGTTACGAAGACGAGACGCAGTGGCTTGTGGCTTTATGTTTGAAGGCGGAGGTTTGTCTGTATGCCTACAACGATTGGCTAATGACCGTGGGATTACGAGGGACTTCCGTGTTTGTTTTCACACGCATGCGTAGACAAACCTAGCGTAGCGTATTGCCTTACGTGCAGAGGCTTGGGATGTTGCTCTCTCTTTACCTAACCCTCTTTGGACCTCACCAAAAGCTTTTTTAAATTGACACTTGCATTCAAAGGATTCGTTTTCTATAGTATATGTGACAAATAACTAACTACACAAAAATAATAAACATGTTTTATGAAGTATCCTTTATTTAATGAATGTCAGAATGTCCTTTATTGAATGAATCCAGCCTCAATGTCAGTTCCATTGAGCTGGATTGAAGTTTCAAATTCTGCAGAACAAACATAAGGAGTACTATTACATTCTCTTAACAGAGAAATAGCACCTCTAGATATAGATTGATGCTGACGTTTCAGATACACTGAGACAATGTTCAGAGTGGCAGGGCATTGGCATCTGGATATTTGGCATTTATTGGCCACCTCATTTATTCCTCTTACTGTATATAGTTGGATCCGACAGCGTAGGCACAGTTGGAGGAAGTGGTCCCAGGAAGTGATGTGGCTGTTGATCCTGATGACCCATGCAGTAAGACACAACACTGGACTAGACATGACAGCATTCTGCATCATCACGTCCATTCATGCAGTTCCTCCTCTGCAATTTAGATACGTAAAAGACTCAATGTGAAGGAACGAATCACGGCCATTCTCTGTCAGGCCCAGAGATCTGTGAACTGCTTTCCACAAGCATACCCACCAACCTCACTGTGAACACCAGCCCCCTGAACTAACCCATCCTGCGCATGGCCATCAGCTAGGTGTGCATCATCCCACCTTTATCTGCGCACACACAACCTCCTCTTCAGCACCACCACCAGATCAGCCTCAGCCTCATCACCGCACACGCCTCCTGTTCTGACCCACAGCCATAGATGCTGTTGCTCGTTTCTTGTTTGCGTAAATTAGTTGAATATCCATTTTAATGTCCGCATTGCTTTCCTGTTCATTCCAGTTCATGATGTTGCAACACCCAAGTTTATACTTTTGGAGTCTGACTTTTCTGGTTTCTCATTTTAGGAGTTGTTTGTATATATGTGTATTTATTTTTAGAAGTTCCACTAGATGGGGCCAGAAAGTCTCGAGGCACTTGATACTTATCACATTGATTTTATGACAAATGACAAATCAGCTGAGTAAATTCATTTTGGGACACTTGAGTTACTTGAGTCATCGCTGCGTGATTACTCTTTATTCTATTAAGTAAGCATTCATTCAGTAAATAAGCCTACAGTAGGCTACATGTCTGGTAAGGTAGAACTTTATTCTCATGACAGCCAGGGCTCCTTCCTAACACAAGCAGGGAGCAAATGAGGTTGTGAAGGAGCGAAATGGGATGAACCCAGGCACCTTGTTAATAGATTTCAGGGGGAAAACAGTTTTCCTCCTCCCCTATTGCTAATTCTTAACATTTATTTATGTCTAGTCTTAAATGACTGGGGAGGTTTTTGTATAACAACATAATGCCAGCCAGGTTGTGGTGTATTTATCGGCATGTATTTACTGAACAGTCCTCCTGTTAAGTTCTAATTATCCTAAGACATTCATACACATGAAGCAGAATCGTTTGGTTAGTTTGTCTTTGACTTGGTGTTTTTCCTCTTTCTTCTCTTGGTTCTGCAGTGGTCAGTGTCTTTAGAGGACAGCTGTGCACAGCAGTACTTTGCTGTGTTTTTGCATTTGCACAGGTTCTTTTTCCCCATCTTCACCTACAATGAAGCAAACAAGAGATTAGGGTCTACCAGAAAAAAACACTTTCAATTTAGACAGCTATAATGAAATACCTTATAACCTTATTAAGTAGTGACATTTACACTTTGGTTTGAATCATAGTGTGTGGTTTGACATTTCCTTCACATGGGAGCATGCTGTTACTGTGTGGGTGTTAGGTGTGTTCAGCTGGGGAAAAAAATTAGACCTTTTTGCACCCTGCTCATAAACTCGAAACAGACATTTTACTTTTTAATCACTGGTGCATCTGAACCAAAATTTTGTTTTTGTTTTGTTTTTGCATTTTTGTTTCAGCAGACAATCTCACTATTTCCCAAATTCAACTGACTTTAAGAACGGAAAACAAACTCAGCAGCCACAGCCGTTGAGAAAGACTGTGTCACTGCTAGCCTCGCTGTCTTAATTGAGCAATCCATCCATTTTTAGCAGCTGGTATTGGGAAGTAACAGCCAAGTTTGCTAGCAGAGACGTTCCACACATACTGCTCCACACAACAAACACAAACTCTATTTTTACATTGGATGCACCAATAATCCAAAAGCACTTTGTTTAATTTATGACTGGTTATGAACATGTTTATATCGACTTCCATATCTTTCTTTTATCTATAGCTGTCTTGCACTATATCCTGGTGATGTGCTGAATGTGTTTAATATAATTTGCGTTTGTGTGGCTTATCACATATCCAAGACAAAAACATTTTTCAATAGAAAATAGAATGTAGTTTGGGCTGTATGAGTGGCAGTGGTCTTTTATATCCCAAATACTCTGTTTTTATTTGCTTTTAACCTGTACTGGTATATTAAATTACCCAACTTGTCCCATCAAAGGCACATCACTGAAAACACTTGACGCAGCTTCCATTACTAAGTATTTTCTAACCAATAACCCTTAAAATCAGATTCACAACCATTGCAGAAGCTTTGAAGTTGATACAGTAAAAACCAAGGAACATACACACACATCTGCACACGGAAATGAACAAGCAACACAAATATGGACGGAAACACAGAGCCCTTTTAATAGCCATTTGTAGTGCACAGAGCCAAACCACCAAAGTACACAGAAACACCAACACACTAATATAGAGATAAGAGAGACAGGAAACACTGTAGAGAGTCTGCCCATACAGTAAACTAACTGGCTCCTTCAGTTGCAATGCAAATTAAATTTCTGTGGCTTTCAGTACCACATAAAATACATGTAAAATAGGTTCATAATACATGGTCTGTTCGATGGGTTACAGTTATGGACAATGATGGGATTATTTAGGTTTAGGTTAAATAAGTTAAAATAAATAGATAAATAAATAAATAAATGGATACACAAATAAATATAGTTTGAGTAAAGTTATTAAATAAATGTGTGTCGTACTGATTTTACATACTAAAGTCGAGTGTTGTGGTATCACTTGGCCAATCAGTGTATGATCGCCCCAGAGAGAGACACCCATAGGAGTGACATCTGTGCTATGTAAAAGTTTGAAACAGATAGTGAAGACAGTAGATGGACAGTATGAAAGGATACTGCTAGAGATGCAAGTTTGAAGACAGGAGGAGACTGTAAATACTTTCAGTAGGTTACATTTTTCCAGGGAGTCCACTGGCTCCAGGCTGAGAGCACCACGGCGTCTCTGGAGCGCACCCTCAGCTTGCTGATGCCCTTCGGTATCAGAGGAGATGAGGAGCGTTCGATCTACAGTGAAAGAGATTGCACAGCATAACATGCAGTGGACAGAGAGAGAGAGAAGGATTGTTAGACATTGTTTTATTTCATGAGTCACTGCATGCTTGTGTGTGTGTGTGTGTGTGTGTGTGTGTGTGTGTGTGTGTGTGTGTGTATTTTCAGGTACCTTGCCATCGTCTTTATACTCATATTCTATCTCGTGCTGCAGACTGAAGAAGCTATGAGGAGTGGACCAGCTGGATGCTGGATCTATGCTGACGTTCAGCTCCTGACCCACCTCTTCACATGAAACTTTCTGGGGACTGTCTGGTTTGACTGCAGAGTTAAAAAAAAAAGAAGAAAAAAACCCAATACAGGTCAAAGTGTCAGTAAAGAATCAAAACTTTTGAAGGGTTTCCATTCTGGTAAAATGCTTTTTGGCTGAAATTCATTATTCACTATTTCAAAAGATATATATAATCAAAATCATATTCCAAACACTGCCATACTTTAGCTGTTCAAAAATGTAGGCAAAATAATAAGATTTATTTACAAAAGACAGAGAGCACTAATAATGGCATTGAAATATTTGCTCTTCTAGTTCTTTATTCTTTCTTTCTTTATCTTTTTGTGTTTGCGTTTACATCTGTGCCTTTTTGTAGTAAATGTGATTATTTTATCTAGATAGCTTTGGGCAGTGCATTGAATATGGTTTTCTTATATCTACATCATTAGACATGAATAATGTCTAATTTCATCCTCCAAAATCTTCACACTTTGTGAGCAAATATTTTAAAACTTCTAATACTTGAACGATATTCCAGTATGGGTTTTTCTACTATGTCAGCAATGATTTTGTAAGAGGTGTTGCTTTGTTTTCAAATGGTGTACAGTACCTCTCCTGGAATAAGACTCTACCTATTGTAGTTTAAGTAGATTTACCAATATCTCTGAGATAAAATTTCTTGGACATTCTGATGAAGTAGTAGTCGCTGATGGCCTCAGCAGTGACTTCAAGCATGGTGCTTTCCTCAGTGTAGGGCGAGAGGAAGTGGGACAGCTCAAAGTGGAATCCCCCATCTTGGAGCTTGTCAGTGCTCTCGACCCAGGAGCAAGACTTGTCACCTTCACCGCTGGAGACGCTGACAGTAAAATGGACAGTCAGTGACATATACAGATGAGAGTTGTTTCTGCCCTTTAGGGGGGTATTTTGTTATTAACAGATGGATAGAACAAATGCCATGAGCTGACTCACCACTCATGGCCCAGTCCAAGGCGCACCGCTGTGAAATCACTCTGGGTCCAGTCACATGTGAAGTTACAGTTATAAGAATTTGCCCGGCAACTCAGGAAATCTATAAAGATAATCATGGTAAGCGATTAAACATTTAATGTAAAATGAGTTTTGTGATTGTTTAGGAAGGGAAAATACTGAATGTTAGATTTGTAACAGAACAGTTCAGTTTGTAAGTGAATGTTTAGTGTTTAGTGAATTAGATGAGAAACTAAAACACAAAATAAAGAGAATTTTGGTGGAAAAACTGAGAGAAATATTCCACACAGTCACACAGTCAGTCACAAAGCCAATGCTAGTGAAGCAGCTCCACAATGTAATACTCAATGGCATCACACATTCAAGATTTTGTCGTTCCTGGCTTTGTTCATGTTCACAAATATTTATCACACTGTGTGATCCTCCTACGTGACTTCCCTTTAGTATTCGACAAATTACAAAAAGTAAAAAAATGCGAAAACAAGAAAGGAAATCTTACCTAAGTCCGCTACTGCTTCTGGATCCATCAGCAGATATGTTGATGATATCTTTTGTTCTCCTCTCCAACAGCTGTATTCTCCTACAGTTGGTGTGTCCACGTCGCTCACATTCAGGTCCCGACCACCCTGCTGGTAATTGCCCCCCATCTCCACCTCCTCTACGTCCCCATCCTTCTTAATCTTCCACATGACGTCCCCGACAGAATTCGTGTCACAGGTCAGTGTGACTGCATCATTCTGTCTAGCCACTCGCACTTTAGACACATAGGTACAGGCGGACAGGTACACACACACAAACACACACACACAAACACAAATCAACAGCATTTATATGAAAGAAGAAACAGAGGATATAGATCATCATCAACAAGTGAGCATCTGTTGTAAGATGTTGTCAAATTAATTTAAAAAAACCCATATCTAGCTCATACAATGTAGACATACCCTTATCAGGAAAGGAGCCATATGCTCCTGGCAGGCTGATACACAGCAGAAATAGCCATGGTGAAGTCCCCTAAGAGTAAGAGAGAGAGAGAAAGAGGAAGAGAGGAATATTAAAAAATATATACATTATTATTACTACAATTTTAATAACTATCCATTGAATTACTATCTATCTTTATACTTAGTAATACTTATCTATTTCATCTACAACTGAGAAACAATGGTGATATCTCAATGCCTATGCATTTGACCAAAATGTGTGTGAAGTGAAATATGTTCTGAAAATTTAACTTACAGCCAAAAATAGCTAAGATGATAAGTTATTGTCATTATTATCATTTGCCACATACAATCAGACTAGAGCATATGCCATAGTGATTGACAAGATATATGTAACTTAACAAAAAAGCCATTCACCAAATATATTAAGCATTTTCATCATTCAAATAAGTTTTGCCAAATTTGCTGCCTGTAGCATTTCCTCACCATTTGGACGAAGTTGTGCAGCAGAGATTTCGATGACCCTGTGGAAAATCTTCAGCAGACGTTCAGGCTTCGTGATCCTGATGATGATATGGTCACACTGCTAGTCGGGCATCATTTTATATGATAAGTGGCGGGTAGATTCGAAACACATCACCAGAATACATCATCATGTCAGCTAGGTGAGACAGAAACCACACTGTAAATAGATAAGAGATTGTGGGTATGGGAATGCATTTCCGCAACGCTGTTTTGCATGTCAAATTTCTATAGCGTAATATGTTTGTGTGTTTCGAAAAGAGTACGGAACTGCAAGATGGTGATAGATATGATGGACTCAGGGTGGGTGTTAGGGGGTTATCCCCAACCTTTCAGCTGATATACTGCAGAAAAAGACAGCATATAAGCCTTGATCAAGATAACTCAGATAAACAAACTTGATGTCCCACAAACATGTGCGCACTCATGCACACACACAAAAAAAGGTGTGAGTTGCCTTGTGAATCTTGTTGGCAGGACTTTCCCTTGACCATTACTCACAAGTTGAGGGGGCAACCCACCACTACCAAATGTCAGCTACTAAAGAAATAAAACTATGCATACTTACGATAAACACACTTAGCTCTCATTCCTATTCTGATTTATTTCACAAAATCAATGATCACCGTGACTTGTATGACTCATACAAATTTTAAACACATCACTATTCACAACACATCGACATGATGTCACATCACTATTCTGTCAGAATTTGTCTGACAGTAACCCATGTCTTTCTAAGAATTTAATTTGTTTCAGTTCCTCAAAATCCTCAAAATATCTCTATATTTTTTTAAATTGTACATTGGTCATCATTATTTAAACCCCTCTCTGGGAAAGAGACTCTGACTAATTACTGGTGTGTGATACCATGGCTGTCATAGTATCATGCTTGCCTGCCAGTATTGGAGAAACAGGGTACATTGCTTAATTTAAAGGAACTATGAGACAGTGTGTAATGCTGCAATAATCTGTCTCTGTGCCTTGTCAAGTTCCCTGATTGGGCAAATGATAACAAAAACAAGATTGCTCAACAGCTACTGAAGATAGCTGAGATAGTATGCAAATCTGTGTTAGAGGGAAATTTTACAATTCAATTTATCGACATCTGAACCTGGAAGTTCCAGGGCCCTTAATAGTCCAAGGGCCACATTCACAAAACTTCTTAGGAAAAAAATCTTGAGTCTTTTTTTTAAACTTTATTCTTTAAAAAATAGTTAAGAAAAGTTGACACTCAAAATAGTTCAGTATTTAAGTATTTCTTAAACTTTTTATCACGCTTCCTAAGAAAAAAAGCTGATTCTTGAAAGTCCTCAAATTTGATCTGAATTTTTTCTTAAAATTGTTGCAGTGAAAAGGTAAGCCTTTACTTTCATTCGTTTAAACACACATATTTTACGGTATTAGTAGTTTAACTTACTGTAGCTTACATTTTAAGCTTAACATTTTATTAGCTTGTCACTTTATTTATTTGGTGTATGTCTCTCATCTCATAAAAAGTAGATTATACAGTTATGGTGGGTTCAGACTACACATATCAGGCCGATTATAGCCCGATTCGGCAGACGTAGGGCGTCGGGAACGACATGGTGCGACAATCGATCGTTTTATCTTGTGTAGTGTGACATAGTGGACGACAACCGACGCCGCATCTGGGACGCCTCGCCATGTCCCGACAAAAGGTTAGAATTTTGTTGCCGTCCACGAGGTGTTCAGTCTCGTCCGTGACGTTTACCAATAGGAGCACGGAGCGCTATAAAACAAAGAGAGATGAAGTTGTTGGTGCTGCTAGGTGGAACTATGAAACAGAGGCTTGTCGAGCTCTGGTTCCTGTGGAGCCTGTGGAGGCTAGCCATCTAGCTACATTTAGGTTTCACTACAGGCTAAAACATCGTTATTTTTCACCTCTTTGAAGGATTGACAACCCATACTGTTCTCTTCATGCGACCCAAGAATGGGTCCACAGTCCCATATCCCATTTTCCTTTTTTTTTGGCCTTTTCGGAACACAAGACAGGTAATAACATGCATACCGTTTCGGATGCCATTGTTTGTTTACATTCTCGTTGCCTAGCACCTGCTTTTTTTTGACATCACACACAGTGCCACAAATTCATCTGGAGAAGGTCCGTGCCCAATTGATGTGCTGATGGAAGTAGAAATGTTTCATCCAGAAAATATATGATTTGATGATTGCTTGTACAATGATCTGTAGAAAGAGAACTGAACAGACAGCTGAGGACACAAAACTGTAACAGTGTTGGTGGTCATCACGTCAAATACATCAGGCTATCATCGATGTGAAAGGACTCTGTTTTTGGGAAATTGCCCCATTGCTCAACTCACCCTTTATGTGAGGAAAGGTTGGCAAAACAAAAACAAGCCACCTCTGCATTACTAAATGGTTGATCTTCTTACATTAGATAATGCTAGTTGCTTACAAGCACTTAACATGTAAAGGGTAAGTTGACCAAGTCAATTTCCCAGAAAGTTGGTGTAGTCCTTGCCTGATGCCTGAGCGAACTTTTTTCAATTTGGAAGCATTCACCTCAAGACTGATGTCCCAATGATGCTTCTTCACAGTGAAAAACAAAGAAAAATTCAATATTTTCACTTGGAAATTCATATCTGCCATCATTTGTGAAAAATTAAAACCACCAAGAAGCTACAAGGGTCATGAGTTTGCATTCATTCAACCTTTGTGAAAAAAATTACAAATTGAGGAATGTAAATGTAATCTTTATTACATGTTTGATTCCACCGATACATTTTTGACGTGTTTGCATCGCAACATAGGAGAGGCAGCATGAGAAACAGAGGTACGCACATTCCATTGAATTAAATCCTTTGACTAGGACAGCAGAAAAAGGCAAATCAGACAAAAAGGGCAGGTAAAGGTTTTCGTAAAAAGTTATTTTTACTTATTTCAGCCCAATGGTCAAGGTTACAATTAAGGTAAGAGCAACTTCTACTTGTAGCCATAGAGCAAAGACGGAGATGAACAGTTATAAAATAAAAGCTACTGTGTCAAAATACGGTATACCAAGAAGAGCCTTGAAATATTGCTGGTGTTTCTTGTTAGTCTGCCTCATTCTTTGAAGCCTCATCAAAGTTCTCAACAAGATCTAAAAAAGAAATGGGGGTAAAGAGAAGGGTAGAAGAGAGAAAAGGGTGGCAGACAAGAAAGAGAGAGAAGGAACTTAGCTTTAGTAAATACATCCACTACAAATCAGATTTATTTTATCTACAAATAAACCTGCTTAACTGCTAAACGTAAATATGGAAAAAATGGAAATCAAACCCTACAAATGTTTGATTGAAAATATTTTATTTCAACTGTATTAAACCATGAGCACGCTCAGAAATGTGACTAAATGCCAAAATTCTGCCAATAGAACTTTTTACACCTGAACTCAACCCATACTCAAGCAGGCAAGTCTGAAATTCACCCTGACCAAACCCATTGAGATCATTTAGGTCCCATGAGATCAGGCATGAATGCCATATTCTAGAGGGGCCTGCTTTTACATGTTGAAATAATTCAGTGATTCTACTGTTATCTTGCAAAATAAATGCACATTTTATTTTAAGAGGAAACAAATTTGTTTACCTGGAACCTCATCATCATCCTCCTCTTCAGCAGCAACCATGGGGGCTTTGTTCTCTCCAGCTGTGATGGGGGATTTTTTATTTTTTTTTACATCCAGTACATTGTTGGGCAACAGCACACAAACAACTATATCTAAATCCACCTGATCAAAAGGGATCAATAAAGAATGTTGTGTCTCTACCTGGCTTAGGCAGGCTCTCTGCTAATCTCCTTAGGCTGGTGAGACTGTCAGCTCCCAGCTGGTTTAGGATTCCAGGGAGCATCTCCGTGAGCTGCTTGTTCTCAGCGTGCCCTGTGATAGTGAAGGTGTTGGCAGCCAAGGAGGCCTGAACCTTTGGGTTGTTAAAGTGGATCACTGTCCCCTGGTTTGTGAACATGTTCACCTATGGTGAGGGAGCCAAAGAAAAAAAACATGGGAGAGAAAAACACAGGAGTTCAAGGTCAGTGTCAAAGAAGAAAATGCAATACTTGACAAAATCAGTAAATGTATATATTTTATGTGATCTTCATTAGCGTATATAGCTGTACCTCCTCAATGCCGGAGATGTTGTTGACTCCCAATTTCTTGAGGGAGAACTGCAGTTTCTTGTCATCCGCTGTAGCTGTTCTGTGCACCACCTTCTTCTTTCTGCGGGCTGACCCCTGTGAAACACAACAATAAACTGATATATGTCAACTTGTAAAATTCAATCAATCTCACAGTGATCATTTAGCAACATGTATCCCAACTTACCTTGCCGCCTATGCGAACCTGCGCCTGCAGTTTGGCGAGCTTCTCCTGGTTCATTATCGACTCCTTCATCTGACACACAAACAAAATAGACAGCACTTACACATAACTCAGCAATTATAAGGCTCGTCATGTGATATACTTTAGTTATTAGAAGCAGTAACCTGAGGTGTTAAAATAATTTGTAGCCGAACACTCAAGCACCCTAGCCATGGTCAACACAGTTACTAGTCACTGGATATATATGCATACTGTGCACACAGAGGTGGCTGAGGGTGAGGATGGCGGATGAGGTCTACAATCAGATCCATATTGGAGAACCCATCCCACCCCCTCTATGATGAGATGAATGGGCTGAGAAGCTCCTTCAGCCACCTAAGTGCACAAGGGAGCGCTTTAACGTTATGCCCAATGTCAACCTCTGAGCCTGCTGCTTTCTTCTTGACAGCCCGCCCCCCCCAAACCCACACCTGGACCTAGAACTTCCCTTGCCACACACATACACCCACCCACCTCGACCAAATTGCTGTATTGCACTAAACTATTATTTCTTGCACTACCTTATATATTTTTGGGAGGGTTTAATTAAAAAGGATTTACGTAAATAGCAAATGGATGATCAATGCAACGGCAAGCAACTTGTGACAAAATATTTACTGGGAACATACGGGGCTGACAGCATAACTGATTTGCAACTACAAAATACCTGCACATCTAAAATCTTTCCAGTTCTTTTGACAAAACAGACGTCCAAGAATGCGCAGCTGCCTCGTACGTCCTAAAATAGATGTGCACTCGTTGTTCGTCGCTTAAGTCTCGACTCATGTTCTGCACGAAACGAGCAGAGGTGGGCTGCTAAAGTTAGTAGCTAGCTTGTCCAGTTCTCTCTCGAGAAGAGAAACCGGGACCAATCGGGGCAGGTGGCTAGCTACAGTTACCGCGTTGGTGGCTTACGAAAGGGTAAGTTATAACAAATTAGGGCCATCGATCATCTTTAATTTGATAAGGGTGGGAAGCGTGCTATCAACCCGGGTGTTAACTTACGGATCTTACTACTGACAACTGCCAGTTAGCAAGCAAGCTAAACAGCTAACGTTAGGCCTCTACAAATTGGGGCTAGCATACAAGCATGCCCACCAGTTTCCTTGCACTTGGGCGCATAGAGGGCAATAAGAAATGCTCTTTCTCTGCAAAACGTAAATAATATGAGCCAGGTAAAGCTTAATAAGTATACAGAGCTCAGAACTGACCTGGGAGTGTGTAAACACGCGGGTCACACAGTCGGTGGAAACTCGAAGAAAGGAGGGAAGAGAGGAAATGACGCACTGAGGTCGATAACGTCCCGGGCGCGTCCGCTAGTCATTGGGTGCGTTTGATTCTGGTCACACAGTTTGACGGAAAGAGGTGTCTCCTTTTCGCACTTCAACAAGTGTTGGCCGAAAATCGAGTGGCGGCTGAGAAGTGAATACGCTCATCGAGAGCGTGCGCGCAGCCGGTATACTGGTGGAAGTTGAAGCTGAGTGAATACGTTGTTGTAAAAACGCCTTCCATCGGGACTACCCGGTACTACAAAACGCGCACATGTTCTAATAAAATCGTGCAGAGCCTGTTTTGGATATTTTGTTAGAAGTGGTTGGCATAATTTGAGACAACGTTGTTCTCTTATGAACGACATTCAGCAAGCTCATTTATTTTGCTCAACATCTGGACCGCAACTTATTACATCACTCCAATTCATATTATATTTCCGATATCTAGAGATAGAGCTACATTTTCATTTCTAGTCAAATGAAAATGAATTGACAATAGTTATAGTTGGGTGTATTTGTTATGTTGATGAATCAATTTGTAAATCTGTAATTTATCCGTTTCAGTGAACAATAAAGTTAGACAATTAATAACGGAAGTAGTGACGTACAAACATGGCGGCCTCCTGTGAGCTAAGAGGCAACGTGATAGCGCGTTAAAATGGTCAACTTTTGGTTGACTTTTGCAACGAACATCAATATTATCTAATTTCAACACGCGATACCGTAACGGAAATCCTTACTCCAGGAATATATCAGTCAAAGGTGAGAAGCATCAGATGGCAATGTAGGAGCCGATGTTATAAACTAGCGCCGTTTCGTTAAAATGTTGACCAGCTTCTCTGCAGTGAACACGTTGGCTGATGTCTAATTGATCTGCTGTTGATTTCAGATAAATACATATTGTAAATCAGGGTTTTATAAGACAAGGCTGACTGCAGATATAGACATTTTCAAGTTATTATGCTCTCTATTCATAGTCATAAGTAATAGTGAAGAAATCGCATTGCTTCGAGGGAACTAGCTAGCCAATTAGCTAACTTAGCCACCACTGCGGATTGCAAGCGTATACGGATAGTTTGATGGTGTTTGTCGAGCTTTGTTACCATTCAGTCCACATTTTTAAAATGGATGTTTTGTGTTTCAATCCTGTTCCTGTGGTTTTAGCCAGTATCGGCTGACCACTCGGCCTTAGTGTCATCTTTCAACATCAAGGCATATCGTGGCAGAGAGCAACATCAGCGCACAGAAATGGCCTCGTTCAAACCTACGAAAATCCAAGTGTATCCTAAATTGGGAGAGAAAGTCACTCAGGACACGTTGTACTGGAAGAACTACAAGGTGAGCTTGTTCTGCGTTTGTTTCAAGGTTACACATGAATACGTTTTATGTTGGAATACCTGTTATTCATCTTTTAGTTTTGTCATTGTAATTCTTAACAATGCTTCCTTACTTCTCATTTCACAGGCTCCGATCCAGATAAAAGAATTTGGAGCGGTCACAAACATTGACTTCTCCCCTGTGGCGCCACATAACTACGCTGTGACAGCATTCACAAGAGTATGTTTGCTCCTTTGTGTGAATTCAGTTATGTTGTCTCTATTTAGTCAAAACACTGGTTTCCAATGAGTCATGCTTGAGCAATTAAATTCACATTATACCCAATTTGCTAGAGATGGATTTCCCTTCAATAAATACATTGTTAATGATGTCTGGTGTAAGTAGAGGTTTATAGGGCTGGAAGAAAATGTATAAGGCAGCAACCAATCTACCAAGCCAGTATGTGATGAACACAGAAGCGATGTCAGTTGGATTTGGTGATTTCTTCTCATTCTAACGCGACCTCTCTGCAGATACACATTTATGGGCCGTTCTCCCAGGAGCCAGTGAAGACATTTACGCGGTTTAAGGACACCGCGTACTGTGGGAGGTTCCGATCAGATGGCCAGCTGCTTGTGGCGGGATGTGAGGACTCTGCGGTGCGACTGTTCGATGTCGGTGGCAAGGTGGCACTCAGGATGTTCAAAGGTCACACAAAGTAGGTGTCCTGGGTTAAGTTGATATGATTTTGGTAGTAGAGCTCAAACTCTAAATCGAACAAACTGCATAAATAGTCTTGTGGGGGTCTCCACACGAGACTCTTTAATTCACTTTTGACTGGTTGTGTCTCGTGGAGCAGCAAAAACTGTACGGCAGGTTGAGTGATGATTCCTTGAGTGATCCATCGACTGATTTTTATGATGATCTCAATAATTCTGACAACCTGTACCAGCCAGTTGACTGACGGACATGTGGTTATGGTTATGAGACTGAACCGTTGTCTGGTTTCCATTTCTCCTCAGAGCTGTACATGTAACAGACTTCACCTCAGACCGTTACCAGATCGTCACCGGGTCAGACGACTCGACCTGTCGACTCTGGGACATCCCCAACTCTACCGAGCTGACTTGCTACAAAGAACACACAGATTACATCCGTTGCGGCACCACAAGCAAACTCAACAGAGATCTCTTCATTACTGGTGAGAGGAGGGCTCAATCATTTGTATGGTGTCAATGCTAAATGAAATATGGAGTTAATGGCAGGGTAAGAATTTAACTTTGTCATCCATCCCAATATCCACCACCCACTTTGATCATTTTACCAGCCAAATAGTCAGTTCTCAAATGATGGGTGTCAACTGTCACGTTACATATTAGAGCAGACAATAATTAGTAGCCACAGCCAAACACTTGTGATACTGCTAATTGTTGTTGTTTAATTTGTGCCATGAAAAATGTAATAATATGAAATAAAAATAGAAGTAACGACATTGTGATTTTTAAAAGGTTACTCATAACAGATTACAAGAATTGAAAAACTATTGCATCAAGTTCCTAATTACCAAAAGAAAGCGATCTGCTGCCTTTTGTAAGTTGTTAGTAATGATAAGTGACAATGTAGATGAAGGAATGAGGACCAGAGTGAAGGTGTTGGGCCGGTCTGTGTTTGTACCTCAGGCTCGTACGACCACACACTGAAGCTGTTTGATGCCAGAGTGGATAAGAGTGTGATGACCATGGACCACGGCCAGCCAGTGGAGAGTGTCCTGCTGTATCCCTCGGAGGGACTCCTCGTCTCAGCAGGTACTCAGCGCTCAAATGCTGTAGATCGGGTTGTTTGTTTTTTTTGTTCGTTTTAAATCTGCAAACCTATTTTTTTTTTTTACCATGCCTACTGGTACGCCATGAAATAACCACTAAAGTACGCCATTTTCCAGGAAGTTGTTATAAAGGAATTGTTTTTTGGCATTTATTGTTAAATAGTTGTGTGATATAAAGAATTAACCAACAAGGTAAAAAAATCATTTTGACTCTTATTCAGGGGAAAAATTTAAATTATTGCATCTTTGTGAATGAATGCAATGATGCACAAATACCACTTTAGATTTAGTGAGTATTTGTGAAGAAATGCCAGAGAACGCCGAATATATATATTTTTAGATTAGGCAACAGCCCTAGTTATTTTACCTCTTCTCTTTCCAGGCGGGCGCTATGTGAAAGTGTGGGATCTGCTGAAAGGAGGCCAGCCTCTGGTGTCGCTGAAGAACCATCATAAGACTGTCACCTGTTTGTGTCTCAGCAGCAGTGGAGAGAGACTGCTCTCAGCCTCTCTGGACAGGTGTGTATCAGTGTATTGTACATGAGAGATACAGGGTGAGGAAAAAAAAAAATCTAATGGAAAATGTAGAAATCACAGAAGTCGTCTCAGTTGTGACCGATGCTTCATTTAAATGTCTGAGCTAATGCAGAACCTCTGTTTGTCTTTCCAGGCATGTGAAGGTGTACAACACAACCAACTATAAAGTGGTCCACAACTTCGACTACGCAGCCTCGATCCTCAGTCTGGGTTTGGCTGTAAGAAACTCAACACTATTCCTCTTGGCATGAAATGATGATCTGTCAACAGTAATGAATGTGTGAAGACTCGGGTGATAAAGTCATAGATAGAATTTCTGCAACAGCCAACAGAAATATCCTGGATTCACCCATTTCCATCACCATCACACCCCTTGCACAGTCTTTCACCTCCTCCCACATTTATTAGAATCATTTCACGATCTGTCGTCACACAGCATTATGGGTAAAATTCAGTGTACTGAATCGGGAGGTCCATTGGCAGGGACGGTTTTCAGCCGTGTCTCCTCCCTGCGTCCCAAGCATCCTTGAATAAGACCAATAACCTTCACCGCCTCACCGCTCCAGGGACACTGCCCTTGTTTTCTCTGGTGACATACAGAGACATACAGCGTGTGGTTACTTCTGTCAAAGTTCAGTCAGCTTAATTATAGATCACAATTTTTGCACAAGAAAAGTCTGCGCTTGGCGTATAACCAATAAAAGCAAATCACATGCAAAAGTGATGAATACATATCACATAGAGGAAATATACCAAATAGAGAACCCTCCCAGAAAACACACAGTACTCTTACACACGGGGATAAAACTTAGTGTCAGGGTTTTGAGAAAGGTTGTTAGGCTGCTTTTAAAAGCGGGAAGTGTTCAGATTCTCTGGCCATCTATTCCAACAGCTGGATTCACGAGCATTGATTTAGTCCTTGAAACAATTTGGAGGCTAGTGCCAGAAAATGGCCCTGAGACCCAGTTGGCTCACATCAAGTAAGCAAAGCAGAAATGGATTGTGGGGCCAGGCTATTTAGAGCTTTGTAGACAAGCAGACGTGTCTTACATTCACCTCTAAAGAAAACATCAGAAACATAAGAACAGATGTAATGTGTTCAGTTTTTAATTGCAGTAGTCTAATCTACTTGTAATCAAGGCATGCACAAGGTTTTCAGTCTAGGATAGAAGAAATCTGACTTCAGAAATGTTCTTTAAACAATAAAACATTTAGTCTAGTGATGCTGTTAATATGACCTTGGACGTTGAAACCAAAATCACACGAAGGTTTCTGTCCTGCTCACTGCACTTATGAAGTAACAAACTCCTGATTTGACTGAACTAACTGAACGTCTTGTTTCAGCCGGATGACGAGTCGATTGTCGTGGGGATGACCAACAGTGTCCTGAGTATCAAACAGAGGAAAAGCCCCGAGGAGACAAAGGAAATCACAGGCCGGCAGAAGCGCCGACCGGCTTATCGTGTTTTTGTGAAAGGGAAGAACTACGTCCCGAAACAGGCAAGGACCTAACTCTGAATCAGGGGCTTGCCGTAACTGAGGTGACCGGTCTGAGGCCTGACTAGGTCTGTTGAGTGATTATTCCTTGAGTGATCCATCGACTGAAAGCTACAAAAGATGATCTCAAACTGTCTGACAACAGCCAATGCCTATGGATATATATTTCTGCCTACAGATTGTTTCTCACTTCATTGTGTATTTATTACTTCCTTTCTTCTTCTCTTTCTAGGATGACTATCTGGTCAGTAAGCCAGTAAAACAGCATTTGGCCAAATATGACAGGGAGCTCAAGAGGTTCAAGGTGTCCAAAGCTTTGGATACAGCTCTGCAGGTACACATTTAATATATTAGTTTAACATTGGTGAGGTTCCTTCCTGTTACTCTTACTTCCTTATTGAATTGTGTTTTTCGTTTCCGTTGAGGAAGCGGTCACGCACGGCGATCACACGTGACGATCCCTAGAAAGATTCTCTAGATCCTCATCCGTCTGTTATTTCAGATGGTTGGTAGTATCAGCGGGCTACCATTTTATATGCTTATAGATATTTCTGTTTTGCGTGTGTGTGTGTAGTCATGGAGAAGATTTAAAAACCCAGAGATCACAGTTGCTGTGATGAAGGAGCTGGATCGAAGAGGAACGTTGAAGAACGCTCTGGCAGGAAGGGACGAACAGGCGCTCTCCCAGTTGCTCAACTTCCTCATTGGGTAAGACGTCACATCATTAATCTATTTTAATTAAGTCTTGCAGTTTAAAACGTACATCATATTTTATCACATGCTGGTTGAAACTTATTTTCCCCTCCTTTTCTTCTCCAGGAATTTGGTTGACTCCAGATTTGCCCCTGTCCTCGTACCAGCGGCCGAGATGATCCTAGACATCTATCAGCCGGTCATCGGCCAGTCGCCGGTGGTGGACCGACAGCTGTTGCGTCTGCAGGAGCTGCTGGAGAGGGAGATCGACTACCAGCAGGACCTCCTGGAAGTGCTGGGAATGTTGGACACGATGTTCACCACCTCCCTCCCCAGGAAAGAGGTGCCGTGTCCTGGCATCAGCAGACCCAATGGCCTGGCTACAAGTGGCTCGGGACCGCAGCTTCAGGCTACCTGAGGCCTCTGGGGGGGGTTAGAGTGCTTTTACTGCTCTGTAACATCAGACAACTGAAAGAAACTGTCATGATGGGACAGGCTACGTGCCACGATCTGGACTTCAGCTAAACGCAGAAACATTTTGGTACAGGTTTTAAAAGACAGAAAACTAGTACCTGTGGTGTTTTAACTCCCAGTGACTGAAAACACAGATGTGTTCTTAATCTATACATGCATTTATGTATAAGGAATCTGTATGTGTGGATGTGATGCGAGGGATTGTTTTTTTGGAAGCAATTACACTTTTCATTGTAAATGTTGTGCGTGTCTGTATGATATCTATCAGCTGGTATCATATTTGTATTTTGATAAGATTTGCATTTTCCAGTGTTTTGTAAGGAGATGGTAATAAATCTTTATAATATTGGAATTTAAAAGTGATCTTAAGTGTGTGAAAAATGTAAAGATCAGTTCCACTCACTGTCTAACTTCACACTGATACTACCATATAATAATGGCTTTCATGGCAAAACCTGTTGAGTTCCAAACCACTTTACTTGCTGTGTTGTTACATGTCGGGTTTATCGACTTGCTGGTTCGTCCATCTCCAGTAGAGGTCGCTGTAACCTCAAAGAAACAAGTAACGGCTGAGTATCCGATCAGAAACACCACCGCGGAAGGTTCAAGGATGCTCACTCAGCTGCGGTCTTGCAGCAGCTCAGACGCTGGGAGCCGGTGGGACTGTTTCTTACCTCGGGTTGCAGTTTTGAACTATGAATCATCAATGAATGAACGGAAAATAAATCCAAGTCAGACGCTCGTTTTCCCAGACTGAAGCGTACATGCCGTTTGCTGTGACGGAGTTTCTGAGTACCTCTCTAAAGGTAAGCAGATCAAGCAATACGCTTCTTCAACTAGTTGATTAATTAAAAAAACAAACAACGTAACTATAGTTGCCAATCCTTCTGAATTGATAACAAATGGGTCAGAATGACTCGAGAATTTGAGATATTCTCTAAACAAATCACTAATATTTCTTTAGGGACTACTACTATTGTGTCTTGGTACTCAATAGTGAATTTGTTATTTTTCCTGCTAAAGCATCACTATAATTATCTTTTAGTGACTTGCAGGTGTGCTGTGTCATGTATATTATCCTCCTAAAATGGGATTGCGATAGTTATTTATCGGCCTCTTTTTTTTGCTCGGTCTATATTTTACCCGCTACAACATTTGTCCCTCTATAATCGATCCTAAATCCTCAATAAGATAAGGGACTGACTGTAGAGGCACCAGGGCTTGTCTTCCTGTCTCTCTCTGAGAAAAGGTTATGTTTGTTATGTTTATGAAGACCGATGCTGTGCTGCTGCGTCCTGTTTTGAAAGTGGCCACTGATAAGGAACAGAGGGCAGAGCAGAGGTCTCGACTCTCAGGACAGACATACAATAGCTTTCTCACTATAGGCCTCAAACACACACACACACACACACACACTGGCATTACACTGAGTTTGGACACATTATACAGGAATTCATCAAGACAGGAAATCTCATTCATCCTGCTGATGAGGAGGTCTGTGGTGCGTCTGGTACAGCGTCCACACCAGGATGGAATGAAGACCCGCCGTCATTAAAATCATCGTGCACATACTTTGTCAGGATCAAGAGATTAACCTGTCTCATCAGATGCCCCCTGAATCTACTTGGCGCAGATTACATTTGATAATCTTGCCAGGATCAGCGGAGCAGGTGGAATAGCCAAAATAACCATGGAAATAAAAAAGAGTAATCACATGGCCTGCCTGGCTGAGTACTTACTTTCAGTTTTGTCTCTCAACGTCTCTTCTGTTTGTGTTTTTTCTTTGCCCTCAGTTGCTGTGCAGATGGAGTTGAGCAGAAGGAGCGTGCCTCTGTATGTGAGTATGTGCAGTGGTGGTTGGCAGTCAAGGTTGAGGCCATCCATTCCAGTTAACCTCAAGAGTTGGTTCGTCTGCAAAAATGGATTTTAAAAAAGAAAATGCTTTTGTGCTCACGACCAAACAAAGCTAGCTGTGATTTAGGAAAAAATACCTTAATGACAAAGTCAGCGAGTTACATTTTCTCCAATTTAAGATATCTCAAAAGATATAAACGTATCAGGAGTTTCTGTGTGGATGTGAAGCGAGAGATTGTTTTTATTGGAAGTCATGTTATTACATTTTCCATTGTAAATGTTGCATAATGTTGATACCTAAAGTGAGTGAGTTACATTTTCTCCAATTTAAGATAATATCTCAAAAGATGTAACTCATTTCTATCAGGTGTGAATGCGACAGAGTTTTGGTTTGTTTTCATCAGATTCTTTGAAGTGATTTTCTAAATGAGACTTCGAGATTTGGTGCTGGGGTCAAAGAGAGTTCTTCATCAAGACGGAGGACTGATGTTTTCTGTTCTAGTCAAACAGATGCTTACTGGACTTTCATCATTCTTTGACTGAAATGTTTTTGGTTTTGCTGTTGGATTATTTGAGTACTGAATCACACTTTCTGAGGGGAAAAAATAATGTTATCCATCAGCATGACAAAAGCAAGTTTGTGTATATAACTAGTAAATCAATAACTCTGAGCTTCATTCACAATGCTGTTTTTTATTTGTGTGTTTTAACTTACACAAGGTTGAAAAGGACCTTTTATTTGCTATTTGTTTGATTTGTGATATCCGCGGTCTCGTTATGCCATTGAATGGACCTGTTGTCTACCAGGCTAAGCTGTGCTCAAATATTTTGTTAGTTTCTGCTGGGGGAACTAAAAAATGGAAGCAAATATGAACGTGAGGGAGTGTGCTCCTCTGAAGATCAAAGTGACAATCCATTGGTCATATTGGAGTCGTTTGAATGTGAAAGGTCAGGAAAAAAAGAAATGGGCAAAGGAGTTGAATTTTTCTATTTGACATGTTTACGGTGCTTTTCCCCGTTCCACTGAGGTTAACGAAAGGTCATCCGCGATAACGAGAAATCCCTATTCCTCAAAAAAACGGTGCTTACTTTCCACAACGTCCCATCGCTTAAACAGCAGCCGCTTTTATTGAGTTTCCAATTCTGTTATGCAGCCATTGTGTCTCGGTCTGTTCCTTTCCATATTTCCTCTGCCTCTGCATGTCCTCGCTGCCCCATCCAACATTTCATTACTAGCAGCCACACGGTCATCACTGGACCGGCTCAACGTCTGGAGGGCTGGACTCGCACTGAGAGGCCGTGTAGAAGATGTAAGATAAACCTGCACAAACTTATGTTGTAAAGGAAATGAGAACTAGGCATACAGAACGGGTGAGTGAGATGAGAGAGAAGTGGGGGGGTAGGATTAATGTCGGGAGAGTTTCTGCTGGGAGAGAATGAGGAAAGTAAAGAGAAAAGCCTCCGCTCACTTTCTTTGTGTGAGGAATCAGGTCAGCTCTCGAGGTGATACGAGGCTAATAGATCTCGTGAGAGTTTTTACCCCTCAGAGAGCGCGAGAGAGACTGAGAATCAAACCCCTGTTATGCAAGGCTCCTTTTTACCGAAAAACCCACCCTCGGATATCATTACACTCTTAGATATCATCGATTTATTCAACACACTCCAGGTATTTTGTGAAGAAGTGTTGCAATTTACTCTTTTGGTGTACCCGCTTTCCCTCGACCTGTCTCGTCTCCTTCCACTTCAGTTAGTGATTTCCTGCATTTCCCAGAATGACTTTCGCCTCTCAAAACACAGCGTGTCTTGTGGCTGCATTGCATGATGGTCTATTGAGGCTACTGAGTCCAGTGAGTCCAGAAAGAAGCCCTAGCTCTTTTATTCTGAAGGGCTGACACCAAACCGTTCACATTATTGATGTTGTAAATAGTTTTCTGTTCAAACTGGATTTTAGCTGCACTGCAGATACGTCAACATGATTGAGATATATGAGACTCACGTTGTCTACCTTTGGCCAGTTATCCACGGGAATACGAAAAATACACCATTCAACACCAAAACCCAAGACAATAGCTGTTTTTTAAAAGTGTTTTTGGGTGGATTTTTCCTTTAAAGGCCAGTAAGAGAGTCCTGACAGGGATGGAGGTCCGAGGCTAACCCAGTGTTCCCAGTTACTCTGTTGCACTACAGGCTTGGCACATCGGTGCTAGGGAGCTTCATGCTGAATTGTACTCAGCCTTTATATTTTGGTGGTGGTGGTCTGGTTGTTACAAAGCTAGTGTAGGTCTGTGTCCAATATGTACTAATAATATACAAATGTACATTTCTAACTAAATTCTGTAACTTTAGTAGCTTCTGGTGGCTTGATAGAGTTTGTTTGCAAAGCTTGAAATTTCCACATGCAACCTTTTCCAGCTGAACAGTTGGAATAGCTCAGCCGGGGCCTCTCGAGGAAGGGTTCAGTGAGGCGATAAGCCCGGTGACTCTGGGGAACATGTGTTGTCACACCTGCATCTGACTTTCCTGGAGGAAACCAAACAGACTCGGCATCAGTCTTATTGTCCTCTCCCGTTTTTACTTTCTCCTCTCTCGGGTCTGAAGTGGTCTGGACTGTTGGGATCAGGGCCGATCTTTGCAGTAGACATTCCTATTTTTATTGAGTTGAGGGGAATTTTTTATCGTGCTCTCAAGAGGAATGCTGTATGGGGGATTTGGTGTGCTTCACAACTCCACTAGAAATATTGCACCGGAATAGACTCTTCCTCTGAAATCTCTTCCACTCTCGCCTTTTTTTCTCCTTTCTTTCCCCCCTTTCACTCTCACCTTCTCTCACCTTCTCTCACCTTCTCTCACCTCCCTTTTTTTTTCTCAGGGCCAAGCGAAGGTATTTGCATTGCTGGAGGGTTTAGACTCGGTGCCAGAGGATGCCGAGGTCTTCATCGTTCTGGAAGGATCCACCCTGATCCACGTCATCAGAGCTCAGAGTGACGTCATGCTCTGCTTTATAGTGCCTGGTACGTGCGTGTGTGTGTGTGTGTGTGTGTGTGTCTGTCTGTCTGCACGTGTCAGTGTCTGTCTGGTTCATGCATCTCTTCGTGTCTTGGGTGTCGTTTATTATTTGAAAAGGAACAAACTGTTAACTGGAAGTGTTTAAACAACGCACCACACCCTGACAGTCCCTGGCTCGCTATTCCGGTCTGTGATGTGCTCCCACCCCCTCCTTGTCAGTCTGTTTGCGTTTTGCACCTTCATGCTAGGTGAATCTTGACACACACACACACACACACACACACAGTCTGAGTCTCGAGGTCTTATCAGCTTCCTGTCAGGAGGGAAACCGTCTAAGTCCCATAAACAACATATCAACAACGCCCCGCCCCCTTTAGCGGTTGCCTGTGGACTCAGCAACAATTGGGACCATTCATGCTGCAGCTGTGTGATTCACGTTCAGGCTTCCAGGACAGATTCTGAAGATTGCTCGTTATTTCATTGAGCTTTGTGCAGGTTTATAAATCGTTCTTCATTGTAGTTTTCTCCTTGCAGTACATAACGCAGACTGGTGAGTCACGGAGAAACACGCAGGTGATAGGCGGTGCACCCCGCGGGCCGATGAGTAACAAGATGCATCATCCACGTTTCATCAGAATCAGACCAGTGGTGTAGAAAGTAATGACCTTTAAAAGTAAATTATATATTAGTAGTCACTTGTTTATATTCTATATCATTATATTAAATGATATATAATTATATTAAATGATGTACCATTATAGCACCCCATCAGGCTAATTAGTGCCAGAACTCTGCCAAGATGCATCGTCCTGCCAAGTTTCGTCTAAATCCGACCACATGTAATGAACGGATGGACAGACGGCCAGATCCACGGCCACCCACACACCCCGATTTCATCATGTCGGCACAATGCAGCTTATCACCTTCTCAAGTACACAGTTAAAGTCTGTCTTTTGCTGTAGTGTGACTTCTTTCCCTTTTTGGTCTGTTAGGACACAACCTGGCTGAGGTGGTCTCCGTCCAGGCCTACCTGTGCTCTGAAACCACACCCCTCACCTGGGTGGGAGGAGCCACACTGGAGTACGTCCAAGATGATGCTCAGGTGGGAGGGACAGACAAATGTGCTCAAACACATCGCGAGCTTGATTCAGTGCATCTCCGTGCTTGCCTTCACACACATTCCTGATGCGTGTGTGTGCGCTCGCTGCAAAAAACAAGTCATTTATTCTTCAGAGTCTTCATTTCTTTTTCCATAAAACAAGTGAAATATCTTGCTAATGGGGGGAGACAGTTTCACTTGTATCCAGTGCAGTTTCACCTGTTTTGATCAGTTTTTTTTAAACAAATGACAATATGCCACTTGATTAAAAAAGATGCGATCTGAATTAGTGAAATGATCTCAAACCACCAGCAGACTTTTAAAGATGGGTGTATTTTGCAGCGCCTGGACTATGCATGTTTTTTATTTTACTACTGCTACTGCTTTATTCTCAGGACCTGGCAGAGCACCTGGTAATCCAAGGCCACCGTCTGAGCTCCACAGATCACAAAGAGCTTAGCAGCCTCTTCAACCTGGGCCAGGAGAGCTCTCGCTGGGCTATGGATCGCCGCGTGGCCCTGGCCATGGCCAACCTGGATATTCCCCATAACTGGAATGTGCTGGGTAGTCACAGTGGAGAGGGTGAGAGGAGGTTCATCACATGTTTTTGCTGAGTGGCTCATTCCAGCACAGAAATGTTGAGCATAAGCATATTGCATTTAGTGTTTCTAACCCAGCCTGGGAAAATATACTCAAAAAGGAAAAAAAAAAAAAACAATAATAACAAAAATAAAACAAAAATAATAACAAAAAGCTTTGGGAAATGGAATAATGCCAAGCTGAGGAGCATGAGGGTGACGTGTGAACACAGATAAACGTGACGGGCTTCGTGGTAACCCCGTTTCTGGAAACTTGAACGTGAACTTTTCAACTCCCGCTCTCCTCCGTTTTTCCTCCTCCATCATTCTCATTGTGCACGCTCACCGGGCTGCCATCGGAAGTGGCCGCGGTCACGTGCGCTTCTGTTGAATTCATCAAAGCCAATTAACCAGCATGTAATGTGGATATGAGCTTCCCCATCTGGAAGTAGCCCCAGGTTATAGGCAGAGTTAAATAAATCTGAGTTTGTGTGTGTGTGTGTGTGTGTGTGTGCGCGCGTGTGTGTGTGTGTGTGTGGTTTGTATGCTGACCGCCATCTTTTACGACATGCCACCATCTGTTTGTATGAGTTGAGTGGGTGTGTAGGCCACTAACACAAATAACTAATCAGATTTCGCGCTAATATAGTTATGGCAGGTCTGTTTCATCGCAACGTCTCCCGATGAACGTCTGCAGTTAAGCCGTCTAATTGGATAACATTGCCGATGACATCACTGCTGCCGACGTTGCATCGTGCATCATATCGGAAGTTGATTAAATAAATATAAAACTAAATAATCGACTTGCTTTTTGTCGTCATATTTAAAGGATTTATTTAATAGTGTGTACATTTGCTTGCTTGTCTGTACTTCTCTACTTGACTTCAGTGGTTTTGATGCTGGCCGGTCACCTGCAGACCCTCAGCTGAGACTCAGAAATGAGAAGCTGGTACTGGTTTGTTGGAAGGCTTTTACTGTGCTGAAGTGGGTCAGTGGAGCAGAGGTATCCAGCGGCGTGCCAGAGGAGAAAAGAAAAACGGGGACAAGAGTAGAAAAATTGGGACTGATCAGTCGGCGGTATTGAGGTTAATTATTAAGAGGCGGCGACTTTTAAGACAGAAATCTCTCCGTGTTGTTTTCCTCCTCTGGTTTCTCTCATATTTCCTCCTCTCTTAACCCGTGGCACTTTTTCCTGCTACTGATCTCATCTCCCTCTTCCGTTCAGCAGCTTTCTCAGATCCCTTCCCACCACATACTGTTACCTGAGTTATATTTTCAACATATTTTTAAAAACATATTTCAGTTATTTGTCTGAGCTCTTGTTTATCTGTCTCATTTATTTAAATAAAAAGTAGGTAGATAACTTATTGCTCTTTTACCTTAGCACTAGTTCTGCTCTTAGATGCTTGTTTAGGAAGGAAATGCACTTTCTGGATTTCTGGTGACTAGTAGTTCTCTTGCCTGCCTATGTTGAATGCTTATGCTTAACTTATTGCAAGTTGCTTTGGATAAAAACGTCTGCTAAATGACTGTAATGTAATATCTATCCACTGCATGAATGATCTCTCTCTGTCTCTCCGTCTCTTTGTCTCTCTCCCTCCACCTCCAGAGTACAGTCCCAGAGAGTCTCCCCTCCACCTGGCAGTGCGGTGGGGTCTGTGCCGGCTGGCAGAGCTGCTGCTTTGCCAGCCGGGGGGTCTGATGGCCGTGAGTCTGCCAAACCAGGACGGGCTCACGCCGCTGCATCTGGCACAGACGGCAGGAAACTCAGAGCTCCTGGAGCTGCTGGCACAGTGAGAGCGACTGTTAACTGTTAACACTTCACACAGAGACACTGACAAAAAAGTAAACTGTTGAGTCATAACATTACAACTGCAGTGAAGAGCTTCCATGCTCGGCGAGGGCATCTTTTCTTTGCAACACAGAGGACAACCTGGCTTTACAACTACTGCCCCATATAATCTGCATTCTTCCGATGTTGTAAATACACCGTTAGAAACACATTTGATGCACAAATCATAAAATGTTAAACACCTGTTCGTATTACCTGTTAAACTCAGGAATATTTCGAGTCCAACCAGATGAGCTCAAGCTGGGACCCATAAATCTCGGGCAGGGCTTTATGGGCCTTTATTTACTTGGGCTGAAAAAGGATAGGGCTGTTTCTCACAGTGGGGGACAGCGGGAGGGAGAGAAGCATCACACACACACACTGGATCAATACATGGATAAATGGACAAATAACTTGGAAAGCTTTTTTTTTTTTTTATCCATATATCATCTCATAACAACAACGTAAACCCAGTAAACCTCTAAGACTCTGAGGGGTTATATATATATCTGTGATTCACCCTCCCTCACCTGCCCTGCTGCAGCCCGCCCAACCCCCTGGCCACGCCCCCTGCCGGTCTGTCCCAGGTGTGGGCGGACCGGTCCCGCTTGCTGAGGTTCTGCCACGACACCGAGAACCTGACGCTCACCGTCCGGCAAAACCTGCAGTGGAGCTCGGAGCAGAGCCGGCACACCGACATCCTGCTGCTCCGAGACCGGCTCCGAGACGAGGACTTCCTCAGAGAGGTCAGTCCAGGTGACGGTGATGATGATGGTGATGGTATATTACTGTATTAGTATGTATTAGTAGTCGTGTTTTGACTCGGTACTCTAAATTCCTCAGAGGCAGTATTAGAGTACATGGTTGGGGTGAATGAGAACGAGGTCTGAGTTAATCTAGCTGTATAAATGGTGATGCTGTACTACTACTAATACTTCTACTACAGTGCTACTACTCCTCCTCCTACAACTACTACTACTTCTCCTACTACTAATACTTTTACTAGCAGTACTACTGTTCTAGTACTACTACCACTACTACTACTAATACAGCCACCTCTCCTCCTCCTCCTCCTCCTACTACTAATCCTACTACTACTACTGCTACTGATAATAATAACAACAACAACTTGTTATTTTTAATTTTCCTTTCATATTCAATGAGAAAATGAGTGTTTACTTCTCATACTTCTAGCATATGATGAAGTATACTGCCAAACTGCATCACAGCTCCTAGAGATACACTGAAAGGTTGGGAGTGTGTTTATGGATCTTTGCCAGGTCATTGCCCAATAAAAATAATTGACCACAAGCTAAAAATGACTCCTTTGTTGAATATAATTGTAAACTGTTGGAAATTACTTTGGCACCAGGAAGTAGGAGGACCAGATGTAGTTCTTTACCTGTGAAAATACCCTCAAATTAAAGCCAGACAGTCGTTGTGTCATTTCACAGCTGAGTAAGTAATGAGTAATGAGTATGGAGTCTCTCACTGGCCAAATATTTATGGAGCTCACTGTATTTCTCCTCTTCAATATACCCTTTCTTCTTCAGATCAAAGCGCTCAGGAGAGAGCGGGCAGAGACCGTCTTAGGGAAAGAGGAACTCGTGGATGATCCGACAGAAAACGGTATCAAACTGTTCCAAGGCTCTCCTCTGTGTGGGCTCTAGGAGGCCTGGCTTTACCAAAACACCCAATCTTTACTGTTCTCTTTCATGTAGCGACGGTCTGACTTTTGAGAAAGCTCACAGATGGCTAGACACAGTGGTTTGGCTCAGAATGAAACATTCAGGGAACTTGACTGCCCTCCTCAGGGCTTTTTTGGTACTGCTAGTATGAGAACCCCTTAAGGCAGGGGTGTCAAACTGTGTGCCATGGAGGGCCGAGAGTATGCAGGTTTTCGTTCCAACCCAAGAATACAGCAGGTGATTTCACTGATTACCACACCTTCAACCAGAGAGGAGGGACCAATCAGTGAAATCACCTGGTGTATTCTTGGGTTGGAATGAAAACCTGCATACTCTCGGCCCTCCATGGCACACAGTTTGACACCCCTGCCTTAAGGCTTAAGGGTTTGTGTCTGTATTTTTTTATTTTGTCATGTTTACTTTGACATTTTAGTTTGAAAGGGGCAATATAAAGTTAGTTTCTCATTATTATTATTATGATGATCTATCATTATCGGCCCGGACAGCTCAGTCGGTAGAGCATGAGACTCTCAGGGTCGAGGCTTAAGGAGTCTTTAAGGCTAGAGATAAGATAAGAGCAATAAAAGACATCATGGAAATAAAGCGAGTAAATACAACAAGGCAAGTAGTAAATTGCAAGGTTATACAAGTTTGTTTTGAGCAGTGACTTAAAAACAAGATGAAACTTTAATGGGGAAATTAGGCTGTAGCAGCAGCAAATAATAACAGGATACAAGAAAAATAGAATATACATGAGAACATAGGAAATGAGGGTTGTATCAACATCTGAAATCAAAAATGTGCACATATTCATATTCACAGGTCTACTGAAGGCTGTATATTTGTACAGAGAGAGTATGTGTGTGTAGATGTGCTTTACAAAAACTACACCTTATTAGATATATTGAAATCACAGCTGTAGATAACATGAACGTACATGTACATTTGGAAAAGTACATTAATTGCTGTCACCAGATGTAGAGAAAAGTGACAATTTGCAAGACGCATGAGCATCGGCGTCCATTCTCATGATCACTTTCATGATCAGGATGAAGGTGACATCCAGAGGTATTGTTCAGTTCATATGTACCATTGAATGTCGTAGATGAATCCAGTGGGAATTCTAGTAGTAGTCCAGAATAGTTCAATAGTAACTGAATGAACATGTTTTATGGTGTATGTTCAAATGTCCCTCCATGTAGTTGTGTAGCATTTCTTAGTCCTCGCTTTCTCTTTCTGTTTTTTCCTCCTTCCCCCTCCTTCTCAGACTTTCTCTCCCAACATTTGTTTCCTTTATGGGTCGCTCCCACTTCCTTCTCCTAACACCTCCCGTCTAATTTTTTACATGACCCCACGCTGCGTATCACGCCACCCAAGCACTCATTTCCCACCGTGTCCTTTTGTTGTGCGAGACACGCGGTAGTTAAATGTGATGCAGATCAAGGCTCTCTGCGTAAAGATCCCCCAAGGTCACGAAGAGAAAATAATAACACCTCATTTAAAGGACATCAGAGATACATAAAGCACACCGGCACATACAACATACATCGTTAAAACCCGTGACACACCTCTGCGCTTGTTCGAATCACTTTTGAAGTTTTACGGCTTCTGTGTGGCCGACGTTGAGCGTGTTTTCTCTCTTTTCAGCGCTGTATCCTGGTATCAACGGAGGTAACTCAGCGGTGGAAGAAAATGTAAGTATCACGTACACATACACATACAATAACTGTTGAAATGAAACCAAATGGCTCGATAGTGTTAAATGAACTACACCTGCAAAATGCATTACATCCATTATTTCTAAAATATGTCAGTAGGATCTTTCAAAGTAAAAGACCTAGTATCTTTAAAAAAAACTACCATACTTGGGTTTACTTTCGTGCTATCAACTATCCAACTATCATCATATCATATCAACTATGAACAGTAGGTGTCTTCTCATTTTAAGACGTGTGCAGGGTGCAGACCTCCGTTTTAACACACTGGCTAGAATGGAGCGTTGAGTTCCCGCTCCCTCGCTCCCTCGCCGCCCCTCAATGCTCAAAATTGTTCCACTCTCATTGTTGAGGTGTCGGTCGGCACCTGGCACACTTCGGTGAATAGTCGACCTTGTGTGTGTGTGTGTGTGTGTGTGTGTGTGTGTTCGTGTTCTGGGAGGTGATTCAGGACCTGGTTTATGTGGTTCAGATGGTCTCTCTCTCTCTCTCTCTCTCAGGCACAAGCATGTTTTTTGTGCTTAGTCCTCCTCCGTCTTTTGTCGCCACGCCGTGTTTTTAGCATGATGAACAGCCTCACTGTGGGAAACGTGCGTGCTGAGAGGGCTTTCCCCTGTTTCAATGTCTCCATTCAGGACTACGAGGAGCCGCTCATGTTTTGCCTGACCGGAGAGGATGAAGAGGAAGACCCGTCGCAGTCTGATTCTGGTAAGGGATGACTCTCTCCAAGTATTTCTCATATGACTTCCTGCGAGGTTACTTCCTCAAACGCCCCCAAAATCAAAAGAGTTCAGAGATCAGCTGACGTAGATCACGTTTTGTGCAAAGTGAAATCGGGTCGTTGTTGTTTTAGGTTGGTGAGTCCAACTGCAGGAAACATTTTCTTTCCTGAACTCAACTCTAATCTTGGAATATGACGAGTCTAGCGTGGGATCACATTTCAGCCCCCCTGGCTTGTTTCACCCCGTCTCTCTCTCTCTCTCTCTCTCTCTGTCTCTCTCTCTCTCTCTCTCTCTCTCTCTCTCTCTCTCTCTCTCTCTCTCTCTGTCTCTCTCTCTCTCTCTCTCTCTCTCTCTCTCTCTCTCTCTCTCTCTCTCTCTCTCTCTCTCTCTCTCTCTCTCTCTCTCTCTCTCTCTCTCTCTCTCTCTCTCTCTCTCTCTCTCTCTCTCTGGAGGTTTTAGAGTCATTCTGTGTTAATGATGATTGTACTGCTGAGAAAGCTTTTTTTTTTTTTTTTTTTAAATGGCCGCATCCAGAGAATAGCCATGCCCCTAATCTAGAGCGGGCTTAGGAAAATGTCTGCCAAGCGGTCAAAGGGCAACAGAGAGGGATCCTAAATTGGTGGCGGAGGGTCAGTTTCATCCTGATGTAGGTTGGGGACGCATTTGAGAGTGGGAACATCCTGTGGGTTAATGATTGGCTGGTATGGGAGCAGAGCAGACTGATGCCTCGATGTAGGAATGCTGCGGTTACGAGCTGAGGGTTCAGGCTTTATAACACTTGGCACTGGACGTCTGCAATTTTTACATCCTGCGGCTGGTGTTGTTTTTCACGCTATATGGTTTAGCCATTTTGTACTCTGTGTGTGTGTGTGTGTGTGTGTGTGTGTGTGTGTGTGTGTGTGTGTGTGTGTGTGTGTGTGTGTGTGTGTGTGTGTGTGTGTGTGTGTGTGTGTGTGTGTGTGTGTGTGTGTGTGTGTGTGTTGGCTGGTCGAGGATTTTTTTTTTTTTAACATTCTGTCTGTGCTCTTTGAAACGTTTGCCTGTGACCTCGATCAGCCAGTCAAATGCCTCGTCTGGTTAGGAAGAATAACGGCGGTTGGTTGAACAGTGTTTTCCTCCGGTTTCTCCTCAACACCATGTTTGAACACACAATCTGACTGAAAGTGACTCAGGTTTTACATCCGTGCCATCTTCCGGGATTACAATGCTTTTTTTTTTTTTTTTTTTTTTACCCTCGGGGAATTTCCAAAGCGCTCAGGCGTGACGAGCGACCCCCAGGCCTTTAAAAAAATTTTTTTTTTATAAACAAGCATGGTATATATCGAGTCAGTTTTTATCTCCGGCAATTCGGCCGCTTGTCTTCAGTTTTGTCGTTGAGTAGACAAACACAACTGGAGGACGAGCTTCAGTGACGGGTGAGGAATCTGGAGGGTAGCTGTCATGTTTCCCCTGTCCTCTTCATGTCATCTCTCTCTCTCTCTCTCTCTCTCTCTCTCTCTCTCTGTCTCTCTCTCTCTCTCTCTCTCTCTCTCTCTCTCTCGTTTCGACCCTCTCACCCCTCACTTTGCTCTCCACCTTTGCCCTCCTAATGCCCCCACATTTCAAACACCCCACCCCAAAACACACACTTAAACCCCAAATGCATACAAACATACACACACACACACACACACACACACACACACACACAGACTCATGCACCCTCTTCCTCCACCATGCCCCCCCCCCCTCCCCTCTCTCCCCAGGTCAGCATTTTAATGTGAGTTTAGTGAACAAACAGCAAAGGCCACTCCATCCTGAGGGGCTCTGCTCTCCACAGCTGAAGAAAGGAGTCCCGTGTGTGTGTGTGTGTGTGTGTGTGTGTGTGTGTGTGTGTGTGTGTGTGTGTGTTTTGTGTGTGTGTGTGTGTGTGTGTGTTTGAGAGGGAGAATGCAGTGGAGAGGAGAGCGCTGAAGGGGGCAAGGCGTATAGGAAAAAGGGGGTGTTTGTGGCTGAATGGGGGTTGCTAAGGCTTTGCTGAATGCAGTTTTCCAGCAGCTTGTTGAGATCCTCCGGGAGAGTAGAGTGGAAGAGAGTGTGTGTGTGTGTGTGTGTGTGTGTGTGAGAGAGAGAGAGAGAGAGAGAGAGAGAGGGAGATAGGGAGAACGTTTATGATATGGAAACGTGAGGCAGAGCGACACCAGAGAGGATGAAGAGATGGAGAGAGCGAGAGCTGAAACGAATCACCAAAAGTTTGATGCTGCTGACCGGCGAGAGACAGGCACACACACACACACACACACACACACACACACACACACACACACACACACATATAAACTACTTAAACTCTCTACACTCTTTCTACTTACAGTGTACCCCCCCCCCCTCCTCCCATCCCTCCTGCTTTATCACATTCTTTCATTTATAAGCGTTCATAAAACACAGTTTGGCTTTTTTCCAGAGAGTAGTCGTCCGGATAAAAGAAGCACCCCCCCCCCCCCCCACACACACACACACCGACTCCTTTTCCTTCCTATTCTCTCAATCTCTTGTACTCTGACTATCCTCAATTTGTGTCTGCAAACGGAGCGCTGGACTCCCACAAGTCCATGAGAGGAAAGAGAAAAAAAAAAGAAAAAAAAAAGGAGATGGAAAGCGAAGAAAACAGCAGCAGCTCTCACTGCTGTCTCCATGGTGAGGCTGCTGACCTGGCAGTCTGCCCCCCCCCCTCCTCCTCCCTCCTCCCCTCCTCCCCCCTCCAGTCTCAGCCTGGCTTTGACATGCTAAAACAGAGAGAAAGAGAGACAGAGGGAGAGAGAGAGGGGAGTGAAAGGGAAGGGGCCGTGGTGTTGGGAGCGTACCTTGGGAGGGCAGACAATCATGAACCCGTGAAGTTAATCATTCCTCCCGTCTGAGACTTCGCCTGCGCTGGACTCCGGAGCAGTCGGAGCCCTCGTGTTTGTCTGTGCTGTCGCTCCTATGTCTCTCTCCTCTCTCTCTCTCTCTCTCTCTCTCTTCTCTCTCTCTCTCTCTCTCTCTCCCTCTCCTTCAGTCTCTCTTTCCGGTCGTCAATACTTGCCCCCCCCCCCCCTCTCCCCTCCTTCTTCTCCTGTCAGCATGTGTTGATCTCTCTCTCTCTCCCTCTGTACTGTGTGTGGTGTTTGAGTGACTGAGCGAGAGAGAGAGAGAGAGAGAGAGAGAGAGAGAGAGAGACCTACAGATTTAAAAAGAATACAGGGAAAGAGAGGAAAAGCAGGAAAACGAGAAGAGAGAGAGAGAGAGAGAGAGGCAGGGAAAGGTCCTCGTTCTACCGGACAGTTGGTTGGGAGTTGTGTGGCTGCAGTGGAGGGGGAAGGGGAGGATTTTTTAGGGGGAGGGGTAGTTGGGGTAGATGGGGGGGGGTGGGGGGGGGGGGTGAACATGCTGGCTCACTCCTGAAGTGTCAGTGTGTCTCCAGTGGGGCTCTGGGAAAAAAGGAGAGCGAGAGCCGCCGCGAGTCCACAGTCCGTCCGGCCGCTACAACATGGATGTAAATTGAGGCGCCGGGTCATTTTGTTCACTTCACACCCCCTGAGCTGGTCGGGTCCAGAAAGCAAAGTCATGGATTCAGACTCCGACTCTCCTTTCAACTACTCCTGGCCCTCCTTCCCCAAGATGAGGATACGCAGGAAGACGGGCAAAAAAGGTAACGCAGGGAAATGAGATGTGGGGGATTTTCGGTGTATTGATTCATAAAGAGACATTTTGCTCGATCGTCGTTCTTTGGCTGTACAGGGTCGCAGAAAATGTTCATTAGGTACATTTTCATTTGGCAGACAGTCAAACGTCCCTGGAAAACAAGTGTCACTGACATGTTGATGAATGTGCAATAATACTGTGTCCTGTTTGACAGATAGATGTGGTTTGATCACGGTGCTAAATGCCTTTTCAACATGTTTTTTTAGTTACATCTCTCAGAGTTTCATCACGGCACCGTCACAAATCCAGCGGAGCGAAAGACTCGACAAAATACCACAAACTGCCCCCCCGGCAGACACGTCTCACCCTTCGCTCTGGGACAATGAAGTTAAAATTAGCCTGTTCCTATTACCCATACTTACTCACAACCCCCCCCCCCTCCCCCCCCCTCCTGCAGCACTGAGTCAATCAGATCACTACACGTTGGCTAGTGATGTAACCTGCTTTCTGACAGCATGTTGGGGGGGGATGTCAGATGTCAGATGTCCAGTCTTATTGAGTTGTTGTTGTGTACATGGACGAACCCTGCTGAGGTGTCACGCCCTCATGTGACCGCTGGGCTCCATCCATGCGCTCACGGATGCTGTCACAGGTTCACGCTCAGACGACGATCACGATCTCGATTTGCGTCTCGTCATTGAAGTGCCTCTGGGTGCTCTCTGGGTGCTCTCTGGGTGCTCTCTGGGTGCTCTCTGGGTGCTCTCTGGGTGCTCTCTGGGTGCTCTCTGATTAACTTGACCAGAATCAGGTGAAATCCCAGCAGCACTTGACGCCGGTGTAGAGGCATGTTGTGTGATCGCTGGCCACTGGAGAGTGGAGGTGAATGCTTAAAATAGTGCAAAATCTGACCGCAGTGGTTAAACAGTTCGCTGCGTGTGTGTGTGTGTGTGTGTGTGTGTGTGTGTGTGTGTGTGTGTGTGTGTGTGTGTGTGTGTGTGTGTGTGTGTGTGTGTGTGTGTGTGTGTGTGTGTGTGTGTGTGTGTGTGTGTGTGTGTGTGTGTGTGTGTGTGTGTGTGTGTGTGTGTGTGTGTGTGTGTGAGAGAGAGAGAGAGAGAGAGAGAGCGAGAGAGAGAGCTCAAGTTACTGCCATGCCTGTGTCATGGCTCGACTCCAGTAGTCTTTTCCTCATCTTTCACCATAAACGTTGAGCAGCTTATCCACGTTATTGCTTCTTAATTGTGATTGACGTGACCACATTTTATACACACTGCGCTATTCATCTGAGGAGTCGATCTCCCTGCGCTATATCAACTTTTTTTTTTTTTTTTTTCACAGTAACCAAAATGTAAAAAAGTTTTGAGTTGAATACTTTTTTTTTGAAATGCCCACTTAGCTGAAATAAACGTCCCCCGGTGTGACAAAGCACCTGCGAGGTTGGATGTGATTTCAGGTGCGTTGAGCCGTGGTTTACGTCTTCACTCCCGAGGACTGATCGGTGTGTGTGTGTGTGTGTCTGTGTGTGTGTGTGTGTGTGTGCGCGCGCGCTGTGGATTTACCTCTTCCTGGATCTCTCCGTCCCGATGACACGCTGAAATGTAAACAGCGTTGAGCGCAACGATGTGATGCTTGGACCGGGGGGTTGTTAGGCCGCAGGTGTCATAACTCAACGTGGGTTTGTGGATTCTGGTGGACAATTGTTTTAACGGTTTAAGCCGTCCTCCAGAACGCTGGAGTCAAATAATTACCTCCCCCCTCGTTTTCTGAGGTAATCAGAGCCTCTATTGTGATTTTTCATCTTTTTTTAGGCCCGGCGTGTTATTGTACTCCGTCTAATTTCTCTCCAGGATTGAGTTTTCAGTTTTCAGTTACATCATGAAAGCGGCGACAGCGTGAACAAACAAGCTTTTTTACACTCGCGATAAACAAGCCCTGGCGTTTGTCACAGTTCACTATTATGATCCTGTGTTTATCTTAGCCATTTTTTTTTTTTTCACACTTTCTAAGCACGCTAACCTTGAGAAAGAGTCCTTGTGACAAGCCCGGCCTCCCCCCCCCCCACCCCTCCACCCTGCCTCCCTCGATCTCACCCTCCCTGGGGGGTGTGCGGCGGGTGGAAGGGTCACACTCTGTTTAACTGGCCTGGTCTGGAAACCTGGCACTGACTGCCGTCTTTGTCTGGGTCTCTGTGGAGCTCTCTCTCCCTCTCTCTCTCCCTCTCCCTCTCTCTCCCCCTCTCTCTCTCTCTCCCTCTCGCTGCTGCTACCTTCCAGGCAGCGCTACTGTACAGGCTTGGCCCTCGCTCAGGGACGTGCTCAGAATATCACATGCAGCCTTACATTCTCCAGGAGAAATCCTATACAAACAAACCCCGCTCGCTGCGCCGCATTCCTCAACACTTTGCTTTGAAACGTCGAGCTCCAGACGGCGTTTTCTTTTGGTCGCGGCGATAAGAGAACTCACCCCCCCCCCCAGCAGATAGATTGATTCGGGTCTGCTCTGACTTGTCAGTAATATGAACTGCCCGCCCTCTCCCGGTTAACTAATGTTAAACACAGATCTCAGGGCCTGACAGTAATGTTCGCCGAGACACTGTTTACGGGTCAGAGGTGTGTGAGTGATCGGGCCCTCGGAGGCCAGCTGCGGGTTTGGACCCGGCCCAGGACCTGAACTATTAGGCCTGTCCATCAGGGTCCTGTAGCGGGGTTTTATACGGACCAGTATTTGCTTTCAAACGGCGGTTTTGAGCCACATCCACTTTCTGATCCTCGCTGGATTTGATGTGGACCGAAACTAATCCTAAAATGCATAATAGCAGGTCTAGCGTGAGTGTGTCTCGATATGCTGGACCCGGATTCAAGTGGATAGTGTTTTCACGTGGACTTAAAAGGACCCGATAGTGTTTTAACAATACATGGCCAGGTCCTAGGTTGACGTTTTGCCATTTTCCACTAATTTCAGACCGTAGTAATTTGCAGTACATCGAAGTTAATCTGTGAGGTAGAATGCGGTTCTCGGGATGGTTCGGGGCTCGAGGGATTCAGGATTGATGTGGCGTGTGGTCTGCGCATCCTGTGGCGGTTCAACATGGACTCGAATCTATCCCGTTACGTTTGATGCGGCTGGAACAGGAATCATCTGCTGTCCTCGTCAGTGTCTTGTCTGACTCCCCGTTTGCCTCTTCAGATTTATTGGACACACCGCCTACAGGAAGCACAGCCAATTGGCCGTCTGATTTATCCTCTGCTACAAATGCCGGACTTGTCTTCTCCTTCTCTGCAGCGCTGGCAGCTCAGATCCAGATAAACTATGGATCTGTTTTCAAAGAAGATTGTTGAGTCTCTCCTTTAACACACACTTAGGAATAGGTTAGGTAGAAAGACATGTGTTTGTGCCATTGGCGTCGTTGGCTTGACCGGTGTAAGGTGAGACCGTCATTAGGAACCTAATACAGCAGAGCTAATGACGCTGCCTCCTCTGGTTAGCTTGATGAGTACTGCGTTGTTGCTGCCAGTCGCTAATGTGGTTAGAAACTCACTTTCCAGGTACTGTAATTGTTTTAACCTTTACTTAGTCGGGGAAGGTTTAGCCGAACGCATCGATGCCCTGCTTCACATCCACACAGTCATTCAACCACAGTCTCCTACTGTTGGCCGCTCAGGGACACCTGGAGGTAACAGTGAGTTAGAGTCTTCACCCTAAAATGGATATTGGTCTTGCATTGTTGGGCCTGTTTTGTTGTTTGTTGTATTTTTCTTATTCCCGTTGATAACTAAGCCAAACGTGGACCAAACATGGTTATTTCCAGCAAAGTTTGATAGCAGAAATGTTTTCATCTAAAACATCAATGGTTTTGGTGTCAGTCCCCAGGCTTCTTCCTAGACTCACCATTTTGCACTGAAGTTCAACAATCATACAGGGAGAAATCCATCGTAGAAGAGGTAGACGTACCAATTTCTCCACCGACAGTAACCTCAGTAGACCAGAATGCAATGCAGCCTCAAGACATGTTGCGTTTTGAGTAAGGGGCCATTTTTCTTGACTGAAAAAACTCTCTCTCCACTATCGTTATCACTATCCTCTCCCTACCTACGTGTAACCCACAGCTGAACGCGACAAGTTCACATCCATTCTCTGGAGGTGGCCAAAAGGAATTCTGGGAAATGTAGGAAATCACTAACTGAAGTCGAAGAGGGAGAGACGCAGGTTGAGGGAAAGTTGCTGCACCAGTAGTGTACCACAAGTACAACACTGCAATGCATTGAACATCACAGATTGATTCATAACAGTAGAAGTTCCTGTGAGTCCAAGTGAAGTCGAAAGTCTAAAGTCACATTAACAACGTTCTTTTGAATCTCCTTCATTGTTCTGACACAGTACTTCAGTATATTCAGTGTGTATTCAGTATACACAGTACTACAGTATAAAAACGTGTCCTCAAAAGTTCATTGTAGTGAGCGGTGTGACTGGTAGGGTTGTCCTTCAGCCTGTTTGTGTGTGTGTGTGTGTGTGTGTGTGTGTGTGTGTTATTTTACTCTCTTATACCTGAAACACTTTCTAAGAAGTTCTGTTGAGGAAAGGCAGTGTTTTGTGGCGTGTAACACCCCAGAGGGAGCGTGTGCGTGTTGTGAGAGCAGGAGTGTTTTCCTCGGTCACAGTGACTCTACTGTGTAGGCCGAGAGCCTCTGAATGCCACTGTGTGCTCACCGGGACTTATTTCCACCCCGTCGGTGTATAGATGGGAGGGTGCGGCTAACGTGTGTATATGCTCCTAGACGTCCACTCCGACTCGCACTGATGCATGCATGCACGCGCATTCACGTGCATGCAACCATCACCCACGCGCACGCACACACACACACACACACACACACACACACACTGAAAGCACAAAGACGCGACACAGCCTCTCAGACTCCCCAGTCCCGAACAATGACATGCAACCGCCCAGGATGTCTACATCACTTCCTGTGTTTGTGAATTACTCGGTGTTGCCGTGGAAACCAAATGTAATATTGAAAAATCCCCCTCCTCTCTCTCTCTCTCTCTCTCTCTCTCTCTCTCTCTCTCTCTGTGTCTCCCTTCCTCTCTGTAGAGAAAAGCCAGTCGGTGAAGGAGAGCCAGGCCTCGTCCTCTACTTTGGCCGCGGCCGCCAGATTGTCCGCCATGATACACGGCAAAGACCAAGTGTACGCCAACGCCATGCTGGTGGACCAGGTGAGTTGGGCTGAAGATTCACAGGGAACGCCGTCGCTTTCTGCTTAGCGTGAGTGGATGACATCAGCTGGAAAAAAACGACTTAACGTAGAAAACTGATTGGGTACATGTTACGGGGTTAGGTCAAGCGAAGAACAATGTTAATACATTGTGAAAAAGGCACTGGCACAAGTTTCTCCTCAGATCGATTCCTCATGTTTTTATTCCCTTTATCACAGGTGTTATGTTACGGGGTTAGGGTTAGGGTTAGGGTTAGGGTTAGGGTTAGAGGAGTTTGGAGGAGTTACAGGCCGGTCAGTCAGTGGAATGATTCCTGTCATTTTCCTCACTTTTCTGCTCCAGGTTGATGACATGGATATCAAGTACCGCTCTCCGGGGGAGGAGGAGGTGGGCACCGCGGCCCAGGTCGGCAGCCCGTGCTGGGACGCCCTCGTCGGGAGTCCCCCCGACTCAAGCGGCTGCCTCCAGACCCGGCGGCACACCCCCCCGCCCCAGAACGGGGAGAGGGGGATCCCAGGCTGCACCGCGGGTCATCGCAGGGAGCCGTCCCCTCGCGTCTCTCCCCCCTCTCCCCGCGCTTCCTCCCCTTCTTTTCCTTCCTCCCCCCGGGTCTCCGCCTTGCGCCTGTCTGAGGGAGGACAGAGGCGTCAGACCCAGCCGTGGCCGCCGGTCTCTCCTGGTTTCGGCCACAGAGGAGCCAACCCGCCGGAGGCAACCCGGGGCCTGAGGTAAGACGCCTCCTCTCTGCTGAGACGGCTCGAAAAGTAAAAGAAAAGTAGATGAAACGTTGGATTACGAGGCACTCAAAATGTCAACTGTTATCTATGCAGACAGGCGGGCATTGTGGGCAATTTGATTCCTTGATTTGGTTGAAAAATGAAAGCAATGCGTTTTCAAGTGTTAGAGCAATTTAGATGCTTTGTGTGTGATTTACAAGTTTGTTCTTTGAAGGAGTGAAAAACATTTCTATGGCTATCCCAATATTAAGATCACCAAGGATCGTTTCTTTGAGATTTCCTCCAAGCATTTTTTTTTGACGTTGCGCTCACAATGCGTCTGCAGTCACAGTGAAGGTGCAGGAAGCTCCAGCACAATTGAGCCGTCGGTGCTTTGAAGTCGCTCTGTACATTCCTTCCAGTTTCCTCAGTTTCCTCAGTGCTGCAGGACCTGAAGTCGCCACGCCGACTGAAGCAGCAACATTCACGTTTTTTAGTGTTTCAACACACATTGCCGGCTAATGATAGGCCAACAATATAACGTGTTTGTGTGTGTGTGTGTGTGTGTGTCTGAATAGTCCCAGTCTGGAGTGTGACAGTGGAGAGGAGGACATCCCGGGTCAGTCCTTCCCCTCCTCATCTCCAAAGCAGCAACCCGCCCATCAGTCCAGCTCAGGAGAAGAGAGGGACTCTTTTGAAACGTCGCCAGACTTTAACCGCACACACTCCGACAGCACACACAAGTCTACCAAGGTAACCCCTCACGCGTACTCTGTCTTGTGTTTTTGCTGCTAAACGTGAAATATTCCGCTATAGCCGCTTTCACACATGCAGTGCAACCCTGAACTTATCTAGACGTTACTCAGAGGGGTTGTACGTGTGAACGCAAATGTCCGAAATCAGTTGGTCTGGAAGTGAAACGGACTTTACCCACCCAGCACCCTAGTCTAAAATTCTCCACGAGCGAGTGGGCTGATGACGTATTTATCATGTGACTGGTGTGAAACTGGGATAAAACAAACATCCAAGGCTGAGGAAGAAGGCAACTAGAAAAGACGTCTAACTACATTTAGTATTGACATCAACGCAAAAACAGCCACTGAGAGTGAGTCGGTCACTTCATCCGCCATCTTTGTGCTGTAAACAAAACACTGATTTCCGCAGCGTACTATTTGAGTCATGTCCTGTCTCCTGCACGCTCTACCCAGGCCCCGCCCCTTAGCTTAAACCAACCGGAGTATTTTCTGTTGTGAACGCATCCGAAACGGACGTTCTCCGGTGGTGTGTTACATGTGTGCAAGGGCAACTCGGGTTAGAGAGCAGACCTGATTCTCTGGAGAATATCCAAGGTGTATATCTGAAAGAGGATTATGTCACATGTTCCCTCACTGGCGTGGGATCGAATCCCGGGAGAGCTTTCGCTTCTGTGTCTCACTGTCGACCTCTCTGCTTTCCCAGCGTGTGAAAACAATGCTTACACATAAATATGATGTGGTCTTAATCACAAGAGTTTGGAAGTAGATTGATTGATTATAAAGTTCGGGTTATATGTATCGTATATCTGCAGAATGGATGCTGCTGATGTGATGGTGTTCAGTGCCTTGCTCAAGGGCATGCAGCGATAGTCTAGCTTCTTTTCTAACATCAGGAACCAGTTGATAGCATCCATATCCGCCATCACCAGCAGTCAGTCCACAGCTTGCTCAGGTCCCCTTCATGGACTTGATGGTGGATCAATAATTATTGTTATTTATTTTTTATTTGCTTGTTAGTTCATTCATTCATTCATTCATTCATTCATTCATTCATTCATTGTCTTGTAAGGGAAATTTGGTTTGCAGCAGCGTTTACAGTAAAAACACAATAAAGATAAAAGCACAATAAAACACATAGCAAACAGCAGCTGATAAGACTAGACAGGGAGTCAATAGCTCAATCAAAGGTCAGACATGTTGACTGGATCAGTCAGCCCTCTACCTTCTACCTCTCCAAGCCGTTCGCAGCGTTGAACCGTTGAACTTTCCGTTGCCGCTCCGCCACGCTGCCTCATCTGTTCCCTCTCTCGTCCAGCATCCAGAGGAGGCCGAGGTCCGCCTGCGCTCCTACTCCTACTCCTCCCCCAAGGCGAAGCCGTCGCGGCCGCTGCTGAACCGAGACGCAGCCGTCTCTGACCTGGCAGAAGGTGAGCGAACTTTGACCCCGGTGCCATTTGACCTCTCAGTCCCCAGGGGCCAGCTGATCGGAAAACATGTGCCACATGTCCAACAGAGGAAGGACCGGAGAGCAACTTCAGCTTCTATAAAGTATATGTGTGTGTGTGTGTGTGTGTGTGTGTGTGTGTTGTGTCAACTCTGCTTTGACGCAACACCACTCCACTTCTCACGTGTGTGTGTGTGTGTGTGTGTGTGTGTGTGTGTGTGTGTGTGTGTGTGTACACCATAACCTCCGCTCAGTAAGGCCCTCCTCTGTCCTGTGTAGATGGTGCGTTCAGCAGCAGCGGTCGTTCTCTCCTTCAGGCTTTATCTCTCTCTAAATCCCTCTCTCGGCTCAACCAAGTTAGTAAGTACAAGAACAGCAGTAAACAGCAACCCGAGGAACACTTGGTCGGTCAGTGAATGCACCGTCGGTTACGGTGTGTTTCATTGCGTGTTGTTTTTGGTGAACCATGGGACTAACTGTTGATTATCTGTCAAGGGCTGCACAAATAATGGTGTATGATTGTTTATTTTTTAGTTCCCACAAGTAGTAATAATAATAATAATAATAATAATAATAATAATAATAATAATCATAGAATATTGTCATGTCAACAAATAAAACATATCAATTAACTTAGAAAGCCCACTGTAGTTGAAAATAGTCGATATGAGATTCAAAAAGTCCAGTAGAATTTTGTTCCTAAAAACATCAAGACTAATAATTGTGATTAATAATTGCAAATGACGAAATCCTGCAAAAAAATTGAAGATTTTAGCCGTTATTGTGCAGCCCTGTGTCTATCTTGAGGTTTGGTTTTTGGTGGTGAGTGCTGCAGTCATGATCTGATTAAGGGAGCAGACTTTCTCCAAAGCTCTTTTTTTTCTCCTTTTTTTTTTTTTATACCAATTATTCAATTTGATTGCAAAAAAATAAAAACTGTTTCAATCCAAAATGCTCATTCACATGATATCATGTTACAAGTAGAGGTCTGGATATGTGAGGTTGTGCACTTTGGAGAAATGATCTCTATAAAACTGATACAGCATTTGAAGGATGATTGCTTTGCTCCTGCTCTGGGGGATTGGTTTTGTTTCTGTTTGGGTACATGTAGTTTTTGATTTTCCATCTTTGCATCTGGTTTTCCAACAGACTCTTTCCTCTTGCTCTTTCTCTGTAGGGGTTTTCTGGACCGAGGATTTTTCAGGGCTTCTAATATTTACCTTTGCTTCTACACAGAATCATTTTGATTTCGTTTTTTTTTTTTTTTTTGTGGGGACGATGGTTTTGAAACCCCTAAGATTTTCAAACTGGTTGAAATGAAATATCAATAACATGTCCCTGGCTTACTCATTTGCCCTTCTGTGTTCCTCTACAGAGCAGAGAGCGTTCAGCCTGACCGAGACTCCCCGGGAAAAGAGGTAAAAGCAGCCTGTCGCTTCATGAGCTCGGGCTAGATTCAGTCACACTGGCAGATTTTAGAACAGACATCCTCTCTCTTTAGGCACCAATGTTGACCAGCGGTTAGGGGTTGGCGTGGATATGTGTGTGTGTGTGTGTGTGTGTCTCCAGTGGTTGGGGTCTGGCTGGGCAGGATGTGACATACTTCCTGTTACGAGGCTGGGGGCCAGAACACGCTCTGATTGGAACCTCAAAATAACCCCGAGTAAACAGACGGACTCAGGGCTTTCCCGGACTTCAGACCCCAGAAACATCAAGCTCATGTTCAGACTTTAACATTGATATTGAATTTACAGTGTGTATGACGTAGACTTCACCAACTGTATTGATTTAACATTTGTTTTACACTTCCACTTTTTGGCCAATAGTGTTTATTTCCTTTAACTTCATGCACATCAACATTACATGTTCATATCCATGGTTTATCTCATCTAACTGACTCATCAATTTATCTACTACATGCTCTAATACATTTCATGTGCTATAAAACATGCATTGCTAACAGAGGAAATCTCATATTAGATCATGTTAGATGATTAGATTATTGTATTAGATCATGTTACTTCCACACCAGCCTAGACTGATTCAGCCTGACAATATCAACATGGTACGTGCATCCATATTTAACAAAACCTAGGTGATTTTCATCTTCAGTAAAAATCCTGACATTAACATCAACATTTTATATTATTGTTGACTAAAACGGTATTTAGTTCAAATATCCATGTCACCAGTTATATGTAATACCTGTAGTTATCATTGTTCCATCCATTAGGATTTAAAAAAGACTTTAATATCGTTTTGTAAGCCCAGGGATCATGAGTAGGGTTTACCTATTGTCCCCCAGATGAGGGGGGGTAGTAACGTCTTTAGTCTCCTAATGGACCCAACTACAGCAACCAGGTCTAAGGTGTGTTATATCCATGCAGGGTTTTGGGTTTCCGTAAGCGGGCCCAGTCAGCAGAGGAGGAGAGCAGCGCATCGCTCCAACACCTCACCCTCACAGAGTTCCTCAAAGAGTATGTTATCACCCAAATGGCCTCGCTGCCATGCATGTGCACCAGCCTGGGCCGAAGACGTGGCCCGGGCTTAACCCATTCTAACCCTGTTGTAAAATCATGCACCGACTCATCCAGTAACAACATGTTTTCCTTGCAGGTGTTTTTGGTCAGAAATTAATTGTCAAAAGTACTAACAGTTGTAATGTCAGTCTAAACTATGTGTGAGGCTGCATGTATTTCTCTTCTGCTTCCTGTCATCGTTGCCTTTCACCTGGAATGTCGAATGCAACTAGCATAAGTTTCCATGAATAGCTGACATATTATTAATTGCACCTTGCCAAGGTCATACTATAAATAGCACAGACTATTAGTGACTGTTAGTTCAAAACTTCCAAGCATGCCAGGCATGTTCTTAAGAGGAATGGTCTGTAGATGGGGGTCCTGGAAGACCGCGGTCTGGACATTCTTCTGTTGCAGCATGGCGCCAACATCCCTCACTGTTGAACTTTCCTTAATGTGTTGAGGCGATTGAGGGGATCATCAGTAGAAAGGGCGCCCGATTTAGGCGTGAATGCCGCTGTTTTCCATAGGCCAGAATGATGTCATGTGTTATGATGACTCCTTGACTGAAATGTTCACACTGAAACAGGATCGAGGATGAGGAGTGGGACAAATATATAATCCCCTCCAAGGTCGAGTCAGAGAAGTACAAAGTCAGCCGGACCTTCAGCTTCCTCAAGAGCAGGATGTCCAGCACACGCAACAAGACCAAGGTGAGCTGGAAAATAAGGTCCCTGCGGTTTGAGGCTGCGGTTTTATCTCAATGTGATTAAATAGCAGAAGTAAAGTGATAATTGAAAGGCCTCCTGAACCACCATTGTAAAAGCCGAAAACCCTCTCAGACAGGCTTGGGCAGAATTCCTGTGCTGGGGAGGCTTTGTGTGCATGGTGCCTTTTTTATTTGGTGAGGGAGAAAATTCCCTCTCCTCGGACCTTAGCAACAGGACACAGTGAAAATATCCTCTTACATAATGCACGGCCCCCCCCGACACAGCGCGAGGGACCAAAACACATTCCATAGTATGCTTTCCTTAAACATGTGCGTGTGTTGGAGTACATGTTTGCTCGCATGCACAGACACACACAGACGCTCTTGGACTTCCTTTTAAAGCTTGATAAGAAAATATACATCCCGCTATTGCACACACAAAGGAGTCCCCTAACCTCCCCCTGAAGACCAACAACCCTCGTCCCTGGGGGTCTCAACAAAGTAAACAGACATAAGCCGACTCAGAGGCCCCTCTATCCCGACCAACTTAAACAGGTGTGTTAGCATGGATACGGCTGCTATACGCCTCCCTCTGCCTCCTAGTCAGTCCTGTCTGATTTCACTTGAACACGATATCGTGCCGTTAACAGTAAATGTCTGCTGAATGACAGTACTTCAAATATTTATGACTTGCTTTCCAGGTGAAGGGCAAAGAGGTGAAGGAGGGAAAAGAGAAGCCAGGAAGCGCTAATGGACACCAGTTTGTTCCCGTCTCCCCATCTGGTCCCTCGCTCTGTGTGGCCTGCGATAAGTCTGTTTCTGGGAAAGAGCTGCTGCAGTGCTCCAGTGAGTAGGAAGCACAGCGTCTGTGCTGTTGTTGCTTCATGTCCCCGTCTGTGGAGGCTGACTTATTTAGGTTTTCGCGTGAATCAATCAGCACGTGCAGGCTCGATGTTTTGTTTTAGTCGAAGCGATGAAGTCAACATTGTTCCGCTTCCTAAATCAACATCAGTTGTGTGCATGTCGAAGGGGAGGGACGGTTTAACAGCCTTGTGTACACGGAGTAGGGGTTGCGGTAATTCTGCCAGTTATCAATTAACTAATCGGACGGGCTGGGATTTGACGTGCCTTTGTTTTGCAGGCTGTTTCCTGAGTGTCCATAAGGGCTGTCGAGAGTCTGTTGCAGCCTGTGGGAAGGTAACCTCCAGCTTCACACACCTCATCTGACCTCAGACCAGTAGAGTCAAGAATAATGAATCATTTTAAATTGTAGTATAAAGGAAAAGTCCAGCCTGAAACACTTTACACTGTTAAAAAAAAAAAAAAGCTGTATTATTGCACTCTCCACCTGTGCGAATCACCCACAGCTGAAAACAACACGTTCAGGCATGTTTTCTGGGGGGTTGTCCAAAGGCATTCTGGGAAAAGAAAGAAATCACTAAGTGAAGTAGATGTAGGCAAGTTGAGAGAAACACCAAAAATTCACACCAAACACCAAAGGGTCGTAAATTTATTTTTTTGGCCGCACTTCATCGCAACAGAACTGGAACGCATTGAACATCGCAGATTGATGATATACAACCGTGTAGGAGGGTCCAACAATACTGTCCTCGCACCGCAAATTGAAGCCATTGTCGAGTGATTTTGAACAATGGTGTGATGGTAACTTGATCTTTATGGCGCGCGTTAAAAAGACAAACAACATCATAATTTGCAGCTGCTGATGTTAATGTGATCATGTGTGTCCTCAGAAGCCTCCGGAAAGGAATGCAGCCATGATGAAGAGCAAAGCCTCGTCTCTCCCACCGAGTGAGTCAGAAATGGCTGCTGCCTCTCCCTTCTCCCCTCTCCTGTAGCGACCTTCATCTCAGCTCTTTCACCTGTCCTCCCTTGTATCTCCTGTAGTGTATGTAAGCCATTTGCTCCTCCCCCCCCCCCTCCTCTCTCCCGAGTTCCCTGTTGTTCTTTCCATGTTAAAAAGTTAAATTTTAATCTTCCCCAGTAGGGGATCGGGGTTGGATCCTGTGTGTTTGTGTGTGTGTGTGTGTGTGTGTGTGTTTGTTCACATGCACACTCCTGCACAATCGTGTGTGTGTGTGTGTATAGGTGAATGAGTACAGAGGTTAAGTGTTTCTCTCACATGAACATCATGATGTGAAGTTATGTGAAGTTGATGTCTGCCACAGGAGTCAAGGTCACTCCAGATCAGTGTTGCGGTGACCAAGTCTCATGTACTTAAAAGATATTGACGTGAATCTAAACCTAACAATGAAACATAACAAATTCAGACTTCTTCACAGCTTTACAATTTAGTGACTATTCCACTTAAACATAAACACAGCATCTGAACAGTAAACAGACAGTTTGGAGTGGGAAAGCATCCAGATTGTGACTGATCCCTCTTCCTGCTCTCTGTCCTGGCTGGCTGCTCTGTCTTTTCTCCAGACTCTGTGAAAGACAACTCTCCAGCCTCCCTCTTCTCCTCGTCCTCCTCCTCTTCGCTCCCCACAATGACTAGAGAGAAGAGAGAAACAGTAGCCCCTCTCTCCAAGAGCCTCTCCATCTCTATAGACACCAGGTAGGTGGTTGATATCGTCGTTTTAGTTGTCTGTCTGCTGTTTCAGAGGCTTTTCCACCCTGACAAGAATACAATTCTGGGAGAAACACTGAATATTTGTTGATATTTAATATTGGCTCAATATCTGCTATAGGCAACCTCAGTCTAAAAATATCACTCGTAACCCATACCCAAACCCTAGTTCACACACTCATGCACACACACACAAACACTTACTTTGTTTTTCTACAATTGCAGTAAGCTCCATGTTCAAATGTGTTTTGTATTTTTTTGCATTGCAGACGTCTGAGTGACGTCGTCGGGGTGGACAGCGAGAGCGGTGTGACTGCTTGGTGTGGCTCTTTGGCTGAGGACGGGGCCCCGATCACAGCAACACCCCCGACCACCGACCCTCCCGTCACCACAGACGGTGAGGAGGCCGACCTGTTCAGTTCATATATATACTTCATATACAATGATATTAAGTTAATGTCATTCTTGATTAATTCATTTGTTATCATTTATTTAACCTGGTGAAGGTTTTATGCCAGACAGTTAAGAATGATTGTAGACTGGATTATCATTTACAAGCAGACATGATTCATCTCTTTGTTCCTACAGAAGCAGTGGACGCCCCCCTGCTGAGCGACCTATCAGCTGTCCTGCTGGGACTGGAGGTGGAGTCATGGAGTCTCGCAGTCAGTCCAGAGTTCTGCAGGCAACACAACAAGCACACCATAAAAAGACAGGATGTCATTTATGGTGAGATGATGAAGCGCTAACTGTTTAATTGTTCCCAGTCTCTCTCTCTCTCTCTCTCTCTCTCTCTCTCTCTCTCTCTCTCTCTCTCTCTCTCTCTCTCTCTCTCTCTCTCTCTCTCTCTCTCTCTCTCTCTCTGATGATGAAGATGAAGATCGTTAACAATGCACATATGTTCTTCATTGGACTGTAAATTTGTAAATCTGTAATCCACAAACATCTCTCAGTGTGCCAAAAGATATCATAGCAAGAATTATCTTTAGCCAGTATTTACATCCCATCCTGCACTTCTGCATTGACGATCAATAAAGTGAATTGAATCGTATTTTATCTTATGATGGTTATGTGAGCGAGCATGTGTACATGTGGATGTGGATGTGTTTTAGTTATGCAAGCATTTCTCAGAGGCAGAGCTGCTCTGGAGGCAGAAATAACCTCATTGGTTGAGGTAAACCTCAATGGGCGGAGCCAAAGACGTTTTTATGAGCACAAATAAGCTAACTGGCAAACTTGAAGGGAACTCGGGTCAAAAAACATCCGTGGTATTCATGTTACGGGCTAACTAGCTAACCTAGATCATTTAGGGCTAGATTGCATTTTTTCAGTTAGTAGCAAAACCACTTTTTTCACTGGGCTTCAGTTTAACGTTACTTAACCAGAAAAACTGTGCTTCTTTGGCTCCGCCCATTGAGGTTTATCTTAACCAATGAGATTATTTCTGTCTTCAGCGCAGCTCTACCTCTGAAACTCGTAAGTGTGCACACCTGATATTCAGTTGCCTATAATCAACTTGGTATTCCCCCATATCAGAGCTGATGCAGACGGAGCTGCACCACATCCAGACCCTGACGGTCATGTCCGAGGTGTTCAGGAGGGGCATGCTGGAGGAGCTGCAGCTGGACTGGGACTGCGTGGCCAGGATCTTCCCCTGCTTGGACCCCCTGCTGCTCTTCCACAGGAACCTGTTCGGAGCGCTGCAGGAACGCCGGCAGGCCACCACCCAGCCTGAAAACCCCCGGAATTACCTCATCCATCGGATCGGGGACATACTGCTTCAGCAGGTATGGGGGGGGGGGAGGAACACCCACACACACACACACACCTATACACACACCTACTCACACATACACACTCAATCTGTGATTTTTTTTTTCTGTCTCAGTTCTCAGATGAAAACGCTGAGAAGATGAAGCAGGTGTACGGAGAGTTCTGCAGTCACCACACTGAGGCGGTCAATGTCTTCAAAGAGCTGCAGCAACAGAACAAAAAACTCCAACTCTTTGTCAAGGTTGTTTTTTTCTCTTAGTACACGTTTTCCTGTAATCCTACTCAATGTTATTTGTTTAATACCAGTTTACTTGTTCTGATGTTTGTGTGGATTCCTCCTCTTATCTTTCCCACAGCAACAGAGCAATAACTCTCTGGTCAGACGGAGGGAGGTGCCAGAATTTATCCTGCTGGTCACTCAACGCATCACCAAGTACCCAGTACTGCTGGAAAGGATATTGCAGTACACTCAGAGTATGTTAACTGTACATACATACTTATTGGTTTCAATTTGGAAACAGTTCTCCATCATCAAGGACAAAGTTCTTGCGTTATAACCTCTGTGTTGCCTCTTCCACCCACAGAGGGAAGTCAGGAGCACTCTGACTTGTCGTGTGCCGTGGCTCAGATCCGTGACGTCATCGCAGCGGTGGACCTGAGCGTTAGTAAGTATGAGCGGGGTCAGGAGCTGCAGGAGGTGCTGGCCCGGCTGGAGAACAAGAGCTTCGCCAAGCTGAAGAACGGCAAGGTGTTCCGCAAGCAGGACCTGCGCAGCCAACACAGGGACCTGCAGCACAAAGGCCTGGTCTACTGGAAGACCGCTACCGGCAGGCTAAAAGGTGTGCATGACGGAGCGAGGGAGTCTCTGCCCTTCCATGTATTCAGGACTTGCCTGTGTTTTTGTAACTATTAACAATGCATTTTAATCAAAAGGCCATAAGGGAGCCGAAGTCCATGTCATCCTCGCCCAGTTCTGGTTCACTCCTGTCTATTCCAGTACATAGAAATGAATTCATATAAGGAAACTACGAACCTATTCGGAAATATGTTATAGATCGAAGTGATATTTATTCCCTGGTTCCATTATGGTGGAATTCAGTAGATAGAAGTTGATCAAATCTATGTTCGTTTACCACACAACAGTACCCAGAATCCATTACGAACAAGGCACAGCTTCCTAGTTGGGAATGTTCCAAATACTTTGCGGGGAACTTTCCATGCAAAGCTAAGATTTGACTTGGAAGTGATGGCAATCTGGAGCAAAACAAGACATCACTTAGCTTGCAAGTAAACCTACTAGCTAACGTTGCACCACATTTTATAGCTAGTGATAGTTAGCCCACCAGAAATTTCATTTTCGTATGCTCCTTACTGAGAGGACATTTCATGGGAAATGTCCTTCTGCAGTTTTAAGTAGACAATCTTGTAGCCAAGCCCGTTCCCACAAAAGTTACAAAAATGTATGAATCTCATAATTGCTTATGTAACTTTGTACCGCAAGATGACTTTCAACAGAATCTATTGCTTTGTTTAGTTGATATATGTCTATGGAAAATCACACTAGCCACCTAGCCGCTAGTAAACCAGTGGGGGGTCTTGGTTAATTGCCACTTCGGAGGACATGAACTAACTACTTCTCTCCTTTCAGACACGTTGGCTCTTCTGCTCACAGATGTTCTGGTTTTCCTGCAAGAGAAAGACCAGCGCTTCATATTTGCTGCTGTGGTAAGCCTCAAGCTGAGGAATACTTTCAGAACTTGTTTTCGCTACATTCTTCTCCGGCTTATTTTTTTGAACTTTTCCCCTCGTTCAGGACCAGAAGCCTCCTGTGATACCTCTGCAGAAGCTCATCGTTAGGGAGGTAGCCAATGAGGAGCGAGGGATGTTCCTTATCTCCGCCTCCTCCGTGGGACCGGAGATGTATGAGGTTCACACCGCCACCAGAGAGGAGAGGAATGCATGGATGAGACACATACGACAAGCTGTAGAGAGGTGTGTGTGTGTGTGTGTGTGTGTTAATGCATGTGTGTCTAGTGTAAATGTGTGTCTGTGCATGTATGCCTGCATGTTTCTAATTATTGTGTGTGTGTGTGTGTGTGTGTGTGTGTGTGTGTGTGGTAATCATTATCTCACCCCCAGTTGTCCTGAAGAAGAGGAGGAGGAGGAGCGGAGTGCTGAGTCGGAGGAGGCCAGGCGAGTGGCGGAGGCCAGAGTTCAGAAGATCCATAAGTTCCAAGGTGAGAAGAAAGATCAGTTTATCTACAATCACACATATAGGATACACTATTACCTGTCCTCACCCATTCTTTAGCTATTCCATGTGCTTATACCTCAGTGAGTTTGTGTAATTATGAAACGATGGCGATTTTTTTTATCTGACGGAGCGTTAAAAAAACATAAAATATCTATTTGGCAATGGTGTGTTTTCTGTTTGTGTAGAGACTCTAATGGGTCAGGACCAGAGCATCTGCAGCAGCCTGGAGGAGAAGTTACAGCTGTATGCCGAGCTTACCGAGTTAACCCTCCGCTCACCAGAACCCGTACCACAGCGCCATCTCCTGGTCCAGCCGGACACGGACAGCGAGACGCCGCGACAGGCTTCCACGCTGCTTACAGACGCCGTGAGAGAAGGTGAGGAAGAGGCTGGACGGGCAGCGGGTGGCGACATGAGCCTTCAGTTTAAATCCACAACTATGCACAACAATACTGGGACAAATAAAAATTTATCAGTCATTTCCAGCATTTGTCTTTATTAGAAAAAATAAACACAACAAAATCAATACTTACATAAAAGTTGAAGAGACAAATACAGTGGTGGCCAAAATTATTAGAACACCTGACAGATCTGAAAATATTGACCTTTTCTTGCCTCCAAAACATGATTTCATTCCATAATGTTCATGAAACATGCAGATGGTTGCTCTGAGCACAACAAATATCAGATGAAGTCAGTCCTACTGTTTTTATCCACTTTTAACTTTAATATTATATTATTAAGATTCACAGCTGTGTCCTAAGACTCTTGCATCACCATCAATTTAACCACCATCACACCTGACAATGATTACACAAGTAATTTGGCTTCTTCTGTGAAGGAACATGATTGTGTGACATTGACAGTGAAATAGGCCTAGCTTGTTTTTTGTAAGGAAAATGACATAAATCTCCTTATGATGCTCTATTCTATGGTTTATAGAGCATAATGATGACTTTGTAAATATTTCATTCGTTCTATGGGTATTTTATTTCAATTGAACAAAAACAACTGAAACCTCTTAAATATGCCAAGTGTTCTAATAATTTTGGCCACCACTGTATATATGCTAAAGAAAATGTTTCAGCATAAAAAAAAAATGACATGATAAACTCACCAATCAATAAATAGTGCTAATGCTGTCCATGCTGCATACACTCAATACTCAATAATCAGATAACCATTAATGTTTTAGTTCCATTAGGATTATGTTTCTAGACGTTTGGGATCTGTGCTTGCTGACACAACGGGGCATATTGAGAGATGCTTGCTTCTTCTTGCAGCGGAGAAGTTGATCACCATCCTGCAGGCTCGCGAGGCCTTTTCTCTGCACAGCCAGAGCTCCCCTGTCCAAGGACCGGAGTGCTGCAGCTACAACAGCCACGGCAGCATCCAGGAGTCTCCCTCTGAACGTGAGTCACACATAGATGCAGTCAACTTGAGGGCAGGTCTGAAATATCTGAAATCCTCTGGTCAGATATGTTGCTCACATACCGTGTGACATTTTGCTGATTTGAAAGAACTTCCTTCCTTCCTTCCTTTCCTCGTCCCCGTAGCGGATTATCTGAGCACGCTCAGTGTGAGCTCCACCTCTCTTGTGTCAGACAGTGAGTGGACGGGGCCGGATGGCGTGTTGTGGAGCTCGGAGCTGAGGAGAGGCGACGCCAACGGGACGCAGCTAAAGGTTCAACTACTGTAGTTCCTTATGAGTGATGTACGTTGACAGATAAAGCTGGATACACATTACTGTTCCCCTGTAGTAACACAGTCTCCTGTAGGTGGCGGAGAGCGTCCAGAGTCTCACTCAGCTCCTCTACAGCCTGCAGGTGAGACACGTCACACAAGTCCCAATATCTGCAGTTGACCGTATGATTATATGAACGTTTAGCTTGACCCGTCTTCAGCATATTCCGTGGTTAACATTTTGAATGGGGAGGGTAAACGGTATAGCCTTGGTTGTTGCACCCGTGGTGTGATCAGCTGTCTCCCCCTGGTGTTTGCAGGCTGCTGTTACCCTCCAGGACAGTTGCTACGAGGTTCAGAAACTCCTTCTGGAGGGAGAGCGGCCACAGCCCCGCACCCCCGCTGCTCTCCAGAACAACCTGGTACACACATCAACTCTTTATATGGATATTTATTATAGTTGTGCTGATCTGTTTATTACTAAACCTGTACCAGACTTACACCAACACCACTTTTGCAGAGGTTTGATTAAGCTTACGTCCTTCGTTTTCCCTTGTCGTCCAGGAGCAGGAGAAGCAGAGGAGCCTTGATAAAAGGAGAGAGGAAGCAGAGAGGAAGAGTTTAGAGAGGAAGAGAGAAGAGGTGGATGGGGTCCAGAAACTCCACACCAAGCTGAAACAGGAGCAGCAGCGCTGGGACAAAGAGTGTCTGGCCAGGGAGAAACAGCAGGTGAGCTTCATTCACAGCACACACACACACACCAACAGAGTCGTGGGTATCACGGCGGACTGAGGTGCCATGTGCTCTCAGACAGACGATGTGACTGACGACCTGAGTTGCATGCGGCCTTTCCTGTCTCTCTCTCCGTCTCCAGTAAAGCGAGCCTCTTCCCCTGGCGGGTGGCTGCTACATAAATGTTGAACGCTACACAAAAAAATAATGTTGTGGGCGTTGTCCGCACTGAGGCCTTGGCCAAACAGAAAACCTGTCACATCAGACTCAGACTTGTTTCTGGTGAAACATCATGCCAAAGTTGACACATACACTTATGGAAGTAAAAGAACAGTGAATAGAAGACAACAGTCCACCCACCCTAAACAGCAAGATGATGTCCCTTTCATTTCCAGGCTCATTTTGTTGTTTACTGGTGCATTCTTCTCATTTCCATGGATAACTGGCCAAAGACATCCATCCATCCATTATCTATCACCGCTTATCCTGTTCAGGGTCGCGGGGGGGGCTGGAGCCTATCCCAGCCACCATTGGGCGAAGACAGAAGATGTTTAATAGTTTAAAGAATTTTCAATCATCTAAAACATCAACAGTAAATGTCAGGTTTTGGCGTCAGTCCCTCAGTAGCCTCAGTAGACCATAATGCAATGCTGCCACAACACATGTGTTTTGAGTAATGACTCACTTTTTCATGACTGGGAAAACTCTCGCCCCCACTATCGCTATCGCTCTCTCCACCTGCACATCTTCACCCACAGCTGAATGCTCATGGCCTGAACTTGCCTGATACATGTCTCCCTGAACCTTCTGACAGAGTGAGCAGGAGAGTCTGCTGGAGCAACGTGAGCAACAGTGCCTCCTGGAGGCAGAGAGGCTGCGCTGCGAACGAGAGGAGCTGGAGGCCCAGCTGCTGGAGTACCAGCACAACCTGGACAGACTGAAGGAGGGCCAGAGGAATGTGGAGAGGGAAAAGGAAAGGATTGAAACCCAGCAGAGGCTGCTTCAGACGTGGAGACACAGCCGCCAGAGCAGCCTCCCTGTTATGATTCCACTGGATGGATACGAGGTAGGAGACACAGACTAGGGGTGGGCGATATGACTAAAAATCAATATCGTGATTATTTCAAACTTTTACCTCGATTACGATTAATGAACGATTATTTGTTTTGTTTTGTTTTATTTTGAAATTGACCGGATGCTCTATGCCGTTCCTGTGTCTGACTTCCTGTCCGGCTTGACACATTCGCTCGTAGTCCGCAAAAAAACGATCGGTCCAAACCTGTCTGAACACGGCGTTACTGGACGGGGCGGAGGGACGTGACTGAATACCACGTAGTATTTTTTAAGGGGACAGTTCATGAACGCAGTACTGGGGAAAGTATTTGGCCTGTTCATTCGCGGGAAAGTGATGTTATGTCTGATGCGCGCACACACACACACACACACACACACACACACACACACACACACACACACACTCACACTGGTTGCTTTGCTAGCTGGCGCTTCTAGATGTTCCTCGTTCTTGTCGCCTAAATAACAATCGAAATGAACGATTTTGAAAATTTGCCATGATTATATAATTAAAATGACGATTATAAACACGATTATCGCCCACCCCTAACACAGACTATACTATACTACTATACTATACTATATCAGTCTAACCCTGATATGTATAGGTGAATGTGTGTTTCTGTGCTCCTCTATTCCACCTCTCAGGTATCCAGCCACAGTCGCTCCGGCAGCCTGGACGGTAACTGCTCGATGTATGAGAACGAGTCGGCTCTGCTCCACTCCCTCCAGCAGAATCACCTCCACCGCCACAACAACAACCAGCACCAGCGTCTCCATGCCGGACTGAGGAAGAACCAGGACAGCCCCCTGCACAGCCCCGGCCACCCCGCCGGCCTCGGCCTCAGCCCCAGCCTCTACAACAGCCTCAACACCCTGCTGAGCCAGGCGCACGGCAAACCGCCTGCAGCCGGTCTACCATACCCCGGCTACGGTAACCAACGGCCAGCCAACGACTCCGTCCACCCCTTCAGCAGCGTGGGCACCACGCAACCGCAGAGGACCAACAACAGTACGTTTTACTTTCAAAATACAGCCAGGGACAGTCAACACATATATTTGATTCATATTAAACATGAAAACAAGAAGTTAACTTGCTTTTTTTTCTACTCAATCCTGCAGCACGTGATCTTTGTCTTGTTTTTTCTTCCAGCAGACTTCAGCCCATCATTGGACAGGTTTTCCCTGGGACCCTGGAGGTCGGGGATCACTAGTCTAGGGCTGTATGAGGACGACTACCCCCCGTCTGCCTCTCTTACCCCCCTCCTCACCCCTCAGGCTTACCTCTCTCTGGAAGGACAGAATGGAGAGGAGGGAGTAGAGGAGAACATCGTTTATCTCTGAGAACCTGAGAAGACCTACCTGCAACTGGACCCAGAATAATATACCTGTTCAATTTTAGTTGGTCGATGCCAGAATCGTATGTGTGTGTGTGTCCTCTGTGTGTGTGTGTGTGTGTGTGTGTGTGTGTGTGTGATGGATATGATCTGAAGTATGTATGTTTTCGCCAAGAAAATACTGTTGTGTTTTTATCTTTAAAACCTGTTTAATCAGATGAGGGAAAAGCTGAAGGAAGGAAGTAAATATTTTCAGAAATATGTGCCTTTATCAGTTGATGTGTCTGTTTATCACTCTGTCCAGATCAAATCAATGTGCCTTTTTTTATCAAAAAAGCTCTTTATAAATCAGCTTTTATACTTGTGCTCCCCTTGTCAATAGTAAATGTCTTTGTAAATCAATATTTCTACTTACTGCCCTTTTCCATAACTGTCACGCTTGATGGTAGTTACCTATGTGCTCTAAACACTGGGGACTAAAGCACCAGGAAATCAGGACATTATTTTCCCATGAGCACTTACTGCAAAAAAGGTGACGAGGCAGTTCGGACCCACAACCACTCAACACTGTGTACAGCATGACCCTCCTATAGTATGATGGTTGTGTTGCCAGCTTATTTGAAACCCTGAGATATGTAAGAGTGAGCATCCGGGAGACGTAACATATACTGACATCATTGTATAAATATGAAATATATGTATAGTTTTATGGAAAGGCTACCTATGCACACATGTTTTTCCTCACATAAGTGCCAAAACTCTATCCAATACTGTAAGTGATTCCTGTAAAGAAAGACTGTGGCATTGTTTTTTCTGTTTATCTCCTTTTCTGACAAGTTGGTTATTTATTTTGTGTAAATTGCTTCATGCACTGTCAACGTTAATATTTTGTGTGTTGTCCCTCGTAATCTCTATAATCAAAATTGTGCCAAGTGCCATAATAACAGTATTGTACTACATATAAAAATCTTGTTGCAAACATTTGTGCTTTTATGTCATTTATTTGATTATAACTTCTGATTTGTAGTCATAAAATACATTTACAGTAATATACCGTCACAGCAACATCAGCAATACTCCTTCCTCGTTTCCCTTATTACTCAATACTGGCCAGGCTGCCGGTAACCAACCAGCAGTGACTCAGAAGATTTTCACTTTTCACATGCGAGGCTGCCGGCCCAGAGGTTCAGCCGCTCTTCAGTATCACTATGAACATTTCTCTTTGGAAACGTGGAGGAGTATGAGGGATATGAGTCGGAGGACACCCTTGTTCGTTACCCTGCTCGTGCTGTTCCTAACATCACCCGAGGATCACAGTGGATGCTGCATGGACGCTGGTAAGCTGGAGGGCAAATCCCCCCGGGGGCATTTAAACCTCTCATTCTCTTGAAAGACTGCTGTGACTTTCTGTGTTTCCACCCTCTTCATTTTTTGATTTTCATTTCCTCTCATTTTAACGACCATAAAAAGTGATTGAGCGCTTAAAGCTGTGTTGCTGTGTTTGCTGGTTAGATTGGAAGCCCCCTAGACCGAGCATTAGTCATCTGCAAGCTATCAATGAGAAGCAAAGCCTTGTGGTCGGATGGCTGGTCGACCGAAGTGGTCTGCCGGATTATGAAATCCAGATTGGACGCACTGAAACCCTTGCCATTATTTACAATGTGAGTATTATAACATTTGTTGTTTATAGGCTATGGCTCTATGTACTGTATGTATGTACTGCCTGTCCAATCTGATTTATCTATTGTTTTATGTATTGTTTTCCCTCATTGTTGTCATGTAGACGAACGTGAGCGCAGACCCGGTGGGTTCAGGCGTGTACACGTGGACCTGGACCTCTGCTCTGCCTCTGGAATGTGCCAGTCACTCAGTCAGGATACGGCGTTTCCATAACCAGTCCATCCCAAGCCCGTGGAGCGAGTGGATGACCAAAAATGGTGAGGTGGTATCCATGGCAACCTTAAATAGTCCATGTATGTGAGTAAAACAGGTCCAGATACATACAAACCCCCAGGGCTGTTTGTTGAGTAGAGTAGTGTGACTGTTTTCTCAGCATCCTTTTTCTCTTCTCCTTCTCTAATCTTCTATCAATGTTGTGCAATCACTGTTGCAATGACTCTCAACATTTGGTGCCTGGTGGTCTCATTATGCCACAGTAAGCCTGGATGGTAAACTTAGATACTAACAGTTTAATTCATCAAGATTTCATTTAGAGGCATTGTCCAAACACAACTCTTCTCTCTCTCAGTGTAATAGAGGATATGGTAACACTTTATTTGAAGGGGTGTGCATAACACTGTCATGACACTGTCATGACACTGACATGACACTGACATGACACCTGTCATGACCATGAAGGACGCTTCATGAATGTTTATGACTGTTGTCATTAAGTGTCATTCAGTAAAGACATCTCAAACAATGTCAACTTTGCATTAACAATGACATAATTTACCGAATGACACTTGACACATTCATGAAGCGGTTAGGGTTAGGGTTAGGGTTATGGTCATGACAGGAGTCATGTTATGGTTATGACAGTGTCATGACAGTCTTATGCACATCCCTTCAAATAAAGTGTTACCGAGGATATTTACTGCTACGGGATCTGACCGGGCTCACTACTCCTTTCCTCCTACAGGAGCCCAGGACTTGGTGGACGCAGGGAAAATCACCAAGCTGTTTCCCTTCCAGCGGGTGCTGAGGGAGGGCAGCACTGCCATGCTCTGCTGCGTCCCACCAAGAGGAGTCCACGTCACCAGCATGGCCTTCGGTGACGCCAAACCCCCCCTGATCAGCATCGGAGACAGAGTCAAGGCCATCACCGTGAACCACCTGCCCATCCCACAGGGCGTCATCACCGGGGTGTCGCTCAGCTGTACTGATACAACAGCCGAGACCCAACACTGCTTCAACTACGTCAGCTGTGAGGATTTTTCATAGACCTTTTACGTGTGTGTTGTATGTATGCATTTGACCATATGTTTACTGTATATTTATGTGTGTGTGTGTGTGTGTGTGTGTGTGTGTGTGTGTGTGTGTCCAGTTCCACCGCAGAAGCCCAGGAACCTCAGCTGTAAGACTTCAGACTTGACAACTGTCACCTGCACCTGGACTCCCGGCAGGAAGTCAAACCTGTTTGGTCCGTACAGACGAAATCACACCCTCCACGTTGAGTAAGCAGATATACATGATGCCCTTTCACTGATTTGTCACAGGAATTTATTTATTAGTTTATTTGTCTAAAACCACCCATCCATTATATAAGAGAGAAATGAATACGGAGTTGTTATCACCATTTTTTCGTATCGATGATTTTAATGAAATGTCTTAATATTGGCCTCAACCTGGCCTAACTTTGCCCCTCCTTTCCTTTTTCCTGTTTTGCTCTACTTTTCATACTGAAGCCCAGCCTCGTGTTGCTACTGTACAGATTAACAAACAACTTCCTGTAGAGTAATCAACCAGGTTTCACTCTACGACCAGTCCTGTACAGATAGTTGTACTGAACTCAACGCGAGTCATTTTCTCTTTCCCTTCTTTGCCTTAGAAAACAGAGAAGCCTTGACCAAATCCGGTGCGCTGAGTCGTCCTGTAGTTTCCCGGCTGTGCCACACCTTGAGGAGTACAACATCTCGGTGGTGGTGAGAAACCAGCTGGGAGAGGAGAGAGAGAGCTACAGCTTCAACATCTCTGACAGAGGTCATTCTGAGCAGAATATAGCTGGGATCATACCACACAATGTGTAACTGCACACTTTTATTGCTTCCTACGTCCTCAAGTAACACGTCCATCTTACTATACAGTAAACACTGTATATTCCAAAAAGGCAGTCTAGTCACACAGCGGTTTATTTGCACGATGAAGTGAAATTGTGTGTGGTTCGTGCATTGTGTCTAAATGTCTACATGCAGATAGATATGAGTTTTAATGTGTGTAATGTCTTCAGTGTTTCCTGCCGTACAGTGGGACAGGGTGCAGCCAGGGGTGACGGACACCACAGTCTCCTGGGTCATACTGGGGAATCTGTCTAGACTGGTCCTCCTCTGCCAGGTCGTTACAAACCCAGAGAGCACCACCATGGTGAGTTGAACCTGGTGTGACTATAATGTTATTACAACAGATGGACGAGTCTATTACAAGTTGGTCTGTGTCTGTATCAGGTGACCTGTCGGAGTGTGAGCGGTTACTGTGAAGTCAAGCTGGAGCGTCTGCTTCCCAACACCCGCTACTCTACCAGGGTGTGCTGCGCTGTCGAGGGCAAGCTCTGGGGAGACTGGACACCGCCCAGGTTCTTTACTACCTGTGAGTACCAGACGTTCAGTCAAAATGAGTCACAATGGTGCAAATGAACAGGGTGGTATGGTGCACACCAGAGACCGTCCAGTCAATTTCAAGACCAGGTTGAGTCAAGACTGAGACCCGGAGACCCCTGAGACCAGAGACCCCTCAGACCAGAGCAAATCAAGTCCAGTTGAAGACAAAGACCAAAATAGGCAATAAATTAAAAACGTTTCCAAATGATTAACGAGTTTCTTAAGTATGAACAGAGATGTAGCTCTATCTGCAAATTTGTACCATACCTCTGAACATCTGAACAACTAATCACTGCATAGGAACTGAAGGACCGTTTCATATACAGGCTTCTACAGGTGGAATCGCTGAAATTGCTTGTAGTGCTGGGAATAAAATAAAATATAACTATTTCTATATTTAGAAATGGGTCCAAGGCCGGTCTTGAGTTCTTCAGTCCTGGTGCATACTATGAAGAATATACTTTGTTGGTGGTGAGACTCGATTGGCTGCTGTCAGTGTTGCCCTCAAGAAATAATCTGTGTGTGCTCTCCTTAGATCTGCTAGTGACTTTGGACATATGGAGGACAGTAAAGCAGCTGCCCTACTCCCATAACCTCCGTCTCGTTACCCTGCTGTGGACTCCGGTGAGACTTGTCTACTTTGCCCCAAAAATGCGCTGCAATGCGATGCAACAGCTCCATATCGTCTTCCTCAGTGTAAGAAGTAAGGTTGGACTAGAACATCTATACCACAGCCGCGCAATCACACGACCGTCTTTCATTCTCAGCGTGCTGCTGGCTCGGCGGCGGCAGTTCTGCCCCAGGGCTACAAAGTACAGTGGTCACAGGGAGGCCAAAACGGTAGTAAGGACGGTGGACAAACCCAGGCAGACATCGCCATTGGTCCAGGGCAGTGTGACGTCACTGTCCAGGCGGTCCTCAAGCGTGGCTCCTCCACGCCGGCTCACATCACCATCCCACAGACGGAGGACAGAGGTGAGCAGCATGTTAAAGCTTCTCATATGGGATGTAGTGCAGGGTACACCCAGATTAACTCCCACCTTTTTGTTACCCACCTTTTTATTTGTGGAATAGAGTTAACCCACCTTTTAGGCTGACAGTAATCTGTGTTTCCGTGGGTGTCGTCTAGTTTCCTTCCACAATTCAAAGACATGCAACTGAAAGCGTGCATGATAGTCTAGCTATCTGTGCTATCTGTGTTTCACTTACTACTCCTTCACTGGTTGCGATACTTCAAACATTCAGAGACAGAGAAAAAAAAGATGTCCGACAGCATTTTTTTGTGTTTGTCTTCTCAGCCATTCTCTGCCCCCGTCGCATTCAAAAGTTTGGCATGTGGTTCTCGATGAGTTGAGACTGAATCTTATGTCTGTCTTATGACCAGAAAAGCTGGTGAGAGAGCAGCGTGTGAGCGGCAGCTCGGCTGGGGGTTTCCACCTGTCCTGGGCCGAGCAGGACGCGGCCACCTGTGGCTACACTGTGGAGTGGTGCAGTCTGGGAACAGCAGCTCCCTGTGCTCTGCAGTGGATGAAGGTGCCAGCGGAAAACAACACCTTGTTCCTACCTGCCCGTAAGTTGTCACGTTCATCTTTGATCTGATGAAGAAATAAAGCTGGCTTGGATTTCTTCTTCAGTATCTCCAATGTAGATGCAGCTTTTTAGACAGCGGTGATTTGTTTTCATACTAATTGTCATAATCTGTTTTTTTGCAGGGAATTTCAAAGCAAGTTATAGGTACAGATTTAATATCTATGGGTGCATGGAAGATGGACACAAACTACTGGAGATACAGACTGGATACTCACAGGAGCTCAGTGAGTGTTATGAGTTGCACTTGAAAAATGTGTGTGTAGGTGTGTGCATGTGTGTGTGTTTTTATATGTCTATACTTATGATGACCAAATGTCCTCACAAGGACAGAAAGGTGAGGAGACTCGCTTCTTTATGGAGCTAGTTCAGGGTTCGGGTTTGTAGAGTTAGGATGAGATTTAGGGTGAGAGTTAAGGTTAGGAAATGAATGTAGTCAACGAGTATAGTAATACAAATGTGTGTGTGTGTGTGTTTGTGGTTGGAGTTTGCAAACAATGCCTGTATTTTAGATGGACTGGGTTATGACTGGTTATCACTAAATCAAAGATACACAGGATGAGGCAGATGCAAGTGTCAGATGCACACAGACAGATGACAGATTCACACAGATATACACAATCTTTCCTGCTTTTAAGTTTTTAAGTTTTTAAGTTATCCCATGATGCATTTCTTCCATCTTATTTGAGGCATATAGTTTTAAATGTCTTCCTTCCTTAAAACCAGAATCAGTAAAAACCCCGAGTCTGGTTGGACCGGTTCGAAGCACTTCCTCCTCCGTGACACTGGAGTGGCGTTACGACGAGGATGATCAGGCTCATCCAGGCTTCATCATCGGTTACCTGGTTACAGTGCAAGAAGAAGAATGGGAGCGGTCGCCAAGTGGGTGCACGGCAAATCTTCCAGTGTTTTAATAAGATTTTTTCAGTGAACATTATTTAGAGTTGAGGAGTGTAGCCCCTGTCAGACTCTGAGGCGGTTGTTATATCTATATCTACTGTCTAAAAGTGTTCAATTAACTCTGATGGGTGTGGACTTAGAGAAACACTGGTATGGTGTATAGAGTTAAATTAACACTGATGATTTTAATCTCTTACTACAGAATCTGCTGCTGATCCAACATACAGAATGTAAATAACCTAACCCTAACCCTAACCCCTCATGTACTGCATGAAAAGAAAACCTAACTTACAACCATTTAATTGATTGATTGATCGTGTTAACTTTCAAAAATGAGCGATCAGCTACGATTGCAGATAAACCTCACACATACGGAGTTTAACAATATGACATAAGGCATCTGTAATCCTGTGTGCAGATGTATTGAATGTATCGGTGGCAGACCCCCGGAGGAAGTCGGTGACTATAGAGGACCTGCAGGAGAACCAGGAGTACACTTTCTGCCTGAGCGCTCTCACTAAGGCGGGACCTGGCCCAGCGACCAAGGTCACCATCAGGACCAAAGCCAACAGTGAGCGCCACACACACCCAGTGTAACCCTCAGGGGTAGGATGGTGGTTCTCTACTCACCCCCATGTCAAGGCAAAACTCCACTGAAGTTCATACAAAAAACAATCACAGCAGCAAGTTAACCCCCACGGCGCCACCTCAAACCTCACCCAAGATATTGAAGTTGAGGAGGCCATTTTTTACAGCTCCAAAATAAAAGCACAACATGTCAATCAAAGCAAATTTCTTCAAACAGCTCGTGCAGCATGATAAGTGTCTTGTAGCCAATCAGTTGTCAGTGAGAACAATATAGCAGGTAACAGGGTAAATATGGGACTATTTGACCCACAGTGCAATTGTTTGTGCATTGAACTTCAATGGAGTTTCGGCTGACGTGGGAGTGAGTAGATAATGGATTTTCATTTTGGGGTGAACTATTCCTTTAATCACATCAATCCTTTTCTCTTACACCATCTGTCTTATGCTGTGAGAAACTATAATTCACAAAATATGCAATACAGTTGTGAATGATATATAATTAAAATTGTTAATGTGTTGTTTATCTGCTGTTTCTCCTTGCAGACTCCTTCCAGTGGGCTAAGGTACTGACTCCTCTCCTGTTGCTGTTGGGCTGCACCATGCTCCTGTGGCCTCAAAGGAAAACGTGAGTACCCCCGTGCACGAGTCTTGGTTTACACGTTGATCTGAATCTTTTCTCTTCCTTCCTGTTGCTTCTCTCTTCTTGTGTTTCTTTGTCCCACGTTGCTTCTTCTCTTCTAGGCTGAAGAATGGGCTGAAGGGCATGTTTGTTTATCCCGCTGGTATGAACATCAAAACTATTGAGCTGGACAACTTCCTTCATGAGGTATGGACATGCATACCAGTGAATTGGCCTTGCCGTTACAGGAGTATCTACTGTGTGATAACCATACTAGACATGTTTCAGTACGTACACAGTTCTGTGAAAGAGAACACGTACATTTCAACGGAATTAGATACAATCTACAGTATAAACCACAATGTCCTGCCTCCACGGTGGTTTCAGGAAGTGTTTTTGTAGTACATTTTTAGCATAGAGCTGGTGGTTCAACATATTCAGCTGCCCTTGAAATCTACCAGATCACACCAGATAATTTCACTCTTCAAATCATTTTATTTCATGGTGTATTCTGCAGATTAATTGGTTTTTTTTATGTGCAAAAGTGACTAAAACATCAGACACTTTCAGTTAATTTTCCATTCACACAGTTTTCAAAATCGGTGCAGTAAATAGGACTACTCAATAGTAGAGCCTCTTCATATATGAACCCATTTCAGTATCATGTTGTCTCTATTTCTATGTGCAGACCAGTGAGAGGCTACAGTCAGAGAGGGTGGAGGAGTGTTCCAGCTGTGACATTGAGATACTAAACACCAGACCTCCTCTGTCTGAAACAACCTGCTCTGATGGACCCTGAGCTCCTGCCCCCACCATCCTTCTCCACCTCCCAGTCCTCCTCTACCCTCCCCTCCTCCTCACCCACGTGCACGCCGCTGCAAACAGACTACTGTCCACAGTCAACTGCGGTGCTGTGGGAGACACCAGTTCTTCAGCGAGGAACGAGCGTCACCAACCGTAGTTACTTTCACATTGTGGGGGAGGATTTCTCCGGGCCGCAAGTGGCACCCAAGGGCGTCGGTGAAATCACCAGCTTTGAACCCTCTGAGAGTCTGCAGGAATCATGGAGTGTTGTGGGGGATTACATCTCCAATGACGCTCTATCTACGTGAGGTCAAGGATCACGCCCAACTTTCAGAATATTTTCAGCATGTTGTATTTCATATTTAATTTCTCCGTCTCAAGAATGTAAATACTGTAAACAGATGTTTGCTCCGTTCACCAGACAGATGTGTTCATGTGTTAAAGTGTTAGTGTGAATATGTGCAGTTTTCTGATGTAAATAATGTAAAGGTTTTCTATCCATGCCAATGTTTTTACTCGTACATGTTGAAGTGTATTTAAAATAACAGGATTTCTGTTCACATCTGCAGGTTGTGATTCTTTCGTGTCTCACACAGTTTGGAAAAATCAATCAACGAGATAACGGCACATTTCAGTATTAAGAATAGAGACAGTTCCAGAAATAATTGGACGTCAAATTACAACAGCACAGGATCAACAATAAGAATAGATTAAAAACAATCATAGTTTCAAAATTGAAAAGTGGCTATGGTCATGATTATTGGCACCCCTTAGAACAGTTCAAATAAATTTAGTTCACTGACCCCAAATAACTGTCCACAACTATTCTGTGAGCAAATAAATAAGGTTCAATTGTGCTTATCGGATGTAAGGGACGTTCAACCACACCTTCTTTTTATGAGCTGAGGTGCAGCTGTGTAGAAACCTCCCAAGAATTTCCCAAGAACTGGCTCTGTGGCTACCACAACGTTAATCATCACAGCAACCGGCCTGACCAGTCTTCCTGGCAACGGCCTCCCCCGTGGGCCTTGACCGAGGCAGGTTCTCAAATAGCCGTGATGAAACAAGCTAAGTCCATTTTGAGAGCGGTCATCAATTATTAAGCAGTTTAGATGTGTGCAGTTTGGCCTGTGTCTATCAGCACAGGGTGTGTTCATCCAGCCCACCGCAGTCAGTTATTTACAGACTCTGATGTGACCAACAGTCCAGTTTGAGGTGTGTTCATGGGTTTTCATGCTGTGTGTGTTTGTGTCTTTTTGTCCCTGTGTCCATCTGTCTGGATCTGGAGAAACACAAACTGAACAAAAATGAGCAACACAGGTCAAAATGGTGGTAAAAAAAAAGTAGCAGAATGAGGTTTTATAATGTTTTGACAATATTTCAAGTCAGTGTATCTCATGGCAAAGTCAAGTCTCAAGTCTCTGCAATACAAGTCAAAGTTAAGTCACTAGTAATTCTTCCACAGTCCAGTAAATGTTGAGACAAAGTCAAAGTCATGGCACTTTGTACTGCACTATTATTTTGATGTTAGCTATCTGTGAGCTATATTGATGTTAGCGATCTTGAATTGTCTTGAATTGGACTGTGATTCCAGCAAATAATGTGCAACACAAAAATACTAACAAAAAATACACCAATAAAAAAAACTATATAGAGTTGTTACAAGTATGTATTGGGAATGGGACCGAATATGATGCTAAAAATAGTGGTAGCTCCACCTGCTGAAAAATAGATCTGTGATTTATTTTAAGTCTCACAGTCAATTTCTAGTATTTTATGGAGATGCTTCACTCCTTCACTCCATTCATTCATTGGTTCTGCTAAGTGAGAAATACATGAAATATGTGAGAAGAGTTTGGTTTAATGTTATACCAAACTGTCTAAATCATTGATCTACTATATATTAATGAAACACATTCCACTGTTGTAAAAAGGTCAAAAAACAAGTCAGTTTATTGTGAAGAGTGAAATACAGAAAGACCTGAGTAAAGAAATAAAATGAACCATCTGGGTTTCAGAGAAGATACCAGAACACAAACACACATTAAAATCAATCATAGATTCCCACAGAAAATACTGTCTAAAGTGCCGTGGTGATCGGATGAGCAGTATTGATCTGCCTATTAACGCAGAGCTTCAGATCATACGTGACAAATGATTTGTCTGCGTGCACATTCATTCATATACGACATGACACAATTTCAGCTGGAATCAATACATTTTCATTTCCAACCATCCCGGCTGCTCTTGCAGTCCCAAATCTTAAAGAGGAGAGTAACTCTGTAACTAAGTGCCTCATCGTTCTAGTTCATGAAATGGGACTGCGACGGAGAGGACTGGCCCCTCTCCTTTCACTGAGCCGCTAGAGCTACTAGAGTCGGGTTGGTAAACTGGCAGGAAAGTTTTCTCCGAGCACAAGAGGTGATGAATTGAAGCTTACCAGCCGGACCCAACAGCAGCGAGCGAACTAGCACCTCGGTTATCACTGCAGAAAGCTGCTATGAAAAGATTTCCTCCACCCCAACACACCACTAAGAAGAATACTTTTAGGTCTGAGGAAATTAGGAGAGCAAAATGATATCTGGGTATTAAAGTCTTCAAAAATACAGTCACCTCTTGCTGCCACTTGGGGCCGCCAAAGACGTAATGACAGTGTAGGTGGACGCAAACGCAACCTACTGCTGATCACGAGCTTCCTGCAACATAAAAAAAAAACACCAAGGCAGATCACCAAAAGAATCAAGGAAATATTCAAGATGAAAGTGTTCATTTGATGCAGGTGCAACAACAATGTCTAAAAAATAATAATAATAATCGAAATGACACTAAATAGACCACAAGCTACATAAAGACATAATTGGTCTCACTCACACGTCTGGTGGCCACTGAGCTTATGATCATTGGGGGGAGTTGGCCCGAGCCACTTCGTCCCTCAGTAGTTCACAGGCAGAAACAGAAAAAAAAAAAGCAGCACAATTTGACCTGCCAACAAACTATTTGCCATCACAGTGGAGCTTTGTCTTAAACTGGAGCCGCTTACAGACAGTTTCTATTCAAATCCCTTCCCATACCTGAGGGAAACAGGTGGCTCATTCAGTCAAAAGATCCTCTCAGTTGAGTTTTTTTTCTTTCTCGGGGGTGTGATGTTTTGAACCTGCGGGGCGGATCTTCCACTGATGATGCAGCAGCATACTGTCGACCTGGTCATATCCTCTGATTACGAGCAAAGTCTGCAGATTTTAGTTCCCCCAATGAGATCCAACATGACCCGCTCAACAGATCTAGTCAATTTTCAACCCGAAGGCCAGTCTTTATAGAGGAGTCCTCTGTTGCTCTCTTACCCTCACCTTTCTCTTCTTCCTGAAAAGGTGAACCACATATGAGCATGTGTCTGCCAGTGGAAATTGAACTGTAACGTAATTCAGAAGAATGGAGGAAAGTGGGGAAAAAAAACACTGTTGATCATATGAGACAGTTTGTCCTTCTTTGATGAGCCGGGATACAAAGTTCAGACATGTGACACTAAGGCAGGAGCACAAACAAACAGCAGTTTGCATGATAGCTGTGTCAACAAAATCAAATAAAGCTCTAGTCAAACCTCTGTGGTGGCGATACCATACACTTCCAGAGGACAGCGTAGAGAGCCAGTAAAAAGGCAATGAACACCGCGGCTGCAATTGCACCTACAGATGGAAACACACATACAGAAATACACAGTAAACATTTGCTCAGAAAGCAAATATGGTGCCATGTAATCACATGGTGATGTGGTGTGGTCTTCTGTATGGGGCAGCTTCTATAGGGAGTCATCCACAAATAGGTTTGTCTATCTGCTTCCTGTTCAGTAGCTTTCAGTGGGATAGTTTCCTTGGGGAGCCCTGGCAGCTAAATGAACCTTCCTAGGACACAGCCCATGTTTTGTGACTGTGTGTTTGGGCCCCGGTGCATGATGCATAGCTCTCCTGTACAAATGAAAAATAACTCGTAAACTCACTTTCCCACTCTACTTCATAGGAAAAAGAACAGGGGCAGATCGGACTGTTCAGATGTCAGGTTTATTTATACAGCCCTTGATCACACACAAGCCTCAAAGGGCTTTACAAGCCTAACTAGACAAGCTCAGAGAAATTATAAATCAAATTATGACAATTGTGGTATTTATTTAATACGATCAGTGCAAAAACACATGAAAACAGTAAGTGATGTCACCTTGCAGTGCTAGTGACCATTACTGAGACCAGAGGAATTTCACATTCCCTTCCAAATATCTAGCCTGGCTCTTGTGAACTGAAACAGTCATTTGACACACTGTCGCTTTCTTTCTGACAAGTAAAAAAAAATGTTCCAACTAAAAGTAGAAAATCATAATCCAGGACGGAGCTGGAAGTGGTGGGCATGGGTCTCAACATGGCTATATTTACATGTATCTCTCAGGGGCTAAAACAGAACGTTGCACATGTAGCATGAGCCCAAGGTTACTGAAAACCAAGAGGAAGTGACGTTTGATGACATCGGATAATCAAACCTCAAAGGCTTATCCCCTCAAATACTCTGATATCGCTGTAATCATGAGCACATGTAGGTCAGTCCTGTCGGCTCCTGTCAAACTGTCCTTGAGAAAGACACTGAACCTTCTGCTACTAACTCACTGTGAGTCACTTTAGATAAATGTTAAATGTCTCAAATACAAAAATATATAGTTGAGCCCAAGATAAGATAACAACCAAGAGAGGGTTGAAATCAGCTGCACCACTTTGCACCACTTTTCAGTTAGAGTGCACAAATCTTTAGATTCAGCATTAAAGATCTTAGGAGTGGCTCTGGTCGAGTGAGAGTCGGTGATCTCATGCACACAGAATATTACACTTCTGTGTTACATCACACTAAACCTTTCATGATTACAAAATGCTTTGTGGGAAGCCGCATGAATCTTGGGCAGAAATATGAGACCTTGCACAAAGACCGGGTGCGGTTCAAATGGTACGCAGGATACTGAGCTCATCAACTACCAGGACACTATCTACACATAAATGAACAGAGAGAGATGGTCATGTGTGTGTGTCAGTTATTTTGGTATTTCTGCCAAAGGCTAAAAAGAAATAACCTCAAACAATAACGTTAAAATGACAAGATGTCCATTGTTCCTCAGAGCTCCAAGGAGAACTGCTGAGTGTTATCTATCTGGGTGTTTGAAGGTTTGGGTGGATGTTGTTGGTCTAACTTGATTCCCCTTCGGCTGTGGTCTGGACTCTAATAGATTAGGTCTTTGTTTGCCTTTGATTCAAGGTGGTACAGTTTAGGTATTAGGTGGTTTTGTCCCAAGTACTATTAGCAGGGCCTGTAAGACGTCAGGTTTTGGTGCTCACCAGGGATGATCCCACTTCCCCTGGCGAACGGGTCTTCTGTGCTAGAAGGACGAGTGGCAGCTGCAGTCGAACCTTCATGGACAAAAACAATTAGTTGACAACAATGCAAATATTCAAGTGTGTGTGTGTGTGTGTTGTGTGTGTTAAATGATGATACATTTCACCCACAACGCTGAAATGAAGTACCAGGTTTTTAATGAGAATCGACATGATGGTCTTTCAAGCTGTGTGATGTAAAATGAACCAAATACAGCCCAGAGAGGGTTTAAAGTCTGAGAGGTCTTGGTCTAGTATTGGTCTGTCTGTGTGTTTATCAATATACAGGAGATGGATAAATAATGGAAAGACCTGCAATTCAGGCTCTGGCCTCTTTTGAACTCTGTTAGTTAACTCATGTTGCTTTGAAAACTCACATAAAAGTGAAGATTGCCAGATACACATGCTGCTTAAACTTAATATGACTCCCCTGTGTAGTTTATTATTTATTTATTTCAGAGTTAAAGAACTTATTCATGTGGTGTTTGAGTTATTTTTTCCAACCCCTGAATTTGATATGACATAATTCACATTATTTCACCTCTTAACTGGTTAAATGAAAGAAAAAATTAATTAGAATCAGTTTATCCCAAGACACTAGAAATCTCAGTGTATTATGGCACACAAATCATATTGAGACCGTCTTGAAACCTGAAAAATCTCACCATTTCTCTGCTGAGCAGCATTTAAGAGTTGCCAAGCGAGCTCTGCGTCAGCCACCTGAAAGTGCAGCAAAACACGTTCAAGAAATCTAGAGCATAGGACACACCACTCCACTCCAAACTGACACAAACTTGTCCCTGCTCGCTAAAAAGGACACCATTTTGGATTAGTTAACTTATCCAATTATGATGTTTGGAGAACAGAGCAGACAGAGAAGAAAAGAAATAAAGACAGGCACGTGCTAAACAGATAAACACCAAGTTATTCCGGTCTCGGGGGGGGGGTCACTGCAGGAAGTCCTACAATGTGGAAAATTGGAGTGCACGGGACCACGACTAGTGGAGCGAGATAAGAAAACATAAACGGGCCATATATTTCCAGAACACTTGCGTCGCGTCGCAACACAGCGACGCAGCTCGCGGAAGCATAAAATACCAGTCTAGGTCAATTAGTCCAGTTAGGGGGATCATAAAATACTCATCGCTTGTAAAAAAGGAAGGTGTTGGGCTACGCGCAACATGTCACAAACTTGGGAGTAATAAAGTTGTAGCAGTCATAATGCGGCATAACATTTTCATGACCTGCCGAGGTAAACACTACAGCTCCGTATCCTGACTGGCATTAGAAACATTTTCCATCCGGCTGCTTCGCCTCACCTCCGAGCTGTTCCCATCGCCGTGCAGAGTCTTGTTTTTCACCTCGGTCCACATTTCTGAGGCTCCGGTCTGAATACAACCATCAGTTCATGGTGTTTTCCTCAGCTGTGCAGCGAGAAGCGTCTCTCGTGCTGCCTTCATGTGCTCCTCGTAAACCAGCCCTTCCAGCTTCGGTACTTTCGGTCGGAAATATCAAAATGAACAAAAACGCTTTGGTGGCCGTTTATATTTTTTGAAATTAAACGGCACAAATTAAAATTGATCAGGGATGTAACTAATTTGAAGTCATTAAAAAAAAAAATAATAATAAAGAAAGGTGTGACAACAAAACGTTGTCGTTGTACAGAATGCACATGCAGCATTCACCACTGCTAAGTATTGACACACAACTCCAAACAAAATATATATAATAAAACACATTTGTTGAATCAGCCTCCATGTTCACCGCCCCCTGAACGTCACATCTTGACAGCTAGGGTATCATTTCCCAGTCCTCTTTTTGGGGTCGTTCATGACCTCTCTATCCGACAACACATGAAGGCAGCGTGAAGTTCTCATCAACTGACCTTCGTCTTGCAGAAAGGTGCAGGGAACCAAAGACCACGCAGCCTTGGTTTCTCATTAAAGACATGAGTGAAACTTTACCTATAGACTTCAAATCACTCTTTCTCTTCTCTTCATATTTAATCTGCCATATATGATTTCCTGTGACACCTTCTTACCACTTCAGAGAAATAATGTGTTTGAAAAACTGGAGAAAAAAAAATGACATGGCACACCAGAAGCCATTTTTTTCTTGTTTATCCAGGCAAGATTACATGTTCTGTAAACAATTAATGTTTCAGCTAGTTCCAAAACAAAATGTTAATACAGACAGAACGGTACTGCTCATCATTTTAAATCTTCAAATTTGCAGATATCTGGATCATGATGTGTAATACACCGTTTAATTTAACACACTGGACAGTAAAACTTGGAACTGTAAAAAGCCACAGTATGGTTTACACATGTTCGATAGATTTTCAAATTCAGCACATTTAAAACTTTAAGAGAAAATCCAACTTTAAACACAAACATCCCTGGACAAGCTTCACATGGGAGAGTTAGTCATGAGAATAACGAACAAAGGTCAATTTACTGTCCATTGTGAGAAATATTGTCCTACATTTATTCTCCCTACTTAAAAGAGACACCAACCGAGTCTGCAGAGCTATTGCACAGAAGTTTATACTGTAAAAGCAGTTAGAACAATTCAGATCATACACAAGAGTCCTCACACACAATCATACAAACGTCAATGCAGTCTACACATTTTGTATATCAGCAGAAGTCATACATACAGCAGAAATGAAGCAGAGAAACATCTAAAATATGTTACCAAAGGCATCTTTTCATCTGAAGTTCTTAGCAGTTTTTGTCAACTTGAAGGGATTTTCTGCCCATTCAGAGATCCATCCAAAGCAAACTGAATACTTAGACAATGATTCTGACAATGGGGAGATCAATGAGGAGTGTATCACAGTCTGGCCTGTGAAATTATCTGCACTATAATGGTATCACTCAACATGTTATCACTTTACACACAACCATTTTACTGAAACCCAGCTAGTACAGTATAAGTGGCCAGCGAAGGACCTTTGATGGCATCTTAGGTTCCTTTTTCATTACAATGAAAATGATGGTCAGTGATCCCAGATTTGAGGCCCAATACACACAACCTGTGGTCCATGTGGGGTAATGAACTCTTAAAGACCTGCATAAGTGTAGTGTTTTGGCTAGCAAAAGAAAGAGTATGACTGTCTAACTGTATAGAGAAAACAGAAAAGCTCACAGACCTCATCCTTTCATCAGACTATATAATCGTTAACAGCACAGGGGATTTCATGTATTCCACACTGCAGTAAGGCTTGGTGTAAGGAAAACCAGACATAAGTCTTCTAGATTTTACATCCCAACTCCCAGTTCTCATCAGCTTTAGTTGCATCGTCAGTCAATAGCACAATCATCCAAAGCGGGAATGTTCTTTAAGTGTTCACTCAACACAACGAGACAGGGAAACAAAGCAAGGAAACCATGTAACTTAAGCCAATTCAACAAATCAAAGATGCTTAAAAATCATCGTTAACACAGGCCCAAGCAACCACTTGCTGCCTAGGCTCACATTACCATTGCTGGAACGGCCTCAACATTGAGGCTCATTGAAGATATCCTTTGCAGGGGTGAATAAACAGCGCCACCTAATGGGCAGAATACGGTATGCAGCTGACTTCTGTCTTGAAGGATTTAACCTCAGCAATGACATTAGATCAAAGGATAAGAACGTGAGATTGTCAGAGTTGCCTTGAAGCAAACGCAGAGACAAAGTTGGTTAATCCTCTTTCAAAAATTTCCAGAGAGCTGCAATGAAACTCTGATTCAATCTGAATACATTAAATGTTTTGAAGACAACACACCACCAATACACAAGATCACACTATTATGTCCTCAGCTGGTTTTGAAACACCACGGAGATGTTGACCCTTTGAAAGGTTAAAATAATTCAAATATTACTTTTTCCCTGACCAAACCCCATCAGTCCTTCAGCCCCCATCAGTCAGAATCCAGATATCTCAGATCTGGACTGGTCACCACATTGCACCCCTTCTTGCTTTGTTCCGCTGCCACGTCCTGGTTGGGACAGCGTTCGTTCTGTCCATTGTGCTGAGAGCTGGTGGCTGGTGCATGATGGGAGTTGTAGGAAAAGCAGAAAGGCAGAGAGAGGCACGTCCAAGAGGACTAGGCAACGACATCACATGATTTCACAGCATGAGTTTTGCTTCCGTGCCTGTGGAATTGAATGAACACACAATCAAGGATTTAAACAATGACTGGTGGAGGAAATGAGTCCACTGTTAGTCAGCCAAGGCTCCAGTACTTACAGTCTTATAGAAGGCTTTGGACTGGTTTCCCAGGTGCTCTGATTTTGCCACAAGGTCATCCAGTTTCTCCCCTCTCTCCAGCAGACTTTCCATGGTGTTGTGCTACAGAGACAAAACACATTAGTTGTACTAGATGGTGTGCAAGGTTAGTGCAGGAGTGTGACATGTTGGAAGTCTAAGAATGGGGACACACTACATAACCTTTAGGCCGATTATAGCCGCAATTTGGCCATCGTAGAGATCTGTCAGTAGTTTGAGGAGGTTGCAACAGACAGTCAGCACAGATGATCTTGTAGTTTACAAGGGTTAAGGACTGAAATCTTTCCTCCTGATCCAGTTGAGACCCTCACATCAAATGTTTGATTTTTACAACTTGACCCTTGACATGTCTTGATGTACTCCTGTAGTGTGAGCTGTTCAACCACTCAAATCTCAATGAGATCGGCAATAGCCAATAAAAGCTGGGCAAGAGAAGGATCAAATAAAAGGAAACGTGGGAAGAATAAAATTCACTACCTTTCTTTCTTTCATACCCGGACTACAATAACCCATAGACAACAGGAACAACCAAACAGCTGAGCATACACACTTCAAACAGCTCATCTCAGTTAGGTAGCATCTCAGCCATTGGAAAGTCACTACAGCTTAGATGTTTTTAACGGAAGGTATCTACACTGAGAATAGACTTTCACAGCTTTTTCTACTGTGGTTTGCATTGTGGTAGCCAGAAATAAAGGCTGAGTGAAAACTCTGATACTTCTTCCTCCTCTCAGGTTACTCAGGTAATGTGAGACCCCCCAAATCAAAGTTATTCATTGTTTGTCCCTCTATGTCGTAAGATGAAAAAAATCTGCTAATGCCAGTTTTTACTTGAGTGAATGTACTTCAGTTTTACTGTTCAGTGGTGTAGTGTGTCCCTGCGTAAGCTGGTGTTTTACCAGAATGATCTTTGTCTCATCCAGCTCAGCCTGCACTTTGGTCATTGCATCTGCTTCCCTGGGGTTCTGGGAAGGAAAAGAAGCAGTCAGGCGTCATCATCTTTCATTACACAAACTGTGTTATTATATAGCCACATGTTGATCATATACAGGAAATAAATACACCAGCATCTGGGCAAACCAGCTCTTTGATCGACCATCGTGCCACAAATGAATTGGCATGAATTTCACCTTTATGCCTCCAGCATTGACTTTGCTCCAGTCAACTTAAACACTCTAGTGGAAGGTACCAGATGACATTCAGAGTGAGGAAATTTGACAACTCTGGAGGCACACCGGTGAAATTGAGTCTTCTCAGCACACAATTGCAGTCTGTCATTTGCCAAAATGTCAGTGTTTTCCTTGATTTGGTCATTTTTGTTTTAGGTAAAAAGAAAACATGCGGACCTGGTATTTAGCGAGATGAATATCCAGGGCTTTGTAGTTGATGGTTTCCGGGTTGCCAGAAGGCCAGTCTATACTATCCACTTGCCTGGAGAACTCCTCTAATACCTACAAAAAGCAGACAGTAATCAATATTGAAGCTGGCTGTTAAGTGCAAGAAATAAAAAGGTATAAAGTCTCAGTATTTAGCTGCTGTCTGTACCCACCTTTTCTAGCAATGTGAAACAGACTCTCTGTGGGTATTCAGTATCTGCTATGACCACAGCACTCAGGCTGTCATTTCTCACATACACATGGCACAGATACTCTGAAGGGAGGAGAAACAATGTGTGATCAAAATAAAGTCACTTAAAGACGTTACAATTGGAGAGTAGGAGAAACTGCCAGCAGAAAGGTGCAGGAAGCTTATTGATTATTACAAGAAACGTTTGGAAGCAGTCATCACTTCCAAAGGCTGTGCAACAAAGTATTAGAAATGGCCATAGACATAGATTTTTCAGGCTGGACTGTATGTGCTCATTTTTACCTTGTTCTTTGACAGAGGCACGACTTCCATGTGATGACCGCTCAACAATCAAGGCACTGGTGAAAGTCATGAACTCCTGGACACTACACAAATAAAGAAAAGGGTATCCATGGGTAGTGAAACACACCAAGGCTCTCAGTCACGTATTACTACAATTGGGTCCTTTGCTAGTAATATATTGCTAGCATTACTGCAAAACCAAACGGAACAGAACACTAACTTGGCACCAATTGTGTTTACTTTCTTTAAGACGCTGCAAATTACACATCGCTTATTTAAGCATCCGAACATACTTGAGAAATACAAGTTAAAGTAAACAATATTTTTTTCGATATGGTGGTGGTCAGTCACACCCACCTGGAGCGCTGAAAGAAGCTGAAAGAGGAGAGGTCGTAGGCCGCTTTAAGGAGATTGGCTTTGGTTGCTCCTTTGTGAAGGATGCTGAGACTATAGAGCTTCATGCTGACGCCGGATCAGTTATTGTCAGCCAGTCACAGTAGATACGATCGGCGGGCCCTGGTGATCTGACATAGAAAATGACACAAGCAGAATCACATGAGACCATTATCCCTATCCAGCTTACGCTAGCTTGCTAACATTAACACAGCTAAAACAACCCCGCCTGCGGCTAACTTGGAATGCAGCTGATTAGCTTAAGTAAAAGTAGCCGCCTGATTACTTGATAGCTAACCAGCTAACGTTAAAACAAGATAGGCAGAGACAATACTCTCCTTGGTTATGATAATTTTATGATAGCTGGGTTAACTGACAGTGAGTAGTAAAACATTACCAGAGTACTATTAGCTTGGATAGCTCAGTTAACGTCAACTTAGATACTGTAACGGTAGCTAATGTTGTTAGCTAAGTTAATGCTAGGAGGACCCATACCAGACAAAACAGCAACAACGAGTTTGATTCCTGTTTAGGAGAAACAAAAGATGTTTTTATCCCACAATCGCCAAAAAACGTAGGTATCGCAGAATTTCGACAAGCTTTCAATCTAAAAAGCTAACGCTAGCTAAGTAGTTTTCAAGATGCTAATCACCGACCAATCACCACGTCACGATCCTCGTACTGTCCAACAGCATATTGTATCCGACAGGAACACACCCAAACCTACGAAAGTTCCTACCAGAAACAAAGCACCTGTTGACTATTGATGTAAACTAGAGCCATATTTCTAGCCATAAAATGAAGTTAGAATCGTGCAATATGACACTTTTATGACACTATTGCGTATAAATCTCCTTTACATCCTTGTGACCGTCAAGTAATACATTCATTGCAATGCTTGGCTTTTTCGTTTTTTTATGCTTAGGGATGGGCCTACTATCCCCCATAAATGAATGTACGAATGAATGATACTGATGTGATGAGGATTCTTGTATTTTATTATTATTATTATTATTATTATTATTATTATTATTATTATTATTAGTAGTAGTAGTAGTAGTAGTAGTAGTAGTAGTACCATAATTATCATTATCATTATTATTATGATTTATCTAAAACTGTTAAATAACGCAGGCAATGAGGATACCAACTTGTCTTTTCTACCAAAGATCTGGCACCACCATTTGATGTTTTCCCAGGTAATTTTGCTCCATTTAACAATTTCCTCCTGGCCACTTAACTCTGTGGTAAGTGTTTTCCATGGCAGACGTGTGCCGGTAAATTCATTTCCAGGGCAACATATTGAAAACGTTTTGGCATGGAAACAGAGAGTCCTTTAGGCGCATCTGTTGACAGGGTGGTTGTGGCAGGGCAAGAATTTATTTTTTCCCAGAATCAAGGTGTGGTTGCCATAGACATTAAGTAAAAATGTCAGTGAGAGGTTCAGGTACTGACTGCATGCTTGCTCGATATTTTCTTAAAATTTAGTGCTCAACATTTATACGGTCGCACAGTGGAATGAAGGTTTTGGATGGGAATTCTAATGTATAATCTATTTTTCTTGATTAATTGACTGTGGGAGCTGATTACCATGGCATATGGCAAGGGTGTTGAATGGACCTGCTGTGTGCAAGAATGAAGATAAACCCATAGGTTGTTCCTAAAATTAAAATCTGTCCCGGTTAAGGTTTAATTTTAACGTTAAAAAGTCAATAGGCTTACTAAATACTACAAATATGTAAGACGCGTTGAAGACTGGGACAAACATGCCGGGAATACGATAATGTTTGGCTTTTACAAAAAAGGATTACATTTTTATTGAGACTTCACGGACGCCGAGTTATAGCACCATTAAAGCAGAACCTTGGGCATCTTCACAAACTCCTGGAATCTTCCTGGAAACAACGATTACTTTCCCACCGCAGAGCACCCATGGTCGATAGGAAATGTTTGACATGGATCCTCGTCGTGATACGGTGGAAAAGGTAAAAAGTCAGAGCCATTCAGTGCTTGTAGCCTACCGAGAACATACGGCTTATAGACCTGCATGATGCTGTCCTCTGTTACTTTCACCTACTTTCACAATCTTTCACAAACAAAAATGGCAACTAATCCGTTTCAGATACTGGAAAAATACCCATTACGAAAAAAGGGACAGTAGTAATCCTGTTATAGAATTTACAAATATAAGGGTAAAATTACAAGTCCCTGTAGAAATATACTTTGAATATATATATATTACAGTGATACCATAGGAGATCAAAAAATACCATGAAGTATGGTAGGTTTAGTATAAACTCACTACTCACTAAGTCTCTATAGGAATATCATAGTATTATTGTGATTTTTTTGTTGGTAACAGTAGTAGATTATTCAGAAGCATGAAGAAGGGACATACTTTTTGAGTTTGAGATCAACATACTCTGTTGATCCTCATTTGGCACATAGTAGTACTGAAAACACAGTCAAATTACAGTATTACAGTCTAGATTTTGGAATAAATCCTCTTTTTACTTTATATTCTAAGGGTTTTTATAAGTAATACAAACATAACTGAAAGTAATAACATTGCATTTAAACATTTGAGCAATAAAAGTAGTCCTCAGTAATGAATTACATTTTGAAAATAATCATGGACATATGAAAGACCTGATATACAAAACCAGATTACCCAACATTTTTGTAAAATGGTCTAATGAGCAACAACAGCAATAAATAAGAGAAATAGTACATTAATCAAAGGTCTGACAACTTTTATTCTCAGAAAATGGTTCTTGTTGTTGTGAAGCAGGATCTGTTATACAGTTAGTTTAAAGGGGAATTCTGGTATTTTTCAACCTGGGCTCTATTTGTACATATTAGTAATTTAGACCCCAAAATAGGTACAAAAAGTTTTGGAATTGCTCTGGTAGATCGCCTCAGCCGGCAGTCGCGAAACGGACTGCAACGTAATCTGCAGGGGCAAGAGCGCCGATCAAAGTTTGTCCACTAAAAGTGCTTGTTTTTGCCACTGACAGGTCAGATTGTCATTGGAAGTGTCTGACAACATTACAGAAAGGATCGCTACAGAGATAAACCTTTGTTTAACCTCTTCCTGCAACAACTCAAAATCTTTCAGATTTCAGAGCAAGACTTCTGTTTCTGGTTCTCTGTAGGGATCCTTTCAGTAATGTTGTCAGACACACCAATAACAATCTGAGCCTGTCAGTGGCAAAAACAAGCACTTTTAGTGGACGTACTTTGATCGGCGCACTTGCCCCTGCGGATTACGTTGCAGCCATTGCAGCCCGTTTCGCAACTGCGATCTACCGGAGCAATTCCAAAACTTTTTGTACCTATTTTGATGTATAAATGACCAATATGTACAAATAGAGCCCAGGTTTAAAAATACCGGAATTACCCTTTAAGTGCTGATATAGTTGAGTGCTTGAAACTATTTTTTTATTACCCCACATTACCCCTTATCTGCACTTGCCACACCAGTCAGTATGTTTGCCATTGACATACTGATTGGTTGGACCACACTGCCTTCCTATCCTTCTTTCAGTAGTTATTGGAGTGGAACAACTTTAAGAAACTTTGCAACAAAGTGTGCCTCTTATTGTGACAACCAACTTGTAGAATTACAGCTATCACACATTTTCCAGAACAACTTTTAAATGAAAGAGTAGAATTTTCTTCCATTTTCTGAGTACATACGATACAGTAAGATAGCTCATTAGTTGTGTGTTGGCTTTTTACAGCTCTTTTAGTCCCTCTCTGCCCAGGATATAAATATTTCTAGAGGTTGGAGTATGACACAACGGAGGATAGAGCACGGTGAAACCATCCCACCCTGCAGTCCTAATCTTAACAAATCAGCTCAACTGTAGCAATGAAAAGGCTGTGTCACAAATACCTTGATGTATGATGTAATATGAGCGTAAACATCCTTACATTTCCTTTTCCTGTAATTGAATAACACGAAGTTTACTCAAAGTGAGAGGCAGCTGGGTGAGTGGAGAGCCATCAGGCAGGTCTCTGTGCAAACAACCCAGTAAGTTAAATTAGCTGGATAATCAGCTATGGACAAGCACTTGGCACACATTCAACTGCTACGCGACACAGACCAAACCTGTGTGTGTGTTTAAATGGATTTGTAGCGTGCATGCATGTGACCTTTCACGTTCTTTCCTTCGTCATTTCTGGGGAAGTGCTTTAAATCAATCTTCACAGAAGTCTAGTCACCGATTCAGCCAGATGATAAACACAGTACGGCTGGCCAGAGCCAAAGCCCATTCAAGCTTCATGCTCAAGCAGCTGGGCCTCTTGGGCTTCACATATAAAACACATGCAGTTTACAATACAATATAGTTTATTGTCCCCATGGGAAAATTTGTCTTGGACTCAAATGTTTGCACACATATAACTGCCTCCATAATAAAAACAAACAACATATAACAAAGCAGCACATACTGAGTTTACATACATAGTTTACTTGCAAGATTCCTGATGAATCGTTTTCCACTGGAGTTAAGCAAAAAACATGTTAGAATGTATGAAGAATGGACAGCAATATCTGTTTCACATAACTGTGTGTAAGGTCAGTGTGACCTACTGGGTTTACTGTGAGGCCCTGAAGTCAGGCCACTGGGGAGAGGGTCACATCGTTATTTCTCTAACAGTAAACCATGGGTGAAGATAAGAATAGGAGGCCTTCACCTGCAGCGTGTCATTGTTGGTTTTACAGGTCATTCATCCTTTTTGGAGCTAAATTTAGATGTGTTACTAATTTTACAAATATCAAACTCTCTGGGCTTTGTTGGGAAATCCACACAGCCGGAACGCACATTGAACTTCTCAATGAACTAATCCAGGTTCACTGATTTGATTTCTCTTGGTCTGCTGTAAAACATATCTAAACTCCTTCCTGGTAGGTCACAAGGCCCTGTGAGATACTTTATATACCATGAGAGTAATGGGTAGTAGGTTCCTCACACGGACACAAAGTGAAATTAGATTACATGTAATATTATCTATATTGGTGAAGCCATTTTTGAATTTTATCATGATAACACACAATTCACAAAATCTATAAATCAGTTTAATTGCATGTAATTGAGTACAGCATGTATAGAATGTGGGTTTCATGGGTTCATGGGTATTATTATTATTATTATTATTATTAATAATAATAATAATGATAATAATATTATTATTATTATGGAGCCACTTACAGAAGTTTACATTAAATGACCAAGACCCTGATTCACCCAAAAGCTTTGAATTTGGTCTTCCTGCAACAAGTTTTAAATGTCTGCAAACCTCATTCCACAGGACAGAGTGAATGCTTGTGTCGCAATTAGGTCACATAGATTTTGGCTCTGTTTTCACTTACATTACAATGATAATACCGTGCGTGTGTGTACACCGGCATGGCCAGATGGGGTGAGGTCTGGAAGGGGTGGGCATTTGTGTGCACAGGGTCCGCCGTCTTCTGTGAACCAGCCCACTTCATCTGAGCATAAAAACAGCTGAGGATCTGATTCAGTGGTATGCACACTTCACTGGCTCTGCACACACACAGGACAGACACACACTCACCACACACCTAGATACACACCGAGAAGCTCATTTAGTAGGCTCGCGAAGATGCCGTGTGTCAGCCCCCACCTCAACCAGATGGTGAAGATGCCTTGCAGCTACAGCTCTGTGGTCGATCAGATCCTCATGGTAAGACGCGCTTTCCACAAAGGTTCATTTCTCTGGTCGAAATCAAAACACTTTCAGATTTCACTCCCTTAGCAATGCTGTGATTATACTTCTTTTTTTTTTAATCCCATTTGAATGTTGTCTGAATTAACCCTAGTCTTCACACACAGACTGCTCCATGTTGTTGGAGAAGAAGCTCTGGGTGAGAAGCTTTGTATTAGATGTTCAGAAACTCTGTCCTGTAAAGTAATAAAACATGGTTGTATGTAGCAGAGATAGATTTGAGTCCTCTCCACTATATTTCATTGTTTTATATTGTATATTACTGTCAGTTTTAGCTTGTTGCTTGTTCTTTCTTTGATACTTAACGTGTCTGTGCTCTGTATTCTCTTTTTATTCTCACTACATCTATATTTCCTTTCCATTTTCATTGTGCCATCCTCTCAAATATTTGAAAGTACATCAGTCACAACTAAAGAAAGTGTTCGGTGAGTTGATGTTTGTTAGTTCGCTGCAGCTCTGACCCGTTCTGCTCTCCTCTCCTTGCAGGTGGAGCAGATCCTGTCGGAGTTCAGGCTGAACAAGGAAGAACTAAAAGAGGTGATGAAGAGGATGCAGTGTGAGATGGATAGAGGACTGCGTTTAGAGACGCACGAAGAGGCCAGTGTCAAAATGCTTCCCACCTACGTCTGCTCCACCCCGGAAGGATCAGGTAGATACTGATGCTTGAGTCATAAAATCCTTACTAAAGTTCATTTATTTGACAGGAAACTAATGCTCATCACCTGGGCAGTGAAAAGCTGGTTTATGCATTCAGTATGTTTTGCGTCAGAGGTGGGAGACTTCCTGGCTCTGGACCTGGGGGGGACAAATTTCCGCGTGATGCTGGTGAAGGTGGGTGAAGATGAGGAGAGGGGTTGGAAGGTGGAGACCAAGAACCAGATGTACTCAATCCCTGAAGACGCCATGACAGGAACCGCTGAAATGGTTAGTGTGTTCAGTAAGTGTTAATAAGTATCGATTGGAGTGTTTAGAGCTGATATGACTCTGGTGGCAGCTGTTCAAAACAACCTAAACGTGTTAACTCTGATGGGTGTGGCTTTATAGAAACACTGGTTGATCTTTACACTCAGTTAAGTAGAAGATGTAAAAGAGAGAGACTTTCTATCGCAGCGACACACTGCAAGCTGAGCACATCTCTCTCTCTCTCTCTCTGCAGCTGTTTGACTACGTAGCGGAGTGCATCTCGGACTTCCTGGACAAGCACCACATCAAACACAAGAAGCTCCCTCTGGGTTTTACGTTCTCCTTTCCCGTACGGCATGAGGACATCGACAAGGTAGGCTATGAAGTGTTGTCATCCACCGGGCAGCTTCGTAGGCGGTGGTAACAACGGCAACAAGGTCCTGATTACGTAACGTCTTGTTGCCCGGAAAGCTCAGTCAATAAAGCGTGAGACTCTCAGTCTCGGGGGTCGTGGGTTCGATCCCCACATAGTCTGATGATGATGCAGGTCTTTATCGATTAAATACAGGAGGTTTGTTGTTTCTCTTCCCTCAGGGCATCCTACTCAACTGGACCAAAGGGTTCAAGGCCTCTGGTGCAGAGGGGAACAATGTTGTGGGTATACTGAGAGACGCCATCAAGAGAAGAGGGGTAGGTTAGGTCCTCCGTGGTACATAAGAATGAACATTTACCATTATGAACAACGAAACAAAGTCATGTCACCTGGATGATGACGGTGAATCCATTCTGTCGTTGCCGTGTCATACAGGACTTTGAGATGGATGTGGTTGCCATGGTGAACGACACAGTGGCCACCATGATCTCCTGCTATTATGAGGACCGCAGCTGTGAGGTTGGGATGATTGTCGGTAAGGAGCAATCCTGCCTGCATACGCATTCGTGACCACACACACACACACACACACACACACACACACACACACACACACACACACACACATTGACGGACAATATCTCTTGCACTTTCAACCAGGTACTGGTTGTAATGCGTGTTACATGGAGGAGATGCGGACGGTGGAGCTGGTGGAGGGCGAGGAGGGCCGGATGTGCGTGAACACGGAGTGGGGGGCGTTCGGAGACAACGGGGAGCTGGAGGAGTTCAGGCTGGAGTACGACAGGGTGGTGGACGAGACCTCCATCAATCCCGGACAGCAGCTGTGAGTCAAAGGGTGCATTCAGCGGGTCGAAGCGTCAAAGAGAGAAATGTCGCATGCACATTTCATACTTCTTTCAACTTCATAAGTCCAGCCAAGCTTAGAGGTAAAAGGTTATCATCATTTCATCAGGTAATTTGAAACGTGCAACACGGTCCTTCACTTTCTCGCTCACCTGACTCTCACCTGAGATCTGTGTGTTGTTGCTAAGGTACCAGCTGTTTTTCCTGGATGTTTGTGAGTGGTCAGAGTCCTAAAGCGTCAGTGGTCAGTGAGCGGGTGGGGGTATCAGATTAATGATCTCTCTCCTATGGGCCTAATGGCTGTTTACCTTTCGCGCTGACAGCCCCCTCACACAGACAACTGCTGAGCCCAGCCTCACTCAGCCTCTTTAGCTCTAGAGCCCAGAGTGACGTGTAGAAAAGGAAAGTTGTTTGCTCATGTGTTTTTGTGACGCACATATCCTTCGTCTTCCCGTCACTATTTCACCCTCCTCCCTCTTTTCACTTGTTCATGCCCCTCCCATCTCTGCTCTTTTAACTTACTTGTTCTCTCCCCCCCCCCACCCCACCCACTACATCTCTCCCCCTGTAGATATGAGAAGTTGATCAGTGGGAAGTATATGGGTGAGCTGGTGAGACTGGTTCTGCTGAAGCTGGTCAACGAGGACCTGCTGTTTAACGGCGAAGCCTCAGACCTGCTGAAGGCACGTGGCAGCTTTGAGACGCGCTACGTCTCACAGGTGGAGAGGTGAGGCTGTTCTGGCCCTGACAGAGTTATCAATCAAGTTAAAACAACTTTATTTTAATAAAATGATGCTTGTAAAAAATCATATAAAAAATAAGATACAATGAAACTTTGTTCATTGAAAACTGAAATGAGGTTGTTGCAGCAGCAGAAGTAATTCAACAGAGAGAAGAGACAAATAGAATATGAGGACATTTATAGAATAGAAAAATCAATAAAAACAGTAGAAATAATAAAAATAGTATAAAGAAATAGTATGAAAATAGTGGAAATAACGAATATACAGAATATAACAACAACAGATGTGAAAAACTGAAGAAGCAAATATATGAATTTCCCTTATGTGCAGATGTGCATCAGCTGATATTAAGCTTCTGTCTTTTCAGTGACTCTGGGGACAGGAAACAGATCTACAACATCCTGTCCTCGCTGGGTGTGCTACCGTCAGAGCTGGACTGTGACATTGTGCGTCTGGTCTGTGAGAGCGTCTCTACCCGCTCAGCTCACATGTGCGGGGCAGGACTCGCTAGTGTGATCAACCTCATGAGGGAGCGGCGCCGGCAGGAGGCCCTGAAGATCACAGTGGGGGTCGATGGGTCCGTCTACAAGCTGCACCCATGGTGAGGAGTGGGGAGGTTAACAGTAGAGAGGCTGAGCTGCTTTTCCTACAGTCACTTTCTGAGTTTCAAAATTGCTTGAGGAAATATAACTCAATAATTATATTTACCCTCTTTAAAGAGGAAATCCCCACTTAAACACACTGTTAGTGATGCACCCTGTATTCCTGGGTTCATTTTGAAGTTTGGTTGTATATTTTTCTCATTCCTGTGGATAACTGGTTGTACTGAAGCCTCAGAGTCTATTAGTTCAGTGCAGCTCAGTTTGAGTAATATATTTATATATAGGACTTTCACCTTCCCCCCGCCCAGCTAGGTTTCCCTTTTTTATCATTCTGATTTGCTTGAGTTTATCAGTATTTCTGTTCATTATAAATCCTATCCTGTATGTTTCTGTACGCAAGGATGTGGCGATATGTGCGCCCGTTGTGTTGGACTTGGTAGCGTTGCCATGGTTTCCGACCGACGCACGAGCCGCTTCTGCTGTGCTCATAAGTTCGGGACTGGCCCGAGCTTGTGATTGAGTTCTGTAGAGTCCAAACGCAGATGAAATGACATCACGTCAAGATATTTCCAGCACAACTACAACAGAGATTGAAGATTCAAGAGATTCAAGAACTTTATTTGTCACATACACACACGGGAGTGTGTAGTGAAATTAAAAGTGGCAATGCTCAATGGGAATGTGCAAAAGGGCAATAGTACACAGTATTTACAGAAAAAACAAACAACACAATATTCACAGTATTACAGTAATTACAGTAATTACAGTAAGAGCTCTTATATAAAAAAAAACAACACAAGCAGACAGCAGAAACATTTCTTAAAAGGATTTTGGTGTCAGTCAATTAATTCTTTCTAGATTCTCATCTCACCGTTTGCACCGAAGTTCACGTTCATACAGGGAAAGATCTTACTGGAAAAACCTGTTCTCCTGCTCCTGTTATTGCTAAATCCACCTATGCATACTGAACCCAACAAGTTCAGGCACATTCTTTGGGGGTTGAAAGGCATTCTGGGAAATATAGGAAATGACTTACTGCAGTAGAAGTACATTTATTGATTAATGCATTTATTAGTGTATATTGATGATAAATAACAGTGCTTTAACTGACAGCTTATTTTGGCCTTCTATTAATCTCCTCTGGTCTGTCTAGTGTTAAGAAATGAGACAGAGGGTGGACCGGAGAAAGAAGGAGAAGAGGAAAAAGGGGTCAGGGGAGGTGACGACTGATATTGTACACTAAACCTCTTGTTTTCTTCTCTCAGGTTCCAAGACAGGTTCCACAAAATTGTCAAGGAGCTAACGCCTCACTGCGAGATCACCTTCATCCAGTCGGAGGAGGGGAGCGGTCGCGGTGCAGCCCTCGTCTCCGCCGTGGCCTGCAAGATGGCGGCCTGCATGCTGGCACAGTGAGGACGTCGTGCAGCGAGCGGTCAGCAAAGAGGCTTGACTGACTTCTGATCTGAAGAAAGGTTGACGATGTCCTCCTTCCGGGGAACGTCCGGCTCCAGACCTTTTCCCAGGCTTTGCTGAAGCATTTCTGTGGCTGAGGGGTGTGTGGGCCCTCGCTAAGATGTACAGACAGGAAACCAGCAACAACTTGTATTATAGAGACCGATTTGTAGTCTTAGAAAAACGACCAGTTTGTAGCAGCATGTTCAGTGTGTTTCTAACATAGGCTCACTGTTGCCTGAAAGCTAGTCGAAAACTCCTCCTTGTGTCCCACTGACGTTTGATGGATGGTTTGATGGATATGGATTGACCCATTTTGAAAATGGTTGATGTATTATTGACGATAGTGTAATATAAGACCAGTGTTTTGTTTTGTTTTTGTATATACTCTTGTAAACTTGGACTCAGAGGTGTTACCACGACTAAATCAAACTCATTGCTTTATTGTGTCGTCTTGTTTGTCAGCAATGAAATATTTCTTTGTTATTGTATATTTATGTTTACAACACTATATACTATCATATGTGCTTAATGAATTGTGCTTTTAATGTGAATAGGCTTGACTGTAAATAAAGTTGCTCGAATATAAATTGCTGTACTTTATTTTAACATTCTTCATTTCTTTCAAATCACCGAAAAATACTTCAGATTTATATTATATAAAACTTCATGAAACACCAGTGAGGGTCACCATTAGAGTTTAAGTTGACCTCAGCCACTCTGAGGAGTAACAATACTAGACGGTGCCTGGCTTACGTCACAGGTCACTTCCCGCCCCCTACATTCGCTCTCCCGGACCCCTTTGCTCTCGCTATCTCTATTTTCCAGGCCAGAGGAATCCTGGGTGCTTCACTTCTTATCAGGTCCCTCCAGAGACACACAGAGAGCAGGGATGGCCATGTAAGGGACTGTGTTGCCCACCATAGGCTATTATAGGAGGGTAGCAGATAACACCAGCCATACATAAAACCCTCCCCAGCATCACACCTAGTCTGGGAGTCAACAGATTCGCAGCGCACATACAGACATGGTAAGTGAGTCAATGACATGTTCAGGGTCTTTTGATGCTTTCCTCTTGTGATGCTTTGAGAAAACAGCCTCCCTCGTGATTTAGAAATCTAAATGTGTGCCATGATATTGCAGCTGTAGAGTTGATTGGTTCATTCATTGAAAGTTATTACAAATGTAGGAGCTATAGCATGTTGCTATTCTGAAAGAATTTTAAAGTTGTACACGACTACTTGAAACTTGAAGCTCTAGTTGCAGTGTGATATTGATTGACCTTGGATAACATAGATGATTTGTGTTCCCGCTCTCTATTTAAACGATGTCCAGGCAAGTAAGAAGGCTTCTAATAAGAGGCAGAGGGGGCAGAAGTCCTGCTCCAACGTCTTCTCCATGTTCGAGCAGTCTCAAATACAGGAGTTCAAGGAGGTATGTGCTGCTGCCAGGATGGTACACGATGAAAACTGCTCCTGGGCAGTGATGTCACAGCTCAAGTGACTGTATTAACACTGGAAACGCCAAGCCAAGTTTCAGAGTTGAATCTCTTCATGATGTTTCTTTGACCAACTTTATGTATAAGCCAGTGATATTAGATTTTCAAAATCATGCGTGGAAATAGTAGTTATAACTAAATTAACCCTGTTCAATTAACTTGATAGCCTTCTCTTTGACCCCAAAATGTAGTGGCCTTTCTATTGTTAATACTGACCTTCCCCAAGGAGGAACTTTACCTTATTATCAATAACAGTTGTCAGAGTAGAGTAATGACTGTATCTTTGAAGCACAGTGAATTGTCTATGTCTGTGTATAAAATGTGCTATATAATAAAGGTTGCCTTGACTATCAGATATTATCCACTCTCAACCTTCACCGAACCCTGTAATGGAAACAAATGAACATCAGCTTTTACAAACCATTTAGTCTCATAGTAGCGAGATTAGAGAACGTATGGATGTTTGGTTGATTTTATTATTTGGTTGATTTTAATAGTCTAAATTGTAAGAATTTTCCCCCAAACCATGGTCATGTAATAACAACGAAGTAGCAGCTATTTCAGCACAAAAGGGAAGGAGATTCCCTGTCAAACAAATATTTTACCATCATGTCCTCAAAACAAAAAAATATAAGAGCTGAGCATCTTCTCTGACCGAGCATTTTCACCCAACCCAACCCCAATAATACACTATTTATGTAGCACTTAAATAAAGATATAATATAAAGAATAATAAAAATATTCCAAAAGACAAAAACAGTAAAATTGCCTAATAAAATCAAATAAAAACTAATTATAAAACTTTCTGGCCACTATTCCATGTTATATAATTTGGCTGTGATATAATCCCTGTTGTCTTTGTTAAACAGTCCCACACCAGAACAGAGTGTTGTTATAGAAAACCATACATATCACAGCTGTTATATATCACATATCACAGCAAAGAAGATAAAAGATTTATGATAAATGTGATTCTGTCTCTTTGTTTTGGTTACGATTCTTGGGTTGAAGTTTTTCAGCATTTTGCAGGAATTGCAGCGGGGAGGAAACGTCTAAACTCTTGACATGTGTTTTACCCTGCAGGCTTTTGGCTGCATTGATCAGGACAGAGATGGTGTTATCAAAAAGCAGGACCTGAAGGAAACCTACTCACAGCTGGGTACTTTCTTTTTAACTTCTCGCTTCATCCTCTTATACCAAATGTTAAGAAATCAAAGTATTTGTTATCAACATCCTGTGACAATTTCCCCCCAAAATATTTCTCACACAATAAAGAAGGATAATCTTAGCATTGGAGATCCAGCAGCTCCCTGGCAAACTGTTGGCAAACTAGACGCCATCTTGCTCTTCCTGTCATGTTTGAACATCAAATTACAATCAAATTAATTGATGTTGTGTGTGTGTGTGTGTGTGTGTGTGTGTGTGTGTGTGTGTGTGTGTGTGTGTGTGTGTGTGTGTGTGTGTGTGTGTGTGTGTGTGTGTGTGCCAGGAAAGCTCAATGTCAATGACGAAGAGCTAGACGAGATGCTGTCCGAGGGGAAGGGTCCAATCAACTTCACCATCTTCCTGTCTTTGTTTGGGGAGAAACTCAACGGTGAGATTTCTTTCAGCGTGGTTCACTATCGCACCTCACTCTTCACTTGATGAACAGTATTGATTATGGATTGCGATCAGTGATATCGTGCATCCTGCCTCTGTCCAGGAACGGATCCTGAGGACACCATACTTGCTGCCTTCAAGCTGTTTGATCCTAATGGGACAGGCTTTGTCAACAAGGATGAGTAAGATAAATTCATCAGTTAATTCACTTTCATGTTAGCCAATTTAGTAGAACAATACATCTATTTATTCTCTCTTTTTAACCACCTTTGCCTTTTTAATTCAGGTTTAAGCGATTACTGATGAATCAGGCCGATAAATTCACAGGAGAAGAGGTTTGTGATTTGGATTTGTTATGTTCAACACAACTGTTGGTCCAATATGGTGACAGATCATCAAACGTTTCTGCCTCGTTTTCTACAGCATCTATTCCAATTTTAATCCACTGAAATTCCTCTAGGTGGATCAGGCCTTTGCAGTAGCACCTATTGACGTGGCTGGCAACATCGACTACAAGTCCCTCTGCTACATCATCACACATGGAGACGAGAAGGAAGAATCCTAAAACGTTTTTAGGATTTTTAAGATTTGAATCCATGCGTTTTGATTCTCAGATTCACCTAAACATGCTGAAATCTCTTTTCACATAGCTTGTATATTTTGCCCAAACATGCCTGATTCGTGTGCCTCAATGGCTGATAGAACAATGACAGAATATTTCTGATTCTACTTTCTCGGATGGCAAAATCAGTTTATTGTGAATGTGAATGAATGTGGTCAAATGTGGCTCATCTCTTTGTATGCCATTGAGAATAAAGTGTTGTGCTCCTCATAAGCTTCTTTGTTGATTACACATTGTTGAATGACCCAATAATAATAATAATAATAAAATACAAAAGCACACAGTCCCTCACCTATATCCCGACCCTATGCACTATACAAGGAAATGACCACATAGGAAACGTCCATGAATGTATCTTTGATCATTTCAAAAGGCATGCAGGCCTATTGTTTAGTATTGTGTTTTAAAAATAATCAACTAAACTAATCTAGACATTCATGCATGTAAAAGCCCCTTCTAAAAGCCCACACTGTACAATAGTTCAGAGGTCATTGGTCAGTGGTCACATCTCATTCAGTGAGCTCTCCTGCACAATAATAAATAAAACTCAGCCCTCACATGGACAGGAACACATAGGAAATGTGTTAGCCTTTATCATTTATGTTGGCCCATTCTTTAGGATTGTATTTTGAAAATGACCAACTAAACTAAACTATCAAGAGGTCATTGATCAGCGGTCAAGGCAGTTCCAGTCTTTTGGAACACTGTTGCCATGGATACAACAACAAACCCCTCCATAAACTCTGCTGGCAGAAAGCCACATTTTCCTGGTCACACAAAGTAGCCAGTAAGCAGCGAGACAGCAGGCGTGTGTGCAAGACTGCAAGCTTCAACCTATTTGCACTTGCATTGTTAGATGTAAACGATTTTTGAGTTTAATTTTTAGCGTTGAAATGTAGTTCTAGTTGTAGAGATGCCTATTTCCTCTGGAGCAACGGGCAGGGTGGATGTAGGAATAGATACATCCATCGCATGGACACCAGATGGGCTGAAGAGGGAGACTAAACCTGCCAGCAGGAACTGTGATTCCTATCTGAAAAGGTGGGTACATTGTTTTAATGTGTACTGAGCTGTATACCTTCAAAAGTCTTTGATGAAGGTGTAAAACTCCAGGGACTTAATTGAATTCAGTACGCTTTATGGATGGAAGAGAATCAATATTGCCAAAGCATGTCAGTACATCAGAGAGACGGACAAGTAAAACCAAAACCAAAGAAATAAAGTGTTATAAATCGAAGAAATCTAACTATATGACTTGGATAACAGACTCTAAGTTGTTGCTATTATCTATAGAGACAATGCAAGAGTTTAGATTTAGTAGATTTTAGTTTAGACAAATAAACAATTGTTTCTTTTTGTTAATGCTGTAAACCCTGCAGTTGTGTATTTTACTTTTGCTTGTTTGAGTGAATGTGGTATGTGGCTTTTGTTACAGAACAACTTGAAAATGTATATGGCCTTTAATTGCTTAGCAATAAAAGCAGTTTAGTGTTGACAGTGTCTGGCCAAATAACAGCAGCCTGTGTGTCATCTGAACTGTGCAAGGGGAGATAGGGATGTGAGGCACTAATCAGGCTCATAAATGTTTCACTATACCACTTGTTACTGCCTGGGTCACTAAGGAACAGACGACAGGTCAGATTTCAAAGAGAACTTTAATACACTCACAGTCATAACAACCAAAAATAATTCCTCACTGTATCTTTATGGGAATTACGCTTCTAGTGCAAAATGTGACCACACCACGATCATATTTACAGATATCTGGAAACCACACAGCAAAGGAAACACAAAAGCGACTCTTCAGAGGTAAGTGTTATCATCAGTTTGATTGATTTAGAGTATTTAGAGACAATGTGTTTTGGTGTTTCCATGTCTTTATGTGATTTAATGATGTTTTCTTGCAACACAGGACGACAGCCTTCCCTGTCATCGTGAGAATGATGGTGAGTGTCACGGAGTTTGGAAATCAAACAAAAGAAATATCAGGAATACTTCAATGTACACACAGTTACAGTAAGTGCATCTATAGTTATAATCCCTTTCTAATTTGTTGAAGGAGCCGGAGACGAGAAGAATACACAGAAGAACGAAGGCAGTGAGGGTGACACTTCAGACCACACACTTTCACCACCCGAGGAACAGAGATCCAAAAAGTCTCGAACATGTGCTCTCCTCTAAAGCCCTTGCATGTGATAAGAACTTTATCATGTAAAGTTCAACTTTAAAATGTATTATTCAAGTGCCAAACCCTCGTAGCTCTGCTTTTATATTGACGCTTTACCTTTATAATGGTAATAAGGAGTTGTGTAAAAAAAGTGTTACCACAATTAAAACATCTTTTTAATAAAGTAGCTCAAATAGATTCACTTTTTAAATAATTATGTATAATGCCTATCAGTGTTACAAAAAACCTTTTAAATTGTTTTTGCAGTAAAATGCTGCAATATCCAAGTAAATAAAACAACTAATGTTAAACATTATTCTTTCAAATGCCACAGTGCCAAACATTACAAAACCCTTTGACTGTAAAATACCTCCAATTTACTTTTACATGTGTGCGTATAGTATGTGTTAAAAGAAGTTTTTCAAATGAATAGGAAATACTCCAAAATAAAAGAAAATCACTAAGAAATAATTGAAGTTAACAAAATGAAGAAGTTTAATCTTTAAACCACTGGAGATCTACCAGCCCTCCTTGGTGAGCAATGGCTGACTTCACTGTGTTGGCAAACTCAATTTACTCTGTGTGTGTGTGTGTGTGTGTGTACTCGTGCTCGTGCATAATCACACCGTGAGGACTGAAGTTGTAAACTAATATTAATTCATAAAATAATGAACAGTGCATGAGTGATTGAACGGTTTGTGTCTAACTAGGTTTCAGCAATATAAAATACAGACTTGTTTGCAATCACAGTGGCTGACAGGACTCCCAGTGTCATCCATGTCATCCATTTTATTCATACACTCAATTAAAAGAGTACCTAAAGCAGCAGCAAAAACAGCTTTCCCCTTTCACAGTCAGTTTGCTCTCTTCTCCATTATAATGTTCAATCGCACAATTGTATTTCCTGTGCATGAACGAGACCCGCTGCTCTCATTCGTCACTTTACGCCCCTTTAGTGGTATTCCATATCTGTTCCAGTTAGTGAGATGATACTGGGGCAGCGAGGAGCATTTCCAGTGTATATTCCAGTCTGTATCCTCCTACCAGGGCAAGGGATTGTCCGTCGTATACTGGCTGGGGGTTTTAGTCACTGTTGCTGCTGTCCTCTCCCGCCACCATATCGCTGTACTGCTTCTGCTGCTGCTCTTTAAGTGATTCCTTCACCTTTGCTCTCTTCAGACTTCCATCCCTGCAGAGGGAGGCAAGTGTAGTGAGGGACAGACAGGACCTCTACCACGCTCAACATGGTGTTAAACATGCACAATAGATTGTACTGTAAATGTGAAATGACTTATTTACGTGTGTGTTAAAAGATGTTTTTCAAATGAATATGAAATCACATCACTGAGAAATAATTGAAGTTAACAAAATGAAGAAGTTTAATCTTACCACTGGAGATCTACCAGCCCTCCTTGGTGAGCAATGGCTGACTTCACTCTGTTGGCAAACTGGATCGCATCCTCCCCCTCCTGCCATTTTCAATAAACGATAAACTCAATTTACGTTGTCTGTGTGTTGTGTTGTGTTGTGTCTGTGTGGAGGTGTGGTAGTGGTGGTACTGTGGGTCTGTGCATGCATCTCTTACACACCTGTTGGTGCATGGCAGGCAGATACCAGACATTACAGACCAGGGCCCAGCTGGTCATCATCCTGAGCAGGTAATTGACCATACTGTACTTGGAACTGTTCCAGAAGGCGTCTCCAAACTTGGGGTCGTACTGAGGAAGAGGTTAAGAGTGTTAAAAGTTCAGGAAGTGGCGTGAAGAACAGTATTTTGAAACATGCAAGCCACAGAAGTCTGGATCAGGGATGGGAGCTTGATTAAAATGAAGCACGTTGGCCAAAGGGCAGAGAAACTCCAGGATTAAAATACCTTAATGGCTACTGGGTATATTGTTCCTCCGATTTCAAAGCTTCCCTTTTTAAACATCATGACAGAGGTGTTGTTGATGCAGGTGCCTGTGGAAACCAGAGATCAGCAGTTCAGACAAGTCGGAGTCCTATGAGGCCTTTCCAAAACCACAGGAGACGCAAGCCACTCCTTTGTAACCACTCAGCGACCAGATTGCCATCAGGCATGAATCTGAGATAAGAACACTCAGTGAATCCTATCCCTGATGATAAAAACACAAACTGGTCTGAGATCTGTGTTTGGAGGTGACTCTCTTTCTATGTTGTAATACTTACCCTCTGGGAAGATCAATATAGGAAGCTTTGTCTTGTCATTAACATGATCCCTCAACCTGGAGGTAAAGAGGGAACATCGTCAACTGAAATCATGACTACATAGAAGCATCAAAGTGTTGGTACTTCCACAGCCAGGAGGATAAATCATTTGGCATGACAGGTCTGGGTGAAGATATGATAGAATGAGATAGTGGAATGATGTATGAGTCACTGTTCCACTGGCACATCTGTGCTTGTTGAAGTAATGTGAGATGAAGAACGTCTAGAGAAAATGTTAGCGCCAGGAAAATGCCAAGCTCTCTTACTGTCATTACAGCGAGAGAGAGACCAAAACAGAAGTTGGCCAAATAAATCTGTTTAATTGTTAGGCTTGTTATTACAAGTACGCTAGGCTGTGGAAAACTGACCTCTTGGCCACCAGGTGGCGATCTTTCATTTCTGCTCTCTCAAACCAGACATGAGGACAGCACCTAACCATGGCCCTCTGGAGTACTCCCATCAGACCTCCATGCACCTGACCCACCTGGGGAACACAAGGTAACCATCACAGCAACACGCTGTAGTTTAGTATGAAACTAAAAAAGGTATCCATCTGTGTCACAAGGTTTTAAAAGTTGTTGTGGCTGGAGTTGGTCTCACATACCATAGCATAACCTCCGTCGTTGCAGAGAATCACGATGTCGATGGGGCTGGTGTGATTGGCAACACAGATTCCTCCCTTTTTGGGTATATTTTCCCTGTAGTAATAAGGGAAATGCATTCAGTCAATATGGGAGGATAAGGTCATTATTGGTGTTTGTTTGGGTATAAGAAGGTGAGAAGGTTCACTTACTTGTTGTGATAGTGGATGGTGGCAGAGAGTCCTCTAGCACAGATCCTGTAGCACATGATGTGGACCCACTCACTAAGCCAGAACTTAACCCTTTAAATAGACAGATGAAGAGGAGTAAGAAAGTATGACTGAATAACTGAATAAGAAAATTGTAGGAAGATGATAACTATTGGAGTCGTTCATTTTGAGGTCACCTCCAGTTTGGGAGTAGTCCAACAGCAGATGTTCCTATGACCAGCCAGGAGAGGCCAATGGAGGTCAAGATTATCCTAGAAGGGAGTTTAATACATGAAGTCTTTTCTTTTGCTCATGTAAAATTGAGGACAGATATATATAATAAGGACTAGTGAGTCAGACTAACATTAAACTTGTTTAGATTTCAGGTTTATTTTATTTGTGCACACATGATAAAAAATGTCAATATGTTTTTTTTGTGTTTTTTTTAATAATAATAAAAAAAATATATATATAGTTTATTTCTAACAAACGTTTTTCAGAGGCGGAGTTGCTCTGGAGGCAGAAATAATCTCATTGGTTGAGTTAAACCTCAAAGGGCGGAGCCAGAGTTAGCAAACCTGAATGGCAGAGAAATAACTGGGTTATTTCAGCAGGCTAGCTAGTTTACATAGATAGCTCTAGGCTGGATAGGTTGAATTTGGAAGGTCAGCTAGGCTAACTAGCTAACCTAGATAACTCAGCATGGCTATTGTGTTGTGTTCAGTTAGTAGTGCTATGCTTCATAACATTGGCTACCTCCTCTCTTACCTTGCCTTTTTCACAGGGCTTCAGTTTAAAGCTACTTAACCAAAAACAGTGGTTCTTTGGCTCCGCCCATAGAGGTTTATGTCAACCAATGAGACTATTTATGCCTCTGAGAAACATTTGTAGAACTGAACCTCTAAACTGCAATCTGAAAATAATGTGCAGTATCTCCATACCTGAGTGGAAAGAGGATGCAGTATCTCACAAAGACGCCCAGGCCGTAAACCAGCGTCAGCTTGAGACTGATGTAGTGGAAATCATTGTTGGATCGAGTCAGCAGGTTCCACGACACCAGCTCCTCTGAGGTGAACCGCTGGGTCACCTGGTGTGAAACAAAATAAGAAACAGGGTAGCAGTCACTTATGATCTATACTAGATAACCATTTCATCATTTCAGTGTTATCCTTATCATTTTTATATATAGTAGTTAAATTGACCTCATCCTCCACAATGCTCTCAATGCCTCCACGACAGAAATAGAAACAGTCGCTGAGTGTGAAATCACCGCCCACTGGTGGTTTGGGGCGACTGCGTCTGAGCTCTTCTAACTCTTTCTCCATAGTGCTGTCGTGCCTCTGGATGAGACCTAATACACACACACACACACACACACACACACACACACACACACACACACACGCACACACGCACACACGCACACACGCACACACGCACACACGCACACATGCACACACGCACACACGCACACACGCACAAACCATAAAAGAAGTGATGAAACATCGTCTTATCTGACAGGAATCAACTCAGTGGTAATCTAAAACATAAATCAGGTTTCCTTTCGGTCATAGATTTCGTCGATACTGTAAGACAAAATGTGTTGAGTCAACAAAAAAAAAGTTCATTAAGGATGATGTTTCTTGGAGGAGATGACATTGTGTACTCAAATTCAATAAAACAAATAAAATAAATGAATACAATACATGAAGTGTAAACCCTTTCTGGGGTTGTTCTGCTGTGGAAGATGGGCAGGCAATCCAACATTTGACAGACATGATACACTGTTAAAAAAAGAAAGACTCGTCATCACCTCACTAGAATAACATTTGTCATTTGGAAGATGGCTTGGCAAGTGTACTCGTCTTCACTGATAACATCCAACACGAAACATTACACGATAACACAAGAGCTGAGCTGATCTTAGACCAGATACGCTGTCCTCCTAACAGGTCTCAGAACAGTTGAGTTGGCATCAGCTGGGAAAGTGCGATAACACAGTGGCAAAGTCCAAAACCCAGAATGACCCGACTCCCAATTCAACACTCAGTCAAAACCTTCATAAAAATGTCATCTCTTATCTCTGTTTATTAAGCACTTTCCTTCGTAATCATTGTCCACATTTGAAAACGTAACATTGACACACTGAAAAAACAAACACTTCTCTTTTTCAAAATGTCAAAAGCCTTTACTTTAGTGGCTAATGGATGACATTACAGATCAAAAGCACCTCAACTTCCGAGTGAACGAATGAATAAGATTGACACACTTTGGACTTTGCAGTGCCCGCTAGTTGCTGACACAACTATTGTCTTTTTGCGCTACAGAGCGGATATCACCCTGCGGAGGTATGGCTACAGCCCGGGGACTGATAAAGTAATTGCCCCTTGTCAGAGTTCTCAGAGTCACATTACCTCGTTGCCTATCAGAAACTTCCTCAAGTGACTGAGCTGAAGAAGAGCACGAGCACGGCGCAATCCAAAGCACTGCAAAATACAACAACCTTAACACTACACCCAAGGGTAAATCAACTTTTAAATTGGGCAATACCATTTCAAGAGGCTTGTCAAGACTTGTAATATCTTAGGAAATCCAATCTTCCCCTGTATGTCACAATGAAGGATATGACTAACACACGTAGGTTTAGTTTTGCTCTTAATATATACAAACAACTTACTGTTGAAATGTCTACTCACCATTAGAGGCTTTGGCTGTGCGATCGTCTGTGTTTGCCGTCTGAATATTCCGGGTGGCCCACTGCAGAAGGAGACAGACATGATCATGATCTGCCACTGTTCTGTGTTGTATATGTCTTATAGTTGCTCACTTTTAATCTTTTATGTGGACCACTGGATGATGATCTGGATCAACTACTAACTTTAATGCATGTACAATTTGGATGACAGTACCTCCAGGGTTCTGACCAGGATGTTCATGTAGATCTCGGAGATGCCCAGTGAGAAGCCGAACATGGCCGGCACCATGATCAAGGCGACGATGAGGTAGAACCAGATCTTCATCACCCACAGGGCCAAGGCCCAGAAATCCTCCATCTCTACCTCAAACTACAAACTACAACAAGGGTGTATGCAAGTGCAGCCCTATTGCCCAATATAGCAAACGTAGTCTTGTACCTAGGAAGAAGAAAAAATACTTTTGTCACCCATCAAGTTCAGCAGGCTTACACTGAAAAATACACTCCATGTCTTTCAGTTACTGTGGGAAAACAAACAAGAGTGCAGAGAAGTACATGGTCTACAAGTACAGCCTAGTACATGACAAGGGGAAAATGAGACGCATGAAGGTCAATAACAACCACAATGACAAGTGGGACAAAATAATGAATGAATGAAGGTTTGAACCACAGTCAGTTGTAATGGGAACAAAGCCCATAGAAACCTAAGTACACGTCTTAAGACACCCACACAGACCCGCCCACAAGAATACTGCCGATCCGTACAGCAGATGTAACCCTGCCTGTTTAAACTTTGCCATAAATAAACCAAAAAGATGGACTTACACTTGGTCTATAAGACTACATGTTTTTTCTTGTTTTTTTCTGAGTACAATCCTGTTTAGGTTACATTAGATCGGCTTACCTGTCAAACTTCAGTCCATGCCCTTGCTTGCTTGCAGGAACAACTCACACACCACTGAGGAGAAGAAGCAAACACGCCCATTTACTCCAGCAGCTCCAGGCCAAAGTTCACCGTGTTGCACCCAGCAGCGCCCCTCAGTGGCCAGAGAGGGAAACGCAGACACGTGGACCTGGGATCAATTCCAGTCAAGCTCCTTATTCGTATTTATCAACCACAACACGGAGAGGCATGCGTCCAATTCATGCAATTAGTAGTCAGCTTGGTTTACATGTAGAGACAGGTAGACCACCTCACCTCACTTTATGGGAGTTAGGAAGAACCAAAACACAAAACTATCAACACTCCTTTGTGCAGAGCAAAGAGGAGCTATTATCAGGAATCACTCCTGTGAATCCCAGAGTTACACATCTTCCCTGTGCCGAAATGTTCTCTGGGTAATTTCCTCATAAAAGCATAGCATGAAAGGTGCAGGGCATGAGTGTAATACTTGACTTGATTTGCTTTTTTCCTTATTTAGGGTAATATGTTTTCACCTGACAGCATCAATCTGTGGCCAGAGGCAGAAAAACCTGAAACTGAAGCAACATTGGAAATAATAATATCCCCAGATGACTTTACAGTGTGAACCCCTCAGATGTCTCACTCGCCACAACTAAGGGAAGAATGCTACAACCCGCTCTCTCTCCCCCACCTAAGACTAACAAAAGGTCCTGATTATTTTCCAGGATCAGACATTTCACAGTCTGTTGCACATTAGTGTAACAGGGGGACGTCAGGGGGTCAGTTGGGGTAATGTCCCCGGGGATGATAAGAAAAGAATTCATTCAGGGATTGACCCTAATCCAGGGAGTTTTTCAGGACCACAATCTGGTGCCTTGGCAGAGGATCCATTTTCGACAGGATGTCATATTTAATGGCGGCTTGCCCCAGTGCTATATATAAGTGTATCTCATATAATGAACTTTCAACTTTGCTTGTGAGCATCAGGGCGTTATTTATATCCTGGCTCAGTGTAAACAAATCAGACAAACCACCCGGTCCCACAAAGTGACAACAGTTGCATGGATATACCAGATGTGTAGTAAGACGTTAGCCAACAACACACGGTTTGTCCTTTAATGTTGCTCCGAGGAACAAAACAGTGGCTTGTGTGAGGGTGTGGTAGTTCCAGCAAGGCAATACGTGTTTGCACCGAGATAGCTGCTATATTGGTCCTCGCGTTAAAGTCCCAACAAAGAGTGTTTATTACTTTTGTTGAATGCTGGTCTTGTTGGGTCCTATGAGGGGGAACACCCCAGCCACTGAGGATCATGTTATTGTTGGGGCGGGAGGGGTTGGGGTGAGGGGGAGTGATTAACCAAACTCAGAGCTCAACGGACATAACCCATGTGGCACTGTATGCTATCAGTGGTTTACTATGTTATTTTTAGGAGACCCACATTTTCTAAATTATTTTTCTCTCAAGCTGACACAGATTTCCAAGATACTGGGTGGGCTCGTGTAACACAAGCTGCCCTTTTAAAGCTGCTGAGCTTTCAACAGGGATCAAACTTTAAATTGGCTTTAAAGCTTGAGAATACTTTGTTTGAAAAATGGAAGTCACTTTTTATCCCGATTCAACTTTTCCTTGACTCACATTTGGGCCTCTGCCAAAGAAAAACACTGCGGTAGATGACCGAGTGGTGGGTCCATTTCCACATAGGCCTACAGACTCTTATAAACACACACACATGTGCAGACACACAAACACAAACAGATAGATACATAAATATAGATAGATATTTACAGAGAAAAGAGAGAGCACAACACAGACTCAGACGCCATTAGACTCCAGACATTTAACAAGACACTGTGTCTGCCACTGTGTTGCCCCTGGACAAGGACAGTGCAGGGAATGTGTCATGTGTCTCAGCAGCCATTGAGTCACAGACAAATCTGCTTCAGGGATAAATATCAGACAAGTAGCTAGTGGACCGGATCTTTTACTGAGAAAGGTTACGGCTTCCAGAGGATACAAGCCCCCAGAAAAGGCTTCTGAGGCTTGTTTGTGATAAAGAGCTATATAAATGAACTTGAACCTGACTTGAAAAGCATCATCTTGAAATACAGCATACAGTGCTTCAAAGGGACGTTCTCTCATTCGCTTAATAAATAATATCCTATAGAGAACTAGTCCATGGAGTACCATAAACTCTTGTGGAAGTTCTCAAGAGTCAACGGGGACTGGAAGTGAATGTATTTTCACATATAGAAGTGGGAAGGTGGGAAGTTCTGTTTCTGCAGAACCGGCAGGAAGTGGAATCCAGTGTCATCCAACACCCTGGAATCCAGTTCATGGTTGAAACTCATTGAGGAGACCTGATAGCAGTTTTAATGCCAAAAAGTGAAAAAACTATGATCAGTAACATATAGACTGAACAAATATTTGTCAGTGACACAAAACAAACCTGTACAACAGCAAAATAGGCAAAGTCAGTGGTGCACAAACTCTAGAGCAGGGTTTCCAAACCTCTCCATATCAGGGCCCTGGACCACTGAACCCCACTGGATAAGATTTATACAGAATTACGTAACAGTGGAGAGGGAAACCTATGGTCAAAATAGTCATTCTCTCATTGTACAAACTTATACACAGCAATTTCCCCAGAATGAATACGTGTTGATTTAGCTGTTCAAAACAATGTAAATGTTAAATTAACGTGAATTTACAGAAACACTGGCAAAGTGTTGATTTTTACACTCTCAAAATTAACACGGATGATTTGACCGTCTATGCAGTGAAATAATGAACCTAAATAATCCCTCTTTCTGCTGGGGACCCCTGGAGAGGAGGTGCAGTGGCCCCGGAATCCCCTTAATTTGAGAAACCTCTGTTTTAGAGTGGCTGTAAATGGTCTTCCCAGTTTGCAGATCGTTTGTTTGGCAAAAAAAATAAATATATATATCTTTATATATATATCTTGCGTTGATGATGCACTGCTGGGGCAGTTTAATCTAAATCTAGTCCACACCATGATAGATGCGGACAGAGCGGTATTATATCATTCCAGCAGCACGCGAGCACGCACGAGCGCAGCGTCTTCTGATCGCGCGGCGCTCCTCCGCCTCGCTGCTGCTCAGAAACAAGACACTGGACCCAGAACACTCCTCCTCCTCCTCCTCCTCCTCCTCCTCCTCCTCCTCCTCCCTCCTTCGCACACTTGGAGTTTTCTCCGCTTTAACTATGTTCTGTGATCCCCAGTCTTCCTCGGTGCATGTTTCCCTTCGTGAGGGGAGACTTCTCAGCTCGTCCGTATCATGACACAGGGCTCTGCGGGATCGGAGTGGTCGTCAGACCGCCTGTAACGCAAAGTGGACCTCCGATGCCTGAGAACCTTTTCCAGTGTTTTGAGTTTGGTTAGGTGAAATATGAAATGTTCGCAGGAGAGCCGGGTTCTTTTGCTGCTACAGTTTGTTTTCATTTTGGCAGCAAGCCACGAAGAGTTCTCCGACTCTGGCAGACTTCTCTTCTCCCCCTTTGCAGAAAGAGGTCAGTGAGCTGCTTATAAGGACTTGCATTTCTGTGCGTTTCAGTCTAACGCATCATTTGAGCTGGCTCTGTCAATAATTGCATTCTGAGGTGCACTAAAAGCAAAACTTTGTAGCTTATATCAAAAAAATGTATGGGCCTCCTACGACATAGTTATTCTATTCTATTCTATTCTATTCTATTCTATTCTATTCTATTCTATAGGTCACTTGCTCCAGCCAGAGTCAGACCTGTCCATTGTCCATCCAGTGAAAACCGAGGCAGATGGACAGTTCATCTCCCACTCTCTGTCCCACCGCTTCGAGGGTGAGGGGCGAGTCAAGCGTGACCTGCGACCCCTGGGTTCGGAGGGACCGGTTTATTACGAGGTCAACTACAAAGGTCGGCTTTTATTTTTCAATTTGACGGCCAACCATCACCTGGTCTCACGTGACTACGTCCTGGAGAGGAGGAGGAACGGCAGTCTGAACGCGACGGAGCATCATCGTTTCTCCGAGGGGAATTCCTGCCACCTCCTTGGCACCGTGAGGGACTCTGGTGTGCGTGGAACTGCTGCCGTCAGCACCTGTAAAGGATTGGTGAGGAATCATATTCTACTACATACATGGCGGGGCAACAGGTTCAATTTTAGCCTCTGTCTCATTCATTGAATTCAAACGTCGACTCCTGTGTGACGTCTGACCTTTTATTTTATCTCAATCCACATTCCTCTGGGGAAAGGTCCAGTTGCTTTTTTAGCAGGAAGGGTTGTCTAAAAGGCACAGGAGAGAGAGAGGGGCATCACTCTGGGGAAGCTGGTATGTGGTTTAGCCGGTCACAGTCCGCTAAGCAAACCCCTCCGACTGACAGTGCCCTGTCTGTTAGTTTGCCCTTCAAAGACTTCCTGAGACTATTTGCAGAACGACTTCGCTGCAGACCCGCTAACGTCCGTCGCTTCTCTCCAACCGGCAGACCCTTTCTGTCTTCTTTGTCTTTCAGTGTTTCACCTTTTTTTATTTCACCCCTTCACCCTTTCACCCCTTCACTCCTTCGCTCATTTATTATACTGCCATTCATTCATTCATTCATTCATTCATTCTGTCTATCTGTTCGTGAACTCTCTGCAGCCACCACCCTTGCACATGCAGCCTTAATTTGTTCTACGTTGAGAGTAAGTCAGCTGGCAGATACAATAACTACTTTGGCATATTTTTATTGGCTGGAGTAATAGAATGTGACAGATGGAGAGACAGGGAATGTGACCATATACTTTGTTCTTGGAGTACCGACAGACGGTGATGTTTCTAATCATAAAAGCATTGAAGTACAAAAGAAAGGAAGACAGCTGGTCAGCAGAGAGACATCATGAGCACACCGCATGATGAGTTTCATTTCAAAATGATATCCAGTGTATAAAAACTGACATAGTCTTACAGTCAAAAGAATCGCTGACAGTGTGAGTCTCACCAAATAGTAATCTTGTTAAGGCCAGAGTCATTTGCCATTATGAAATACTGACTCATTCATTTCAGCTAAATGGACACATAGCATATGATTTGAAACATCCGAATCAGAAGTGCATGTGGAAAAGGTGAGACTTCCCTCGCTGCAATGATCAGACATGTCAGCTTCAGCCATGAAGAATGTTTCTGTATTTGATTCTGTCACAGCAGGAATGCCTCTCCTGCAGGGTCTTGCCTCCTGCCTGTCTGTCCTGTTTGTTTGGGTTGCAGTGCCTCTTTCTGCCAAATCCTGTAAATGCACTTCATTTGTTACAACAAGCTGGGGAGGCGGCCTTGTTCATGCATCTGACTCAGAGCAAACAGATGAAAAAGTCCCATGGTTCCATAATTCATACATGTGACCCACTTCACATGCTCTCATGTAATCCTCAGTGGAAAATATGTTACATCACTCTAGATTCTTACCACAGTGCAGTCTCCTTATCTGCAACCTATAGGAGGATTTTTCTTCTGCAATGCTGAGCGCTCCGGTTTGTCCCTCCTCTCCGACCTACCGGGGAAACCACATTAATCTAAGAGTGTTGTTCCATTCTGTGGAAGAAGGTTCGTAGCAACTCAGACCAGAGTGAAGCCACTGAACAGAAAGACCCAGCCAGCCAGATGTGGGAGGGAAACATTACCAGCTGCTGTTAAGGTCAATGACCCTCAGGGATGCAGATAGAGATGGGCTGCTTCAAAAAATGAAATAATAATAATAATAAACTTTATTTATACAGCACGCAAAACATAAGTTATGAAGTGCTTAACCAACAGGAAGCAAAACGAACAGCAAAAAACAGCAAGAGTGAAGGAAAGTTAATAATGTAAAATGTTTGAAATGTATTGAAATTGTGTTAAGAAAACTCAAATGACTTAATGAAATCTGATTACCTTTAGTTACCTTTGCATTCATTTCCTTCAAACAGTTCATACCAGTTTAATACTAAAACTTCAATAGTGTTGTTGCCACAACCAACACATAACTAACCATAACAAACATTATTTCCAGATCAAAATAGATTAGCGCCCATCGTCTCATAATTGAAGTGCCCCTTTATAAGCACGGCCTTCATTGGTGAAGATGATCACCCTGCGATATGTTTGCATAACACAACTGGGTAGGAAATAGCTGCATACCTGCCCTGACCTACAGTTGGGGAGGAGTGAGAGTGCTGCTTTGTCTACAACCTGATTTGTTCTCCTTGCTTTGAGAGCTGGCTGCGATTGGTGGACTGGACAGAACGCAGGAAGGAGGGTAGCTTGGCATGAGATGGGAGTCTGTCCAGGTGACAGAACAGGCTCGTGCCTTTTGACTGCTGTAAGCCACAATGTGGTCCCTGCTGCTAAATTAACACCTCTACATCCTCTCATTTCACCAACACACTTCTGGTTGAGAATTGCAGAAACAAATAGAGCCTCTGCTGCCGTGAACCTTATTGAGTTTACAGTTGATTACGGCTTCACAAAGTTCAAGATCTCAGTGTATACTGTAGAGAGGTTCAGTGAAACTGTGAGGATCAGGAGTAGTTTGGTGGAGGTTGCTGTCAGCGTCTTTTGTTGCAGTGGGAAACTCAAGCAAACCCATAGCTTTTCAATGGAGGCGTTGGTAACCCCCGAGGCACGACGCAGAGCAAGTGAATGCAAGTTCAGACCTATTATTGTGCTATTATCTTGACTTAAATGCATACTTCTTCACACCAGATGAAAAATGATGATGTGTTTGACCTATGGGGCAAAGAAATCAGCTCTCTGGCGTAATTATTTTCAGGGAAACATTAAATACAAAAAAAAAAAAGTAGTGGGACCGATGATTATTGAAAGCCTACAGACTGTAAATACAGGATGCCGTTTGGTGAAAAAGTGTTGCGATTAATCATATCGCGGTAATAAGCACCGTCCACCCCCACCTCTCCATGTGTCCCAGTAATCACTGCTAAGGCCACAAGGCTCTGGTCACAGCAGAGACTTTATTCCAGACCCAGTTGGCCTGCACAACAAAACCCACAGAAGCAGGAAACAGAAGTAAAGCAGTTCCACATGGCCAGCGTATTTAGAGCACAGACCTGTGTTATGGAAACCTCCCCTGGCTCGGGCACCTCACACCCCAACATGCTTCCTCTAGGTTAGAGGAGGGGGGGGGGGATTGAAGGACAGGAGGAGGCAGGAGGGAGAAGGAAGTGGTGGGGAAAGTGCGCTCAAGTGGACTTCAGTTTCAGTTGGCAGGACATTTGGGATTCAGAACCAACTTTAATAATCCGCCCAATTTTGTTGCAGACACTTTAAATGACAAACAAAGCCCTTGTTACTGTCCTTTCAAGTTGTCTGTTGAGAGCAGACATCACAGCGGATCTGTACGTGGTAATTTAAGGATCACTATAACTACACTGTGCCAGCAGAACCATGCAGGCAGCAGCCTTGCACAGCAGGCCTGCATTTGGTATTCAGATCGTACTGATCACGCAGAGCGATGGTTTGAATGTTTGGACGGGCCTCTCTGTAGCATTCCTTCATGGTGGATCTGCTCTCCGCCACCTGGTTTCGCCTTGTGGGACTCACTTCAAAGTATAGCGCTCAGGAAAACACACAGGAGCCCATAGGGAGACGTGGGGAAGAAGTCTACCGGCTCATGTCTCCATAATGTGCAACAGTGAAATGATCCAATGCACAGATTAATAGAGATGTATAAAAATGTTATCTTGTCATTTCTCACAGAACAAGTAGATGCGATACAATAGCAACAATGAAATCAGCTGAACATTTCTGCACATAAGTAGCTTTCCCAACTGACCACGAGTATTATCAGCCTGCATGTTTTGTGAGTGAGTCCACCGCAGCGCTGGGACCCCTGGCCAGAGGCCACGGGCTGAGTCAGTGTTGGAGAACCGCTCTCATCGCAATCATCCCGTCCAAGTTTGGACAAAATAACCCATACAGCCAGACCAAATAACTTTTGGTTACGGTTTGTAACCAAGTCGCACAAAAATGTTGTTGCTGTAGTGGTGATTTTTTACAGAAAAACAAGTCTGAATTCACAAACGGACCAGGAGATAATCAGAGTGGTGTATTGCAAAGTTATCCAATAGTATACCTCCTATCCATCCCCCCCCCACCCTCCCCACTGTCTCACAGGCAATCATTTTCTCTCTTGCTGTAACAGGTGTAGTAATATGTTCCTTCCAGGGGGACTGCTGCTCTAGGTTTGCACTCGGTGAACTCCCAGTATTGAGAAACAAGAAACCCACCCAGAACTCTGGAGTGTCCTGAATAAATGTTATTGGAGAATAGCTTTTTTTTCTCTTTTTTCTTTTTTCTTAAAGTAAGAGACGCGTGTAAAACTAGTCAGGAAGACCTAGAAAGCTGAACAGTGCATAACTGCGGTAACCAGCAGCGTTGTAAGCGTTGCGTGGCCTAGTTTTTCACATCTGTCCTCGGCTCAGATGAGAAAGAATCCATTTGTATTTGTATATTCTTGTTAGAATTCTTCATAATACTTCAATACACGTGTACAAGTAGTACTATTCGTTTTTTTTCTACTTCCTCCTGGGTAGATAAATGTATGTCTACGTATATGTTATCATGTATACTATTGCTGAACCTAAATCAAATAGGCACCTGCATCCAGCCCTTCTTTGCTTATGCAGACCTTCCCTTTTCCATCTGCTTGGCTCTGTAAAGACTTATGTATCCCTCAGTCTCTCTTTTGCAAGTTGGTTTAGGGACAGAGGGAGGGGCTCATCCCTGTACAGTCTGGGCTTGTTTGGACATACACTCAACTTGACACACACACACACACACACACACACACACATAAATCACCTTATCTAAGAAAACTTGCGAGCTGAGAGGGGGAAAATTCACAGTGCAGGCGTGTAGGAAAAAGAGGTGAAAGAGGTGAAAGAGGAAATGTACTCTCTTTGTCAGATTCTCTGCGTGCATGTATTTGTGCATGTGCATGCCTGTGTGTGTGTGTGTGCTGTATCTTTGTGTATTTGTGTGCGTGCGTTTGCATCTATCTACGCGTGTGTTCAACAGCAGACCTCCCATTATAAAAGGGAATAGCCTGCACCAGTAGGAACATGCATGGCATATTTAAGAAAGACTGTGTAGTGCTGCTGCAGCAGACAGAGAATGTGCCCCAGGGGAGGAGGGAGGAATGGATGGATGGATGCTCTTCGCTCATAAGTGGAACTTTTGACTAAATAATGGCTTCCACCCCGATGGAAATTACTGAGGAATGACCTTTTCTGCAGGCTTTAACAAGGGAGGTTCTGCCCTCTGGCCTTCACGGATGGGAGTTGTTAAAACATTATGGTCTTGTTTTAAGAGATTACCTGACGGATTCATTGTTGGACTCTTACATGTTGTGTGGAAATAACACATTCATCAAAAGGCTATAACGTTTTAGTTGTTGTCATAGGCTGGGGATATCAGTTGTAATAAATGATGTCACACAAGAGATTTAGTACTGCGCTAATCAAGATTTTTATATAAAAATACACTCAATCACGAATTGAGGCTCCAGCAGAGAAGAGCGTCCCATCCCCACTAACTGAGATGCCAGAATTAATTGTCAGGTATGTTCACTGCTGGGAAATCTTCTCAACGCAGAGGAAGTGATTAATGAAATAAAGTACAAAAATGTCTCCAAAACAGCAACAAACGAGTGCAAGACACAACAACGATGGTTGAATCTGCTGTGAAAAGGTTTTTCAGCCTAACCCTAACATACACCAGACACTAAGAAGAAGAACTTAAGGTCCAAGCAGTGCCTGACACCACATTACATGAGTTCTGGTAAATTAAAATCCTTCAAACAGTTATCTCTGGCTGCCACTTGGGGCCGCCAAAGTGCGAAGTTGCCTAGTTCAGCTTTAAATCTTGTGTTCTGTGATGGTGTTCCTTTACCCTCGTTTTAACACGTTTTCATGTATGTGTCTACAATAGAGAGGTCTATTCACCCTGCCAGAGGGGCAGTATTTCATCGAGCCGGTCCAAAAGTCTCCCGGGGGTCCCGTGGGGACTCCAGAGCCCCACATCGTCTACCCCAGAGTAACTACAGAAACACACAGGAACAAACGCAGCCCCAAGGCCCAGGACACACCCAGCCCCTGTGGAGTCAAGGGTGAGTGTGTTTAACGCAATGAGTGAATGCTTCTCTCTGTCTTTGCCCATGTCAGGCGAGGATAAGTCACTAGTGCACTTTGAGTGATGTGTTTCCATTACCCATGCTCTAGATGCTCCAGGTGACTCTGTCCAGGTGGAGAGGGAGAGGGAGGAGTGGGAAAAGGAGCAGCAGCAGGAGCAGCAGCAGGGGGAGGAACCGGCTCAGTCCCGCTCCCAGCGTTCAGTCAGCAGAGAGAGGTGGGTGGAGACCATGGTGGTGGCCGACTCCAAACTCATCGAGTATCACGGCAGCGACAACGTGGAGTCCTACATCTTCACGATCATGAACATGGTGAGTGGGTAGATTGACCTCTGCTTTGGGAGTAAGTTACCGGAGGTGTCGTCCACCTATGACATACCTGCTCTCACCCGCCCCTCTCTCCTCTAATATCCAAGCTAGGTTTCTACATCACGCAAAATAACGCTGGTAATTGTAGTAATGAATGATCTCTCTCTTGACAGGTGGCTGGGATCTTTCATGACGCCAGTATAGGGAATGCCATCCACATCATCCTGGTTCGCCTCATTCTGCTTCACGGAGAAGAAGTAAGACTCACTTGGCACAACTTTATGAAACTCTAAAGTGCTTTACAACACTTTTGCTCTGGCAACCCGTATACTAAACTTCTGAACAATACAGAAAAGATTTGTGAAGCATTCCTCATAAGGGTCAGCATGGTGATATAGTGAGTAGCTGACCAATTGGATGGTACAGGTTCTAGACAGTAAGCATCCTGCTGAAATATCCTTGAGCAGGACGCTGAATCCCTTACCTGTAGCTGACCCTGACCTCCCTAGAGGTATTTTCCTGCAGAGTTGAATATATCACAAACTGTTCCAAAGTGTCAAAATCCCCCAAATCCCAATCATGTCCCATTTTTGTGTGAAGGACAAATGTGCATGAGAGTAATTCTAATTGTTTCCAGAAAGGGTTGAAAATTGCTCACCATGCAGACACCACGCTGGCCAGTTTCTGTGCCTGGCAGAAGAACCTCAATCCACAGAGCGACACACATCCAGCTCACCATGACGTGGCAGTGTTGGTCACCAGGCAAGCAACACACACACACACACACACACACACACACACACACACACACACACACACACACACACACACACACACACACACACAACCACACACAAACACTTGTAGCTCATTGAAATGTCATATAAACGTTTTAAATCAAATGGATGAATAGTACGTGCTGATGTGCTGCTCCCTCTGATAGTGTGTACATGTACACATTATTTGTGTGTGTTTTACCCTCAGGAAAGACATCTGTGCAGGAATGAACCAGCCCTGTGAGACCCTGGGACTGTCCCACCTGTCTGGGATGTGCCAACCACACCGCAGCTGCAACATCAATGAGGACTCAGGCCTCCCTGTCGCCTTCACCATCGCTCACGAAATGGGCCACAGGTGTGTGTGTGTGTGTGTGTGTGTGTGTGTGTGTGTATGTGTTTGCAATTGTGGTGTAACCCAGAATAAAGGAATAACAGAACAATAGAACATTCTTGTTCCCAGGATCTACTGCTATAGGCATTGCAGTTGTAACACAACCACGGTTGGCGCCATTTTGAGGTCCTTTGGAGACAACCAAATAATGTCTAAATATCTAGCATGAAAAACAGAGATATCTAAAAGTCAGTGGTCTGATGAGGCAGATTTGTCTTTAGCCCTTCACCTGTCAGTCCTAGTATGAATTGTAGCTTGGAAAGCATCAGCTCATTTAAACCAATTTGACCTAGTTTTTCGGTCGCTAGTTAGCTAGCTAACTAGCGACCTAACTAGCCAGCAGCCTAATTTAGCAAAGCAACCGATGTCAATATCAAATACTAGCCACTACTAAGCTAGGTCTTCTAGATACATTAGCTAGTATGTGATTCAGATGTGTTTACAGGACAGCGGTGGTTAGCTGACCAGATACTATGGTTTGCTAACAAGTTCACATCTAAACACAAAATTGATTGAATGATCAAAAACAGCACAGAAATGAACTCTATTGAATAATTGTTCAAAAGCTAAGGGCCTCCACTATGGCCACCAGAGCCCCCTGTTGCTATAAAATATGTTTCGCTGCAGTGATAATATTTCCACCAGCCGTGTTTCTTGTGTTTGAATCCAGCTTTGGTATCCATCACGATGGCCAGGGGAATGACTGTGAGTTGGAAGGGAGGCACCCCTTCATCATGTCCAGACAGCTGATGTACGACAGCTCCCCTCTCACTTGGTCGTCCTGCTCCAAGGAATACATCACACGTTTCCTAGAGTAAGGCCTGATTCATATTTTACTCTTCATTAGTCAGAAGTATAAAACAGTGTTCGCTCAGCTTCAGCAACCCAATTCATAAGTACTCTGTGTGAATCGGCACACATTTGTCTAATCACTGGGAAAATGGGGTACTTCTTCGCTAGAATGACTCTTCCTCGACACAGATGAGTGGACAGGCAGGCATAGATTTGAATGGAGTGGGTTTAAATGGTCCAATAATCGAACACAATGGGTGTATTGTTCATTGGAGGAAAACAAAGTTACAAAAAAGCTGATGCCACCATGAAAATCAAAGTCAAATTTATTTATGAAACGTTTTCCACAAAACAGGTTTGTCAAGTGACAGCTGAAAGCTTCACGGAACAAAAAAGGAAATGCACAGAGACACAAAAGACAATGAACAAGCACAAAACACATTTTCAGAAATGAGGCCAGAGCATCCGCAGGAACATAATAAATGGCACTCGAGTAAGAGCAGCTCAAAATGCAATTTAAGGAAGGAAGTTATTTTTCTCACACAAATCACTTCATTCTGGAGTCATCATGTCAATGGAAACTCTATTGAAGTAGGACCACCAAAACACACAGTGTAACTCACTGTGTGTTTTGTGTGCCCCAATAGTTCCATCTCAACCTTCTCCCAAACGATGTACGTTAATAGCTTTTTACAGGATGTCCATCAATTGATCAATTTCTCCAAACAGATTGTGCAGCACATCCAACAAATCCAAATGTTTTGTAGCCAAAAGATTACACTGTGGGTCCCAAAGTCCAATATTTACTTCACTGTCTCCGATATTTTCCTATGAACTTCATTGGAGTTTCGACCGACATGGGAGTGAGTAGATAATGAACCACTGTTGAACCATCCAACACTTTCTTCTTCTCTTTTCCTCAAGTCTCAACTCTCTCACCTCCTGCTTCTTGCCTCCTTTTCACGTCTTTCGTTGCGTCACCCGTCCAACCTCAACCTCGGACCTGTGTTTCTCTACCTCAGTCGTGGATGGGGGTTCTGCCTGGATGATCGTCCATCCAAGAGGGACCTAACCACCCCACTGGCACGCCTGGGTATCCGCTACACTACTCACCACCAGTGCCAGCTACAGTATGGCCCCAATGCTACCTTCTGCCCTGAGGTTGATGTGAGTACTGTGCATGTAGATGGAAGTGGAAAGGTAGTAGGATCCTCTGCTCATCCGGTCTTTGGGTTGTGTTTCAGAACGTTTGCCAGATACTTTGGTGTTCAGTGAATGGCTCCTGTCGCTCCAAACTGGACTCCCCTATAGATGGCACTCGCTGTGGACCCGAGAAGGTGGATGGCGCCAGCCGCTTTGTCTTGTTGGGGTTTGGATTGCATTAGTTGTTGGCCTAGAGAGGCGTATGGATGCCGGTATGGATATCGGGCAGGGGCTGAGGCTTTAGCGTTGAACGTGTCATATGATTGATTGCCTTTGAATGATCTCATCAGTCTTCTTCTTCCTCAGTGGTGTATCTCAGGAGAGTGTGTGATTGTGGGTAAGCTGCCAGAGACAGTGAACGGAGGCTGGGGACAGTGGAGCACCTGGTCTCATTGCTCCAGGACCTGTGGAGCTGGAGTGCAGTCGGCAGGAGAGGGAATGTAACACCCCCAAGTAGGAAGTGACTCATGTATCTGTCTCGCACAAACAAACCACCTTTCAACACTTTCCAATTAATTACATTTCTAGCATCGGCAAGGTCTTGCGTAACGTAGCATGGCATGACTTTCTCCTCTGTGAAACTATATTGAATCGTGATCATCCAGTTTATTTCAACGTTTTCCCACTGTTTTCCCCACAGACCAGAGTTTGGGGGCAGGTACTGTACTGGGGAAAGGAAGCGTTATCGCACTTGTAACACTAAGCCATGCCAGAAGAACAAACCCACCTTTAGAGAGATGCTGTGTAGTGAGTTTGACACGGTGCCCTACCAGAATGAGCTCTACCAGTGGATTCCTGTGGTGAACCCATGTAAGTGTGCAAAGCCAAAAAGACACGATCAGATACCGCAGATAGACAAACACACATGAGCTTATGTGGATTGCACATCCCCCTCTGCATCTCCCAAGTTCAGTAGGTGCGATTGTATGTGTCAGTCAACAGGGGGCACCATATACATTGCCAAGACCATCAGTGTTGCAACTGCCCCATCTACCTTATCAGCAGAATACAACTTTTCAATGCAGTAACTGCTACGCCTGCTGATAGAAGCACCCTTCTGTTTGTTTTGTGGACAGATCAATGCACTTACACCTTCAATTTAATGCTGATCAAATCTAACAGGGCTCATGATTCCAGTTGGTAAAATAGATGATAGTCAATAGAGCTCCAAAAATGCCTGTGAGTAGTATGCTTCATTATTACTCCGTGAATTATTGCTCCCTGAAACGGTTGGGCTTGGTAGTATTTTTGCACATGTTCATTCATACCCAGCATTTCATTGGAATTAAAATGCACCCCCCCCCCCCCCCACCCTTCCCCACCCAACCATCTTCAGTAAGTGCCTGCGAGCTGCACTGTCGACCAGTAAGTGAGTTTTTTTCGGAGAAGATGCTCGACGCCGTGACGGACGGGACTCCGTGCTTCATGAACAACAACTCCAGAAACATCTGTGTCAACGGAGTGTGCAAGGTAGTGTGAATGGGTAAGAGACTGGTGGGGGGTCTAGTGTCAGAAGCAGGAGACGTGTTGCAGTGAAACTTTATGAGAGGGAAGGAAAAAGAGAGATGTGTGTATATGCCAGCTCCCGTCGTGTTATGCTGTAATATATCTGTGGATTTCTGTTTTTGTTTTTTTTTGGTTGCAGGACGTAGGCTGTGACTATGGCATAGACTCAAATGCAGTGGAGGATCGTTGCGGAGTCTGTTTGGGCGACGGCACAAGCTGCGAGACAGTCTACAAGACATTTGATGGAGGAGAAGGCTTTGGTGAGTTGGAAAGAGAAAATGAAGGGAGCAATTAATCCATTATACTTGAGTTGAAAAAAACAAATTACCCTCAGAGACGTTACAGAATTACAGAGACAAAAAATATTAAGAAGAATATAGGATTATAGTAATGACAACCAGACGACGTTTTATTCCGCTAGTCACTTCTGAGAAAAGGCTGGGACCCCCCCCAACGAGGCTGTGAAAACGGGACGTAACTCAGATTTACTTCCACAGACAGAAAGCCATTTCAGGACAGTTCATCAGCATGACGCCATCGTGTTGTTTCTCTGTTGTCATGGCAACCATCCAGTCCACACCACGCAGCTGTTTGTCCTGGTGTACTTGGCTGGTGTGTGTGTGTGTGTGTGTGTGTGTGTGTGTTTGTTTTTTGTGGCAAGATATGCTTGTTGATGCCCTTTGACCCATTTTGTGCTCAGAAAAAACAATAACTCACCAACAAATCCACTGGATCAACACGCGGTGAAGACAGATTAACAGCGAAACAGACTCTAAAACAATAAAAGCTTCTCTCTCTCTCTCTCTCTCTCTCTCTCTCTCTCTCTCTCTCTCTCTGTGTGTGTGTCTGTGTGTCCCCATCCTTTCCAGATAACCGGCCCAGATGTGTAAGACTTCAAAAGGCTTAGACCGAGGGCAAGCCCCCTCCTTTGCACAAACACACAGAAACACACACACCTTCCCACAAACATCATTAAACTCCAGAGACCCACTCATAGCCGCTTTCGTCCTCCCCCATTCACATACTATAAAAAACAGAGACAGGGCAGTGCCCCCCACGCCGAATACACACACACACACACACACACACACACACACACACACGCGACAACCACCCCCACCGGCCCACCCTCTATTAAAGATCAGAGAGAAACTGTCTGGTAGTCTGGATGCTGTTGTGAGTGTTGAAGCAGCCATGGTGGGCCGTTCATTACCACGCTCTGACTCTGGCCCCTCCCGACTCTCTCAGGGTACGTGGACGTGGGCGTGATACCTGAGGGGGCACGGGACATCCTGGTCCAGGAAGTGGAGGAGGCAGGTAACTTCCTGGTTCTGAGGAGTCAGGGGTCGGAGGAGTACTTCCTCAACGGTAATTACATCATCCAGTGGAACGGGGAGTACGAGGCCGGCGGAACGACGTTCTACTACGAACGCACCGGGAACATGGAGAACATCACCGCTCCGGGACCCACCAAACAACCCGTCATGATCCAGGTAGGACCTACATGCACGACCTCCAAGGTGAAGCGTGTTTTTTTTTTCCTTTAAAGATTTTTTTTTTTGGTATTTTGCCTTTATTTGACAGTCAGTAGAGAGAGACAGGAAAGAGAGACAGGAAAGATCAGGATTCGGACCCAGGTTGTCATGGTTATGTGGTATACGCCTTAGACCACTGAGCCACCAGGATGCCTGAAGTGTGTTTTTTATTTTGTATTTTTTAGTACTCTGACCTGTACAGGAGTAAAAGTGAAAAACTGAAACAGACATGCAATACATGCAATAGTTTCTAACTGTGAAATCACCCCTTTTTTTTTACCAGCAACTTAGATTTTGCTCCAATGTCTACGCAGACGACTGAAATTAACCAATCAGGGCTAGAGAAGGGGCGGGGACTCCCAAATTTCTGGGTGGAAGATAAGCGCTGCAATAGATAATAGAATAACATATCTTTTACTTAAAAATAGATGTTTCATAGGTGCCAGGTAATGACATCAAATTGATGAGGAAGTTAAAAATCCCCCCTCTTTAAATCTGATGAAAATCATTGGAAGTTATGGAATATAGAGACATGCTGACGTGTGAACTCCCTACATAATAATCCCTGCTGTTGTCTAGTTGCTGTATCAGGAGAGGAACCCAGGTATAACGTATGAGTACAACATCAAGAAGAACCGAGGGACAGGAAATGAGGTCATCGAACCTGTGTACAGGTGGAGACATGGGGCGTGGACAGACTGCAGCACCACTTGTGGCCTAGGTGGGTATTGCAGCTGAGTTGACCGAGTGCACTTCTCTTTGTTTCGTGTACTGTAATTTGGTCGTGGCTGGAGGTTTTTGGTGATGTTTCAATATTTTTTATAGTATTAAGTTTCACCTGTACCTGTCTATGCTTGCCTCTACTCCATCTTCTTTCTGTCTACCTGTCTGTCTTAGGTCAGCAGCATCAGCCCGTGCGCTGTTTTGAGATGGACATGGGTGTAGTGGATGAGTCTCTGTGTGACCCCGAGAGCCGCCTAGAAGACAGGAGCCGCAAATGCAAGAACATGGATTGCCCCGCTAGGTGAGTACTCTCAAACACTCAAATAAAAACAAAACAAAGCAATACTCTCAAACACTCAAATAAAAACAAAACAAAGCAAGAAAAATACTCTCAAACACTCTTGCTATGGTATTGTTACTACTTAGCTGCTTGTTCACTAACTATAACTATTAGAAGATTAGAAGAGATTATATTGCAGATTGGAGTTGTATGTATCCAAACTTTTCTTAGCGGCATTGCTGCTCTTTCGGCAGAAATAATCTCATTGGTTCAGTTAAACCTCAATGGGCGGAGCCAAAGAACCACAGGTTTTCCGAGTGCAAATTAGTTAACAGGCAAAGAAGGAACTCAAATTATTGGTCAAATTATAATTAAACATATAAATGGCAATGACTTATTTTTTCATTCATTCATGACCATGGCTACTAGCTTACCTTGATAGCTAGAGGTTAGTATGGCTAGTTTGAACTTGGAAAGTAAGCTAGGCTAACTAGCTAACCTACATACTTAACTTAGTATGGCTAGGTTGTATTTCTTCAGTTAGTAGGAAGTGCTAGGCGTCATAATATTAGGAACCTCCTCTCACACCCCTTGCCTTTTTTCACTGGGCTTCGGTCTTGCTTGATTTGCCAGAAAAACAAGTTCAGACAAAGTAGTTTGTTGACTCTGCCCATTTCTCTCTGACGTTTCTCTCAACCAATGAGACTATTTGAGGTTCATGTCAACCAATGAGGAGTAGCTTTGCCTCTGAGAACGTTTGTGTGCCTACAACTCCGATCTGTGATTATATTGTGATGACGGGTTTACGAGGCTTACCGTGTTTGTCTATCTCTGCCCTGAGGTTTTGGAATACCAACCTATCACCAGCTGTCTCTTTTCCTCACCTCCTCTTCCTCTCCCTCCCTCTCTCAGGTGGTGGGTGGGGGGCTGGCAGCAGTGCACAGCTACCTGTGGGTCAGATGGGGTGCGGAAGCGAACGGTGCTGTGTGTCCGCACGGTTGCGGGGGAGGAGAGAGTGCTTCACCCCGTGGACTGCAAGCATCTCCTCAAACCCAAGCCTGTGGTGCCCTGCAACAGAGACGTGCCCTGTGGACAAGACTGGGCTGTCGGCATGTGGGAAGAGGTAAGGCTTCAGCTTTCTCACCCGTGATATGATACCAGATATTTTGCTTAAATACCAATACTAAGTTTGATATCTAAAAATCTGATGCTGAACAAGGAAAAGCATCAAATAATGTGTTACCACGCTTAACTTGGGCAGCTTGTAGCAACTTTTGCACAGTTTTAATGTCGGTTGGACGTCGGTTGTCGGCTCTGGAAATTAAATAGTCCCATATTTGTCTCCTAGCACCAGTTTGTCAACCAGTTTAGGTGGACTTCTCTCTTCTCATCTGTTTTCTCTCTGGCTTAGGTCTTGACCCAGACCCTCAATTAACCACCTCGTGGATGAATTGTCTCATCACTCTCTTTCTTCTGTATTTATCCCCCTAAGCCAATTCCAATGCATTTCTTCATTCGTGAGTTCTTCTTCCTTCACAGTGCCCGGTGACATGTGGAGGAGGTGTTCGCTCGCGGACGATCACGTGCGCGGTAGCACCCAAAAAGACCTGCGACCTCTCAACCAAGCCTCGGTCCAGATCTCTGTGCGCCCTGCAGAGCTGCCCCAACTCCAGCCTCCGCCGACGACCCGGGCCTCCCCCTAAATACCGCCGCATCTACCCGCCCAAGAGCCTCCCCACGAGGCATCCTGTCTCACCTACCCGGGTCCCCGAGAGCACCACTACTACCGCCGCACCCACAGCTGCCATCACCGCGAGGGAGGAAACAACCAGGAAGGAAACTACAACTGCTTTTCATCCCTACCACCACGTCCCTCGCAACACCTAAAGCTACTACCTCTACTGCTTTCTCTACCGAAGTCACTTCTACTGAAGGAGAGGACGCGAACGAGACCGATGCAGGAAAGAAAGTGGTGGAAGAGAGGGAGGAGGAAGAGGACGGGAGCACACCCAATGTGGTGATGTATACTCCGGGTTTGGACTATGTTGTCGAGGATAGGACGACAGAGGAGGAGGGGATTATTGACTTGGATGTTGTGACCGCGGCGACTTCACTCCGACCTCCCACCGCCACAACAACACCGCACGTACTCACCGTCGCCCCGTCGTTACGCACAACCAGAGCACCCGCTACAAACGCCTACTCCACCCCGCGTACCACGACCGATACGTGGGCCAAGACCACTCGCCGCTATCCCCTCCCGAACGCCACCCCTTCCATCAGTCCGTACACCCACTGGACACGCAGGGTGCCCCACGCCGGCCCCACGGCCAAAGCGCACTCGGCTCCACCGAAAGCTCGCCACCACCACACGACGCGAACCCCCGCCACAACCGCCAGAAAAAGCTTCAGCACCGCAGCGACCCCGCAAACCACCGCGAAGGTCATTAAGCTGAAGAAGCCTGCCGAGGCGCCCAAGAGAAGCAGTCCTGCCGCTCGTTCTAAAAAACCCTCTTCCTCCTCCTCCTCCTCCTCCTCCCGTTCCAAAGGCTCGTCCCATCGCTCCAAGAGCCAGAGCCAGAGGCCGGGAAGTCCCGCGGTCGGCTCCGCCAGCGACCGCGGAAACCTGATGGCCAGAGAGCCGGTCAGCATGGACGTGTTCTGGGTAGCGGGGAACTGGAGCGAGGTGCGTCCCAGCATTTTCTGGCGTCGTGATTTGATATTATTAGCGTTGCAATTTATGTTATGAGTGGGGGAAAAAACCCAATCCGAGTTGTGATCGAGACCCCCCTCCTCTCCCCTCTCCTCTCCCCTCCCCAGTGTTCAACATCGTGTGGGATAGGTGCGGTATGGAGGACAGTAGTGTGCAGTTCCCAGAAGGATGCGGACTGTGCCAACCTGAAGAGACCTGAGCCTGCTCGTACTTGTCACCTGCGGCCCTGTGCCACCTGGCTTAGTGGAAACTGGAGCAAGGTCAGTAACATTAGGTATCCTGACGATGGCACTTCTTTCCCTCGTTACTTTTCCAGATGAAGAAAATGGGTCAGTTGCGCGTGGTGCGGGTTCAAGTCATTTACTGTGTTATGACTTTTTTTTTGCGTGTATATCCTCAGTGTCAGGAGGGCTGTGCGGCGGTAGGCAGGCGGCAGCGTGACGTCCAGTGCGTCGATTCCCAGAGTAAACGTCCTCTCAGACCTTTCCACTGCCAGGTGCTGTCCACCAGACCTCCCAGCACCTTGTCGTGTCCCCGCAAACCCTGTCTGACCTGGAGGACATCGCCTTGGGGACAGGTACGGCACACTGTCAATGTTAATGCCAGAGTGAATTCTGGTAAGTTACCTGACAATGTTCCTCGTACCTTGTGGGACTGAAGCACAGCTGAGTTATGAAGACAACTTCATTGTTGTATTTTTTCCTCAGAACTCATGTTTTATTCTCATTGCCTCTCATGGTATAGTGTCACAGACAAAACCCAATAGCTCAGTGACTTGGACCACACCTGAACGCCCAGGATGCACAGTAGGAGTGTCACTTTGAGGCAATATGTAGTAGATTGTAGATTTTCCAGTCCACATTACCACCAAACGCCATGTGATCGCCATCCTACCTTGTCTCAAAAGGTTGTCCCATCATGTGTCATCACATTTGGGAACCATACATGGTATCTATGTAGTCACAGACTGGATAGGCTGTGGTCAAACCCTGTAAAGTCAATCTTAGAAATTGGTTAACTACCAGCCCCCCTACATGTCATGTTCATGGTGCATGCATGTACACACACACACATACAAACATATATTTTTCGTCGTGTTGTTGTTTTGTATTGACATCTTTTCACGAGTCCTCCTGTCTCCCTCAGTGCTCGGGGAGCTGTGGTGAGGGAGTCAGGGAGCGGCTGGTGTTCTGCCCTGAGCCTCAACGCTGTAGCGCCACACTGAGGCCGAACACCACCGAGCCCTGCGGACTGAAGCCCTGCACTCACTGGGACCCCCAGGACTGGGAGGAGGTCAGGCAGACATGATCAAGATGTTCAGGGGGAAACTGAAGATATTTTTTAAATGTTAGGATGGTAGTTATAATGTACATAGCAGCGGACTAAATTGTGTGTGTGTGTGTGTGTGTGTGTGTGTGTGTGTGTGTGTTTTACAGTGCTCTGTGAGTTGTGGCGGGGGTCAGCAGCAGCGTCACGTCCTCTGTGTGAGCGAGGGGGATTTGGCTGTAATGCCAAACAGCCTCTGTGAGAAGATTACCAAACCAGAAACACTCAGGAAGTGCAATATGCAGGAATGCAAGAGCAACACAGGTATGCATGCAGCAGCAGCTACATCTGCCTTCAGCCTGGTGGACGTGTTGTCAAGCAAACTCTCTCTCAACACACTCGCTCATAGTCCTCGCTTGTGCTGGGAACTCCCTTAACTTTATCTCTCTACTGCAGTCTGTCAGTTACAGACTGCCCTGATGTTGTACTCCCATTTCCACTCACACGCGTTGGTCCACACACACACACACACACACACACACACACACACACACACACACACACACACACACACACCAGTTTTCATCTGTTTTTGTGTCCCTTGTTTTATGTAAAGCACTTAGTGACCTGTTTGCAAAAAGCACTGTATCAATAAACTTGAGTGCATCGGGGCATTTGAACTCATCTTGGTTGTGTTCCTTCGTCCTCTTATCTCTCTAATAGGTCCAGTATGCAGGAAGAACAGCATGTCCTCTCGCTTCTGTGACAAGCTGAAGCTGTTGGAGCGCTGCTCCCTCAGGTCGGTCCAGAGACAGTGCTGTGTCACCTGTGGGGCGTAGCCGGGGTCATCCCGGTCTGCGGTAGTACTTATCGTCATGTAATACTCCTTCCAAAAACAGAGCAACACATCCTTACATAGTTCTCCTCCACATCCAGGTGCTAACACTGACCACGCCACCGCAGGCTCATTTGAAACTGTGGCTTGCTTCTGCCAGTCTTAAGATTTTACAAACTAAAGTGGGTCGACTGAGATAATATGATTTTTTTATTTCTTACATTTTGTGCTCGGAAATCTTTTCCGAGAAGCAATTTTGCTTGGTTGCAATATTTGATAAAGACAGCTGGAGAAAAAGCCTGAACACTGGTGCTAAATACACATTTGGGGTGCAGCTAATGTGAGAGGTTTACTGCTCATGGAGCCATGTTGAGGTGAGCGCTCTGAAGAATAAAAAGGTCCAGATTAAAAAAAACAAAAGCTTGCATACTGCTGTAATCCCCTGTCAAGTGGGATTTTAGTTCATGTCATTGGTTTAGTTGTGGGCAGGAGCCAAGGAACCAGTTTTTCTGGTTAAGTAACATTAAACTGAAGCCCAGTGAAAAAGGAAAAGAGAGGAAGTAGCTAATGTAAAGCCTAGCGCTCTTCCTACTAACCGAAGAAATACAAGTTAAGTATATAGGTTAGTTAGCTAGCCTGCTGACCTGACATAGCATAAATGCCATGGTCATAAATGAAAGAAAAAAGGTAATTGCCATTTATATATGGCATTTATGTATTTTATATATATAATATTATATATATTTTTTATATATTTTGACCACTTTGCCATTCAAGTTGTGCTCCGGAAAACTGTGGTTCTTAAGCTCCGCCCATTAAAGTTTAACTCAACCAATGAGATTATTTGCCTCCAGAGCAGCTCCGCCTCCAACAAATGTTTGTAAATAAAAATCCAATCTGCGTTTCAAATCATGCTGACCGTGACTGTCCGAGACTTTCTGCCCTCTGCCAGAGACAGAAAAGTAAAGAGGTGAAAGAAGTACTCAGTCTGCTGCTCTACTTCCATCCTTATCATTGTGATTGATTTACCTTTCTCTCTGCCTCACCGAATGTTATACAGAATGTCAGAATGTGATCAGCCACTGATCACTATTGACGGTAGATGTGATTGGCTCATTTCCATCAGCAAGCATTGTACTGCTTTCCATTTAATCTGCTGCCAGCTGAAATGTCTCATCCACTAGCAGGAGTTTACTCGCGTCAGTTCAGTGGACCAATTCATCCCATACGAGCGATCCGGTGTCTGAGTCATGAGTTGATTCTCCCATTGGAAACGTTCATTATCCGTGGCTAAAGATCCCAGTATTTGTTTCTCTGTTTACCTGCCCTCAAGTTGCATTAATGTAATACAATACTGGCGGTTATGACATTATGATTGACACGCCTACAGTTTGGATGAGGATGAGGCAGTAATGCTGGACATTGTTATAGGGGACATTATAACACAAGGTGCTGTACCATCTTGACTCAGTAATAAATGAAACTATGACCTACCTGTTTCCAGACCAGTGGTGCTCAACAGTCACTAGGTAGTTGCCGTATATTTTCTATTACTTCAAAATGAACGTCAGAATGTAAATAAAGCATTTTGGTGATCTCCTCAATATATTGTTAATAATAATAATCAGTATGTTTTTATACTCTTATTTTTTCTTGTTTTGTTCTTGCTCCCGCTGTCAGAGCTGGCACTGTGTGTTTACACTTTTCTGGGTACGACTTCCTGGTTTAGTCAACGTGTTTGTGATTGCCAAAGATACTTTAGTCAGCTGCAGAACCTGCACAGTTCTGCGGTCCAACCTGTGGTGCTCCTCCTCTTTTATGAGATTGACCAATGAGAATGAGGTGTTGCAGGTCATCCCTCTCAGGCCCCACTTAAAGATGGCCGCTGTGTTTATATGATGTTGTACAGACATTACTATTGTCATACATACTGTACGTTACCTTGACTGAACTGTCTTCCACGTGTCTCCAGCAATAAATGTAATGATGAAACATATTTGTGACATTTGCTTTGAATATTGTGAATGTTTTGGTAAGAAATATGACGTCTCGGTGCCTAATTCTCTGGTGATTTTGCTGAAACGTAATAATAATAGCAGGATAAATAACAACAATAACACTAAAACAACTCATGTCAGCTATCCTGCCCTTTGGTGTTTTGCCTCGTGACCCTTCAGGTCTGAGAGGTCATTCTCACCTGCGAGTGCCAGATGCTACTAGATGTGTAACACCAGAATCAGCAGCATCAGGCTCTGTTTCAGGGATCGTGTTTAGCTGGCCCAGATTTCCCAGGCTCCTCTTTGCCAGATAACCCGACACGAACCAACAGACGCTGCCCCGCTCCACGCACCCCGCTGCTGTCATTCAACCCAGACCAGGAGTTAGTCAGCAGTAATGGAAGGAGTAACACAACACTGGGGCAATGTGGAGCATCATGTCCTCATTGCCGCCCTGCTGTGTGTGTGTGTTTGTGTGTGTTTGTGTGGGAGTGTGTGTGTGTGTGTGTGTGTGTGTGTTTGTTATCATGACGAAGCAATCTCCATCCACTTGCATTACCTAACCGCATCTCTCTTTCTGTGTTATGTCATTGTGTGTTACTCATGTTTGCGTCTTCGGAGTTGTAATTGCATGGAAAGAATCTTAATCGTTTTTCCCCCTTTGCTCGTACACACACAGCGGATGGACTCGTGGACACGTTTTCCATGGGAAAGTATCCCTATGGATCTCTGCAGTGTTTCAGTCCGTCTTCAGCTCGGGAAACAATCGAGAGTTTACGGAGCTCATGAAATGCCTGAAAATATCTGAAATATCTGAAAATAAGCGAAGTAAAATCACCACCGGTTCCTTTTCATCTTTTCAGTTCTCGTGCTCTTTCTGATTTGACGTCTGGTGTGTCTTCAGCTCACCTCTAACACCCGACACCATGATACATCCCTTGATTGAAGCCTAGCTGATTGAGCAGAGTACCCGTGACAAAAACGAGAAAAGCCAGTTTCATCTGATTTTATTTCCTCCTCAGTAGTTATATGTCTGCCGTTAGCGTTTTGTCACGGTGCTTATCAGCATCGTATCCAGTTGTCATATCTGCTGCATTGCTGCCTCATGTTGCCCCGAGGAAGGCTGAGGACAGTCGGTTGCAGATCAGCTGATCCAATGTCTGACCTGTAAGTAAATTCCTCTGCCCTGCTGAAACTGACACTCAGCAGAGGGAGATGATGATGCAAGTGCCTGCTCAGGATGGGAAAGGTAACATGACAAACATCTATTGCTCACCGTACGGCAGGAAAGAGCAACCTCATCTAGGTTACCAGACACCCCTGCGCACGAGGGCCAGGGACACATTAAACATTTACATTTGATGACCAACAGAAAAAAAAGAGCCTCCGGTACAAGCCAAGCATGTGTTTGCAATGTATCTCTTTGTAACATGAGGTAACACATTTTCCTGTGAAGTATGAAGCGCTTTAGAGTGTCGTTAAAAGAGACTGACTGCTCACCGCTCGGTTCCCGGCGTAAAACCCGGAGAGGAGGCTCGAGGTAATCTGTGTAGCAACTGGTGTGGAGGTACGGAGCGAGAAGTCCAGTCTGGTGGCTCTCATCTGGACCCCATCAGGCTGCATGTCCCCAGGCGGTTAGACTGGCGTCCCTGTACCAGGCCTGTTCCTTTATTAAAGCCGGGGCCTCCTCTGACCCGGCGCGCACACAGAGCAGGCCCCGGGGAACACAGAGACACACACATGGTTCCCATAGGTCAGCGTGGTTGTTTGTGAGTTGTGCGTTTGAGTCCCTCGTAGACCACATACAGATTGGAGCTTAAGTAACCCTGAGCGAGGTGCTTTTATTTGTAAAACATCTGCTTAATGATAGTGTACACATAACAAAACAAAATCAAAACAGACACATATGATGTGACTAAGGTGAATAAGATTTTTCCGCAGTAACTTGTTAAAGCAAGATAGAAAACAACAGCGTGGTATTTAGAGTTGGATCCACCTGCTGCAAGACAAAGCTCTGGCACAACTTAACATGGATACACTTAAATGATAGCTTCTCATGTCAGGTCATGCTTGTAAAAAAAAATCTATTCATCCACTGAAAAAAAAGTAAGTCAAGTAATATACAACATTTTCTTATATATAAAAGTCAATTTTGCTACTCTGTGATTGATATCGATTCAACCGATACCAAGTTCATGAGAGCTTTCACATTTACACATCACATATTTATGTTTCCAGCAGCAGCAACAGCAATTTATTTGGAATAAGCAGAAGAACTTTGTAGTTAGCATGAGCAGCGATAGCCACCATGACTGAACAGAGGAAGAAAAGAGCGCCACCTTCAGGAACTCATCAAACCCATCAACTTCATCAACAGAAAATCCAAGGAAAAAGAAGTGACAGTCGTGGACACAGTGAAATGACTTAACACTAAAGATGGTGCCAAAATAAAAACATAGGAGGGTTTAAATATCACAGGAAATCTAACTGAATCTAAAGAGAGCAACAAAGAAGGTATCAGGGTATATATTTGTTCTCACTTATTTTGGCCAAAATGAGTCTCATCCCTCATCATAATAACCTGTCTAACTCAGCTACCCCAGCCATACTGCCCCTCCCTCCTCATTGCCCCCGCAACCAACATTGCCATAGGATGCCATTCACTTTTGTGGCCCTCAGTCTTATCTATGCAGACAGGATTTTACTCTGAACACCCAGTATAGAAAACACCAAGGCACCACTATCACCGTTCATTCACTTTTCATTCCACCTTTAAAATGATTGACTGCACTGTTTGTTTTTGCCTTTTCAACTCACTTTGTCACTATAACTTGTTTAAGGTGCTATATGGATAAAAAAAATCTTAAAATCAGCAGAGTAAAAGCCTACTGACCTGGATATACTGCACACCAAGACAACACTTTGATACCCACTGAGAGATAAACCTAGAAAAAGAACAGTTTGCTCTAGTAGTCAACTTGCTGATGCCTTAAAATAGAATAAGGAATCATTCAGTGTGTTTTCACCTGACTCATAATCCTTTTTGGCAAGTGAAACTGTATGAAATCAAATCTCTGATGATGCATCTAAATTTCCCTTATTTGCCTTTTCATTGCCTTTATTGCAATTATGTTTTTGTTTTTGAGAACATCAGACGAACCCCTGCTAGAGCTGCAGCCTGTAGCCAGGGATCAGAAACACATTTGCCTGTTCTATTGCCTTCTATTGTTTTGAACTTTGAAATGCAATTCAGAGAGATAAATCTATAAAGATACATTGAAAGCTGAAGATGTGGAAGGCAGAGGGAGATGACTCGCCAGTCCCCGCAAATCTCACTTATATTGCATTTAGAAGAAAAAACACAGGCATGGGTATATTTACAAAGAATTTCCTCCTTAGCCGCTAAGGAAATCCTGCAAATCTTTAGAGTCTCTCAGCATCATTGCAGGCCCACATCCCTCCGAGGCACCTATAAAGAGCTGAGAGCGTATCCTCATAGTTTTAGACTCTCCATTGTGTTCTGAAAGATGATCTGTACCCCAGAGAGATCGGATAGGAGAACAATATGACTCATGCGTCCCAGGTGAAATATTTCCAAGACATTCCTGGCGTATATATAGGGTGGTAAATAAAGATGGATCCTAAATGTCAGAGGAGGAATGTTATATTACTCTAGCTCTCATACTGTCTGTGGAAAGCATAGTGGCAAACAATAGGCTAGCGAGAAGATTTAGGCTGCAAAAACGTAATTTATACCCCAAAATACATACAAAAAGTTTTGGTGTTGCTCCGGTAGATCGCCTCAGCCGGCAGCCCAGGTTTAAAAATACCGGAATTACCCTTTAATCTTATTTTTCTTAAAACAAAGCGAGATATCTGCCAATGGGGTGAGATAATTGTTGTTTCCAATGCAGTTTGTCTTGACTCAAGTGACATTAAGACATTCAATGATGTGCAGGTGAGGAAATAAAAAACAAACAATTGGTCTTACATCGATAACCAGATAATGGTGTCAAACTAACAAAAAAAGAAAAGAAAACACAATATTAATAAAAAACATCAGAGATCATTTTCCAGAAGCCAAATGAATCTAAAAACACTATTAAACCACTATTACTGCTGTAAATATTATCATGATACGTGACGGCCTGCTCCTCCTAGCTCTGTTCCCTCAGCACTGATTCAGGTTATCACAGTGGGAAGGGACACTGCAAAGGAAGCACTGATAAGATTGCTTTGTTTTTACCCACAGATAAAGCCAGGCAGCTAAGTGAAGACCAGACTGAAGACCAGGCTGCTGCTCTGGCCGCAGATTGTTGACAGACATTATAGCAGGCACTAAAAAAAAACAGGATTTAATGGAAGAGGAGGAGGAAGGAACAGGACAGGCCCCTGCTTGAGAGAGATGAGAAAGCTGGGATCAGGTAAAATAGATAAAAGTGAGTTTTACACAGTCAGTGCAACTACTAAGTGTTTTTTGTTGGGGTTTTTTTTGGTAATTTTTGCCTTTTTGACAGTTGTGGTGAGAGAAGTAGATGTGGAGAGACAGGACTGGGGGAAGGGGGGGTTGACATGCAACAGGGGTCCGGATTCGAACCCAAGACGTTACACAGTGAGCCACCAGGACGGCTCAGGAAGTTTTGTTTTTCATGGTTTGTTAAAAAAGCGCTATTGCCGTCATGCTCGCTGTATAACGCTGATATTAATGCTTCTGTTTAAAGACACATACAATATTGTCTAGTCTACAATGACATTGTCCATTCTGTGCCTGTCATGCCTGGAGGTGCAGTGATGCATGGTTTGTAAAAGAGAGTCTCATTGGCTGCAGGCCACTCAGACACCTGAGTCACAGAGGAAGGCAGAGGTCTGGTGAGTGAAACTGGAGAGCTTCCTTGCATTACAGCACCGCAGGAGAGATAAAACACAGCGATATGAGGGAAAGAGAGAGGCCTCAGCGAGATGCCCATGATAAGCCTGCATTCAATAGTAACTCAATATGATTTTTATCTGAAAAGATAGAGAAGGATCGCCACTTGTCAGGCTTATCACGTCTTAATGAGTAACAAGTGGGTCCATTTCAATTTGTGTTACTTTACACTCAAGCATGCAGGCACGTGCATGGATACACACACACACACACACACACACACACACACACACACACACACACACACACACACACACACACACACAGAAACATGCACCCACACAGAAACATGCAACTACACAGAAACATGCAACCACACAGAAACATGCAACTACACAGAAACATGCAACCACACAGAAACACACACCCACACAGAAACATGCAACTACACAGAAACATGCAACCACACAGAAACATGCAACTACACAGAAACATGCAACCACACGGAGACATGCAACTACACAGAAACATGCAACCATATAGAAACATGCAACTACACAGAAACATGCAACCACACAGAAACACACACCCAGACAGAAACATGCAACTACACAGAAACATGCAACCACACAGACATGCAACTACACAGAAACATGCAACCACACAGAAACACACACCCACACAGAAACATGCAACTACACAGAAACATGCAACTGCACAGAAACACACACCCACACAGAGACATGCAACTACACAGAAACATGCAACCATACAGAAACATGCAACTACACAGAAACATGCAACTACACAGAAACATGGAACTACACAGAAACATGCAACCACACAGAAACATGCAACTACACAGAAAAATGCAACTACACAGAAACAGGCAACTACACAGAAACGTGCAACTACACAGAAACATGCAACTACACAGAAACATGCAACCACACAGAAACACACACCCACACAGAAACATGCAACTACACAGAAACATGCAACCACACAGAGATATGCAACTACACAGAAACATGCAACCATACAGAAACGTGCAACTACACAGAAACATGGAATTACACAGAAACATGCAACCACACATAAACATGCAACTACACAGAAACATGCAACTACACAGAAACATGGAACTACACAAAAACATGCAACTACACAGAAACGTGCAACTACACAGAAATATGCAACTACACAGAAACATGCAACTACACAAAAACATGCAACTACACAGAAACATGCAACTACACAGAAACATGGAACTACACAAAAACATGCAACTACACAGAAACGTGCAACTACACAGAAACATGGAATTACACAGAAACATGCAACCACACATAAACATGCAACTACACAGAAACATGCAACTACACAGAAACATGGAACTACACAAAAACATGCAACTACACAGAAACGTGCAACTACACAGAAATATGCAACTACACAGAAACATGCAACTACACAAAAACATGCAACTACACAGAAACGTGCAACTACACAGAAACATGCAACTACACAGAAACATGGAACTACACAAAAACATGCAACTACACAGAAACGTGCAACTACACAGAAATATGCAACTACACAGAAACATGCAACTACACAAAAACATGCAACTACACATACAAATACAAATAGGCACATGGGCGCTGTCTCATGTAACTACATACAGTAAAAGCAGACCAGTCCAACTGACCAGTAGATGAATCACCAGTACAATCTATAGCCTCGGGGACTGGTCAAACACTAGCAGACTGTTTCTTCCTGCCCTGGAGCATCTACGTAGATAAACCCTGATATCCCCTCTCACCCCCGAGTCCATGTCCCACCGGCCACTTTCATAAGTTGGATTTGCTTGCATGTAGGCACACACACACATACACACATACACACACACACACACACACACACACACACACACACACACACACACACACACACACATGCAGAGCAGTACTTGCTCCCATATGTGAGAGGGGGAGTTGAGGAAGGGAGGGAGGGAGGGATCAAATAGCTAACAGAGCTACACACAACGCGCACAGTCTCAAGTCATTTTCTGTGATCACCCTTCAGGTGAGGAGATCAGACCAGGAATCCTCATATCAAAGAACCAACATAGAGGAGGAAAACACTGACTCAACTCAGGGAAGAGAAGGAGAGGGAGAGAGAGAGAGAGAGAGAGAGAGGGAGAGAGAGAGAGAGTCCTCTGAGAATCCCCTCTGCCCCCCAGACCGTTACCCCAGTTCTCTCTGAAGGTGGAGTCAGTCGGGGGTAGAGAGAGATGAGGAGGGAGCGAGAGGAGCAGGGGAAGAGAAGAAGACAGAGGGATTATCTGACATGCCCTTGGATTGACCAGCGTTCCACTTTAAGCCTTGGATCCTGGTTTTACCCATCAGAGTGAACTCTGAAAACGCTTTCCTGCACGTGGAGTGTAGCTGCTCATCTCACAGGTAGTACATTGCGGTGCACCTTATTTGATTTCAGTGGTGGAACTAAGGAATTTTTAAAATTTTTTGCAAACTTTCCCCCTGGATATCAGTGAACTTTTTTTAATTTTTGGAATCTTTCTTTGAGCAACTGTCTGGAAATACAAGAGTCACTGGAGCAGCCAAGAAAGAAAGCAAAAACTTCACAAACAATTTAGGATCAATTAGAAGTAGAAGGACAGCGGAAAATCTGGTTTGTTTCTGGAATACACACACACAGTAATTGCTGTACTTCTTTAGCGAATCTTTCTTCATCCAGAATGATCTGTTTTCCAAAGACTTGGTCGACTGAAAACTAGATATCTGGCCATCAGCCTGCAACGTTTTAACAGTGGAATAGAGAACTGAACAGAATAGCAGGTAAAACAGTGACTTGCTGAACAGTAATTGCATCGAGAATAAGCCAAGAGGAAAGCTAAGGATTTCATACAGGTGCTGCATTCATAGCGTTGTGCAGGGGGAATATCTCACCCCAACCCGGACCCTGGAGGGCACCCCTCCCTGCCCTCCCAGCCTCCCCTCGCCCCCAGCAGCATGTCCCAGGCTCTGAGGCTGCCTCTAGTCCTCCACACAGCACACTACCATGATCAGATGGGCTGCTGGAGGGAGTAAGGCTGCCTCTGCCTCGTCCTGCTCCAGGGCTGGGTTAGGGGCTTACTCTGGCTCCAGGCTAAGGTCATCATCACTGCTCTCCTCCCTGTCTTTGCCTCTCCTGCTAGCCCTGGTGGTTCTCTCCTTCTCCCTGCCCGGGGCGGTCTGCCACCAGCCCCGCAGAGACAGACCGAGGCCCGCCATCCCGCGAGCTCTCAGGGCTCCGCTGAACGTTTCTGGGACTGAGGTTGCGGTTAGGCCTGGGGCCACCGGGGCTCCCCCGGGTCGGACTGGGGGACCACAGGGGAGGCATGTGCGCAGCTACACTCATCTACAAGGGGACATACGGAAGAGGAAGCTGTTTTCTTTCCAGAAGTTTTTCCTGAGGATTGACAAGAATGGAAGAGTCAATGGAACCAAGAGCAAGGACGACCCCCTCAGTAAGTACCTGAATATGTACTATAGTAGAGAAAACATGAGAAATATTGAAAACTAAAGACAGTCGGAGGCGCTCTGCTGGGATAGGAAAGGTTTAAAACGACCCTGACGAAGACTCATTTCAGATCAAATGCGTCGGATAGGTTTAACCTTTCAAATTGCTGATGTGATATAAAGGCTTTTAACTTGGACCCTCCTTGGTCTCTAATACATTCTTGTATTACCCATTCTGAAAAGCACCTGTTGACTGTTTTTTGCCATGGACATTTCTGCTACCAAATAATGTTCCTAGATAATGTGTAATTTGAGAAATCGGGTATTCTTTCTCCGAGAAAAAAAATATTTTCTCTCTTTGCTGGCCAAAGTGAGATAATACAAATGGATAAATCTCCGGTTCTATCACAGAACATGTTGAAAAACGTCTTTTCTTTATTTTCAGAGAGTATTCCTCTGGGTCGGTAGCTAAGATGAAACATTCCTGATTAGACTCGTCTTTTTTGTTTTAAACCAGACATCCTACTCATATCTCTCCTGTCCAAACACTCAATACCATCAAGCACAATGATGGTAGCTCTCAGATGGCTCAGAAAGGAGCTGGGGCAGATAACCCAGCTGCTATCAGGCCGTCTTCACAGCCCAGGGTAAACAGCTGATAACAGCCACAGGAGAACAGGGGTGGGGGGAGGATATGGATGTCAGTCTCATTGATCCTTTCAGACTCTTTCTCTCTCTCTCTCCCTCTCTCTCTCTCTCTCTCTCCCACTCAGATTGCCCCTCCTGTCAGCCGACGTCAAGTAAATTACATATCCCCCGGTCGCCAGATCAGACATTTGTTTAAAGCAGTCTGTACGTGTCCCGCTTTCGAGAAAAACACGTCATTAAAACAGGATTACACGTTGTTACGTTTCAGCGTAAAATAACATCGTCATTAGTCTCGCCGCTGCAGCATCTCCAGCGAGCGCGACGTGTGTGTGCCCATCAGCCAGCGGGCACTCACATGCTCCAGTGGGTGTGTGATCATATAGCAACCAACAACGGCACATGTGCTCACTTATAACTACCACACACACACACACACACACGCACACGCACACACACTATGTGGGGTTGTGTGTGTGTGTGTGTGTGTGTGTGTAACCTTTTAATGTTCCTCTTGGGAGTGCTAAACCACACATTCAATCAAAGTGACTTAGGGGAAATGGCAAGCGGAGGCAAAATGTCAGAGGAGATGTTTGTTTTGACAAGGTCAGGACGGGGAACGACTTTATTTACTGACCTTATTACGCCGCCACGTCTTCGCTGACATCTTTTGTTATTCGTTTCTTACTGAGTTGTAAAGTTGAGAGATTTACCCTGCCGCTCTCTTAACGGCGGTCTTCCGAAATTCACCCCGGAGTTTATGTTGGTTTGGCGGGGTGATTTACCGATCTCTCTCTTTTTTTTTTATTGTCTCACAACTTCCTCGTGAGCACGTTTACGCGGGGTTTAGTGTGGAGCGAGTATTAGGGAGGGGAAGCGGTGGGAGCAGAGGTGGGGAGGTGGGGGGGGGTATTAGAGGTACAAGTTCATGAATGACATGGCTGAGCATCATTGTGGGCCACATCAAAGCTGTGCGTCTTCAGTATCAATGGTGGTGCCATCAGAAAGCTGTGTCCTGAGGGGGTCTGGGGACACTGTGTGTGGATTATGTGCCCTGATATCAGGTTCACACGGTAAGGGATACTACACAAGAGCAGCTTCAGTCTCCGCTCTGGCCCCCGGGGCTAGACATGATCCCAGGGCTGAGGTCCTTTGTAGACCTTCGATGGTCCCTTGAAGTGACAAAATATCAAGTTGTTGTTTTTTTTTTGGGAGGGTGGCTCGGCTCGTCCTCGGCATCGTTCAGCAACACGGTGGTAAACCTTCGTGGTAGACGTACTGATGTATTTAATATACTTGATCTAAGCTGTGTGTGTGTGTGTGTGTGTTTGAGATGTAGAGGTGCTAGTTTTGGGTGCTGCCTGTGGCCCTGTGGAGACCCGGATCACTGTTTGTTAAAGAGCCAGTATCCAGCCTCCCACAGATTTATGGGGATGCCAGCGCAAAACTGTCCCACATGGCTTTCCAACCCGCTGGGAGTCTGTGCTGAGGTTACAGAGAGAGAGAGAGAGAGAGAGAGAGAGAGAGAGAGAGAGAATATGTAAAAGTCAGCTATCTGCGTAGCCTAAGTACATTAAAACTTCCACGATTCACAACTGAACGTGGAATAAGTTTTTACACACAACTAGCAGCTCTGGTTAGCTGGAGACATACTGCTAAATAAGACACAGCCCAAGTCTTGGCGGTAAAACACTTTGGTTGATTATCTACGGCTGTGATGGTGTGAGAGGGTGAGCCTGTCAAGACTCTGTGTGTGTGTGTGTGTGTGTGTGTGTGTGTGTGTGTGTGTGTGTGTGTGTGTGTGTGCTTGGCTTGTTTGTATGCCTGTCAGTCCACCAGTTGTGTTTCTGTGCTGTAGGGGCCATGTGTGCAGGATGCTTCTGGACATGGCTCGAGCAGTGTGTGTGTGTGTGTGTGTGTGTGTGTGTGTGTGTGTGTTCATCTCCTTTAATCAAAGTAGTATTGCACAGGAAACAACAGATGGTGCTCTGATGGTGGTTGGAGGAGAGAGATGTATAGTTTCTCATGGAGGTGGGGAAGAGGATGGATCCCCTCCATGTAAATACACCCACTGTGGTCCTTATCAAATGTTATCAATGTAAAACTTGATTTACGCCTGAGTCCATTTTTCAACAACACGAGAATGGCACAACTCAAAATGACTATTCTAACATATCTGTCCAAATGCTATTTTGTAATGCTTAAAAAAAAAACTATGAGTGACTAAGAATAACAGTACAAGCTGCAGAGCACATGGTTTTTGGCATCCCACTGTGGAAAAACCACCTTTAATTCTCACTGGCATTGTGTGCCTCCATTCCACAACCAACGCACCATTTGCTGTTGTAACTCCAAACAGAGCGTATCAAATAAGCCACACATTAGAGAAACGCAACCGGCATGCAGAGGAAAAACTGCTGCTTGCCCGTGTAAACAGCTGGACGTGGCTGGCTGACTTCAGGCTGTTCTCTACAAAAAAAAACATACAATGTATTGTTGTCACATTGATGTAACTTGGAACATGATAAATTAATTGCATATTTTCTATGATGGCATGTTCTCATACTTGCAGCACTAAGCCAAGCTGGGAAAACTGAATGGATATGTTGCAGCTTCACAGCCAGTTTGAGAGTGTGCAAGTGCACATTCACCTGCTGCAATATTAACTGTGAAGGTGCTTGTGTGTGTGTGTGTGTGTGCGTGCGTGTGCATGTATGCGTGTGTGCACGTGTGCGTGTGCGTGCGCGTGCGTGCAACCTGTCTCGCCCCTGCCTCCGGTGGGTGACTTTGATCAGTGATCATTACAGCCTTTCTAATCCTCACTCCACCCCCAGTCTCACTGTCATGGCTCCTCTGTCCTCCTCTGTTCTCCCTCCTTTCATCCCTCCCATGTTTACAGAGCAGCCAGAGACTGCCATAGATTGTCTTACATCCTCACTCCGTACCCGACACCCGATCCCTTACAGAAAACCCAGCTCCTCTCAGATCTTCAATGGCCGTTGTGTCACAGTCCCCACCACCACCTTGCTGCTTCAGACCTCGCTGCCCCGAGGTGCCACTGTTTGAACTAGAAACCGATACAGTCGAGACCTCACGGACACGGAGAGAAGTCGCTGTGTTTTTTTTAAGAGAGGGATTGTTCTTCGGGGGCACACCTGCATCCTCAGCCGTCCGCACACGTACGTAGCTGGCAGGCTCAGAGGCCCCCCAGCCACAGGAGAGTGGGTTTGACAGTAAAGCAGACTGCCACACAAACAGTCATCAGACAGGGGAGGGAATGGACATCTGATCAAAGGATGTCGTCGTCTTGCTGGAGTTCACACCCCCGTGCCGCACAGTGTGTGTGTGTGTGTGTGTGTGTGTGTGCGCGCGTGTACACATATGTGTGCTTATCAGGATAAAATTACGACACCACACAGGAAGTGGGGAAAGGAAGTGAGGGAGGGAGTCAAGAAATCAAACATACCATGGGAACCGTGGAGGTTCATATCACACGCACACGCACACACACACACACACACACACACACACACACACACATACACTAGCAGCCGACGAGACAAGTGGGTTCTCTGGTCAAAGGACACAGTAGGAAGTTATATCTCTCTGACCTCTGATACTGAGACCACACAAATTACTGTGGCTGTCTGCAGAGAAAGCATGCTCTTGTTGCCGGGGTATAAATTAGACCCTCTAATACCCTGTGGGAAACCTGAAGTATCTGCATTGGGACTCGGCAACCTACATACCAAACGGAACATAAACAACTGGAGAATTTGTCTGGTATCCACCTATTAATTTTCCAGCTAAATGGCCTATGCAGCTGGAGTCTGGTACACAGGTGTAGGTTGTAAAGCAACTCCATGAAATGAAAAAAATGCCTACAGAGAATAACCGGGACATCACACAGAGTTCCCACTCAGTATATGTTCCCTAAATCATCATGTGATGTGTTACTATTGGTTAGTTGATGCACATCGTTCTAGTTGAACGTGTGTGAAGAGACTAGTCCGAGTCTGGAAGTCTGCTCCGGTTGTCCTACACGCTCCAATCTACATTTATGGCCTTTTACGTTTAAACTCTGTCCTCTTCCTCTGAGTTTTCTATCTGTCTCTCTCAAACCGTTAAGGCGTCTGACGATCACTACGAATGTTGAAACGATAAAACATTTTTTTAATCCCCTTTTTTCTTTTTTTTCTTTTTTGTGTTTCAGGTATTCTGGAGATCACATCTGTGGACGTGGGAGTGGTGGCCATCAAAGGGCTGAGCAGTAACTACTATCTGGCTATCAGCAGGAAGGGAGAGCTGTATGGAGCGGTTAGTATCCGGGTCAGAGGTCAATCTGGATGCCGAGGCAAGAGAGAGATAGTGTTAGATTCTTCTGCCTTATCAGACGGGGGCCTTATCTCTACTTGCCGTTAGCTGCAGGGTTACAAACCATCAAAAAACTCCAAAAAAGTACACACACTAAGTACAAAAAGCCATCGGTGTTTATGCTATGAAGGTTAAGGAGAGCTAAATCAACATTACACTGCAAGCACAATAGATTTGGGGGAATTATCTCTGTTTTTTTTACTTAATCTCACATGATAAAATACTGAAATGTGATATTTACCGTTTCTTCCAGAGAGAGTTTGGCATCGACTGCACCCTGAAGGAGCGGATCGAGGAGAACGGCTACAACACGTACGCCTCGGCCGAGTGGAGGAACAAGAAGCGGCAGATGTTCGTGGGTCTGAACGTCCACGGGAGGCCGCTGAGAGGGAAGAAGACCCGCAGGAAGAACACGGCCACCCACTTCCTCCCGATAATGGTGTGAATCGGAGAACTCAGCTGGATTCTGGCCAGAGAGAGAGAGAGAAAGAGAGAGAGAGAGAGAGAGAGAGAGAGAGAGGGAGAGAGAGAGAAAGAGAGAGAGAATATTCAGCACTGGACAGAGAGTTTTTGAACACTGACAAACTGTATAAGACATTCACTGAGACATCTCTTATTTGGAAATAAGGCACTAACACTGTTGAGAAAATAAGTGGTCTCTGCTCCCGACTTTTGGTTGAGATCATGTTTTTTTTTTTGGTGTGGGAGAGAAGGTGGTATCTGTGTTTTCTGTGGCACAGGATGCAATATTTATCCTTTTTCTGTGCCAAATGGTTTGCAACTGGACCAGAGTATGTGTGTAATACGGACAAAACATAAAATACAGTCCACGTTACTGAACTATGGAATCGTAGCTGTGTAGATGCAAAACTTGTCTCAAGCTGTTATTTATAGTCCAGATTCTCACTTGGGAGACCAGATATTAGAGAGTGGATAGCATGGAGAAAATACTTGGTCAGTTTATCACGAAACCATTAAACAATAGTGAAAACAACACGTTTAAAAGCAAATGTTGGATACTTAACCACTGTGTTTGACTGTATTGAAATGATTTATTTATTTTGTGAAATATTTAACTGGAGGGGAACACTTACCAGGCAAGCATTCCTTTGCATTCTTTACTTTTTATAGGAACTCTATTATGTGAAAATAAAAGTACCATTTTCTCCTCTGCAACACCGTCGTTTTACTTCCTCCGAACACCGAACACAGACTTCACTGTGCATGAGAATGGTGAACGACTCCCGAGCCGTGAGAGAGAGGCTGGTGACTTTTCAGGTCATGGTAAGTCTTTTCTTATCAGGCTCTCCGAGGTAGGAAGGGACAAACGGCAACCATTAATGCCTCACCAGATATTCCATGTGGCAACCATTGCGCTAATGATTAGAGTTCCCAAAGAAACGGGAAACATACAGACCAACCACATCAAAATGGGAGGGAGGTAACTACCCTAGTATGGGCTGTAGATGCTGGCATCATTTCCTACTATCACCCCATTACTGTGTAGCTGCAGCATTCCTGAATGGCAGGAGGCCGAAGACGGCTACTGAACACCTGCTGAAATATCAACGAAATATATGAAAACAGCTTGGCCATCTCGGTGGAGTCCCTCGTCTACTGCCCTGGCTTGAAGAGAGAGAGAGAGAGAGAGAGAGAGAGAGACAGAGAGAGAGAGAGAGAGAGAGAGAGAGGGAAAGAGACATCGGTGATATGACCTGTGTCTGACCACCCACTTCCTTCAGTAATCATGTACAAATGCCCTAATCAATGACAGCTGCCTTGATGGCAGATCAAAAGACCGCGGGGAGAACATTAACACCGCAGGCTTCCGGGCCTCATGTTCCCTCATCCCGCCTCTCTGAACATCTATCTCAGGGAGGGCATGAAAAATTGGGAGAGTAAGGAACGGGGGTGAGGGCTGGGTTGCGAGAGGCTCCGGCCATGTCTTCATTCCCGAATTCTTCCGAGTCCGAGCGTGACTCCCGGCCCTGTGCAGCCAAAACACTGGAAACCACTGCACTATGGGATTCCAGAGATCAGAAAGCATTTGCTCTAAGCTATATACTCATATTGTCATTTTAATGATGGCTTCAGAAATCACCGCAGCGAAAGATAAATACCAGGGAACGCTGCAGCGCATTCCAGCTAGACAGTCAGAGCGCTGGGCTTTTGGCAACATATGGAATAGTATTTCATGACTAGGCCTCTGCACTGAAGCCAATAGTGTCTGTTATGTTTTCTCTAGTCTCTCAAGTTGTTCACAAAAGTGCTCTTAAGATAGATTTGAAGACGCTACCTAAGACGAGATTTTAGGAGGTTCTTAAGAAGGCTGTGCAGTTCCCTACGAAAGGGCCTACCTGGCAACCGCGATGTAAACAAGCATAAAAGCATGTTTGATGACATAAATGAGAATTTAAATACCATGTTTTTTTTCTTAAGAAGCAAAATAATAATAAAATTACAAAAAATACTTTATGAACTATTTTCATGAATTGACTAAAGTTATGAAAAAAATAGCACTGAAGTTTTTTTTTTCCCTAAGGAGGTTATGTGAATCTGGCACATACACACCACACACATAGCACTGCATTTTCCCTGATTTGTCTTCAGTTGCACTATATGAAGCCTAATTAAGCCGCCTGTAAACCACCAGGAAAATAAATAATGTCTACTATGCAATATATGCAAACTATACTTAACGTCTGCATTTTAAAACCTGTGTGGCCCATAACCCCCCCCACCCCACACACACACACACCCCCGTATACTAAGCTATTGTCATCTGTCATCCTGTGCATTCCCAAGACTTGTGAATGTTTGAACTCCCTCCAAGACACTGCTATGTTGCGAAAAACAGCAATAACAGAAAATAGGGGCAGTAATCTTTTATCAAAGTGGGTCTCCGCATTTCTGCAACAGGAATTCTCTTTGACATAATGTGATCCAGCTTTGGGAAACAAGTGGAAAATGACTGGAGGCTAAAAACAACTAATGAATACTTACAGTGAGAGGTCTGGTGCAACACACATGTTTGTAGTGGGCAGCTACTGAGTGAGCTGGTGGAGAGAGAGAGGCACTTCTGAGGGGTTGCACAGGTCCTGAATCTGCTCTGTAATGCATGAGTGTGTGCACGCATGTGTGCCATGTGAAATGTGTTTCTGTCTTTTCGCTTTTAACTATAGTTTTAGAATGAAAGTAGACAGGGGTATATCACTTCAATCCAATCACTCCACTCTTCTTGATATGGCAAATATGTTATATTAGTATCAGGTGATTTAATTTCCTCGACAAAAATTTTTGTAACATTTCTTGAAAAGGTTTTCTCTTATTTCTTTGAACTCCCACTCCCCGCCACTAGAGGTCGACAGCCGGGCCTTGACGTCAGACACCATCATGGATAATCTGTGACAGAGAATTTTGTTGTTAAAGGAAGTGGTCCTTATTAAAAAAAAAGAAAAAAAGAAAAAAAAGTTGTGTAGCCTGAGGTAGTATCCGATCGAGAAAACGTCAACATGAAAGAGAGATAGGGCGCGTTGTGCTGTGGTGAAACACAAGCAATTCCGCTGAACAAAGCTAGATTTGGTGACATTAATAGGATTCCTCGATTTTCAAATGCTGCTCCGAGTCGTGCCTTGAACGCCTCACAAACAAGCAGTCATGAACGAGAATTTCGACCGAGCTCCCGGGGCAGGGAGAGCCCGTATACAGCCAACTATCCCTGGCCTCTCCGGCTGTGGAGATGGAGACACAAAAACCCCACTTTTCAACCAGAGGGAACCCTTGAGACAGCCACGAACATCGCCACCTTTAGCCGGGAACAGCATTAGCACGATCAACGACTTCGCTGGTGGAGGTAGGATGCCGTTGTTTAACGTTAACGCTAGCCACTTTCAGTTTCGATTGCATGATTTGACACTTCCCTATCTGTCTCGGTTAATTGATCTGTCCTCCATCCAGAATTAATACTTAACAACATTTGTTAGACCGAGACTTCTTATTAAAAGTGTTGCAGCTAGTCGGCGCGTTTAACCTGGTCCACAAATCTGTGTAACGTTAACTCGGTTTGTAGCTAACGTTAGCTAGCTAGCTGCCAGATAGCATTAGCTAGCCTCACTTAGCATTTTGGCCTTGCGACATGCACCTGTTAGATTGTTGTTTTGCGTGAGCGGCCACAGCATCTAAATAAAGATCTGAGCAAAATGTCACATGGCTAGCCAGTTTCACTTAACAGCTAGGTGCCACAGTTGGACTGTCTTGCTCGCTTCACACCTGTGACTACAGAGCTAACCACAGCTAGTAAAGGTAATCTAAACAGCAGCGCAGTGTCTTGGAGATGGAATTTACAGTCGTTGCTAAATGGTCAGTTGGCCTATTACTACTTGTTACATTTGGGGAGGGGGCAGGCTAGGCAGTAGGGTGTAGTAGTAAGGAGGGAGCCGGGCAGACCGGGGTCAAACCAATGGAGTGGCAGTGGGCAGACACAGACTCCCTGCCAGGTTCAGGGTACTGGTCTGTAACTGGCATCGCACTCTGACCTCCCTGTAGAGGAGGGCTAGTGAAAAGAGATTTTCAATAGTGTCACATAGACTGTCAAGAGTAAGCACATTTGTTTTTTTCCTCTCTTTCAGATGCTGGAAGATTGAACAAATCCCATCAAAGTGTGTATAACAACAGTACTGCATCCAAAGGGTCTAATGTGGATGCCTTGGTCAAGTCATCAAAACTTTCTGCCAGTGCTGCAGAGTTTGTCCCCTCTGGATTTACCTATAACGAAGTAAGTTGTTTTTTTTCCCCTAGACCTTCACTGGCTTTGTCTTGACACAACTGTTCCTTGCGCTTATTTTGTTTGGAGAGATTTTAGTGAGCCACATCAGTTAAGGGTGGGTGAAGCTGTATAAGTGGTTGGTTATGAACAAGGTCGCCTTCAGAAAGATCAGAAAATCACAAATTCAAGTTACTCATTCCTAACTGCATTGTTGTGACAAACCACTCTGAAACTCTCCATTCAGCTTCCCATCTCTATTTCCATGTCCACCTTCTTCACTTTTAGGATCCCTCTTTTTATGATGGCAGTGAAAGCTATTACAGTGAGCCAACGTTGGCTGATATGGTTGCAGAGTTCCTTGGCCACCTTAGTTCCTCACCAGGCTCCTTTGACTCTGATGTTGAATACATCACCAGCATGCTCAGTTCCTGGGTTACTACTGAAGAGCTGCTGCAGGAGTTGGTGGAGCTGATATATACACAGGTATGGATGCACTCTCTACCCATCCTCAGTTGCTCCTTGTTTAAAAATGTGTACCAAACCCCTCTTAACACAGCACACAAATTAAGTCTAGGTGTATAGGTTTCTGGCAGAATGTTGGATATTCTGCCAGACTATACGATGCTTGTCCAGGATTAATTTTAGATTAGATTGGAGTAGATTCATATAGTCCAATGAGTATTAAGTTTCTTTTTCCTTGCAGTCTACTGCCATTCCAAACTTCTCTTACACGGGTGCCAGGCTCTGCAACTACCTGTCTCATCACCTCACTGTCAGCCCACCGAGTGGCAAATTTCGTCAGCTGCTCCTGAAAAGGTACATTTTCTATCCTGTTTTCACACACTTCCGGTTGTGTTCATATCAGGGTCAGAAATGATCAGGGGCCCAAGGGCAAAAACACCCATGAAATGAACAATTAGGATGCTGAGAATGCCCCATATATCCATTTTGCATTTCACAGTGTACACATTTTATTCATTTAGTTGCCAAATAGTCACGCACGAATACGACCGCTGTCCCCCACGGGCCACTGTAAGTGATGTGTGAGGATTGTTTCCAGTGCGTTCTGGGCGAGATAAAATGCAGTGGTTTTGGATCAGAAAACAACAGCAGCGTATGCAGCCTGAAGCAGTAGGAAAAAAAGATTTGTGCTGGCACCATGCGGCCAGCAGTAGAAGAAAATGCCGACCCCACACAAACCACACCGTCAACAAAGAATAAAACATCCTATATGGTAAAAACCTCAACAATCGAGTGGTGGAAGATGGGCCGCATGGGGACAAAGAGAGGGGGAAATGGCAAAAGCCTGCCAGTAAGGCCTGAGGTTCTAGCAATGGAAAAGAAGTGATAAATTAACTGTTTATCTGCTAATACACAAAGCAGTGTTATAAATTATAGTAAATCATAGTTGGATAATATTGAAGAAGACCAAAATACCTAAAGGGGCAAATTCGTCTGAAAAAAAACTTGCTTACCCTGGTTCATATGTTGCATATTTGCGTCATAAGTGTTTTTCTATCCATTAACTTCACTTTATCTTGCACCACCTTACAAGTCACTCTCTCTTTTTGTCGTGTCGTCTGTGTGTTTGCGCTGTAGATGTCACACAGAGTTTGAGCAGAGGGATGTTGCTGTTAGGGGAGATGCCGAGACTCAGAAGAGATTCCACTCCTTTGTGCTCTTCCTGGGAGAGCTCTATCTTAACCTGGAGGTAAGAGGATTTCCCGGTTTGTCTGTTGTCTTTATTGTTTTTTTGTTGTTTTTTTGTGTCAGTCAGTCATTTGGTGAGTTTGAGAAGAACGTTTGTTTTGTGTTTTGTTCAGGTGAAGAGTGCGAAAGGGCCTCCGACTCGAGCTGACATCCTCCTTACTGCTCTGAAAGATCTGTTGACGTGCCTCTTCTCCAATCCTGTGGATGCTAACCTCATCTGTGCTGTCAAACTGCTTAAGGTGCCCAAACGTCCTCAGAAGACTCTTTCAGTCAGAGTTCAAATGGTCCTCCAGACCCTGCCAGGCAGTTTAACGGTTGACGGTGGATAGTTACTAAGAAGGTGTTTTTGCTTTGCAGTTGACAGGCTGTGTCCTGGAGGATGCGTGGAAAGAGAGTGGGAAATCCCACATGGAAGAGCTGATCCAGAGAATAGAAAACGTTGTACTGGACGCCACCTGCAGCAGGTGTGTGTGTGTGTGTGACTCTGTGTCCTGTAACTGCTGAGTTGGTTTTTGTTTCAAGTTGATGTTGAGTGTATAACATGGAGCCTGGTGAAGCTTATGTGCAGCAACTACTTGATTCTTTGAATGCAGAGTTCCAGTGTTGGTCTTGAAAGTGTGGAAACGTATTAAAATGGGATTCGATCCTTTTTCAGGCCTAGAAAATGTATAGAATTGCACAAATAAGTCAGGGACATTATGCAAGGTGCCATTTTGAGAAGAATAATCTTCAGCAGATGAGAGATGAGAGTTGAGTGATATGGCCTAGTTGACAATCGCCCAGCTATCAAAATAACGCATGAAGGAACCTTTCTGACAGGACTGGTTGTTTTTCCTCAGGGATGTAAAACAAATGCTTTTGAAACTAGTGGAGTTGAGATCCAGTGACTGGGGCAGAGTATGTGCCGCTGCTGCAGCCAGCAACGCTACACCAGACAACGACCCCAACTACTTCATGGTGAGTGTGATCTGTTCCAGTCTCCCTGTTTTTACAGTTTTTAAGGTCGCTGTTTTTCTGCTGGTCATTGCAGTGTGTTTTTTGTTTTACCCTCTCAGAATGAGCCGACCTTCTACACAGCAGATGGCACCCCTTTTACAGCAGCAGACCCGGGTGAGCCTATTTCACCATGTTTAAGATATCATTGATCTCTTCAGTTTCTCATGGGATGAGTTTCAGGAAAATATGTATTCATCGAGTTTCAAATTCAGACAAATTCCCGCTCTGCAGCATCGCCTTTTTCACAGACTAGTCTCTATTTTGGTACACAGGTACTGAGTCACGGGGATACAGGCAAAAAGTTGTTGAACAAGCAACATCCTTCACTTGGATAAGGAAGATGTGCAAACAAACATTATTATTAATTCAGACATATAGGTGTTGATTTGGACGATGTGATTGGAGAGTTCTATTGCCACACTTAAATAAATAAAAAAAATAAAAATAAAGATTGGATACTCTTTGAAGAAGACTAGAAGTAAGATTCAGAATTTAGGAGTTATTAGATTACAATATGGAAACTGCAGGCAGAACCTTTACACTAAATTGTGGGTTTTTAAATGAACTAAATGCGGTGATCAGTAAGAGACTCTTTCTAAAATAGATTTGCTCCAACTGAAGAGCTTGTGTTGGATTTATTTTTTTAATATTTTGATAGCAGTCATTTATGAATGATGCACATAGTACGTAGGCTGGTAGAGAAATGTGGGAGGATGCTGTCGTCAGTCTTTTGAAGATTCCAAACCTTTTGAATCGTTTTGAACTATTATTGTGGATACAAATACCAGTTTGTCTTCCCAAACAGCCAGAATCTGTTCTTTATTAAGATAATGAAATTATAAATGTACTCTTGGCTTTCGTCATCTGCTTGCCTGGTGCTGGTAACTCACCTCAGCCTGGTGACTGGTGAAGTGGATCTCACCCACCACTGCAGCTGTGTTGCTCCCACCTATAAGCCTGTATGTTGCTCTCTCTGCTTTTACAGAATATTCTGAGAAATACCAAGAGATTCTGGACCGGGAGGACTTTTTCCCTGACCTCTTTGAAGAAAATGGAAACGACTCGTGAGTACACACACTAAGCATGTAGTCACAGTGATGACGTGGGATTATTCTAGTAGGCCAAATCTCAACAGTCTGGTCTCACTGTTTCAGATGTTGAGGCATGCGCCCGCTGAGTTTTAGGAGCCCTTTTAGCAGATGTTTCAGAAGGAATTGCCCATAATTCATAGTGTCACTCAATGAGGACACCGGGGAAATTAAACACACTAACCATGGCAGGTGTTGAGTGATTATTTCACTTATGTATACAGTCGTTTGTATCTTAAGACAAACTTGTTTTGCGTACAATTTCTACATCTGTTTTCATTCAATCGATGAAAATAGATTAAGTACATCTGGGTTTTCCACATGAGACAATAGCATCGCCGTATCCAAGGCAATGTGTGATTTCATGGGCCTGGAAAATTCACCAATGTTTGTTGAATGCTACTCAGTAGAGACAATCAGGTAATGCCCTCGGGGTCACAGGGGTCAGCTAACTGAGGCCATTGTCATATGCTATGGCAAAATGAAATGAAATTCAAGCACAAAGTTTTCAGGCATGGCTTTGGTCTACTAATTTCCTGGATGGCAAAGAAAGTGCTACTTACTGCTGACTGCTGATTTCTGGAATTATCCGGGCTGTCCATCAATCTGTCATGGTTTCATTTGACAGTAAACTATAGAAGTTAAACTCTGGCCACACATCTCTGGTCATGTGACTGGATGGCAACTTCACCCAGGTCACATGACCATGATGTCTGTGTGCGGTCATTGACCTGTGGGCCCCTCTGGGCATAGTTGATGTGACTGACTGGCCCACAATGCAACAGGGGGAACCTGGGCCTTAGATTCAGATTAGTCAGCAGATGGATGTGAAAGAGGGCTTAGCTTTCTCCTACTATCCACTCACTCACTCACTCGGTGTGTGTGTGTGTGTGTGTGTGTGTGTGTGTGTGCGCGTGCATGCATCTGCATGCACCTGCACATAGGGTGTGTTTATCCCACACAGACTTAAATAAAGGTTGAATTAAAAAAATGATCAGTTACCACAAAGATCAAAACAGCCTCGTAGGCCTACGTAGGAATCCATTTGTCTGGAAGGTCAGTGACTCAAAGTCGTTCTTTATGTTTACAGAAGCAGTGAAGACGATATGGATCCTGAGATTGAAGAGGCGTTTGAGAATTTCTGCTTAGAAGCAGAGAGAAAACGACGACAATGACAGGAATGTGAGAGACTGATTGGCACATACCGTACCTTTCCTACTCAACCTGCTGGAATGTTTGTGATTGGGAAATATCAAAGAAAACTGGCAGTGGATATGTTCATGCTTGTATCTTACCGCAAACAAGCATTTTAGCAAAAAGCTGTGCATAGTTTGCACTCGTTTGTTTTTTTCCTGACGATGTTGGTTAGAAAACGGGACAATCGATTGGATCGTTATTCCCAGTTGAGGTATTCAGACTTTTCTGACTTGAAGGTTCCTTGTTTTAATTCTTTCAGAAACACTTCTTTCCTTCACTCTTAAATTAAACGCCATGAGGGAAACTGTGTGCTGTGGGGTTTGAGAGTTATTTTCTGAATGGCTGAAGGGTATCAAATGTGTGCATCATTTGTTTTAATACTAACTTTACTTTATTTTGGAGCAAAAGTAACATCAGAGGGTCACTGCAAAGGACACAGGTACAAAATATTGGAGATGGAAACTCTTATGAGAAAATGCACTGTAGATGGATGCTTGTTTTTTTACATGCAGTGTATAGGCAGTAAGATGTTTTTCTCCAGGGCTCTGAATTTGTGTCTGATCTGTTTGCCAATATGCAACCCTATATTCTATATAGGCTATCTGTTGATTACAAATCCGTCACTTTGATGTAGGTCTCTGAAGAGCTCAATTAAATTCAGCCACAAACTGGCCAGTGAATCGAGGCAAAACCTTTTTTCGCTCCTCCTTGAGGGTTCCCATCTTAATATTTTAAGAAAATTTAGTTTTAGGTTTGGTAGAATATGTTTCACAATTCTGAGAATGGTATGCGTCTGAATCCAATTTGTTTGCTGAATGTAGCTTTAAATATATACCCGTCTTGCAGTTTCCTAACGGTCAGTGTGACATGCTCAACTGCAACAGGGGTCGATTTTAACTCCGGACTTAAAGACTGTTTACCAGCAATTTATGGAACCCCATATAAAGGAATGTTGTTTTATAGTTTGTAAATATTAGCATATGTAAAGTATTGTTTGCCTGCAATAAATCTTTATGATTTAAGATTTATTTGTTTGATCTCTATTTGAGCTTTTTTTTTCCATAAATGTAGGAGATGTACAGTGAGGAGATGTACTACCACCTGTAAGTATCTAGCAGGGTCACACATGTTTTGGCTCCAGAAATATATTTGATGTGAAATGACACAATGACTGGAAGGTTCAAGTACAGACACAAAGTCAGACTTTTGATGACCGTTATATTTAATATCAAAAGTCTTACCAGGCCTTTTAATGTTTCAGTGCTAATGCAGATAAGCAAGTAACCACTCAACCACTGATCCCATCTGTAAGGAGAAAATATGACCCCTGCAAACTAACAAACACCTACCAATATATGAATGTCAAGTCCTTCATAAGGAGTAGGGATCCGCCGTTTGCCTTCAGAACTGCTTCTGTCCTCCTTGGAAGGGACATTTGGACCTTTCTTCAAGAAGGAAAGCCTCCAGGTCTTTGAGGGATTTAAGGACATCTGCTTTGCACACTGTGCTCCAGAACATCCCATAAAGGTTCAATAATGTTCAGATCTGGTGATCCGGGAGACCACTGAATGAGTTGAACTTCATGTTGGTGCATTAACATCTCGGAACATGTGAAGATCATGAGGGAACAGTGTTTCGCATCACAGGGTGTAAAATTGCAAATAAAATGTATTTGTTGGCTGTCATATGACCAAGCAGAGCAATCTTAATGAGTCCCAATAGATGGCTCCCCACACCATTACAGATCCACCACCATATTTAACAGATGGCAACAGACGGTGTGGGTGAAGGTGAAGGCACCCTTGGGCTTTCTCCAAACATAAATCTGTCCACACGTAAGAAAAAGGGTGAAAGACAGCTGTATTACTTACGTTGCTCAGGGGTCCAGGTTTTGTGCTCCTACTAACTATGGGTTTTTGAATGGCAACCCTGCCATATGTGCCGGCTCTGTGAAGATCAATAGCTACAGCGTTTGTTGAGACTGTGTGTTGATTCAATTCTGTGTTAAATTCTGAGGCAATAGTTTTGTGGTGTTGAGTAACAATCCTGTTACGTGTTCATCTGCTGCTGTCGATGAGCTTCAACTTGTGACTGCTGTTCCTCTTTGCTGATGCAGTTTCCATGTTCACATATAAAAGTGGTGATTGTCTGACTGCTTTTAGAGGTGACACATTCTGATAACTGGCATTCAAAGTCACGACTCTTCTGTGTAGCTGCTTTTGCAATTGTGATTTAGTTACTTAAAAGTTCAAGTTCTCTGGGGTTTCAGTTATTTTGTCCACCCTCTGTATATCCCCTCAGGTCACCAATACATTTGACCCATGTGCCTCCAGATCAACTATAATTCCTACCTATATCTTTCCAGCTGTTATCTAATCTCTTATCTATTGTTTCCTTTGACCCCTAACAGTACGGTAACACAATTCTCTTAGACAGACCCCGTGCACTGTACTTTCCACTGCAGTCGGGCATCACAATACTACATTGAAATCAAATACAGGTAGTGATTTACTGGGTTGGATTATTCACAATTTAAAGGAAAATTGCATTTTGATTGTGAGATTATGAACACAAACAATTTGACATCATGGTGATAACATCACTGTACAAATTACAGTGTACATTGGAAGAAATTGTTCTTCTGAGGACTTCTAAAGATATCGGAGGCCAAGTAGTGTTTTGAAAGGAATCTGCCCTACCCTGCCCTGCCCTACCCTGCTCCACACTAGAAGACACAAAACTACCTCTCCAAACAAACTCCGCCATCATCTGGTGACTTTGTGTCTGTGCAACACTTTCCAGTAACAAATCAGTGCATTTTGTTTACTAGTAATCTTCCATTTGATCACATCAAGGCCGTCTTAGTTTGCGAACATCATCTGTTTGTAATCACATCACAGGTGATTCTTAAGTCATAGTCATAACCATGGCAATGCATCGTGTTTGGAAATGTATGCCATGTGTGGAGAGTACTGTGAATAAACAGCAGAACGATGGTCATGTTAAAGTCTTTAAACACATTTCAATGCTTACAGATTTGTGCCAAGTTTGACTGGGCTGCCACACCGGAGGGTTCATGGCTTTCTGGATACATTATCTGGTGCATCATAGGAAAATCATGAAAAATTAAAATAAGTAAAACCCTGATTATTGCTAACTATTTGCTACACTGAATTATGTCTGTAAATTAGTTGTGCTATATCCAGAGGGTGCATGAGCCATACTTCAGCTCTTGATGGACGTCGGCCATGGACGTGGTAATTTGGTTCCATACTTCCTAAACATAACATGGTTTGCAACTATTCAATTTTATGTGCTGGATAAATCTATCAGTTGAAATAAGGTAGATTCAAATTAGTGTTGTATAAGTTAAAATCTAAGTTTCAAATCAAAATGTATCAAGAAGGCATTAAATAGTTATAAGATATCAAACAATTTAAACAAAATAGCAATTACTTGATTCCAGAAAGGTAATGTTTAATTTTCAAAATAAGACTAGATGTCCGCAGTGATGCCCAAAACATGAGTTAATAACGTTAGTTATGAAGCATGATCTGGTTCAACTCTGTAAGGCTGTGCAGCTTTTATTTTAGTCTTTACCGCCACCTGGTGACCAAGTAGAGTAAAGTAATAAAACTCTTCTACAGTTCCTCACTGTCAAATATCACCATGTTGAACACTAAATAAACTTACATAGTAGGTTAATGTCTGCAAATCTAGTGTTGTATTTTTAAATTGGTTTTGCAGTTTTGCAATTCCCCTGCCCAGATTCTCCCAGTGAGTCCAAGGATTCAAGAGCCTGCTTCTCTCACCTTAAGGATACCACCGCTTCCTCGTGTTTGACCATCACAACACTGGTTTTAATCGAAAGGCGCAAGAGATTTCCAGTTCCACTCCATTCCTTGGTTTATACCGCTGCCTTTCCCACATAAAGTTGAGATGGGGAACTTCCTGGTTGACTGTCCTTATAAATTCTTAGCGGTTGCCGGGGTACTGAGGAAAATGACAGTCATACTCAGTGACACACCACAGCTATTTTCTTGCTCGCTACAGTGAGATGGCTCCATTGTGCTGTACGTCTCAACACTAAGCATATGTTGAATATAGCATTCTCTGGCATAATTCCCAGTATATTAAAGGTGTGTATATTCTGTGTATATAAATAGTATTCACTTGCATATGAGTATGCGTGTGTGTGTGTGTATCTAAAACATTGTTTCAGTAACATTGTATCGTTATCGTGCAAACCTTTTGTTTTATCCTCCACTTAAGGAATGTTGGCTCGGTCCTGTGCCAGGAAACGCACCCGTACAGATGCAACAGAACCTGTAGATGTTAAGCCCTGTAACTCTGACCGCACGTCTCTGGTCACGTGACTGGATGGCCACCCTCACCCAGGTCACGTGACCACCAGGTCTGTGTGCAGCCACTGACTCGTGAGCCTCTCTGAGCCCGGTGGATGTGTTTGTCTGGTCCATTATACAACAGGGGATAGTTTCACGCTGGTCAGCAGATGGGTGTGAAAGAGGGATTAGCTTGCTCCTGCTATCCACTCAGTCAGAACTGTGTGTATGAGCCTCTTTAACTTACTTAGTAGAGACACAAAGCGTTGAAACAGCTGCGTGTCCCTACACAGGAGCACATTTGTCTGAAATGTCTAGAAAAAAAGGTGAAATCAGGTGACTCAAACGGACTCCTCCTAATCTTCAGAGATACTGATGGACCCTGAAGACTGAAGAAGCTTTTGAGAGACAAAACATCAATGGCATTTCTGGAAAAAAAAATCAAAGAAAACTAGAAATGGATAGGTTTACACTTTTAGAAAAAAAAAGTTAGTTTGTGATAATTAGGGAAGCTCTTCCAAAGCACCATTTTGATGTAAACTTTGAGAAAGTTAACACACAGTAAGCATAAATGATCTACAAACATCCGGGCCAGCTTCAAGTGATTAATGATTGATGATCCTCCTCACTGGTGATTTTTAAAGACAGTGTTTCCTGACTGAAAATAGGTTACAGGCACTGTTAGCTACAGAATAAGCTACAAAACACTGTAAGGAAACAAGGTGTTTTCTCCTGCAGATAAATGAAGAAATGCAGTAGAGCCAGTGATGACCACCTCAGCGTCAACATCAGACTAGAATGCATACACCTCAAGAGGAACTGATCACTCACTAGGCCACACTTACAAATACTTGTTAATTCTGCAAGGTACTCCAACCCACCGGATGACTTCCACATGAATCATGACTGAACAAACTGGGCAGTGGATGAATGGGCTAGCAATGCGGTTGCTGAGACAGTTGACACATTGTTTCATTGTGGCCGGCCCAAACTACTGAATCCCTCGCATTGAACAAATTGAATGAGTCACTTCACTAGGGGTCTTAAGATCAACGGCCTGAACTGAAATCCCACACAAAGGCAATTTTGTGCCAAAGACTCCAGTGCATCTGGATGCTCTGTGGAAGATGATCCAAATCACTGGTTCACAAACGCAGCAGTCAGAGTATTTAGGTGACTTCCATGTGAGGCTGTCTGGACAGATCCTTCAGTGACTGAATGAGTTACAAATTAACTTGAGTTCAGAAGAGAGTTGGTCCCGTAAACGATTTCATTCAGGCCACTGATACTGACTGCTATAACTGAACAGATCTAACACATGATCAATAACTGTCTTAACAACACAGCTGCTGGCCTCAATCCAGTAGAAAGGGTTGTGAAAGAACTTAGCCAATCCCAAACAGCCATCAGTCAGTTTGGTGGTTGGTAATATGAAGCAGCTTGCGTACACCCAGGTTACTAAATTCATAGTTGTGACTTGAGATTTGACTTGACCTACAGCACTTGAAAAGGCAAAGACAGCTTAGGGCGCATCCCTTTTATTACACAGTGGACTATTTGGTGTGTCTTTATATGCCAGGGCTGCCAGGGTTCTCACCCCCACCAAAGCCTGGCAGCACATCACCCCCACCCTCATCCACGTCCACTGCCCCCCATCCTCTGGAACTCACTCCCTGTGGAGATCCGCAATGCTGGGTCCGTTGAAGTTCAAGTTCAAGTCCTACGGACATGTTGGGGCTGGAGAGGGGAAGCGGTAACTTGTAGTATTGAAGCCAATCGATTCACTCTTAATACACACACCAATCTTTACCCAGAACACCTTGCTCTGACTTTCATCAGTTCACTCACTCCATCCACAGTGAGTTCGATGAGAGGAAAGTGAGTGATGATTACTAGGTGTCAGCCTACCAGGGCAACAGCAGCCCAACATCACTGCAACACCACAAACTACAACTAGAAGACATGCTGACTACAACTGGAATGTAAGTAAATCTCAATATTGACAATTATTGAAGTTGTTACTATCGTGAGCCCTTTTCTTATCAGCTACCGTTGCTTTCCAAAATGTATTGAAGGCATTTTGGAGTGAGACCATTCAGCTACAATAAAACATCCTTCAATTGTTCAAGGTGGGGTCCGTTCTCTGACATCCTGTCCTTCCTCTGATTCATATTGCCATTGTAAGCGTCTACATTATGAATTCCCAGCAAAGAAAAAGCTTTGATAAAATGTTGTGTTGTCAGAGTTATCCAGCAACATCAACTTATTCTTCCTTTTGTGCCCAAAAAAATGTTGCGTTATTTATTCCAACATACTAGATATCAGAACTTCTATTAAACTCTTATTTGTACTACGCTTTGGTGTACTATGTGTATGTTTTTCATACTTTATATTTTTTTGTGTACTACAATGCTGAATGCAGATTCTCAGGTTTTGATCAGAAGAAAGAGGAAGATGAGAGATGATTCAAGTCCCATTCAGCTACACAGGAAATTGTTAATAAGCAGTGTTGATAATAAGTGTTGATTTTTCAGTGAACTTTATTTGGAGTGGACAAGTGTTGACTAGAGTGTTTGTCCACTCAGAGCAGACTCTGAGGTGGGTGTTCAAAACTACACAAGTGTTAATTAACTGTGATGGGTGTGGACTTACAGAAACACTGACATTTGTACTTAATGTTACACTCTCGGAGTAAAATTAGATTTCCGCTGTGCACCTTCGGCTTCCATTTAAACTCCAGTTTGATTTAAATTCGTTTATCACATTTAAACCAATAAATGTCTTGGACTCTTATATTTTCCTTTGACTAAACCAACTTGCAGACTACTGACTCTGCCGTGTACCTGTTATAAAGCTTTTCTCCAGGTGTTGCTCGTGCGGACTGCTGAGCCAATCAGACTCTTCGAGCAATTAAAGAGAACTTCTGCAGATTTCACAATGTTAGAAACCCCCCAGTAAAAGCTTGGAAAGGTCTATTGGTCTTCCTAAATAATACTAGGAAGTATCCAGCAGAGCTCCGGTCCTTATTTGGAAGACGTTCCGGGACGTCAGCGCCGTCACGGTGGATGAAGGTGGTAGAGCACACAACTTTGACAAGTGCGGATCATCACACACAAATGGAATAAAGGTGAAGATGGAATACCTCGCGAGGAATATCGTCTTCACTTTACTAGTCATAAGTAAGTACTGAACTTCTTTAGGGTAGGGGGTGTGGGGGGAATCACGCTCGGGCTGCATTTCAGTCCTTTCCACCGTGATGCGCTCCGAGGTCGGCTCGTGCTCCCGATGTAGTTTGGGGTCTATAAGTGATTGCTCCAAATATCCCGTTATGTTGAGAAGTGGAATCAGGTTGGCAGGTTTTGACTGTCTCCTGGACGTCATGGTTGTATAGATTTGAGTCTAGCGGACAGACTGGTGATAGTGGTGTTAAATGAACCCTCCGGGGCAGCAACACGCCCAACTGACTTAATGGTTCTGAATAGAAATGCTCTCATTTTTAATAAGAGTTCATGTCACCTTGCTGAGCTCCACTGATTACATACATCTGATTAACCACACCACACCCAGTCAGACCACATGGATTAAATAAGACAACGTTCATTATTTACTAAACATTATATTGTATACTTACAGAGGAGATAAGACTAACCTGTCTACTCTAAATATGAATGGCCTGAAGCTATAGAGCCTTTCTAGAAGCAGCACACCTTTATTAATAGGTGGGCTTCCGAAATGTATGGAAGGTGAATATGTGAAGCATTTATTGCATGGGAAGGAGGCAAAGTGCAACTTCAGCACGCCAGGTAAACAGGCGTGGCAGCAGGGTGTGCTAGTGAAGAGCCTGACTGCAGGAAAGCCTAGCTTGTAGCTGCATGTATGGGCTTGTGGGTCCAACAGTGTTACTGCAGCAGGGCGATAGGAGAGACAAATTCCATGTCCCCAGGGTGTCCATGGATGTGTTTGAATTTTGGAAACACACACAAGAGATCCAGCTATTTCTGCAAGCCTTTTCATTTCATCAGTAATAAATAATAATAATAAACTTTATTTGTATAGCGCTTTTCAAAACATAGTTACAAACTGGACATAAGACTAAATGGTAAAGCAATAAAATCTTAGGAATAAATAGAGCACAGTAGTAACACACACAAAAAGAAAAGAAAAGTTTAAGACATGAGAATAAAAAGAAACACATATTACAAAAAGGCCTTTTCATAAAAGTGCGTATTAAGAAGTGAAGTGATGAACAGATTTTGCTGACTTGAGATTTCCAGTTAGTTCGTTCTAAAGAATGCCTTGATGGCACCTTTGGTCTTCAGTCTGGATTTAGGGACGGTCAAAAGTGCCCAGCCTGAAGATCTCAGGTTACTGTCCGGCTCATGGTGGAGGGTCAGTGGGGGCCAGACCATGTAGAGACTTAAAAGTTAAAAGTAGGACCTTAAAATCGATTCAAAACTAACTGAAGGGGTAATACGGTCTCTTTTCTTTGAGGTAGTTAAAAGTCTAGTGGCTGCGTTCTGCACTAATGTGGGTAATGCCTTACAAAAGTCTAGCTGTGATGAAATGAAGGCGTGAATGAGGTCAGCAATGGACAGACTAAGAGTATATACATTTTGTGTCTGTTTCTGTGGGCTGCCTTCATGACTCAGGCTGATGTGGTGATAAAAAAGGTTTACATGATTCAGACACAAAAAACACCCCGACTGACTCAAAGGGGGAAGTCAGGCTGGCTGGAAACATCAAACAGCTCTCCTAAAATCTTGACACCAGATATTAATTGTGAAATTAAATCCTTTTGCTGATTCTCCTGGACACTTAATAAATTGGCTTTTCGGCAAGATTTTCCTTAATTTCAAAATGATCCAACAGGACCTCTGACTGAATCTTATAGGACCCAGACATCCAATCACACTACAAAACTAACTGTTGATCTGAAGGGCTTTTCCACTGGATGTGACTCATGTATTGTCCCAGGTTATGAGCAGGGAAGTATTGCTGTAACCCTTCACTGCCATTGTCAAGTGATCTCCTCGTCTCTTTTCTCCAGTTGACAGAATCTGCTACTCACAGTCCTTCAACGTGGGCACTGTAGATGCCAAGATCTTCAGCGGCCCGGCAAGCGAAGAGTTTGGCTACACGGTCCAACAAGTGACAAATCATCAAGACAAATGGTAGGAATGCTAGTCATGTCATAGTTTGATGACAGAAGTAGGTGATTTTCTTTGCTTTACCTTCAGTCTGAACATCCTTCCTTAGTCCTGGTCATGTCAGTGAGAGCAAGTGTAGTGATACCGCCATTACAAGCATGTTTTGTTCTGCAAGCCATAGACTGCATGGCTTTGATCCATGTTTCCATCACAAACGAAATGTCCTGTCCAGGCTTTCCTTGGATGGTCAATGAAGGTGAGAAAGATGATGACATCACTGATATCAAGTATAGAGCCATCTACCACAGAGTAAAGCAAGTACACCTAGCCAGCACCAGGTAGGACTGTTTTTTGCCCCCCGAACACCCTGAATTCTTTGAGACGTGGATTCAACAAGGAGCAGGAAACATCTCACGGGCATCTTGGTCCATGTTGAAAGCGCTCAAAACAGATTTTTTGATGGCACATTTATGCAGCGAACATCCCTGTTCCACCCTCGTCCCAAATGTGCTCGACTTGGGTTGAGATCTGGTGGCTGCACAGACCAGAGTAAACTGCAGTCACTGTCATGTTCCTGGAACCTGTTTTGAGATGATGGTGCATTATGCTGCAGGAAGCATCCATTTGATAAAGGGTAGACTGGATCACTTGGTACTAGCCTAATTCCCAGCACCATTACACCACCACCAGCCTGTACTGTTGACACCAGACAGGATGCATCCATCAGCATGTCTCAACAGAAACCAGGATTGCTCAGACCAGGTGACATTTTTCTACTCTTCTTGTTCTTAGCTAACAAGAGTCAAACCCGGTATGGTCTTCTGCTGCTGTAGTCCATCCACGTCCACTGACTGCCAATGACTGCGTGTTTTTGTTTATCACAATCTTCTCCGTAAAACTCCAGACACTGGAGTGCGGGAAATTCCCTGGGGGCCATTTTTGAGATGGGGGAAGATGGCACCAACAATCATACTACAGTCAAAGTAGCTTACATCATAACATCCTGCCCGATAAGGTTTAGTTCACAGTAACTGAATCTCTTGACCCTGTCTGCACGCTGCATGCATGAGTCACTGTCACATCACTCACTGTCTGGAGGTGTGAGTTTTTGGCGTCAACGGCAGTAACACCTTTGAAAGCAGCGACTCTAGAACATAGTGATATAATATGGTGATGAAGATCTGTATGTTTGCTCTCTGAGTTCCTGTTTCCTGTTTTCTAACAAATATAAACAAATGACGTATCCCACCTGTTTCTCCCTGTTCAGAATAGAGCCAGACAGGCATATTGGCTGATATTTGTATCAGTATTTCATAGCTATTCCTGCTGCAAAGAAGTTTATCGTCCAAATTGGAAGAAATTATATTTCTTTGAAAACTAAATCTAAGTGAGCCAAGGAATGACATGACTTGTTGTTTCTCAAACCTCAGCATCTGCAGAAAAGACTGTACTCATTTATTCTTTTCCATCAAGTAACATTGGATGAGCCCCATTAAACTATATACAAGTGCACTGTACACAAAACCATCCAGAAATGATTCTCTTGCAGCGACTGTTTGTGAGAGTGAGGAAGAAGTGAATATTGTCTTCTTCTCTATAGGCTCTTGGTCGGAGCTCCTTGGAGTGGTTTCAGTGGAAACAGGAAAGGAGATGTTTATAAGTGTCCAGTCTCAGGGTCCAAAAGCAGCTGTGACAAGCTCAATCTTCAGGGTAAGATCTGGAGTTTTGTCGTTTAACCTTCGACCTCAGCACTAAACATATAGATAGAATAGAGACATGTATAGAACTGTCACCCACTACTGGCTTTGTTCATGTTTTCATTCATGTTTTTCACCCTAAAATTGATTCAGATATTGATGGAAAGACTGACAGTATATTATACCGCAGGACGAGTCTGTTATATTTATAAACATTGACTAAAATAAAATCTGTATTTGAGCTTTAACAGATATCAAACTAAATTGTAATACAACAGCTACAGCAAATTCATCGTTTTTGTCAATCTCTTCTCAGATTCCATTAGTATTCCAGCTGTCAGAAACATCAACATTAACATGAGTCTGGGTTTGACTCTCACCCGGATGCCCACGATTAATGGTTTGATGGTAAGTGTGTGTGTGTGTGTGTGTGTGTGTGTGTGTGTGTGTGGTGTGTGTGTGTGTGTGTGTGTGTGTGTGTGTGTGTGTGTGTGTGTGCACCTTCATGAGAGAGTGAGAGTGTGAGAGTGAGAGTGTGAGAGTGAGAGTGTATCCCTCAAAACAACTTTCACAATACATTATCAAACACATTAGACAAGAAATGTATTTATCAAAAATATGTACATATTTTATTTTCAAAATAAAGATATACATACAATATTAATGCTGCCTTCAAGTGCTGTCGGAAATTTAATTATAATTACAAGCGTCCAACATAATAGCCCAACAAAGTGATAAATACAACTGGGAACGTTTTTTTCTGATAGAGATGTGATGTTTAGTTGGAGGAGAGCAAGTAAGCCACATCAACGTATGGTAAAATCTTTTAGTTAATAAGTTAATTAACAACAGCCACTAAAAACAGCATTTGTTGCAGGACTCAATGTGCTATTATTTCTGACCAAAAGCACTCAAAAACAAGTCATATTTACAACTACTGAAGGCAAACATAGGAACTTACAGGGAGCACTTGAAGGCACCGTAAGATTTGAATGTTCATAAGTCTCTTCACTCTTCTTCTGTGGTCTTGTGGCACAGACGTGTGGTCCCCTGTGGGCTCAGCAGTGTGGCAGTCAGAACTACTACTACCCAGGAGTATGTGCAGGAATCAGTCCCCTCTTCAAGCCTCAACCAGCCTTCTCCCCGGCCGTCCAGAGTAAGACCGCTGTCATCAGACAAAGCATTTCTCAGTATATGCCGTCTGCTTACATGTTACATGAGTCGGAGTTGGTTTTGAAGGGGTTATTAACAAGCTAATACCTAATCACTTGTGGATAGCAACAAGCACACTGCTAACACCAATTTTGGGGGGAGACTGAAGGAAAACGGTCCAAACTTTTGGCACAATGCAACTTTTTGTACTTTTTTGTGTCTAGTGAATAAAGTGGTACTCAAAATGTTGAGGTATCCTTATAACCACTGCATTCAAATCTCACCGTTATGTTTGAGTGTCTTTCGCATGGTTTAGTGGTCTCAGCATGAGTAACTCCCTCATCTCATCTCCATTCATCATGCTGCTATTGACATGTATGTCCGCCTTATGACATTTCCAGCATGTGGAGGTCCTATGGACATTGTGATTGTTTTGGACGGCTCCAACAGCATTTATCCTTGGGATGCAATGAACCAGTTCCTCCAGAACCTAATACCCGCGCTAGACATTGGGCCACAAACGACCCAGGTAACGTTGTCCTCCACAGGCTCTGAAATGACAGCAGTGTAACAATATAGAAACCACCAACCACAGGAAATGGAAGTAGAGATAAAGCTAGGCATACACTTGAGACAATTCATCCACTTCCCGTTTTGTCTTCTTGTCATTGACGTCTTTGTGTGCTTCATCACGTCGTCTGTCGCCATGCCAGGTCAGTGTCATTCAATATGGAGTTTATCCCAAATTTGAATTCAAACTGCGTGACTACAAAACCAAAGACAGCATGGTAGCTGCAGCGTCCAGAATCACACAGATGCATGGCACCTCTACCAATACATTCCATGCAATCCAGTATGCCAGGTGGGTATTGCAATAATGTTGTCTGTTATTTATCTTTGCATGTATGTACACTACCGGTCAAAAGTTTTAGAACACCCCCATTTTTCCAATTTTGATTAATCGGTCCATAAGACCTTCCACTCTTCAGTAGTCCACTGGTGGTGCTTCATGGCCCAGGCGAGCCTCTTTTTCTTATTTTGCCATCTTACCAATGGCTTTTGGCTCTGAAATTTACTGACCTAAACTTTTTTTTTTCAATCTCTAGCAGTTTACCGCTTACCTTTGTACCATTTCAGGTTATTCACTAGACTTGAATTGCTCAAATTTCAATAAAAACTGGGAAAATTAGGATGTTCTAAAAGTTTTGACTGGTAGTGTTTGTGTATGTGTGTGTTTATTATTTTTATTAATTTATTTGTTAATATGTCTCATTGTCTATTTGTATATCTGACTGTTTTTTTTAAATAGATTTTTTTAAATCTGATTTACAGTGGATGATTTTTATGGATATCTACTTCTATATTTCCTTGTAAACTAGGAAGCTGCAGTTTTCAACAATCTTAAATCATAATCCATTCAGGTTTTGTCATAGTTGCCTTTAAATCAATAGTGAAAACTGTGTAACTTGTGTCCATTCTCTCAGTCAACAGGGCTTCCAGCTGAGTAACGGTGGTCGTCTGGGAGCTGCCAAGGTGATGGTGGTCGTCACTGATGGGGAATCCCATGATGTTTCTATCAGGGAATCCGTCATTAAGGAGTGTGAGGATAAAGGAATTACCCGCTTTGGTATTGCTGTAAGTGATAACCTGTGTAGGCACCCACTGTACCTTTTCTCTTCGACTCTCATCATAACATTTGTACAGTATAGTAGCGATGACGTTTTGATGTTTGTTTAAACCCCACAACAAGCGATGTACGTAGCCATTTGATAAACCAAGAAACTGATCTAGGCCCCATTTCCTTTTGATTAAAGCATGTAGTAAATTATATGTGATATGTAATAACTGTCAGAAGGAATAAGTTGTCAAAATGTAATAAAAATGGCCCTCTAAATTAGTTGAAAATGTAATAAAACTTAATGTAATAATAATAATAATAATAATAATAATAATAATAATAATAATAATAATAATAATAATAATAAATAATGTAATAAACAGGAATTCATTACACATTATTACATTTACGTTGTAATGAACTGTAAGCGCTGATTTCCCGTTTGTTATGGTTTTGTGTTTAGGTCCTAGGATACTACATCAAAAACAACTATGACACTGAAAACCTAGTAAAAGAAATCAAGTCCATTGCCAGTTCACCCATAGAGAAGTACTTCTTCAACGTGTCTGAAGAGGCTGCCCTTTCTACAATTGCTGGAGCACTGGGAAACCGCATCTTCAACATAGAGGGTGCATATTATCTATTTCCCCTTCCTGTTGTTGTACATACATATAATTTACTTGAGTGAGACACTGCACACTTATTCCTACTGTACTTCAAGGATTCTTTTCAAAGAGTTTCACGCAGGCATGTCAAAACACGCCTGTCACGTCTGATCCTAAGACAGATCAAAGAAAGACACAGCGTCGTGCTCTCATACACATTTTGCAGTTCCTCTGAAATACTTAAAGGGGAATTCCGGTATTTTTCAACCTGGGCTCTATTTATACATATTAGTCATTTATACCCCAAAATAGGTACAAAAGGTTTGGGAATTGTTCCGGTAGATCGCCTCCGCTGGCAGTCACGAAACAGGCTGCAATGGCTGCAACGTAATCCGTAGGGGCAACTATGCACGATCAAAGTACTGCCAGCTGAGGCGATCTACCAGAGCAATTCCAAAAATTGTTGTACCTATTTACTGATAAATGACTAATATGTACAAATAGAGCCCAGGTTTAAAAATACCGGAATTAGCCTTTAATCTGCTTCTGTGTTTTTCTGTTCCCACAAGGCACTGGAAAAGGGGCTGACAACTTCAAAATGGAGATGTCCCAGGTGGGATTCAGCGCTCACTACTCCAGCAAACAGGTACAGAGCAGTGCCTAGTGCACCTCTAAAACTTCTATCTGTGAAACCTTGACAGGGAGTTTAGCCTTGCTTCACATTGCAAGGTGCAGAGGAATATCATAGCTCCTGTCTTTATACCCATTTGTTTTAATTAAACAGGGCATGCCATGAGTCGTGCAACCACTTTGATATCAAAATGATGTTGGGGTTTCCTGATCTGGGAAGCCGGGCAAAGCAAACTATTTCAGTCTGGCACCCGGAGCAGAGACAAAGATGGCTGTGACCCAGAGTCATGTAAGGAAATCCTCTGTTGACTGAAGTTGTACCTTTGCTGTTTAAGAATGTGATGATGCTGGGGGCAGTGGGAGCCTACGCATGGAGTGGGACTGTTGTCCATCAAACAGGATCCAAAGCAGACATCCTCCCTTTCTCGGCCTTTGAAGGAACCCTGCAAGACAGAAACCACAGCTCATTACTGGGTAGGCGTTGGTATTGTTTGAAAGGATTTTCTCACTCAGATGTTTTCACTGAGCTGCTGATACAAGGACAGACACTATGTACTACTGAAGAGGACTTAAGAACATTTGTTTTCTGGCCTTCCCAGGTTACTCCGTCAACACACTGAGCGATGAGTCGACTGACTACTTCGTTGCTGGAGCCCCTCGCTCTAACCACTCTGGACAAGTTGTCGTCTATACCATCAATGCCCAGAAACAATTGACTATCATAGACTCAGAGAGAGGAAAACAGGTACTGAGAACCACAGACACTGTGTAGTGTATATTCAATTTAATCAATAAACTGATTGCTGGCATAAGCATCAAATCAACAGGTTGTAAATATACGTATATATATTTTAAAATCTGATGTATCACATTTTGGAGTAAAGGCCTTCAAATAGATTAGCACCTATGAAATGAACTCATCATCAGTAAAGTGTAGGCAATCTTTGTCCTAGATCGGGTCCTACTTTGGCAGTGTCCTGTGCTCCCTGGATGTGGACAAAGACGGGGTGTCAGACCTCCTGCTGGTCGGAGCACCCATGTTCATGAGCGATCTGAAGAAAGAACAGGGCATGGTCTACCTCTTCTCTGTCACCAAGGTAAACAGGAGCAGAACATCACGCTGTTACCTGAACATTGTGGAGTGCAGCTTTGCTGAGCCAAGGATCGTGAACACGATCACCTTTACTCACACTCAGTCACAAATGATGAATGCTTTACAGTAACCAGGGGGTCTAAAAGTCTAACAGTAAGTACTATTTCCTTGTGTGATTTTAGGAAATCTAATAACACTGGTTTGTACAGAAAGGTTACATCAAAGGTTCCATATAGACTTTTAGACTTTTCTTTACATGAAGCAACCACAGAGTGATGGTTGGCTCTCACACACTGATTGTTCTCTGTCTTACTTACTGCCCAAAGGGGATCCTGAATGAGCAGGGCGTCCTCAGTGGTCCGTCCGGAACTGAGAATGCCCGTTTTGGCATGTCCATCTCTGCTGTTCCTGACCTGGACCTCGACGGCTACAACGACGTGGTGGTTGGAGCACCACTGGAAGACAACGGGAGAGGTGCCATTTACATCTACAACGGCCTGAAGAAGACGTTACAAAAGCAGTTCTCACAGGTAGGGAGTAAAAACGGCCGTGCTTAATGCAGCAGGAAAAACTGAATTATTGTCTTTGAGCCTAAAGGTCTAGTCTAGTTCTGTGTGCAGTGTTGTGCCACTCGTCTAGCTTTTGTCTTATCAAATTTAATTGATAGTGTCTGTGATCTTTTCCAGAGAATCCTTGGCTCCAAACTGGATCCTAAAGTGCAGTATTTTGGAAGGTCCCTAGACAGTTTTGGAGATCTGAATGACGACACCATCCCTGACATCTCAGTTGGGGCATATGGTAAAGTGGTCCAGCTCTGGTGAGTTCAACCAACGAGATATGTGGAATAAGCAAGGGCAATTTTTATGATGACGAATTGAGCTAATGATTTCTTCTAAGGTTATAATACTTTTTTGCTTGTATCAAGTTCAATCAATGAAACAATCACTTCATAACTGGCCTGGAGGGTAATGTCTTTATTTATTGCCTCTTCTGTTGTTGGATTTGGTTTTCAGGTCGCGTGGTCTGGCTGCCGTCACAGCTAAAGCTTCCTTCACCCCTGATAAAATCAGCATTCTCAGTAAGCCTTGTGCAATTAATGGACGACAGCTTTCCTGTTTCAACACCAACCTCTGTTTCAGTGCTGTATTCAGGCCCAGGATCCCCATCGGACCCATTGGTAAATCTCCTTATCTCCTTACCTTTAGCTCAAGATATTACAGTTTTTGCCGATTGCTTACACACTAAAAGTGAATGCTTAGACAAAAGCATCAAAACCTTAACTTTTGTAACCATGCCTTAAACAAAGGCACCAAAACTACAAACACATTTTCTGCTACACATTTCTTGCAAAACACTACACACTGTTTTTTACATTAGACAAATCTCTTGCAATCATTGAGAAAAATCATTGTTGTAAAAACCTGCAAAGGCAAAAAAAATAAGCTGTATGTATTTTTTTCTGAAGCCATTCTCTGCCTTTCTCGGCTTTTGCAATCAGCAAAAACTGTAATATGTTAGGAGTATTTTAGCTTTCTGTTGCTGTAAATCCTGTACAAAAAAAACGATAATCTGTGATTGTGTCATATACCGTTATTACTTCCTTCAGGTATATCCTACAACTTGACTCTGGACGCTGACTTGCAGGATTCACGTGTGACCTCTCGAGGACTGTTCAGTAAAAACAATGAGCGCCTCCTCTCGGGAAATGTACAAATATCATCTACGCCTGTGTGCCAAGACTACCAAGTCTATGTTCAGGTAATTGGAGATTATCTACTTCAATTATTTGTGATTCAATGTGTGCAATCATCAATGAGCATGAAAAACCTTCCCCAGATGTTAGGTGTGAAAGCTTCCTGTTGTAATGTGATAAGGCCTGCAGAGATCACATGTGCAATGTTCTCCAAAGGTCCTGAGATACCAACCATCTGAAAAAAACTGACAGATTTCAAAAAACAATGAAAACGATTAGCCCAAATTAAAACAAATTATGTTTTCTTTAAAGGACAGTGGGTAACTTTTACAGACTGAATCCTCTATATTGTAGGTATTGCATGATGAACTTGAGGTCATATTTTTTTTCCAAATAGACATCAGGCATTTTGGAAATGTTCTCTTGATGTGTCCATCCCTGCTCTCTTCAACAGGAGGCACCAGACTTTGTCAACTCCATCAGTCTGAAGGTAGATATCGATCTCCAGAGCCCAGATGCAAACCCTGTCCTCAACGTGTTCGCTCCCAGTGCGTGGGAGTTCTTTGTAAGTACAATACACGTGATATGTCTTGTCCCTTTGTGCTCACCAATCAAGCTCTTTAGTTTATTTGTCAAAGTGGTTGGCACCTATTCAGTCTTTGCAGATCTCCAAGACAGGAAACAGCTCAGGTGAAAAAGACTTCAAGCATAGATTTTATTTTGCAGAGGTTTTTGTATTTGTCCAGGCATTTGAAATAACAGTGTGTGCACGCTGCCTAGTGTCATGATTACTAGCTTTCAAAACAAAAGCCTGTCACTAAGTCACGCAGGATCTCAGATATGCACACACCACTTGGTTTCCCAACTAGAAAAAAATAAGGATCAACTTCATGCAGGGGAGAAATCATGTAATAAACTTAAAATACTATCACTAAATGTCATCTAATTTCATAGAACTGTTCGAAACAAAATTCTAAAGTTGTTTACAGATGATAATAGAATAATAAATTAAAAAAATAAAAAATAAAAATGCCAGATGTGAATTTAAACAGGAAGTTTGAAGAATAAACCTGAATAAAACACCTGTCCAGTATTGAACATGCATCTGCATCATTGTTTCAGATCCCCTTCTCAAAAGACTGCGGCTCGGATGAAGTCTGTGTAAGCGATCTGGTGCTGAGTGTGACGAGAGGAACAGAGGTGACCAGGTGAGTAGCACTGACCTGTCTCACCTGCACAAAATCACATGGTGTATTCCAAGTGCACAGTGTTTTAACAGTGTGATCATGAAATCACCCGGGATTTCATTTGATATATGGTACTGGGCTCAGGATGCAGTGTGTTGTCATGAAATTAGATTGGAAGTTGAAATTAAAGCAATATTGTTTGTGACAGAACAATTTCAGGAAAGTGTTTCTTCATCTTGTTGCTTTGGGATGAAGTTGTGAAATCAGTTGTCCCAGTTATAATTAATCACATCAGACAATGACTGTAACAAGCAAGGCAAACCTTTTTTTCAGCTCTGTCTGTCTATAGTGACCCAGGATTACATAGTACATATCCCTTCAATACAATAGGAAGAGTTCTGTGAAGATCAGTACAAATTTGACAATACATTTGATCTTTCCAATAAATGTCACGCCCTGGTAACTCCTAACAACCATTACAACAGTTTCTATTTCAGTCTATTTTATGAGTCTGTCTTAATTTCGAATGGCTTCACAGCTTCTCCAGTTTATACAGCAGCTGCGTAGCTCATAAAATGGGTGGGCCAGTCTGGGCTTGAGAGCTTGGAAAAAAAAAACATCCAAGTTTTAGTGATATGTGCTCAGTGAATAGAATCAGATTAAGGCATATGAAAAAGAAATTCACAGAGAACCGTAGATCACTTTTGAAATGTTTTCTCACTGTCAAGCAAATTTGGTCACATGTTGTTTGCAACTGGTTTTGATTCTCGTTTTTGTGCCACTTTGTGTTAAATGTTGCCGTGTCAAAGTATCAGAAGGAAGCAAAATCAAAAACAAAACAGTGCTGGTTATCTAGCATGTTAGTGAAGCCAGGTAGATGGCATCTATTTGGTGACGTCAATAAAGTATATCTCCCTTGCGATAGATAGTAGATGGTAGCAACAATCTACATGCTGATCTTGTTAAAAAAATATGAATCCCACCAATGAGTAACATGGGTGAAGGGTGATTACAGGGGTGTACTCTATATAGAGAGATTCTTTAATCTGTGATGTACAGAAACTAAATGACCTATTTTGTGAAAGCTGTACGGTAATCAGAACTGTTGTGTTGCAGCTCAGCCCCCGTCCTGGTCAGCTTCAATAACCCGGGGCTCTCATTTGAAGTTGTTGTGAAGAACAAGAAGGAGAACGCTTACAACACCCAGGTCTTGGTCACGTACTCGAGCAACCTCTTCTACGCCTCCATCACCCCTCCTGTGAGTTATGAAAGCTAAGATAAAAAGCAACTGATGCTGGTGTTGACATGACCTTTAATGTGAAAAAGTCTTGAATAGGCTCTCTGCATGATAACTATAATAATTATAATAATTTAGCAGAAAACCGTTTTGACCTTGTGTTCACCAATTTAATCACACATGCACTCATTTAATTCTGGGTAATGCACTAGGTAACTGACTGTAACTGTAACTGTAAACTCTGATTAAAACAAACCATTTTTTTTTAACATGGGTTGCCATAGCCAGTTAGCTACTAACCAATGAAAATGTGGATTAAGACAATTTCCCTCAGCTACCTAGTGCACAAGCATAGAGTTAAACAATGTTTACATGTCCTTTATCCTTGTTAGCAAAAGGTTATTTAAAGGGCAGCATCACAACATTGTAAGCTAAACTGTAATGTAATGTCACTGGTCAGAATGAAAACAAGCAGTCATGAGTATGTTGAACTGTAAATCCACAGAGTGATGGTACATCAGTCAAATGCACCTCCACAAAGCAAACACGTGTTGTCGCTTGCCAAGTGGGATACCCAGCTTTAAAAAAAGACCAACAGGTAGGCACAAGAAAAACATTTCTATTTCCCCCAATCATGTGGACTAATTGTGTCATTTTGGTGACGCATAATACTCTTTGTTATAATACTTTAATATTATTTCTCTGCAGGTGAAATTTTCAATCAGTTTTGACTACAACCTTGCTCAGCTGCAAAACAAAGCTGTGGTGAATTTTGAGGCAAAAAGGTACAGTGAAATGAGAAAAAAATACAATGCTGATTGTTCTGATCAATTATTATATCATTGTGGATATGCAATAATGTGCCTTTATCCTTTATAGTGATGGTAAAGAGGACAAACCTGCAGACAACAAAGTGGATGTATCAATTCCTGTCCGATATGATGCAGGGATCATTATGTCTTGGTGATTCATGAGATCCTTAGATCCTCCTATACCTCCTTTTTGTATCATAACATACTTTTCCATAGTTTTAGTTATACAGTACATGACAAAAGCATTACAGTATTAATTTGATCTCTTTGTACGTTCCTAGGCAGTCAAATAGGAATTTCTACGTGGCAGATGAAAACAATCCAGTGGTAACAATGGTGAAAACTCTTGATGACATTGGTCCAGACTTTAACTTCTCCCTGAAGGTACAGTAAATTCATCTAAAATAGCATGTTATATATATTAGATTGATATATTAGAAACATATTTATTGAAATATATTGGATTTAAAGATTTCAACAGGTAACTTCCCTGTCAGTCTCCTGTACCTGACCATAGCTCTACCTATGACCACCAAAGCTGGCAATCCGCTGCTGTATGTTACCAGTGTGGACACACAAGTGGTGAGTATTCAGGCAAATACACCAAATTCCATCTACTTTTTCAAAGAGTTTCAAATTTTGTTTAGCACGTGAACAATTGACACCCAAACATCAAACGGAGTTTTCCACAATTGTACTCTCACCAGCCACTTTATTAGGTACTCCTGCTTGTTAACGTGACTAGCCTGCTCCTCCAAACAGCGAATCATGTGGCTGCAACTCAATATATAAAGCATGCAGACATGGTGAAGTGGTTTAGTTTTTTGTTCGACCAAACATTAGAAGGGGCTGCTTTGACCACAGTGTGATTGTTGGCGCCAGATGTGGTGGTTCCGGCATGGTGTGATACACAAAAAACATCCAGTGAAAACATCTTGTTAACGAGAGAGGTCAGAGGAGAATGGGCAGACTTGTTCAAGCTAACAGAAAGACCACAAATGCTCATATAACAGCTCTTGACAACAGTGGTGTGCAGAAGGGCACTGTGTTGGATCCATGCTGTGAAGAATTCAGGCTGTTCTGGAGGCAAAAGGGGGTCCCACCTGGTACTAGATAGGTGTACCTAATAAAGTGGCCGGTGAGTGTATACGTGACTGAGTAAACAGGACATTGTGTGTAGAGTGACTACACATTAACTTCTTCTAAGTCAAGATGTGCAAACCTTTTTATTTTTTTTCTCACCTTGGGTTGTGATATGTTGCCCTTGCTCTCCGTCCTACGCTGCAGGGAAGTGTAAGCTGTGACTCCAGCGGCCTGGTTGACCCGCTGAAGATTGGAGTGAAAACCAACAAAGTGTCCTTCTCTAAAGAGAGCCTCAGAGGCATCGACAAACTGGTCAGACTCACACATTTTTTTCTCACCAACTCATGTCTCTGGAGACATTTATATGTGCAGACATTTCTGCACATATGCTAAAGGTGAACAGCTAAGCACATATTCCCGTCTAGACATTCTGCAAATATGTTATCTACATCGGTAACATCAATATATTTGATAAGGGTATATACTATATGTGTATTCTTCTGGTAATGTGTACTTCATGCACATTTTGCACATCCTGTATAGGTACTATATGCTGTAAAGTAACATATTTGTCTTCTATTTTGTTATACATTGCATGTATCTTGACATTTTTTAGAATTCCTCACTGATTTCATACTACATATATTTTATCTTTTTATGTTTTGATATTGCACATATTTTTCATTAATTTTGTCTTTGTCTCACTACATTCAACTGCTATTACTTTCCATTGATAATGCTCTAGTAAAATCTTTTATATTAATCACATTCATACTTTTTTACTACTTTACCATGTTTTAGTTTTGAAATTTCTGGATGCATTGTGTTTAAATGCTCCACATTTTGCTATGTCATCATTTATATAGTTTCTTTGCTGTATACTATTATTACTATTTGCTGCAGCAATGAACCAGGTTTCCAGGGATCTTTAAAGTTTTGTTTTATCTTGTGTTATTTTTCTCAGTGTATGCCTTGGGAATTCTCATTTAGGTGCAAATGTGTCTAGTTACACATTTCATATAGAATTGCAGATAATACCAACAGAAGTATAAAACAGATTTTTACAAGTAACCCAGATACATTCAGAATTCTAAGTAAGTAAAATCTGTAAATTAAAAGTTGTAATCTAATCTATCTATCTTATCTTTTTTGTCAAATTCACAGGACTGTAACAGTGCAAACTGCAAATACATAAAATGCATACTCAAAGACTTTGAAGAAAAGAGCGACTTATTTGTGAACATCACGACAAGGATCTGGAATGGCACGTTTACTGAGGTAAATATTCAATAATAAGTCCCGTTTTCAAGTCATGGTTTTGAGCGTTCAATTTGCTTTCAGTACTGTTGATTGTCCTGTATTTGTTGGTGAACGCAGGCCACCTATCAGACCATTGAGCTGACGTCCAGTGCAGAAGTTGAGAGCTCCCAGCCTGATCTACTTATCATTGGCCTCAAGCAGTTACCAGTAGGATCACATTTCAACATTTTACTTTGGTGCATTGCATTGAGATGCTGAGGGAAGAGAGACTTATCACATTAAAGCTAGTTTCATCTGTAACTCAAAACATTGCTGTGATATCTTTCATCACTTAACGTTACAATTTATTTCAAAAGGGAAAGTAATGATGGCAAGATCACTGTTAATACATTGTTGAACCTTGATGAGCATCGTTGATACTTGGTCTGATTATGTTTTATGTAAAAGATATGGCACGCTCGAAAAAAATCAGTCTTCCTCTCTCTTGAAAACAAAAGTAAAGTATAAGTGAAGTGTGACCTCGCCTCTCCTCCTCCCCAGTTGGTGGTCACAGTCAGTAAGCTTGGAGAGACAGCTGATGTTCCAGTGGGGGTGATAGTGGGCAGCATAATCGGAGGGCTCCTGCTGCTAGCCCTGGCTGTTGGACTGCTGTGGAAGGTGAGCATCTACCTACGTTAGAGGGAAAATCAACTCACATTTCAACTTAAAGAAGAACATCAATTAATTTAAGAAGCTGCATGCATTATTCCTATAATGCCGCTGAAACAGTTTTTGTCAACATCAGCAATTCTCCTCACCCAAAGCATTAAACCAGAGAACCAAGTCACAGATCGCCATTCATTCAGGTAGTTTACCTGCAAAACGAAGTCCCAGATTCACTAAACGCTTGCACAGGGAATAGAGCTATATCACCAAAATGTACTAACCATGTGCAATAATGGGAAAGGGTGCCTAATAGCGCCGGTCAGAAAATAAAGCCTCTCCAAAATGAGATCCTTTGAAAGGCACAAAGAGTTTGGCTGTTCAGAACGGCTGCTACCATTGCTGCAAAACGTGGGCATCGTGAGCAAGTCAGGCAGGCGAAGGAGAGACTCAGATCTCAGATCAGATCAGAGAACGCTACAGTTATAAAGGCACTTTAGGTTACAGTGTTGCCAGGCTTGCTGGATTACATTTACAGCTGAAGCATGCGATGTGTGCTTGCAATTGGTGATATGTGCTTGCAAATATCCTCTTTTTGAGGATTTGTTCACACCACAACTTGATTTGGATACATTTCTTAGTGAATAATTGAAAACGCAGTCATAGTGAATCTGAACCTCAGTCATATTGGAAGTGTCTCATGTGCCTTTCAAGCATGATTACTAAAGGACTTCAATGGGGTCTGTGCAGCCTTAGCTCACCTTCAGGGAACAAGGAACAAGGCTGATGCTGTGTTGATTCCCATTCATTACATCATGTACATAGACGTTAGAACAGCTCTGAAACACTTTTATATATACTATATACTTTAATATTTTTTATGTCATACAAGAACTGTGTACCTGAACCTGAATCTGTTCTCTTTCTAGTTTGGGTTTTTCAAAAGAAAGTACAAGCAACTTCAGATGGAGGCTGGTGAAGAAATGGACACGCATCGACCTGAGGAAGGTGTGCTGTGAATTGAGAGAACTTTCCTTGATGGATATTACCAAAGTGCATCCTGCCATTTCTCAGAGGTTCTTGCAAGGTGGGCATGGACAACCGCTCAGTCACTAGACATTGGGCATTTTGATAAAATAGAAACTACTTTCCATGGCAGTAGCGTTGACTTCTGCTTCTGGAGTTTCTGGCAGCAACCTGCAGTTTGTGGATAACTGGGGTTCAATCTTGGGTTGGCTTTACAGAGGAGTATTGTTAAACTGTAACTTTTGTTTTCTGGATTGTACATTGACATTTGCTGTTGTGCACTGAATTTGAATAAATGTAAGTCGGTAATGCCTATTTGCTAGTATTACACTGACACGGTATCTATTACATGATCAGCCATTTGTATTCTTGACGACTTTTGGCCAATAGTATGTTAGAATATAGATGGAATTTTTGTCACTTTTTACCACACACACCTCCATACCAGTATGGGAGCAGTCAGTCTCTACCTTTCGCTACCTTGGGATCCACTGTCGCCACTGGCATTGAGGCCTTTTCCCTAGCTCTCAGCATCAATAGGTTATTTGTAAAAAGGAAAAAATACAGACCCCTGAAACAGAATGAAGTATTACTTGCTCCTACTTTTTTTGTGTTTATGTGTTAGAAGTATGATGTTTTAGACTAGCTAAACCAAGTGGCAGTGTCTGTATGTCCCTGGAGTGGCTGACTGCTAAGAAACTGCTGATGAGGTACAGAATACGCACTAAAAAGTGAACATACTCAACATATATATGAGATACATATATAAGAAATATAAAATGCAAAGAATATTACATGCTCTGCTCTCACCTCGCTCTCTTTTCCAGAGTGGCAACCTAAACTAACAAACTAAAGGAAACTAAAAAGGTGATGATTGATCAGCTAATGATGATTAGCTGGATGGGTTGGGTACTGTTTATACCAGTTTATAGCTGTTTCCCACATTGGGACTCAACAGGAGGTTAGAGCAACTGAAATGTTTGGTTGTATTTGCACAGCTCCACCACAAGATGGCAGCATGGTATCTCGCTCTATGTGGATGGTCTGACTTTTCTTTATGGCATCAAGTATAATTCTTTGTTCAGGAGTGGGATCGTGTTTATTCTCTCCTCTCCTCTCCTCTCCTCTCCTCCTGGGATACTAACCCTTGGATCGCATCCTTCCAAATATCAAATCAATTTAAGCTCTCTCTCTAAGTCGATTCATTTGTTTCTCACATTTTTGACTGTCACGTTTTCCCATAGCTGGGTTAGTCCTTCCCCTGACTGTTTAGGAATGTTTATCTGAATGTTTTTCTCCTGAAGCGGCCAACTCCAGCACCCAGCAGAGTCTTTAACATACATTCCTCCAGATCTGGCAAGGTGGATCCTGCTATCCTGCTATGTAGCATTTTTTGGGGGAGCACACACTCCAACCCTCCTTGTTTGGGGAGAAATATAGCATTTGATAAATGAGCTTACTACTCACAATTTCACAATTCTTGATGCACTACAGTGTTGAGAAATAGCATTGGGATTCTGAGTGTGGACAGGGAACAATGTGGAAATAGTTGATGAAATGAGATACAGTGGAAGTGTTTGACCACCTTTGTGAGCGTATCCTTCTGGGGTTCCTCCTGCAGAAGATTGGCTTCATGAGGACAGTTATGCAGCAATACACTCGACTCATACCACAGCGGGATGATTGCTCACAAATTGCTGCAACATTCTTTGTAAGTCAAAACTGAAGTTGATCTCATGATTGAACTATTTGATGACAGTTCAAACGAGATTGACCTTTACTTGCTCTTTGTCAAGCTTTCAGAGTAGGCTATAAATCATACAGCATGAAGTTCACACTGTAGCTAAAGCAATTTATTTGTATTGTTGCATTGTGTTGATTTGACAGAATAATGACAAGCTGCCATTAGTTTATGTTATTGGTGGTTAACTGTTTTTTCTTTTATTTCAGTTGACAATAAAAGTGAAAACATTTTGTAAACATGCATATTTGGGGTTTCCTATGCAGGCGGGCAGCAGCAAGGCTACATTCCACAGGATTACAGTATCAACTTGCAATCATTTTGAATCAAAATTGATAAATAACTATAAACTCCATGTGCACAAATAGGATCCAGACACCTATCCTAGAGAAAATACCCTTTTGGTGGCAATTCATTTTCTGTGCTAAATTATAGTTACACTGAATTTAGAAAGTTGCCAAAAGCTTCAAGCATGGCTGTACTGTCATTATTAACCATTCATGTATTGTGTGTGGGCCCCTTCGGACCACACTCAGTTCAGAGCCCGGGACAGCCCGTCTGGTTGTCCCTCTGCTGATGACAGTCGAGGCTCCAGGACACCAGCCAGCACTTGAAAGCAGATACAGGGCAACAATGTACTAGCATGTCAGGAGGTGTTTTGGAGCCTTGAAGTCTTCAAAGGCAGTTTCGCCGATTTTCCTTTTCAAAAACTCACAAATCACCAGACACAGAATGATTTGATGGACACAACTCAACGTTACCTGAAGGTTGTGAGATTTGTTTTGAAGAATGAATCACCAGAATTATTGAATTGGCTCCTAGTTTATTGCCCCTGTATGAATATATTGATAATTCTTCAACTATAAAGACTACATGTAAAAACTGGCTACTGCTTTAAGGTTTACAGACTGGCAACCACGTAAATGTCCAAGTTAAATTCTATCTTTGAGACATATTGCCAAATTGCCAATAAAAACAGTAGCCCCCTCAGATGTGACATTTAGGTAGAAATCTAGTGTAGATGTGCCATTCAGACAGATCTTGATTACAGTCACTTAAGATTATGGGATATCCCTTTTGAAATGTTTGCTCATTCAAAAAGGGCAACATGCTTGTTCTGTCCCAATTCAAATATGTGAGAAATCTTGGTGCTGCATTATCTGAATCACACAGGAAGCGGTGGCTGTAAAGATGATCATCACAGGTCCAAAGCTTTCTTGGCTAGAAAATCACTTTTCCTAAGCACAGCACAGCAGACTGGCAGCTAATATTCAGTGTTGAGGTGTAATGGGTTATATTAACAAGATTACGGTGATAAATCTGTCACAGTCACTGTAAAAAACAGTAATCAGATGACTTTTGGAAATGTAGCTGATTACTTGTTGGATTACTGAGAAACCGGTTTGAAGGGAAAAACATTCAGGTTGGACAAATATCTGCAACCACAATTTTACACATCTTGAAATGATAGGTGATCATTGGAGGTAAGGGTTAATAGCAAAGAAGATTTCCGTTTAGATTCATATTGGGAGGATTTTGGGGGGATTTGGGGGGATTCAATTTGGTGACTAAGATTGAGTATTCCAATGAATTACCGTTACTGATTACAACTTCAAGTAGGTAATCAGTAATCTGTAACAGATTATATTTAGTACAGTACCCTATACCCAACCCTAGATGCGGTCACATAAACCTTGGAGCACCAGAATCCACACAGGGACCAATGAATCAATAAAGCAAAAGGACTTTTTCTTCTTCTTGATAAAAGGAGCACAGCAGTTGCAAGTCCAGCATGAACTCCATTGCACTCTTCCTTTACGTTACAGTCACTTTCCCCTGCATAACAGAACGGTAACCTGAGTAAATAATACTGCAATAACCTCAGTTTTACATAGGAATACAATTAGTCTACAGTCCCCATTTAGCCAACACATTAGTCGTGATGAAGTGGAGAAACCGAGAGGGCTTCATACGTGGAGAAAGTCTCTCATCGCAAGTTACATGAGGCTGTATCTATTTTTGGTGTGCATTTAATGTTGTTTTTCATTGTAATTTGTCTTTGTCATAGTAGGTTGATATCTGATGGTTTTGACCTGTTTTTTTTGGGGGGGGGGGGCGGGGGGGGGGGGGGGGTTGGGTGTGGGGGGGGCGTTGAAAATGAGTGTTTCTTAAAGGGAAACGCTCATTTTCTTTAGTGGGAAAAAGTCTTAATACTTCATGTCAAGGTATCCCTGTACTTTTTCTGTCTTATCTCTGGTTTATTGTACATGATCGTTTGTATTAAATACTAAATTAAAACTAAACCAAAATAGTCAACAGCACTTGGGCAATCTTATTTCCCACCACACACACACACACACACACACACACGCGCGCGCGCGCGCAATCTACTGGATGGGCGTGAGTGCGTGTCTGACACGTTTGGAGATCAAAGCTGCATTTTATATTGGTGATTCCCTCACGTAAAAGCACCATGGTGATCTTGTATTAAGGATGCTGTACAAATATCACCGCAAAACTTTAAGTAAATATCATGGGAACATTATAGCGATAACACAAGGAAAAAATAATGTCTCTAAAAACTTACTATAGAATACCACAGACACTATAAGTCCCAATATAAATATTATAGGGTTATTATAGTAAGGAGACTACATATTCTCATAATTTATAGATTATGGATTACTTAAGCAATATTCCACCGATGTGAGCACAGACTGTATTACATTCTCCGTCCCAGACTGACACATCATATCGTTCCCTAATGGCTGATCTCAGACCAACTCCTTCGCCCTGGTCTTTTGCCATAATAGAGTTGTACCCGATGTTCCGCTGAAGAGGTCGCGCAAGGACTTCAGAAAGAGTTCAGCCTGTGAGTCAGAGTGGAGCTCGACGGTGTGTGTGTGCGTGTGTGTGTGTGTGTGTGTGTGTGTGTGTGTGTGTGTGTGTGTGTGTGTGTGTGTGTGTGTGTGTGTGTGTGGTTCATTCAGTGAAATGTAACACCCTGCTCTTCTGTCTGAAGCCCCTTCGGACGGAAACAGGTTTGATTATATTTAAAAGCTTGACCCAGGAGAGAAACCCAAACAACTGTCTGTTCTAATATTAGTAGTACGGCTGCAGGCTACTATGAATTCTATTATTGTCTGTGCGCAGATATATTCCAAATATACAACTCTCATCAAAAGATTAACACTTTTATCTGCAGTTGGTGGAAAAAATATCAGTTATCACCAAGTACTCTTAAATTCACGGGTTGATTGTATGAAGGCCTTGATTATTTCATTATAATCAAGGCCTTGAAATATAGTTGTGAGAAGTGAAAAATGCTCTTCATGACGCACAATATAATTATTGTTATGATTATTGTTATTATTATTCTTATGCCGGCTTGTCCAGAGACGTCGTGCGTAAAAAACGAGTTGCGTATCTCAAATCCCCCTGAGAATACTGAATATCACACGAATTGAATTGAATGGCCTGAAACGTTTATAATTAAACAAACCAGGTTGAGTCCACCATCAAAACGCGTTTTCTTTGATGTGCTTTGCTTCCCACTGTGCACCAATACTTAACCGCTTGGACACAAAGCCCTCACAAGTTCATAGTAGGGTAGTTTATCATGAACTCTTTTTTTTCACATTCGTTAATTATTGTGGCGAGAGAAAGTTGCTTGTAACGATGTCACCTGACTGGGATTGAAAGAACTTTGGGAAGAAAAAAAAAAAAATCTCCCCACCCCCACAGAAGAGGATACCGCCCACCAGAGACAGTCAGCCCGAGACCCTTATAGATTTAAAAAGAGAGGCTGCATTCTCAGACTGACACTTATTCAACACTGCTACCTTAAGCAGATTACTTTTGCGCTGCCCGTGTCAATACGTGGTTCACTTTGCTTCTCCATCATGTTTAGGATGCTGAAACACCACCTTCACCCGGGCATTATTCTCTTGTTGATATGGCTTTGTCATTTCATGGAAGACCAAAAAGTTCAAGGTAAGCTCTTCATCATTTTGGTTGTGATCTGTAACGTTTTTGAAGAAAACTTAGACTGCTGTCAGCTACCAAGCGGGCGTGAGTGTCGGATACTTAATGGTACCGAGAAACTTTTTAAAGTGAGTTTTTTCTCTCCCCACTGATAAAAGTCCATCTACATCAGACAGTGCGTGCGTAAAGTGTCCATAAAACAGGTGCCATATGGGACACTTCAAAGTGATAGGCGAGCATGGCAAGTTTTGCAAGGCAGTCTCGCAAGGCGCACAGACTTAAGCCGCCAAACCGCGTTGATGGCAGCGACAGCTTTCCATAATACCTGAGCATATTCAGACATTTCATGTGTGTAGTACGTTTAGTGTCTCAAAATGTTCCGGTGAAACCTGTAACAAACTTCAGCATGTATACTATGAGTTTATTGGCGTGTTATTACCCGCACACTCTGCGTTTGTGGCATTTTATTTGTTTAGCAAATATACTTACAAAATAACTGGAGAGTTTTTTTTTACCTATCACTTTTTTGTTTCGGAACTTACTGCCCAAATGGAAAAAAAAATCTATCTTCATTTAAGAAGCCCACCATTGCCATACATCAGTTCATGAGCACTTGGTCATCTGTGTCGGCTTGGATATCCTGCTGCTGTCTGGACCAACACATATTTGTGTGCCATAGTAGTAATAGGATAATAGGATTTTTATTATGATCATTTTATTTTGAGCAAACCTTCCATTGGTTTGTTGATAAGCTATATTCAGGACGGTGGTTTGGGCAGCCCTGTCACCTAAAGACCGTGGCTTTCTAAAAGAGATAGGCTGTCTAGACGCTCCACTTTCTGTCCAGTGATAACAAGGAGTCTAGGAGAATAAAAGGACCCCCCCCACCCCCCCTCCAAAGATTATTCCTACTTTTGCTTCGTCGTTGTATTGTCAGGGCTGTCAGTCACAGATGGGATAGGCAAGTGTTAACACAGTGAGTCTCGCACAAAAATCAGACAAATACTGCGGGGAGGGCGAGAGGGGAGGGAGGGAGCGTCTCGGATAATGCAGCCTGCATGTGTGGCGCGTCTGGGTCAGCGGTTTCAGACGTTCAATATGCGACAGTGGGGCTTTTTATTTCTGTGTTTACAGCTGGAAACTGCTGGTTGCAGCAGGGGAAGAACGGGAGGTGCCAGGTGCTCTACATGCCTGGTATGAGCAGGGAGGAGTGCTGTCGGAGCGGCAGACTGGGGACGTCCTGGACCGAGGAGGACGTCCCCAACAGCACGCTCTTTAGGTGGATGATCTTCAATGGCGGAGCCCCCAACTGCATACCTTGCAAAGGTGGAGGTGCACTCAATTCCCTTCGTTTCCACTTAACAGATACCCTAAAGCATGACATGTAATTATCCCCGCTATTATTTAGTGATGGCAACCCACTCATTTGGTTGTACCGACATGCGTAAATTAATCCTGTACATGATTGTTCTTGTTGTCAGCTGCGTCAAAGTGATTTCACGAATAACGCCCCAAACCCTTACTGGCGTCACACGAAGGTATAACACAAACACCTTTTGTTTTAGAAACCTGTGATAATGTCGACTGTGGGCCTGGAAAGAGGTGCAAGATGAACAGAAGGAGCAAGCCACGCTGCGTGTGCGCGCCGGACTGCTCCAACATCACCTGGAAGGGACCGGTCTGCGGCTCCGATGGGAAGACCTACAAAGACGAGTGCGCGCTGCTGAAGTCTAAATGTAAAGGCCATCCCGACCTGGACGTGCAGTACCAGGGGAAGTGCAAGAGTAAGTAAACCAAAATGACTACTTTTTGATTTTGATTCTGACCCCTGATGAGATTCCACGAGGTACTTCAGACACTATTTCATAGCTGCACGTGCCATAAATCCAGTGGTTTGTACTGAGGCTTAACTGTCCCCTTTAACAAGATTTTCCATTTTCTTTGACTTGACAGAAACGTGCCGCGACGTCTTGTGCCCCGGCAGCTTCACATGCGTCGTGGACCAGACGAATAACGCGTATTGTGTGACGTGTAATCGGATTTGCCCCGAGGTGACGTCACCTGAGCAGTACCTGTGTGGAAACGATGGGATCATCTATGCCAGTGCCTGCCACCTGAGAAGGGCTACCTGTCTCCTTGGCAGATCCATCGGAGTGGCATATGAGGGAAAATGCATCAGTAAGTCTGCAACTGGAGACTGAGCATGAGGCTTCATTCCCTGAGAGTGGCCTCCACCGGCAGTTGACTCTGAATATTGTTTGAGTGCATTTTCCTCCTGGCCAACTTTGCACAGTTATTCATAGTTCAGTTTGCCAACATTCCACTACGAAGGGGGTCTTGAGCAGAGAGTGTTTTGTAGTTGTTCATGTTTGCTCAAGAAATGATGGACATCTTATTGTTTCCTGATGTTGGCAGCACTATATGTGGGAGGGAGGGAGAAAGAGAGAATTGCTGGGGGGAGAAGACATGCAGCCAGTTAATATTTGAGTCACATGGACTCTTATTCACATAGCAGTTAATCTATTATGGCATTAGGTATTACCAAATATATGTTACAATATCCTTCCACACCGGAAGATCTAAGCTTATAAAAAGATTCTGTTTTTACTGCAACCTTAGCTCTCATAAAAACGCTCTCATAACCCCAGTCACCTGTTCTTGATTGAAAAATAGTCATTTAATCAAATATTTTCCCTGCACCGGTTCCTCTCCTTCTAGAGGCCAAGTCGTGTGAGGACATCCAGTGCAGCGCAGGGAAAAAGTGCCTGTGGGATGCGAGGATGAGCCGGGGCCGCTGCTCACTCTGTGACGAGGCCTGTCCGGAGAGCCGGACGGACGAGGCGGTGTGTGCCAGCGACAACACCACATACCCCAGTGAATGTGCCATGAAGCAAGCTGCTTGTTCTTTGGGGGTGCTGCTGGAAGTCAAGCATTCGGGATCTTGCAACTGTAAGTAAAAACAACACCCCCCTTCCAAGCAAAAGACAATATTCCATGTTGTTTCCCCAACAAAACCTCCCCTTCAAGTACCCACCCCTCCCAATCTCCTCCCCAATTCCCACCCACCCACACCACCAAGCACAGCTTAAGCAAGCAGAAACGACTTGGGAATGGAAGAACTTGCATGACGTCGTCTGTGTCGCTGGCTTTTGTTGTTGTTGTTGTTGTTGTTGTTGTTGTTGTTGTTGTTGTTGTTGTTGTTTTGCAATTCTTCTGCAAAACAAAATAACAGAAAGGTGAATAAACAAGCATCCATATATAGGTGAACACATAGTCAGCAGACTCTATATGGGAGTTTGGGAAAGACTAACTTCATAAAACTAACACAAATAATAAAGGAGACTAACTTTTGTTTGCAGTGGAACAATCCTGATATTTAAAAGTCTAGTTGAGTTTATGGTCATGCTAGTGACCTGCCTGAGCAGGTTGCCTTAAATTTCATGCAGTTTTTGTCAATAGTGGTTTATTTTTATGATAGTGGTCATATCTTTGCAGTTTGTAAATTCCATGGTCACATTGCTAATTTCATGGTAATGGTGTATTTATGTTTGTTTTCTTTCATTTTTCTTTTTTGCTTTTGGCTGTAATCAATCAATTCAAAATGCACTGCCTCGTGTGACATACACCGCACTGCCAACATGTCAATAAGAACAGAGTACTTTTGAATATACTCATATGATGTGCATAAGGTGATTGTAACATTGGTGCCATTATAATGACGATGGGTTTTGAAGTTGATATTCATGTAGACTACCTATTTGTAGACCGGTGTGAGCCATTCAGTTGTTCACGAATCTGGGGCGATCCATCAAATTGAACAATAGCCTCGAGGAATTATCAAATTTACATTCCAAGGTGCTATATAAAAGAATGTCTGATGAAATGATATGGCTTTTCATCACAAACTCTTTGTCCGGTTTTTTTTTTCTCCTGTACCTTAACGTGACGTGCCTTGAGGTATACAATTGAATCCACGGGACCAACTTTATGATCACCTCATGAGTTAAATATAAACGTGATATTTTACAGTACGCAGGATAAGCAGAAGAAGCTTGTAGAACCACACTCTCTTACTTCTCATCTCATCATTAGAAAAGAGTAACATCTGTCAGCTGACTTTTATAGTTTGTGCTGTTTCTAGTGAATGTGTTGTCTTTCAGAACATGTATCAAAAATAATGAATCCATTTGGATTGATGAGGGACTGCCTGTTGTTTTTTTCTTTTTTTCTTTTTTGTATTGTCACTCTTGCTCTTGCTTGTGTGCTTTTTCGTGTCCAATGTAAATCTCTTCTGTAAAAAGAAAAGAAAATACCTCAGAGCTGTGTTGATGACCTTTGACCTGTTTGCTAAGGTCAGGCTGTGGCACAGATTCCTCCCTCCCAGTAGCAGCAACTGTATGTCTGAGTCGGAGACAAAATAACAACAATAATCATCATCGTCGTCGTATGGAAAACTAGCAAATCCTAGAACACAAGAGCACTTTTGTGTGTTATGTGTGTGTCTGCTTTCAGGAATCTGCCCGAAACAGACCTGAGCCACAGGAACCTTCAGACCCAGTGACGCCCCCAACCCCCCTCTCCCCACCATCCCGCCCCCTTCCCTGCCCACTCCACCCCCTCTTCGCCCTGCTCCATCATCCCAACTTTCTCTCCTGTTGCAGCCCTGACTTGATAGATTATGTAAATGGAAGTTGCATAACTGGGGATGCCACAGTGAATTGTTGATGCCAAGTCACACACCCCTGCCTCCCCACCCCACCCCACCCCACCCCACCCCAACCCGATCCCTCCACCTCCAGCCACCACACACACACACACACATACGAACACACATACACACACAAACAAAAAAAAGAGAAAGAAAAAGGGAGGCTGTGTACTAGTGGCTTTGCTGTGAGTTTTTTTTTTTTTTTTTGAGAACATTCAGTGATTTTCTGCGCTGTTGTGGTCCATATTCATACAACAGCTACCATATATTCTCCCATATAGCCATTACGGAAGACCAGGAGGAGGATGAGGAAGATGAGGACTCAGACTACATGGGCTATGTCCATTTATCTTCTATACTGGATGGATAGGCCGCCATCACTAGGGGAACAGTCCTAGGGCAAGGAATCATGTCCATACTGTACATTATGTGTATGCTTATTTATTTTTTAAAGAAAAAAGGAAGTATACATATAGTTCAGTCTGCTAGATGTTTATTTATACTGTTTTTTGTGTTTTATAATTTATACAGTTACAATGTCAGGCTTACTATCTACCATGATATATTGTGTTACCACTCATTTTCCCCTTTTGTTGTTGTCCCTTTTACTTTCTTTTTTATCATGAAGAAATATATTTGTCCAAAGAGAAGCAGTGTTATTTATTTGTCATGTTACCGTGTAAGTATAAGTCTTCTGCAAGCTGTAAATTGCATTCCCTGAGCTGTAAAAATCTGCTTGTTACTGTCAAATCTTTATCACAGATGTTTATGTCACACATACGTAAATGCATGTTTAGGCTGTGTGTTTATTTATTGGGAATATATCAATCATTTTATGTACAGAAGTTGTTCTGGTTTGTTTACAACTCATGATAACTGACCAAAGGGATTCTCTCAATGGTTCTGCAAAGGTGTGTTGTAAATGGTGCAACATGGTGGTAATGACAAGCCTTTTTTCTTTTGTTACTCTTCAAGTTTAGTCCTTTAGATTTGTTTCCCCGTGGAGATGTCAACTCTAGACATTATTCAATAGCATTCATTTTTACTTTCCACATTAGAGCAGAGATGAGTTTTGGACGATACTTGATTATTTCGGAAAAAATGTGCCATTAACATTTGTGTGCTGTCTTCTTGCCAATGTGCTCCATATTGCTCTTGCAGAGCTAAAATAGAATAACATACAGCAGTACTCAACGCTATATCAAACTTCATCACTTTGCTTCTTTCTCATTTTTTTTTTCTCAGAATGCATTTTTATTTTCACACATCACAAGAGAAATACAAAATTCTGTTATGAATATATAGTTTTGTATTTTTTATGTAAATGTCATATGTACATACAAAGTTTGATGGTATTTGTACAGATATGAAGAGTGAAACAATAAAAGTTTTTTTCCTTATAGTTTTTCTGACTCATGCCATGTTATTGATTTATAAATCATATGACAGATGTAATTAGACTTATTCATTTATCATTACAGTATGAATATATCAGGTTCATTCAATTCAAATCATTGGTTGCACAATGATCTTTTAAATAGGCTTACATAAATAAGTGTCAAGTAAACATTTAGGATAGAATACACACATACACCTTTACATGTTCTTAATATAGTAACTGAGATATAGTTTGTTAGAATAGTAAACCTTAATAAGACTACAATCCTATTAAATGAGAAGCACAGAACTGTTTATATCAATACAATGGCTACATAATCCATGTGATTGTTGTTCATGGTCTGTTCTACAAAACTAACTCCTGCTATGTGATCAAATAAAGAGATCTACAACTTTAGAAACTGGTCACTATATGATCTGGGGGAAGAACCGTTTAAACAGTTTAACCCAATTTAACTCACTGATTCCATTTAAATCAAAACTTGATATGGGAAAAGTACACCAAACTGTTGCAGATGTACCAAGTTCATATACCATTATCAAAGATGCTATCACTTTAATAACCTTTAATAAGGTGAAAGGTACTGGAAGGGCATGGTCTGAAAAAGAAAGAAAGAAAGAAAAAAAGAGACAAACAAACAAAAAACAACGCAGAACTGGAATACAATGTATAAAATATGCAATATAGCCTATAAATGAAAGGATATCAAGGACAAAGCCATAAAACAAGAACATTCAATAGATAAGCTTGCATGAAGTCTGAAATTGAGCATACATGGAATTACTGCATTTAAATTGGCAACGTCCAGTAGTTTGTAGCTTTTACCAGGCAAACAAAACTAAAGGCTTTATTTCTCTTGACATGTGGTAGGTCTACTTCCAAACCAAGATTACCTTCGTAATCGACTTTGCAAGTTGCTGTTCTGTTCTGTTGTTTGAGATATGACCTAGATGAGTAATTTGGTAACGGATGGCGGAGCTGACTCGAACTGTTTGGCGTTCAATATAACTGTGAGTACGTTCTAAACTAAGAAAAGGTGATGACGCGATTTCCACGATCACCTTGCCAAAGTAGTCCTCTTCAACGCGTACTGTTTGTGCCTTCGCAGATTCCGTACGTCATTGTTGACAATAATCATGGCGTCCTCAATGTCACTTCTAGGCTTGGGACGTATTTCTATGATTAATGCAGCCACTAAAGTGTTCCTGAATCCCGCCAGGTAATTACCGATTGATTTATATTAGATGTATATCCGCGTGTGTTAGTGTGAGCCATTCTCTTTGTAATGTTCTGTCGAAGTAAACTAACTGTTATAGAACGTTAGGCCCTGACGGACACATCACGAGCTAACTAACGCTAACTTACTGTAAGCTAGCCAACATTGAAGCTAATAAGGTACATGTTTCTCACTCAGTGGTGGACATGAGAAGGGCCTTTAGACACCCGACAGAGATATTCCACACATCTCGTTTGTTTGAAATTAACGAGAAGTTAAATGTTAGTCTGTGTCCTTCTAACACTCGGCTAGCAAGCTAACTAGCTAGGTCCAGTGAACACACTTTAGCTGATATGTGCTACATTTCAGTTAACAGTAATCGACGAGTTGTTGAATGTTAAAATAACTGACTTCACCCGGTACTGACCCACCACAACTTACTTCACTGTAACACGTTGGTTAACTGTTAGGGGATTGGCTCTGGCACTATCTAGCAACTAACACCACTAAAGTACACACCATATAACGTTAATAGCAAAAAAAAAATAATTAAATGCCAGTGAGCCTTTTGGTGAATGAGATGGCAAAGTGTGTGTTCTTGTCATGCTACCATGAAAAATGCATGTAGTTTAACCAGCAGTCAGGCCAGCCGGCCATAACCTAGCAGCTGCAGTGAAGTTAGCTGTAGTGGGTAGGTGTTTAGAAGTGTATCATCTCCCTTTTGAAATGATACACATGTATACATAAAAAGTTCATTTCTGTGGATAAATGTGTGGGATAGCTGGAAGCATTTGATGATAGATGTTTCCAGAATTTCCCCCCATGGATCAATAAGGTATCTATCTATGTGTCACTACCAGGATATTTGAAGTAAGAATGAAGGCTGACATATCACTGCTGTCATGTGAAATCCTGTTAACGGCACTGATTTCATGTTTAACTTCAAGTGAAGGATTACATGCTCCTCTATGGGTTGAGACAAACAATAACGCTCGGGAAGATGAAACCCTTTCAAAACCCAGTGCATAAACTTCAAAATGTAATGATATTTTCTGTGTTCCTGAAAAGCTGACGTTTTGGAGATACAATGTTTTCACTCGACAGCAGCAATATGATTTTTCATAATTTGTAAACCAATACAAATATTAGGACTTTTTTTGGTCTGTTTTTGTTTGTTCTAGCCTTTGTGAGGTGGAAGGTTTGGTTACGTGAGACAAATTTAGGATGTCTAGACCCAGAATATAGCCTTCTTCTCGGCTTTGTTAATTAGTCATTGGCCTCATCATGCACAGTGAGGGGTACAAGTAATAAACACGTTGTATCATTGTATTATTTAACTGTGAAATGCACAGGCATGTCCCTATTCATTGCAATTGTCAAATCCCTCATGAATATCATGATTTTAACATGACTTAATAAAATATACTGATTCGTCATCTCATTATGAAAGTTGTAAGTATGTAAGATACTAGTGATTGTGGTTATTGGTTTTCACAATTTTATTTGTCTTTACCTGTATGCATTCTGGATTCTGTAAAGAAATTATATTCTAGTGCTTTCACACAACTAAATAGAAAAAGTCACATTTGAAATACCGAATGGGGAAAAAAAAGTATTGGAAAAGTTAGATTAAAAAAGTTAAATCCATAGTGTTGTTGGTGACGGTTGTGTTCATGGAGGCAGCCTTTGTATATAAAAAATGGTCTCCCATTTTTTTTATATAACACCATGTGGTGGTCATTCTTATCCAAAGTGCCTTAGAGTACCATGAGGATGAACATTTTTGCCATTTTCTGCCAGGTTGGGCCTGGCAGCAAGTAAGAGACAGTATATGGGAGATTCTTGGCAAACAATTTAGACCTTTGAAATAAATGTGAAATTGTGTTTACTGGAAATATTGACTTTGAGCTTGATATAGAATTGCCCTTCCCTGGCTGAGGCATTATGGCGCATCACTGTTTTGTGACAGAACACTACTGTACATTCACAAAGAGCCACATAGTCCTCGTCTGACAGTTGGCCACTCAGCCAACATTAAGCACATCCTGTCATTAGGAGGAGAGTGAGAGCATGCCAGAAATTCACCAGACAGAACTAATGGGTGGGGGGGATTCCCTCCCTGTCTCTTCCTTTTTACTCTGTCCTCTCCCCACCACTTCCTCCAAGATAGTCAGTTGTTGCTGACTGTAACTTGTTTACATCATTTTCTGTTGTGTTGCTTGTCTGCCTTTGGTATTCTGTTCTTTGCGTGTAATGTCTATCCAACTGATTTTCAGGTCTACAAGCACGTCGGCATGGAGGCTGGCAGAGAAACCAGGACAAGACACGCAACTTATTACAGTGGATGAGAAATTGGTGAGGATCCCTCCCTCTTCAGTGTGACGCACAGGTTGTTGTCTGTCTGAAGTACTGTTATCCAATTAGACTAGACTTGCATCAGAGTTTGTGTGGGGATCTTTTTGCTGGGCAAAGTGTCCAGTGGAATTTCAGTTTGCTGGATAAAGTGTTAAAATTCTGACCAAAACTATTAGTAAAATGAGTACTTGCACCAAACAATAGGCTTTTGTAACAGCATGGTGTTGGTAAGGATTTGTTTTGCCTTTAGTTGTGCTGTGCATGCTTTATCCTACAGCCCCAATGTATCCTCTCTTCACATTCCCCTTCTCCCTACTTTAGATATCAAGCCAGTAAAAAAGTTAATTTATCTAGTGAATAGTTTGTGAGCTGTAATTCAGGTGGCCAACCAAATGTCAGAAAGAATTGGACAATACCTGGAAGCATAAGAAAATATAAAGGTATCATAAAGGGTTTGTCACCATTTTAACTAACTGAAGACATGTATCTCAAACGTAGAAGCGTTAGAGTTGGAAAATAATATACAGGTGTAACAAGATAAATGTATCACTGTCCAAAGCATTTACCTTCACAAGCACTTTAAGATTATGGTGGTTACCTTTTTTTGTGTACCCTCAACACAGTGTACTTTGTTTGCTGGCTTGTATATGAAGGAAAAGGTCTCTCTTGTCCAGTGATGCATGCTGTCCAGTCATATGCCTTTTAGAGCCGTCTGTGGGTTTTGTGTCACACGCCCACACACACACACACACTTCTGAGGTGGTGGCTACAAAGTCCTCGTAAACGCTCTCTAATAATACAATTTGTGGATTCTCTCCTCGAATAAAATTTATGAGAACATTTTAAACATGTAGTTCCTGAACTAATTATATGGGCTTGATTTGTAATTCAAGTTTTTATATTACATTCAGTTAAATCTAATTATTGCCAAATGGCAACAACATGCTCCAGTGTAACCACAATGTCCCATTATAATTGTGGTGGTCTGACACAAGAAATAAGACAATGAGGGATAAATTGGTTTTATAGTTCAAATATAGAAAATATCAAGAAAAAAAAGATGCTATTTCTCGCAGTATGTTCCAGTATTGTGGAAACAGTTAAATAGTTTAAAATTGAAGAAATCTTTATTTACTTTAATTAGACTATTTTAGTAATCATAATTTAGTTTCATAATTCATGCAGTAAAGGGTGTGATGGATATTGGAAGGACAGTTGAAGGTCTTCAGCAGTTTTTGCTGCTCACAAAACCCACCACAGTTCAAATGATGAGAGAGAGAGAGAGAGGTTGTGGGTTCCCCATTTACGCCTGAGCCCACCCAAGTACTGTGAGTTTGTGAGAATGTGGCTCATGGTATACTGTCACTCTTCTCTCCCAGCTCTTTCCGTAATTCCTTTTCTGATAAAGTTTTTTCATGATAAAACAAATGAAATATGACTCGACAGGCCACCCTCTTGTTTAAAGCTACACAATGCAAGTTTTGCATGTTGGTGGATGGTGGTGCATATTGGAAGGCAGCGAGAAGTAACTGAATTTTGAGGATTGAATACCCAGAAATCAGCCAGTAAACTGCACAGCGCACAACATTTCTCCCAATGGAGTCAAGACTCACTTGCGGTTTTGTATTTCGGCATAAAGTTTTGATTTGTCCGACTTGTTCTATTTTCCACCAGTGACCATACCCAACACCAGAATTCCAGTTAGGGGGGATGGGATGCTCTTCTCTGTTACCCATAGTTAAAGATAACCATAGTTTAGCTTGTTGTTAATTTAGCAGTTGCAGGCCATATCCATGACCCGTACCAATCTGACTGAATCTCTGTTATGCCACTCGATGAGCAGTCAATACATGTCAACTGGTGTGGCACTGCCGCACAGCATAGCTCCACAAGGGCAAGTTTCAGTTAAAATAAATAATCGGAGCTAAAGTGGGTCAGAAAGTGAATTGACATATCGTAGTAAAATGTCATCTCCATTTATAATGAAATCATTGTTTAAACTTACTTTTTATCAATTGATGTGGTACAGCTGTAATCAGACATTTTTTGCAAGGTCTTCGCCCCCTCTCTTCTCATTAAGTGTTAAAGCGCAGTCTAAACACCGATAAGCAGACATTTGAAGTGGCCAAGGTTAGCGATGTCTGTTGATCTTTAGCTGTACCATTTGAATAAACTGTACAGAAAACAGAAAGACCTTACAAGTGAATGCCTTGTCATTGAGAGAGAAAGAAGATACGAGATATGGAGAAAGGGGAGACGTGGTGGGGAATGTGGGAGTCTGTTGTGGACTTGTTGGGGGGGTACTGTGTGTGGGCAGCGTCAGCGCGCCTTTGTCCCAGACCAAAGCTGACCATACTGGCAGACAAACCTTTGGCTGGGCGGAGTGTCTGTCTCTGTCCTCACAGTAGGGGCCACTGAGAGGAACAGCAGAGGAGGAAAAAAAAAAAGGGCCCCTCTAAAAAAAAAAAAAAAAAAAAAAAAGTGTGTGTGCAGGGGTGGGGGGGTGGCGAAAGAAAAGGAGCTTGCGTGAAAAAAAAGATTGTGAGACACCCTGAGACTCACGAAAAAGACAGCGGCCACTTCAGTGTTGCCAGCCACAGAGGTTCCTTTGTGGCATGCTGTCGCTGGCGACGGCGGGAAGTACTCTAATGCTCACCCAGACAGGCCAAAGAGAGAGGCCCTCAGCTGTTTACAGTACAGTGGTCTCTGTCTCACATGGAAGAGGGCAATGAGAGCACGCTCCCTTTGGGGCATTCAGCATATGTCAGCACGCTAGTCATTCATCAGGTTATCAGTAAGTGTGAATTGCTTTCTGGTTAGCCCAATCAAATAAGGCCTCGGTCCGGCGAGAGGTTGTGCTCGGTTTGCACGCTGTCTTTCTCGGGCGGCCTGAGGAGGAAGTGGTCTGCCGCCCCTCATCTAATGTCTTATATTTTGGCCTGGAGGAATATTAATTTGAAATCACTCCAGATATAGTGTCTGTTTCTGTACTCGTTATCGTCTGCTTAGTTTAGTCGTGAAGCAACTGAGTAACCTAGTTTATCATCTGTCAACACATATTTGTTACCAGCTTATAAAATGCAAACCTCACATGGGGAAACCAGTTGCTTTTTTTATGGAGTTGGTTTGTTTGTTTTTAGACCATTTTCATCACCTCAAATCTTAAGAGAAACAAATGTATGCTATGACGGCCAGAAAATTATGGACTAAGGAAAAGGATTTTTAATTGTAGGCTGCTGTTTTCATCGTCTCCTTTTAAAACTTTGAATTTTTTGCGAGCAAAACCTAAAAGAGCGGTGTCTGAATGTGAGAAATGATGGCAAAGAAAGACCTGCGTGATGGCGCCTCAGTGCCCAGAGCTGTCCCCTAGAGTGCCCATGCCGACCCGCTTTTGTTTGTAATTACTGTTTGATTAAGCATGCTGGGCAGCTCCCAGGGTCCGGCTGGCTGGCCACTGATACACAGCTTTACACGGAATGTCTGCTGCCTCCCTCCGTTAGCGCCAGGCCCGTCCCGTTGGACAGGGGAGGGCAGCGCTTTCTTTACTCTGTGGCCCCGTCCAGACACAATTGTAAGCCTGTGCTCCTCAGCGGTTGGTTCAATATGCGTTAAAAGGATAAAACCCAGACTGTCAAGAGGCTGTAATGGTACAATACTACCATAACTTCCACATATGCCCGAGTGTAAGGGCCAGAGCCTGCTTCGGTCCGTTCAGTACCCTCCCTCTCTCCACATAAAGACAACACCGTACTCTTAAAGTGCTTGTGAAGTCTTGTTATAGAGTTCTCTAAAGGCACTGGGGTTTTACAAGACGGAGGAGGACAGTTATGAGCGTTTGGGGATTTGAGGGAGGTGAGGAAGCAGGGAGAGGAATTGAGTATTAAATTGGTAGGCCCGTTTGATGCTTGGCATGTTAAATTTGCTAATCTGTCATTTGGTTTCTGGCGTATTTAGAACAGGGTGCTCGGCAAGTAAGATTACATCTGGACAAAAGATCTAGGATTTGATGACTTCTGTAAGGTAGGGGAGTCTGGGAGCAGGTCGTTTGTTGTTTTTGAAAAGCCTCAAATCGAAATCAGATTGAAAGATCAAGAGGCAATCAGTCAACTTTTATCAGACAGAGATATCAGGAAATTCCCTGAAGTCCCTGATAAGAAGCTGAGTAACAAAGGATCATTCATTCCTTCAGTGTTCAGGACTGTTCAATTGGACACGCCAGTTCACCTAGTGACACTAGAGAAGTAGTTTTCTCCAAATTAAATGTGTCTTGAGAGTCATCAGACAAAGCACCTTCAGCCACTGCAACAAACAATTCAATTTATTTTCACACTTGGAAACGGTTAGAAAATCCTTCTGCGTAGGACAATGAAGACATAAAATCACAATAAAAAGAGAGCAATGCCAACTATGGGATATTTTTAGCACAAGCCGTTTAAGTCTACAGTACAGGGGTGTAAATTCTCTAAGCCTGTCTAGCCTCAGACACAGAGTGACCTACAGTGGGACAGACCACATTCACCACCCCACCCCCTTCCTCTCCCTCTCATCCTTTTCTCCCACCCTTCCTCCCTCCTTTGCACACAGACAACTTAAGTGTCTGTTTTGTCTGCCTGCCCTCTCATACGGCGAGCTTATGCAAAAAATCTCTCGGCTCAAGTTTGGAGTAGTGGGTCAGAGGATGTGGCTCTTTGAAGAGTACCAGACAAGAGGCTTTATTATGTATCCTCCACTAAATAGTATTTCATTCATTAACACTCTCTTCCATAGAGACTAAGCCTCTCAAGGACTCCTCAACCCTGTCAGCGTCGGGTAGTTTTAGGAAGCGTCTAGCTGCTCAGTGTAGTGTTTCCACTGGGGATAAAAAGATTGCATGCTACCTCTATTTGCCTCCGCTTCGATTTGTTTGTTTGTCGCGTGATATAGGCACTTGTTCTCGTTTTCCAAATTAGTTTTAATTGGTTACAGTGTTTTAATACTGATTTCCTGTTGAGTGGAATGTTTTTCACTCCTTTACAGGATATTTCTTGTAGGTTATTATGGAAACACAACCTAACCCTATCATAAAACTCCACAACATATATACAGCTTGGGAGTAAGGTGTATTGAGACTCCATTACAGCAACAACTATTGGACTTCATTGCATTGTACTTCTAAGAGGGCATTTGAACCTCTGTCTTTGGGAAGTTGTTGAAACAAGTGTTGCTGTGTCCAACATATTCATAAATGACCCCCCATCTTGCTCTCTTTCCGATCCCCATCGGTATGTGTAATGTGAGATTTAAGATGACCCTTAGCGCCAGCTGCTTCTCGTTCTCCAGCATTGAGCCACTCCCACACATGAGCAAGCAACATAATATTTGTTTCTATTAGAGACGCCCCCTATGTCCAATCCGTAATTGGCATGCTCTTTACACATCAAAGACATCTAAAGGTGGGAACCGGCGGAGGGTGACGAGTGAGGCCCTTGGTCTGGGTGTGGGCTGGACACTGGGGGGTTAAGGGTGATGTGTTCGGTCTTTCGCCACACGCTGACTCAACATGATTCAGCTCGGCTGACCTTATGACCCCCCCAGGCTGCCGAGCTACAGTTTTGGCATATGGGTGTTCGCGCTACTCACAGAGCAGAAACGAGAGGCTGACCGCTCTCTCAACATGCCTGTCATCGTGTCCACCATTACCCATCACAACAGTAGTATCATGCAGAGGCTGTTTTTTATTGTCTGGAGTTTTCTGTGTTCACTGTTTTAACAACAAGTACAGTCTTAAACACATGTTAGTCCTATGATCCTGAGCAGCTCAATTTAGATTTGTAAACACAAGTCTCCCAGACCTAAAAATAAGAGAGTCAAGACTAATCTGTTGAGACAATGTGACAGTGTCCAGGGCGTTTTTCCAGGAATAAAGACACCTACGTCTGGTCCCAAACTCTTACTATAAAATAAGGCTCATTTGGGGCGATAAAGCTCTCTGATTCCACAGTCAATGTCAGTAGAGTAGCTCCAGTTCCAGTTTTGTGTCTTGATAAAATCACACATCAGTCATAGTTCTCTGGTTTATAGCTTTGGAAGAGACTTGATCATGTTCACAAATATTGATTGAGCTGTCCAAGATCATAGCAATAACAGATGTGAATTCCCCTTTAGCGTGTATTTTAGCTTAAAAATAACCCTCTATTCCTAAATAGGCACAAAGGGAGTATCAAGTGATGGAGTGAAAAAGACAGGGGCTATTCACTTCAATAAGTGAATGAACATAATGTGTTTGGAAGACAAGGTCCTTCTACTTGCCTCCTTTCAAGCCCTCGTCTACATTCTGTTGAACCTCATGAGGCCCTAGGTCCCCCAGTATGAACTGCTATTCAAAGCCCCATACAGTTGATATTTTCATTGGAAGTGGTTGCTTAAGAAACATTTTGCTTCACCTTGGATCATCTTTTATTTTATCTATGCATATCTTTTTAGGGCTATCATCCTATTGGAAAAAGGGTAGGGTAAATACCATTTGTCCATCGCCTAAGATATGTCTTTACAGCAATACATTACACACTGCAAATATCCTTTTAACTTTCCTTCCATTTGGACCAGACCTGCAAATGCTATCAAACAGAATATGGAGGCCATATTTTATGTCAGTGAGTGGTTAATAATGGGTCCAGTTCAAACAGCAGCTGTATAAACTGGGGGAGATTAACTTCTGGGAAATAGGGACATTTACCTGCGAATCAATCCAAGCTGACTTGATGTGCTGAAGGAACAGTAGTGGCAGGAAGTCTGTTTAGACGGCGAGCTACCAGCGTAGGACAAGTGGATTCTACCAAGTCGAATTTCGCCGACAATAACGTGGGTATCACACCTTGTCATCTCCTGCCTCTAAAACATGTTAGTTGAACAGTAGGAACTTTGTTTGTTTGTGTTTTTAATTTGAGCCTTAATTGGAAACCAAAGAAGTGCTGCTATGCACCTTGCACTTTCTTTTCATACCTCATTCTTCTCTGCTGTTTTGCCCCATTTAGGCCTATTAAGAGTTTCTTTCTTGTTTACATAGAAGTTTCCCATCCCAGGTCTCTGTTGGAGCATTAGGGGTACCAGCTTTCAGCATTCTGGTGGGCCCAGCGGCCCCACAGCGACAAGCCCCCATGCTCTTTATTCGGCGAGGAGCCTGGAGGTGTCAGAAATATCGACACGCTTTCACGTGACGGAGACTTTGCCAGCCTTTTTCCCCCCTCTCTTAAGCCCGGCATTCTGTCTGCCCAGCCAGGTATTGTAGGGCCCTGTGAAGACCCTGTGAATAGTGTCAAACTTCATAGTTTTCATTTTGCTTCCTGTACGTGGCAGAAGAAAAAGTGCCCACCGTGTGGGTTTTCCTTTTGTGATGGCCCTCTCTAGTCTTCCTGGGAACACACCACATTCCAGCCACAATCATTCTCTTTGTGGATCGAGGCATTGTGGGTGCGTCTGTTGTGCCGATAGCCCTCCTAGCTTTCAGTCTAATGCATGCAAGTATCATAGAAGTCTAGACTCGTATTTTCGCAAACAATGCAAGATAATGAGCAGAGTATTTTCAATGGTTCGACGGAGCTTCTGTTTTGACACATCCTCCCTTATTCATGAAGCACCTTTTGTGCTCATCCACGCATAAGGTGTGATTTAAGGTCTGCTACATCTGGACAGATTATTGCATGAGTTTACCATATATGGGCCCCATGTGTCAGTTATGGTTTATGTAACATACATACGCGTAACCATAGTCTGGCCTGCTAATCCCAAGGGAATCATTTCTAACGCTCGCAGGATTTTCCTGCATCCCCTTCAGAGATGTTTGTTGGAGAGAACAGGAGAGACCACAGAACAAGTCCTAAGTGTTCCTGGCCAACCACACACTTACTTGTGTTAGTGATTTTTGTCTTGGATTCATAACTCCAACTGTGCTGCTGTCCATTGTGCGTAAAGTACTTCAGCAGCCTCATCAATGATGGTTCTTGCATTTCTCTCCAAAACTCTCTTTGAGATGTTTGCTTACCACATGTTCCCTGACTAAAGTTATTGTCTGAAATACAAATTGCAAAACGTTGTTTCCACTTGAGCAAACCACACTTTTTTGATCATGTGCTGCTGCCTCCAAGATCAAAAAATACCTGGGCTTGCTTATTCTTGCTCTCTCACACGGTCCTGGCTGTTATTGTGTCATGAACTGTCCACCATTACCTCCTTTGGGTGAAAAGAACTTGTTTTCCTCCTCTCTCTAACAAGGAGGAATTGTTAAGGTTAAGTAGATGGGGCAACCGTAAATATATTACCAAGCACCTGTGAAGATTTTTTTCCCCCCCTGTTTCATTTTAACAATGTTTTCAACGTTGCAGATTCTGTTCATGATTAAATTCAATCTGATCTAGCTCCGAGGATTGCGAAAGACGTTTTACTAAAGCAAGCTGTATTTTAGCAATTGGAGCCATAATTTACTAGGCTTAACTATCATCAGAACGTTATGCACCACAGGAAAGGTGGGCTTTTGTGTGGAGTTCATGCAAAAAGACCCCCTTTATACAAATCAACTGGCAGATGACAGACAATGATGAAAATTTGATTCTTTGAAGTTGTAATGGCCATTGAAATGTGTAAAATTCTTGTATTGAAAGGGGAGTGCCCTGGAAAGCCCTCAGTCTTGGGTGGCTGCTGCCTGCGTGCTGGGAGGTTCATCTGTGTTTTGTCGCCTACTTCCCATTGCTTGTTTGCTAATTCCCTGAAGAATTGGACGAGATCCTCTATAGGAGCTTGAATGGGCTCCAGTTGCCCAGGAATATGCATTTGCACTCCTAGGCCCCCTCGCCCCTTCTCGCCCTGGCCTACTTTCTGAAGGTCTTGAATAAGGTCTTTTCGATAGTTTTAGGTTAAGATGTGTTGTCACCTCAGCAAGTATTTAGCTCTAGTTTTATCCACCTAACTGCAAGAGAATATGAATAACGGTTGTAAAGGGGGATACTATTCTTACTGATCTTTTTTTGCACTATAAGGCCTTTTGTTAACTTTTGTGTACAAACTAAGCTCCTCATCAGTTATGGTTTCCTGCTTTTCTTTCAAGGTTGCTATTTGTCAACTATATTAAAGCTGAACTATTTTCAAAAGTTGTATTTATTTTGCATTATCCTAATTGTTTTATCGTTATTTCATTGTTAGTATTTGCAATTTTATTCTAATAATTTATTTCTTTAGGCCTAACAATAGACAAATCTTCTAAAGAAAGACTAGAGGCAACTATTGGTATTGTTTTTTCCCGTGCCTTTGATACACAGATTGGCCTAAGCCTGTATTTTATTTTTCCCCTCCTCAAGCAATGCTTTTGATTAACCGCCTCAACAAACATGTACACACCATATCCAACCTCCAGAGAAGCTGCCTTCCATTAACCTAGTTTGCCAGCAAAGAAAAATACATCAGTCACCAACTCAAATCACGGTCAAAAGAGAGGTCCTGGAAGACCCGTGGCCAGTCTGTCACCACAAACAGGTCAATTAGTTATTTTCTTACACATAACATGTCAAAGAGGGTTCCAGCACAGGAACGTAGCATAATTGGGAATCTTTAGCTGCCTTTGTTCTTTGTTTTGTCTGCTCACCCCAACCTTCATTTCACTTCCATGTTTTGTCCCTTTTAAGGGGGTTGACCAATTAACTACTTGATATGTATTGTTCATTTAAAAAGAATTCATTATCCATTATAGCTTCCACTCCACTGTTTGATTTGTCTGCCATGTAAGGAAAGGCTGAAAAGGGAAATACATAGAGACAACTTGTCTATTATATACAGTGTCCATATTCATTTATTGATACATTTTTGTCCCATTTATTTCCTTTTTTATTTAGTAGTTGCGCAACATATTGGGCAAAAGGACACTTTGCAGAGTTGTCTGTCTTGTGTAGAAGCAGTAGAAAAAAACATTTGTCTAATGTGAAACAGATTTTAAAGGATTAAGAATTCACTTGATATATTGAAGTAGCATCCAACAGTTGTTTTTGAGGAGATTTTGGTAGTTAATGTTCTCTCGAGAGCCTCATTTAAAAAATGTACTTGGATCTTTCTTTCAAATTGTGCACAAACCTGTTTTTATAAAAATGACTGCTACTGGGTATTGCGGTGCATTCACCTCACATCTACAAATTACAAGTACCACAGGAATTTTACCAGACAGGAACAAGCTTCAGTTTGACTGTAAACGTCCTAAACTGTCATCCATCAATGTGTTTCCTTTTTTTTTCTTTTTTCCTGTTTTTTCCAGTAATATGCAGTACACACCCCTTTTTTGGTATTTTTTATATGTGTGCTTGTCAAGTCAGAAGCTAGAGCAGGGATAAGGACTTTTTTACTGTGTAATAATAAGGATGTGGGTTTGTTGTTTTGCACATTTCTCAGGTCAAGTTTGGTTCTTTCTATAAATTAGGCCTTTCGTTAAATAGTTTTAAAAAATGAAATTCAAAAGTCAAAGTCCAGGCTGAAATCTGTTGAATTTAGTGTGTGCTTCATTTCTGTGTTTCCCCAAGGACATCACCTCTTTGACCGGCGTGCCAGAAGAGCACATCAAAACACGGAAGGTGCACATCTTCGTGGCCACCAAAACGGCCATGCAGTCAGGAATCAACAGCACCAAGAAGTGGAAGATGGACTTTGATACCAGAGAGCGCTGGGAGAACCCGCTCATGGGTTGGGCCTCGACGTAAGAACCACCTACCTGCCGTTTCTGCTGCACTTCTTTGTATTTTTAAATGAAGTAATACATTGGCTTAATTTTCTATGTCAATAATGTTTAGCTTGACTATACTGATGTTGAGGTTTGTGCCACGTAGACCGTACTCATATCTGCAATCGGATGCTGGATCATAAAATCACAGTCATAAATAAATAAAGCACAGTCATATTCCACTGTGGCTATTGGGCTTTAGTTTTAAATGTGTTCAGCACACCGACTAACAGCTCCTTTTGTCTTTCAGGGCGGACCCCCTATCCAACATGCTTCTCACTTTCACCTCCAAGGAGGATGCCATTGCATTTGCTGAGAAAAATGGTAAAATCATTAAAAAATAAATATATTTTATTTATTACTATTTTAATTATTACAAGATTCCACAAAAGCGAGATATAATCGTATAAAATACTGACAAAATATAAAAATCAGCACAATTTAAAAAAATAAAAATAAAAAAAAGCAGTAAAGGAATTAAATGATAAAATTGACAAAAAGGGAAGCACGCTCACTAAAACATCACCTTAAAGCAAGTCTGTAAAAATGTCTAAAATAGACCCCACAGTTTGTTTCTCCCCATGTAGGAGGGTGGTGATGTGATAACATTGACTGCATCAAGGAGTGACTGGATCAGTACTGTAGTAACTGGATTTGGTCAGGATCAATGTGCACTCTGATCCCCATCTAAAAACAGAGTCAGTTGCAGCATGTTAGTTAATGCAGAACATCGTTAGAGCACTCGATCACTCTGATCTGTCTCACACACCAAGCAGCTCGCCAACAAAAATACCATTTACATCGTCGTTTTATTACAATATACATTTATTGAGATATGAAAAGTAAATGTTGAGCCCTGGGTAGTGTAGCCTTTAATTGTAGCGTGGTCCAGTGTGTAAGCTCAGCAAAATAAGTCAGGAATTATATTCTTGAAGACAAACTCAGTACTTCAATACTGCTGAAGAGTCATTCTTAAGACTTGGAAACTGACTTCATATCGCAGTGTGTAATAGCTATTCTGACTTGGCCGCAATGTTCATAGCTTATTGAACCGTTTTTATGTATACTATTCAACCGTTGCCTATTAAAATACCACTATGGCAAGAAAAAAAATACGAAAACAACTTGTGGATCATCAACAGCTTTGTTTTTGGTAGCAAGATGAGAAAAAACTATAATGAATACTTTTGCTCAGTTTGTTCTCAGCTTGCCTGTCTCTCCACCTAGACCAGGATCAGTGGAGTAAAGAGCTTTGCAGCCGTTTGACTTGACATCTTAATCATTAGTGAGGCATAGATACTCTATATAATGTTTTTTCTAGTTCACAAAATAATATGCTACCTGAATTGGGCTGTAAAATTCCTGAAATAGCACCATGTGTAAAACAGCCTAAGGAATAAGCTTAGGCCCGTTTAGATGTTCCCTGCTTCTTCTGATTTTAACTCAAATCAGAGCCAACACTATTCCACTCTATGAATGACGGGCTCCACTTCCCTCTGTGAAATTTAAAACCAAATCAAAAGTTTTCCTGATATCGGTCCTAAGTGATGTAGCCAGAAAAGGAAAAGGCATGGAGTTTGATTAGTAAAAAGGTGTAGGAACCCTGCCGATTGATGTCAGTAGGTATTTGTAGGCCCAGTAACCAATTACACCATAAAGTTAAAGCAATAATTCGGTGATGTGATGAAGGAATACAAGCTGAACCACAAAGGCAGTGCTTGTGTTTCTTCTGTCTTTGTGGTACGTTATTGCTTACCTAGAGTCGCTCCTGACCTGCTCATCTCCACAGGAACCAACCTGGTTAAAACGAGGGTCTGCACCATCTAGCAGCGTTGAACAGAAAGTAAACTTAGCACTAGAGAGCTGAATCATCTGGGAAGCATTGTTGAAACCAAGCAAAGGAAAATTACTCTGTTTATTGCACCATGAAAGCGATTAGGGCAGTTCTGAATATACACAGCCTGTTGATGTCTACAAAACACCTCATTGTAGTTGACACCCGTCCAAAATGAATACACATGACGTTCTCGCCCCCATCACTTATTGTAATGTTATTTCCCCCCCAGGTTGGAGCTACGACATAACAGAGAAGAGAACATCAAAGCCCAGGGTGAAATCCTACGGAGCAAACTTCTCCTGGGACAAGAGGACCAGGAGGTCCGCTAAGTAAACTGAAGACACCCATCTGTTAGTTTGCTTGACCTCTGTTTGTTCTGCAGCAGACCTGTACATTCTCCACTTGTCAATAAATGGATAAATATATGTGTGAACCAAATCTGTTGACTGGTATCATTTCACCGCTCAAACACTCAACCCATTGCCTGATACCCAAGATGGCCTACACGTTGAACCAGACGTGTTTGTTCTCTGTCTGAGTCGAGCAGCAACCAAGACCATGTTACTACAATTAGAACCTATTTAAGTAAATGGATAAATACATCTGTACGCCAAAGCCAATAACATTTTTCTTGTGTGAGTGTTTGTTTCCATCCTGGTACATGAAAAGTGTTTTTGTCTAAGGAGAGCGGTGCAACAGTTAGGTTAGTCCACATGTATCCTTTCCACCTTAACGTGATTCCTTTACCACCGTTTATCTGGTAAGACGTTGATGCTTTAAATGACCTAAAACAATTTATGGTGCACCTCATACCAGCGATATCAAATAAAACCACTAACAGCAGCCACGGTGCATCAGTAAAGTTAAAGTCAAGACATCCTATCCCAATTTACTAGTTAAATCCAAGATGGTGAATGAAGTAGTAAGAGCTGTAACGTAGGGGAGATCCTGTGGAGCGGAAACTGGTTAAAAACGAAGAGGCCTCTTAACCTCGTTGCTTGTCTAGAAGCTAAATGTCTCCGTATCTGCAATAGCTTGTAAGTTATGAACCATGCAACCACCATCCACACCCCCGCTGAGATAAAGTAGAGCTCTCTGGAGAGTGTGAGCCATAAATTCTTTTAAATGCCCAACCATTCACACTTGGCGGTGCACTTGTTGCCAGCGCTCGTTTATGGTCTTTGTGTTCAGTAAACTGGTGTTACTCTCCGCCGAGCCCCCCCCCCCCCCCTAAAGCTGCGTGACTGCACCGATCGTCGCACACCAATCATCGGCGCCTAATTGGTATAGCCCTTCATTAATTAACGCACCGCAACGCTAATCCTTCACAGCCTCGCGCTCCGTCACGCGGCACATGAAAAGGGGCCCGATCCGATACGAGCGGGGGGGAACGGTCCATCTGAACGCAAGACGTGAATGACAGCATGTGTTGCCTGTTGTCCTTTTGAAATCCCCCTGCAGAAAGAAGCAGTGGGGGGAAAAAAACACAACACTTGGCACAACTTTGTACCATAAAAGTTGAACGCATTCCGGCCTGTAGCGGGATCATGTATGAGAAAACGGGACGGGAGAGCGTGGTGGCACAGTGGTAGAAAACCAAAAAAAAAGACTGTCTGAAATGTGTGATGCCGCTCGTCCACACGGTCCTAACGCCATCCATACCAACCGCCCGCTGTTAGCATGCTAGGATACGCGAGAGCTTCAGCACTTCACATTGAAACCACCCTGAAGTCCCAGTGTTGTTGTTTTCCCTCCATAATCCAAACCCAAATCCTCGGTACGCATCAGTACGTCCTGAAAGTGTCAGGGACGCTGTACTGTTTCAAAAGGCGTAGGAGAAATGCTAACAATATGAGCGCTAATGTTATAGCGTAGCATGTTGACACCATTCCACACAAGATCGATGTTGGAGACAATGAAGGACTTGCAATGTCTGATATGTTTTTTTTTGTATTTTCAATTAGCAGTATGCTAACAAAGCCATAATGTTGTACTATTTTTGGGTTTGACTGAGTAAAAATTAACCAAACTACCTGGAAAATATACTAAAATATACCTACAGAGCTTCAGAGCTGATGGTGAAATTAACCAACCACTAAAAACAACAGCAAGTTTTAAACTTTGGGCCCCGTTATGGTTTCTTCATTCCTTCATACATTCAAACTGAATTGCTCCAAATGGGAAATTTGGCATCCAGTCACACAATAACACACATTAAAACTTAATAAAAACTTAATAAAAACAGTGTAGTATGTTCAGCATGGTCATATTTTTCCATATATAGCCTGATACAACGTACAGCCCAGTTAGCGAGGGTAGTGATTACAGTTATGGATACTCTAACTGCACATCGAGTTTCCCCTCGGCCGATAACTCTTGAAACAGATGTGAATTAATGCTTTTCTTTGAAACCTAAGTACGTTATGAAGGGATATCACTTTACCACTTTTGATCAGGAAAATGTTTGTGGGAATGCGTGCATGCTGCTTCGACTCAGTTGACCTGACGTGAAAGTTTTAGTTTGAACCTGGGCCAAGACGTATTGGACGATGGCGGCTCTCTAAATAACACACACACACACACACACACACCTTCACTCACGCAACCACTTCCTGCCCTAAAGACCTAATCATCACTGTTGTCTGTGGCCACTCACTACCGTGAACTCCCCAACCCAGGCGATGAGGCACGCATCCCGCCTCCTCTGTAGCCAAAGGTCTTCTGCTGCTGTGTGTGTGTGTGTGTGTGTGTGTCTGTGTGTGTGTGTGTGTGTGTCATTGTTTGCGTTTTCAGCACATTGTGTGGACTGGAGCTTGTTTTAAAAAGGGATACATCACAGACTGATGAGGACTTCTGGCCATCCAAACAAAAGCACATATCAAGCAACACCGAAGAGTTTATTATTATCGCATCATTTATTACCCATCGTACGATAATACAAAAAAACAGCCGGACCGTATTGTCATGCTACCCTCTCCTAGAAAGGGATTTCTTCAGATCTTTGTGCTTTCCTATAGATTGAATCTCTCCGCAGAATGATCACAGGGTTTGTTGCAACTTTGTAAATCAGTTTATTTTTTCTAATCTAATAAATTGTATTTCCAACCAAGAGCAGAAGGGTCTCGCCAAAACCAGCAGCAAGTATCTGTGGCATGCTACTTAATTTCAGTTTAGCGCTCTTCAAAGGAAGACTCCTCACATGGCTCGACTTCCCCATCTGCTGCTCAGGTCTCCGGGGTGGGGACGGCCCTCTCGTGGGACTGAAGGCATCCCACGGCATAACACACTCACGTTCCGCTATTTATCAATTGCTGTATTCATCTTTTCTGTTTTCCCATTCACACTGCTATCAGGTTGGATGTGACACCTCCCCTTAGGAGGTCAGAAGCCCCCCACGCCCCCCCTCATCCTCCCACCACCCCCCCTCAAAGACATCAAAAGATGCTATTGGTCAGTAAGGAAGACAAAGGGGTTGGTTGAGTTTTGGTTTAGGGAGCCCGGTTACCATGCTGATCCCTAGATGTCTGTTTTAATGGCATCCTGACATTTAAGCTAAATCCCTCTGTTGTGAATGTCTTTTAAAATGAATGAGTAATGGTTGGAAAAAAGCCGTGGAAATACTCTTAAACTGTCTGAGGGTGTCTTGTAAGACCTGAACAAACACGCCAGGCAATGTAGCATGTAGGCATAAATTACTTAAACTTAATTTTCAGTATTATTTTTGGTCCCCGTCTCTCTGTGATGATAGCAGGGGCGATTACACATCGAACGAGCATTAAAAAACTATTTCCTCGCCGCCGAATTAAAGGAAAGGTTTTCAAATGTCTGGAAAACTAATTCATTTGCTAATGTTTGAAGTCCTTTGACACATGGCGGGTGACAATGAATCGTCCCCCAAAGAGTTAATTGATGGAGAGGAGAAAAGTTCTGGGAGGGAAAAAGTTCAGTTTTCTATCTCCCTGTCCTGTTTGAAGGAGATGTGAGTTGGCAGTGCAGGAGAGGCTTGAAGATTAATGTTGCAAAAGGGGGCTCTGACAGCCTTTCCGCTGGTTGCAGTTCTCTTGGGTGGCCCGATTGGTCTTGGATGTCACTTTTGCTACTTAATCTTGTGTATGTGAAACAGGCTGATTCAGAGAGACTGGGGGCTGTCCACCCGGCAGCAGACAGCAACAGGAGAAACAGACAAAAAAACAAGGCAGGAATGTCACTCCATCAACGTTCAGCGGCTAATTGTTGTTTATCTTGTACACGGGAAACTATTTTAATTTTTAATGTTCATTTGGATGTTCAATTTTGTGTATTTTGTTCACTGTACTTCACTTTTTGCTGTCAAGCTTGCAAAACATTTGAAACTGATTTTACAGTTCATTTTGAAAATATCTCATGTTTAAGTTGCATGGCGTCATTTTAGAGAGCTAAGAGGGATTTATCATGCTCAGAAGCTTAAAAACCTCCTACAACCTTTGCAATGGAGATGTTTTTACCCTCTTAACAGACACCATAATGAAATGATAATCTCTCATAGATTTTAGATTTTTAGATTTTCTCATGAATATGGACATGTAGCCTTTGAGTAGAACATAAATGGTTAAAAGTTATTCTGAGTCTATTCTTCTTGCTGACTTGCCCCAATAAGTTAGTAAGACTCTTTAATCATGAATGAACCACATAATGAGTCTGCCACAACTGTTATAGCAAATATACAATAAAATATAGAATGTAGTCAGCATTGTTGGTTTATTTGTTTGTTAACAATCACATGTAGGCCACATGTGTGAATGGTATTATACACTATGCTGCTTCCTGGTAAACCCTTTACTCGTTACTACTACAATACAATATAATATAGTTATGGGCATCATTACTCCAGTTGCTTTTCTTTTTGCAAATTGTTGGTTTCTGTGAAAACCAGTGGAAACTATGTTATCTATGTGATGTTGGTGAAATGTTTCCCATTAAAGTTACAACGCCTTCACAGTAAAAACTAAGAATATATGTTTAGTGCATCTGTATCAACAGAAGAAAGCCAAACTGTTCCTCTGTGGTTAGGGGACAGGGTCAGGCCACGCTTCACTGTTAGAGCGGAAATTTGACTCTCTGAATCTTATCAATATCCATATCAACTAAAGGTCAAAATGTGGAAATTGTATTATTATTATGTTTTTAAAATCATTTGTTAAATATCTAAAATCAGATTATTTTGAATATATACTCACACATGGATGGAAAGGTGCGAGAATATGTGAGGATATGAGCTTAGAGAAACAGAAAAAGATGTTTAATGGTGACACAATTGTTGTCTATGCGAGGACCTTGCCCAGTGGAAAACCATAAATAAATTCCTGGTCAGTGAGTCACGCTCTGGCAGGTAAAGAGAACATAGTTTCTTCTTCTGGGCTTCTCCTATTGGCTAATCCCATTAGAGGATGTTTAAAGGCCCAATCCTCAGAGCAACCGTAAACAAAAAGGAAGCACTGCCAAGGGAGCCCGAAACACTGGAGGTCTCCATGCTAGTCAGTTCTTCAAAGTCACAGACCAACATTTCAGAACTGACTGTGACAATTAAATGTGTACGACATGTGTAATAGGTTTGTTTAATCAAGTATTGCACATCAACAATCTATACAGATATACAACTAATAAAATCCTGGTTTTGGGCTTTAATGCCATATAGATTTTTCTCTCCATTGACTTAAAATAAAGATGTTTCAGACTCATCGACTGCCATTAAATTACCACGGCCCTTTACAAAACCTACCTTGAGATTTATTAGGGAGTGACCCCATTCATAAAGAGGCCAGGCTAAGGCTTGTCTGCATCTTATGCCAAATTGGAAATATGGCAGCAGCCACAACATAAAATACACAAGGTGTTCTGCTCTGCAAAGACGTCTGGCTGCCAACCGTCCAATTGTCCAAGGAGCTCCTTCCAGCTCACCTCTCTAAGCCAATCTAAACTGGTATCTTACTTGACCTTCCTGACATTTAACCCTAATCCCCAACACCTTAAACACTATTTCTGGCAGCCACCCTAAGCCTATTCCCATTATCTAACCCCTATTTGTCTCATATTCACAGTGGGAGAGGCAGCCCATCTGCAGCCTGCAGCATGTGTGTGTTCTTCAGTCATATGTCAGTTGTTTGTGATCCACTTTGCTCTGTATCTGGAAGTGTTGGGACACATTTCATCTGAGCTGTAAAGCAAATATCGAGGGCTTGGAGCCAGAAGGGACGTAAGTAGGTTTTAGCAAACTTTACAGGAGAGCTAAGACAAGAAATTGACCTAACTTTGATCAACTGTTGATAATTTCATCACGTACATATACAAAAGTATAGCAAACATATATCAAATACAAAAATAAATATTTATTTAAATATTTATTTATCAATATTTAAAAACGTGGTAAAAAAGCAGGTTCTGACTTTTTGTCACCAACATATTCTGGATTGAATTGAATTATCAAAAATGGACCATTTTTATTGAGTTTCAGTAACAATAATACTTCATGACATTTTACTTTTTTGTGTATTAAGCTAAAACCTCTATGCCAAAAATGTAGACTAGAGAAGATTAAATAGATCCATCCTGAATCTTGCCCAAACTCTTTGACATGGAGGGTCAAAGGTCAAACCAGAACATGGATGGTGGGTCACTGCTCCTGGCTTCTCCCTCGCCGGTCTCTTCAGGACATCATACTAGTACTAGACTCTAGTCACATATTAATAAAGGATCAGATTCAGAGATTCAGTGAATTATTTTTATTGAACAATAAAGTTCCAGAAAAAACGTACTTGTTTTTTTGTCTTTTTTTGTCTTGTTTTTCTGAGAATGAAGCATCACAAGCCAGATGTTGGTTTCTGAGTCACCATTTCAACATTTTCACAAGGGAAAAGTGGGTTTCTGATCCCACAAAACACACGTCAACACACATTTAAGCATGTAGATTGACATACAGTGGTGGCCAAAATTGTTAGAACACCTGACAGGTCTGAAAATATTGACCTTTTCTTGCCTCCAAAACATGATTTCATTTCATAATGTTCATGAAACATGCAGATGGTTGCTCTGAGCACAACAAATATCAGATGAAGTGAGTCCTACTGTTTTTATCCACTTTTAACTTTAATATTTGGTATGTCCACCTTTTGCAACAATTCAAAAGAATCACACAGCTGTGTCCTAAGACTCTTGCATCACCATCAATTTGACAGTGAAATAGGCCTAGCTTGTTTTTTGTAAGGAAAATGACGTAAATCTCCTTATGATGGCTATTCTATGGTTTATAGAGCATAATGATGACTTTGTATATATTTCATTCGTTTTATGGGTATTTTAATGGCCAATTGAACAAAAACAACTGAAACCTCTTAAATGTATGCCAAGTGTTCTAATAATTTTGGCCACCACTGTATTTTAACATCGTTCACTTAAAGTATGTTATACATCACTAACAATGACATCGGTTGTCACCATAATATTATCAGTGCTGTCAGTCTATATGGGTTGAATTATTTTGGGTCGTGATACAACTGATTCATAATTACAGCCTCATATTTTCAAATAATTCTAGTCTGGTCCAAAAGGGATTTTGACCTACAACAGTGGTCCAATCTATGATATAATTCCATTACTACTGTTTTGAAGGCAAAATATCATGTTGAAATATATCATGTTGAAATAATACTAAACTGTTCGAATGCAGGTTTGTGACTTTTTGTGTTTGTGACATCATATCGAGGACAACCAACATGACAGCAGTCCTATAAAGCAACACTCAAGCACTGCTAGAGAGCACTGGTTCCAGCCTGAGCCTGATGATTTTCTATCTCAAATCAGGGGCCAAAAATAGTTCTGTGAGCAAACCGACAGGAGGAGGGGCATCCTGGCGGCTCAGTGGTCTAAGGCACCATGTAATCCTGACGTCCTGGGTTCAAATCCATCTTCCCTGTCTCTCTCTACTGCCCAATAAAGGCAAAAATGCCCCAAAAATAATCTTTGAAAAATGTACAGGAGCTTTTCTAGTGTTAAATGCTTTGGGGCCAGGAAAACCAGAAAACTCTCTGGGGTTAAAGGGGACGTCTGTTCTCAAAATCAGACCCAGTACAGATTTCATACTATTCTGGACAGCTGACCTGGAATCTGATCCACTCATCAAAACATTGTCATAGTGATGTCATATTGTTTTGCTCACAGTTGCAGTTTTGTGACATCATATTCATGGTTACATGGTTTCGGGCTACTATAACATCTGTCCTGTGTTATCAATCACTCATTGCATCAGTGGCACAAATAATAATATACTTCTGAGAACACTGATTAAATGATGGCGCCTCCCTAAGTCATAGTAACTGATATGTGACTTAATTGAACTGGATGCTGTTAAAATGTGTTGTGCATAGTTGAGGAAATGTTTTACAGGGTAAGAAACAGATTTATGCTTCCCCTTAATTCCTTCTTAACTTAGAAAGCTAATGTCAGCCATGTGATTCATTCATCATAACAATGTAAAGATCTTATAATAATGAGAAAAGATCTTTTTATTATGAGAAAAACCTTTTTCTTCTTCAAGACGAATGCAAAACTCTTCCGTACCGTCTTGACAATGTCTGCCTGTCAGACTATTTAAGTGAATCAACATTTGGTGCCAAAAGAGGCTTAAGTCCACTTCCACCCCTCTGGTTCCTATCAATAACCACATTTGTTTAGTTAAGGCTACAAGTGTTTTTTTATTCAAAAATATTCCAGATTTTTCTTTTCTTTTCTTAAAGACTCAATAGATCTCCCCTAGATCTCCTCCTTAGATCTCCTCTAGATCTCCTCCTTAGATCTCCTCTAGATCTCCCCCTTAGATCTCCCTTTTGCCCTACATGCCAGTATCCCTGTATATTCATTTTGCATTTGACCAAATTTGGTTCGAGCATCCATCAAACCACTTGATGCCAAAAAACCGTGTATAACACAGGTGTTTTCTCTCTCTCTGTAGCAATCATGTGTTTACTAGATTGTGCCTGTGAAAGACTCACTTTTTCTGCATTTTCTCTCACACGGAACAGAACGTTTGTATTTTGAGAACTGCAAGCTGCCCACATAGTGTCGTCACTGGAGTTGCTCTCCCCGTAAACTGTTTGGATTCAGTGAACTAATCCACCTACAGACGTTGGCCCGGTGCCATGCAGCACACCAAACAGACCCTAATGTATAAAAGGGCAACATTTATAGGGCACAATTAAATATTTACAACATTAGCAGCTGATTCAAGAACTGTGGCTCCTGACGATGCATTCACTGCCATATGTAATTATGGAGGTTATTTTTGAAATCAGAGGCCAAGGCTCATAAACACTGATATTAAAGATGGTGCAAAATGAAGTAAATTTCACTCGTGTGTTGCAACCCACTTCAGGTTAATGTAAAAAATAAGGACACATGGGACGATGCACCAACAATCTAACTTTGGCTCAGGATCACCTGTTCCCATGGAAAGGTCTTTCCCTCCAAATACTCCAGGCGAATCCATCCTCCCTGGTGATTGTAATTCATGTTGATACTAATTTCAGGCTGGCGTCTGCAGTAGATAAAAGCCTCATTACCATCCCAGAGTGCAGCCAAGCCACAGCTGTACTCTCCACATGTTCATCCAAGCTCCTTAAGCCTCCTGGAGAGAGGGAGTGGATCCTCATCACTTGTCAGAGCACTTCCCTTATTATTCCCTTTTTCGAGCCATAACAGTAAATTCTACAACGTCCACAAAATGGATGGTCAAAGAGTTATGTCTGTCTGTCTTCAAAGAGTTATGACAAGAGAGAGTCACCCGTAAAACCAAAAAGTCTGATAGCCATCAGTGGGATGGGGACTCTAGTAAATAGAGCGCTGAGTCTAGACCACTCGAGACGGGCATGTTAAGGTCACACTCATAAAGATCCCCTAGACATGGTGCTCCTTATAGCCCTTGAGGGGAGAGGGGACGAGACAGAATCACCTGCACAGATGGGTCAGGAGCTGCTGCACCAGGGGTTGCCACTGGGCCCCTATCACAGGGCCTGGGAGAGCAATAGGTTTCATATGTGGCACATCATGAATCAGGGTCAGCATCAGATGACTCACAGTGGACTAAATCAGATTGTGTGCGGTAGGTAGGCAGGGTGGGCCAGCTACTGTAGAGTATAATGTGACGGAGGCGACAGGAGGAAAAAAAACACTCACACTGCTGCATGTGTTTTTTGCAAAAAAGAAGATATTGATTGGTTTCTACAATTTAGAAGTGTAGCTCACAAAACGATCTTATAATACGGTGCCTCCCTTTATTTTGACTTGGAGCCTCCAATAGCCAACACTAATTGACCTTTTGAAGGAATGCAACGCCTTTTACTTGACTGACATTTGCTTTTAGCGGCTCCTGTGGGATGGGGCGGTGAGCTGGTGGAAGGCGATAGCGGGAGAGATCCTCCAGAGATAAACCGCCAATGCCCCCTGTCCCTCAGACAACAAAGAAAGTGAGTGATGTTTGTCTGAAAACCAAGAGCTGGGATCCCCTCTTGTTTTGATGTGTGGGCCACCTGGGATGCGGGTCTCCATCAGCACTGGAGTCAAGGAGGGAGGAAGAGAAACAGGACTCACACAGACCCGTCGCTAGGACAAACAATCTGAGTGACAAGCCTGCTGGACTCCCACGGAAGTCACCCAACAGATGAGGCCTTCAAACGCACAGAAAAAACAAGAGGCATTTAGGTGGCTGCAAAGGGCCAGAGTAGAATAGCATTGCATGGTTTCCTCAGTTTTGGAGGGGAGACATTTGAACCTTCACGGCGAGTCTTTTCCAGTATTTTAACTTAGTATCCCCACATGAATCAAGTTTCATCCCATCTAAAACGCGTGAGCATCTAAAAACCATCTACTCATTATTAGTCCGATGATTAATGCCAAAGACTGCTCGAAGCGCTGTCCTCCATCGTTGAGGTATGTGCGGGGGGTTGGGGGGGGGGGGGGGGGGGGGGTTTGTTCCAAAACAGAGCACAGGCTGGAAAGTTTGGAAAGCCAGAAATCTCAGCACCTGTTGAAGTAATTGTTGCGTCACTGGTATTGATCAACAACCCTATCAAACCCCGGCAGTATAGTATGGTCATTTTGTGCTATCGGGCAGCCAAAATCTTACTGAATGCACCTTTAATCATTTGTGGTAATTCCCTAGTGGCTAAAATAATGACTAATCTAAAAAATTGTAATTAATCTATCTTAATGTAACCCTGACCTTTAAACATGAGAAGATCACAGCTGTAATTCATATTAGGAAACTTAGTTTTAAAGTGCACAGCAGTGAAACCGTCTCCTGATTCCCTTATCATTTAATAAACATTTTTAGTGGCTTATTTTGTTCACTTTTTGGTGTTTTTAGGGATAACGGAGGAATCGAGTTGGAGACAGATCCAGAGGGTCTGTAACGGAGAAACTCAATCCATCATCACCTGTGAAACGACATATTCAGTATACTGCAGGGTGGTGGACCTGGTCTGGTTCCACTGCAGGGGGAGTTTTAAGAGGCTGTCATGAATTCACACTTGAATCCCTGGAGATCATAGTTAATACATCTGATGTACTGAACGTGCTTGTGAAGGCTCATAGGTATCAGGTTAAATAGTAGAAATAGTAAAACTTTGTGGGGCTTTATGTATTCTTACATACAAACCAAATATTAAAAGATGAATGAGCATTGTTAGAAGAGCTCACTGATAACTGAGTAAACTGTTATTCTGCTGCTTTAATGGAAGTACATGAAAGAAAGTACATGAATGCATCAAGTGAATGGGTCAAAACAAATATGGTTGACATAGTGGGGTATAGAGGAATAAATATATATAATACAATAGAAATACAAACTCTCTATTGCTTCAAGAGATCATGGCTTTTACATCAGATGGAATGAAATAAAAATTAAAAAAATAAAAATGAAAATGAAAATAAATAAATAAATAAACACTATGGTTATATTGAGTTGAGCCTAAGGTGAACCAACTTTTATCTAATGGTTAAACAAGTTCAAAAGACAAACCAATGAGTGAATTATAAAGCAAGATTAATGACGAATCAATCAGACCAAGTCAGATATGAAGTAGTGATGATAACATCATTGTGGAATTCACATAGATTATTAGTAAGAACATGCGGCAAGTTGCTGCAAAGTGCACTTACTGCTTGGCAGGAGTGTAACTCATTAGTATCAGAGACTCCTCCACCCTCACGGCCCAACCACAAACTGACTTCAGGAACAAATGCAAGACTGATGGAATTTCTCTGCCTTTACATCCATCATCAGCGATGTCAGTTTCAGAGGAACCCCCTACAGCACATCTAACAAAAAGCTGGCATGGATACGGTAGTAAATTATTGGTAAAACATTGCATATTTGCAATAAAACCAAGAGTGCTGTTGACTTCTTGAATTTGTAATAACTTTATTTGTTTTCATGTTTGTTTTGGTCAAAACAAAAAAGTCCATAGGACACCTGACTCAAATACTATTCTCAAATAATTCTTTGGATTCATTTGTTTTAACCTACTTGGAGCACAATACTGATGGACTTTACTGAATCAGGACAAATTGCATTGTGTTGGATAAGCTTTCAGTTTGCTATAAAATAATGTAAAGCCATTGTGTATATTATTTTAAACATGCACTTGTTCAGCCTCTTCTTAAAAAGCCTGGTCTTGATCCTTCTATCCTCAGTAACTATGGACCCATAAACTTCCATTTCTGTCTAAAGTACTTCATTTATTAAATGAATAGCAACAATTTATATGAAAAAATAAGTTACAAATGATCCTCCTATGTGCAGATGCCGGTAAAGGTACTTTTGACTTTTGATACTATTGACCACAACATCCTAATTGATCTTAATTACAGACACTGCTCTTAAATGGTTTATATCTTTCTTTCCTTGGTGCTATTCTCTACATGCTTCCTCTTGGCCATATAATTCACAGAAACATCGTTCTTCATTGCTTTGCAGACGATACACAGCTGTACTTACCTCTAAACCCCAATGATCCACGTAGCGTAGTCTCCTTACATGACAGTTTAGCAGATATCAAATGTTGGGGACTTCTGGTCTTGGCCCGGTGCTGAGTAGATTTGTCACTCCGCTCTAATACTGTAAAAAAATAAAATAATAATAATTAAAAAAATAAATAATAAAAAATAAAAAATTAAACCTCAGACACAAGTTATCAAATGGATATCTCAAAACCCTCTGCACCCTAATGACTATAAATCTGAGGTTGTTGTGTTTGGCCCACCAAAGGCAGCTTCTGAAATTCATGATTAGCTTGGCAACATGGCAACAAATGTCAAATCAGCTGCCAGACATTTTGATTCATTGATTCAATTTGATGCTTGTCTAACGTTTGAGAAACCAGTCCAAGTTATCCAGTCCTGTTTTTACCAGCTAAGAAGTATCTCTAAAATTAGATCATTTTTTTATCCCTTCCTGACATGGAAAAAGTTATCCATGCCTTCATTTCATTTCATGTCCCAAAGAGAGATGATGTAACTCCCATTTTAGCAAATCTACACTGGCTGCCAGCTGATTTTAGAATTGATTACAAAATATTACTTTACTTTTAAAGCAATTAATGGCTCATCCCCAGAGTATATTTTAGAGCTCTTTATGTTGAAGCACACAGTCTTCGCTCCAGTGACAAGTCTATACTTGCTGTACCAAAATCCAGACTAAAATCAAAAGGTGACCGATCGGGTTCCTAAGCTCTGGAAGAACATGCCCAAGAGATAAGAGCTGCTATTGAAAACTCATATTTATAAATCTGCTTTTAACTGTTTGCACTGATTTTATGTGATGTACTTTCTGATCGTAATGTTTTATCAAATGTAATTTTTATTTCATTCTTGTTTTGTTGTTAACTCTTGTTAATTTGTATTTGTTGTTTTATGTTTTGATGTAAAGCACTTTGTAACCTTGTTTTGAAAAGTGCCATACAGGCAAAAAGTGTATCATCACATCATCATCATCATCATCTTTATTAGTAATATTATTATTAGTATTATTATTATGTGGCAAGCCCAAACCATCTGGTCTGGTGCTCCATGCAGGTTGAACAAAATGTAAAAAATTCGGAACAATTTATAAATCCTCTTTACCTCCGGTTTGGTCTGGCCATTAAATAAAGTGGCTCTGTGGATGCATTGATGTTTACATTACAACACACATAAAATTAGAATATAAAAGAGAAAGCACCACTTCTAATGAGAATTTGATACTGACTGGGGCATATGCTTCACATTTTTGGCACTCAGTACTGTAGCTTGTTTTGGATAAAAGCACATGCCAGCCTGCTCATTAAAAAGTCAACTCTGACATCAGGAGAACACAAAGCGAAGTCCTGCACATGTAGTGTTAATTTACTGGTTTCCTGTCTCACACGGACAACAGTGCGACTCTGGAACGATCATCTCACAGTTCTGGCAATGATTATTTGGACCAGCGCACTTTTCCCTCACTAGCTTACAATTACATCATACGGAGCATTCCTGTTATTTGTGTTTGTTTTTCGAACGGGGGAGTGTGAGTGTGTGTGTGTGTGTGTGTGTGTTTTGAGGGGCAGTGTGATGAGGGGCAGGAGGGTGTTGACACAAATAGGAGGGAACACCTCAAATGAACCTGGAGGTCCGCCTGTTAATTTCCTGGTGTCACCCCTCAAGAAAACACCGGGAGTGATAGCTGCAGGCCGGCTGGCGTCTGTGGCGCGTCACCGCATCAGGATCCTCAGGACTCTCTGTTTGTCTTTAATTGCCCAAAGCCTCGTGGGACGTTATCAGGTCTGGGGAGAAGCACCCGTAGAGGGGGCTGGCCCCTTACTACGAGGGGGCCCGGGAATGTGGGGTGTCCTGCATGGAGCATCGCTTGTGGGAGGTAGAGCAGGGGTACAGGGCCCAGATGGATGTCAGGGCAACATCTGTTCCACCTCCATAGGGGCTGGACCTTATCAGCAGAAACATTACCACACAGACCGGACTGTGAAAGGGAGAAGACAGAAAAAGGCATTCTTCGGAGAGTTTAAGAAAACATGCCTGCTTTTGTTTGTCTTGTAAACGAAAGTTAGGTTCCCTGTCGGGTCGTACATTAGCATTTCACAAAGCTCACGCGGTTCAGCGGTTTCGTGTGTGATCAATTTGTTTGTAATGCTAGCAGACAATTATGTGTGACCCATTTCTTTTCCCAACATTTAGTTGTTATGAATACAAAAATGTGAAAAACAAAAAAACAAAATCACTAACATGAATTTATGATATAATCCATATTTGTCTCTTATTGGTGACATTTTCCTTTAGTATGAAATATATTATTTTGTCAGGCATGTATTTATGAACAATCAACCACCACAGTTTGCTCTGGTCACCACAGCATTTTCTTTATTTGGGTCGATCAGGAAATCCCATCTAACACACAGACCAACTCAAGTGGTGCAACGAGGATCAACACTTTCTCCTCTTTATTAACAGTTTCACCTACTTCAGATCACTGGGGAAAAGAAACCTAAACACCAGTGTTGAATACCAGGGGCAGCTAGTTAGTTATTACTGTTGATGGAGTCATGTTGAGGTGCTGAAAACTAAAATGTAATGATTTTCTATGGAGAACTTTAAAATAAAGTAAAATATAATATTGATCAACATTTAAATATCAAATCAATTCCACATAATTATGGATTTCCTGACTGTTTTGGAGGTTAATTCATTATTAAAACTGTTTTTGAGACAAACTGCAATCATAACACGCAAAATATAATAAAGACCGATTAGTGATTCATGCTTTTAATTTGTATTGATCCAGCCTAATTCAAAAACAACAACGCCATGCAACGTGAAATGGCTTGTGCGTAATGTCAGCTTGTGGTTTAAAGGAACAATAACCCATAACAGGTTTTCTTTTTTGTATTGCCAATGCTCCTGCCAAGACCTGCATGTGTTGTGGTCACACTGAAGACAATCTGGTTTCCCTGCCGTCTCCCACTCAGCCGTCCCTTACATACAGTATCTTAAAAGGACTGCACCGACCTTTTGGGAGATTGTCGGTCAACTTACCTTTTACACGTTGAGATAGTGGTACCACAAAAATCATCTCTCGTGTCCCCGTATATGTATGTTAAGGTCCCGTAGGCGACTAGCATTATCTAACGCAAGACGTTTCCCAGAACGTCGGTATAGTCCCTTAAATGCAAAGAGAAAGTGGATTCTCCTGCTCTTGTAAAAACATTTGATTGCTTTGAATTTCAATGTATATCAAATCCTTGTGTCTTGTTTTTGAACAAGCTTTGCATTGTAACTCAACCTCCTCCTGATGGCCACAATACATCTTGACTGGACAGAGGGACATCTGGGTTGAAAAATCTGAATTGCATTATGTTCCTTAGTTATAGCACCACGACCAGATTCGCCTTTTTTCCCACAAAGCTTGCACTCGCATGGGATAATTCAGTATATTGTGATCTTGAGGGGGCTTTTTTTGGAGCTTTTTTGTGGGCATCCTTGAGGGTCTGCCGCCATTTCAACAAGGACACAAGACAAACTCCCTGAACACCATAGGGGAGGCCAGTCTATAGAGAGCAGCACTTATATTCTGGTGCAGCAGGTAAGGCTGGGTGTAGGAGGATTGGCATCTTTTCTGGGGGTATGAGGCAACTGGACAGAGACAGAGAGACGGAGAGAGACAGACAGAGGGGGGGGGGGGGGGAAAGGAGAAGTGAAAGAGAGAGATCCCCCACCTCTCTCTTATCTCCCTGGAGGGCTGCTTCGCTGAGGTCCTGGCCTCTTCCCTTCCCCTGGGCACCCTGGATGCCCATGCTGAGGGAGGGCTCCTTTAGCGTGACCAAAGGGAAGCAGAGCGAGTAAGAGGAGAGACAGAGAAATGGAGAGAAACAGACAGGGAAAGAGAGGAAAAAATGGAAGGGGGTGAGAGAGAGAGAGAGAGAGAGATAGAGGAAGCAAAGACAGAAAAAAAAAGTGAGAAAGTGAGAGAGACAGGAAGAAAAAGGGGGAGTGAGACAAGCGCAGCAGCCCATGGTTTGTCTCAGGGCAGCAGCTTCCAGAGCTGGTGTGCAGCAGACTGAAGAGAAGCACGTCTGCCCCAGAGGCAGAGACTGGAAAACAGGATCAAAGAGTCGCCAGGGCAACCTGCGTGACACACATTGTATTAAAGCCACACGGTTAATTTGAAAGAGAGGGAAGAAGGGCAAAAGGAGACGAGGAGGGGAGGCAGAGGTAGTGGAGTACCAGGAACTCCTGTCGCACTCAGTTAACTTTCCACTCAAACTTTCTTCAGTTGCTCCACTTTGACTTCGAGGGCCTTTTATTTTACTTTGGCCCGACCTGCATCAGTCAACCTGCTGCCCTGATCATCTTCAGCTATTCAGTTTTCCTCAGGTCATCTCAAGTCACGAATCCACTGATTGTGATGAAAATCCTTCCTGAATAAAACGAAAACACACATTTCATACTGGTATAATGAGTACAAATGTTCATTTCAATAGCCAACACAAACCCATTTGCAGGAATTTAAAACCTCATGTGTCTCATTCCTAGATTAACAAACCGATACACAGAGGTCTATGACCAACCCAGATATAGTCATCCATAATCACATTATTTATCAGCATACATCGTCATGTGTTTATATTATACTTAGATGAGTATCATACTCTTCATACTCTTCATGAATCATACTCTTTATACCATATGACATTAAGTGATGCTCTAGAAGACTTCGATAAAAAACCCAAGGCGATGAAAATCTAAATGAAATTTAAGAAACAATTTTGCTTTTTAAAACTTTAATTGTCATTATGCACAAAACTCAGGATTGAATAAAAAAAAAAAAAATGATTGCAGTGAATGTTTGAAAGACCTAACGTGTAAGCAGGTAAACGATAATACGCAAAAGCTGGTATACTCCCTAGCTGATAGATTGATCTCACATTCAAGTGACTGAATGCACAGATCCATCCAGATTACAAAAAAAACTGCTTGGCAGATCTCTCGTCAGGTATAAAATGTGATAAAATCTCTAAAAAATTGACAAAAATACAGAAAAGCACACAATAAAAAAGACAAAGCGCAAAGTGAGGAGGTGGATACATCTTCTGTTACCAAAACGGGTCTCGGGCACAAGCACACACCTGTGGCACATAAAATATCACTAATTTCGGAGGTGTGGAGCCCACATGGGGGCGGCTGGGCTGGAAGGTGGCGTCAGGACTAAATACCACGACGGGGAAGAACGGGGGACGGGGAGTGGAGCTGGAGCGGAGGGGCTTGGGTTGGGATGGAGTGGGGTGGGGGTCCGCGATAGACAGCGGCGAGGTGGCAGACAGGGAGGGGTCTTCACAGACAGTTGGAAGGCATTAGAGTGTCGGACAGGGACTTGTCAGATGCAGCTGTTGCTGTGGCTGATTGATAGAGTTTGTATTCCACCCTGATGGGAGACGCTGGAGTCGCTAGCCAGCGCCGGAAAAGGATTATGTCAAATATAAAAGTGACAAAAAAAAAAAAAAAAACCAACAAAAACAAAACAGTAAAATGTTAAAAAAAACAAAAACATTATGCCAGCGAGATAAACAGACATGACATCCACTAAAACACTGAAACAAAGCTAGGATCATCACATTTCTCAATCCTGTGGCTACACCAAGCCAGGTCAATTTTTGGTCTTTGATTTGAAAGAACTGATGATACGATATATAAAAAATTATTGTAATCTGAATGTAGCATACGGTAGAGGTTAGCGTACGGAGCTATAAAATATATCCTAAGTTGCACATTTAAAAAAAGCATTCAGATTACTTCCCATTCACTTGAAATGGGCTCAAGTCACCTTGCATCCTCTCATTGATTAGTAGTACGTCTGTATGGCCACAGTAGGGTACACAGCTTTATGCTCAGTTGCATGTACATTATACTCCATGAGATATTCAGACTAGACTATTCAGACTAGATATTCAGATGTGGTGTGACAACACCGATATGTAACTACTGTACATAACACATCACGTAAGGCTTCGGACTATGTACTCCAATCACGCGACAACATTCTCTGTAACCGACTCAAAAGAAGAAGCACACTTGACAACCATACAGTACTTTTCAGCTTCTCAGTGGAAAGAACATCAACCGTGCCCGCCCAAACATCCTGTAAAGTAATTAGTGAAGATGTTAAACATATTTACAGACAACCTGGGCTCCACTTTGTGTGTGTGTGTGTGTGTGTGTGCGAGTGTGTGTGTGTCCAATGATGACAGGAATGCCACACGTCCCAACTGCCAGTCATTTTATCACAATGGCACAGACAGTAGTAAACAAAAATTCCACTTCTGTCAAAGTTCAATGATTTTTTCTGACAAAAACTGCGTTAAGTTGAATGGGACAGGGTGTCATGGCGGCTCTCCCCGGTGAAGATGTGGCGGGTGGCTGTTGCCTGTGCACTCTCTTCCAACTTGAAGTGAGGGGGGGGGGGGGTAACATACAACAACACACAGCTCAAAGAGAGAGGCCAACATCTGCTGTACTTGTTTGGGAGTATGTGTTTGTGTGTGTGTGTGTGTCGGAGATGTGGTGTATCTTTGTCGTTAGATGCTAATGTCCGTTAGCATTAGCAGGGTTAGCGTCATATCCTTGCAGGCTCTGTGTCTTTGTCCTCCAACAGGCTAATGAACTGACCAAAGATCTCTTTCACGGCCTCCATGTGGTCCGTGGTGCTGCCCTCGAGGATCCAGCGCTTCCCTCTGGCCAGCGGCTCCAGCTCAAAGTACTTCTTGATCTGCCGAGCAAGCACAGAGCACGAAGGTTAATGACGACGTCCGACTGGGACTGCAGGCTTTCAGAAATCAGCAATTTAAGCAATAAGTCATTAGAGGCTTTCAGAATGGCTGAGAGGGTTAGTTAGGCCTGACACACAGTGGTAGTTAACCATAGTAATAAAAAGAGAATTTTCAATAAATAATAATAATAATAATAATAATATAAATAAATAAATAAATAAATAAATACATGCATACATACATACATACATACATAAATAATCACAATAATTAAATGATATTTTTCTGTAAAGCAATTTCATTCTAGTTTTGGTTATTGTATAGATATTTAAAATACAGATCATGACTCAGTTAGAACGGAGATCCAGAGCATCATTTTATTATTCTATTTTGAATTATGAGAAAAGCCTGCAGCCTGTGTTACTGTAGCGTCAGCAGGGTGCTTCAGGTCCAGGAACAGGGAAAGCTGAATGAGATTGACAGAGGCCACAGGCCTCGCCTTTGGGGCCGAGAACATAAAAAAGGGCCAGGAGCCTCCCGTCCCAATCCACACTTCAATTAGTTTTCCATGCGCAATCTGTAATCTTCACGTAATCACTCATAAAGCCGTGGAGACACTGGCACTGAAGCCCAGCCTCCTCCCAAAACAGTGCTGCACCTTGGAGCTTTGCATCAGGCTGCAAGCGCATTCTTTTAAAAACGACACTATGTTGTTCAAATCTGAGAAAAATGTGGACTCTTGGCTTGGCACAGGCTGTTTTTAACAGTTGATTATGAAGTTCATGTGTTGGCTTTAATCAGTGACTGGTTTATTGTAATATGTTGGCAGTTCATGACAATGGGGATGGGGTGGGTGGAGGGGGAGAGAACCAGAACCAGCTGTTATGTAAAAACACATCTGAACAGAGAGAAACAATGTCTTAGACCTCCACTGAAGGTACCGCAGGTTGTTAGGGTTTCTGACATTTTCAAGCTGAGAGTAATGGGAGCAATTTTGTACGGCCATTGTGAATGTGGTTTAGCCATCTCCAGAGTCTGTCTGACAGCCAATGGTGAAAGTACAAAGAAAAGTATATATTCTACAGCTTCCACTGAGATGCTCCTAATGAGAGCCGGTTCATATCATGGATGCTATAAAACACATTTTATTTGTCGGGGCACTCCCGTTTGTTGACAGTTATTTTGTTTTCATATAATTTTAAGAAATGTATCCATCAGCACTGATCAAGCAATTACAAACGCTATTTACCCGAGGGAAAGGAGATGAGATCACATGCATGGTATATGGTTAAAATACCCATCCGTCACTCCTGTACTTCATTAGTTGATTATTTTTGCTTAGTAGTCTTGTCATTACCATTTGTTCAGGCAGTATTTTGGCCTTTAAAAAAACATTTCTACAAAAGATAAAAGAAAAAGATTGATGATTCAACACATTCATGAAATCAAAATAGGTCAGATAACGTCGACATGCTGAAAAGGTTTGTGTCAATGCACGAAAACAAGCCGGCACCTTGGAAACACCACCAAATCCACACGGGTGCCCGTCACACAGTCAAATGACTTTTCAACTTCAAGTGAAATTGCTTTTGTCTAGACCGTGCTGGGCTGTCTAGCTGTGCCATGGTGTGTGGCATGAAGAGGATGGGGAGGAGGAGAGAGGAGGAGGGGGGGAGGAGAGGGGGGAGGAGGGTATTCTTTGTGTCTGCTCAAATCCAGCCAGCCATGCCAGCGAGTGGGAGAGTGAGCTCTGTCTCTGCCCCCCTGAGCAGAGTCTCTGTCCGGGTGTAACGTGAGTTTAATGACAGATTAAGTCACCTCAGCCGCGTTTGGCCCAGAGGCCTGGCTAGAAAGCTGAGCAGACCCAAACAGTGTTAACAAATCTGTCTGGGTAACTTGAGCTGCCCTAGTCCAGGCTCTAGCCCCAGACCTAGACTGCAGACGATGCGGCTGGCTGCCTGTCTGGCTGGCTGGCTCACTTGTCAGCCTGTGGCCAAGGCCCTCTTCTGGAAGACTCTGGCCCCTGCACTGGCAGACAGTCAAAAAGCCAGCAGTGACCTCTATGCGATTGCAGACAGGCTCGAGCTCCTCTCGCTTCCCCGCTTTGCCTCACAGGCCTGCTGAACTTACCCAGGGCACTGCAAATGCCACCTTTAACACTATGCAACAGACGTAACTTTTCTTACTACTTCTTACTTGATAATACTAGATGACTTTTAAGTTGTCAGTGCAGCTGTACAGTTCTGTGAAGTCGTGATAATATGAGTTGTCTTGGTTGCTGAAGAATTCCCATTGATACTGAACGTGTATAGACATTATCAAACTGGTCAAAACTGATTGAGAGGGCAAATCCACTACAGAAATGTTATCACATAACAGAGGGCGGAGAGGAAATGTCCCCCAAATGAACGTCTCAGTCTTGCAACTGAAGGAACCCCATGACCTCCTGGCTGGGTGTATCTTCACTGGCACTAAACAGTGTGGCCCAAACCAGTTTCTCTGAGATTAAGTCCTCCTAAGCACACTTATGCTCTCTTAAGGAGTTGCGTGAGGCAGTGGGAAGGGTAAGCCCCACAAGACGTGCTTGCCAGATGGCTCCTGGGATGACCACTGGGTCATCCAGTCTAGCCTCTTCTAGGTCATTCGGACCCCAGGCCTTGGCTTGTGGATGGGAGAAAGCGGCTTACATATGCAAAAGGGTGTCAAAAAGTTGCGCTCTAACCACCCGTCTCTTTGTCAACTGTGTTCCTGCTGCTGGAAGCCAGCCACCTTAGCTACCGGGATATACCGTAGCAGGGCAAGCCATTAAAATCAGGAAAACAGAACTCTTTTTGATTTGGCAACAGGCCTGCACTGAGTAGCTGTAGGGACTTTGAACCATATTAGTTGTGCAGAGCTCACAGTACAACGACTGAGTAGCTGCATGTTCTGCATTGGTCTTTTTTTATGGTTTGTTTGATGTCACTTGTTTATACCCAGACAACTGCACTTTGCATTATTTTATCACTCAACATAAAGTATAGCTAATCAACATGTAAGTTATTGTTACCTTACATTCTTCGTACATGTTTCAGTGCATTTACCCTCATAAACTATGGATTGCACTCATGAGGATGTGTACAACAGAATTAGTTATTTTCTGAAATATGTTAAGAAAATATTTGATTATGGAATTTAGTGTAAGTGTGAACAAAGTTCAATGGTTGATGACTGTGAGGGTCATGGTGGGAAAGTGTATATAAAAGGTTCTTTAATTTCCTTTACTCCCTATGGGAAATCAGTATCTAGTATCAGTATCAGTATCTAACTACGGGACCGACGTCAAACACAATTTAGCCAACAAGACTGTCAGTTTCACTAGCGGCAACTTTTCTTAAATGTCAAATGCTCATTAAAAGGGACAATTCAGCAGCCACTCTTTTAGGTTGGTTGAAAGGATGGCTTTCAAACTGAAGATACATGAGTGGTGGAAAAATACTGGTATGCTAAAGGAAATGTCCGTCATAAAAAAATACATCTTTATGGTTGATGATTTGTCACCCAGAGTCTGAAGGGAGTGGTTGCACAACTAGTCCAAGCTCCAGCCCTGGCAAGCCTACATCAGGGGCCTTATGACAGTACATGGGCATGCATGGCATGTGCACCCAGCTGCTCCATGGCCTATGCCAGATTTCTACATGTGATGGTCACTGTTGGGGTCACTCCAGGTCAATAGGATGTCCTGGCAGGATAAAGGGAGCCTTGGCTCCAGTCTGCTACCAGGAGAACCTTGCCCTGGCCTGCTGATCAACTAAGCACATCAGGGAAGGAGAGGCAGAGAGAGAGAGAGAGAAAGAGAGACAGAGAGAGAGAGAAAGAGAGACAGAGATGTTTGAGGCCAAGTTCTGGTCAAGGAGGCGCATTATGCTGGCTGCTGAGAGCATGTGCATGGAAAACCCCAAACTGACAAACTTATATTACTCCCAGAAAGGACAGCAGGTTTCTCTGCTCTGCGGTGGTGTTCTGTTAAAGGCAAAGCAGAAAATGGAGGATTCTGGCTAGAAAGCAGGTGGTACCGTAAAATGCTGATCCACTTAAATGATAGGGTATACGGACAAAAAAACCCCAACCCCAAATCATACTGTGGTTGTGTGCAAAATATTAGGCTGCAATAAAAACTGAAGACACAACTTTTTCAATTTCTTTTCCTAGCACAAAAATAAGTGTTTTAGCAAGCTGTCTGACACGCATTGCCCTCTAAGAAAAAGAAAATGTAAACTGCAGTAGTCAATATTGAGATTCTGATTTTATTTTTTAGTTAAGCAGCCCTAAATAATGATGATGAAAAAAGTGGATTACATTATTGAGAGATGATATTTATGCAGCTGGGCTTGCACCGAGTCAATTCAGGTTAAGTGCCTTTCTCAAGGGTGTAATGGCAGAGGTCCAAGGCAACAGAACACATTGCCAGTCACTCAGCCAACATGCCATGTTGAGAGTCTTTCTGATAAAAAGAGCTGCTGTGGTTCGATGGTCTCGCGCTATGTAGATGTATTCGGGAAATCTAAAGCCACTTCTGCATAAGCATTCCTGCAGAGGTTAACAACAAAGCCAGATGGAACAGACCCTAGTTTGTTGGATAGACTCCTGCAGCAGATCAGTATCGTAAAAGAAAGTTAAATGACCCACGCTGTCAACTCTCAATTTCTCATCTAGGGTATGTTTCTTTGTCGAGTCTGGCTCTTGAGGTAGCCTCGGGGTCCAAACGTCTGAGAAAAATATCTAAACTAAATTCAATAATATCAAATAATACTAATAATCCCTTCCTGTTTAAGTAATAAGATCATAAAAGTAAGAACAGGAAATGTTCACTTGAGAAGTTTTGCCTTTCAGCAATGCTAAAAAAGCCAAAACATAAAGAGAAGCTGGTAAAAAGAGTTCCTCACACAGAGAAATTATCCTACAAGCACTACTTGCCTGCAGACAAACTATCAAAACTCCTCTTCAGAGCAAGAGGAGCTTTACTCAATAAACTCACTGGAGAAAAGAGGAAGACTTTAGCCTTGAGGTTTTCAGTGAGACAACCTTCAGCAGACATTAATAACATCCTCTATTCAGCGCCTACTATGACCAATGCAGGAGAAACTGGCATGTCCTCACCTATGTATTTTACATATATATTGTATTAGCTGGTATGACTGTGCCTTATAATATAAGATGGCACATATGGTCTCCATTGCCCTTGTCCTATGATGTACCATGACCACATGTCTATCACACTTCAGGTTATCGTGCATCAAATCCTCACCACGCGAGCAAGCTATATAACTCGAGCAGGAAGCATTAGGGGGTCTCTGAACTAGGGAAAGTGGCATACTCAAATATCCAAGACAATCAATTACTCCATCCCTTGACATGTTGGCCCCTGTGAAGATATCAGTCACCTGGAAAGTGGCCCACACTGGCGACTGCATTGAAATGGGGGTAATGTGAGATCCACTTACCATATAATAGATATGCCTTTGTTTGCTTTTCCGGCTTACCTAAAGAGCCTTAAAGACATGAGAAAGCTTGGAGGTCCCCAAGAAGGGAGCACTTGGGAACACTGCAAAAAAACAAACACTTGCACCACAAACGCTGGGAGGCGTCAAATGAAACGGCCTGCTGGCCTGTGGGTCTAAAGCCTATTTAAGCAAGGCTGTAACACCTTGAGCAATGGATGCAAGGTTTCGCATTTGAGGGGATTACTGTCCTCGAGCCATTCCCATGGTAGATAATGCCCCTATCACCTGTTAAGTGAGAGTATTAGCTGCACGTGGGGCACATGAAACCATCACCTTTGTTTCCAGATTATGTGAGGTGAGTTCGAAACCCCGTCTGGACAGGCGGTAAGAGGCACAGCACAGTATAAAGTCTGCAGGTGAAAAACAGGTTTGAAGAAGAACCAATGACGATACAAGGACCTCCAACCCAAAGTATGTACATGGAGAGAGAGAGAGAGAAATATTCAGCATGGGTTTACAGTTGAGTCCTACCGCTCGGTGTGGAAACTATCCAGGCCTAGCTGGGACCAATAAGCGTAGAGGACACCCTGGAACCAAGCCAGAGTTGTAGAACTGTTGGGCCGGGGGCTGAGCCTAGCCAGGCTGAGCCAGGCAACGAATTAAGACTAACCCTGTAGCACAAAACTTCAGATTTACTGTCCTGCTCCACTCAGGTGGGACCACGGGCCTCCCTCAGGCTCAGCTCAGTGCAGGTTCAAAGTGATTCACTTGCAGTACACTCTCTTCAAAGCCAGCTGACCACTGCCAGATCAGAGCCATCCTCAGAGGCACCGTAAATCTCGACTAGACTGCACAGGGACATTCTTGCCGACCCTTTCAGTATGCCGCTTGGAACAATGCTATTGCACTTAAGACCCTAGGCTGCGATAATGTCCTTTCCATATAGGCAGGCATCCTGAAAATGTATCTAAAAGATGTGCCTGAGAGGATTCCCATTTGGACAATGAGCAGGTTGACCTTTTTTGCATTGTTTTTACAAGCACAGAGGCTTTTCTTTTTCTTTTTCTTGTGGTAGATCGGATAACGTCCAAAAACACTGCCTGCTGTTACCTGAGTAAATGACCCATGCCTCCAGTTTGGTAGTGGCAACGGCAGATGCACTGTGTGTTTGCAGAAAACACAGTAAAGCATTGGGGGTTGGATCAGGTATCGGGAACCTGCCAAGATCAGACGAGCAATTGGACCCTCTCAACAGGCACAAGGCACCCCTGATAGTAATATTTGCCAATTCAGTATTATAAAACTCAAAGCCACGAGTCTCTGCCTTTTACATCTCAGTCTGGATTAGACCTGTGGGAGAGATCAAGGACTAAGGGGTCAGAGACTTTGTGATGTTACAGTACAGAAGCATGAATGGAGCCCTCCTCCATATGGAGGCTTTGGTTGGCACCGGGGTGGGAAAGCACCAAGGGAAAGGAAAGCATCGACCCTCTCTTGCAGGACAGAAGATATTTGGCAAGGTCGATAGCTGGGCCATGACCCTTCACCAAGGGTTGACCTGTAGGACATTAAGAAAAGGCTATGAGGGTGGGATGTGTGTGTGTGTGTGGGTGGGGGGGTCCATGTTTGCCTTGCCTTATTACAGATATACAGTAACTCAATTTATTAAAGGCCAAGAGCTCCCTGACAGGGAACATCTGGTCTGTGGGACTTGAACGGGTGAGTTGGCGGCCTGCCCATACTCCCTGCTGCAGGGGCCAATGCGCCAGCACCTTCCCTGGAGCTCGCCCTCCCTCTCTCTTTCTACTGTTTTTTTGTGAAGGGGGCCGCCACACTGTAGCAGCCCACACAGAGGGCCTCAAAGCCCAGGAAGTCTGTCACAAGCCGCCCCTCCCCCTAGGACCCCCCTAGTGAGACCCTCCACCCTTTCACGCTCCGGTCCTGACAGTTGACCAGCTTGAAAGCTGCAGTAGGCCCCCGCTTTAGCACACAGCACGCGGCATTACAATCAAAGTGTTCTCCCCCTGCAAAAGATTTAAACCATGCGGCAAGTTGCAGTCTGCGCACACACACACACACACACACACACACACACACTCATTCACGTATGCATGCAGGCTGTCTCACACAGACAAACACACAAATACGCACATATGCCTTAAGGCTGTCATTTGAAATTCCAGGTTCCTTGTGTTTTCTTACCTTTTCTGCCTTGCATAGCCTCTCCTGTTCGTAATCATGACCACATCATCACATTGTGTTTGTGTGTGTGTGTGTGTGAGTTTGTGTGTGTTCTGTAAATTGATCACAGAGACAGAAAGGGTTCCTCAAAATAGATGGCATTCGAGCAGACATATGGGACAGGGAAGTACTCTGAAAACAAAGGATATAATGAAATCAAGGCTTGTTTCTTCAGGACACACACAGGCAAAAGGCACACACACACAAACCATCCCATCCACAGCATCTTCTCCAGCTGTTTCAAGTCTATCTACCTTTTGCCGATGATGTTGAGCATGTGACAAACCAATCAGTTAAATCTACAACCCCAACAGCTCTCTGTCCATCCACTGCTCCGTGGGCTCGGCGTAAATAGTGAGATTTGATGTACTTTAAGAAACATGTTTATTTTCATGCACTATTAATTCCCTCTGGTACAGAACTGCTGCTGACTGGTTTTAATCACTACCAGGAAATCATGAGTGTACAGCCAATGCTGTGGCCAGGCCCAGCCAAAAGCAGTCCCAGCCGCAGTATTGACAAACTTCAACATGTGCATAACACTGCTGTCAAGGATAAAAGCTGTCCCGTAAGCGCTCTCTTTTTTTAAGTTAATTATGCATAGACTCAATAATGACCATCAATGGCTAAATAAAAGTGAGGTATTTAAAAAAAAAAAAAAAATCAGGAACAAAGGGAACTTTGTAATCTGGATCTGCTGAAACACAAACAAATGTTTTCTAGCCCTTTCTGTACGGACTCACAGGAATCTCACATTTGTAAAACATTGCTATGCAGTCAAGGAAAACTTCATAGTCATTTTGAGTTTTGTCAATGGGGTGAGTCTCAATGGGTAAAAAAAAAAAAAAGCCATGGAAGAGATCCCCCCAAAGATTCCCAGCGTTTGATCCCCGTGAGTCAGAAGTGGAACCCGGGGGTCAGATCGCATGCTGAATAGGCTTTTCGGAAGTCTTGTCCTGGCTAGTGGCGGCCTGTCGTCCGACCCCGCTTGACCACTAGACAAAGGGAGGGCACTGACCACAATTGGGATGGGGGAGATTCCTTTCTCCTCCAATGGAGAGCCCAGCCCTGAATAGGGTCTGGCTGGCTGAATTGTGTTCCCCACCGACTCTGAGAGTGAGGACCCACTGGGGTCAGGGTTCAGCAGCATTTGACGCAGGCTGTGTGGGAAAAGGCGAGCACGGTGCCCGCGCAACCTGCCGACTGCCCCCTCACCCACAGTGCCCCTTAACCTCTCGATGGGACGGACCACCAGCCCAGGGATGACAGGATGAGAAGGGGTTGTATAGGAGGGAGCTGGAAAGAAAGCAGATGTGAAGGTGGGAGGGAGGGCCGCACCAGAAGAAAAGAGAAAGATGTAAGGGAGATAAAGCAACAAAGAAAAATAAATGTGTCTAAGTAGCTGCACATACTGCGCTTCGACGGTCCAGCACACGGCCTCAAGAGGGTAATCAATACGTGCCGCTTGGCTGGTTTTCCAACCCTCACCTCCCAAGGTGGCATGGATCGAGCACTGGGTACAACCTCTGGGAGATCACTCACGACACGAGGGTCTGCAGTCATTTTTTTGTAGTCTCTCACACACAGATTACTAGGTGCTATGGAAATCTATGCCACAGTGCCTCTGGAAGTGGCTAACATTTTATGAAACAGCCAGATACATTTACTAGCGAAAAACATCTGGACTCCTTAGCATTTGGCATTTGGCCCAGACCGGCCCACCACAATCGATCACACACCACCCATCTTCGCGGCCCCCCTGAATATGTATACCAACCGTGCCACTCCCTAAAAACACTAAAGCTGTGTAATGAGTAAGCTTTCTGGACATCACTGGAGGTACTCTCTTGAATTAGACGCCCAACGGTATCTATTACAGTAGTTGGGCGATGAGAGACCCTCTACCTCTTGTTCCACTGGATTGATGTCATTTCTCTATGCAATCGTCAAGATGCTCTTTTAAGCAGACATCATACTTTCCTAATAAAAGGATGAGCTCCAAAAAAAAAGTTTCCATGGTCTACGGTGTTGTCATGCCTCATTCTCCACCTGCCTGTAGCTCAGCCCCCTCCTCCCAAGCACTTTAACTACGTCCACTACACCCTCCAAAACCTGGCGTCTCTTTCTCACTTGCTCCCTATGGGCATACATCTGACTGCCAGCGAACATGCTGTTGATATCTGCTTTTGAGCACCTTAGGAAATAAGCTTTGGCACAGGTTCGGTGTCCAATCTGACATTCCAGTAATGAACATGCTGGGGTCAGTCCTCTTCCCAAATGCCAAACAATGTATGACGTCCCTCGCAATATGTGAGCCACTTCCTGCTGGTGCCATCTTCACAGGTGAAAACCTTCTGCACGACAGGATTTGTGGTATTCTGTTGCGGGTGGTGATCTAAAAATATCTGTAACATAGGAGGCTCACGGCGGGCAAAGTAATCTATGTCCTCCTGCTCCTTGCTCTCCTCTCTCTCTCTCTCTCTCTCCCTGACACTCTCCTCCTCTGGGGATGCTAGCTCAACCTGGCTCAACGAGACACGAGGAGAGACATAATAAGGGTGAGGTTTTAACATAATGGTACAATCAGGTCCAGAAGTATCAGAGTCCGAACCCTGATCCCAGTTTACTGGACAGGTGGGCACTCTGCTGGGCAGCTACAGAGACTCCTAGTCTGCCTGGTGATCCAAGACCCAATCCCCCCTAACACCGACGCACACGCGTACACAACACCTCCTTCTCTGCCTTGTTCCCTGATGTGATAATTGGAGATTGACGTCTGCGAGCACTTTCCGGTTGCCAGTAGTAGGAGTGGAAACCTTCCCGTCACGTACTTTCTGAAGTCCTTCCAAGGCACTACAAGAGCATATGATAACCAGACACTTTATTCCACATGCAAAATGCATAACTGTGGCTCACTCTGCAGTCACTCCCAGGCAATGATCTGTTGTCCTGCTTGTCCAGGAGCAGGAAAGGCTGACGATGCTAAACCCCAAGGTGTAGACTTTGTGGAATGGAAGATTGATTATACGTTAGCTTTATTTCAACATCACATTTAATTTAATTCACACCCACGAGAAATACTGAGGGATAGCTGTGGAATTACACAGCAGATGCATTGATATATAAATGAAATTCAATGTGAAGAGCATTCCTGCGAGGTCAACTAAATAATAAAGCATTTAGCAAACCTAGCAGAATTTGATAGGCTGTAAAAGGCTATCTCCCACACATTACATTTATTCAGTTGTATGATTAAATGATTAAATCACAAGGCGATGAGAATAAGGTAAATTGGAACGTAAGATTGAAGGTAACTTGGAATATAAGATTGAAGGTATTTTTGGGCAGGTTTCAGCATTTGAAGAAAGCAAAAGTATAAATGTGTAATGTTCTGTTATTGGAAAATCCACCTGTCAACACTGTGCTTTACACGGGTGGATATAGAGTAGTCTAACAGCACATGGTGGGGCCACCGGCTGGCTGGAGACACCTCTTAAAAAACTATCACGCGCTGCTTTACATGGAATGTCACACTTCTGCAGTGCCATACAGTACACCTCATCAACTGACAGCAGCGAACAGAAAACACATCCGCTAACCAGACAGGATTTTCTGCTTTACGCCGAAATGTTCCTGATAAGGAGTGTGTGTTTCTAGCAGTCTAGAAAATAAAACACTGACACTAAATAATATTTAGCAATTTTGCTATCAAAGTATGAGAGCCGTGGCATGCCACATTACATCTAAATTGCTGTCTATTGATTCACTGGCTTCCTACCCAACAGATTATTTTGTCTGTACGCTATAATTTAACATTAACCACAATTATGACAAATATGCGTAATCAGTTAGTTGCTACTGACTGCCAAAACAGGAAGTTAAAAATTACTCATAAAACCCAACATCAAAAGAGTAACAAGCAGTAGCATGGGAAGTTCACTCTGGCACTCACACTTGAATTCAATCTGGTGGGAGCGTGCCCTCATTTAAAAGACGGCAACACCTTGTAAAGAAATAGAGGCATTGGACTGATCCATGCCGGTTGCATGTAAACAGTAGAACATTTGTAATGTCAGGTTTTTTTGCGTGTGATTAAAATGTAAAAGATGTCCATGCATTATGAAGGCGAGTTAACACGAGAAGAAACTGGATCGCACATCAATTAATAATGATTAACCAATTACATATTAAGTCACTAGGAATTTGTCTGTTAAATTTGTGAGAATGTGCCAGTTAAATAACACCCCTCTGCATGGTCAGGGTCAACCTGACCTGGCTATCAGTACACTGGTCAATATGTTTATATGCTGTGGCCATAGAGACGTTTTACACTTGGCTGAATTTGGGGCACGGGGCTCAGTAAGGTCACCTGCTCCTCATCCGTTTTTCCACTGTAGCCAGCAACTCACGAGTCAGGGGTTGGGGGCGGTGAGTGGGGGGTGGGGAGGGGTGGTTGCTGACCGGCTTCAGTCTAGACGGCTCAATACGCAGTTGACTTTTTAAACCCGCTTGTCTGGAAAAAGAGCAGACGTGAGGTAAGAGGGGGGTGAGCTGCAGCAGAGAGGTGGTGCTTTTTGGCTGCCACAGCCAGCAGGCTAGACTCGGGACAGGCAGGCAGGGAGAGTGGATGAGAGAAAAAGAAAGAAAAAGAGAAAGAGAGAGAGAGAGAGAGAGAGAGAGAGAGAGAGAGAGAGAGAGAGAGAGAGAGAGAGAGAGAGAGAGAGAGAGAGAGAGAGAGAGAGAGAGAGAGAGAGAGAGAGAGAGAGAGAGAGAGAGAGAGAGAGAGAGAGAGAGAGAAAGAAAGAGAGAAACGCTATCGGAGAGAGCTATCTGAGTCGCTGGCTGTGGCTCCATTGTCAAGGTCAGTGAGCCGCGGAGTAAAAAGTCACGCCACCTGACCCCCCTCCCTCTCCGCCTGTCTGCTTTCCTGCTGTTCATCCCCTGTCCTCCCCCTCCGTACCTCCATCAGTCTCGTCTGCTCATTCAGCGTACACGGTGAGAGAATCTCACCTCAGTGATCCCACAAAATATTCTACAGGCTATCTGCTCTCTCTTCTGATGTAGTTTGATGTGGAGATAACAGTAAAAGGCACAAAAGTAAGAAGCAATCAGTTGCATAAGACGCTCTTTTAAGAGAATTGGTTAATTCACAAACTCTAAGAAAACACTTCAAGATGCCGTGTTCAAACACTACAAAGAGACATTTTTGTATCAGCCTGAATCATTAAGGTTCACAACACATTCATCTTCATTATGCATCTTGGAGAAAGGGACTTTTAATGGAAAATTACCGACATTTACAAAGAACACCTCTTTTTTGCTGAGTATACTCTATTTGCAGTTTTCATTAGTCCCAATCTTTGGCTGTCTACATGATGAAAATCATTTGGTATCGTACAATGATCTCATCTTTACAAGACTGGCAATGAGCCCTTTTGGAAGCTCTCTTAATTATTATGCTGCAGAGAGAAGAAGAAAGATGGGATTGGCTCACTTCTGGTATTGCAACATTACTTGACTCTCTTATGGCAAAAGCAATCCACTGAAGGATACAGACATCTGCTGAATCATTTGACAGGGCTCCTACGATCCGTTACTGATTGTCCAGTGGGTTTGGATGCTTATTACTGCTGTGACATGATCAAATCGAGATAAAAAAAACATTTATTCAGTCTCCTCTGGTCAGCTCACAGACTGCACTAATGATCACTGACCAGACGCTTATTCCGGCAATGAGCAATGGTGTATGTGTAAAAGCAAAGGGCAAGCCAACGCAACAGTGACATCCGGTGCAGCGTTAAGCATGTTGTCACTATCTTGAGCGCCAGAGTTTATGAAGCAGCAGAGGTAGAGCAGACCAGTAGAGCCCTACATTTCACCATCCCTTCCTTCCTCGAAAACAGCGTTTAACAAACTAAACAAGCAGGAGGACAGAACAGACCCGACAGGACCCAGCATGATCGAGGGTAAGAAAGACAGTCAAACAACCAGGCGATCCTCTTGCTAGTTTGCGTATTATACTGTGTCACAATAATCACACAACCATCATCACCATCACAAGGGGCCACAAGTAGCTGTCAGAGTTGCCCATTTTAGGTGAGGTACTGTTATTATTCATTCAATATGATGTATTTTTGCTCGCTGTTAACACGAAAAGATCCTGTTTCAATATCTTTATTTGTTCCCTATTTCAGTGACAAATTACAAGAACCCTATAAAATGTATTAGGATTCACCCCATCTAATATAGCAAATCACAAATTAGACAACATTTTTCCACTGCAGGTCGGTTACAGTCACTTGTTGTAATACCTACCTGCAGTACATTTTCAAGCTTGCAATAATTGACACCACCTGAGGTTATTTGAGTCAATGAGCAACACAATTTACAAATTAAATGGATTTAAAAGGACGCTGGGACTGTTTATTGTGAGATTTGCAACCTGTTAAACAGCAATCAACACAAATGAGGAGAATGTTTTAGATGTTAAATACAGCCTACCCTTATAACAAAACATTATGAAATCCAATCAACCCACAATTTCCAACAAATCCTAAACGAAAAGAACAAATCTTACCCAACCATATTCTAATTTGTGATTGACAGCAGACTTTCATCCTGTTGATAATTATGAATGAGCTGGCAATAATTAGACATTTCCACGTAAGTGCAAGATATTGAATGGGTGATCTTAACAAGTTAGCTAGAGCCACTTGGTAACGGCGTTGCTCACACTGTGTCGTTTCCTTCTAACGTTTCATTGATTGGCCTTTACCTGTGCCTCATCGTTTACACAACCAATCAGCAGCCACTGTGGAATCTAGAGCCACCAGCGTCACCGGCCACAATGACACACACCATGTGCCAGACGTTTGACGAAACTTTCAGACACTGGGCGCCACATGAGTCATTGAGCACAGCCACCACCCAATGTGTGCCAAGACCTGCAAGTTCACCATGTGCAAAATGTGACAGAGGACAGTGGTTGACTACCCATTATGAGATAACTTCCATCTTGGCCTATTCCCAACACAGTTTGATGTAAGTTATTATTGCACTTTATGCCACAATGACCGACTGTCATGGACACTGAATTCAGAATTATTGCCCCATCTATACGAGGAACCAAAATGATGGGCTTTTCTGGAGTTAGTGTTAGTGGGATGCTGAAAAGCTGAACATGGCAACATCAACACATTGTTTTTCTGTAGGCATGAGAAACTAAATCTATACAGGAATGACCAAGAGGACATTTTTCCCAGTCCATGACTTTTCCTTAAACAGTATTAATCAATTCACAAGGAAAGAAGTCAAAGTCAAAATCCACAAAATGCAAGCAAATACACCTATTAATATCCATCACACCCAAGTGTTTGTTAGAATCATGGTGGTTGGAGTGTTAAAAAATAAAAAGTCCATGAAGGTTTAGAAAAACCCACCATTCCATGGAAACCAAAAGATGATTTATAGTCTGCATGTCACTGTGTGTACCACTGACTTAATTACCTTCAAGGCATTCATTTTAACAAATGATCAGTTTTGATAATGACTGCCAGATCGCGTGCCAGCAATTTCAAGGGAGCAATTTCAAATTCGCATTTGAATCACATTAATTCACTATATAGGTGCTAAGAGGGAAAGCAAGAATCGGCATGTACTGGGTTGCTTTAGTTGTGGGTTCCATAGGTTGTGGAAGGTAGTACTGGCAGCTATGCACCATTTACTTGGCAATTACTTCAGTGCTACATGCTAAAGGGGCTTATGAAGTCATCTCTGCCTAGGAGCATTGAAAGTGGTCTATGGCATGTAACGTTCAAATGGCCAGCTGGATGTCTACCACATGCTGAGGGTGAGTGAGGATATTATGTGGCGAGGAAAATCTATCTTTCTATCTATCCAGTCATGATCTGAGACAGATTGATAGATAGATAGAAATAGAGATAGAAATAGAGAGATAGACAGAACGGTCCCTCAAAAATACTATGCCTTGGTGATGGGCAAGGTTAGTGTAAAATCAACTAACTAATCAACAACTACCCTAACCCTAACCCTTTTATTTGAATATTACCCACATAAAGTATATATACACCGATCAGCCACAACATTAAAACCACTGACAGGTGAAGTGAATAATATCGGATCTGAGCGCCAAATTGTGATGGCTAGACGAATGAATCAGAGCATCTCCAAAACGGCAGGTCTTGTGGGGTGTTCCCAGTATGCAGTGGTTAGCACCTACCAAAAGTGGTCCAAGGAAGGACAACCGGTGAACCGGCGACAGGGTTATGGGCGCCCAAGGCCCATTGATGCACGTGGGGAGCGAAGGCTAGCCCGTCTGGTCCGATCCCACAGAAGAGCTATTGTAGTACAAATTGCTGAAAAAGTTAATGCTGGCTATGATAGAAAGGTGTCAGAACACACAGGGGCTGTGTAGCCGCAGACCAACTGGACCATGGAGCAATGGAAGAAGGTGGGCTGGTATGATGAATCATGTTTTGGGTGTGTGTGCGTCGTTTACCTGGGGAAGGGATGGGAAGAAGGCAAGCCTGAAGACAAGCCTGCGGATGCAGTGTGATGCTTTAGGCAATGTTCTGCTGGGAAACCTTGGGTCCTGGCATTCATGTGGTTACTTTGACACGTACCACCTACCTAAACATTGTTGCAGACCAAGTACACCCCTTCATGGCAACGGTATTCCCTGATGGCAGTGGCCTCTTTCAGCAAGATAATGCACCCTGCCACAATGCATAAATTGACAAAGAGTTCAAGGTGTTGATCCGATTGAGCACCTGTGGGATGTGCCGGAATAACAAGTCTGATCCACGGAGGCCCCACCTCGCAACTTACAGGACTTAAAGGATCTGCTGCTAAGGTCTTGGTGCCAGAGACCACAGGACACCTTCAAAGGTCTTGTGGAGTCCATGCCTCGACAGGTCAGAGCTGTTTTGGCGGCACTGAGGGGGACCTACACAATATTAGGCAGGTGGTTTTAATGTTGTGGCTGATCGGTGTATGTCCCTCTCACTTTCTCTAAGATAGCTGTCTACCAGGTCTCCTATGTGAAAAATATCCTAGACCTAGAACTAGAACACAGACAGAGAACCAAGAACTAAATTGGATAAATAAATGTTAAATAACCCATTCTCGGATACTCTTATACTGTTATACCGATATCGATATATCGATTTTTGGTGTTTGGTGTTTAATGCATTTCAAGAGTTATATTCCATTTCCCAGAATAACTTTAGAAAACCCCCCAAGAGAATAGGTATGAACTTGTTGCATTCAGCTTTTATACATGTTACACATGTAGGTGGAGAGAACAATAGTGGAGCAAGAGGTTTTCAAGTCGGGAGTTGCGCCCCTTACTCAAAATACAGCAGATCTTTTGGCTGTATTGCATTCTTGTCTATTGAGGCTACTGTCAGTGGAGATATTTGTATTTCTGCTTCTTCTACAATGGATTTATGTTTTTATTCATTCTTTTCCTGTATGATTGTTGAACATTGGTGCAAAATGGTGAGTCTAGAAAGAAGTCCTTTGATTCTGAGGGGCTGACATCAGAAATGAAAACGTCTCGGCGCTTTGCTGCACACACAAGGTTGTGCGCCACCTTAAAACAATGTGGGCCGCATCTTGTGGGGTCTTTGGATAGATGAATTTTCCTACAGCAATAAATAAACCAATTAAGTACTTAGTCATGAAAGTTCAAGAAGCATGAAAACCAAGGTATGTGGATGGCATACCTTGGCAGCATATCTGACAGCATATCTGCATTCATACAGAGCTTGTGCACATCAAGCCACACAGAAAGCATGAACTAGGCATGACTCTTGATAATCCAGATAATTGATGAATATTTGTACATGCATTTCTTCAGTATGCCTACTAATACAGAATTCAGTTTGGTAACACCAAACAAATCAAAGGCAAAGCCCTAAACGAGCAGGCAATGAACTAAATGATGACAAAGAGAAATGTCTGCAGTTAATTGTGTTTGTATTGTTCTGTATTAATGAATGGCTGAGTCAAACACATGTCTAACTAAAAGAGATAATTATGCTATCACATCATTGAGATTTCCGCTAGAAACACAAACAGTCACTGACTGTCAAGTCAGTGCCGGGGAGCTCAAAATCATTATCACCAATCCCAAGGGTCTTATAAACTTGCCTAAACAAACGTCCTAAGTGTGTATCACACAAATCAACAGAAACAGGGAAGTTGTCTGTGATATACTGAATGTGGAATGCACAGTACCAGTGCTGACATAAATATGCCTTTCATATATATCCTTTCATAGGATATCAGTTGGAGGTAACTGTATATTTTATTGTGTGACATTCACCTAATACCTAATCAGCAGAAGTGAGAGCTCTGAGAAAAGTCTGGGCCCCATTGTTATCCACCAATTACCTCCAAGTGATTAAGTGCAGCCTTCGCTGCAGGGAGTAAATTAGTACATTTTGGATCAGAATCAAATGAACATAAATTACTAAATCAAATTCAAATCAAAGGGCATAAAGCATAGTTTGCTGAGTGAGCATTGTTGTGGTTGCTGGACCTGTCCCAAACTTGGCAGCGGCTTCTTTAGTCGCGCAAAGTACCATTCATTCTCAGTCTGCCTCCTTCTCCTTCCTTTTATCTTGCTCTCCATAACTTTTTGGTCTGTCTACGTGTTCAAACCATTTGCACAGAAGTACTACAGGGGTATCACATGCCTTGTTTTAATGATTGAAAACATTGATGGAAATAAATAGGTCTCAGTATGGTGCCTTCTGGGTAAGTACCTCCACTGGAGGTGTGAGAACAACTGTGTGTACGTCAAGTAAACAATAACAGCCCTCAACACCCATGCATTACTTCAAAAGGCCTCATTTACAAGAGATTATTACACATAATCGTTTCCGTTAAACATGCCATTATGTGGCTGTATACTGGTTTCAACAGTAATTGTGGGAGGTGGAAAACCATCCTCTACATTGTAAATGACTGGCAGTTCATTTCCACAGGTGAAAAGAGATCTGTCTTTCCAGAGGCTAGGATTACCTGAAAGAAAATTAGGAAACAATATCATAAATTTTGTATGCCGGAAAGCCCCCCTTGTATAACAGACAAAGGAGTAATTTAAATGGAACAGGAAAGAGGAAAAAAGTTTGTTACATCTTGCTCCAAATATTGCAAAATTAAATATTTCTGCCCCGCCCCTGTTCTAAAAGCAACAGACAAATACTCTACTTGCACTGTTGTGTGTCTACTTCCACATCCTTAGAAAGCAGCGGCAATGCAGCTTTTCTGCAGGCTATGACACAACTGCTTTTCAAGCACCCAAAATCATTAGATTCATTTCCAGACAGTAAATGCCTGAAACGAATTGGTGGAAACTCACCAATCTGAGAGGCTGTCAACGCTGGACTGGCCATGCACACATTAGGTGGCCGCCCTATTCTTTGGACTACAATCCAAGCTCACCCATGCAGCGTTGATCTTGTCATATCACATCAGAGACCTTAACATGCCACCATTAGCCCCCATTAGGTCTTAGTGGGCTTACTCATATCCCTAGACGTTTTGTTTATTGCCTTGGAAAGTTAATCAAGGACACAGTTTAGACAGAGTGAATCACTGGCTGAACCTGAGGGGCACTGATTAGGCTTCAAGAGTCACATAATGCACCACGTGCAAGGAGAATGCATGCAGAGATGCAGATGCATTGATCTAATGTAAATTGTTATTGTAGGGTGAAGTTACATAAATAGACGGGTGGAAGAAACCTTTTTTTCCCAATTCAAATATGCATGCACGTTAACATGAACACTGGACTCACCAGCTTCCACAATGGACCAACCAACAACAAGACCAAACCACATCCCTGGCCAGCATTTCCTTCCTTCCTTCTCATGGTATACTGGGGGAAATGTTTTTGAATTGGTGCTCAAGTATCCACAATGATCGAAAGGGATGAATATGTGGTTTCACCAATCTAGTGCATGCCTGTGGTGTGGAAACAATCACTTGCTGTGCCCACAGTTTCATCTAATAAGAAAATTGACAACAATTATCACTTGGGGACTGGAGAGAATAATGTTCTGTTATAGGAGAAGAGGTTGCTTTAATATTTATAGTTCGCAACACAAATGCCATGTTGGGCATAACAAGTCGCGCTACTGAACAAAGCACAGCATTAAGATTGTGACTCTACTGATGTACAGTACAGTGGTTCAACATTAGACAACTTTGATCCAAAGACACTTTCTGATCCCAAGAGACTTTTTGGATGAGTCGGTGATTAATTCTTGATTTTGCTTTCTTTGTTTCAACTGAAATATCAACTAAACAGGATGGATGTGTCAGCCTTTGGTGTGCATGGGTCAGTAGGTAGGTAGATGCCATTGAATGATTCAGACACACAGTGGTTTCAAGTGACATGCAGGAAACCGGTACCGGTTTGTGGGACAGACCCAGATAGTGTCAGTGCTAGCCTAGAATGGCCTTTTCAATGGAGTTTGAACTAGGAGATATTTTCATATTGGCATAGGACTGGGGTTCAGGTGTAGGCCCCCGGGCTCGACTAATCCTACTTGAGGCGCCCATCCCATTGGACCGTGTAATCAGGAATGTGCCGCAAAGCAGGTGTGTTAGTAATGCTTATTAAACGAGTGCCTGTTTACTGCCGTCTGCTTTGGATACCTGATGTTGGTGATGTCATGACAGACATGAGATGGGACAGAGAGCGAGCTAGGGTTAGCGAGGAGTATTTTCACAGACTGGCGAGTCCAGACAGAGAGGCAGAATGAAAATAGCTCAAGGGACAAACAAGGTAACCTTTTTCAAAAACGCTTCAGGGGGTGTCTGCCAAGTCCCACACAATGGTGTCTGCAGCCAGTGTCTGTGTTGCAATTGTACTGCACTGTAGAACAAAATATCTTAAAATGTCTGCATACATATTCTTAAGGCGGATCAGATCTACTTAAACAATCCAAAGCTGCTCATCTGAATGCCAAAAATGTTGCATCGTCAGCTGGTGTGTAACTTTATATCTGCTTTGCAAAAATATTCATTTCACCCAGAGATAGTGCAGTGGTTAAGACCCCCACCTCTGGAATCACATGAGTCCTTATTGGCTTCGGTTTGAATCTAGCTTTCTCTCCTGTGTCTCCCCTACTTCTTTCCAGCTGTTTAAATTAAATAACACAAATATTAAAAAGGTGAGTGGACTGCCGACTCTCCTTTTGAGAAAAAAATCAAATCCATTCAATGCGAGGCATGCCACAATTTACAGTGTACATGATGAGTGAGGTATTCTGAATGAGGCTGGCTATCTATGCAAATGGAAATATGAGATATAAAAGGAGGAATCTGTTTGGACATGCCATCTCTGTGGGCAAACAAAGTCTAGTATGATGCATTCCTTCACTACCTGCCAACATTATTACGGTAATTAAACCTATGTTGCACTGTGCAGGATCAAACCACTGAAGACTATGGACTACTCAATTGTCAATCATTTGGTTGTGGTAACTAAAAAACAGAAAAAAGAAGAAGAAGAAAATCATGACTGTCAGTGGACTCTCTTCTGAGTCATTCTAGCTGGTACCCATTCAATCACTCCACTAAGTATATTCTAGTTTATATACTTAGTTTTTGTCCGTCGCTTATTGAAGTACTGATGAGTCTGGGCTATGTTTATTGGGAGAAATCATGTATAATAATACACCTAATTGAGGTATCAAGCAGAGCGTGTACGTTATCTATTATCAACTTCAATAGTGTACTTAAATGTCAATAATAAAAATGAGTACATGATGAGATTATTGTATCCCTGCTGGTGTCCTTAGTCAAAACAAGCACATAAATATGTATTTACACCTTTGCGCTGAGGTCAGGGACATCACTCGTATTCATGATCATGACACCATATATATGGAATAAGCCATGAACACCTAGTACAGGGTTATAATCAGATCTCCTACATGGTAACTGTTGTCAAGAATACGGCCCAGAGGAAAACATTGCCCAGTTTACTTGAAAGATGAGCATATGCCTTCTAAGACATCTCCGTGATTCATGGGAAGGGCCCCTGTTGTCAAGGGGGGGGGGGGCAAAGGGCTGTACGACAAGTCTGGACACATCCATGCCAGCCAGGCCATCCCCATAAGGGGCCACTTGGTTCTAAAAGTGGAGAGAGATTGGGTGCAGGGATCAAATGGCCAGTTGTTTAGAAAGTGTTCACCCACAGACATACATAAGAACTTCAGGGTCAAGAAAGTGGGCGATGCTTGGTCTTGGTCTGACACCAAGACCAGGGGAGAATCTAAGGACAAGGAGGTTTAAAAAAAGACATGGAAAAAAAGCAAAGTTCAAGAATGTGCTTAACATGGTCCCAATAATATTCCCTTTTATGTCTGTGATTTGACAATCATATCAAATCCAATTCATTACTCTGTCAAGTGAAAAGTGGGTATGAAGAATGGTGTCGAGAGAGATGAGTTTGTTTATTTAGGTGCCAGAAATGCAGCATTCATTAAAATTAAAGGGGATTTAAGGTCACAGGAAGGGGAAGTACCCAAATGCACAAGGAGAAGACATTAAAATAGATTCAGCATCTCTGTTGAGACGTGGAGACCCAGGTGAAAGAGACCTTTATAAAATATATTTAGCTGGAGATGTACAGGAACTTGGCAGCTTTCTAAAACTGAACATATCCCCAAGCCCACCCTCCCTCCCTCGTATACAAGTCAGGAACACTAGCATTGCAATGGACAAGGTTCACTCACTTGTTGAGGAAGTGACGTGTGGGTAAAAAAAAAAATTATGCCAAAAAATGAGTGAAGTGAAAGGTGAGGGGTGAGGAGCGGTGGCTTTAAGTGCTACAAAGTGACTGGCCATGCCCTCCTTTTGTGTCCTAGGGCCAGAGTGCATCCTCTACGAGTCCCCTGACGCGCCCAGGCCTCATTCAGGGGTAATGTACCAAATAGAGCAGATTACTCCCCTTTCTTCATTCTCTCCACTCAGCCGAGGAAGGCCTCCCTACTCATGCCCTCTCGCCCACTTTCTCTGACTCCTGTTTATCAAGCTGATGGGACCACCACCTTGCCTCAATTTGGAAAGTTGAAAACTTTGAGGGACGGCCATATTGTCTAGGACAAGATAAAAAGATTCAAAGGACTGTGGTGTTTCAGGCAACACATGGATTACTTATTTTCAGTAGACATTAAAGTCACTATAATTGTTTTGTTATGAACATAAGTCTACTAACTGTGAATGTTTTCACCTTGGGATCCAGATTTAGTTTCCCATAAGACCCTGACTCATTCAAATACACTGGTGCTCTTGTCATGTGTATAACCACCATGAAGAGGTCCAGAGGTCCTATTTTCTGTTCCAAATCATTGTTTAAAAAAACACTACGTATTAAATGTAGCTCACATAAAAGACAGGTTAGGACTCAAATTATTTTTGGTGAACACAATCTGTTCATTTGTTCTTGTTCCATGACTTTTCCCCCAATCCAACAGGCTTGTTTGAAGTGACAATGACAACCGGATCTCGGAGGCTAAGTGATTCTTTGCGATGGCTTGTGTAATCTGAAGTCCTTCGAGTGCAATCTGAAGGGCCCCACATTGGTTCTGCACTGTGAACTGTGCTAGGACCCTGTGCAGTGTTTACATACACTCACTCTTCCATCTCGCACAACAACGGTGATGGAGGAGTGTTGGTCAATGAGGCATTCAGGTCCAGTCCATGGCCTATTTGCCTTCAATGAGCAGTGGTCGCTCAAATGTAAATAGCTGAAAAAACGTATTCATTACTTGTCTGTCGGCTCGCAACCCCACAGTTGGAAGTAGTACCATTGTAAAAAGGCAAAAAAAAGTCTTGACACTTAGGATACTTTTTAAGACAATGTAGAGAAATCTCCTAAAAGGACAATAATAGTAATAATCTGTAAGTGGTGCCTGAAAAGTTGTGGAGGAAAGAAAGATTTTGCAACTGCTATGATTGTATGAAATTAAAGTAGAAAATTACAGGATATATTATACATTCATTTTGTTTGTGTAATACCACTACACACACACAGCTACCATACAAAATCTAGCGGAACTAGTTTTCTTAAAAAGTAAAAATAAAAAAATCAATCCTTCATTCGTAATAAAAAGCAAAAAAATGGGTGGAATGCTTTCTGGATTTGGGAAATGTAAGGAATTTGTCCCCTTGATGCCACAAATGGAGGTAAAGGACCACAGGCAGCGGTATTGAATTACTCACACCATCTGATCATGTTTCAATTACAACAGTGTTCAGAAGACACCCAGAATGGTAGAAAACACTACACAACTGGTCTGTAATGGAAACACATAACATCTTCATAACACCGATCTACATTTTCCCCCTATATTTGTTAATCTGGACAGGTCGTCTCATAGTATGTTCTGCTTTGATGTTGACCTATACAAACTCCTAAGTTCACTATCACTAAGCCACACAGATGGTCTCAGGACCCTTCACCAGTGACTTAGACATTGGCACCATCACAGAGAGACAGACAGACAGAGCGAGAGAGAGAGAGAGAGAGAGAGAGAGAGAGAGAGAGCGAGAGAGCTGGCATATGAGTAAGGTCCACAGGTTTGGCATCGAGTGGGGCTGGCGGAAACACAGCCAAAGATGGCTCAGTGCATTCCCAGCCCTGGCAGAACAAATGGAACTGTTGTTTGGGTTCAGAGGAGCTGGCCCTCAGAAAGGACACTGCGGGAGGGGGAGGGGGGGAGGGGGGGTGAGGCCAGACAGGGACAGACGAGGACACTGGAGCAGGGTGGCAACGTTGCCTGGCTCACACCACCCTCCAACAACAGAATTGAACGGTTCCCAGAGGGGAAACTTTGTGTGTCGGGGGGAAAAAAAAAAATAAAGGTCGAATTACAAAGTCAAAATTGAAACACAAAACATATTCTAATGTATTTGGCACATGATCAAATCTTGGAAAGGAATCATACATATGAAAGAACTGAATTACATAGGTACAAATGTGACGTGTTGCTTTGTCTAGGCATGTACAACCGTGTACTTTGTGCCACTGTGTTTGCGTTACATCAAATTGAAGTTTTTGATATGCTCTCTTTGGAAAGTGACAGTAAAGCTCTGTCTAGTGAATCAATTGAGGTAAAGATGTGGTGAAGTTAAGGCATTCTACAACCTTAAATTATCTGTGAGGGATATACTGCCCTACTATTTTTCTGTCTTCTTTGACGGTGCAATCAAGCACTTTGGGAGGATAGCCCAGATCAGAGGAGGCTGAGGAAGAGCATCTCATGTGGTTCAGACAGCCCAGGGTACTCGTCTGTCATCTGGCGCGATTAAAATGTGAACTGAGCTGGAACAGTGAAACCACCAAAAAAGGCAGGCACTACAAACAGCGAGGGTTACACCTTGATATGTGTGGGATTGAGTAAATCCCACCATCCATCATCTTTTCCCGAGTAAGGAAAAATGGATGATGGCTAACTTACTGTGGCAGATGCAGTTTATGAGAGAAGGAAGACTGCTTAGGTTAGAGCCCACCTTCCTCTGTCAGTTCCTCAGATCGTCTCAATTAGATGATAAACGCAATAAACGTTTGCTGACATGGAGACAGCGTCTAACTTGCTCCTGACCTGAAGGTCTTGGGATATTGGGGTCTTGAAGGGGCAATGATTTGGAGACTTATTTCAACTCCTCCAAGCTTCTCCCCCAGAAGACAGTACAGATTCTCACTCCTACAAATCTCAGACTTCATGACCGACCAACATACCAAACTTCTGAAAATATACACTACTAATTGTGCCCAATTGTTAGAATTTCCTTGTATGCAACTTAAACATAGTCCTTTCTTTGTATCCAAAGCTTTTTATATACTTATATACTAAGGGAATGGAAAAACAAGTACAACACACAAGCACAACAGAAGGAAGAAAAGGCCTTCCTGAATAATAATAATAATAATAATAATAATAATAATAATAATAATTTAAAAAGATAAAACCTATGTTGTCCTTTGTCACAGTTTTTTTCTCCAATGTCTAAAGTAAAGACAGTAAAGTAGGAAAAGAAAGGTGATGGGACCTTTGCAATCAGGGCTAATAAAATGCACAACATTTATGACATTTATTCACTCTATGTCTTCTTTTGAGACGTAATAACAGATCATTTTGACATGGTGAGAGTCCTCATACTGTTACCTCATTCCTTCTTCATCATGCACACTAGCAAAGCAAGATAAATGAGAGGATCTCTAATGGTACTGACCATCAAATCTTTGCGTCTGTGCGAGCATACAGTACATCCCACTGAATTGGGCTCACCTTTGCAGTTAAAACCCGCAGCACAGTTAAAACAAATTCTATATGCTTAAGGCATTACACTCAATAAATACTACTTATAACTACAGCCACTTGGTTGGGCTTTTCCTCTGACCGGGTTAAATAGCAAATACCTTAAGAAACAAGGAAAACATGTAATCTGAGCTACAGTCACTCAAACTGAACAAGGCAGGTGTGAATTACAGTTACTGACAGTTAGGTTTTGCTGACACTACTCGGCCATCTGTTACGGCTGTATGAAGAATAGCTTGTGGTTTTATCATTAGAAACTCTCTGGCCAACACTCTTAATGCCATCACCAAAACTAAGCAGACTAACCCCAAGCAGACTTTTTCAAACGCAGGACTTCAATTTGTGGTTATATCATGTTACTTTGCACGGCTCACCTTACCTCGCGAGGGACCTAAAACTCTGATGCTAGAGATGCTAGCGCTGTACCCATGTGTCAGTGTGATGTATTACCTTTTAACCATTGTTGACCTATTCACTTAGCATTGTCTGTATCACATTGTATCACATAATGCATTGTACTGGAGCCTATCTGCACCTGGTCAAATGCCTGATTGTCTTCATTAATATCTTCATTAAGCTGAGCACTTTCACATAAACCCTGTATGATCCAATTAAGGAACCATTGTGATATATAACAGTTTCCCAGAATTTGTGTGAACAGTAATTATATATAAAATCATTCTGAAGACGTTTCAGTAACTTTTACATGATCACACTCACAAAATGTACAGGTGTGCAAAACTAATACGCACACAAGCCTGAACATCTGCTTGCTTCACCACACCTCACAATCCTCTTCCTTCAACAGCTACAACACGTAAAGCCGTATACTGTTTACATGAAAGACAATGCTTTCTGATGCAGATGAGATCCCCCCCCCCCCCCACACACACACTTCAACTACTACGCCCCCGCCCCCCGACCACCCCCCCACCCCTCTTGGCAAAGCATACCAATTTCCACCTGGATGGTCTTCAACTATGTGCCAAGAGGATATCACGGCAGCTCCATATCCTCTGTGTGACAGTGTAATTCCCTCTGCCCTGCAGCCATGTCTGCAAAACTCAGACAGTTTACATGTTCATGTAGCTACATCGCACTGGGGAAGAACCACTTGCCAAGTATTCTGTGCATTCATTTGATTTCTGGCACACATCATTTAACCCCTTCAACATGAGCTGTCACAGGTGTAACAAAGTCACCGGGGGAGGTGTATTTGATCTTTCACCCAGTGCAAGTTATGGCAACCAAATCCTAGTGCTCTTGATTGATTGTTGAGTCTTCTGCTTGGTTACCTTTTACTATATAAAGATTGCCTCTGAGTTTTTGGGGAAGTACATCATTTTAGTGCTGAGTAACGAGAGTAATGATTGAAGAGGATGAATGGATATGCGTTACAAAAATGTGTCCAGTTCCAGACATTATTCAACCCAGGTATGCAGAATAATATGCTATAATTAGGTAATATTGTATTTCACTTTTTACCATCAGATTACCATAAAGGTAATACGAAAAAATTACAACATTCAGGTAAAACTTGAACTCGGTGACCGTTAGGGTTTTTTAATCTGTGCTAAAATCGAACCCGTTTTCAGTAAAGTCAATTAGGTCAAACTGTTCTTATTAAGGATCTGCTTAAGGACTGTCTGGCTAAATTGTGAAGACACAACATAGTCATTTACAGGATAAAACCTCTTTTGTGTTCCAGAAGTGGCTAAATGAATGGGCTAGATTAGCAAAACACCCTATCAAGAATAGGATGCCAAACTGTCCATTGACTGGCAACAGGTCAGGCAGAAAAGAGATTATGGACTAGTCATCCACAGCCCCAACACCACAAGCAACACCCGGAGTCATTCCATGTGAGTCATCCCAATTCAGTGGAGCAGCCTTCTATTTGGGTCCCGGGGTGCCCCCTATCAGGAAAGTCAAGATTAATCCTTCCCTGCATATCTGTGGGGCTGAAGAGGCAAACAGGCATCTAAGAGTGTGTGCAAGCCTGGCCCCGCTAACTTTAAAGCCTATGAGTACCAGTCAATTTACCTGGCAGTAGTCAAAAAAGTCCTCTGACCTTTCACATGTTATGCATACATACTGTATGAGCCTCCTTCATAGAGATTTGTGAATTGTGGCTTCACTTTGAAACTCAAACGGTTTGATTAGTGCATGTTCCCTTTTATGGGTCTGGCAACTGGGTGTGAACTAGCAGAGGTGCATATGGATACTCTGGGTCATATATGAGCTATGTTCCTGATCTGTAATGAGCTGTGCAGCAGTATCAGAGAGCAGTCAGCCTTGTAAGGATATGCAAGTAAACAAGTTATTTTCTTTTTTACCAGGAGACAAGGGCATAATTAATGCCAATAGGCAACTGAAATGGAACCCAGTATACACAGTAGAATTGTTAAAGGGGGAATCCACCCTTAAACAAAATTTACATTTGTCATCTTGGACAGTTAATTCTAGAGCTATGAATATAACAACAACAATAATAATAATACATATTTTTAAGAGGTAATATTACCTGGTAATATTAGCCCTGAACTAAGGGTAGTAATATGATCCCATGACATGCATGTCTATAGCCTTGAAGCAGAATTCTGCACAATTTGGAACTGTGCCACAGTGTGTCAGCTGAGAGACAGGAAAACAAAGTATTACAGTGGATAATGTAAATGCATGTATATTTCCCCGTTGTGTTGAGAGAAAAAATATTTAATGTTTGTTCTTAAGCTGTTAAAACATGTCTTAACCAGCATTTTAGTATATTGCTAGATGTTGAAACATGAATCAAAGAAAACACCAATTCTTACAGATGTGATCTGATGAACAGGCTTAAAGCATGAAGAGACAGCTGAATTTGCCCAAAAATGTGTTTGGTATTGAAGGACATTTTTGGGACATCCGACCCTTCATGTTTGACAATCAACTAAAAGCACCAACCCACTGATAGTTAATAGTTTGGTGTAACACAGATACAACTGCACATCATCAGCATAGTAGTGATAGTGAATGCGAAAGTGAATAATACCATATCAATAGATATGTAAAGAAAACAGCATTAGCTAGAACCAAGCTTTAGGGACACTTGATCAGTGAAGTAGAAGAAACATAATCACTACTGGAGTATAAAAATGTACTGATTAACAGGTAAAATGAGAATTTTCTCCCAAAGCAAGAAAGAAGAGAGCCTTGACTAATTTGTGTTGTGAAGATGAATTGGAGGCTTTGTGGATACTATCACAGTAAACAAACCTATCCACTTGTCATTTAAATTGAGCAGCTTCAGGTTATGTCTCCTGATGACATCCCAGATTAATTCTCTGGTTTATCCCTCTATCTTGTAGAGAGAATTGTTCATGTTCACAAATATTGATATACTGGAATTGTACAAGAATAAATGAATAACTTGTATTATAGATTTTCAATAAAGCCACCACAGTTGATAACCAGCTGAAGATTTGTCTCCTCACAAACTCACAAATGACTTCCAGTATGTCTATTTGGCAAAAACAAACATGGTAGGAGAGTTGAGTTTCCTAATATGCGTTGACAAATTTGGACTCCCTCAGTCTTGAATAAAGCTCTGCACTCTCATAATTTATTTGATAGACTTGAATTTTGAAATACAGTCTTCTTATCTTCTTGACCATCTACATGGTTGTCAGGCTGCATGTCTGACTTGGCCCACGTGACGGAGTGTCTGTCAGCTTGTCAGACTGTGTTTCACCCTTTTGTCTGTTTCTTCACGGCCAATGTTGTCGATCAGGATGTGTGTGTCTGTCTTCTCAAACAAATGGACAATCCTGCACAAGGCTTTGTGAGAGCTCTGTGAAAACCTTTAACAGTTCCCCTGACTGTATGCTAACTGACAATGTGAAAGGACTTTTTGAATTGGGATGCGATGCCTTTGTAGTGAGCTTGAGGCAACTAACAAACAAGACGAAGGAACAGAGGCATATGTTGTTGTTGATTCTCCATCGTAGACAGCCAATACCAAACAGAACCCCCACCACCCACCCCGAAGCTAAGGCTATCAGACGACTAAAGCTGCAAAAGTAAAATGACCTGGTGGACTGTTAAAGCCCTTGGGAGAATTTGTCTGGTTTCTTGGCTCATCTATCAGTCCCAGGACTGGATTATATCTGCTGCACTGTTTACCACAGGTCAAAGAAACAACTTCTGATGCACACAAGCGGGGTCATGATATATTTTGTAGATAAGAGAGTGGTCAGTGCCGTCGGCAGAGTTTAAAAATCTGTGTGCACAAAAAAATCTGTTTAGCATAATTAACAAATGTGCAAAACAGGGATCCAAGCCATATTTTATATATATATAATATGACATATATATATATATATAATGTGACAGGATTTAAGGAGAAATGGTCAGTTTCAGACACAATCTGTAATAAGGTCACCTTTTATCCTCAGACATAGATGTCTGGGAAGCACCCAATAGGTGGGTCCTCCTGTAAATGTCCCCCTGCCTCGTCCCTCTCCACAGACAGACTGACCACAACACTGTGGTCCTGCCCTCCTGGCCCCCAGGTCAGCGGATGCGCCGATTACCCGAAAGACCTTGACACACGGCAAATCTGAGCGCTTTCATCTGTGTCGGTGGGTCGCCCCTCAAAGCCTTGTTACAGGATTGGCGCTCCCCAATTAGCACAGCTCAGGGTCAATTAGCTTTTGGCAAGCCGCCGGGGGCGTCACATGGCACCAGCTTTGCGCTGATGGTACCTGACAAGCCCACAGATCAGTCATGTCTGCCATGGCAGGGGGTGGGCTGGCTGCAGGATAGAGAAGAAAACTAAGATGTGGCTGTCGAAAACACACACACACACACACACACACACACGCACGCACACACGCACACACACGACACACACAACTGGGACAGAGAAAGCACACATGAAACTTGTTTTTGTAAGATGTTTGGTGATGACTCAAGAAAAATTTGAAAGCCCACAGCGTAACAGTGGACAGAGTGGGTGGTCAGGGTGGTCCCATTAAGTCATTGAAAAAAATGCAGTCATCCTAGTCATTATATGATGAAATCCACTGAGTAAGTTCTGGCTGGGAAGTATGACAACAAAATGCCTTGCTAGTCTCTTGGTTTCGATATAAGCCCACATCTAAGTTGTTATGAGGCTTTTAAAGGTAGGGGGAGATTTTGTTTGTGAGGTCTGGTTCCCTTAATGTTTTATCCAGAATGTTCTGTTCTGGGCCTCCCATGTCAAATTCTTTTGAAGAGATGAAAAACAATGACAAATAAAGTGGCGTTATGGGGGAAAATCCAACCCGAGCATGGAGTCCCTGCCTTCCCAGAAAAAGTGTAAAAGTGTATGGGTACAGTATAACATCTGGAGGTGGTTGTGCCATGAAGGAATGCAGCCGTCAAAAGACAGAGACTATGGGGTATGGAGCATCATCACATCAATGTGAGTGTGTCTATGTGTGTGGAAAATATGGAGATAGGAGAAGTAGATCATCAGACACGGGGGAAAAGGTGAAGATATCATAACACATGCTCCTTACAACACGCGTCACCTCAATATGTTTGGGGAGCATTGACTCGAAGGTCTTCTTCTCCAGAGAGCAAACAAGCCTCCTCATTGTTTCCCTTCAGACATGTGTTAATATGATTAGTGTGTGTAAAAAAAAAAAAAAAAAAAAAAAAGAGCTGGAGCTGTCCATCATTTCCTCATCAGCAATGCAAGAGCTTGATAAGGCTGTGTTCTAGCATGCCTCCCAAATATATCTGTGTATGAAAACACAGGCAGAACCGTGGCCTGGATACAATTGGTGTGCTGATAAAAGGGTCCCAGACGATGGGCAGAAAGATAAGCAGGAGGGGAGGTCTGGGGCACTGACGTTCTGCCACAACACCTTTCTCGTTTGCGGCTTTGTGTTTCCTTGGCCCTCTCGCTTTTCCTTAGTCCCGTCAGTGTAATCTCTGCGGCTGGCTAGATTGAGTATCTTGGGTAACACTGCTTGAGATCGGTATCTCCCCTCAAAACAAGAAACCAGGAAGTCTTCCGTCTGTCATTATCACAATTCACCCGACACTGTGGTTTTCCTCTTCGCATCAAATCCATTCTTTATGGTTTCCTTCCCAGGGCCCGAGTGTTTTTTAAACCCTTCCAGCTGAGGACAGTAAAGTAAAGGAGAGAGGGAGACCAGTGTGTGTGCATGTGTGTGTCGATGTGTCGTGTCGTTCGTGTGCAGTTGCATTCCTGAGGGTGAGCAGTGAATTGACCACATAACACCATGCTCTGTGTGTGAGTGCGACAAAAAAAAAAAAAACAGAGAAAGATTATGGCGGAAAAGGTTTGTTGATGTGAAACACAACTGTTTGATTTCCATGAGTGTGCGCTTGCATTCATACATGCGCACATCCGCACAGCTGCTCGTGGATGGACGTGTTGGAGCGACACACCTTGTCTGACAACACTCGGGCGCATCTGGAGGTCTTGAAGAGGAGACAGGTTAAAAGAGCGACTTAATTATCTGGCCTGAATACCAAACACACTCAAATGAAAACATTCCCCATCTCTCCTTACTTCTCGCCTCTCTTCCTGTCATGGCGTTTCTCCCGCTCACAAAAAAACAACAACTGGGAGTCGTTTGCAATCCACATGAAAGCCTCAAAATAAAGTGTGTACCAAAAAAAACCAGCTTATCATCAGTTTGTTAATTGCGTTGCGAAAGAACAGTTACAAAGGAAGGCAAATGTATTGACTTCAATAAACTGTATTGAAGAAAATGTGATTTATGCCAGTGAAACTAAAATCAAAGAAAGGAAACTCCATCGTTCTTCATAAGTCATCATGCACGCAACTGGTTTCAAAACATAAGTTTCAACAAAGTGTGAGTTATTACCCCCAATGAAATCAAATGCACCACCTGAATCAATCAGTGGCACCTCCCCCTGGGTGCTTTTAATATGAATCTGTCGAACTGATTTCAAACCAAGGAGTCTGCTTGGAAAACAACTCACAAACAGTGACCTCATCCAATGTCTGGTGTAGGAAAGATTGTTCAAAATGCACCATAAACTTGATCCTACGTTTTCCCGTAGTCCTAGCTGAGAACAATGACTTTCCTTAACCGCAACCAAAGAGGTGACTCGCCAGTTTCAGTGGTATACTGGATATGAACAAGGTGTCCTGTGATCCAGCAAATATTTAAGACAATGGGGCAATTTGGTAAGTCAAGAGACTAAGGTGCATAATGTGTACTTCCGTAATCCTAGTCCCAAACTAGCTCATGATCTGTGTCACACGCCTTCTCCCCTCTGTCATGCGTCCTGTTTTTCTCTTAAAGAAATACCCTGACTTTTTGCTCTTTCATCAACATACTGTCTTGGAGTGAGACGATTGATTTCAAGTCTGTGTCTAACATGCTAACAACACTTTATATGCTTAGTAGACAATCAAAGATGTCTTGTCATTGTATCAAAAGAGTAAAATACACATAAAAAGTTAACGTATTGCTTTCATTTTCTAACTGTTCATTGTCAAATAAAATAAAAATGTCAGAAAAACAATCTTGAAAAAAAAAAAACCCAGTATGTAGCAGTTACTGGCCAAGCGCTGTGCTTTGAGAGGCTCAAGGCTGTTGAGCAGCAGAGACCAGATGATACATCCTGTATCTAAACTACAACGATTTACTTGTTGCAAGGGTCATCAAGAGTCTTTGTAAAATTGTGAATTTTACATATAACTCATATAACTCCAACCAGACCATTGTCAATAAACATTAAGTACACCAGCACAAGTACATGGACAATACCAACAGTCTAGTGTACGGAGCAGCTCAGTCTTGGTGCAGATGTATGTGAAAGGCTGCAGTCCGGTTGTCTTGTCACAACATTCTGTGTGAGCCTTGAAGACGGAGACAGCATTATCCTCTTATTGTCATGGAGAGTAGCGCCTCAGAGGTCTTGGGGATCGAGTTAGACATTTGCATGGAGGAGGAACGTCTTCAAGAAAAGGCTGCATGTTCAGACAGCGGGGTTAAGATAACAATTCACCTCTCGCTATGCCAGGTGGATGCCAACTTCACTGACACTTACAGTGGGGTTCAAAAGTCCACAGAACATCAAAATCTAACTTTCTTTTTTTCTTTTACAATTTTTTAGTCAAATGATATTTCTAATAATAATTTTTTCAAAAATGTTCAAAGTTAAAGTAACAGTAACACATAGAGGGCCAATTAATTTAGTCAATCTAATCTGGTATTAGTTTTTAAAAGACCAAAACAATTCACACTGTGTTAGCAGTGTGTTAAGAACATGTGTTCATATTTGAATTAAATATATGGTGACAAAACCTTACCAAATGGTGTGCAAGATTCATATATCATATGAATATACTACTACTACTAAACATTCTACTAGGAGTGAATCAGACTGTGAAAGGAATTGCAAAACAGAAACCCCATACAGGTATTGAAGGAAAAAAATAATTTTGTTCAATTATGTCTTGCCGGCTGTGCTAGACAAAACTATGTCTGCCCCTCCTTGGAGCGTGGGTGAGCTAGGCCTATGTAAACTTTGATGTGGAAATTTACAAGGAGGTGCGTGTGTCTGTGTAACCAATGGTGGTTATGAAACCAGCAGAGGAAAAGAAGCTTTTACTACATCTCAGGTGGTCAATGTCCTCTTTGCAAACACACATGTACTGTATATGCACACACACACACGCACACGCACACGCACACGCACACGCACACGCACACGCACACGCACACACACACACACACACACACACACACACACACACACACACACACACACACACCAAGCTTATTGCACCCCTGTATTTCCGCTCAAGTGGAATAACACCCCTCCATCAATTCCCCCATAGCATCCTCACTCTCTCGAGAGTTCCCAGTCAACATCCACCCCCGTCACCCCTCCTCAAAAAAAATCCTTGAGCAGGTCAACTGAGAGATTAAGACCCTTCAAATGGGGTCATGGAGATCAATGATCAAACACAGGGCCAAGCCCAGCCCCCATGCCCCCACTCCACCCACTTTATTTCAGCAAGCCTGATAATAGAGACAAAAAGGCTGGCCAACAATCACTTCCCTGCACCATGACCCGACCACCCCCTTAATCTCTGGTGGTGGCCTCACCTATAGCTGTCACTGACAATTTCCACCAATCACTGATGAGGACATCTACATTAATTGGGTGAGAATCTCAGACATGTGGCTGAAGTAAATCAGATACAGGCTTGGTCTGTGCAGTCAGAGTAATCCAACCCACCCATGAGGTTGGTAGCAGCTTAGGGATAATTGAACACATTATAAACATGAATATAGTGTGATAGAAAATAATGTAATAAATATTAATAATGTTATCACATAATATGTCCATTATTACATTCTAAATGAACTAGAAATGTAATATTGTTAGCCAAGGGTGGGTTCTAGGGTGAAAGATAAAACTTGAAAAGTTTAAAGGTCCAAGCCTCCACACCATGGGTCCATCACTTATGAGACCTGGAACATGCAGACGGCTGATCTTGCTGTACAGATTTGGCAAACGAGGCGTCACAACGGATTTTCTGCCATTTGGGATTTTTACAATAACTCCTAATGCTGCTTTCAAATTTTTCCCTAACTGACCCAACGTGGTACAAAGCATTAATGGACTGACATAAAGCTCCACAGACCGGGATCACACCTTTCATACAGTGATCTATTTCATCTCCCCTGTTGTGCAAGTGCTCTCAGATTTCCACTGTGTGTAGCCGTCTCCCAGAAGGGGCACAGAAGCATCGGCCAAATGAGACCTCTTACATCGGAAGAACAATTTGTTGGTCTTGGGTTTTCCGTCATTGTGTGAGCCACATTCCTACGGACCACAGGAGAACAGAAACTGGCTTTGGAGGAACCCACTTCACACTCAATGTGCTGGAGTGGTGGAGTGGGATCAACATTTTTAGGGAAAAAAAGAATGCAGCATATTTTCTTTGGGTGTTTGACAGTGAAGAAAGAGAGAGAGAGAGAGAGAGAGAGAAGAGGGGAAAATGGAGAGAGCAAAATAGTTGAAAGAATAATGGCTGAGGAAAACAAAATGGCAGGAGGAGAGAGGGATGCCAGACCCAGAAGAAGAATCTACACAGTGCGTGCCTCCATTCAAGCACCAAGTAAGTTCTCAAGGATGAGCAAGTGTTACAGCTGGTCGCCAGTCGTTCGTCCAATGTTTTGAAAGGAGTCCTGCAGCAAACCTATGGTAAGCATGTGCTGTCGGGGGAAGTCAGGCAGATGAAAAACCACGGAATGCTAAAACAATATTGTGATGAATGAAAAGCATAAAGAGATACAGGCCGGGGATCTGCCACTGCCTGGAGGCATTTCCTGTTTCTACTGCTTTATCAATGGAACTGATAGAGTCTTGACACTACAGTTGGGAGAGCAGAGAAGGTAAACATGCATCCGCCATACCAGTGAGCATTATCTGCTGACTACTCTTCCAATTTTAAGGAGCTGAGAAAGACGTTGCAATCAAAATACCATTTTATTCTGCGACACCATAAAATTCACAAATATCAAACACATTTTGTTGTAGGAATTAATTTTCCTTGAATAGTAATATCTCCTCTAAAGCCTTCAGCGGAATCAAACAAAAATATGGTGAAAAAACTATCGCAATGACTCATCTTCTGAACTGTACAAACTCACTGTAACAAATATAGGTAATGCACTGTGAGGACTCAATTCAAAAGGAGAGCAAAAGCTGTGCTCAAGAATTCAGAATGAGCATGAAGTAGAAAATGCAATCTAATAAAAAATGAATGTAAATGTGTAAATTGAAAGGTTAAACCCCGAGGCGACCAGCCAACAGTGACTTCATCCGTACAGTGCAGATGCAAAGTCTCACGTCACCACTCATTGGATGGCAGTGCAGTATATGTGCACACACCTTAAGAAAATGCAAGGCCACAGAAAGATTACGTGAAGTTGTAGAGTAAGTAAAAAAAAGTATGGAGGCACAAAGTACAGGTATAGAGCACGGAGCGCATGACGGCAAGTTACAGTCTAAGAAACACAGTCGTGCTCTGTATGGTCATGGCGTGGCGAGAAAAGGTTGTGGGTGAGCACAGTGGTTTACAGTAGAAGTCAACCTCTGAGAGGCGTTCCTCCAGACCCACTGTAGAAAAAAAACGGCATGTTTATCCGGGTCCTGACAACAAATGAGGAGATGTTCTCGGCTTGGCATGTGATCGTGTCAACATCGGTCAAGGAAAAATATTCCTTTTGTAAGGGAAATTTGTTCCAGGGTTCCTTCCAGGATCAGCGGCAAGCAGAAAACATGGCACAACTGAGACAAACAGTGCCTGCATCAGTGTGTGTGTGTTTGTCTGTGTGTCTGTCTGTCTGACTGTCTGTCTGACTGTCTGTCAAAACATGGCAAATTGATGATTAATGATATGTTTGCATGGTGGTGGTGAAGAGGTGAAAATGTGTCATTTTCTCTGACTGCTCCTCAGTGAGATAGTGCGGTTGTCTTAAAAAATTGTCAACAATTAACACTCCTCGCTCACTTTATTCTTTTTAGTGGTACAGCACAGAAAAGGTCCTGTAAGCGCGTGATGCCTTTGAGTGTTCGCTCGTCTGTGCGCTGTAACTTTGTCACAATGCATAAGCAACATCAGTCTTAACTTTGGTACACTGGCAACAGATGTGCTCCAATTAATACCAGGCATTGTTTTCCTCACAATGGACTGAAGCATAAAGGGACTGTTGAGGACTGGATTGACTTGTGGTGTGTGTGAGTGACTGACTGAGAGTGAGAGTAAGCGAGAGAGAAACAGCGAGAGAGCATGGGGGGTGCTTTTCCTGTTCAGTCATCAGGGGACTTTGACCAGAATGTTTCATGGCTTCTGTGTTCAATTTTGGAGGGGAGCCGTTGTGACGGTTCTCAAGGTTATTGCAGACCCCCTTCTCTCTATTTAGTTTACTTTATCTCTTTCCACTCTATATTCTCCCTCTGTCTCCACGTAAGCCTGCTCTCCCCCTTGTTCTCCCTTTCTTTCTTTCTCACGCTTGTTTTTCCACTCTCCAGTAGATCATCGGTTGTTTCATTCCCTGTTCTATCTCCTGCTCAGATAACACAAGGACTTATCTAATAGAATTGAAAAGCCACCTCCGCCTCTGACCACTGCCACTGTTGCCAGCATTTTCTAAAACACTAGCCCCTCGTGGACGCAGTCCATTAGGCCCAACCATCCAAACAGTCCTGCTTTGTTGAGGTGTTATATCAACAGGGTGAGCTCCCCTCTGCTCCTCCCCAGCTTCCTTGGGCCCCCCAACGGCAGGAGATTGATGTCAACAAGGAATTTTGTCCCACGTTTCCTTCTACCTCCTCCAGACCCTCCCTGCTCCTGAAAAACACTTGCACCAGCACAGAGGGCCCCAGTGAGGCCTTAACAGGCCCGCTGAGCCGTATTACCCCACACACACACACACACACACACACACACACACACACACACACACACACACACTCAAGCAGTGCCAGAAACACCCTAAGTCACCAATGTGACACTGTAAACAAGGAATGCCTTGGAAAACGGCACTAGCAAATGGGAGTGTGTGTATGTGTGTGTTAAGGAAATGAGCCCACTTTTTCCGTCAACACAGTGGTTGCTGTGAGAAGAAGGTCTACACGGATGACGTCATCTGTGTACAGTGTCATCGCCAGAAGTGCTGCCAATAGAAGTCAGACCAATTGAATTTGGGCGTGTTTCGCCGATGGTGCTTGTCAAACATTCACAAGAAGCAAGAACCTGCAATGCAGCTGCTGTCTTTCGAGGTTTGCAGAGCTGTGATGTAAACCCGTTGCAGGAGCATGAGATAGAGCCAGGGGTCTGCAGCAGGATGCTTGCAAACTCCAGTACATGATGCAATAAAACTCTGGAACAAAACATCATTTCATTCATCTGTGGGCCTAATCTAATTCTGTAAAGTCGATCATGAACAGATCTTCAGTGATAGACACATTGCATGGCTTTCTCTGGTGGTAACATTATATACCATGTAATGACTATCTGAGGGAATACGTGTTTTCACATTTAATTCAGTGTCCCTTTAAATTTCATACGGACATTTACTGTAATATGCCGCAAAAGTACTCCAGGGTCTTCCTTCCAATCATGTCTCTCACATCATCTATTGATGTACTAAACTGCTTACAATGAAACCTTGTTTTGGAGTTTTAAGCTAAATTCACAAAGAAATCAAAGCATATTATGAAGCCGAGATCAAACGTCAGTGTAATTCGCTTTAGAATATCCCATGTCTTAGAGAGATTTAATCTTCATTTCCAGTTTGGATTCAAACATCCGCTCTATTGGATAAGTTAGTCCCCAAAAGAAAGTTTTGAAATCTCACCATATGTTTTAATGTTGGACAGATTCTGTGTTCCTTGCTGGTGGTTTTGTAAATTATAAGATTCAATCAGAGAACTACAGAGAATCGTATTCTTTCTAGCGTAAAGCCTTCATATGAAGGCTAGTATTACCATGGGATTTCTACTGATGTGTAATAACTGGGTGACATCACTGCTCACTGTTCTGTGCAAATCTGCCATATTTGTAATTTGAAAAATAAAATGTCACTGAAATTTATCTACGGGATTTGTCAAAACAGATAACCTACTAACAATACTAATCAAGTGTGAATGCAAATACCAGTAATATTTGGCACAGCACTGAATGTACAATACGTTTTGAGAAAGAAAACTTACTTTCTTGCATCTTTATGGTTGTGACTTCCTCTGAGGCGCCTTTACACATCAGCCATCAGTGTGTCAATCTCAGGACACCTTGATAAAACCTTACCCAGTCCAAATGTGCCTCTGGAAAACAGGTGGGGGGTAATTCCCGATTCCATGAGGGCGCCATGTAATCCTAGTCCTAGGTGGACCATGTATGACCTCTTGTTTTGCTTTAGTGACCTGTCTCATTTAGAAATGCTGAATTTGTTTAGGTATTTCAAAGGGATCATGTAGGATGTGGGTGAGTTTTCCAGAGCAAAATATTATAGTGGATTGTGGGTGACGACCGTGGTTGGAAAGATTATTTCCAAAATGTTACAGATTACAGTAATGTTAAACGTTATCGGATTACAGATTACAACCTGTTAGAGATTACCAAGTACCTACTTAAAATGCAGTCAGTAATTTCATTAACTGGATTACTCTGTTATGTGCATTTGTTAATGTGTTTACTTTCAGCTACTTCTGGATCACTTGGCCTTCAAGCCACAAAGAACAGAGAATTAGATCAACTTGAAAGACTGTACTATAAGTGGTATTACCATCTATGAACTCGATTAACCATTGTTTTGAGTTGTGATGACGTGGGCATCTAGGTAATTCAAGAAGCAATTATCATTTCTCAAAAGTATTTGTATTCTGTTACTCCCCAAACCTGCCAATGACCTAATGAACTCAGTGAAGTGGCTGCACTGGCCCAAAATGTCTCAAAAGCTATGCGCACTGACCCCGAGCAGGCGTCGTGTTCACTTAAGTAAAAGCTAATGGAAATTTTCATAAATAATGAAAAGATACATAGCATACTGGGTATGTATGGTGTCCTATACAAGGCCTTTAAAGGCTACATGAGCATGTGAGCTCACAGGATTCACTGTTTTGGGCAATGGTGACATTAAATATGTGAGCCTACTTTTCATGGACTTGTCAAGTTAGTTTTTTTAGAGAATAGAAACCCCCCCCCCCCCCACACTCATGCTTCATGGTACTTTTAATGTGGAAACTGTGCTTGTATTAAGAGTATAGCCTCGAGTATTAATTATGTAATCTTCAGAAAAACCTAAAGCGGCTACTCAACACCTTCGATCGGAGAGGTAATTCACAGTTCAAGCCCACTCTCCAGGTAACCTAAATAAATGAGTGTTTTCGGAAGTGCTGCTGGACTGACTGTACCTGACCTGACGCTTACTCGAGTTCACCTTGAGGGCCACCCTTGGTCCAATGCCTCCAATAACCTTGCTGCTGTGGGTGATACGGTCTTGAAAATAGTAAGAGGCATATCTTTAATTGTGCTTTTAGCCTCAGCTGAAGAGACACACTGCACTCACACTGGACCGACCAGGCCACCACATTGTACTGAGAGTGGCTTGCCACCTGTTTCTGACATGCACCTGGGTACTTTTAGTGTAACTTTCATTTAATATTAAGCAGCTCAGCTCTAGAGGAGAGCATTTTGACAAGTCTCATCAATGAGTCATGAGAACACATAAATATTCCCAAACTTCCTAAAGGCAAAGCATAGAGGTTGGGGGACTAAAGGGACAATGTACCTTACAGTTGACATTATTGGCACCGCTCTCAATTTTGTTCTTTACTATTTACTCATAAATTAGGCGAAATTTAAAAAATAATCACAGTGTATCACAGTTACACATTCGAAAAACAAACTAAACAAATTTGTTGTCAAACTAATTTGGTATGTTACGATTGCACAACAGAATATTATCAAAATGAATCAGATAACTGCCATTTTGGGGACTCTGTAATATAAAAAAATGTATAGCTTTGTAATATTGTGAGTAAGAACAATAAAAGGTATGTGAGTTAAACATTTTTTTCCCCCATTTTCTCCCTATTATGGAAAGAAGTGAAGCCTACAATATATTCATGGAACTGCACCCAGTGAAACTGGAATTTAGACATGCTATCATCACGGTACACCTTGGAAACACATGAGCCAACCCTGTGCTAAACAGAGCCATCTTATATGCCTTTGAACACTTGGCATGGATACGTGCCTGATAAGAAGTTACTTTTTTGATCTTTGAGGGGCTATACCTGTTTTTCATTTGAGTCAACATAAATAAATGACAAGAGTTACAGCCCATTTAGTTCTTAATAGACATTTCCCAGGATATAAGATAAGGAATTTCCTCATAACCACTTAAATGAAAGCTCCTGTGAACTCAGCCAGAAGTGATAGCATGGGAACCTGGGAAGTACTGAAAATAAACTCTGGGAAGAGACCCCTGTGGATGGTGAGCAAATGTTGTCTTAACACAAAGAGGATTTATCCTGATGCACTTTCCAGTAGTTTTACTATTTCCCTTTTTTGTTTTTAAACTGGGTGAGACCCAATGTCACCTCAGGCTTGCATGACTGTCCGAGAACGGACATGACCACTTAGATGAACTTGGTATATGGAGGTCATGGAAGAAGAAAAAAGTGGGGGCAATGTTTTCTTTCATAGTTGATCTCACATGTTGTTTGTGGAGCTCAGCAGAGCTTGTTCATGATCCTTCAGTGACACCGCTATGAGTCAGATGCTAATATATACACACACAACCACGAAAACACTCATTGTGACCGTCTACCTTCAGTTACTCAGACCTAATACAAATGACATACACACTCACAAACCATGCCAAAGTAGGACATTTACTTTGAACCCACAACTGGGTTTGGGTTTGCTTACCCTGCTCACAGACTCCCCACAAATGTATATTTTCAGACCTTTGGTGCAATTAAACATTTTACTGGTCTTTTCCCAATACTTGTCCCATCAGGTTTAAGCTATTTGTCCATTACCAAAGTCAGCAGATTACAAAATATACAAGTGTGTATGAATATGAGAGAGAGAGAGAGAGAGAGAGAGAGAGAGAGAGAGAGAGAGAGAGAGAGAGAGAGAGAGTGAGAGAGAGTCCACGTGCCCAATTATCTGTGGTTGACATAAAAAAACACCTACATCAGTGATCACATCATCTTCCTCACTCTACATAAGTCATCCACTATGAACTGGAAGAGCCCTCCCTAGCATGGTGCAATAAGGCAACATCTGTCCTCATCTCTCTCTATAAGTCGGCACCACGTGTCATCAGTGTTTGCAAACAGCTCAGAGAAGTCAATAGCTTCCAGAGACTGATCCAATGACGGGTGAAATATGGTATAGGATACATCACGAATGGCAATTGTGGGCCAGTCAGACACTGGATTTAACTGGCTATGTTACGAGGGCAAACAAAGGAGCCAGTCTTATTGGGCCTAAAGCAAGCAGTCGGCCATTTAAGGTATCAATACGACTACAGTGCATTTCTGTGACTATAGAGTCCTGTGCTCAAGTGCACCCAATCCATGCCAATCAAATGAATTGAATAGGTTGAGGTGGAGCCATAAGTTGACCTCAACAAATTTCAGTTTACTACAGAGTACAACGCTGTTAGTCTGAGCTGGGGAATGCTGACAATCCTCTCTCCAGGCATCCATCTTAGCTCTCCTTCAAAAACACTAAAATCGGCCTCCACAGACAGTGCATGTGTGCGCGCACGTGTGTGTGTGTGTGTGTGTGTGTACATGTTTCTGAGAGTGTGCAGGGAAGTGAGGTTCTGGATTTTTGAAACATGAGTGAGCGCTGCACCGAGAATGCTAGCCATAACATCCCACTCCAAGAGGCTCCTTCTGCAAGGGAGGTAGAGTGGAGCATGGCTGGCTAGCGCACACACACACACACAGACACACAGACACACACACACACACACACACACACACACACACACACACACACACACACACACACACACACATACACACACACACACACAGGAAGACAGAAAGACTACCCCAGTTACGCTGCATTTTATCCCTGCCTCCACAAGCAGTGATTCATTTTGACCTAAGGGGAGGTGGTGACATGACCGGTGACATTTCTACTGTCTCCTAACTATTACAGCCTGTTGGCGGGGTGGAAAGCTGTAAAGCAAGAAAAAAATTAAATACTTCTAGAAACTCTCATGCATTCCCTGTTTTTTGCCACTTTCATAGCCAATTAGGTCTGTATACTTCCCATTGTTATAGTATTTTGAATCATCTCCACAGCACTTGGCTGCGACTTTGGATTAATTCAAGGCAACCCTCGAGTATTACATGGCACTCGAAAACTACACATGGACACAATAAGGATTCCACACCATTTGAAGTCCATTTAAGAAAATAGAAAATCAACTGAAAATCAAAAACATTGCAAGAAAAGTATCTAATACTGAATACGTCTCAAGGAATTTGTCTTCTAAATGGATTGCATTGCGATACTCCGTTAAAGAAGCTCGTGTGCCACACAGCCTCATTACCAAATGACATCAACTAACAATCATAAAACCTGTTTATTGTCTTGTGAAGAACTAAAGCCAAACCGTAAGCTGCCAAACAGCACGTAACAGCAGAATCTGTGTACTCAATCTTAAGGAACAAAACACAGAAAAAAACATCGGACTAACAAAAACTGGGGGATTCTGTGTTCTACGGCCCAAAACCTGTTTCATGTACTGGCAGGAGCGCAGAGAGAGCATCTTGGAAGCACATGCTCTCCGAGGTCCTCTTATACCCTAATCCTGTCAAAGAAATCAAGATGCAAGAGACATACATTTTAAATCCACAGATGAGAACCAAACCGATGCTGTTATGTATACATACACAAATGTCCTGACCTGTTGAGTCACTGGTCGTGACTAAAGAGTCAGCCTGTCATGGCGAAATATGAGGCACAAAGTATATGTCACTGGGTGTACTTGACGATCATTATTTGTATTAAAATGTTTCTGTTTAATGGACTGCAGCAGCAAGAAAGCGTTGAAGAATTGCCCACTGGAACTTTAGTTTGCTGCTGTTACTAGATGAGAAGAGCTTGGAGAACCTAGTGATAGAACCTGTTGAGACCGGACCCTTCGAAGGAAATAATGTCCAAACTAACACGGCTGTGTAGCATTAAAAATAATTGACCTTTAGCGAAATTGGCAATTATTTAACATTCAGTGTGATTATAAAGGGAACCTTTGTTTTTAGATTTTTTCTCAAACATAACAACTAAATAAATAAATAAATATACATTTCCAAATGTAATAACCAAACATGCATTTTGAGTTGCATAGCTATTTTATGTTTTACTTTCTACTTCCCCTGCTTCTTTTCAGGTACAACTATTTGCTACCTAAACATTTTTGCATTTATTTGTTAATTACTGTGGAGAGAGACAGGAGAGATTGGGAGTGGGGGATGATGACATGTGACTTAGGTCCCGGCCCGGATTCGAACCCAGGATGTCACGGATATGTGGTGTGCGCCCCAGACCACTGAGCCACCAGGACGCCCATATTTGCAAAGTTTGAACATTTACTCAGTGGCTGCTTCTGTTAAAGTGGTAAGTGGTGATCCGCACTTTATTCCTTATTTATTAATTTTGGCGAAACCTTCGGTGCTAAGAGGTCACTGCTGAGGAGTTTTTGCACTGCACATTCCAGAGATCACTTCGTGGTCAACAGTGTCGCCAATAGTTTGACATGTTTTTCCTTCGATTTTCTGATGATGACGTTTGAGTTTCTCAGGGTACCAATCTTTGTCTGTTCAGCCATGGTAGCTATCGCTGCTCATGCCAACTACCCTGTTCTTCCTTTTTTTCAAAACAAACCACTGCTGCTGCTGGAAATCACTTCTTGTGCGCCAGGGGATCTTACCCCAGGAAAGAGCTACCTGACACCAGGCAAATACAAAACTTTAACGAACTGGGAATAGGCTGAATCACTACTGTGTTATTTCAAATCAGTGAAAGTCTGCAGATTACCAGTCACACATTTTGGTTCGATCAGGTGTGCAAATCATGTGCCAGCCTTTCAGCTTCACACTAACTACAAACATTAATGCTTGCCTGATGAGATGCACTCGGGAAGGTTATCTGGTATACTTACTATATACAGTACGCACAATGGCTTAAACTCTCGTCTCTTTGATGCTCACTATTCTGAAAGCTCAACTTGGTACAAGGGTGAATCTTCCCAGTCCTTTTCATTGTGATGAAGCAAATGGGAGTGAATGGAACAGGATGGAATGGAATGTTCACGTATTAGGATGCAGGCCTCTGAAGGTTTGGCCTGGTGACACTCTCCACCGTTTCACTTCCTGGATATGCTCATCCACTGGAAAAATGGCCATCACTTTGATCTCTGGGTCCCAGTCTGTTAACACTCAGCAACCCCCAGAGAATGGGCAAAATATGTGGGGGTAAGTGTGTGTGTGTGTGTGTTTTAGATGTGGATCATCACACATACACGTATACACACACACACTTTCTTTAACTTCTATCAACCACAAAAAGGAATCTCCAGAGGCCACATGTGGACTGTGAATGATACAGTATGTGCAACCAGTGTTGATGACTCATCAATATTGGTTGCTGTAAAAAGTCCTCTTTAACTACCATTCGGGTTCTTTTCATTTCTCTCTTGCACTCCTTACTGATGTTACTTTTAAGTTTTGTGATGTAGGAATTTAAACATGCTATAACTTGTAAGTCTTTCTAGATAAGACGATCAGCTGAATGCCAGGAAATAAAAAAAAATAAAAAAAATATATATACACCCTCAGACAAAAAGGTACAGAGTTGTACCTAAACCTACTCACTAAACATGACACCTGCTGCAATAAAAGGCATAACACTGAATCCAACAACACGTGTCTGCCAATGTTAAGGGTCTCAGCTATTATATGTGAAGGTCATGAATGTATTTCTTCCCATGGTCCCACTGGGTATTCTGGTTTTTGTTGCAAAGATATCATACTGGAGAGAGCCACAGAAAAATTCTCTCTCACACACACACACACACGCACACACACGCACACACTCGCACACACACACACACACACACACTCTGACCAACAGCCTGAAGCGATCTGCTGTACTTTGGTTGTGTCAATGTGCAAATGAGTAAGAGCATGAGTGTGCATATTGGTATGTATGAATGTACATGTAGCGTTGTGTGACTAATAGTCTGTTCAAATGTATAAACCACCTTTTTTTGACCATGGTCTTTTTTTAGCAAGTTAAATTGATGTTTTATGTCATGTGAACGTGTGGAAGCAGCAGTGCTTATAGTTCACCAAGGGAACTTATGAAGCTTATTTTAACTGAGACACAATGAACACAACACATCTCTGCACGTACGAGATGTAACAAATTAACAATGGCGCTGCAGAAGGGCTGGGTTTACCTGGTTTGGCGTCCGTGCAGCAGGCTTGTCCTGGTGGTTGGCGAGGATGAGGAAGGGCAGCGTGCAGAGCTGCGGGTGCTGCAGGGCCGAGTGGAGCTCGTTGCGCGCTGCTTCCAGGTCCTCGTCCGACGAGGCGCTGTCCAAGACGAAGACCACGCCCTGTGAGCCCTGGTAGTAGCGGCTCCAGTATTTCTTGATGTTGTCGGCTCCTGTAGTGAGACAGGAGAGTTGAGCTGGCATGGGAGTCGTAGTAATAACGGATTTCACTGCTGTCATGTCAAATCCTCCCAACTCCACTTTAAAACTCCATTCCAACTCAAAACTTTTTTTTAAACTTGTCTTTCTTGCCAACAAAGCTGAGACCAAGTCCCTCACTAGATCTTGATGGGACTTAATGGGACTGTAGGGTGGACTCTCAATCAGAATAATTAAACACAGTATTGGATATATGGTTCATTTATATTTATCAACTTCGCAAACAGCAACTTGCTCCAATACAAGCTGTTTTCTTCAGTGAAAATCATTCATTTTGTTGGCAAACAATGTCAACAAAATAAATGCTGGGACAGAACATTAGTGAAAATCTGATCTCACGATGAGAACTTTCTTGCTGCTGAACTACTGAACATTACATGTACAGACCAAAGCGCATCAGGACACTGCTCACAGAGACAGAGCAGAACACAAAATAACAACAATTAAAGCAACATCTGACTTTGGTAGAAACATGTCCTTTACTTTGGCAGGACATTTTTACTTCTTAGCATGAAAACCTCCACGGGAGCTCAGGAGCTGCCTGGGGGAATCAACCATCACCAGCAACCAGCATTCAACCTCTTTGCAGCTCTCAATATGAACAGAATGAAATAATATGAACTGGGTCCAGTGGAATGTCAGTCTAGTTTATCGGTTTGTACTGTATGTTTTATTAGCATGGTTTTTTTAAACAAGTTTTCAGGAAGCCTTCCAGTCACTCCAAGTACCACGTATTTACCAATCAGAAAATCAAGTATATTTGTAGAGAAAATTACCTACTTGTCAAATTTCTCAGCAGCTCCCACAAGCCACTGTTACGACACAAGTCCTCAAAGTAAATACACTGACTCAATGGATTATTCAAATACAGTCTGGGCTCGTTTTCAAGACCCCACAGTGAATGTGGAATACAAATACCCCCCCCTCAATTTATAGTGAACAACACATGGTTCCTTTTCTGTGTGGTAATTTGGGCCAAAGACATCCGCAACACATCCGCTCACCAATCTTCAGTCACCGCAACTTTATTTGTTAGTGTAAGTAATTTGAGGAAGAGACCTACATGCTCACAAAATGAGTCACTCCTGTCCCCCTAGTCACCGCCTCCCCCCACCCCCCTTCCTTTCACTTACAGTGTGGGCAATGCCTGTGGGGAGGAAAGAGACTGACCTCATAGAAATGTTTAGAGCAAACCTTTCCCATCATTCCCATTATAAGAATTCCCTGCACAGTGTCAACATCCATGCTCCTGTCAAAAAATGTCTCCCACTCATCACCATAATTCAATCCTGAACTAAGGAATCAACCAGGTGATAACTGGAGCTGCACCATAAGCAGCTCCAGGCCTCACCGTCATCCCCCCCTTCTCAAGAAGCCCACCCTGGGTTTGGAAATACTGGCCAATTACAGGAATATCTATAACCTCCACTTGTCCAAGTTGATGGAAAACGTAGCTGCTGCTCAGCTCCAAGACCATCTTAAACTCAACAATGTCTTTGAGAAGTTCTTGTCATGTTTCTATTCAGTCCAGAACTGACAAGGCCACAAATGACAACTGATGACAACTGATGCTGGCTCCCCCTCTTTCTTCATTTTCCTTGGCCTGACAGTCTCATTTAACACCACAGGCCATAGTTTTCTAATTGTGTTCCTTGACAGAGGCATTGGGCCATCTTGCTCCATTCTGAGACACATTCAGAGAGGACTGAGTCTGTCTCACTGGAAGGTTGCAGAGTCCCTCAAGAAACAGTCCTCCACCACATCATATTGATTCTCTATACGCTACCCCGGGCTAATGTTATCAGCCAGTATGCACTTCATTCCTTCATTGTTATGCTGATGACACCCAACTCTATATAACTATCCCATGCTCCTTGACCACCTCTTCACAACATGTGCCTTGAGTCGATGTACAGCGCAACAGCAGTAAAACTAGGACTCCAGTTGGCACCCCTACCCAAAGTCAATCACTCATCACCTAATCACCTAACTTATAGATTTGCTGGCTTAATTACTATTTCCAAAGCCACTCCCACCCAAACCCAGTTAGATGTAGAGAATCTTGTCCACACCTGCTAGTGTGAACGGGGTCAAGAGTGTGGATCTTTGACTTGACATGATTTTTTTTCAAACATGTTTGATTTTGTTGGGCTGGTCGGGCTCCTGTAATGTGAAGACTCATCAAGACTAAAATCTGACAGTGACTGGGGCAACAGCCAATGGTATTTCAGGTCATGGGGGAAGAAGAACAGAATGAACTGGAAGCCATTTTTAACAACCCCATGTAGATAGTTTGCATCATTAAGTTTCCCAACTGCACTTGCTCCACTCTTGATGAATTGCTATACAATTCTTTTTGGAGGAATAAACGATGAATAAACAATATGAAATGGTACAAAATGTCAATGTAGCTGAATCAATACACATATGTATGCAATTACAAATGAGGTGAAAGTAGTCTCCTCTAAAATTCTTCATTAATGTTATCCTTGCAATAATACCACTGCATAACATAATGTTCAGGTAAAGTAACATGGAGGGGTCTTATAATTTCCATATCACTAAAGAAGAAGGTATGTGCTTCATGGTTCTCGTTCTATTTTATGCTGTAGAAATGCACTGTATTTCAACTAGTTGCTTTACAGTATTATTTTGGTACTAATTTCCCTCATTTATATCTGTGCTTTAAACTGCAACTTCCAGTGAACTTTTATTTTATCTAATACACTGGACAAAACTACTTGTATACAACTATATTCATATTCAGGAAGTTAAATAGAGATTTTGCAATGTTATATCACTAGCCATCTCAAACAAACTCAAATCATATTTTAATTGCTGAATATTCAGCTTGCTGAGTTTTACTACTCTGCCCATATGATTCCATTGTATTCATAACTATTTAAATTCTTATAATACTTATATCAAATACTTTTCATTAGTCTCTCCTCTTTTCAGTTTACAAATATTCTATTAGATTCTACTGAATTCTTTGTGTATTATGCTCACTAAACTTGCCAGCATTACGTAGAAACTGCTTGCGTACACAAGCAAACACGTTTGCTTGTGAAAATGAAATTATAATTATCCTCCTCCATGTGGTTTCTTCATTTGATAACTTGTGAACTGTTGTTTTTTGTTATTGTTGCTCATAGTAAGGTAATTGCCAAGCAGTGACGAACTGTGAGGCTGGCGAGTGTTTAAACATCACGAAGTGCTTTCTGTGACATTTACCCCCCTTCCCTCCCTCCCTCCCTCCCTCTCCTCCATCCTTCCTTCCTCCCCCACTCTCTCTCCTCACACCTCTCATTGGAGTGGAAAGCTATCAGACAAAGTGGCACTTGAGAGATTGCCTAGGAAGTTTCTCTCATCTTTGCCTGGAAATTGGGTGGAATGTCAGTCATGTCTCAATGGATCTCATTGGCAACTTCTGCCACCTATTGGCCTGAGAGGAGGATTTCCAAACATGATGTCAGATTCTTAGCGGGTTTTGACAGCTCTACTACATAACATTAATCAAATAAGCGCACCATGAATAACACCTCACTCCTTTTCTCTCTTTTCCTTCTTTCTTCTGTCCTCTAAAAATAACAAGGTAAAAAGAACATGTGAATGAACAGATGAAGTCCTTTATTCATCCTATCATGTACGGATTCATTCAATCTATGTCGATAATAATCCATATGTCTAATCGATTCATTGTGTCGATTTTGATTGTGAATGAAAGAATGAATGACTTGTGCCAAATTAATAATGTAATTGAATCACAGACTACATTCAGACCATTAGATGAACAAAGACAAACACGAGAAATATGAATACTTTAAATCAGGGTTGAGTCATTGAAAGTGCCATATATGAGTATGACTCATCTCATTGCATGTTTTCTGCTTGGATGCAAGTACACTTAAATGTACTGCATGTACTCTCCCGTGAGAGTACATGCAGTACTCCGAGTACTGCTGCGGAGACTAATTTCAGCAGGATTGTACACAGAGAAAATGAAGCGTCACAGTTGCTTCAGACCCCGCAGTGTGCACAGGCTTGCTGGCCGAAGTACTGAAATTCTTCTTCCTCACTTGGAACGGCATCTCCTTTTACTTTTCTGGTTCCTTGTCTTTATTTACATCTCTCTGCTAACATCTCATAGTCATTTCAAGCGATTTCAAATGGTCTAAATCCTCATATTCCCTCCACTGCCTTGATCGCTCTTCGTCAGCAGCCATTGTTATTGTTGTTGTTCTCTGGAGTTTTTGTCACTGTTATTTCCGGTTTACCTGGGTTATGTTTACCTAGGTTACTTTGACTTAAATCTTCATGTGCCCCCACTGGTGTGGAGTGACTAGCCAAACAATACAAAACCACAGTGAGTATATACAAATAAATACATATAAATTTGCATGCTGCGGTGCGTTCGACTGCGTTTCTATGTTTGACTTTATTGTAAGGATATCGACAGCTTAAGGCGCTGGGGATCTTGATGATGCAGCAAACACTTAAAGCCATAATCAAGGACAAAGAGTGAGGTGCACACATGTTGGTCAAGCTAGGGAGAACCACAACAAGCCCATGAAAAAAGTGATGCTAGAGGAGAGAGGGAAAAACAGGCATGTAGTGAACAAAGCCCTGTGGCAATGATGTTACAGTACCCAAGACTGAAATAGAGGTTGCTCCTTTCCCCAGAGTGTGACTTTGAGTTAATAAACCAAACATGGAGTCAAGCCTGGTGAAACTTAAGCCACCAATTACACAGTAGAAATGAAAAGCAGATAGCCTTCTCCTTAAGTCCATATTCTCTTTCACTTGTGCTTAATGACCAGTGTTTTAGAATTTGTGCATGGATTCAAATACCCTTTGATGATCTAGATTTAAGAAATGACAAAACATATTTTGGAACCAAGTGGCCTACATTTCCATTTGGTCTGCATTAGGCTACTGTTGACGCCTGTTGTGTTTACTGTTGAGTACTGACGCGGGTATGGTTTCAGATTCACCGTCGCCTTGAATAACACAGTCTCATGTATGCCTGCCTCCCATCGCTTGCGGTTTTTGCCAACTTTTACCTTGAACAAAATACAAACATGTTGCTAATCGGCCTTTTTTCACTCTTGAAAGTTGAACTACAGTCAAAGCAATCCTCTTTGAAGTCTTCCTAACAAAAAACAGACTTTTTTTTCTCCTCAGAATGAAGAAGTTATAATAAAATGATGGGAGGGAAAGCTAGGGGCAAGTGAAGGAGGCCTCCAGTAATAAAGCTTGCTTACTTCATTGTGGAACGAGCTGGGGCTGGAGCTGGAGTGTGGTGGAAAACACTTCAGCTGTTGATACACCCATCCAGCCGCAGTCTCAGCAGTGTCTGTTTTTACGTAAACACTTCCTGTGTGAGGCCTAGCCTGAAACGAGCATCAGTCCCCCGCATTTGCGCACATAATTGACAAAACTATTTTCCAGGTTCCAGAAATGTGACACTTCTCTATAGGTTGTGTTATGCGACTTTACATTTGTGTGCAGATTACACTTCACTACAACTACACTACAACTGTACACATATGAAATATTAACTCCTATATGAACAAAAAAAATACAGTTACAGAAATAAAAAGCCTGAATGTCCGCGGTGGCAGATTAATTTACTGTGCATGAACTCTACTGTCCATGATGGAGTATTAGACTGTAAAGTTAGTGTGGCTGAGGCACATTCAAGGTAATAATGGGCTGTGTCCTGTAGAGTCTGTGATGCACCCTTCACCCAATCCAAAAAAAACAAGGCAGATAGGGTAATATGCTTGAATGAGGCCTCAAATAGAGATCAGTTACACTGTTGTCTCTTCAAAGGTCTCTCCCTTAGAACTCCAAATCAAAACAGTCTGCCAGTATTTTCTTTGAGCCGAAATGACAATTTACAAACGATTTCAATTGGGGTTGGGCCTTTTCCTATGCAAAGAGGAACAGCTTCCCTGCTGGGCAAAGCAAACCGCATTGTGGTCCCATTTGAAAGTAATAGGAAACATGTTGGGTCCGCAATGACTGCAATGTAGTGGTTTTGTCCTGAGGAGATGTGCTCACATATTTCCTGTGCCTGTTGGTGGCCAGAGGACTGGTGAATGCTCTGTGATGTTGTTGCAGTGCTTTTGATGAGTGTGCTCTGTATGTGAGGGACTAATGGAAGATTAGATGGACTCTACACATAGACACAGATGTGCAGGCACACATGTTCAAATTCACACAAATCGTGAGCTTGGAAGTATTTGCAGGTCTGCGATATTGAGTATCGAGCAAAATGTTGATGTCCCAGCTGAAAAAAACGTTGTGAAATCTATCTTTATAGCTCAACAAGACCTTTGAATGTAAAATATCAAAATCCCAGGATAATTGGAAACTGGATTATTAAGAGGGACCAAACAGAACCTTATGATTCTGTCAGGTCAATCTGGGTTTGGTTCCATAAGGTTTTTTCTGACTGTTTACAATGAGGTAACCCCAGTGTCAATGGGAAACTGAATTAATTGGTATTGGTAATTATCAAGGTAGTTTTAATTGAATTAATACTATATATCAATTCACTGGTGTACCGACCAGAATGTCATTGTATGTCTGTAGTGTTACTTGCCACAAAGTAAAATAATCTTATTTGCTGCACATATTTTGTACTACTCTTTGTCCACTGTTGTTTGCATGTTGTAGTTGAATTTTAATTTAGTGCAACCTCTTCCTGAGCTGTCTGAGGATATTATCACCAAACATAAGTGTTCACAAGGTTATAAGAGACCTCTAGAGACCTTGATATTACTGTTTCCACAGTTTGCAAGAAGTTTGCTGCTCATGGAATTGTTAAGAATCTCCCAGGATGTGGTGGTATAAGGAAAACTGAAAACTGATCTCAGATGTTGTTGAAGGTTGGTGTGAGACATTAAAAACACACCTTGCACCACATCCAAAGATCTCAAGGTTGACCTGGAGAGTTCTGGGCAAATGGTTTCAGCCGCTACCATATGCCGGACACTGAAACAAGAAGGACTATACGTCTGGAGGCCACAGAAGACCCCCCTGCAAAAAAAGGCCGGATTAATCATTGCCAAGACCCAGCTGGACAAACCTAAATCCTTTTTTCGGAAAATGTTCTGTGGACCGATGAAACCAAATTGGAGCTCTTTGGCAATGCAGATCAGCACTTTGTTTACAGGCCATGAAATTAAGCTACCAACAGTCAAATATGGTGGAGGTTCCATAATGCTGTGAGGCTACTTTGCTGCCTCGAGTACTGGAGGTCTTGAACACATTAAGGGTGTCATGAAATTAGAAGATTATCAAGGCATTTTGGAGCGAAATGTGTATCAGAAAACTGGGTGTCAATCGAAGGTCATGGGTTCACCAGCAGGACAATGACCCAAAAACATCCAGGAATGGTTCAAGAGAAAACTTTGGACTGTTCTGGAGTGGCCAGCAATGAGTCCTGATCTCAATCCCATTGAGAACCAATGGAGAGACCTAAAATATGCAGTTGGTCAAAGGAATCCTTCAAACACTGAAGAACTGGAGCAGGTTGCAGTTGAAGAGTGGGAGAAACTGCCAGCAGAAAGGTGCAGGAAGCTTATTGATGGTTACAAGAAACGTTTGGAAGCAGTCATCATTGCTAAAGGCTGTTCAACTAGGTATTAGAAAAGGGTGCCAATAATCTGGTCCCTTTTCAATTTTGAACCCATTAAATATTTTTTTTATATTTCTATTCTTGTTGTTTGATCATGAACGCATTAAGGGTAGGATAAAACCTGTGCAAGTGCAAACACAAACATTTCTAACTTCATATTTAAACACATTTTTAAAATTTCTCTTAAATCAATCAAAATGTTTCCACAATATTACATTGAAAGCAATGGATATGCAATGTTCAAACAAGAACACCACACGTGCAAATATCTATCACTCAAATAGAAAGCCTCAACAACTCTTCACTGCTGTGACACTAAAGCACAACGGCGTTGAGTGCAGGTTATTAGGACTACTTCTTCATCAGCTGTCATCAAGTGGTATGGATGCACACTGTGAAATGGCATGTCTAGACTTGACGTCAGTGTCACTGTCAAGACACACACACACACACACACACACACACACACACACACACACACACACACACACACACACACACACACACACACACACACACACACACACACACACACACACACACACACACACACACACACACACACACACACACACTTACACACACTTAATAGATCTCTCCCTGTGTCCCCAGCAGTGCCCTTCCCACCTAATCCCATACCTGGCACCAGCTGGGTAGGAAATGCTTGCCAGATTTTCACTGTGCAGCTGGGAGATTGCCGGATGCAATATTCTCAATGTCAACCAACACACATTTTGCAAGATTTGAGTCTTCTTTAAGTGGATTAAAACTACTAGGAAGTCAGGTTTTACCACTTCTTTATGGGGATCTATTCAATTCCTGAAAGGATTTTGAAGTGTTACAGTGTGCCACAATGATGACATTGCCTTACTGTGCCAGTCTTGCACCTTGGCAGTGAATGGCTATGAGAGCGTACAAGATCTTCGACATGGGCTATTTATATTGAACCAGTGTTGCACTTAGAATGTAGAGTGACAGGGAAGGTAAGTCCTATCAAATGAACACTGTCTGAGGCTGCGTGTGCTCCATCAAGGCCAGACAATGTGTTCAGATCAATGAGCAACGACAGGTTGACAGAAGGAGTGAAGATTGAAAGAGAGACAGTAAGATCCTAGAAAGAATAGGACAAGAATGTCAAAGAGGAAGGAAGACGCGATGAGGGGGGAGGGAGGGATGAAAACAGAGAGAAACCAAAGAGCAAGATGAGAAAGAGAAATAAAATTTAAACGAGACAGCAGGGACCCCAATGACAAATGTATTGGTCAGAGTCACTGTGGGCATCGTACATCATGTTTTCCGGCACATAAGCTGCTTTGTTCCTCCGGTTTAAAGGACAGCTGCCTCTTGTGACAATCTGGCCCAGCGCACTCAAGGGAAGGACAGTTAAAAATGCATTACCGGACTTATCGTACCGGCAGCTAGGGGCTAAGACGAGTCACAGTTGTAAGTCAATGGCATTTACACGGGTTCAGCTTGCTGCATTTTATTGAGAGGTGACCCAGCTCCTAAGCCAACTCAGACTACCTACCTTCGTGTGGCATCTTCTACTTTGACTTAAAGCCGCGGTCTGTGATATTTCTTTCACTCGCTGATGAAATAGTGTGATGAATAATCGAGCTTCCCTGCACTAGGAAACAGCGAGGGATGGAAAAAGTGAAAAAGAAGAGTAACAGGGCTCGGCCTACTCGGCGACGAAGGATTTAACATGGCTTGAGCTGCCCTAGTTGTGCTACCAAAGTAAACACCAGACACAAACACGAATAGTGCATCTCTTACAAGGAGAATACCTCATTGACATTCAATGGGCATGCCAGTGGGAGAAGAAGGAAATACATGGGAAGCACTTCACTTCCTCGCGCTTCTCAACATGCGCTTCTTCCATTGCCTTAGTCAAGGTTGAGTGAAGAGAACAAGCCACAAAGGTATTGCGTCGAACCAAGTTTCAGGGGCCAGGAATACTGATGTCTGTGTGTCACGGCTTGCATCATTTTCTGCATCACTGACGCAGTAAAAAATATATAAAACTAAACCAGGCATGTTTGCTTGTTTTAAAGCCATAGGGAAAAGGGGAGAGGGAAGACAATGTTGACTGCCAGGCGGCTAAGTGGTGAGTAGGTCACAACTAGTGCAGAAAAGGGGGGCTGCTTTAATCAGAAAAAGATCTCTGATGATTCTCTATGAAAACTGAGCGAGAGCACCAACTCTTGCTCAGCTCAGATTCAACTCATAAACACTTTGGATCTAGTGGAGAGTATGCCTTCACTCAGTCAAACAAAAAGGGACGCAAGTCAAAAGAGCAGATCCCACCTCAGGACCTTCAACTCCGATACTGCGCTCCAAATGAAGTACTACTCAGTAGAGGCGTCAAAACATCATGTGCCTGTTTTTACCCTCGCCCACCCATCCATAACGGATGGCACCATAAATCGCTCAAATTCTTTGGCTCTGTATTTACAAGAAAAGGAGCAGGGGAGAAAGAGGACTGAGGGGGGGGTGGGGGGGCAAAGGGAGAAGAGAACGGATTTCATCATCCTTTGCTGGGGTGGGAGCCTACCTCCCCACTAAATCAAACGTGTCATCCGTGGGACCAGTGTTTTTCCGACCACAATAATATTCCACCAGACGGGCTTTGACCCAATCCAGAAAACCCCCTTTGGAAACCCCCCAATGCGCTCTGTCCAAATTTGGTAGCACCCTCGTTGGTGGTCCACTGGTGCCTCTTTGTGTGTGTGTGTGTGTGTGTGTGTGTGTGTGTGTGTGTGTGTTTTTCATCTTTTGGGGAGGCTAGGTTGGGTTCAAAATACGCACCGCACCTGTCATGTGCCTAGTGTGCACATAACAACATAAATTACTTCATCTCTTAACAAAATCATACATTTTGGCATGAGACCGAGTTGCTGGTAAGAAGGGGGTAAGCATTGATTCATCCCCTTTTAAAAGACTCTCCCGTCCCACTGTCGCACCTCGAGATCCCTCATCAAAACAGTTTCCTCGAGTGTCGTTCATTTCCAAGAATATGCTGTGTAACCTTTATATCAGACTGAGATCAGTACGCAGCCCGTTTCAGAAACACTTCTAGATTTGACGTCATTCTGTGATGTAAAGTGTGATGCTACTGGAGGCGAAAACAAACATGTTTGTGTATCCTTGGCATGCAGGGTTATTTTGTGCGACTGAGTGCTGAGACGAGACATGAGAACAGGTTTAAGCACGTTAAAGCTGAACACAAACTGGCTTTATTTTAACACGACAAATCTACAGGTTTGGGTAACTAATCTAGACCTGTTGATGCTGTGGTAGGTTGTCTCCCCATCAACAGAGGATCAAAACACAAGTGATGCTTGTTTTATGCAATATGCTTAATGGATGCTTGTGTTGGAGAAATGCTTTGGACCTCCACACACAGACTTGGAGAAATAAGACTTTTCACATGTCACAGGTCACAAATCCATGATATTACAAGTAACATAACTAAATCAAGCATCCTGTCACTTAATCACTTACAGAATTATGTTTTTAGTTTTTATTAAACTCATATTTAGTATTTAATGTCAAGTAGGAAGGATTGATAGTTAAAGAAAATAGCTACTCCCATGTTGCCAGAGAGCGGGTCACATTATGGTTGTTTGCAAAACAAAACAACTGATATTTCACCTGACAGGCTCAGTAAAATATAAGTGCAGCAGGGGTCTCCTCCTTATAGGAGTCATGTGAGACAACACGGAAAGGAGATGTTTCAAACAGACTTTTGAAAGCTTTACATTGTGCTGGGCATAGGGTTCTTACCTCCAAGTTCCTTTACATTCAAGATGGCATTTGGAAATGGCACTGCTTTGATGCTGAAACCTGAGAGGAAGAAAACGAGAAGACAACATTGTAAATGCCATATCAAACACGTTTATAGTGAGGGGGTTGTATACCCTGGGAGGGTTGAAGGAATGATCTGGATTGCTTTTCTAAAAAGAGTTTCTCATCCAGTTCCCCCACAATATTTAGTGCACCTTTTCCAAACCAGCAGCTAGAGGACACAAAGAGAACCGACAACACATTTGCTAAGTGAAAACAAAAGAAAATAACTTTTTGTCTGATTGTCAGGGTTAGCAAAAGAGTTTTTCTACGTCGGGGTTAGTGGAGGACACCACTCACGTCTAAAGTGCTACCATGTATTATGTGGTTTGTTTCAGTGGTTGCACAGAGCTGGCAATAGTGCAGAAAACCAGTGAAAGAAAAACCAAGATTTAACATTGTTCAAATAATACTACATTCTCTTGGCCTGCTGGACTGAAACAACTGGTTACGATAAGCCAAACGTCTGATTAAACTGCTCAATACCCAGCTCTGGTTTTTCAGCACATTACTGGTGCAAAATTCATAAAAGCTCCCAGTACGAGGTGGACGGAGCAGCAGGAGAGTTCCCTTCCTTACTGCTATGTACATGTTGGCAGATGGAGACAGTGCTGACAGCTAAATCTCATTTCAGAGGAGCGCACCAAAATAACTCTGCTAAGGTAACTAATCAACATAGTTTATCTATTAAGGCCTGCTCAGCGGCAGGCGAAGACAGGTGCTCACTCCCCTGCACCACCCCTGACCCCCAGAGACATATACGTTAAGAGTAATAGGCAGCATATTTGGGAATTTCTTTATATTTAGCTGCCACTGGTTAAAGTGCCCAATGACGAAATCTAAAATGGGACTTTTGCAAAAGCTCAACTGTGACTGTTGGCAAAGCCAGGGAGGAGAAGAGTAATGTCTATGTCCTTGAGGCTTTGCGTATAGGGAAAGCAGGCGTGTTGACAACCAGGAGAGTGATGTACTAACCCCAAAGCCTCCTCTTCTGGACACACTTAAGACTAGCCTCCCACCCGAATAGGAGACAGAAGCTGAGTTTTGGCTGATGGGAAACGGTGTGGCTTTGCTAGCATAAGCATTGAGGACACTGGCAGACATAGACATGCTTTCCCCCCCGTTGGAGTGCTGTGATACCGGGGTAGTATTATCACAGAAGGACGTCAAATCTGGTATTATCCTGGTGCCTGAAAGCAATTTGGAGGTTTGGAAAGCTTGCCGACAAGGGTATCGGTCTGTCTGTATGAGAAGGCGCATGCGGCGGTTTATGTGCACATATTTTTTACTACGACCAAACTCTTTTTGTATACTACCTGCTCTTACCTGTGGTCGGAACAATGCCGTCGCTGCCCTCACTACAAAGATGTGAGAGCAGGCTGGTCTTTCCAGCACCAGTCAGGCCAATGCACACCACATCGTACTCTGGTCTAGGCGGCGGGGGTCCTTTACAGCACAGTGCCCGGAAACACTGAAACAGAAACAGCACATATGCATTGGAAAACAGACTCAACGCACCTGGGGGCGGTGTAGTGATCAAGACTGTTGCTTCTGGAACCACAGTTAGTTGAATATAGTCAGAATAGAGTCCTGTGTCTGCCCTACTCTGAACGAACACTCTCACAGGTCTTCTCCATAAAGGGGAGCATGCAGACCCACTCTCTTTACTGTGAATATTGTGTTACTATGAATATTGTGTTGGTTTGTTTTTTTTTACTGTAAATGCTGTGAACTTGCCCTTTTGCACATTCCCGTTGAGCATTGCCACTTTTCATTTCACTACACACCCCGTGTGTGTATGTGACAAATAAAGTTCTTGAATCTTGAAATCTTTCATAAAAGGGTTGCGTCTACAGAACACTTTTCCAGATTTTCATTGCATTGAGAGGAACAAACTGTTTTACCGGGGATAATAAAAAAGAAAATGAGCAAAGAAAAGTTTGACTGACTGAGCATTCGATTCTGTGGAACCCTGTCATATTGTCTATGTGAAAGAATGCTACTGTGAGAAAAAGCATGTATTACCGTGTGTGTGTGTGTCCAAGTACAGGCGCAATATGTTTGGGTCTGCAGTGTGTGTGTGTGTGTGTGTGTGTGTGTGTGCGTGTGTGTGTGTGTGTGGACCCTGTCTGATTGGGCCCTCATGGCGGCCACAGGCAGACCTGTCACTCCATGAATCACGGCCTGGGACCGAGGGCCTGCTGTGAGACATTAAGGGGCAAATGTGGTGTGAACCGTGAATGAGATCTTTAAACTTGTGTGGAGAGATCAGTATCCAGAACTAAAAAGAGATCTCTTTTATTAGCAAGACGGGGACCAGTCTGGACAAGGCAGGGCAGAGACACTCTCTCTCTCTCTCTTCCCATCTACTAGATCACATTTCAGGAGGAAGAACATCAACACAATGTTGCTTACTGCTCTTGTCAGGGGACAACTCTGTTCAGCACAGTGCTACTCTGTTCAATCAAACACACCGATGACAAGGAAAACACACACGCACACAAGTGTACATGAACTGTAGATCTGCAAACACATTCTCCAGGTGTGCTCGGGCACGGCACTAAAAAAGAAAGCATACCTTAGTGTGGAGAAGCAGATTTGAACAAATGAGAGTATAAACAAACAAATTATCTTTTATCCACCGACATGTATCTTTGGCAAGTGTTCAAGACTTTGGTTCAGAAGGGGAGTTCCAGCTTCTACACCTTCCAGTGAGCCACCTTGCAGGATCCCTTGCAGGAAAATGACTTAATTTTTATTTCTGCTCACTCGAACGAGACAAACTGAACAAAGATGTTCTCCGGCGTGTTTTGAGCCGCTAACCTTAGCTTCTGCCAGATGGGAGAAGAACGGGGAAGCGGCAATCAGCATTTCGGCCTCATGTCTTCTGTAGGGCCCCAGACATCGGCGACCACCAGGGTCACTTTTCAGAGCCGTGCCAAAACAGAGCTGCCGTTTGATGGAGACGTGGGGAATCTGCTTCAACAGAACCAGACGTCGGCTACGCAACCCGACCCCCCCGACTCTTTGGTGAACCCGCCAGTCTGCTCAAACAGGAAACATTCTCCTCCCCAGAAAAACGGTAAGATCAGAAACACACGCGTGTCAGATGGGGGAACACATGTAAAAGCTTGGTTTGATGGTTTGATGAGGTCATTCTTTTCTTTCCCACTCTCCTCTCCCCTCACCACCTCTGCCCCCTGACTCCCCTGCAGCCCCCATGTAAAGATTTGTGTACTGGCTGAAATGTGCCCTTCAGTTGTCGATGCGCCGAGGGTCAGGAATTGCTGACCAATTAATCCCCTGGAGAGAACGAGGGGTTGGGGGTGAGGAGGAACAGAAGGACGGGGGTAGTCGCGATGGGTCAGACGACTTCATATTTAAGCCCTTATTCTCATCAGTATTGTGTCAACTCGTCGACAAAACTCACTTGCTCGGCGACTTATCTTCCCCCGTGAGCGGTGCTGTGTGGGTTTAGACCCAGACGTGTCACCATTCCCATCAGCAGGGAAGGTCGGGACAACTCCACCTTTCCCCTCCACGTACAGTGCAAATGGATGCAAAGCATCCATGGCCTGACCCCAGGGGCCCCCAGGCAAACAGGGGCCCCTGTGTGAGAGAGAGAGAGAGAGCGAGAGAGAGAGCGAGAGAGAGAGAGAGAGAGGGAAGCTCCCACCTCTGGCCCTCTTTGACAGGGCAAGATTGACGGGGAGAGCTTGGTCAAAAGGCTCACAGGAGAAAAATAAATATTACCTCCAGTCCCACCCCTCCCCTGTCAGCCACACTGAGTCCAAGAGTCACTGAGGGTTGATGACTACCTCCACTAGCCTCCTGAGCATCCACACTGACAGCTGAGATCAAAACAGACATCTACACAGGCAGACTGGACGATGAAGTCCACATACACAACAGTCCCCTAAATACTGTTTGCGTGAATAACACAATTACGGTGGAAATGACTATAAGAATATGATCACACGTCCTGAGAATACTGCGGTGCTTAGACGGGCGTTTCAGCTTCATTTCCTTTTTTTAATGAGGCTACTATGAGACTACTATGAGGCTATCTGCATTAAAAAGAGGCCAATCTCGCTAAAAAGCCTCTCCATAAAAGTCGACCAATTCCTCCATTTAATTGATTGACTGCCTCTTATAGGATTGGACGTGTTTTAATTGTGCCTCCCCGGAAAGACCTCGCCGAGACGTTACCTCACTGTTGTTGTGAAAGCTGATTAGTTAGGTTTTATGTTAATGGGGAACACTGCTGAATATAAATATCACCCAAGACATGGCCAGGCTGCACTCTCAGATGAAATGTCTCCCTAAAAGGTGCAGGACAGAAAGGAGGGGGGGCGGGGGGGGTGGGGGGGGAGGCTGTTCCCCTTCAATTTGAAAAAGATGTCCAGACATTGAACGGCCGATATAATTGGGCTTCCTGGCAGAGGACCAGGCCTAGTTGTGGAACCCCAGTTTGTATGTAAGGCTAGGCCGGGGCAGCTCCACAGCTAGACGGAAGTTCAACATAATAGCGCACCACCACAGAAACAAAGCATAGTGAACATGTCCGCTCCTGGATGAAGTTAAACAAGAGTCTGTTTTGGAGTTGGACAGGGTGGGCTGAACGGGTGAAACGACAGGGGAAAAAAAAAAAGGCTGCAGTATTCCTGTTTTTCCACGGGTCGTCTACACACACACTACTCACCACTACAGAGCACAGCTAACCTAAAGTGACCACCGGTAGATTTACACACTATTAACACACGGCAATATCCACGGACATTCAGACAACCACACAAGTGGGAGACCAATCGAGGTCCAGCTGCTGCAAACCAAACAGGGGTTCAGTTGCAGTTGGAAAAACTGGAGCGAGGCAGTTCTGCTCTCCCAGTGACTCATAACCCATCCTGTTGCTCCCTCACCTGATGTGGTCGTCCATAGGAGCCAGCCTCTTTTTAGAAAACCACCTTGTATTTTTAGAGGTAATAAACGTGGGTTAGAGGGAAGCCACCGCCACCGCAGCAGACCGGTTCAGGTTTCACTCTCGTACTCTCCGGCTACCGTCGAGACACCGGCGCACAGGAACACGGGCGGTAGGCACGACGCCACGTCCCAAATTGAGACGCCCCAACAAGCTTTCCGTTGCTAAGGACGGGTTTTCTCCGTGCTGCAGTTGTGAAATAAATACTGAAAGGGTACGGCCAAGGGATAAAAGCAGCACATGGTCTTTTGATTTCTTCCAAGGATCAAGAATGATGTGTTGTGCGTTTGTGATTTTTTATCTTGTATTTTTTTTTTTATACGCAAGTGCTGATGGAAAAATTGTGCTAATCGGGACAATGTGGCTCATGGCAACTTGTTGCCAAGATGCAGATGTTACTGAGTGGTACCATTTGGAAACCAGTGTTGTCCCCTCTGCGAGGCTGCCCACTGACAGCCACCCCCATTCATAAGCATACCTCGCTTAGCATCTAGATCATATTTCACAATCACACACACACACACACACACACACACACACACACACACACACAAACCCTGTACACTTGCAATCAAAGAGGCGCACAGGGTCGCGTCCTTGTTCAGTGCGCCTGTGGCGAGGCACACTTCCCCTTGAAAGGTAAGTTACACATCAACTGATATGCTTGAACTCTTTGCTCTCGGGCCAATGGTGGTGCTAATGAGTGTAATGATGGCTGTTAAAAACTGCGGTATCACGTTTACCTCCAAGCCTCACCAATGTTTAGGCACACCAAAAAGCAAACCATGACTTCCTCCTCGGCTGCCAATTTACACAAGCTGGGTATCTTGAGTTCCAGATGACGGCGGAGCTAGCAAAGAAAAGGAGAGGAGGAGCAGGAGGAGGAGAAAAGGGAAAGGACATCCGAGACACCGGCGTCCGGGAATGATAGCCACCACAGACAGACAGACAGACAGACAGACAGACACAGGACACAGCGACGGGGCTAGCAGGCGCTTTTTTATTTTTCCAGACCAAGTGTCGGGACAACACTTGTGTGCAGGGCTCACTCCTGACCTTTGGAAATGACAGTCCTTTATATGGGCGTCCCGACGGAGGAGCGGCGCTAACAGATATGTGTGTAATACACACCGGCCACAGTCATAACACGGGCCTGCAAAAAAGCGCGGGGAGGGGGAATGGGTGCAGTCAGAGAGAGATGGAAGGAAGGGTGGAGGGGAGTTGGAGGTTGGGAGTGGGGGTGTACGGGCAAAAGGGGGGGGGGAGGAAGGGGCACATTCATTCATCCTCATTCATCTTCTCCCCCTTCAGTTGTTGTTGTTATTTGCCGCTTTGAAGCTGGGTGGGGGGTGCACGGTGGGACACAGTGCGGTTCAGTACAGTGAGGGCAGGGGGTGCGTGGGGGGCACTGCATGCCATTCTCGTTAAGGGGTGAGAGAGACATGCTAGACACACAAGGCTGTTCACTGGACTCTTCCCATGCTTAGTTGTTGCCGCGCCAACCACAGACCGCCTTAGGCCTATATCTCCACCCCGCCTCACCCCGCTTCCCACCGCCCGTTATTCTGCTCCTTAACATAACACACATTTCAGACCAAGATGTTTGGTTGCTTAATTCCTCCTGGTGTTTTGATAACACACACACACACACACAACACCCCCTCAAACCACCACCATTGCAACTCAACACTCAACAGTACATTTTCCTCCCCAAGGGAGCAGGGCGAGATGATACCGGAGGCCCCAAAAAAAACACGACGTCTGCCGCTACACGCCTCGACCGACTGGCTTCTTGAAAACTTAATTGGAAGACGAGGCAAACAAAATGCGGATTTGGCAGTGGGAGCGCTGTGACACACTTTCAAATGTGGCCGCAGGGGTGATGAAACACAAGATTTACTGCACTTCCAAAATGATGGCCAACTAAGGACACTAAACAGGTGCCATTCATTACCCCCGCATCAGAAATAGATCTCTGTACAAACACACACACACACACACACACACACACACAGAAAGAGTACATTGGAACATTTGGGGGATACACGTGCCTCCAATCCCAAGCCTCGACCGTGCACATCTAGCGGTGTGGAATGTTTTTGATGCATTGAATGTTGAATATGCCAGACGTTGACTTCAACAGCTAGTGGGCTGAATTGACAGACAGACACACCGCAAAGTACAGAAGATGACCCTGTCTGCTCCGGCTACAACACCCCGTCTGGTGAAGCAGACCGTGTCTTACTTAAGTCGACAAAAAACACCCACAACCCATTGTGCCTGTGTACGCGTCCGTCTGCGGGTTGTATGGGGAGGTCCTGTTTTAAAGCTTGATTTTGCTTGTCACTGTTTTGCAGGCACATCATCATCCCCTCATCCTGAAGCAGCATCCAGTCTCTCTCCCTCTCTATCGCTCCCATCAACTCTCTACCCAATTCATTCATCCCACTTCTGTCTGGCCCCCGTTTCAGAGCCCGAACACTGTTGCACTGACGCTAAGGCGTCTGGACAAGCTGGAACACACACACACACACACACACACACACACACACACACACACACACACACACACACACACACACACACACACACACACACACACACACACACACACACACACACAGCCATAGAGTGAAGCTAGAGCGCCCCCCAGCTTCCTCCTGGAAGACACAGCATCCATTGCATTGACTTGTTGGGGAATTAGAAGCAATGTATTACAGTAACTGGACTCAAAAGCTGCTTTTGTTTTGGTTAATAAGGTGAAGAATTTGGATTTCTCATTCCATAATGTCTGGACAAAACGGACACAAAGAAAATGGACAACAAAATGGATAAAAATAAAATAAATCAGCCAAAAAAGGAGCCACACTGCAGCCTATAACATAAATGTCCTTTCCATTACGTTCATGATCAATAACAAAGTCTACTGAAGAAATATCCATATTAAAAAAAACAGTCACAATATAGGCTAGAAGGAGAAGAGAATCTAGCCTGCTGGATCAAGCCCTGAAATACCAAATGCTAGCCTCCATAACTAGAATGAGTTTGTCCTTGGTCCTGTATGGCAGCGTGTCCCCAACAGGAATCCAGAGGAGCACCGCCACCTGTTTAGGTTTCTGGACAGTAACAGGGGTGTAAGGTGGAGCGTGGGCCGACCGGACAAGGTGATGTGACCAACTGACCGTCTGGGGCGTAAAGTCCGCTTTGAAAGAGGCCGAGACAGGTCTAGACTATGAGACTTTCGGAAGAAAGAACAACAACAGACTTACACTACCCCCCCTGCTTCCCCCCCCCCCCCCTCCTCTCTCTCTCCCCCCCCTTGCAGTAAGCAGCTCCAGCGTTGGCCCTCTCCTCTATGGCCTGACATGGTAGCTTGTGACCCTGCGTGGTGAGGAGGAGGCCAGATCAAAGGCGGAGGAGCAGCCTTGGAAAAACATTTGGGCTGAGAATGGACGGGATATCTGTCAGGAAGCCTTTCCCACTGGGCTCGCTAGCGCTAGGGCCCAGGGATCGGGTTACCACCCAAAAAACGCCAACATGAAAGAGGGGGCGACGCTAATCCGCATACATGGGGCTCTCTCTCCACCCTCCTCTCCCCATCACCACCACCACCACCACCACCAACATACTCTCCATCCCCTCCTTCCCCTCTCCTCCTCAGCCCCACTCTCGCCCACTCTATATGTCTCTCTCTCCCCTCCAAACTGCACCAACTCAACTACCCCCCCCCCCACCTCCCTCCACCCCCAGCTTCTCTGCATCACCACCACCCCCAACCCTTCACCCCACAAACACTCCAGCTTCATCACAGAGGATTAGCAGGAAACCCTGACACAGCCCATTGTTAAGGGGGTGGGGGGGAGGGGAGGGGGGGGGGGGGGCTTGGGTGGTTCTGCCACCCCGAATGGACTTTTTCTTTTTACTGGGGTTGTGATGCTTTTAGTGCGGGGGGCTTCACAGCCTCAGCCTTCCTACTAACCTCCCTGACACACACACACACACACACACACACACACACACAACCGCTTTCATAACTCCTCCTCCAAATCGTATACACAAGGCCCGGTGGTGGGCAAGGGTTGTTCAGTAGCATGGGTAGGGGCAGGGGCCGAGGGAAGAAGGGGGGAGAGGGAGGCCATGAGCAGGGAAGGGTGCATTTGTGGGACGGAGTGGGACGAAGGGAGTGCTTGGGGTGAGGATGATGTGTGTGTGTGTGTGTGTGTGTGTGTGTGTGTGGTGGGGGGTGAGGGGGTGAGTGTCAGTGCTGTAAATCTTGATGTCACTGACAGGAAGACTGTTGCGGACCATTACCATAAATCTGACAAACGCTAATTTGATGGGAGGCTGTATCTGTCTGGTCAGGGACCAGTCTAGACGGTCCTATTGAGGGGTCCTACGGCGTAGCCCTGTTTGTTTCCAGCACCATCTGGATGTGGCAATAAGTGCCCGCTGCCACAGTTCACATACGTGCACACACTCTCTCACACACACACACACACACACACACACACAAGTGTACAAAATGGGCCACCCCCCAAAACCATTACGAAGGCTTTGAACTGATTTCTTGAACAATCACATTCAATTAATTTCTTTATATAATAAAAATATGACCTTATAGCCATCTGATCCATGGAAAATGTATCAAGCAGGAATATATCAAGAGAAACCCTAGACTATAGGCTTTCTGTACAATGCAAAATTTGAGTTCATGGCATACAATAGAAAGTGCAACATGGTGTAATTAAAGGGGAACTACCGGATACCAGAATGCCACACAACTAACACACACAATGAACACAAAAAAGTGTTATGTGGCCTAGGTCAAGACTAAAATCTGATCCCCCTATTTTTTAAAATTAGGATGTGAAGATGCCATTTGTCAGGTCAAATGAAATCCACCCCAGTTGGATAAGCCCCAGTAGCATCGCCGCCGTCCTATGGAGCCCCTGGCCGGTGTGAGTCTGGGAGCACATGCAACGGCTCATACTCATTACGTCTGGGACAAAGCCGAGCTGAAGAGGGGGCACCTGCCAGCTTCATACAAAAAGGCAGTATCTTGTAAGTTAGTCTGCACGCTACGGCGCTTATAACTCCAGACCAAAAGTTCAACACCTGAACCCACCCTTTACAATATTTTTTAAAACATCCACTTCCTCCCTGTAGAGTTTGAACAACAGCTCACACACAATTTGATACGTTTTAACTCAAAAAAATAATGGATACGAGTTTGGCTTGGAGTTACTGTCCAGTTATTGGAAAGAGAGTACACGCTCCCCCCCTCCTCGACAAGCGGGACTAGAGTTCACCCGAGGAGAACCTGGGACAGATCCAAGAGCCCTGGCAGGTTCAGCAAGCACTGCATGGTCTCCACGTTCATCCCATTCAGATGGGCCAGCAGCGGACCATGGTGCTGACTAGAGTTGGAGAGCTAATAACCCCCAGAAGCTTTCGTCTTGCACTTTTTTTTCCCCCTTCACCCCCAATCTTCCTCCCCTACAGTAAAAAAAAAGAGAAGAGATTTAACCCATCTCTTGCTGCTTCATCAAAGTTCATAACCTCCACGTCCGTTAACACTGAACTTTTAATAGACTGAAAACAAGAAAGCAAGCAAAAGAAAGAGAAGGAGGGTAAGTGAGGATGAGTTCTCACAGTTGTGTGGGTGGCTGGTTTCACACAGAAGTTATGAAAGCACTCATATTGAGTGAGATCACTGATATGATGGGTAGAGGATGAAATGGGTGGGTGGGTGGCTAAGATATTGACAGGAGAAATATGATCCAAACAGCAGGTCCTATAGACAGCCTGAGGGGGCTGAAGGGCTGCAACTGTTCTCCCCTCCCGACACAACATTTATCTGTCTGAAGTCTACCTTGGCTAATGTGTGTTTCAGGACGTTTACTGGAAAAGTACATTAGGTAGAGAATGAGCGGGACGGCATTAAGGGGCCCACCCACTGGAATGTTTTCATGTTGCCCTCCCTCCGCAGAAGAAAGCAAGGGGCTTGACGTGGTGGCGAGGCAGCTGCATTCACAGACAGAGGACACCTTTGCTCTGTGGGACATCCAGAGGGTAGATAAGGGGGCCACAGAATTGAGGGGTTGGGGGTGGGGGGTGGGGGGGGTTGGGGGGTGCCGTTGGACGCCATTACGGTATATAAATCTTGTAATTGGGAAGGGTGATTAGCTCGGCTGCATTAGCATACGGCGGCGGCAGAAATTTTGGTTTCCTGGGCACAGTGTAGGGCAAAAAGATGTTTTTCCGCACCCATATAGAGGATCAAAGCTTGAGGGGCCCCCTTTTGAAGGCCCTGAAACCAATGTGCAAGAACCAAGGGGGGTGGGGGGCGCCCCATCTCATAGACATAAAAAGGGTGGGTGGATGGGGGTGGGGAGGGTGGGTACTTGCCCCACTTACATCAGTTATAGCACATTTTCATACAGCATCTATCTATCGACGATTTTTAATAAAAACAAATGTTTGGGCCCCCGTTCTCCCTGAAGCAAGTGTGGGAAAGTTTCAAGCTTAAGGACATTTCCATTAAACGTGAAAAGCCCCTCCCCATCAACTATATCTAGGCCCCCTCTGAGAAAAAAAAAAAACTGACGGAGACCAACTGAACAATAAATCTGTTTTTACACATTGTGTGGCGGCCGAGAACCCGGTCGACGAGTAGGGGGACACACTGGAAAAGCCTTTTCAATGCAAATGCAATCTCGCAGCATATGGAAAACCTTTGATTCCTTAATGGAGTGAACTATTCCTCACATCGCCATCGTACAAACGAGGCCCGGGGTCGCCGAGATCATTCACAACATCGCCAATGACCTCGTTGAACACCTCCAAGTGTGTGGATTAGGAGAGAGAGGCTTTCTTTGGCGGTTTATGATGAACGATTGGGCTGGGCTGGGAGAGAATCCCCGTGTTTTCCAGACCCTAAACAGGGATGGTGGATAGGCCTCTGGAGGCTTTTAAGACCAACAAAATGGAAAAGCCATCAATAGCAGTAAATGACTAACACTGACGACGAGCAGAGACCGGAGAAACATTTTCAGGAAGAGGAAGAGAAGCATCGTGACCCCTGGGTGTTGTTAAACATTAAGGGAACACCTAGTGATTACAGCAGCACAAGCAGAATCAGTCAAAACACATCAAAGAGAGTTAAATCCTGGAAAAGTGTCAACTGCGCGGCCATAACCGACGACCCGATGTCTGCTAACAGACGGCCTCCATCTCCATATTGCAGCCAGAATCGTACGCTTGTTTCTTGGGAGACTTGTCAAAAGCTGCGCCCATCAATGTTTCATCGACGGCGGAGATCAAAGTGTCTTAAATGTTTTTGAACGCACAAACAAAAGCTAGCCAGGAAACAACTTAGCACATCTAAGCGACTAAGACTTTATCAAAAACAAAAACTCTCCTGCTCCTGTGAATGACGTGGTCCACAGAAAACAGACTGGCTCAAGTGTGTGATAGTCATAATAAGTTTGATCTGTTTTTTGTTTTTTTCTACCATATCCTTAGATGACCGAAATTGAAAACAGTGTGCGTGTACAGTTGTGGTTTTCTGTGGAAGAGGGGGCCCGTATCTAATATTTCTTCACAATGACTGCGTCCACTTTCAGTTTCGCCTGCTGTATTATGGGGTAAGGTTGTGATTAAGCAAGTGCTGCAGAACAAATAAACAATACGGATGGGGTGAGACTCCAAAAGCCCCGACGTCTGGTGGGATCTCGGGGCTGGGAAACCGCGGGTCGTTCCGTACTATAACCCCCGCCATTGAGCGTGAATCTCTGAGACTTTGGGGCGTTTCGCCGCGTTTGTCGGAAGTTAACCAGACACATTGTTTTAACCTTTGCCGGAGGAGCCTCTGTCTCATTCCCAGGGGCTGGCTGTGTAAAAGGGTCAATGACTTCAATAGGCCTTCATTAAGCACAGTTAGTGTCAACAGTTAATTATGGAAATGAGCAGAACCCCGACCTCCCCTTTCACCCTTCAGCCTCACAAAACACCACCACCCATACATACACACTCACTTACACACACACTGTATGACTTTCACATACTACTTTTCCTCTTCACTCACTCCTTGTCAGGAACTATCAAAAACAGAGTGTTATGGTGTATGATCCATAAATGGGAGCCACGGAGGCCCCTGAGGTCTCCAGTGGCTTTTCTTGCCATCAAAGAACCTCCGGAAGGTTCTCGCTGGGTGAAGCTGAAAGCCCACCAAGTTCTCCTCATCGAGACTGGGGGGGCGGGGGGCATCAGCGCCCCCTCAAAAACAAAACGGAGGAGAAAAAAAAAACCCTGCATCAAAACAGTCAATTAGGCAAAAATGCATGACAGCCAAATTCGAGCATTGTTTCAGTGATGGTAATGACAGGCCTTTCGCTCCTCTGCCTCTGCCACACATCTGATGTCTGCGGCCCCCTGATTTTCAAAGGCCGGGAAGCCATCAGTAATTAATAATCACACGCTTTGGGCCCCTCAGATTTGACTGGCGGACTCTTTGTAGGGCCAGCCGTGAAACCTAAAAATCCACTTTCACCTATCTCTCTCTCCCCCATCGTCACAAGTTTGTGTCCAACTCCCTCAGTCTGCACTTTGGTTCAGGTACGGTGTTAATCCACCATTCTCTCTATTCAAGGGGGACTGTTATGGGCGCCAATTTTAACCAGCTCCCCCACCACCCCCCATCTAAACCCGTTCACCTCCCACTAATTGTGGAGACTGGGGAGTTGGGGGTTGGGGGTAGGCTGGTTAAAATGGCCACCACTGAGAGTGAGAGCCAATCAAACAACACCCCAGAACTGTTTACACGCCACATTTGCTTTTGGAGCCACGCTCTTGTTTGTTATTTTATTTTTATTTTGCTTTTTTTCCCCTCAAAGCAAACTTCTCAAAAACAACATTGGCTCAAAGCGCTTATGTAATGGTAAATCAGAACCAGATTGTGGCCTTTCGCTGGTCCAAACCCACCCAGATGAAGCCCTGGGAGAAGGGCTCTTTTCCCCGTTACCATGTGATACAGGTGTCATGTGCGCTGAGATCAAGGTACTTCTGATGGAGGCGAGAACATCTAGCAGAACAGTGACCCCGTGACCCCGCGGTGTTGCAAAGATGCTCTCATGCCTAAGCTGTCTCGTTGAGCAATGAAGCTATCTGCAAATACTGGATCCATTAAGATCATCCGGTGATGTGCTGACACAGCTGAAATAAATCCTAAACATGTGTCCGGTCAAATATATATGGGTTTTATATGGTGCGGGTCCATATGTGGCCAGTGGGTCGGGGAGTGAGTGTTGGTCGGCGAGGCGGAGGGGGTCAATGAGGCGCACCTGCAGCTAATTAACCTGCGTGTGTGTGTGAGGCGGTGCAGATAGAGAAGATTGTATAGACTACTACTGTACAGACTGTTAGATTTAACCCCACAAGACTGTTGTCTCCACGTGCTTCCAACCTCTAAGAGACTGAAAGCTGCCACACGATGCAAACCCATCCCCGTTCTTTAAAAAAGGCATTTAAATGTCTCTTAGAGGAGCTCTTAATCTTAATATGCCACGATGAAAATAAATAGACGAGTGTTTAAACTATCAAGAATCCAAAGTTGAGGAGCCAGAAATGAAATGTTGTCCAGACTGTATGTACCATTTCCTTGATTGAGGCCGTGCTGAAAGCACGTTTGTTTTGCATTATCCTGACACCTACTGGATGGCCAAAGTCTCTCAATTTGTCACTGAAATAATAATTATTAGAGCTGTAAAACGAAGACACGTTACGGTTCACTGCCTGTAACAATAAAACTGAACCGCTCGTTGTGTTTCTGCGCTGGAGAAACTGACATTAGTAGTAAATCTATACAGTGATAAAGTAGATGAGGCAGGAGGAATGATGATCCGCCACAGTTGAATCGCTCAGTTAAATCTGCCTGTCATAATGTAATAGTGGAAGAGCTCAATGTGCCTATGGGAAATAACAATCAATTAATACCATATGAAAATGTGAAAATGATACAACAGCTTACTCTGATGCAGAACGGATATGAGGCGAGGACTCCAGATTAATACCAAAATGATGCTTTAGCAAAGAGATGGACACCAGGCAAAATAAGAAACACACACACACACACACACACACACACACACACACACACACACACACACACACACACACACACACACACACACACACACACACACACAGAGTAAAAGCCAAGGCTGATGGACAGATGTTGTGCGTATGGCAGTATTGCGCAAGGGAGCTTTTCTTCAGCGATTGAGCACAGAGGGAAACATTTACTTAGTCAAAGACAGGAAGGTATAAACAGAGGCCAACAGTGCCATGATCTATCACAGGCCTACCCATGATATTGTACAGTGCAACCTGACTCAGAGGTAGCCTAAGCCTTTCCTGAAGGCCGGCTCCCCAGAGTGAAAGCGTCCAGCAATGTAGGATGGAAATGGCATGGTAGGGAAAGTAGATGTGAGAAAGCACTGCAGCAGTTGAAACTAATTGGAAGCAAGACACCTGACGATAACTTGCCAAGAAACGAGGGGGGAGACTCAAGGTGTGTTTGTGTGTGTGTGTGTGCCACAGCAGTCTCAAGCAAGAAACTTTGAGGCAGGACTGACTTCAAATAGGTCCTCCTTATAACGTGGTTATGTACGCTGAGCTTTTAGCGTCATTTTAAAAAAAAGCCCCCTGATTCATTTGCCCTACTTCGTGACATCCTTGTGTTAAGTCAAAGATGGGGAAATGATTTTATGGAAGGCATCATCAACAGGAAAAGGCGGGCACAACAAAACAAATAAAGGATTTAATAGTGTCATGGGCAAATACTTTTCAGTGCTTACTCATCCATGAGACAGAGTTCTGAAACATTTCGTTACTCTGTTTTTTTCAAAGAGTGAAAACGACAGCACATAATAAAAAGTTAGAACAAAAGACTGTCATCTTTCATGAGTCACATGCCTTTCAATTGCCCACTTCTTTGATGTGGCTATTGTAAGCTATTTGGCAATGTCTTAAATACCACCCAAAAAAACGTACCATTTTCAGTCTGACGTTAACGGCCAAGACAGTTTCCATACAACTTCTTATGAATGTCCTAGTCAATGATGTTAAAAAGCATCAAGTCTGTATGATCCTGTGATGTAAAACATGAATCAAAAGACAACAGGGTCAAATTACCTCAGTTGACCTCTGGAATACAATAGTACATCAGTTGCGTTGCATGGTACATATTAAACCTAGCATCCAACAGCCTATGTTCATCTGTGACATCCAAAAATCCAAAGATAATCAGAGAAAATGTGTTGACGTAATGTATGTTCTGTTAGATATAAAGGATCAGCATCAATCACTGTATCAATGTGTATGTCATCTATCCACGAGAGGCTATGGGTACATAATGATTAACACAGTTCACTGCAGCTTAAAATGATTATGGCAAACATATGTGGCATCTTGGCAGCTGAACAGATGAGCTGATCAGTGACTACATGGCACCACCCAGAGGACATGGGAGGGAATTTTATGGGCTGAAACTGGATTTGAATTGTGTACTGAATTTATGTATAACTCTTGAATTCCATGGTTTGTATCTGATTTCTTTTTTTTTAAAGTGTAATTGTGTTTCTTGTTTGAAATCCAGTTTCAATTTACTTGAAAAACAATTTCTAAATGACTGTTACGTATTGAACACATTTGCTCTATTCACAAACCTTGTAAATAATGCACAATGAACAATTTCAAATTCAAATGCTTCAAACGACAACAAGGACACTACAAGGGGTGGATAATGGATAATGGAAATATCTACCAATATATACATTTCAACTACTTAATACGGAGGAGGGCCACCCTTTGCCTTCAGAACAGCTTCAGTCTTCCTTGGAAAGCTGTAATACAAGTCCTGACCCATGTGTAGTGTGATACTAGACAACTCTTCAAGAAGGGAAGCCTCTGGTTCGCTGAGAGATGAAGGTGGAAATGTACTTTGCACTCTGTGCTGCAGAACATCCCATAAAGGTTCAGTGATGTTTAGATCTGGTGACTGGAGAGGTCATAGGAAGATGTTTGAACTCACCCTGTTGTTCATGAATCCACTCTGGAATTCATTAAGTTAGTGTGTATGGGGGCATTATCATCTTGGAAAATGGGAACATCATAAGGGACAGTGTTTGCACCATCCATGCAGAGCATGTCAGACATGAATCATGTCTGACATGTCATGAATGTCATGTCATGAATCCCACCAGATGGCACCCCATACCATTACAGGTCCACCACCATATAACTGTTGGCAACAGGCAGTGTGGACTGAAGGCATCCTTTAACTTTTTCCAAACATAAATCCAGATGTAGGAAAAAATGCATGGCATACGTTGTCATGATTTGAGACTGCTACCATGTTGAATAACTTTCCAGTTTTTGTGACCAGTGCAACTACAATTCGGTCACCGATTATTTAGCCTCTTTTTAAATTGTTAGATTCCTTATGTTGCTTTGAAAACATATGAAAACAATAATCAGAAGTGGTTGTCAGAGCTCTTTTACATGCTGCTAATTGGCACTAAATGTAATGACTCACTTGTGCAGCTACCTTTGTTATTCCAAAGTTTAAGTTATTTTTCATGTATTGTTTCTGTTATTTTGTCCATCGCCTGTATTTCACTACAAAGACCAACACCACTAAATTACCAGTGGGGGATGTTTCAAAGTTTCAAACTGGATGCAATCCTATGAACAGTCGAGGGCAATAAAACAAATGAAAAAAAATAAATGAATGACATGTCACAACATGCAGTGTGCTCTAAACAATAATCTAGATGGTCCTGGGGTAGAAATGAGAGAAATGAGTGAAAACCTCAATAAGAACAGCAGTTTCCTTTAAGTGCCTAAGAACAGTTTCTATTCCTTTAACTCTTCTTCACACAGCTCCCTAAGGCCAACAACAGATGGCGACATTATGCTTTCTTCAAACTAATTGCTCCTTCATACACAGACCTTGTCCAGACACATCAATAGGTGAGCTGATCTTGGTTGGGACCAGTGTGGGTCAAATGGCCATGTGACCTGATCAGTATTCTTATTGTTAGAAGCTTTATGTATACAGGCACATGCATAATTGATCTTGGGGTAGAAATGCTGATCTGAGGCCAGTTTATCTGTATGTCATGGTGATATTCATACAGCCATAGGACCTCAGTAATGCTGGAACAGTGCTGTCATTTTAAGATGCCCTAGACAAACTTTTGCAAAACCCAGCAAGTGAAAGCAAGCCAAACTTTTTTTTCAAATCTCATTTCTCATTTTTGAAGAGAGGCCTTTACATTTTGAATTTCAGTTGGTTAGTTTACTCCAGACACTTAACACACTGTGGGGGAAAACAGTTTTGTATTATATTCATATCAGTGTCTCTAAAATGGTTGTTGTTAGTATTACTCTGAAATTAAGGGGTCAACACTGAATTGTTTCTGAGCAGGGCATAAATCTAATCTAGTTTCATACGAACTTGAATTGAATGAGAATACTGTTACTATTCTGCTACACATCATCAGACCACACCCAACATTGATGCAAGACTGGTCTTGAAGGATATCCGTGTAGATCACCCTTCGGAAGTGTCAGTGTATGTAGGGCTGTATTTAAACCTGAATTAGATATAACAGGGACATATAACGTGCATTATATTCAAGTTGCATCATTTGACTTATGGTACGTAAATGCAAGTCAGTGTACGCATCCAGGCGTGACCATACAGGCTTATTTGCACAGTGGTGCACATCACTTTTGGTCACCACCTCCTCTACATCAGGCCAAAAATATCTGCACTCATTCAGAAATTTGGAACAGAGGAAATCCCTGTTTATAGGATTCCATCTCTCTCATCACTCATATCAAAGAGGATTACAATCGGGGGTGGAAGAGGCTTCATTGGGCACAGCATTTGTGTGGTGAAAAAGTTTCTCCCACTACTTTCATGTTACCAGGCAGTAACAGATACAAGAGGTGCCATTAAACAAATCTGTGGTTCAAAAGTCTACCAAAAACATTGTTTATCAGAGTAATGTCAACTGATTTTGATCTGGTGGTATATTAGAAGTTGAATTCATTGCTTGTGATTAACAAAAAGGGACGGGCTGTTTAAATATGCTGCCGCAAAATAGAGCTGTCAGAAATAGTAATTGGAGCATGATCTGCACCGACTCCATTGTCATAATTAGGAATCCCTCAGGGAATGCGTTGACTGGGCCCCTCAGTCGTTTCATTTCATCGCACAGTGAAACATTAGTTGGAGAACTGTGTTTAATTAGGCAATACTCACCTGGAGTCTGCTATTATAATAATTGACAATGAGTCCACTGACCATAATAAAGACAGCCCTGATTGATGGCAATAGTGATTACAGCTGAAACATATCGTTTATTAGGTTCAGTTAGTGGACACATACATTTTCAAGCCAGCAACTAGGAGAAGGGTTTGGGTTCCCTCAACAGCTCCATGTACCAGGATTTCATTTTGGGTGCTGTGATGCACCTGGTGTTGGTTGTGCTGTGTCGGCATGAATTCTATTGAAAGGCAAAGATTCAAATGTAGCCTCTTGCAAAGTGAAATATTAATTTTTAAAAAAGGCAGGCAAAATATAGCTTACTTAGATATATACACATATAACGGAAAAAAACAAAAACATCAAGTCTGTCATTATCTGAATAGACTGAAAAGAGGAATAAAGAGCGATTTGCACACACTGCTGCCGAAGAAAACTGCTACACTGTGGGAAACTCCACTCACCTGAGTCAGCCTGACAGGTGAATCACATCCATTCCACCTAGTAATATTACATCATGCTGATCCAGGTCCAGTCCATGTAAGAGGTAACTCAGACCAAGCCTAGATGAGACTGTCCTCGAGACGGTCATGTCATAATGTCAAGAAAAGCAGATGTATTTCCATTTTGTGCTCAACATGGTGGGTGTCATGACACTTCAGACACTAAGCCACATGGGTTAAGAACCTTCACACCGAGTGAAGAAGAAGAAGAATGACCTCAACAGTCTTGACGTCACTAGGTCACTAGTTAGAGGGGTATTTAATGCAGTGCTTTCCCCCCCATTTTTGCAGTTACTGCTTATTTGAGGCAAACTTGAGCCCCGCTATCATGAGGGGAGCATCCCACCTCCAGACCTCATGGGCATGACTTGTTTTGATGTATTGTCTCAAGAACAGGCAAACGCAACTCATCTTTTATCCTAGATAAAGACTGGAGTGACTGTAGTCATCCTTTGGACTAAAATATCCACTCCAACCAGTGTCTTTGGTCCTTCAGATTCTTAATCGTCAATGTTTCATCTTATATAAATCTAAGTTAAGTTCAGTCAAGACTGAGGTTAGTGGTTTATGCGTCAATGGTACCAAGATTTTAGTCCGGACCCCTGTCTGCACAACCAAACAATCCTAACCCTACACAAAGGATGGCACGGCAGTTAAACTCAAGTTACACAGGAAACTATAGAACGTACAGCAAAGTATAGTACAGTATAGTATATCACTTATGTGCAAACAGAAGCACAGATCATGATATCCTGTGACAGCTGGGGATCTAATAGTATCTAATATATATAATCTGATATCTAATAAGAACAGACTACGGCTATGGAGGCATAAAGCAGAAATGAAGTACTGCCTTTTTTAATCCATTAGTGTTACAGCCTTTTTCTAGGAACATTTGAAGGGACTTGAATGTTTTCAATCTATCCTTTCTGCTGGCTTTTACATTTAAATATTTTAGGCTTTAATTGTTCTACCAGATGTGAAAATCTGGCAATCAATAAAACAGTCATTAGGGTCAAGATCTTTAAGAGGGATGGGAATTAGCAAGGGAATCAATTAAATCCTATTGATTCCCCATTAGTTTCACAAAAGCCATACTGCTGTGGGGATTGCAGTGATGTCAGTATGAGAGGTGGGGCCCTGCGCTTTCCTTTGTACTAAGTTACAAACAATCAGGGAGGTTCAATTTTAAAAAACTGAATTCAAATGGTTTCCTAAACAGTAGCAGGAGAGAGTGATGGTAAAAGAGAGAGGCCCTCTGGTTTGGATTAGTACAGGAATTTGGTGCCCACTCATGTATTACAATGCCTGTTGGATAAGCACATTACAATATGTGTATCTGGTACAAAGCTCGATGTGAAGATTGGTCCTTGTCATGTCATGGGAACGGCGACTACTGGAGAATAGAAAGGCTCTTTAAGGCATCTCCCAACAAAAGCCTTCAGGGAGAGGTTTCATATTCAAGGCCGTTGTGAGGGAGGCCTCCCAAAACACAACAACACAAAAGGAAATGTGTTGTGTAGCTAGCTCCTTGATTGTCAGGCTCTGTCGGGATTAATAAATGGAAACAAATGTTTCTTACTAACACAATAATATGACTTAATTAGCTTGTTTGATATACTCTACTGATCCCCAAGGGCATTGTTGTATATATTTTCCCACCTCTTCAAGAAACACTACCCTGACCCTTCCTCTTAGCACTTGCTTATTTGTCTTCACTTATTTGTCTTAGCTCATGTTTATTTGCTTCACTTGCTTGTCTAATTTCTTTAATTAAAATCTAGGTAGATAACTTATTGCACTTTCACCTTATCACTAGTTCTGTTCTTAGATGCTTGTTTAGGAAGGAAATGCACTCACGATTTCTGGTGACTAGCAGTTCTCCTGCCTACGTTGAATGCACTTATTGTAAGTTGCTTTGGATAAAAGCGTCTGCTAAATGCCTGTAATGTAATGTTATGTGCGTAAGAAAATACCAACGTGGGATTCATGAAACATGCGGGAAACCTCGATTTGTTCTTGAACAGGTGTATATTTGATGAATGCCAATCGTTCGTAAATTGGATGCGAGTGCCTGTGAAAGCTGCCTAGGTAAACGCCTTGTTCAACACCGTAAAAGGCTGCAGACTGAAGTGTCGTGTGCAAGTAAACCATGGAAAAAAAGAGGGAAAAGAGGAAAAGAGTTTTCAGAGCATCAGCAGCGAAGTCACAAGAACTGATAAAAGTAAAGCATGGCAAGAAATGACTAATGCTGTCAATGCCATTTCAGCAGAAACACACACCGGATTTTTCATAAAGAATAAGGCATTCTAAGAGCCTTCCCGCATGTTTCCAAACACACATAGGTTTTGTGAATGAAGCCCATTGTCTTTCCAGATCATCAGAGTACAGGATCAGCCACATAGCAGGGCCCTGGAGCCGATAGAGATCTAATCCGTTTCTTCACCCATTTCAGGATTTGTCCTGGCTCAGAAAAAGGCTTTGGTGGTACTTGTGCTGGCGAGCAAAAGCGATCATTCGACCCTATATATACAGCCTATATATAACATGATCTTGGACACTTGTTAATTGGGGCCACCAATTGGCCCCAGATAACTTTAAATGCTGAAGTGGCATAATATTTATAATTGTAATAGGCTGGAAAATTACTGGAAAATAGTTTTAGACATTTGACTGCACGCTATTGATTTGATTTGTGTTGATGTTAAGTGGCTTAATGGGCTTTTCCTGTTATAATTGTATAATTACATTTATATCAATTAACCAAAATGAACAGTGAAGCAGAAGCGAACCAGACAGGAACCAAAACATACTAGTAAACGATATATCCATTCCATTTTCCATCATTAGGCATTGAGGTAGTTCTGTATATCTTAATCATTTCTCAAAATTAAGAAGCAAAAAAATACCAAGTTTGGATAAATATTCGGTTGTTCACATTTAGTGTTGGCACTAAGCATACAAGTCAGACCTGAGCTGAGCTGACCCACTGTTAAAGGCTGTTGGCTCACCAGTCTCTCTCTCTTTCTCACACTCACATGCACACACAGTGCAGGTCACTGATAACTGTCAATTCGTCTTGGAATGAGAACATTATTTGTCAAATGAGTCAGCTATTTAACTTTGGGTAACTGAACTTGGGAAACATTTTTGTGTCGCCCTAATCTCGTTTTGAAGCAGTGGTTCCATGCATCTGAACTCTGCTTGTTGCTTTCACTTGACTTCCTCTGCATAGTGGCAGTGGGTACAGCAGGGCTGCTGGTCGGAGTACCATATAGCAACCAAAAGTAGAACATGGAAAAATCTCATTGAAAACTATTCTAAATCACATTTTACAGAACCAAATTAAATACATTGTGGTGTTGGTGCCGCCAAGAAATACCTCAGTACTTGGTGCCGCCGTGCCACACAGCCTCAAAACTGATGAGACTGATAATGAGAAATCAGCAAAGATATTTCTGAAAGTGTTCACAATGGTAAAATACAAACTGTGTGATGTAGCCCATCAGTCTGTTGTTCTCCACCTTTCAATGCTGCATTTCTTACCTCTAACGTTCTCTACACCTTCACTCTCTTCCCATCACCGTCAATCACCCTTGTCTCATTCTCCTTGTCCATGTCTCCATCCTGCCTTCCATGACTAGATAGCCCCACCAACACTACATCTATCTAGCGTGTTTTCCCATGTTTCTCCTTTTTTGCAGTTTTACCAAATTTCCTCCTCTCTCAGACTGTTGTCATTCCCCTCCTATTCTTTTCCAGTTTGCTCAGCTTTTTGCTCAGCAAAATATTTTTGTTTTACCCCTGAACCTCCAGGCCAACCCAACCCTGCCTGTGTCCTGTGGAGAATCCAACCCATAGGCATGTTCACCACTCAGCTGTGGTGGGAACAGCAGAGGGCTACGGGTTCTGTTACACAGAATGTAATCACACCTCTGAAAACAATCACATTTGAACTAAATCAAAACATCTCACACAATGTCAAACTATTGTACACAAGCATTTAAGCAATTCTCAAAATATAAAATATAGTCCACCTTGAGGGACATGTCTAGTGCATAAGTCCATGATATGTACGACTAGACAGGATGCAGTCATGAAAACAATCTGCTCAAAGTTCCTGGTATACATGGTACACAAAGGTCTGACATGGCTTTGTCCTGCTCTCTCTGCACATCTCCTGCAGGAAGTTGTTCTTTGTTGTTTTCCAAACAACAAGGGGCGAATTCCTTCCCCGAACGTCCTTGACACAATTAAACAAATGGGTTGGGAAGAACTGGCTGTCAAGAGTTTTGGGGAAGCTTGCTGAGTCGTGGGTAGGTGGCCCTTGGCTCAGTCTTCATGGCACCAGGTCCTGTGGTTATTTTGAAGTATGGGATATTCATGTCCCAGGATGAGGGCAATGACTGCTCCCATCCTGCCTTTCAAACAGACGGAAGCAGGTTGTGCTGCTCACACACTGGGAGAAGAAGGGCTTATTTATGGTGCAAAAACTTTTAGATTACATAATGGATTGGTATCACAAAAACACAATTTCTCTTTCAGAATGACCAGAAGTCCTACAGGCTGATAAAATAACCTACATGGAATTATAACTAGTTTTGAGATATTGTGCGTTTAGCCACATAAACATTTTCAAGTGTAACTTCATTTAAAAGGCCTGCTTGTTGACCCATTTTGTATTTTATGATTAACCTATTAAATGATTCTTTCTTATTTTTGACAAAAAATGTCACATGGAACATTCAGGAATCCCAAGGTCATGTTATGATCGATGAGATAAAGTCTAAAGAAGATGAATGGATTACTTTCATTGCTTGGGGTATCCTCTTTTCTTTTCCTTCCCAAGATACGAGACAGCTACAAATAGCTCTGCCTGACTCGAACTGGAAAAACAGGATGACTTTTTTTCAAACAATTACATCTCAAATTTGGAGTATACTTGATAACAATGCAAACATCATTACCAGTAATGAAATTCTTGGCCTCAGAGCCAACCCAACTTTACATAGTAAGTAAAATAAGACAAAGAAGTAAAGAAGTAAAAATAAGTCAATAAGTGATTAAGGAAAATAAAATAAAACAGTATTCAAATGGTAATAAGCTGCAGAGAAGTGGTGTAGTATAAATAATATAAAAGTATTTACCTAAGAAGAATAAAATATAATAAAAATTATTATAATAGAGATATTTACAAGACTAAACAGCAATGTAATGCTGGAGGCAGACAAAACAGGTATGCAATGCAAGTTGCTACATGCCTTTTAGAAGTGAGGATGCACACAGGAGCACACAAAACGGACCTGTACGGAGGTGCCTTCGCCCTGCAGATGGTGGGTAAAGGCGGGTTCAAAAATGAATTAGGCTAACCATGCCTATTCTTATAACTCATAACAGTGCTCACACCAGAAATTAAATTTACCTAGTGCTGACTTAGATGCATGAAGTCAATTATTTGTGTGTTCTGACTCTCTATACTCACCATGGGGCCTTTTTGAACTTTGAAGCCATTTGGAAACATCCTACGATTATCCATTCAAAACCAAGCAGGCCTATCAACTGATGAGTGACTCACCTAGTTATTAAGTTGCAAGTTGGGCAGATCATGTGCATCTCTGTTTTAAATCTACTTTAAAAGGGTATAGGTACAGTTCCAGCTGAATTAAGCTAGTGCTTCATATATGATGATTATGATAGGTGTTAGCTAGCCGACGTGGCACCAAGTTAATTAACAATCCAACCCTGTTTTCATGCTTCTGCGTAAATCACTAACAGACATTAATGTTTTAACATGGGGGAATTTAATAAGGCCAACTGCTATTCTATGCCAGAGCCTCCATTTAAAAAAAATATTGATCACAGCCACAAATCATTTGCTGCGTCAACAGTAGAGCATTGCACTCTTTCCCACTGGAATCTCAGTCTTAAAGGCCAACTCAAAAGAGAGAAAAAGAGGGAGGAAAAGAACGGTAGGAGGGTGAGAATGATAAGTAACAATCACAACAAATGTCATATGGGTGAAGAAGCAAAAGGGAAGAGGTGGCTTCCCACAGTTGATGAGTGGAAAGAGACATTTGTCAGGTCTGTGGCGACAGAAAAAAAAACGTGAGCCCTGAGCAGTGACACAGCATACAGACTCATGGAGGAAAGGATGCAAGAGAGACAAAAACAACCTCAAGATGCCTATGCCTCCTTCGGTGTCAGTTCAGAGCCGTCAGCAAGAGACTGGTAAATGGGACAAGGGAAATGAGACCAAGACATTTCTGAACCATTTCTGAAAGAGAAAACAATTACAATCTGTTCACAGCAATTAAAAGACTCTTTAATTGCTGTTTAATAGCATACAAAAATAATTGCAAAGCCTAATTTTAGCCAAGCTAGCGTGATATGATGGGATAAAACAGAGTACCCAAAAACAACATTTTAACGTAAAAAAGAAAATCTCAATGTGCCTTAATCCATCATACAATCCATGTTTTGTGGATTTGGTGGCAAAATTCTATTATTTACTATGACTTTGCCATAGCTTACGTGTCACGTGCTTACGTGACTATTGGGCCGAATGATATGGCACAAGTCGGGGGGTCAGCAGCCATTTTCCACTCCATTGATAGCATAATGAGGTGACCATGGAGTGCCTAATACGATCATTTAAACTCCTCATGGTTAAGGCATCCTGCCAAGACACGCTCTACAGAGCAGTAGCCATGGCACCCACAGCATTCATGTTACTAATGTCCTATGTACTTGTTGCTCATACGTCCAGACCAGGTCTCCCGAAAACTGATGACATTTATATGGTGAAATTACTACAAGGACAAAGTTATGAGAAACTCAAACACTATATTGAAGTCACGACCAAGGATTAGTCTACATGCAAACCTCCAAGCACAAAAATCGAACTTTAGTCTTGCACTGAAATATATAATTGAAATCATTAAGCACATTGTGATGTTGTGCCACCAAAACTATAGTAGCCAATGTCATTTTTTGCATCTGCATATACGCCTGAATAACTACTGCTTAAAGTTGCATTTACATGCCTCCTTTTCCAAGGTACAGGGAAATAGCAGTGATTGACTGCAGTGATTGACAACTGGCAGTCCAGGATGGCAATCAATACAGCCCACAGTGATTTCAGAAAAAAGATAAGTATGTTCTGATTTTGTTGCAACAACTAAAAACACACAATTTTCTGAGTGCGCCGTCAGCTCCTCAAACCCCAATACTCATTACGTAGCGTCCTTTATTTGCAGCCTCTCAAAGTGATTAAAAAATACATATGACAACACTCACATAGCTCTCAAGCAGTCTGTATCTGCTTTGAAAAACAGCCTAGGCGAGCAGACAGCATCAATTCCCTTTTCCACGTTGAAGGAACAGTTCACCCCAAAATTAAAATCCTGTATTTATCCACTCACTCCCACGTCAGTTGAAATTTAGCAGGCTATTTGCATTAATGAGCAGGAGTACCTATATGAAATGGCCGGTGAGTCTCAATAAGAATCTTGCTGAAATTCGGTGTAAACATATGGCTGTGGTAACTTGCAGGTCTCAATAAATAATATTTTAGTGGTCTCATTTTATTTTGGATTGCTTTTCTATTTGAAATGTTAACACATGAAAGTCACATACACATTAATATACATAGACTAGTGTTTAAACTGAAGTGTTTCATCTTTCATCTTTCATCTTTCATCTTTCAAAGAGATGAAAGATGAAAATCACTCCGACAGAAACTGAAACAAGCTGAAACAAAAGACAAAAGCATGGAGGGAAAAGTGGATGTAAACAAGACAATGTAAATTGCAGACATAAATATAACAATTCAATGTGCTGAATTGCTGTGCTGCAACTTCCTGCTGCATGTGGCCAATGAAAACGGCACAACTTGCAACATAAATCTACACTATGAAGATGAACTTCTAATGCAATAAAGTCAGTGATCCGGCCTAAATCCTGGATCAGAGAAGAATAAATATAAATGTAAATATATAAATGTTTTGCCACACCAAAACAGACCCTTGGGGATAATCCAGATGGATGAGTATCCAAATACCCCCTTGCAGTTAATGAACAGTGACTTACCTACAGCCATATCAATTTCAACTTGTCAAAAGCACTCACCCAGATCCATACATTAGCTGACTGAAAATTAACTTCTCATTCACTCGTTAATTTTAAAGTCGATACGAGTAGTTAATGTTGGCAACTGAACTGTTCAGTTCAACAGCACTGTGCTGTTAACAAGTGGAGTTTTTAAAGTCAACATAGTTGCACTCACTGCAATACTGCAATCATTGAGGGATCAATGAATTCCAAATTGTATCAGGAAATTCTCCAGGAGAATATCGGTCCGTGGTCTGAAGCTCAACAGAGGTTGGGTCATGCAGCACGACAATGACCCCAAACACAAAAGCAAATCTACAACAGAACGGATTAAACAGAGGAAAATTCAGATTTGTGATTGGCCAAGTTGGAGTCCTGACTTTAATCCTATCCTATGTGGCATGACTTGAAGCAAGCCGTTCATGCAAGACATCCCATAAAATATCAATGAAGTGAAACAGGTTATTGCTGCTAAAGGTGGTTCCACCAGTTACCAAATCACACGGTTCACATACTTTTTCCAATCCACCCTGTTAACATTTATGTGAGCTGCAAACAGCAGGTGATCAAAGGCAGGGCAATTTAACTGCCAGGTAATGACTGCAGGCAGCGTTTTGTTGGCACCCGGCACCACCACAGCTGTCCATCCCTCTTCCTTCTTAGTGATGTCTGTAAAACATCACCGAGATTTACACAGATTGGCGAGAGAAGTATAATATTGACCAATTATTAACATGCAGCTTCTTACAGTATTTTGAATGCGTACAGTGTGGGTGGACAACCTTTCTGTAAATGGTCAGTGGGAACCATTGAGTCTCAAGACTGTCAAACAGAGGGATTATATCCAGTCATAACAAGTGCAGTTTGTTGTTCATAGAGAGCCAGTGAGAGAGCCATGACACTATAAATCATGGCTCAATGGCTACTGAAGAAAAGTACTAAGTTACTGCAAACAAATTAGGTGGGCAGATTTCATCCAATCACATTATCACCTTTCCTTGATTTTGCGTCTGGCTTGGCTCTCGTAGCATAACACCGCTGACAACCTTGAACGAGTACATTTATCAGTGAAAGAGGGACCTGAGCGGTGGACCCAGGAGACTTAATTGTTTGTCACTAGAAACAAACGCTTTGGATTTGTGCTCCAGAAATGCAAAATGCATTACAGTAATCCTCTACCATTGCATCACACATGTTAAGGTTCGCTCTTGTGCACCATATCAGGAAGTCATAATGACACAGCAGGGCCTTGAATCTCAATGCCCACAAGCCAATAAGAACATCACTCCTTTGAGCTTCTCCATGGTAGCTTTATATTGATCCCCATCGTAAGCACTCAGTAAGTCCTCAGGAAGCCTTAATGCTGGGCATAAAACTCAACAGTCCAAAGAGGCTTTGACTTTTCCTCTCACTTCACTCTGAACAGCAAGTTTCCAAATGAGCTCAATGAGGGTAACGCCACTTTGATGTCTTCACAGATTTCATTTGATTTCATAATTCATTTTTAAATATTGTTGTCCCACCAGTTTTTCATCAATGTAGTCTCTCATTTGTCCCCCCACTGAGGTCCGGTCACTTTAAACCACAACATGACAATTTAGAAAAGTTACATCTTTGTCACTAACTTGCTGTGAAAAAAGTGCATCATTCAACAGAGCCTTGTTATAATCACAATCCCAACAGACTGTAATCAAGGTGACTGCAGTAATTACCATTTGATTACAGCTATTTACATTATATATCAAATATTTAGGCTACATCAATTTTGGCCACTCAATTTTGAGAGACCTTAACCTACAAACAAATGGTGTAATGATCATATAGCCTAGTGCCTGTTCTATTATCTAAGAAAGGTATCCATTTCAATACTGCTTGAATGCAGCAATCAGCTCAATGTAAGTACGTACATTCAGATTAGATTAGATTCAACTTTATTGTCATTGCACAGAGTACAAGTACTGGGACAACGAAATGCAGTTTGGCATCTAACCAGAAGTGCAAATAGCAGAGTATGTACAGTACATATATAGTGGTAATATAAATTAAACGGTACTTAGTGTGACATCAGGCCGACCTTTGATCTAACAAATCCTAATATCATGTACTAAGCAGAATATGCACAAGGGTTAGACCAACATATGAGGCCAGGGATGGGGTTCGTCAACTTGCCTCAAACAATTGCTAACCCTAAAAGTTAAATAGTATTTCAATGGAGAGTGTAAGTGTCACATGGTGGTCAGAATGCCAGAATGCCAGTGGTTTCAGAGGCTTTTCCACTCTGCCATGAATACAATTCTGGGAGAAAGACTGAATACTTGTAACTTCTTGGCATGAAAATGTCAAATTTAAAGATATTTAATATCGACACAAAGCACTGGCAATCTGTAACTTCAGTCAAAAAAGTATTGGTATTGAGGCGTCCTGGTGGCTTAGTGGTCTACGGTGCATACCACGTAACCACGACATCCTGCAAGTCATTCCTCCTCTCTCACCAATCTGTCCTATCACTATCGAATAAAGGCAGAAAATGCTACAAAAATAATCTTTTTTAAAAAAAAGTATTGGTATTGATATCAGCCTACAAATCCCATATCGGTCAAAACCCTTATCATATCTACGATCAGGGTTGGGTTTCTGCCGGCAGGCAGAAAGTGGCAGAAAAAACTTTCTGCCGGCAGAAACTAGCAATTCCGGAAATATTGAAAATGGTGCAGCCACTGGCTCAGCAATTGAACCAGCAACCTAAATTGATTGTGGGATGCTTCTTAAGGATTGCTAGTTGAGAATTTATTAGGGTTTCAAGAACAGAGAAATTGGCAGAAACAACTGATTTGAAAAACACAATCAAGTTTATTTAGTTGATATTCATACAGCATAACATAACATCATAACATCAAAACTGAGTTTATACTGCTGCATTAATTTATAGACTCAACTGCCATTTAAGCAAGTCAACTTTTGGCAAGGAAATGAAGGAACCCAGTATAGTCAGTCAACCACTAATCCATTGTGATTAGGTGCACTACAATGTTGAATTCAATAGTCCACGTCTGTATGTGCTCTGAGCATCCTGTAACAGAGAATCAACTTTGCAGAACAGCCAATGAAATAAGTAAGTAACTGCCAATTTTGACTGAAATACATGGTCTACAGGACTATTTCTGCCATTTCTGCCAAAATGATGGCTGAAACATATTTCTGCCCTGCCGGCAGAAACCTATTTCTGCCATGGTAGAAACCGGCAAGCGGCAGAAACTGCCAACCCTGTCTACGATGACCTGAATTATCTTTTTGCTGTTCAAACATATTCGATCTAAGTGGTCAAAAGTGCTATGGGCAGAACTAGTCAGGTAGCCCTCTACGTACTGTCAGACACACCTGCCAACAAGCTCCACTCAAATAACTCAAGACACAAGGCATCAATGGCTAATACTAAAAAGTATTACAATACGCAATACAATACGAAAAAAACATATGGTACTGTTAACCACGCTCATACAATACAAATTAGTTGGTGAGCATCTCAGTCAAGCCTCAAAAGCAGGGCACAACAATACCAAAACAACTGTAACATAATTTCCATCTCAGCCTCTGGAGCATGATATTAACCAGATCCTTTCATAAGTACATTATACATCACCTAGCCTGAACTACAAACCACAAGCCAGTTGCTAGGAGCTGAAGAAAAAGGCACCACAATCTATCTTTTATTTCCATTTCCATGGATAAGTAGCCTAAACCCAAATACTGTCTGTTCTCCACACAGTTAATTTACATCTCACAGTCCTGAGCCGCCTGTTGCACCTTAATATTATGTTAACACCCACTCGACTGGAACCAAGCTTACTCTCCATTCACTGGCCAAGCAACAGAGGCTGCTTCAGCACACATGCACACTATCCGTCTCAAAACACAACAACCACAGACAAGCATGTTACAAACACCTTCAGCACTACATACACACAACACACCTCTGGTGGCGTGACAGACAGACAGACAGACAGACAGACAGAGAGTAGCGTGTATTTGCTTACCGTGTATAGCCCAATCCTGCACAAGGCAAGGGAGAGCTGCATGTGTTCCGACATTGTGCTCAGCAACAAGCGTTACCCCCGGCAACAAACAAGCCAAGCCCCCAGAGTAATTGAATGAAAGGAGGAGGATCAGGAGTAGTGGAGCACAACAATGTCACGTCAATAACAGAAGACCAGCCCCTCACGGCCACACTCTTAGAAGAACCATATCCAAAAGCTGATCAGAGGTTTTGTAAGGTTTGGTGAGCAGGCTTGGGAGCTGCATGGGGTGGGATTACTCCATGTATTCATTCATAGAAAAACAAAAACAATTATTGCCAGGAGAACTCAGCGGACTGAGACGAGTCTGAGATTAGTTTGCGAGGATCTCTCTCCACAAGATTATGGGCTTGGTGATAACTAGGGCTCCCGAATAAGACTGCAAATTGGATTAGTCACTATTACACACCCACACACTATGCCCACGTGCACAAACATACGCACATGTTCTTCGTGCACGTACACACAGCTAGATGAAGTAGGAAAGATGTTGCTTTGTATACAAGGGGATGAAGGACCAACCACTTCAGATCACAGCGGTGTTGAGGACTTTTGTGGGACTTGAGTTGGATGCTTTGTTCACGTGCTGACATCAGGGATCAAATGTAGTGTTGTTGAACTGCAATTCAGGAACACTGGGACAACTAGCAGGGGCAACAAGTGGATTTCATGATACCATCTTTGATGATTAAAAACATCTTTCATCTCACTGTGTGCAACGTAGAATTACATTCTTAATTACGCCTAAGCCAATTGATTCAATAGTATTCTATTGCAGTATTAAAGAAAAAAACATGGGTAGGACACTTTTAGTTCTTTAAGGACCACTGAACATCAAAACCCTGAGAAGGCCATATCAGGTCTCAGTCCTCCGGAGGGACCAGCGCTGTTCATGAAAGCCTATCTATCCAAACACCGTCCTCAGTGCATTAAAGGCACAGCTCTCTTCAGCTTTATTCTAACTTGTGCAACCTCACACTCAAACCAATGCAACAGGTGAGAGGGAATATTGGCAGAAACTGCATGTATTCACATTGATGTATGCCCCCCACGATAAATCGGTTTTGAAAAAAGATGATGTTCGTTGTTCAATATTTGAACATTTCTTGAAAAGATCTACTTTATAAGTGCCCCAGATAGCAAAGAACTTCAGAAAAACTCTGGATTTTAGAGGCAGCAGGGGTGGTTAGAGTGACTATGGCATGGAAAGGTCATAGGTTCAAACACCACAACAGCCATGTGTCTATTGGAAGCATCCTTGAGCAAGACAGTGAACCCGAACCTGCTCACTCCATGCTCGAGTCGAAAGAGCATCAGCTGGAATGTAAGTGTGTTTTCATACCAGCCATCGTCTTGTCAAGGTAGGCGGCTTCACTAACAGAGTACGTGTCACCTCTTTCCGAAAGTGGATATCTCATGTTGTATTGATGCTCTTCATGCATAAACAAGCCAGCACATAACAGTTCTTATCTATTGGGTTTGGCTCGATCAGAGTCGCTTTTCCTCCGCATGCCCTCAGTCCAAGATAAAGCCCTGATTATCACGCAGCACTTGGTCAGGTTTTTTTGGTCCCATCCCGCAACTCTTGTGTAACAATGAGTAAAATGATGAGGAAGTCCCACCCTGTTTCAAGGAAAGTAGTGCTTAAACCAGTGACAGGAAATCCTTCTATCTATCCATGTCTTCTGTTAGGTCTATGATTAGGTCTATCCATGACATCTTATAGGTCTATGAGAGACTATAGTGAGGAAAAGACAAGTAGGAGTCAACAATCAGAGTGGTGATGGCAAGATGGAAAGTAAAGGAAATGAAATGCAATAACAAGATAAATACAGTCAACTAGTGTCTCTTTATACAAATGGTCCATCAACTCTTAGGGATGTCAATAAAAAAGTGAACTCAAAGTGCCTCTATTGTTCATGAGGAAAGCATTATTAAACCACATAAACATTCCCCTACCTTCAACAGGAACACTCATCTGGTTTTGGCTCAGCATGCTGACTCACTAGCACTCTCCACAGACACATGGGAATCACTGCAATCAGCTGACCAGCAGAAACAAACACCTGAGACTGTGCTGCCAGCAGGTTAAAAACAGGGGTGGGGGGTTCAGGAATGCTGCCAAGGATGTTCAGAAAGGCATTTCACATAACAGCTTGAGGCTATGCACTTCAAATAAACTTTAGACAATGCAAAATATAAATTCTCCATTCACATGGAGACTAAGTAAACTATCTCTCACCAACACAAAGGGTAAATGTTTGCCTAATATAAAAGTATGAAAAGCACACAGATTCTTGAAAAGCAAGGCATTTCATTGCTTCCCTTAGGCATCTGGGAATGTTTGTGCTCTTGTCTAGATAGGTCGTCTTTGTTCTCCCCTGAAAAGTGCCTGGCTGTGGAGGCTACTAGCACGGTGTGGAACGCTGTCGGATAGCTGACAAAACAGAAAGCAAAGTAACACCAGCCCTGTATCCCATAGATTCTCAAGCTGTATTCACATGCTGCCAAGAACTTTCCTTCAGCTCTCCTGCCCCTATGTTGGTGGAGAGCTGCTAATCTGCTATGGCCTGCTGTGTGCCCTTGGACAGGAGACCTGATCTGAAATGCAGTCTTTCACCTATAAACAGATGAAAATGGGATTCTGTTGATGACATTTTCTTCTCATAAAAAGGTGAGATCTTGGTTTGGGTTGGATTAACAACTGCATGAGTAATTGAAAGGTTTCATTCCAAAATTAACATATAAAATGTCACACAAATGTCACACATATAAAATGTCACACAAAGATAAGATACCACTATCATTTATTTATTCGTTCTGGAAATATGTCTTTTCCACAAACCAAACAAAATAAGGTCGAACAATTCTGTAAACTGCCCAGTCACTCCTGGCCTAAATTCCCTGAGGCTTACTTTCTTTCAGTGTCAAAACCATGTTGGCGCCAGTTGCTAATTGATCAGCTTAAGTTGCTAACAGATTAGCCATAATAATCACGTCTCCGTGCATTAAGATAGAGTTAAGAGGAGAATATAGTATCCACAATTTGGAAAAGTTGGAGACCCGGCTCCAACAGTTGGCGTAGTCCTCATAACAGCTAGCAAAGATGGCAGTAAACTTGAGAGGGGAAGACAGGTTGGCTCTCAAGTAGGGCTGGGCGATATGGACACATTTCTTATGAATGTTGTGATATTATTTTTATATTGTATACATCTGCTAACATATACAAAATCACATTAAATAAAACTGATGTTCATCACAGTAAACTGCATGGTAATATAAAGTATGATAACTCATTTTCAAATAACATTCCCTAATATGTTTCATGTCCTTTTGTAAGAGATTATTTGCTTTTTAGCATTAATTTGGGCAGAATTGTATCATAACCATTGTCGTACCATTATTTCACCATGATATAGTTCTACTGATAATATGATAATATTATTGAATTACATTCCAGACATTTAGCAGACACTTTTAATAACATAGTTAGGCAAGAAAACTACTAATCACCAGAAACCGTAAGTGCATGTCCTTCCTAAACAAGCATCTAAGAGCAGAACCAGTGCTGAGGTAAAAGTGCAATAAGTTGGCTACCTACTTTTTATAAAACAAATGCCAAGCCTTGCACTCAAAAATAACTTTTTGTCAAAACAAAAAAAAAAAACAATAGACAAGGATGAGATTTCTGAGAAGATGATAGCCTATCGACTGTGCTGCAAGTTGTCCATTTTGATGCGGTGGGACAAACTACACGTTGGCATTAACATGCATCATGGGTGTTGGGATCGTTTCAGAATAGCGCTCCCAAGATTCATTGAAGATCCAATCACCCAAAGCACCTCCAGAGGTGGTCACATTAATAACAAATATCAAATGTAATCGCTTTTCTGCAACAACAACTACGTCAAAAGGAAGCAACAGTTTGTGCACAGAGCCAACTTGGATAGTAGCTTAAAACTAGTCAAAAACAGATAGTCAGGTTTCTCATGGATGGGGAACAGGTGAGGCCAGGTCCTTTAGGTCTGACAAAACTATTAATAGTAATGACAACAGCTGCAGAAAACTGCCTTCTCAGCTAATGTTGTAGAGGCATTAGCGACTTCTTCCTCAGTTTTCAAAAATAACAAAAGAGTACATGTAAAGAATACAATTTCCAGAGGGCTTGCCATCATTCTGAAGGATGGATATATATAATGTGTAATGTGCACAGCAAATCTAAGCCAAGAATCACTGTAAAGTTGGAGCCTGGAGGATGTTCTGTAGTGTATTATTGTAAATGTAAATAGTCAGTGGCAACTTTACGTGACAATTTAACCAGCTCTAAAATAAAACACAGCCAGGAAGTGGTTTAACTATTAGTCTGTAGTTTTCCCCAACACTAGTCATGTTTAAACCAAATGTTATTTATTCACTTGTGTGTGCCGAACAGAGGGTGGTGTACTGAATGGGTACGTCTTTTACATGTACCACTCCAGCCCAAGGACAATGTGAGACCAGTATAAAGAAAATAAATGCATACCACCAAGCCAATCGAAATCAAATATTAATCAGTGTTGTTGCATTAAAAAAAGAATGAATGATGTAATTGGATAAACTGATAGTGTCGGCCCCGTTTCACACAATTCCCCTCCTTTTTCATGCCTCCTGAACATGAGCCAGATGTGTAGAAGTGCGGGTCAGCCCATCATCAGATGAGGATCTGTCTGGCTATTTCGTCTCACCCACCACTACCATTGTCTGGGGTCAATGTGGGGTGGTTGTTATCTTGAATCCAGGCCAGTCGATCATAACTTAAATTCCACAGAACACATACTGGTTGTTTCTGCATCAGACAGAACTAAGTGTTTTTAGAGCATTATAGATCTGGTTTCCTGTAGGGCAGAGTTACAGATATGACCTGAATGTCTATGTACCTGAAGAGTAATCATTCCTGTATAGCGGAAATATCTAGTCATCTCTTCTACAAACGCAAAAGCTGTAGAAATAGCCTCCAGACTGTGAATTTTTCTACATCCATAACGGAGCACAAATGACGCATTGAGAGAGCCCTCGTTTAGATAAGGGCACACAAGAATAGGAAGCATGATAGGCAATGTCTTTACAAGAGAGAGGCAATTCACTATTTAGAAAAGTAAGCAGGTTTAAAAAATTACCAATATATTCATAATCTGGTGTCCACACACACACACACAAAGTATATCTAAGATGTCACTCACAACAAGTGTAATTTGTCATATGTGTTAGTCTGCAACAGTTAAAGGTCTAAGAGTTGTCCACACGGTGCACTTGTAATTTGGTACGGCTGTATCACGGCAACAGCTAGCACCAAATTCCTCTCTTGGCGCAGCCGTTTGTGTGTTCTTTTTTAACACTGCGCTGACCGTGCAGGGGTATGGAGCTTCAACATGCTCCTGTTCCCAGTTGAAAGAGAATCCACCATTGGCCAGATCTACAGTGAGCTACCATTACAAGTCAAACTACAGTCATTCCCCAGCAATGTGCTATAGTTATGTGCTTTTACTGAAGTGCATCCCTACTAGCCTTAAGTTGGTAGGGCAATAACACCTCCAGTCCTTGTCTAGGTAAAAGCATGAGTAGGACGTAGGACTAGATACATTTGTCAAAGTTAGTTAGTATCAAATATGAGAGACTCTTATTGATTGCTGGGAGAGAGACAGATGTAGCTGGAGCCTGAGCTTAGTGCCAGGTCGCCGGTGGTGCACAGCAAGAAAGGAGGCCCAGTGCCTATTGAGTGCCTGACCTCTGAGAACAGCCCTCGCCTCCACAGTCCACAGAGTTACAGCTGTGCATTTTTTTGCACAGCAGGCTGAACCCACAATAATGTGTTGGTCAAAAAAAAAACACCCCAATCTAGAGTAAATTTGCAGATGTTATTGTGCTTAAGAAAAAAAAAAGATATGTCAAAGACCAAAATATACTGATTAGAGTTGGTGGCTGCAGTTTTTTGCAAATTGCCTCAATCCCTCCCAAATCCTTAGAGGAGTGAAATGAGGATGATCCTGTCCTCTTATCACAGCAAGTCAACGAAAGAACAGATGACAGGGACATTCACTACAACTGTGAGGGTGCTCCCTTTGACGGCGTTGCCTCCAATGTTTACATTTGCTTCCAACAACTTTCAATGAACGTTGAATGTTCCACGTTGGTCTCTTTTTTGTTACTCCAAGATCAGAAGCCAAGCTTTCACCAGCACAGACAAGGTAGGTGTTTAGTTTGTAAGAACTGTGACAGAAGTGTTTTTGTACATTGCTAATCTAAAATCAAGAAATGGCCTGATAAACGGAAAGTTCAAAGTTCCATGCAGATCCCTTATGTTGTGAGGCCCATTATAAGCAAGCTGATAACACGGGGTGGGCATTTCACTGTCACTGTCCCTCTAGTAATATGACAACGCAATGTCTGTGTACTCCTGGCTTTATAAATACCCTGGGAAAGCCTATAGCTACAACTTCCTCCCCATTGTTTCTCTGTTAAAGTAGCACCCATCCCATCCCTAGAATGTGGGCAAAGGCCCAAGAGGTTAATCTCCCAGGCCCAAGTTGGTACAGTGGCTTGCATTGCAACAGGGCTACTGGCCACAGGAGTGAAAAATAAACACGTAGTATCTAAAACCAAATGTAACGTTAAGCTAATGTCACGCCCTATATGAGTGTAGTCATAGCCATTGAAGTGGCTGACTAAGATGACATCATCACTCAAAGTAAGCTAACTCTTTTTACAATGCAACTAGCCTCGGCAGCTTTGAAAAGTAAAAGCACAACTCAACACTAGGTGACAGCACGACAAAAAGGTGTAGTTAATCAACGTTGTGTTTCACTTGTAAACAGTATTGGATGGGGGTCGACCACTTCGACCTAATTCACAAGTCAACAACAGATAGGGAGTGAAATGTCACCAACTGTAGAAGTGACACATTACCAAAAGACGAAGCTCTCGTTAGCCACTTCACATAATTGTTGACAGCCCACTATCTGCACGAAGAGCCCCCAATGGCAGGAACCCCACAGCCTCTCTTTAATCACAAAAAGCAACACCAATGCAAGACGATTCAATCACTTACCAGATAATCCATGTACTATTGCTGACCAGTCACAGTTGCACGAATTGGTGTTGAGTAATCCTTATTTTTGCTTCGGCGAGTGCAAATTTAATGGGTATGGGCACACGTCGCTTTGTATTCCCCGCCTTTCGACAGCCAGAGCAAAATAAAATCAGCCTTTGCTAGGATTACAAACGGGATTTTTCGCTGTCTTCTTCACTGTGAACCCAAGTTTCAACACAGAACCGACGGCGCTTGTTCATAGACATAAAGTCCGCTTCGTTCGTATCTTTTTTTCTGAATAAAGACCCTCTCGTCCACCGGCTGACTTCCAGTTTTATCACACAATATCACAGAGTGTTTGGTTGAGGAAACTAGTGAAGCCTACAACGCTACGTCATCCACGTCGCTTCAGGACGTAACGTGGTCACATGACCAAACACATGGTCCCTATTTTCATTCGGTAAAGGCAACGCCGCTGTACGGTTATTTGAGTGGTTCAGGAATAAAATAATAATAAAATAAACTACTGAAGTAATCCACATCTCCAATAAAATAAATAAAAAATATATATATATTTTTTAAATACAGTCGTCTATTAAAATAGTTTTGCTGCATTTTGAGTAGACGCTCCATAACAAAGATGGCCTGTGACAATGCCGGTCTATAGTGTTCATAGTAATGTGCCAATACTCTTTCTCCTATCGCCCTAGAGAAGGTAGAAGTTTGTCCCCTTATCTGTGATGTAACACCGATGTACAGCTCTATAGAGCTTAAAACAGAAACCCTGGAGATGGTGGCTGTAGTAGTATGATTTACATTCTCTGGCTGGAGACTGGCAGCATGACAAAGACTTAAAGGTCATTTGGAAAAAGAAAATCCCCATAACCCAATTATGTTCATATTGTACCAATTACACATTGCACCACCAAGTACATAAAAAATGTTGCATTCCTCACAGAGAGAAATTCACCCATACCACCACCTAAGAGGTCCAAAACGTGTTTGTGGTAGTTTTCACAATTGCAATCAGATATTATATTGATTATCCTTATAAGGAATTGGGGGACCCTGCCTGTCAAAGGACTGCACATGTAAAAGGTTTTCTATCCCCAGTTGTAAAAGTACTTGACTGTGCATCATGTCATCACTGCTCAGTCTTGCTCCGTTGCTCCTTGCATGTTTACAAATACTGATTAGACTGTTCTTGACTGCAGAAGTAATGTGAATTCATACATTAACATTCTCCCTCAATTTGGCAAATAATAGGCCATGTCGATTACAAATTACTCTTTACTTTATTCATTCAGGTTGTGAAATGAACATCAAAATAGATAATACGAAAGGTAGAAAGGGTGCAATATAAGTACCTCACATGATAAATACATTGGATTAGTACATATTGGAAATATGTACATTTCTCCACATTGGGATATCAAGATATTCCATAACTTGTTCTGCCACTAGGTGGCTCTGTGGTGAACTGGAATCGCTTTTATTTGCTAAATGCAAAGGGTTTATAAAGAATTTCATCCGGTTAATTGGTGCCGGTACATTACTAGTCAGTCAGAGTACACAGCTAGCTAGGACCTCTATAGTAAGTATGAACACACAAGTAGAATTGGTCCATTGTAGCATTGCCTTAATCACAGATGCAAGATAGAACTAGGTTGATATATAGCAAAAAATATTTATAAAAAATATGATTATTTATGATAATATAATATATATATATATCAAATGTATATATCGCCAAAAAAAAGCCTAAATTACAGAGGAGTCATTTAGATAAGTACAGAAATGAGAGAAAACCTTGGCTGTGATGATTGGTTCAACAGAATATGTGTCATCCTTAACACTTTCAATGAAGGTCATGTTGTCTTCCATCCATGTAGGTGTCCAAAGCTGCCTTGTGATGACTTAATATACTATATTACTATAGGGAGAGATGTAAAAGACAATTGGCAACACTGCTTTAGGCCACAGCTCCTTTAAATTAGCTTCCCCATCAGCCAAGCTGTACAGAAAACTGCATTGAGTTTGCAGGGCCACTATCTAACCCAGACAGGACCAAATTAACAGTATAAACATGATCAAGAATTATCTGGTGGCAACACCAGACAAAACAATTACGTACTATCATTATGGTTAGAGGAGTATTATAAATCACATGTCTCATAATGTGATGCAGGATGCATACTGAAGTAATCCACATCCTCTAGAGACCACACTCCTGTTCAATATTTCATGGACTGTGCTATAAAAGAAATCTCCCTGAACACAATAAGTGGATGGGTGTGTTTGACCCAAGTTTGACATGTATGGAAAATGTTGAAAACAAAGGGAAATGCATATTGCATGTACAGCATGCAGCATGTTTTAGCATGTGCATGTGCAAATTCAAGTCATTTAGCCTAGCTGTTCTTTTTCTCTTTCTTCTTGTTGTTAAGTGCTATGCTCTAAATCAGCAGAGCATGAGACTCCTGAGACTTTGTAAGTCGCTTGGATCAAAGCGTCTGCTAAATGACTGTAATGTAAATGTTTACTTTGAAAGGCAATCTTAAATGTATTATTTATTATAAAATGTTTTAATGAGCCATGGTTTGATATGCCTTTTGATCATGAAAACACAGAGACAGACCAGTGTTGTCTCTCTTCTCATCGTGTGTTTGACCCCGTTGAGTGTGAGAGGAGTGACCTCTGGTGGCCTCATGTTACTTTTGTTATTAGTAATTTGAACAAAACTCACTTTCTCTCACCCAAATTCTGATTATATGAACCCTGTAATCCCTACCCATGGGCAGCTGGGTGGCATTGTGAGTAGGGAGACTGCTCCTTAATTGGTGCACCATGGTTCAAACCCCATTTGGTGAGTATCCACCCTGCTCAAGTGCCCTTGAGCAAGACACTGAATCCCTACCAGCTCCAGGGAAACTGCTCTGTAACTGACCTCTGACCTCCCCTTGTAGGTGGCAGCAAGTGGAGGAAAAGGGATGAACAAAGTTGTTATTATTAGTAGTAGTAGTAGTAGTAGTAGTATTAATACTACTGGTGGTCTTCCTGCTTTACAGACATACTAAACCAAGATTACTTTATTTCCATTCCATACAAAGAATGCAAAAAGAGGAGGTGCTCTCAGTAGGAAACAGACAGTGCTGGGTCCCCTGGTCTGTCTGATGGTCTTGTCTGGCTCATGTATGTAAAATACAAGTGACTGGTAGTGTCAAAGAGCCTCGGCTTGAATTCCGTAAACCAATAATAGCCACAAGGGGGCAGTACCCACCAGAGTAAAGGGCTCATCCACAACCACACAGTACAGTATATGGATGGTTAATAAGCACTCTGGCGGCTTTCTCGATGTCAACATGCATTCCTCCCAAAGGAAATGGCTTGTTTATGTAGCAGCATGTCAACCAAACACAAAATGCTTGAGTGAACATATTTATATCTGAGCTGATAAAAATGATTACGTGGAGTTTGGACTGAACATGGACTTTCCTAGAAACAAAGACAATGTTACTCTTGGCTTTCATACATCCATATTAGAAGGGAATACCACTCGATTTGAGATTTTGTGTTATTTACGTGGTCCTGGGCACAAGCAGTATTTGTAAACATGAACAGCTCACCCCACAGTTTGAAACCACAGAGCCAAGGCTGCAGTCTGTAATGTCATGTTAAGACGTACAGCCTGGTTGGGTTCCACCAATATGGGGTTTATAAGGTCGATTGAAGCTGCTAATATTTTATTCTGTGGTTTTCCCAGAAGTGTATTCTTGGCAGGCTGGAAAAGCCTCCCAAACAGCATTTAGACACTAAAACTCTCCATTAAACCCATGCTAATGAAACTCTTAGGTTGGCTAGCAGGTTTCATTGCAGGTTTTACAGACTGCCACCTCTGAGGCTGGTTGACTGAAATCATATCTTCACCTCCATACATGGACAACATGGACTGATCGGCAGTATCAGCCTGATGGCAAACTGATATATCGGTCTAATCCTGCAGCCTGCAGCTCCTCCTTTGCCTATGATGACCATAAGAAGAATGCCTCAACTATTACATGTAAATGCGTAAAAAGGTAATTGCTTCAATTCTATCAGTTTAGAAAAATCTGTCATTTCCTCCTGAAAGCCATCCTGGCTACTGTCACAGTCACCTACTCCATCATCACCAATTTATTTCCTGTGGAGGTGATGTGTATGGCATCACAGATCAGAGGACAAACTGCCTTCTCATTTCTGTCTACATATTGGTGTGGACAGTGGACAGTGGTGAATGTTCACCAATAGTAGGGTATAGTAAGTGTAAATGAATGCCCCCTGTTAATTCCAGCAATGGTTAAGTGATCAACAGATGTCACGTGCTCAACTTCAGTGCATCTGTAAAATGACAGGATTATCTGCCTGTTGAAATGATGCTGATCCTGTGATTTATCATCTTTTGATATGTGTTGTATTTGTTACTTTTCTACATCTATTGTGTTGGATTTTTATAGAATGAGTCATAGCAATGGAGACTGCAATGGAAAACTGAAAATGGATGTTTTGATTTTACAAAATCCTCCAGAGATCCTTGACAGGGTTCCAGGGGATCCCCAGCATTTTTGCATTAATTTTGAGTTAGCCTGGAAATAGTGCATATTGACTCATCAGATGTTTCACTCTTTCCATTGTTGGAGCGCAAACACGCTCATCGCCTCCAACGGAAACCCCTGAGACAAAACCCTTATCAAATGGGAGGGTCTACAACGCAAAGCGTATAAATACGTGTGTCCTTGACATTCAACAACTTCGGGGAAACCTCGACTCAATACCCACACGGCTTGTTCCATGCTGTCTGGTGGATTACAGCGTCCAGGCTCCTCCCTCGACTACTCGGGCTGATTACGTCCCGTTGCTGCGCAGCGCGGCTCAGAAGCGTCAGATCAGAGGGAGGCTCGAGCACCGAGTGTTGTAACGTAAATACCCTCGCTCCACTTTCAAACACTGGGAACCGCTGGATTAAAAACTGCAGGGTCTTACTCACACGTCTGGTCAAACGGACTAAATACCCCCCGAGGACGGCACGCACTGAAAGGGGACACGGGCACGAGTTTTCTTACACGGCGTGCCTTGTAAGTTTGTACTCAAGAGTTGCAGTAGTTTGGTGGGCTGACTGGCTAGCCTGCCCGCTAGACCTCCGCGGCCAGCCAGCTAGCCGCTTCCACTCGGCGCCAGCGCTCCAGTTGTTGTGAATCATGGCGCTCAAAGCGAGAGCGTTGTACGACTTCAGCTCTGAAAACCCGGGGGAGATATCGGTGAGAGAGAACGAAATCGTGACTCTGTACAGCGAGCAGGACATTGAAGGCTGGCTCGAGGGGGCGAACAGCAGAGGGGAGCGAGGACTGTTCCCCGCTTCCTACGTGGAGGTCCTGAGGAGCGATGCCGCCTCCACGATCAACAACAACAGCACATCTGGGGACACTTACCAGGACTCCCGATACGCCAACGTCCCCACCGGAGGCTTTGACCCGTCGGTTAAAGCGCAGAATAAAGTTGAGAACTCCAAACCATCAGCCCCTGCCATATCCACCTTCTCACCCCCCACGCAACAGCAGCAACACAGTTATCACCAGACCAGCCAAGGGAGTGACGATGATTGGGATGATGACTGGGATGACAGCTCCACGGTTGCCGACGAGCCAGGAACTGTGGGAGGAAGGTACCACGATTTTGAAGGCAACGGACCCTCCACTTACAGAGTGTCAACATCCTCAATGTCAAGAGGGGGAAATGCGCAGCAAGCAAAAAGTTCCGCCACGGTCAGTAGAAACCTGAATAGGTTTTCAACCTTTGTGAAATCAGGAGGAGAGGCGTTTGTGCTCGGGGAAGCGTCTGGGTTTGTGAAGGATGGGGACAAGATCTGTGTGGTGATGGGTCAGTACGGCCCCGAGTGGCAGGAGAACCCGTACCCGTTCGCTTGTACAATCGACGACCCCACCAAGCTGACCAAGTTCAAGGGCATGAAAAGCTACATCTCCTACAAGCTGACGCCCACCCACACGCAGAACCAGGTGAACAGGAGGTATAAGCACTTTGACTGGCTGTATGCTCGGCTGGTCGAGAAGTTCCCCGTCATCTCGGTGCCCCACATCCCAGAAAAGCAGGCCACAGGGCGCTTCGAGGAGGACTTCATCTCCAAGAGGAGGAAGGGCCTCATCTGGTGGATGAACCACATGACCAGCCACCCTGTCCTGGCCAGGTGTGATGTTTTCCAGCACTTCCTCACCTGCAACAGCGCGGACGAGAAGGCCTGGAAACAGGGCAAGAGGAAGGCTGAGAAGGACGAGATGGTTGGAGCCAACTTCTTCCTCACCATCAGCCCCCCCACGGATCCACTCGACCTCCAGGAGGTCGAGAGCAAAATAGATGGCTTCAAGGCCTTCACCAAGAGGATGGACGACAGCGCCTTGCAGCTCAACGCCACTGTCAGTGAGTTTGCCCGCAAGCAGATCACTGGCTTTAAGAAGGAGTACCAGAAAGTGGGGCTGTCATTCAAGGTCCTCAGCCAAGCCTTTGAAATGGACCAGCAGGCTTACTCTTGTGGACTCAACCAAGCCATCTCCTTCACTGGGGAGGCATACGAAGCCATCGGAGACTATTTTGCTGAGCAGCCCGGCAAGGATCTCGACCCAATCATGGATTTGTTAGCGCTTTACCAGGGCCACCTGGCGAACTACCCAGATATCATCCACGTCCAGAAAGGTAAAGTTGTCATGATGCCACACACTCTTAACCCGTTCCTCCCCGACTGAGTGATTTGTTAGTTTGTGTCCTCATAAACATCAGCCTGTCAATAGCCAGACAGGTTTATTGTTTGATGCCTTTTGAGACGGGTCACATGTTGTTGCTAAACTTTATTTTCAGTTACATTTCTTGGGCTATTAAAACAGGCAGGTCAGTTACGAATTGTTTTTTTTATCATTACTTAACAAAAGGAATCTTGCTTGTTGTGAAAGATCCAAATAACAGCATAGTGAGGCCTGACAAGTGGACACAAGGCAATATCTAACAGACACAAGCAAGGATCAACACAAGACACCAAGATTTATTTGATCCATGTACAAATGTCATGTGCTTGGGGCTGGGAAACAACAGCAGGAAGACAAAAACAGCATAGGAAGACAAATCTCACCTAAAACTGAAATGATTCATAATCATGGGGTTCCAGTTTCCCGGTTTCCTGTCTAAAATTTGCCACACACATACACAAGTATGGCACCTCTGAGATCATAAATCCTATCTACAATACCTCTTACCCTTGTACAAGATAAAACTGAAGTACAAGAACTTTGCTGCCCATGCAATATCATTTGTTTGTCTCGGCCTGTTGTGGCTGTCAGGCCCGAGAGCACCAGACACCAATCATTGCCGTTAAAGCTGACTCGGCTGTGAAATACAAATAGGGAGTATTTGCAGCTGGAAATCTCTTCACGTACACTTGCCCTAGTTTCACTCAACTGCTGAATCACATGGGCGGCACACATTTGGCTGACGTGTTGTGTTTGATTTTCCACGGGCTGGTGATCCATTACATTGCAACGTCCGGAAAATGGACAATGCCCTACCTGAGCTGTCGATCACACCACTGGCCCAAAGCAAGATTCAGTTCAATCTGTCATAACAGATTGTCCACTGGCTTTTCCTTGTTTCCACAGAAAGTCAGTGTTAGACTATCGACGCCGTCCTCCTACATGAAAAGCAATGATTGTTCTCATTGTGTTTCAAAATGTCACTCCATGAGAGTCAACACTGTTGTGCAAGGGGCACAGCGTTGCAGCGCTCCCTCTGCAGAGAGAGGCTTTCTATACTGTTTACAGTACATAAGAATGTAACACACTTGTTTCCTTACAAAGGCAAAGACAAAATATTAGTCTCAATGGAACATGCATGCCAACTGAAACCAGACTAGACTGTCCAATCACATTTAGGCTGTTATCTTGCTGACTGCATACCAAACTTTATCTTTTTGATGTACCAGTCAGTCTCCATCTTTAAACCATGTTGAACATTACAACCCTTTTTACAATCACTGACAACTGAGTCCCCTCTGACACACTTCCACATAGGACATCATATAGGACTTAAGCCCACAATAGACCCGCTAGATTAGAGGACAACGTGGACTAATCCTCTTCATACCATGCATTATGTCCCAGTGCTCTACCTTACTGGATTGGCGTGACTCAGGCAGAGGTCACACAGCAGCTCTCTGCTCAGGTCAGAGAATTGACATTTCTGTCCACCATTTGTATTTATTTTTTACCAGCCAAATGGATTCATAAAGGGACCTTCAAACAATAGTTACCTGTCAAAGTGTCTTGGGAGAGCCACAGCTAAAGTTGACCAGCTTGTGTTAGTTTCCCACCCTGCCTATGATATAGGCTGGGGAAATCCTGGGCTAAGGTGTGGCCCCCCCCCCCTCAAACACAAGGCCTATTCAGTCTACAATAGATGATATGAGGAAAAACAAGATTGACGGTTGTTGAGGTTATATTGGGACACAAGCGTCTCAGTCAGCCTAAATGCAGTTTGCCACGTAGGCCGCATGCAGCCCGAAGAAGCCGACACAGTCATTAACACAATCTAGTGTGATAAGCCCAGCCTAGCTCCAACGATAAGAAACCCTGAGTCGACTGTACCACACACACACAAGACCCTGTCGGGGCCCTGAAAGTTAACATACTGCCATTACTGCAAGGATTGGTCATTGGTCAACTGTTGTGCCCATTCCTGCTGATTATTCTCCAACACATGAAAAGTCTGTTTGGTATTGAAAATAGATGATGGCGGGAGAATGTGGAGAAGGGATGAAATGGATGAAAGCCTCCTCCACGCTGGTAGTGATGGGGAAACAGCAGGCAGCAGATAAGGGGAGAGCAGCATGCAGCCTGTTTTATGTTGCTCAAATCGCTTTGAGATTTACAGCTTGTCTTTAAAGGAAGCTATTTCACTCCTGATGTGCGGTACCATTTATCATGAGGGTAGTGAAAGCAGTTTTTCTGCATGCATTCTTTTGATTTGATTGCTTTCATAGCGGTTCACTTCCATATTATGGTGGTGGTTTAAACATTTCTTTCTATTTACAGCAGGAGCGAGGGACAGAAAATATAATTACCCCAGCTAAGCCTGCTCTGTCAACCACCTTGTAGGTTTAAGCACAACTTGTGTGTCACCTAGTCATGCTGTTTGGCCTATTGCCAATAGTGAGCTAATATTTGCTCTGAAAACAATTATAGTGCACCCCAGATGGTGCATTTTCTTCTGGGATAGCTGACCTAGTGATGTGATAGGGCCATATAATGATCCATAGAAGAAATTACCACCAATATTTTTCAATGTTTTTTCTTTCCAGTTTCAATCGTTAGGTGAAAGTGATAGTTTTCAAGTATGGCAGTGCAAATCATATGTGAACATGTGTGTACTATTTAGCATGGTGGTGATGTGGCCTTCATGAACTGACGTCAAGACATGTTTGCTGAAGTTAAATACCCCCAAGTGTTCCCGTTCTTGTCGACTGAATACCTGTCTGTGACTCAGATAGCCTGCAGGTAGCTGGGGGGGGGGGGGGGTGTTGGATGCAATTTCCCTATGCACAAGTACTTGACACTCGCTCTCTGAAATCTACTTCTGCTTTCCCCTTGGCCTTTGAGGTCTTTTAAATACTTCAGTACTTGAGTATGTTAACACCGCGATGAGACGGCTCTAATTAGGGGGAGAGGTGCCTGGAAGAATAGGAGCTTTTTTAATGAACATGTAAAGGCTGGCAGCCTAGAGTTCACTGGCTTATCATTGTATGGAGACAATACTGTGCAGCTGGGGATGAAATTCTCCGGGCTGGAAAAAAAAAGAGCTGGTTAGACCTGCAGTTGAACACATTTTGAGCCAGGCATTCTGTCTGGCGTTTTTATCTATCCATCTGTTTCTCTCCTCCTCTCCCTTTGTATATCATAGCCATCTCATTTCCTCTCTCTCTCTCTCTTTCATACACTATCGGTCAAAAGAAAAGAACACCCCCATTTTTCCAATTTTGATTCATGGACCTTCTTCCAGTCTTCAGTAGTCCACTGGCGGTGCGTCATGGCCCAGGCGAGCCTGTTTTTCTTATTTTGCCATCTTAGCAATGGCTTTCTTATCACCACTCAACCTGTCAAACCTGCAGCTCCAAGTCTTCTCTTCACAGTTGAAACTGAGACTTGCTTACTTCGACCAGTGTTGAGCTGTGCTTGAAGCTGTTGACTCAGAAACTTGTCTTCTGACTCTGTTGTGGCTTGGGGTCTGCAAGACCTCTTCCTGTTTCTTCCTGTGTAGCAGTTTACTGATTACCTTTGTACCATTTTCGGGTTATTCACATTAAAAAAATTGAAAAATGGGGATGTTCTAAAAGTTAGTATCAGTGTTTGTTTAATAAAACATTTCCCTGTTTCCATCTATCATATCTGTTGCTCAGTGTTGATATAGCTTTCCATTGATGACCACACACTTCATGTAGGTTAACCTTGTTTGATAAACATCACATTGAGGAAATGTCCTCAAGCTATTCTTCTATTCTGATGCAAGGTTTGTGGTGTGGATGTTCTTGACTTCTTAGTCAGACACCTGAAGAGAGGAACTACTGGCTAGGCTACATCCTTGTTGTCATAAACCAAAGTAGACATTTCCGCAACAGAAGTGGTCTCAGAGAAATTCACTTCCCCAAGTACTGGCAGTAAAACGGGAGTGCTGTCTTGCAAAATTGGTCAAGTGTTAATCCAAATGAAAATGTAGGCCTGGTTAAATAATTTAGATAAATTCAGATAAATTAGTAATCTTAGCAATAAATGTTGTATGAGGCCAATAAGCCTGTTGATTGCACTCAAACTGTTGATTGCACACATCAAAGCAATGCCTGTCAGTCCTACCAGGAGTTGAATTTCATTTTTAGCTTCCTATTTTTGTCCAAAAATGACACAGACACTGGCCTGTTTTTTTTTTAATATCGTCCTCATGGAAATGACAGGTGAAATGTGAGCCGCCCCACAGAGGGACATTGAACATCACTCAATTGATCGCCACCTCTACAGAGATCACATTAGCCATTAGCGTGGAGGTTGGCTGGGCTAATGCTAACTCATGATATTCACAACATATCTGGCTTTGCTTTCAAAAGGTTGTCGAGCCCAGCGGGTCTTGCATGTTTGTGCTTTTATTTTTGCCTTGATTTGACATTGTAGCCAAAACAGCATCAGGGCTTATTGATTTCTTCTATTTGAAGCTCCAGAGACAGAGGAAGGGAGGAAAAGGGGTTTCAGACATGCTCACTGCTTAGACTCCATAAATGGGACACGTGATACAATGTGGTTTGGTCAGTGGCCAAAGTATCTAAATTAGTTTCTGGGTGAGTAAAATGAAAACTTAAAAGTCTTTACTCATCACTGATGCTCAAGGGAAGTGGGAATTGAAAATGTGTCATGGTTGCCATTTATAGTTAGACTGTGCTTTGAAAGCATATTTAGACTGAAAAGACTTAAGAATGCATTTCTTTTTTTACCTTTAGCTCACGTTGTATCCATCAAATGACCTCTGAGTTATTGTTGAAACACCTAGTCATTATAACAATATTAATCCTGCCAATGCTTCTTAGCTATTCTGATGACTCCAAACAGTGGCTTATTAGTTCAGCTAAAATAACAGAAAATTGACACACACTCAGAACATTGCAAATAATGTTTTTATATGGCAAGAGAGTTTTTCCAGTCAAGGAAAAAAAAAAGCGGGAGTCACAACATTGTGGCTGCATTGCTTTATGGACTATTGATGCTACTGATGGTGGAGAAATTGGTGCCTCTTCCTCTTCTCCCTGTGTGGTTGTTGAACGTCGGTGGAAAATGGTGAATCTGGAAAGAAACCCTTGCTCTTTGATTCTGAGGGACACCAAAACCTGATGAGTACTGTTAATGCTTTAGATAGCTGAAACATTTTCTGCTATTAAACTCCATTGTAGCTGTGTGGGAAGTATGTCAATGTCATGTCACTTCGTCCACGAGAATAAGAAAAATACACCACCAAGCAACAAAATGGACCCGTGAATGCAATGTACATCGCCAATAGCTGTTTTCTTAACATTGTTAAAGTGGTCTAGTGTAGAAAGACCTCTCCATTCAGCCCAACTTCTTCCCATATTGGCTGTGTGCATCACATTCCTCGAATACCTCTCTTATTATCTGTTCAGCACCAAGCAGCATATTTTACTTTGTCTGGTCTGTCTGAGTCTTGGAACAATGGGAGGCAAAGAAGGGAAACCACTGATTTAAAAGGACGGCAAGTTCTCCTGCAAAGACAGTCGTCAGCTAAAACTCATTTTGTGCAAACTCCGCAAGACTGCGTGATATATTGTTGGCTGCTCCTGGACATACGCTATTTAGATGTTCTGTCTTTGCTCCTTCAATGCACAAATGGATGAGAGAGAGAGGTGGTGGAGGATGAGACCGGGATTGCCGCTGCTTATTAGAGTCAGGTCACAGGCTAGCAGTGGCATGGTGTTGTGTAACCAGGCATTATGTAAGAGCTGAAGTGGCAGCTTCCTATCTAGAGCAGGAGGGCTCACTGCCATCACCATTCACCCAGGGAGGATTTCCTCGGCAACTTTCAACTGGGTGGGCTGTTCCCCATTCACAGTGTGACATTCTGCAGTGTGCCCCCCCTCGACACACACACACACACACACACACACACACACACCTCGTAAATCACTCTAGATGATGTAGCGTCTGCTGTCCCCGCTGTGGCCTAGGCACTCTTTTGCACAGCACATTTGATAGCTTTGGAAATTGGTGTGATAAATGTTAAACTGTCATGTTTAATGTGTCAACTGTCGCTGCTATTGGTTGGTCTCTTTGTTAGGTGTTAGGTCTGCGGTAAGGTGTAGCAGCTGTGAAAATGATGAGGCTCTGTATATTACAGTTTGCTGACATTACCTTCCATCGCTGAACTCCTGCCTATTTCCCATCAAGTCTCCATGGTAACAATTATTCCACCTCAGTCCATTAGTGGGCTTTTAAAACCCAGGAAGCCAAAGACCTTTTAAGGTACACAAAACACACTTGGGACTGGCCTTTACGTCTTTGGACAGCTGTGTTTGTTCCCATGTCTCTCTTTTCCACTCCCACCTTCTCTCTTCCCCTGTTGTCTTTGTCTTTCTTTCTGTGTCATGTTCAATCTGTTGTGCATTAGAGGAATTTCAAAGATCTGGGTTAAACTGCAGCTGAGGGATACTGCCAGAAGGCAGGCTGCAGATTTTATTTTTTTTAGGACATGTCAGCATATTTCCGTTGCTCTATGCACTGTAGTCTATACTGACAGTTTCAGTGGAAATGACACAGGCAGTCAGAAAGCATTTGGTTGAACTTCGCTTGGACATTTGACGTGGTGTTTCAATTCATATGGAAAGCTGAATTTGGTTACGGAGGTTAGAGAGAAGAAATGTGAGGTCAGTATGTGTTCATGCCTCTGTGGCCTCACTTACCAGGAAGTCAGCACTCTGAATCATTATTTCAATGTGACTAATTTACAACATGACACCAAATCCCATGACAAGGGAGTGCAGGAAATGTATTTGAATGGCTGAAGGGTACATGAATGTTTGCAACTATTTGACAGCACAGGTTACTGTGCAAATACTCCCAGATATTGATGTAAGCTAGCTAATGCCACATTAACAGGGAACTAGGCTAGAGACAGATAGGCCTCCAACCAGTGACATTTAAATCTAGATGTAGCCTAGCTGAGGTGTAGAACAGTTCACCAAGTTTTATAGTCTTAACTCTTTTTCCTTTTGTAGAGGGACAGATCAACAAGCTGATCTAGTATTTGCAGAAATGCCCGGCCTACAAATCAAGTTGCAAATCAGAAAATCTTTTGTTATAGTTAAGAAGAGCAAATCCTAAGCATTAGCACCCATCCCCAAAACATGTTTGGACATTGGTCAAGAGAAATGATGTCAGAAAGAATATCGCAATTTGTATAGCAGCTCAAAGCACCAATGTGTCTTTCTGTGGTCGTCCTGTTCGCTTCCAGCTTCAAGCAGTCAGTTCAGACACCAGGTCATGGCTGGTCACTTTCTCTTATACTTCCACTTTAGGTTCATTTTGTACCAGTTTGGCTTTAGAAAATGCAAAACCACTGTTTGCTGCTGCTTTTAAAGGAAACCATGATAGGTGTCAAAATGTCAGGTGAACTCTCAAGTTTCGTTTGTCACAAGCCACAAGAATCCACCACAGTGACAAAAGAGCATGGCAGCCCTTCCTGTCTATGTGGAAATTCACAGGCTCCGATTTCTTTCTGAGAATACACTGATGACAGAAACCCTCTGACTGTATTGGTCTGCATCCCTTACCCGTCAGTGACGTAGTAGTGGTGCCATTCAGTCACTGTTTCAAAAAGTTAATGGCAAGGTCATGTATTTCTGTGGAAACTGGATAATTCATTATTTTGATGGTAAAAATTATTCTCGGCAAATATGTTTTTTTTAGTTTATCGGCCCTTGGCAGGTCAGCCAAAATGTTAACTTTGGACACTGGGTATCTGGTTAGTCAAGCTCAGCCCCCAAGGAGGTTTTAATAATGGCTAGACTAACAATGCCACTTTTACAGATTGCTGACACAAGCTTAAGCAGAGTGGTTTCAGATTTAGGATTAAACATCCTACTACTATTACTACTTCCTCAAGGACTGTGTAGTCATTTCCAGTAGTTCTTAAAATAATTTGTGTGGAAGTAAGTAAGTAAATCTTTATTCCTGTAGCTCTTTTCAAAGCTGGAGGTACAAAGTGCTTCACAAAAACATATGAGAGAAACCGGAAAACAAGAGAAAAAAGCATACAGATGAGTTTTAAGATGGCGTTTGAAATAGTATTTGCAGACCTAACATCAAGGGGATTGCTATTCCGCAGTTACAAAACAGCCTGGCCATGCAAAACCTTGTATGTAATAAGAAGAATTCAACTCAAGATATTTAACTGGGAGTCAGTGCAAGGAGGCACTGACTCCCAGTGAGATGTGAGACCCACAAACGGTACAATGGAGGTTTGACTATGACAGAGGACACAAGTGAAAGGATATGAGTCTGCAAATGTCAAAGAATGGCACTTTTATGATATCTCCACTACGGGACATGCATCAGCCTTGAAGAATAGCTGCATGTTAGAAACAGTTATCCTTAAATGCCTTGGTGTCAATTCATGGATTTTCCTGATCCTGGAGTTATCTTTTCCAAAAGAAAGAAATGAGGCTAATAAAAGCAGTAGCTAATGTGATTTCCGTGACAATGCCAACACATTTGGTAGAGGGCATCGAAATGCAAGCAAAATCCCCTTAAATGGTCGTTCAAAAAAGCCTTTGAGGTGACGTAATGCATCTCTAGATATTTTTAGAGTTGGACCCCCCTCACATTCTCTTAACTATGGTCAGAGATGTAGTTCTGGTTCTCAGAAAGTTTGGAGTTTGTTCATAGTTCATGCTAAGAAACGATTTGAAACTATTCTTGGTAAAGTCGTCATCATACTAGCAAAGAACATCCTAGGTTGTTGAAAAACTCCTCTCAAAGAATCTCATCTAATGATGCCCTGGAAATACAATCTAATGCCTTTTAAGAGAGAAAATATCATTCAAGACGGAGAGCCAACTTGGGGGCTGCTTTCCCATGCTGGTTAAAATAACATCTTGATGATTTCGATTGATCATTGTCAAATAAGTGGTGTGGGTCTTGGGTTTCCATTTCCAGAACACATACCCACATGGCGAAGACGTTTCCAAAAATGACAAACAAGGATAACAAAATTCTAAATGTGATCAGGCAACAAAAAAAGAAAGCTTGAACTAACCCCAAGCCTCTGTACTTTTCTTGTCGTCCCCAAACAGGAGCACTGACAAAGGTGAAAGAGAGCCAGAAACATGTCGAGGAGGGCAAGATGGACAGGCCGCAGGCGGAGGGCGTCAACGAGCGCTGCAACATCATCTCCTTCGCCACGCTGGCTGAGATCCAGCACTTCCACCAGATCCGTGTGCGAGACTTCAAGGCACAGATGCAGCAGTACCTGCAGCAGCAGATCAGCTTCTTTCAGAAAATCACAGGCAAGCTAGAGGAAGCCCTGCAGAAATACGACAACGCTTAAAGGACGCTGAGAGTGGCAGCCCCGGCCCTTTGGATTGGACCTTGGTGACCAATGGCCATGCACCTCCCTCAGCCAGCTTGTGGAGTTTCAGCAGACGGTAGCCAGCATCACAAACCGCTGAAAGCTGCTCATCCTATGGGAGAGAGACAGACAGGGAGATAACACTCCGATAATTTCAACCACAATCCAAGGCTCTGTGTGTGTTAGATTTCTGGATGGCTGGTTCTTGTTTTAAGGGGGAGGTATAATGAGGCAATGAGGCAGAATCTCATTCTCAAGGTAAGCCAAGGCTCCCTGCTAAGAAAAGAAAGGTCATATGCCTTCAGTTTTCATAATGATCAATAATGGTGATGGTGAAAAAACACTGTGCACCACTTGGTCCAACGAGTGGCTGAATTAACTATAATCAATGTTGTGACCCAGAGATAAATCCATGTATCCACCGCTGCCTCTGCTTCTAAGATTTCATAGAAGGTTTAGTGTTTTTAGCCTTATCTCACTGTTTTTAACGGACCGTTTAAGTGACTTCCACTGAAGATGCGCCCCACTCCCCTGTGTCCGGCAGCAGCGCCGCCCTAGTGGCTAACCCACTGCCTTCTGGAAACACTTGAGCCGTGCCTAGTAGCTCGGTCCAGACCTGCAGGACGCAATGTTTACAGTCTCGTCGCTGAGCAGCCACCGTCACCACTGTCATGCTGTGCCTTTTGATAACGTCTCTCTGGTCGTTTTTGTTACTAATTACTAAAATGCTTTATATATAAATATATATATATGTAGAAATATATTCTCCTATATGTTTTTACAAAGCTACAAATTTTGCAGTCTTTGAAAAAAAAGTTCACTGTGCTTTGGACGAGGGCAGTGTATTGTGGACAGCTTTGGGAGATGGCATCGTTCCTGTGTGCTGTTTCCCCCGATGGCCCCCAAGCCTGATTTTCAGCACACACAGCGTGACAGCATCAGGATGGAGAGAGGATTACCTGCTTTGACAGTAGGACCTGGCTGCGCCTTAGACATGGCACCGCCAGCACTGCTCCTAGTCTGAAGCTTGTCAACTCAAAGGAATGAGTGAAATGGACATTTGCTATGCCGGATACCTGAGTTTGTGTCTTCGGGTTTAGGTTTGGGGCGGGCTATTAGAGAGTTGAGGGTTCCTCACCTGTTTTTATGCAGCACACTTCTAGACAGTTCAACTCAACTGTACTGCTGTTTTAACCTTAATGTGCTGGTTGCATCATGAAGAGTTTAGTGTAGATGCAGAGAAATTAAAAAATAAATTCTTCCTTCACAAAGAAATGTGTTGGTTGCCCTTTGTGTGTCATCATCCATTTAAAATAATGTATTTATTGTTAATATTTTAGGTAATGGCCCAACCTGAAAGCAAACTGGTGCTAAGACTGCCCAAATCAAAAAATGTACTTGGTTTGAAGACCTTGTCAATTTCAAAATTGTCTTATGTTGGGATCTGAAAGTAATGAAGAAATAATTTTCTATCAGCAAGACCTTCCTATCAGGACTTCATGTGTATATACCAATAGTTGACATAACATATAAAAACCTATGCTTGTGTACAGGCTAACAGTTTCATTTTCAATTGGCTTTGTGTCCACATACATTTAAACCTCAGCGTTTGGTACGGTAGTGGTTTTGTACACGGCCCATTTGATGTCACCAGCTGAACATTTGAGACTCCAGAAGAGCAAAGAGAGCAAACCGTCTCCGCAGGGTTGCTTGGTTGCTCTGTGCTTCCCCGGAGGACCGCTGTGCCGTGTCAGTGGTTCACGCTAACCTCACGCTAGGCACACAGATCTGCTGACAGCTCAGGGCCTGGCCGGCCATCTGGGACATCTGGCCACTGTTAAAGGTGCCACAGCGGATGACAATGAACATCTACTGAACAGGAAAGGTCAAAGATGGTGTAGAAAGAGGGTTGTTAGCTGCTAAACTGACCAGCTACCACCTAAAATATCCAGTGATTTTAATTCTACTCCAGGGAATTAAAATCGAGCGTCCACTCTCTCTTTATACAGACAGTGGAAGCTTAGTACTGATGCTTAACCGTGCTTGCCTTCTGCCCAGATGGTCTGATTTGGTAGAAAACATTCTCGCTACATACACTTTCCACCATTTCACTTTCTGACTCGATGTAACCGTACTGTGAAGGAACTGCACTGGATGTGGACGTGGTGGTGGGCAGGGCCGTGGAGGGAGATGGATTACAGTGGATATTTGAGGTGGTGGTTTTCAACACCAGTGACCAGCCAGCTCAGTAGATATGTTCACGTGCTTATATGTGATTTTCAAGACCTCCCCTGATGCTTACTCCTCTACCGTCGTTGCTTCAACAATTACTGTAGAAAGACGGCGAAGGTTAACACTGTACTCCCAGCCAAGGTTGACTAACATTGATTTAACATAGCTCAAGTACTGATACTAGAATGATAAGACAATCTCTGAAACTGACATGTTAAATTACAGTTATATATGTGGTATGAGTTAATTTCCTCAGAGATGAGTAGATGTTTTTAATTATAATGGTATCCTGTGGGAGCTGAGTCTGCTGAACTCTCCATCTCTTTTCCCTTTCCTGTATGATTCTGTTGCAATTGCTGTTGTTCGTTTTCACTTCCACAAGATGCACACAGCTCAGCAAACCACTACCTCAGGCCTCCATGCGACACTGCCGATGCCTGGGGAAATGGGTGCTCCCATTCTTACATTGTTGTCTTGCAGGGTTTATAAGCCTTGGTTCTGAATTAGTAAAACTGATGCATGTTACTGAAGTACTAAGCTCAGCATGTATATTAAAGTATATATTATTATTATTATTATTATTATTATTATTATTATTATTATTACTCGTTTCAAAAGTAAGTATACAATTTTTATTTTTATTTTTTAATAATGAAAATGTTTCATAATAATTTATAATTTTCATCATTTTAAACTTAATTTAAATTTTAAAGTAATTTTAACAAAATAATTCAACATTCAATTGATCATATTAAACATGTATTAATACTACAAAATATACTTCTATAATATATATATGAAAACAAACAGGCTGTATCTATCTTAATATAATAAAATATCTAAAATATATACTCTTATACTCATCATGGTCTCGATGACGGGAAACAACAACTCTTGATTCACACTTGGATGTTCTTGAGAGAGGACATTGTCAACAGCTGACCACATTCTGAAGACACAAACGTCAAGTGTGTCAAACACACAAGTGCATTCCCGGAAATGGCTTCCAGATGCTGCGGGGGAGCTGGATAACAACCTATAATACAAGGCAACTGTATAAGCTGGAGAGCGAAAAAGGTAGAGGATGAAAGATTGGAAATGATTTTGTACATTTTGTACTGGCAGAACGGAGACTTGGGCCATTCTCAGCATTTCACCACTAAAGTGAATGAACATGTACGTTGCAGAACAAGGCAGAGAACTTGCTTAAGCCTGGATTTCAGTCGTCACTACTCCCGAGAGTGTTGTTCAAATGTGTCTCCTTTCCTCTTGGACTTGGTAGCATTCAGTGGAATCTGTTGAATGTGACCCAGAAACATCCGGTGCCAGTGTGGATCTGACCTAGAGATGAGAATTGTTTTAAAGCCCTTGGACGAACCTCCTTCCCCAGCTGCTCTTTCCATTTACTGATCAGGCACAAGGGGAAGACTGGTATTTTGCACTTTTATCCGAGGTGAGCAGCAATTTTTTCACTGCTTTTCATGTATTTTTCTTTTGTCATAAGACCTTTTTATTTTCCTTTATCTAGGATTGTTATTTTCCAATCAGCCTTGAGAAGCAGTCGCTGGGAGAATGCTTTTCACAGGAACTCCTCCCTAATGACCTGGCACTGAGGGTGCATTCTACCACACAACTCTCAGAATGACTGAATCAGTGTCTCGAGATCCTGGTCTAGATTACACCCAGTTCCTTCTCCACCCTCCAGCCTCCAACGTTCAGTCTTGGTTCCCGGCTGATCCTGAGAAAGGGAGAAAAACCTCTACAACTGAGAGCTCTGGCTGACTCCTGTTTGAAAAAGTGGAAGCACACTTAGTTCCTATCCTATAAATCAACTCTATTTAACTTGGTTCTTTCCATGACACCTGTGTACCATATTGCATCAGATACTGTTGCAACTACTAGCAATGCGCCCACAACATGACTTCCTTCTCGAGACTTACACTCCCAATGGCGTAATTTCACACAAAAATGCCATTGTGATAGCTTGACCCCCATTTCCTGTCATTGCTTCGGTCAATTAAGGCCTCATATTGTAATGCCAGGAAATGTCCTGAGGGAGAACACAGAGATTTCATCCCTCATATTTCCTCATGCAGCATGGCTTTATTGAAAGGGGAAGTGCAAATCCAAACACAGGATTTCTGTTTAAAGGAAGTTGCTTGTTTTAGATGGCAGCGCGCATATTCCAAGTCAAGGTGTTACTCTGAAAAATGTGCACGTTAACGTACAGCATGTTGAAACAGCTGTGGTGTGGCGGTCCCCACATCCTCAGCACTAGGGGCCAGATTCAGATTCAGATAGTAGTAGTGTATAGCAGGTAGTTACAGTGTTTGTAGCTTTGTGGCTCTTATGTGGATTAAGAGACGGACATTTGAGTTGCTCAACCATTCAGACTTGGCCTATCTTTGGGGCATTTCTTGGCTTGCACACAGGTTCTTTCAAACCCTTTTACCCTCCCCATTATTATGGTGGGAAAATTGAGTTTTTGGTCTTCTTAAGGTCTTTCTCCTGATGCATTGCCTTTAAATACCATGCACCTTTAATTCTGTTAATTCAGCACCAAATGGTTTCTTGACATTCAGTCTATATGTCTGGAGTTGCCTCCAGGTTTTGAAGAGAGTCAAAATCTGTTTATCCTGGTGTGAAGAGACGTCTTGATGTGCAGATTCATCACTGCAAGTGTGAATCTTGCAGGAGGCTGCATATCTCTGCATGTAACTCCAGGGTCGGACTCAGTGGAGTATAAAATAAAACTGACTGAAGTAACAGTGCGTGGCACAACGCTTAACTCAGGGTCTAAATCAGGCCCTTAGAAAGCAGTTTATCTTAATCACTCGGTTGATCAAATGAGTCAAACATGACTCAACTTCAGGAATCGTGCTGACTCTCTATTGTTTATTTTTACATGTGCGACACTAAGTAATAATGCGTACTGTGCAGCCACTGAGAAAGATAATATCATGCAATGCTGGTCTACAACATTCTAGTCAGCACAAAATATTTCTCCTCACTTTTTGTCTGCACAGCTGAAAAAGAAAAAACACTTCAAGTGCCGTTTCTCTCCCCTCGGTTCATGCTTTTGGAATGTGAGGCGTTTGCCTGTACTCAGCATATTGGTCCTGGAGAGGGATTCTAGCCGGATCTGTTTCCAATTACAGTCGGGCCTCCGTCGGCCTTTGATGAGAGTCTGGGCTCGCCGAGGGAGAGGGGGACTCTGTCCTGACCGAGCCGAGGAGATACTGAGCTCTGTGGCCTCAGGGTGAATGGATCCCAATTCTCTGGGGAAAAACACAGAACCACTCCCTCCAACACCGGCTTCACATTACAGTCACAATGACATAAGGGTAAACGTACAAGTACACTAGCCCTTTATGAAAACACTACCTGTGTGTGAGCAAGTGTGAGTTCAGTCAACCCTCAGCCTCTTGTTCAAAGTTTGTCCCCTATTTTTTCTGTATATTGTAGAATATTGTGGTTTCAATTTTTCATCCCTGTGTGTGTGATGAACATTTAAGCAACCAGTGTTCATCCTACATTAGGGAATAGCTGGTTGACATAGTGATTAGAGGGTTGAAGCCCCTGCTGATGTGTCCTTGAGCAACACACTGAAACCCTACCAGCTCTAGGCGAAGCTGTTATGCGGCTGATCCTGACCTCTGACCTCCCTGGGGAAGGAGACCAGCGAATCAATAAAGTTTCACATTCATATTATTTCATTATCTTACAGATGAACACAAGATTCCTGGTTTGAAATCTGTGTAATAAGTACGAGCACCAGCCTCAACCTCAACCTCACCACAAAACCCTCATCCCATCCTGAGTGCTAATGTTCCACCTACCAGTGTAGATATTAAACCACTGTCTCTTGTTGCCTTTACCTAATAGGGAGCCATTATTTATTATTCTTTATTTATTATTATTCTTACTATTATAGTTGTTGACACAAATCCTATTCCTCATCCTTGAGCATTTTTCCTGCTGTACAAAAACATCTGAATGATATTGGACACAATCCAGTGACATCAAGAAGGAAAACACTTACTTTCTTGCTGTCATGCTGTAGTGACATATCTGATGATGTGATATTGGAAACTCTCTCAAATGATATCCCAGCATGCACTTACATTGAGCTCCACAATTAATTAATGAATTAATTTTAGTGATTTACTTATTCTTAATTTGTCAAAATAAGTTTTGCACACTAAAATTGACAAAAATGCTCTTTTTTTTGGACACTCACTTCTTAACGCCTTTGTGTTCATCTTCATTCCTTTCAGTCATATGAGACCTGTCCACATTCTTCTGTAACCGGAAAGTTTGGTGAGCTAAAGATAACGTCAACGTTCTGGAGATATTTCTGTCGCTCGCAGCAAGCTGGGCAAGCTTCAACAGGAACTGAGAACACCTGAAATAGTGTGTTTTATTTTGGGTATCAGAGAATTGAACCCCCTGTTGCCCCACTGAATATACTTGGATTTGCCCCAAACTATTCTGTTGACCCCTCCTCTGCATCTACAAGCAAAACTGACTGTGCTCTTAGATGACAGCCAAGTCGACGTTTGCCAGTTGGAATATTATCTTGTTCTCTTTTCAGTGGCGTCACAAACAGTTCTTGGTTTTTGCAGGAAGTGTGACCGCCCCATTAACCAAACATGCGGGTCTGGTCGGCAGCTCCCATGAGGTCATCCACCGACCTAAGCATAGCGAACTGGAGCTGCATTAGTCTGCCCACTCCCAGAGGCTTTACCCATAACAAGAACATGCTACACCCATCAACATCAAAAAATCACATTTGCTGCTGTTAGTTTCTTATAGTTATATTTGTCTTTTTAAGAATAGATGGGTGAGAGATTTTGGAGGTGGGCATGGTTTGAAATAGCCTAAGAGATGACACAAAGATGCTATTATTGGGTTTGTATGGTATTGGTGGGTTGAAAACAGCACCCACACCCAATGTCAATGTTTTTGGAAATAGCAGAATAGAAGAATAAACACTATATTTTCAGCCACTGATGAAACAGATTAACAGAAAACTGCCAGTATGACTAATGGCTTCACAATTCCGTGTGGGAAACATTTATTGTGAAAAGGACAACAAAATCTAATTTGTATCTGAAGCTAATAAGGCCTAAAGCACCAAGACACAACAACAAGGATCAGATGAAAACTTTGTTCCTTAATATTGATGGTTTTTTTTACTTGAATTAACAGTTTACACAACGATGTACACACTGGGGACATTTCATGGTGCTACAGTTCTTCAAAAACCTGTTGTGTAACTTAAATATACAGTTGCTTTTCTCAATGTGCCTAAAGTTTCCGGTTCGCCTGTTGGCGCTCATGTTTCATCAACCCGGGCCGGTCTGTGATTGCTTCATACCAACGGATACCACAGGGACGAGAGAGTTTGGGATTTCATCCTGAAGTTTCAATTTGTCGCTTCCTTTGGGCAGAGAAGTGGAAATACCCAGAGTTCTATTTGGGCAAACGGGGTGGAGCTACTGGGTCTCAGTCACACCGCCATGTGATGGTGCTTTCCCAAGGTGGACGGTTTGCCTCCATTCATAGGTTATGAGACACAAGTAACCACGTGCACACGGCATGATGGGATGGGTAACGATGTGAACCAGGCGCGCAATGTAAGGAGAGAAGTTCTCAAATTCTCCTGGTCATTACATTTGTGTTGCTAGTTCCACTTCAGCTTTGGACGGATGACGGAAGAGGGAATGATCAGCTGTGTTGAGGCTCATATGACCCACCTCTGTCATCTAATGAAGATCTTGACTAACGAAATAATGCACGGAAGAAAGTGGCAGAGGTTGTTCGTCTTCCTGGTGTGTAACATGACATAGACTCAAATATTTTAGCTGCTAGATTTAGCTCTGATAGCCTAAACAATATATATCCCATCACATCCAAATAGCTGTAGCCACTAATTTCAATATTTTGTTTTCCAGACATATTGATTGTAAAATTGATTGTAAATATGTTGTAAAGCACATAAAGCAAAGTGGTCATGCTTGTTCTGCTGCAGCCCCACGCTGTGATTCAGGCTGATAAGACAGGTGTATTTTGCATGTGTTTACATACAGCTCTTTCCTGGTGCAGCTTTAACCTTTTGGAGTTACGGGGGGGGGGGTTTCATGGGGACTTGTGTTCTCACTTTATTCCAGGAGAGAGGGGTCTGCCGAGTGGCCGGTACCTGGCAGAAAGCTCTGGAATGTGGGAGCACTCGGCATTCTTTAGCCCCGGTTTTGTTTTTACAGTCCTCACACAGGAAGCTCCCTCCGGTGGGGCCTCATTCATGTTGTCTGAAAAAACGCTGACTGCCCTCCCACCCCCACCCCTCTGGCTGCTCTCCAAGATACATACACACACACACACACACACACACACGTACACACACAAACACACACACATACACGTTTTTGTCTTTGTGTTGCCGAGCCAGTGTCTCCCCTCCCCCCATCACCACTGGGACAGAGTTTCATTTATACCTCTAATTACAATAAACAAGCAAGAGCAACTAGGGAAGAGGCCGCTTCCCTCTTTCTAACACACAATGATCTTCTCACCCGGGGTCGAGTTCACTCAACGCTTTGTACACAGCGCTTGATGTACGTCATCGTTGACCCAGATTGGCACATAGTCGCAACCTATTGGTTAAAAAGGCAAAATACCTCATGTTCAACTCTTGATAATTGCACACATATATATTGCTATATGTAAGATGAAGCTAAAGTAAGTAACATAGAAATACAATTTCATCTGGCCCTTCATTGCTCACACAACATCCCTACATCACATTTATCTCCCATAGAAATCAGTGACCTTCATATCGTAGCATATCATTCGTAAGCACTTTCTTCTTTCAGAAATAAACTGTATCGTGATGGATTGGTGGTTCTATCTATCTATCTCTCTCTCTCTCTCTATCTATCTATCTATCTATCTATCTATCTATCTATCTATCTATCTATCTATCTATCTATCTCTCTCTCTCTCTCTCTCTCTCTCTCTCTCTCTCTCTATCTATCTATCTATCTATCTATCTATCTATCTATCTATCTATCTATCTATCTATCTATCTATCTATCTCTCTCTCTCTCTCTCTCTCTCTCTCTCTCTCTCTCTCTCTCTCTCTCTCTCTCTATCTATCTATCTATCTATCTATCTATCTATCCCTCTCTCTCTCTCTCTCTCTCTCTATCTATCTATCTATCTATCTATCTCTCTCTCTCTCTCTCTCTCTCTCTCTCTCTCTATCTATCTATCTATCTATCTATCTATCTATCTATCCCTCTCTCTCTCTCTCTCTCTCTCTCTCTCTATCTATCTATCTATCTATCTATCTATCTATCTATCTATCTATCTAAACGGCTTACTTATCAAGGAAATCAGTGTTAAAATCAGGCCTTAAATATGTAGTGTGCTTTGAGTAGATTGTAACAGATTGACCTTTAATGATCTCTGGGAGTCATACTGTACATTTGGTAGACAATCAAACAATAATCAATAAAGGCCAATATGTAATAATCAGACATGAACTAAAACAGGTTTTAAAAAAGAATTTAAAAAGACAAATAGAGACAAATAGGTTAAAACTAGCTTCATAAAAAAGATTGTTTGTATTTGTAAAAATGTGTTTTAAAAAAAATGTAAAAGGAAACAGGACAGGAAACTGTAAAGTCAGCTGCAAAAAAAACGTGTTGCAATTGTGCTTATTTTCTACCACAATTCTCACTGAGTCAAATAACGGAGGCGTAGACATGTGAACATTGTGTCATTTCCTCAGAGAAAAAGCTCACCTCTCATGACTGTGCACTTGGCAAGGCCTCGTGGGCTGCAGAGGCCCACGGTTGGCCCGCTGTGTGTTTGAGCACTGGTGTAAATGTACCCTGACGCTGAGCCGTAGCGCACACACTCTGATGACCAGTCACTCACAGACAGTCGACCACAGACATCAAGCTGTCCGCTGGCGGGCTCTCCACTCGTATAGTCAGATACTGCACACATACTAGGATTGATATTCACTTTTCAGATTGGAGCTGTAGACGTGTAGATGTGTGTTTTAGTGGAGAGAGGAGAGCGAGCCCTGGATCAGTCAACGAAGAGACCATGTGCTCGTGACGCTGTGGATTTGAGTCTGGCTCATTAGCTTTTGTAGCAGGTCATCATTCCTCTCTCTCGCTCTCTCTCTCTCTCTCCCCCATCATTCCTCCCTCTCTCCACTACACACTGCCCTGCCTAATAATGCACAAATGAAGAGAATATGTTTCATGCGTGTGTGTGGCTTGAGGGAGGAGATCAGCATTAGCATGGACATCTGGTGTGCGGCGTATGTTTCTGATCCCACTGTGGATGAATGTATTGACAGCCTTTGCCATGGGGTTGCAAATCAATACACAGTGGGACACATGGGAGTTCATTACTTGTTAGTGTGTGTGTGTGTGTGTGTGTGTGCGTCAGATGCTCATATGAGAGAGGAAGTGGCTATATTAGGTTATACAGACATTGAATGGGTCAAAACCCAATGCACCATTACGTCCCTGATGGCCCTTAAAAGAGTAAAGGCTTCAAAATGAGTCGACCGATAAGACTCAAAATATTTTCATTGATAAAGAAAGAATAGCAAGAATTTCAAAAGAATAAAGAGCATGCAATTTGGAGCATATCACCAAATTTTGTAAATTGATGGCATATACTGCAACCCAACCAACAGCATTCTGAAAGTTGCAAAATCACAATTTGGGTCAGAGCCCTGCATGCGGTGAGGGGTGAATCTATCAAGCAACATGTCCTCAAACCCGTTCGAATCCCCTCACCATTTGGTTTACATCTTTGAGTGTTTATTGCAAAATCATCCCAAGACACTTCATTCTTCTCTGTCGTCCCTGGACACAGATTCCTTTCAATACCACCACGATTTTGTCTCTTTTCTGTACCATTTCAGATCACATCTGCCATCTGCAGAGCTGCGAGAAGGCTCCACTCACTGCCAAATACCAGGGAAAAGCCTGTCAGTGATATCAAGCAGCTAATCCTTTCCCTAGCAGATGATAAATGCACAAAGCCCAACTTGGATTAGAAAGCGCCGCGCCAAATACTGATGGCAATAAGATAAAGTGCTTTGTGGAAAAAAGGGAGAATGCAAAGAGTCGCGGGCTGACTTGATGTTTTAATTCATAGTTTTCAGCAATGGTGGACCACTATGGCTTCTGACACCATTACGTTACATTCTGAACCCCAATGCAGTATTTTACACGTGTTGATTAGCTTTTATAAACTAAATGGTACTTTATGATAACATGTTGTGGTACTTGTGGTACAAATGCACAGACGTTGTTTCTCCCTGGTTTATCAGATGAAAATAGATTTTTTTTTTTAAAAAGGTGTATAATAACATTGTGCTTCTCCAGGAAATGAAACTGGAGTTGTAAGTGATTCAATTAACCATCTGGGTTTCTCTGTGTGGAGCCGACTGAGCCAAGATCGCTTTGTCTCTCTCCGCCTGTCTCGCGGGGTGTTATCGTTCTTAAACACTCTGCCCCGCAATTATCAACCTTTAATTATGATGATCACTCTGAGATCTAATAGGTCAATAAGTCATCTTGCTGAATTCTCTCTCTCTCTATCACTTTCTGTATCTCACACACACACACGAAGAGAAAAGAAAAGAAGGAAAGACCAGCTAATACCACACTAACAAACTGCTTAATTACAGATGAGAAAATGAGATGTTCCCTATACAACCACAGCTCACTTTTTGAAATTCAGTATCATAATTTAAAGGTCTAAACTGAAAAATGTGTCCACTGCGCGGGGCCCAGATGTGCCCAGCTGTCCAGACAGCTAGCGTAATGAAGATTTCAGCCGTGACCCCTCTGAGTGTCCGGCATGTGACCGCTTCCTGCCAGACATCAACATTTGGGAACTCTTCATGCCCTGATGTCAGCATTTCCTCAATAGCTGTTTCCTCTTTGTCTTGGCTCTATTCAAGATTTTGAACAGAAAAAACGCACATCACTCAAGGACAGGTCGCCAGTTCACTACACTCAATGACGTTTCAGGAAATGAACAAGTACCAGATGAATGCTTTGCAATGCTCTGTACCATTCCTGAAATCCTTACGTCATTTATTGACAATCTAAAACGAATCCAAGGCCTCACAGAAACATGTTTACTAAAGGTGTGAAACAGTTTGTGTTTGTAAGCTTTCCGAGCACCGAAATACAATATCAAACTGATTCACCTCATTCCTGCACAGCAAGACACGGCCCTCTGAATCTGAACATTTCATATATTTTCTAACCTTAACACTAAACCTAACCTAACCTAAATCACATTCACTCAATGTTACAGTGAAAACATGAACATTAAGTGTTAAATTTGTATCTAATCTGCTTGGCTTTTGGTTCAGTAGCCTCCCCTTTTTTACAGCTTGTTGTGATCCACCAGACAAAAGACTATAAATCTGATGTGACATGAAAAACAAACCAATGCATCTCAGGCAATGATTTCAGACAATAAATAGAGAGATGGCTTGTTGCAATTTCTGCACATGGCCAATCTTAAATCAAGTACAGTCTCTTCAATCATCAGCATTCCTGAGCACAAACACGAACATGAACTCATCGCACATAGAAAACCAGACATAATCAATCTCATCATGTAGGAGAATTCAAAGGGATGTTTGGGTGGTCTTATATAGAAAAAGAGGTGTGGGTGATATTTTACTTCTACCTTTGTGACAAAATATTCACATGCCAGGATGATCTCACAAAAAACAGTGTTGATTTTAGTGTTAGGGATTAGGGCTTAGTTAGGTTTGAGGTTAGGGGAGTTATGTGCAAGAATGAGTGTATGTGCATATGTTTATATGTGTGAGTGTGTGTGTTGAAGGAGGGAATGGATGATCTAAATCTTCTAAATCCTGCATCACTTTGTGAAAAGCTTTTGAAAGGCTTTCCATGCTCATCTTCTTCAAACCACCTCAACACTCCCTTCCCATCCATTGGCTTTAAGTACCATACGCTATCAATGAGTCTGAGCCATAATCTTGACTGAGCTTTTTATTCTCATATGTTCTAATAGACTGTAGAGATTGTGGCAAGATCACCTCACCACACCGTAAATTCCAGCACTGCCACAAAGTGGTAAGTAAGAGCACTTCCATTACCGTTTCATCATTGTTGTGGAGCCGCTTAAAAGGTCTGTTAAACTGAACAGACACAGGAGAGAATGCATTTAATTATAGTGAGGTCTTCATCGAGGTGAGTGTAATGGCACACACGTCACTTGGTGTAATTATTCTCTCACTAGACATCACATGGTGCTGTTCTCTGAGGAACTTCTGGCCCTGCTACTGGCAGTAGAGCGTTCATATGTATTTCAATATGTAATTGAATATCTCTTATCTATAACTTCACTGTTCCCTGTTAACGTCATCACATTATCTGTACTTCATAGAAAAGTCTGATATGTTGAATACAGCACAATCAAGTTCCACGTCAGTAATAACTGGAAACTGGTGATGTTTGCCTCAAACTGCAGGGGTGTTTCCTCTCCTCCGAGCTCTCATGAATCTCTTGTCAGCGGACACTGCGGCTTGACACCAGTGTGCCAAGTTCACAGTTCACATGTGACATTATTACTCACCATTTCCATTTGCTCATTTACTGTTGATTGAGAGTATTCAGCTCACCGTGACCTCACCTGTGCACATATGACAGAGATACTGCAGTATGTCTGTCTGTCCCCTGTACAAGAGTGTGTTTGGGGTCAGGTAGACATGTGATTGCATTCTTCGTATCATACCATCAGTCATGTGGGATGACTCATTGCAGCGTTCCCAGCAGCAGAAGAACATCCTTGTGCTTTTCCAAATCAGATTACATGTTTATCTCGTGGGTATTTGTTGAGACTTTTAGAGGACATTTACTTCAACGACGACAAATGTCCTATTTAGATGGAAAACACACAACACCTTAGTGGAGATGCATTTTCACTAACAAACTCCTGCAGATGCATTCTTCTTTTTAGGACATAAGGAAATCACAACCACACAATTATAGTAATTCCAGGAAACTGAAACGAAGTAATAATGGCAATTAATCTTTTGCTAATTGGTCCTTTGCTCCACTGTGTCTCTTGTTGCCATGAATAAAGTATAATTTAATGGAAGACAACAGGCTACACGCATAGTCTCAACTACAGCGATGAAGATAATCTTGTTGGAGGAGAAATGATGATTGGATTGTAAACCAAATAGGCTACATAGTTAGTTCACTCTCTCTGTAAGATTAAACACGAAAACATAGATCTGATGGGAGTAAATTACAAATGTAATGTGTTCAAATAACAAACATTTAAAAGTGGTTTATTAAAAATATGGTATAAATAAATATGACAGTTCTGTTACATAGACGGTTACATCATGAAGATAAGACAGGAATATACAGAGTATACAATAGTTTCAGTCACAGCAATTTCCTATCTCCCATAGCTTGCCAGAAGTCATTATAATAGTACCTTTGATTTACAGTAGATGCATTATTACAGTGTCAGAACATCCCACAGGCAGCACTACAGTAGACAATTTGAGGGCATGTTAAACAGACTTATCAATTATAAAATAATCAAGGTAAAAAAATAACATTTATCTCTGGGAATACAACTCTCAATACAATAAAACTTCTCATGTAGTTTCTTGTTCTTGAGGCCTATGTCCGACCAGTCAGTATGTGAACCCTTTATGAGCTAGATATCATAAGATTACACTCTAACTGGTGATGACTTCCAGATGAATACCATGGAAGTGCTGAAATGAACAGAAAACTGACGTCATGTCCTGTAGACAATAACCTGATAAACTCGTACCACGTTGTTGAGAAATCTTAATACTACACTTGGGAAAAACTAATATTTTGGTATATGAGGCATGTATAGATCTATACCTCATCCTGTTTACTGTTGGCTTTTACAGTCAGCATCAAGTTAGTTTACATAGCAACATTCAGAACATTTTATTTGTTCATGTACATAGGGATACTCATGAGTGGCATGTGAGGATACATATAAACAGCTTATCCCAAATAAGACCTTACCCAAGTTGATATCCGGTAGTTTGTGCTGATATTCAATATCTTTACATTTTTCCATTTGTATGCCAAAAGTTTTCAGTGTTTCCCCCCAGAATTGTATTCTAGTCAGTGTGGAAAAAGCCTCTGAAACAACAGTAAGACCTTTATGGGACACTAAAACTTTCCATTGAAACCCATACTGGTAATTCATAATTCTTTTAGGGTTAGCAGCTCTTTAAGGCAGGGTGACCCACCGCACCTATTCAGCGGTAGGGAAACTCTGGGATAGATTACTACCTTTGAATGAAGAATTAATTTACAAAAAACATTATCGAGCAATTAAATGAATAAATAAAATGTGCAAAGAAAATAAAGTTTCATTGCAGGTTTTCTAGAGTGTTTTTATGTAGCTGTGATCAGGGATCAGGGAGCACTTGTGTTACAGGAGGTACTAAAATTTGTGAAATTATGATTTAATAAGGTTCAAACTTGTAATGTTAAACAAAGTCACAAGACCTCAATAAATGACAGCACATGCAATCTTCATTAAGCTAACGTGAGGACATGAATGATTGTTAACAAAATACCTGAGTTTACAAAAAGCTGCTATGCTATAATATATAATACATAATAACAATATAAAATGTGCACAATCAATTGAAATTCTAGACAATAAATCTTTGCCCCAGTGTCAGTCGTCTTAGTAATTCACAGTTTCAAGCTGTTCTTTAACTTTAGCAGTCAGCTACAACTCTGATGATCATATCCCGTAATGGAAGGGACTTCAACGTGCATGAGGACCAAGTAACAAAGTGAGTCACTTAATTAAACATGGGCACCAAACAGGTTTTAATTTACCTCACGGATAACTGTTTTGCAAATACTCAAGTGAACAAAGTCTGTCCCGCCAAGTAAAAACAGTGGTTGGTATAAATGGTAACAGATTGCAAACGAGAGCTTTATAGGATTGTGCTACAAAAACGCAGAGCTGTCCTAACCCTGATTAGTCAGATGGAAGAAGGATTTTGGTAACAGTGTCTTATGGTAACGTATTCTCTGTTTATTGTCCTATTTCGCTGGAAGGGCATCAGAATCCTATTAAATTGCCTCACTTGTGGAAGATCATACCCAATACTGATTCTTCTGAAGACTGGGACTGGTGGTTCTAATAAGTTGAGAAGATGCCACTGTATCACCATTACTCCAAGAACATACGGCCATGGATGGCTGAAGGGTGTTATAAACCGAGCCCTGGTTTGGTGTCAGTAACCTATCAAGAACAGGGCTACTTGGGCAGCTGGGGCTCAGCGGAGTGACAGTCACTGTGGGAACTGTTGTGCTCCTCTGGGGTTGGCCCTGATATGACTGACTGCTTGGAACAACTGGAGAATGTGGCGGCTTTGGTGGGACAGGGTTCTGCTTCCTCTGCCTGTGGCGTCGAAGCAAGACAACGATCACTACAAAGATGATTACAAGGAGCAGCAGGGCCAGCAGTGGTAGGATGACTAGAAGGGGGTTGGAGCTTTTTTGGGGGTAAGACTCTACACGGACCGGTGTGTTCCTGTAGGGAATGTCCTCTGTCCTAAGAGTTGGTTTGCTAAGAGTTGTGCTGAAAGTGTTAGTTCGGTTAGAGTTTCCCCAGCGGCTGCGTCCTTTGAACCGTTGCTGGTTTTTGCTTGGCTGCTGGGTGGAAAGAAAGGTTGTAGACAGGACTGGTAAAGCGGTTCCATTTCTGGAAGTTTGGCTTGATGTCTGAGGGACAGATGCTGTGGTTGGGATAGGACTCTTTGTGGTTGAGAAAAGCGCTGGATCATATGGCACGATGATGAAGTGGAGCTCCCCTTTAGCAGGTTGGATGTTCTTAGCTTTCAGGATAAACACCAGTGAGTCATTTAACTCTTGAACTCCAGTCATGTTGGCATTCAGCTCCAAAGCTACCTTTTCCTGCCTGACATCCTGAAAGGTGAATGACTCAGCCGGTACAACTTTCCTGGACATTTTAAGTTTTGTTTGAACCACTTTCCCATACTGTGGCTGGGAGACAATTTCAAAAAGAGGGTCACTGTCACTTATATTAGCCAGTTCAAAGGCATTAAGGAAACCAGTGTTAAGTTTAACAGTGATCCCATTGGGAATCCTCAACCCTTTGCCAAACTGGATCAAAGGCTTGACAGTGATGTTGAGCACTCGATTAGTCAGGTTAGCCTCTGAAGTGAAGACAATGAACTCAAAGCTGTCTTCTGCTGACAAAGGGGACATCATATGGTAGGACAGCCTTCCAGCCTCTAGGTCCTTCTGTTCAAACTGTATAACCTCTTGGTTGTCCCTTAAAAGTTTGCCAAAATTTGGAGGCCTTGTAATCTGGTAGTGAATGGTGGTGTTTTTCCCATTAGTCTCAGCAGCAAGATTGTCTTGGTTTAGTGAAACTGAGGTCTTGCCTTGCTCCAATGTCAACCCAGTGTTGTTCACCAATGAAATGGTGATTTCGGTCACCTCTAGGTTGAAGAGTTTGTAGACTGGCTTATGGTGGCCATCGGTGACGCTGAAATAGAACACCCCTGAGATAGGACTTCCATCGTGGATGAAATATACACTTCCACTATTGATTTGGGCTTGGGTGAAGGCCATAACTGATTCATTCAGACTTCCTTCAAGAGCTAGGTAACCATTATTGGGCTTGCTAATCACAGAGAACTTGATATCATCAGGAGGATTGTCCAAGTCTTCAACGTTGAGGTTCTCTGGCCTAAGGGACACTGTATCTCCTTGTACAACCCTCAAACTTGGAGCTTTTGTCTTCAGCACAGGTGCTTGATCATTGACAGGAGTGATTGTGATATTAAATTGCTCCTCAACAACATCACTATCCTCTAGAGGCTGCTGTGCTGGTTTGCCCTTGGAATTTAGCCATGTATTGAAGACAAAGAAATCATGCATTGTCTCTGAGTTGTCATGTTTGTAGGTGATACCGTACTTGTTGACAATGAACTGGGAGAAGTTGGGTTTCTCCTTGGTGAGGTTTCTCTCACCCACCACAATGACACCATGTTGAGGCAGGGATTTCACCTGGAACCAAACCTCATGGGAACTTCGTTGAGGCAGTGGTAGCTTAGACATGAGGTTAGAGGCATCCAGCTTGGACTCGTCAATGACAACACTCTCCCCTTCTGTTACCACAGCACCTAATGACATTTTCAAAGCACCAAGTTAAAAACAGGTTTACAACAACATTGATCAATATGTCTTTAAATATGAGCAATACAATCATCAGCATGATCACAGTCAATGGTTTTCCATACCCGTGTTTGCAAGTAGGAGCGTCTTGCGCTCAGGCCCAGCATTCTCATAGGAGATATCTATTTTGAAGGTCTGTGCGTCCAGAGAAGCAGGCGGCGATGCCACAGAGAACGTCATGGAGTCCATGGCTGCCCATCCCACTGACTCTATGGGGGCTTGAATATACACAACCTTTTTCCTGTCCACCTGAGTTACACAAACATCACAGAAGCTCAGCCTTGCCATGATCCAAAGTAAAGTCACATCAACAGAACTGTAAAACATCCAGATCGGCCATTCATAAATTAAATGATTGTGTTATCAACTGTGTATCCAGTTCAGTAGCATCATTTCTGGCCATTCTGACACATATTCCTTTAGTATGGATAATATTTTACAATTATTTTAAATGTGGTTCTGTTCAGCAGTGAATACAGTACACTGAGAACACAGTGTACTACACAGCTCAGAAATAAACCATAAGCCACTGGTTGATTTCTTGAATGAAGATGAATCCATTATTGATAAATCTAGCATCATTCAGGGTAGAGAGACCCTAAGGTTTAATCTTAAGGTAATTCTATACAAACAACATTCTGAGTTCACATCCTACTAATTTTGTCCATTTCAAGTCAAACCTGATAAATACAAAAAAGTGACAAAAAAAGTGTTGATGTGGACCTCGTCTTTCCCTTACCATATGTTGTGTGAAAGTGGAAATGTCCGAAGTGGAATTATCAGCCTGCATTGTCACCAGCCTCCCCAGTTTAGGAAGTCGAATCACACTGAATGTAATGGTGCGGTTGGAGGTGTTACTGTTGTCATTGGTCAGTGCTTGCAAATCCTCTGTTGTGATTGGTGTAGAGGATCCTGGACATGAACAAACAGAAAGACTTATGGTTGAGCAAATGAATGAAATGGTAATTGCTGAATCAAAGCATTATTTATTTTAACATCACACTGGGGCAACTGATTGCAAAACATTCGTTGAGGATTTTCTCTGTCTTTCCACAGGAAAACAGTTTCTTTGTCTGGTATTCTGCTTAGCTGTGACCGCACTGTTAAAATCTCTGTGCGGCTGCTTTGAATGTAGCAAGTTAGGTTTCTCCCTGGAAGCGTTTCAGCGTCTTTTGGCTCCAATGTATTCTAAATAAGGTCTGGAATAGATACAGTAGATGAGAGTCCTTTGATGTGTCAAATTAAAGCTATACTGCAGACATCACAGACTTTTTATAGCACCATCCAACTACAGTTCAGGGTGTTACATAAAGTCCAAACAAGAAATTAAAATGAACAAGCTCCCTGCAGGCGAAGAAAGCTTCCACTAAGGGAAACTGTAAGGAGAAATATCTCCTAGGCATGACAATCGGGACTGACTTCTGAGAGCTTCTTTTCTTCCCACATAGATTCCCAAATCTACCGCCACTCTGAAGATAGTGAAGATACTCAAAAAAAGTCTGCTGATAACTGATGGAAAGGGGGTCGAAGTACAGTGAAGTTCATTCATGACTTTTGGTGCCCACTCCCACCATCCTTATCTCTCTCTCAAGGGAAAATTCCCTCTTAACGGAAGAGGGGAACTGAGTCACTCTGTATGGTGGCATATGAGTGACAAAATCCGCAAGCACAATTTAGATCACCGCACGCGTAATTCAAACAGCCGCGCACTAGTGATGGGCAGAAAAGAACAAACAAATCTTTTTGAACGAATCTTTTTAGTGTCCGGTACGTACCGGGTTAGCAAATCGAAGAGACCGACTGCTCATGAATCCCTACTCACACTGCCCACGCCCGCTCACGTTGCCTGCTATGAGAGACTGAGCGGCTTCTTGGACTTCTCGGACATCTGCTCTCTCGGTTCGCGAGATGTCCGATGTCCGAGAAGTCCGATAGAGACTGAACATCTCGGACATCTGGGGCCTCATTAATAAAGGTTGCTACGCACAAAAAAGTGGCGTTAACGGGGGTGAGATGTGCGTACGCATATTTTTACTGCAAACGTCGGGATTTATAGAAAAATTCTATGCGGTAAAATGTGCGCACTTCTACGCATCCTTTCACCCATGCGTAGAGCTCACCGCAGACATGGGAATCAGCGATGCCTGATGGGGAGATCACAAAATAAAGCTCAGTCCTCTTAAAAACATAGTTTTATAAGTGTGCTTTCACAGGGTTTGTGGTCTGTTGTATCTGTTAAGTCACTACTTAAACCCTATTTTTATAAAAGGCATTCTCTTAACTCTTATTTTATTGATTATTTTACCGGGCGGCGCCAGGACTCATTGATTTAACCATGCAATAGCCTCAGAAAGGCTAAATAACAACAACATAATGCTACTGTTCAAAATCAAAGAATACATTTATTAATCAGAGACTCACATACGAACGGAGCACTGCAGAGAATTTATGAACGATAACGATTCTGTCAAAATCAGCAGGCAGAGGAGTAGAAACCGCAGTTTGCGGCTTGCATCTCTCTCTCTCTCTTTTTCTAATTTTAGGTATTGGCCCATTTTAGCTTAACCAGCTAGCTAAAATGGGCCATGATTTTCAGCTAAAATGGGCCACATACACACACACACACTCGTACACAGAAGTTACACAGAAATTGAGGGCGCAAAACAGGTTCATTGGTCTAGATGTATCCAAGCGAAATCCAAACAAAAAACAACCAATGGGAAAAAAAGCAAAGAAAGAAAATAGCACAAAGCAAGAGTGGCAAACTGGGTCTGCCCAATACTGGGTCCGCCCACTTACTGGATCCGCCCACTTACTGCCAAAAAGAAAAAACACTTGCGAGCGAGCAGGTGAAAATTTCGCGAGCAGGAGAGCAATGATAGTTGTGCGCACTGCTTTGGATTCTGTGCGCACGCTCAAAGCATGGATTTCTCCTCGCAGGTTACGATATTGCTTGAGTGCTGTGAAAGCGCTCTCAAAAATAATGTGTGTGCTGTTTGTATCTGTATCTGTTTGAATTACGCGCACGGTGATCTCAATTGCGCTCGCGGATTTTGTCACTCATATGCCGCCATAACTCTGTTCCATCTTTCATGAACACAGTGAAAAAATGTGTTGGTGGGCTTTCTATCAGAGGTTTCCCAGCTGCAGGTTCAGTCAGTGCTTCGGGTTTCAACTTAAAACAGGATATTTATAGTTTTTGAAAGCCCACACATACCCACTGCATCCATGTGAAACAGCTCATGACTAAACCTGTGCTGGATAGGTTTTACTGTATTGTCAATGGGACAATAGGACTCTCTCTTGCATCTCTTATTGACTGTTGTGCAATGCATCTGAATGGAAAATCCAATGTACATGCTGCTCGCACTAGGATAGGTCCTTGAATAGAACTAATTATTTTCTGCTTGTATATCAGGATGTTTCTGTCAGAGCTCAGATGAAAGCCAGGTATCAGTGCACAAACACATTAGAAAATATCTCTACGCAGCTGAATAAAACTCAAGGACATCAAAACAGCAAAAAGATGATATAAACATTTCAAGACCTCCCAAGTCAGAAAAATGTGAGCTGCAGAGTAGAAATAGATAATAAAGGAACCAGAGACCTCAGGATGTGTCATGCATACAAAATCAATGCAACTAACACTTTCCACAGAGTATGAGGCAAAGTTGGTGTGAGAACGTTTAAAATCACAAAATAATTTGTCTTGTATATTCATTCATTTCTTTCAAGTCCTTGAAAGAAATCTAATAAACAAACGGCCAACCTACTCCCACAGGATGCAGCCGGGGGGGTAGACCTGGGAGACATTGTTGAGAAGCAGCGGTTGAGACTGGAGAGCTTTATGTTGCAGTGTGTAAATAACGCGGCTGCTTAATTTGTAAAAAAACAATCACCAAATAACTCGCTGGTCTCGACCGCCACTTTCCATCGATGTCTCAGTCGTCCGTCCCGCCATGTCAGCTGTGGACCACCAAAGCTGCCAGTCTCAGGACGCATACCAGCTCCAACCTGACTGGCCAGCTCTTCCAGGCCCCCAGTCTGCTCCAGCTATCAGGTGTATGCAGGTTTCCTTAACGGTTCACATGCAACCACTTTGTAAGGAATCTGCAGAGATTCATACAAAGCCCCAGACATTTGAGTTTGTCAGGAGAAACATTAATCTCCTCCTCAGCAGGGTGAAGTCATCTCCGGATCAAAACCCTTCGTTGTCAGTAGCACCCTTCCCACTCCCCTCTCTGCCCTGCCTGACACAAAGCACAAACAGAGCTGCTTCAGACAGCAGCACAGCGTTTCAAGTACCCACTCACCCAGTGACTGGAAAGCTCAATAGAGCGTGCCAGTTGGCTGTTTGCTATGCCACTATGCTCCACCTAACTCACAAACCAGACCACTTAGCCTGTGCACGTATTGACTAAATGTGTTTGCAAACAAAAGGCAGGGTTAGGGCAGCCTATTTTGAGCCCTAAGTATTAAATGTACCATATAACAAAACACTAAAGCAATGACCGCAGCTCACGATTCATCAGTCTGGTATTTGGCTTCAGTAATGTCTTGGGAGTAAGTGTGTCAGCGAAAGGTGCTGAATTATTCAACCACATGAATTCTGGGCAGAGACTTTAGTGAAAGACGGCCAGGTTGAATCTCCTGGCAGAATGCAGCTAATGAGAGGGCAAGCTGTTGCTCTCAGAGTGTCTTTGATTGGACACATAAGAGCAATGTGCGCACACACGCACACACACACACACACACACACACACACACACACACAGTCATTTGATCTTTCCATTCTCAGTTTTTTTTTCAAGCCCAATTTAACTTACATTCATTTACAACCATCAACCAAAAATAAATGTCCTGAAAAGGAACAGAAACAAAATAAAGAGGAAATGCAGAGTTCACGGTTATTGTGGTTTTTAAGAGTGCAACCAACATCTATAAAAAAACATCAGGTGTCCTTAGAGATTACTGAACTGCTCTGGCCACGCCCCCAGGCATGCGCACTTCAACATATTAAACTCGCATTGCATTAAACCCCAGGGAAACGTAGGATGCTGCGCTTACAGCCCAGCCCATACAGGAGTGACCGGGGGAGAGGACGTGTGTGAGTGTGTGTCTATAATAGAAAGACAGATGTTGCAGTTCATTTTTAGTAAGCAACTGCGTGTTTTCATCATGACACATAAGCCCCAGGAAATTACACTTCTAAACTTAGCTTGTGAACTCCAGTAGTGAGACTGCTAAAAAAAGATGATGCTGACCACCTGGTAGTCTGGTCTGGATTGGACTAACAGTAACCAATGGAAATTAAACCATCATCTAAAATGACGTGCTCTATTCAGACAGGGGAGATTTACCTGGAAACACCTTGAGGGGACGGTTTTTCTCCAAGCTCAGAACCAACGCGCTGGCGGTGATGCTGAAGATCTGCCTGGGCGTAAAGTTCACACCATCATTGACTTGGAAGTTGAATCCTCCAGACATGGCGCCTGGTTGGGGCAAAAAGGAAAAAGAAATGACATGCTACAGCCTCCAAGAGGACACCGGATTGATTTGTATACTCAGGGGGAGAAGGGTATTGAGTTCCTGGCTGCTGTTGTGACTGCAGGTTTTCACTTTGTAGCTGACTAGCTGAGTTGTGGCTGCTGTGTGTGTGTGTGTGTGTGTGTGTGTGTGTGTGTGTGAGTGTGAGAGACAGAGACAGAGAGAGAGACAGAGACAGAGACAGAGACAGAGAGAGAGAGAGAGAGAGAGAGAACAGCAAACAAAAAATTGTCTTTACTGGTGGTACATGTGCCGGCAAAGGAAAAGTAAGCAGAAACGTATCTTACATCAACATTACCATCACCCAACCTGACATGCATTCCAATCTGCCTTACTAATATGTCTTCAGAGAGGTCAACACAGGCATAATAACCAAAGACTTTGGAAAACTCAACAGCACCTTCTAGTGGACGCAAAAGGAACAACAAAAACAAGTCCTGACAAATCAAAACACAGCACAAAAAACAAACCACACCTGGCAGGGGTCAAGAAACCAAAAAAGGTTTGAGGGAGAATAACATGAAACTGATGACAGAGCATTGTCTTGGACGAAATGCTTTGTATTACAAAAAGAATATAGTAGACTTAAATATCATTCTCCACATGAACAGAAGAAAATATAAACAAATATATTACTGTATTTACGTTTCTGTTCCTTTTTGTATTTCCAGTGTTTTTATGTGTATGAAACAAATTCTTGGTACATGTACTTGGAAAAAGGTTTCCAGTCTCCGGTGCTACGAAGTGCTTATACTTGTGCTTATGCTTATAGGTGATAAAAAACACACTTTACCGTTGTGAACAAACAGCAGCTGTCCCTGGTCGATGTGGGCCTGGGTAAAGTTCAGCACCGCCCTCATGGGGGCGCTTTTCAGGGCCAGGTGTCCATTGCTGGGTGGGGTCACCATGAAGTACAGCTCCTCTGGGGGCGTGTCCGAATCCTGAGCCCTCAGATCCTCAGGCCTGATCTCCGTCACAGAGGACACCCATACCTGCACACAGAGGGACGAGGACACCGTCAAGGTGGGACCTGTAATCCACACTTAGATACATCCAGAACATAGAGATGTTTTGTTTGACAGGGCTCATGATGTAAAGACGAACAGTGTTTGACAGCTAAATGTAGGATTACAATTTATTTGGAAACTGCATGGTTTGTATGCACTGGAATGAAATCCTGTCGTATTTTTCTGCAGCCACAGGATGAAAAACTTGCCAAAGGATTATTTTCCATCTACGAATGCTGCTTGAACATACAGTATACTGTGCTCCAGAAGAAACTGATTGGGGCTTTGAGCATTAGTAATTATATTGTTTGATCAGCTGCAGGCTTAGAAGACACAATAAAATGTCTCCAAAATAAGATGACGTCTTATTTACTTTTTATTGAATGAATTAAATGTATTTATAAAAGAGGTCTGTGTAAATATCCCCCCCCCCCCCCCCCCTCTCTCCTACCTCTCCTGCCTCTTTCAACTGTAGACGATCAAGTGAAGCAGAAATGGCGTAAAAATAACCTCAGAGGCGCGGTGCTTAAAGACACTACGACAGTAACACGCTATAGAAAATGCCTCATTGCATCACTGATGTCACACTCAATGACATGATCAAAGTGAAGGACATGCTGTACATCACACAACTAAATATAGCTGTGCAGAGTGGAAACACAGGAGCAATTGGGATGTACTGCAGAGCAACGCTGGGACAGTCGAGTCTCCTCTGTCTAGCTCCTCCACAGGAACAGGATTTCACCGACACACACAAAACCACCGAACCACCGAACCACCGAACCACCGAACCACCGAACCGTGGAGCCACTTGATGACAAATGATGGGCTCCTATACTCCAGACCAGGGCAGCGATTTCATAACATGGCTGCCATTCCCCATTAGGCTAGTCGTGACTTCCCTGTCGTAATCAAAATCATAAGAATATGGCCTCTACAATTTGTTCGGTCAATGCCAGAGGGTTTGACCGATAAGAATTCAAATTGTGAATTGTCCAGAGTATTTTCGGAGAGACACATTTGAGTGTTTGATTGGAAACTCCCTGATCCCAAATGGATATTTGTGTTGCCTGTGCCTGATTAGGGACGTGCTACATTTTGCTGAGGTTTCATTTTAATTCATTATAACATATGTGGTGTTCTATTGTAAATTGCCTGGATATGAAAAAGCATATTGTTTATATTTTTGTGTCATTTGTGTCCTTTCTCGTGGCACACAGAGACAGAGACGACAGTTGTTGTAGGTTTTAGGCATTCGGTCACAGCCTACAAATTTAGTAAACCATTCGCCCAGCTTTGAATGAAACCAACAAGTTCAAGCTGGGGGTTTTCAAAAGTAATTCTGAGAAACTAAGAAATTACTGAAGCAGAAGTAGACAAGTTAGGTTGAGTGGGTACACCCCAAAACCACAAAATACATATAACCAAATAACCAAAATAATTCATGCATTGCACTGACCATCACAAATGGAGGATATCTAACAGTGTAAGAGGGATTTCTCATTTAAAAGTGCTGAAAAATATGACAAATGACAAAAATTACAAGTTTGGGTGTAGTTAGCAGTGAGTTGGCCTGCGGTTCGGCTGCTCCTTGCCCTTACTGGAAGAGTAGCATGGGGTACTTTTTTCAATTAGCACCTGTAAAACCCACATGGGACACCAGACACTTTACGATGTGTGTGTGTGTGTGTGTGTGTGTGTGTGTGTGTGTGTGTGTGTGTGCGTGCCACGTGTATCTTACTGCAGCACAGTGTATCTCCACAGTTAGTGTACCCCCATGTGTGAACACTTGCTTGCACATATTGAGTGTGTGTTCCTCTTCCAGGAAGTTACACCTCCAAATCATCAGCCAACTCACACGGTGCCACAGCAGGATCCGTCTGACAAACAACACTGAGTCACCAGTTTCAAATGAGAGACACATGAGATCAATTTCAACAAACAGCCCCTGGGACTATTTGGGTTTATCAGAGCAGATGCTTTTAGCGGTCTTGGATGTTTTATGTCATACTTTGTTCTCTTTTTTAAATCATTGTGCTTCTGTTTTATCACTGTATATAAACTAAATAACTAAATGAAGCACTGATGAAGGTTGCTTGTGACTGAAAGCTCTGTATTAAAATGAAAACTGCAGGTATGTGGAAGTAATCGACAGAGCATAAAGTATTTCCATTCGACGGCATGGAGTGTGGGATTCAAAGTCAGATAAAAGCAGGATCACTGGATGATTGACTCTATTGTGCGTTTCATATATTCACAGGTGTACTTTATGTGCAGAAATGCCTGCTCTCTTGTGTATGGATCTCCACCTTTTGTAAGATGAAGCACTCTCCAAACACAAAGCAAAGACTGTGATCTGGGGAGACACCGTGCTATGTGACGCGTCAATGCAGAAGTCAATGTGTCATTCTAGTCTCCTTTTAAAGCCCTTAGAGTGATGATGGTTATTTCTCCCGCAGAGATCTCACTGACATGTCTCATTGGAACAAGACGCCTTCTTGATATCTGTGATGGATGCCGGAAAACTGAAATTTAATGTGGCAACAAAGACGACAAAATCAGCTAAGTCTGTCGGTACTGCCACTAGATTGCGATCTTATGAAATGAAGTAATTGAGTTTTGTTCCAAACTTAGATTTGGACTCTTCTAGATATAATTAATTACAGAACTATTCAATTACACATTTCTGTGTTGTAAAATGGCATTGTTGCAGAAATGTTTCCTTTCCTCGCAATTCTAGTTTTTTTTACTGTATTTACCAGCACTTGTAAGCACACCCAATCCCTGCTACACACATATAAAGGAGCAAAACTACATTCCATGTTCATGTCACACTCCAGCAGAATCAAGTACTAGGACTAGGAAACCTAATACTCACTTTTTCTGCTGTTAATCAAAATGAGGGTATCATGACCCTTTAAGAATCAGAAGTCTTTACTCAAGAAACATCATCATCAAACAGCATCAAGTTTTCTGTGGTCAGCTCTTTTCAAAAGTAGGTTTCCAATACATTATGTAGCATGTGACATAAACATCTCAAAATCTCCCAAAATGTTGGAGCCTCAAAATGAAGTGTAGTGGCAAGGAGCCCTCTTGTGGACACAGAAGATACAGTCCCTTTTCAAAATCCTGACGGAAATCAAAGCCAGTATTTCTAGGAAACCACTTAAAACCACAGTGAATATCAATACAAATCATAAGCAAGTCCCTCTCAAAAATACTTTCAAAAGTTTATGCTTAATACTAGTAAAGACCCAATCACACACAGCCTTGTGTTCTTCTACAGTCTAGTGAATTGTCTTTTCTTGAGTTTGCAGGATCCCAAAGGAATTTGTGGCATTTGGGTTGAAAAGCTGCATAGAGAGCAGAGACCTATACTTCAACCTCTCTTAACAGCTGGACTTCTCCCAGCTCCAGCCACTGAGCACAACAGTGTACAAGTCAGCAGCTATGCAGCACATGGACTTGGACAGCTTATGCCTGATGTTAGACACATTAGAGACATTACATGGTAAAGTTTAATGTTAGGAGATTGCATTCTTCAACCGCTCCTCAGTATTTAACACAGGTTTTTTTTGGATAAGTAGTTAGTGAAGAGAGACGTGAAGCAGAGGAAGCAAGACTGGGAATTGAGGTCATGTCGTGTGCTATTTCCAGGCCATACCAGCATGCTACTCAACACCAGGATGCTCTGGAATGGATTAAATTTAAGCAATGTATTTGCAGTAAAAAGAACTTGTATCCATGCAATGCCTGGCTGAACAAATTTGGGGGTTATTTTCCATTTGATTTACACTCTGTTCTATTCACAAGAAGCCTTAGAAATAATTTCCAGTCAACCCAACCTATATAGAACGTCACTTTGGCCAACTCCTTCAATTTCATTTAAGCAGCATTGCTTTAAATCAATCTCCCACAGTATAGTGATACATTTTCCTGCAAGGAGACTTCACAACTTAGCACTTATAAGTGGCCATTGCTGCTTTATCCTCCCTATAAGCGCGTAAGGGCTAGGCACCTCATAATGTGTGTCAATGCCTGTTCTGTGCCAGGCCCCCTGGACCCTCCTCCACATAGCAAACATACTTTCCCCAACCAGCCAGTCAACCATGGCAACTTACAACACTGCCCACATGGAACTTGTCTGGTGCCAGATCCAATAGTAAAAAAAAGGCCTGGGGTTTAAATATAGGCCAGCATTGCAGACTCACCCTGAGGACCCTGTTGGCTGTAATAACAGGAGGCTCATCGTTGACAGCTGTAACCTGGATGTACACCGTGCGGGCCATGCTCTGCTTCCTCAGGCCTGTGTCATTGGCCATAACAGTGAAGTTGTCATCTAAGGTTTCACTGCTGTCATGGACGTAGTAAATAAACTCATGTTCCACCTGGTTATAGGTTAGGAAAATAATTAGGGAGAACCTGACATTGGAGCATTGAAGAGTAATGCCATACAGAGAAATAGAAAACACTACAATCAATCACTCTTTAGGCACTATACACATACTAATATACATTACACAGAGTACAGTAGTGCAGTGTAGAATATTGACAATTGAGCTAATCCTATATCTATATTTTCGAATGATTCTAAATATTGTTCTGCAATATCTTGTGACGAAGAATATCTCACCTGCCTCCTGGTGAAAGATGTTATGGGCACACGTGGGTAGCGAGAGTGCTCAATGTGACCATGACGTGGAGGCTCAGTCAAACTATACAGGAAATTTATTCCAGAAAAGTGTCGGTTAGTGACTTTTAACACTTCTTGGGTCAATGCCTTGGAGGCGCCCTCGTTGAGCGTGAAATTGGAGACCTGTAGTGGGATGAGGCTTGGAATGATGTCAACAGACATCTTGAGGGCGTTGACGTCGATGATCCCATTGGTGGCATCGAGGACAAAGGTGTCATTGATTTTGTTGGGTTCCACCTGCACGTACTGGATGTTCCCTGAGTTTATGTCCTCTTGGGAAAATGTCTTGATAGGGGACTGCTTGGTTCCAATGTAGCGCTCTTCAGCTTCTACAAAACGCCGGAGAAAGCCATGACGGGGGGCTACCTTGACTGTGAATACAATCTCAGATGGCAGGTTGTCCTCGTGAGTGACCTGCAGCATTCGAAAAATATACTCAGCTGTTAAATTTGAAATTCTGCATGTGTCAGTTAAGTTTATGTCAGTTATGTTTCATTTTGTTCTCATTGTAACTTGGTATCATGGTAAAATGAAAAACAAAGCACTGGGCAGCAATGGGCTTTTACCTTATTGGCTACCATAAAATCTATACTGAAACCTATATACTGATATTGGTTTGCCAATATATCAATCTGATATTGGTCTTTTATTAAGAGCCAGATATCAGCCAGACTATGTCGTTCACCTCCCATATGATGGATATGATGCAGCTTGTTTGATTATATATTTATTGTATAATTGATCAACATTACGAGGATGTCTATGGGAGGCGCTTAAGCTGAAATGTAATGTTGGGCATGAAAATGGTTACATTTAAAAACCTTTATTTAAACATATACAAATACATATTATTTGAATTCACACTTCTTTGAAACACTCACCTCAAGTTTAGTTTCATCAATCTTAACTGGTTTTCCCTCTTCCACTAGTAGGGTGTCGTTATGCTGCACAATGGGTGGCCTCTGGTGGCTTTCGAGGTAAACCTTCACCTTGACTCTCGCTGCAACTTTAAGGCCTTTGGCTTTCACTGTTAAATTGAAAGAGTCTGCCAGATGTTTGCTGTCATTGTGCCGATAGGAAATGAGCCCATTCTTTAAGTCAGACTGGGTGAATAACTCCACTTTTGTTTGGTGGCGATAAAGTCCCCCATACTTGGGAGCCTCATCCACGTTGAAAATGACCTCACTGTCATCTCTGATGTCCAGGTTTGAAATGACAGTGAAATTACTTATGGAAAAGGTCACGGATTGGCCCTTCTGAACCAGTAAGCCAGTGTTGCTGCCAACTTTCAAAAAAGGGTCATGAGCACTGATGTCCAAAAGGCTCGAGACAAAATGTTTCCCATCTGAGACGAAGAGCACAAACCTGCCGGTGCTCACACCTTTGTGAATGAACAACACCCTCTTTTCATCCAGGTCCCTCTGGTGAAACTGGAAAAGCCGATGAGAAGTGTCATTCACCAGCACTAAGTCTCCCATTGGGATTCCACGGCGGGTGTAAATCAATTCACCATCATTGAAATCAGAGTCTGCATCATGGTAACACAGATCTTCTGTAGTAAGTAACCTCTGTCCGTCCCTTACTACATGGAAAACTTTATCAATAACACGTACTGGCTTTTGGTCATTGACTAGCTGGATGGATATGTTGAACGTTCCTTCTTTAGACCCGATTTCATCCTCTGCAATGGAAGACTTGAACTCTTGGCTAGTGGAGGCTATGAAAGTGAACTCGTCCTGAGTTGTTTCACTGTCATCCTGGATGTACATTATGCGTTCCTCAAGTAAATCCTGATTACTGAATGTAAGGATGTTGTTGTAGCTAGCATTGGAGTTTGACTGGCTAATGCGGGCTAGTTTTCCATATCTGGGGCTACTTATGACCGTATAGTACATATCCTTTGTACTTAATGTCTCTGCAAACAACTCATTTTTTGTGATCAATTTACTTTCTCCCTCCAAAAGCGAGAGTCCCTCAATTCTCATGAACACACTGTTGACATCAGCTTTAACAGATATTTGGAAATCATAGCTTTGTGACTGAGAATGTTTGGAAAACACTTGAAATTTGAACTTGTCACTTGTATCTTCATGAGGTCTGTCGACCAGCTCATAATGTACTTTTAGATCTGTGACATTTCTTTGGCTAAAGGTCGCATTCTTCCTCAAGACTGTAGTATCAAGTAGGAGTTTCCCTTTCTTTGGTGTGGTGAGAACCCTAAAATAAAGCTCATCCTCTGAGAGAGCTACACCTTCAGCAGTGGCATAAAGATACTCAGAGTCCAATGTCACTTTTCTAACTTTATCCATATCTACCATTACATTCCTCACCAGGTTGTACCTCACCCACTTTACAGTGATTGAGAAGAGCAATTCAGTGGTTGCCCTTGAAGCCATGCTAACTTTGCACTTAAAGTAATCAGTGGTATTGGATGTCTGGATTTCTTGGAAAGTGCTAACGTACCTTAGCCGCTCTTTTTCTAGAAGCCTTTGGGAAAACGAGTCAGTGGGCCTCCATTCACCACTTGAGTGAAGTCTCTGCAGTTCTCCATAATGGGGGGGTTCGATGGTATCATAACGGATGTCTACAACTTGCTTAACAGCATTGGTTTGCACAGCCAATTGCTTTGAACTAATCACAGCTGTCTCTCCTTGAGTAATCTCAAGGCCTGTGTTGTTGGCAATCTTATAATCCAGTGCTACGGCCATGACCCTTAGAACCACAGTGTTGCTTACCTTTTCCCCATCACTAACCCTTAGCACTATCCTTGAGTTCCTCACCCCTGTGTGAACATAGTACACCTTCAGTTCCTCCAAGTCTGGATAAGAGAATGTGGTCACTGCAGTACCAAGGTTGTTTTCAATTTCCAAATACCCTGCATCTGCATTCAAGTTCCCGAGTACAGAGAAGACAAGTTTGGTATAGTCGCTGTCAATGTCTGTGGCCTTCAGAACTTCTGTGTTTAGGTGTTTCCTTGAGTTTTCCAACAGGACAAAGAGGTTCCCTTCAGGTAGACTCAATTCAGGTGCATCATTGGTGGGGGTTACAGTAATATTGTAGCAGTACAATTTGCTCCCCTTCAAGTAATCAGGAACTTGTTTCCTACTGATAGAATAAATTGAAAACATGAAGAAGTCATCTGGATCTTCTGAGCCTCCATGGATATACATGACTCGTCCATGCCAAAGGTCCAACATGCTGAAAGTGTTCTCCTCTTGGTCCTGGTCGACATCAAGCCTTATCTGACCATGCATAGGCTGCTCTTGAATTCTGAACATAATCTGAGACTGACGAATGCCAAGATTCCTGAAGTCCAAGAGGACCTTAATGTGTCTGGACTCAAGAGATGCTCGCCCACCTTCTGGTACCACAAGGTTTTTGAGCTGCACAAAGTTAGAGCCATACCTTCTATCCAAGCCCCTTGCAAGAGTGGACATGTGAATTGCTGATGTTGGCGTCACTGAATCAAATTGGTATGCTGGAACAGTGGTTGGACTCACAGTGGTAGATGGTTCTGGTTCTTTCTCTGGCTCACAGCCCACTGAGATATCCTTGGTAACTACAGCAATGGAGAGACCCATCTTGATACCATTGACTTTTATGTTCCTCAAACATCCTTTCAAGGAACCTCCTCGGATACGCTTTCCAGACACAGAGACCAACCCCATCTTTCTGACTTCTGACCTGGTGCTGTCATCGATACCCCCAACAAAGAGAGAACCTTTAAGCTGAAGCCCCTTAGAACGAGACCCAATATTGGTTTTCACCATCTCTTCATCAACAGTTAGCTCAAGGCTTTTGGAGTTGAAATACAACTTGACAGAGTGCCATTTCCTGTCATTAATGAACGTAAGGGAACGAAGTTCGGTTTTGGTGCCACTTTTCCCCACTATGGCCACCAGCAAACCTTCCTGAATCTCCACAGCCACAAAGTCCCCTTCTCTGGCAGAATTGTACAGGACAATTCCTTCTTTGGCTGAAGTGTGCACAACACACTCAAACACCCCTTCCTGCCGGGCGTTCCAGGGTGGAAGAGAAATGTAGGCCCTGGAACTGAAGAAGCTAATAGGGTCCTCCTCACTGGCAAAGAACTGGGGACTACACCCTAGAGACACCTCATGGACACTCTTGAATCCATTGTATGGCCTCAGTGATAACAGTATATCATGCTCATTGAAGACCACCTCATCCATACAGCCACGGAAGCCGATCAGGTCTCTGGGTAGATAAAGTTTGTCCAGGCCTCCTGAGCCTCCAACATAGAGACCATCCACTATGTTGAGATCTTGATCGGATCCTGGCATCTTTAAGCTAGTGTGAGAGTTCTTGTCCACAGTTAGAGTGACATTGTATCGCTCATGACGGACCTCCACAGAGTGCCAGGCCAGGTCGTTGAGCAGGGTGCCTCTCTCCGAGTTTAACAGTCGCTCCCCAGATCCGAGGTCCAGTTTCACCTGAGAGTAGAAGCAAAATAAGTGGATTACAAAATATGTAATATTGGAGGAATAAAAGGCAAATTACATATCCTGAATCACTGTGATCCAAGCAATAAATTAAATTCAGGTTCACATTAAACACCTTAAATTAGTGTGACTTTAAAGTTGATTGCTGTCATTGTACATTAAACATATAGCTAATATAATATATATAGCTGCAATAAAAGTATAAAAGTTAATCTAGAAATACAACAATGTGCATAAAGCATAAAATATATCATGTAGATTCCACCCATCTAAAATATCTTCACAGTATCAGATAAAAAGATAATTTATGTAACTTATGATATGATGATTTATATAAATTATAACTGTAACTATAACTATAACTGTAGACTCTGCAACACCTGGAAAGGAAGTAACAGCATTTAGACTGCAGTTATATTCCATTACATCACCTGTTGTTAAAACAGTATGCTTTGTCTTTCAAGCAGGAAGAGCACTATTATCTCTTAGCCTTCAGCTATATGCTTGGAGCATCATGTCACCATCTCAAACTAATGCTACATTTAGATGACACACTTGTCAAGGCTTGCTGCTGAGCCCTAGCTATTCATGCAAGTGTTTCAAGGGAGCAATGCTCATCTCTGACTCACATGGAATGAGATCCCAAGCCTGAGGATAACTTGTGCAAGGAAAAAAAAAACTTTATTTGGTGACCTGTGCCAGTTTAAGGAACAGGGCTGAGTAGTTCACTTCTCATGCTCACTGAAGTACAACAATGCAACAAAGTCGTCAGTGCGATTCATTCCCAGCAGCACAAGTCTAACATGAATAGAAGCTTAGTCACAAGAATTTCTGGAGTTTCATGCAGTGCAAAAAAACATATCTAAGGCAATGCATATCTAAGGACTTCCTAAAATGTTTCTTCTGAAAATGTTTGTGCACTACAAAGGTTTTCTACATCTGTCCATTTTGTGTGCTGATTTAGCCTGGCAGAGCTGCTTACAGGACGCTTTGGAAGCAGTCTTGTAGGGACAAATTCACCCTAAAATCCTACCAGCAAAGCCTGTCTCCTGTGCTAAAAATAGGGTATCTGACTTGGAAAACAAAAACATCCTAAACTTCTTAGGTGAGCCCAAAGTAAATATTTTTTAGCATGAAACTTCAGAAATAAGATAAACAAATAGGCCCTTTCCTATTACATGTGCAGTCAGAAGCATACAGTAATCTACAGTATAATATGGATTTAGCATTAAAAATGAATTATCAATGGCATGCATTGCACTCCTCACTATTGGCTGCTGATATCTAGGAAATTAGGTTTATTTTACTGTGGCACTCTGGATAAGAGAGTCAGCTAAATGCCTTGAGATACAGTGTCAGCTTTTGATTATGGTCCTTTATTGGCCATCATATTAAACCATGCTGAGACAAAGACAACAGAAACACAAGCTCTAGCTCTCTGCCCCTATACTATTGATTATTGGCCACATTATACAATAGGCCTAAAATGAAGCAGGTACGAAGACAACCTTTACAGTCCAATCAGCTTTGAAGGCTGATTTTCATGTGTGCCTCAAGCAAAAGGCGTTGCCATCACTAAGCACTTTATTTGGGTGCTTTCTTGATCTCACAATTTGGAGTGATTTCCAAACAACAGCAGGCATGTGCATACAAGTGGTGTGTTGAATTCAACAAGCCAACACCCCCAAGTGAAATGGTTGGAAGGGACAGGAGAGCCAGATGTATTCACTGTGATTAGGTTTGCGAGACTGTTGGGCTAGCAAGGCTTATCATTCATTGTAAATACAATAAAAACACACATCATTGCACTTTGTCTCCTTTGATTAAACTTGCTTTCATAATCTGCTAGTTCCCATTGTGACAAGAAATGGCTGGTATGGAGTTAACTTCCACCAAGCAAGCCCGTCTGTCTGCTTGTGTTACTGTGTTGAGAGAATGACACTGTCAACTGAGATGGAGACATAGCTTGAGGTGGTCAGTTTGTGTGTTTGTGTACATGTGCAGCATAAGTGTACAGTAGGCATATAAGTTTGCGTGTGAGTGTGTGTATGCTTGAGCACATATGCTCATGCGTTGGGGCCATGGATGTACCCACCTGCAGGCGACCGGCATGGAGCTCCACTAGGAAGTAGTCGGCGCGACCGGCAGCTAGGAACAGCAGGCCATTGGCGCTGGAGGTTCGGAAGCGAATGCGGAGCAAGTTATGGTCGGACGACTCTGTTGCCTTGAGCTGTACGAAGCCATCACCATAGAAGGAAGCTGGAGAAGGAGGGGTGAACCATGAGAGAGAGAGAGAGAGAGAGAGAGAGAGAGAGAGAGAGAGAGAGAGAGAGAGAGAGAGAGAGAGAGAGAGAGAGAGAGAGAGAGAGAGAGAGAGAGAGAGAGAGAGAGAGAGAGAGAGAATATGTATGTTCAGATTTGGTATTTACTATCTTTTGGGAGGTCGTGAAGTGTATCACCCTCCATTCAAGTTGAGCCAAGTTGATTGTTGTTAGTAATGGAAACTGGGATATAAAGTACAGTAGCAGTGAACACAGCAAACACAGAGCAAGTCAAGTCAAGCATTGTGGTCTTAATATAGCCAACATGTGACATTTAGATGTAAAAGCCGGGCTAATTACCATCCTGGTTGTTCTTTACAAGTGGAACAGGCTCAGTGATACATGTTGAAGTGGGAAGCACACGCACACGCACACACACACACACACACACACACACACACACACACACACACACACACACACACACACACACACACACACACACACACACACACACACACACACACACACACACACACACACACACACACACACACACACACACACACACACACACACACACACACACAGCACATTTTGTAAATAACATGTCAAACATGATTTAATAGTGTGCTTGCAAGATTCTTCTGGATGTGCTTAGTTCAACCTTCCTGGTGGGCCAGTTGTTAGGGTTTGTACTTCAGGTGCTCATCCACAATAATTGAAGTGGATCTAACCACTACGAGAGCACAATTATGGTCGTTTTAAAGCTTTACCTACAGGATAATGACTACCTTTCCTAAAAAACAAAGCTCCAGACTTTGCATCTTGATGGGTTTACAGGTTTGTACCGTAGCTTTCTGTTTTCTGGATTTGAGAGAGAGTTTCTTACTGGTCTTAATATTTAATGGACTGTCCTAGACCATAGGAAAGGCATGAATATGAATTTTACAATTGAATGGTATTTCCCTTTAATGCCACAACTGCAGTATACAAAAGGTAGTGGATGTGGAGGTGGCTAGGAGGGAGTCAGACATGTTTGGGCCTGCCCTGCCCTGACAGGAACCTTCAACCTGAACATGAAAGGCTCTGACGTCCCCACGTTGTCTCAGGCCCCATGTTCCAGAAACGGCGTGGCGGGTGGACCCAGCTGTTTCTTCTACCTCACCTCCCTGCCATTTCACATCGCCCTGTAATCTGGGCTAATGTGTTCTGAAGCTTTCTCATCTAGCCTCGATGCCAGGGCACCACCAGTTAAGTTATTAATTAGCTGAAGAATCTCACACATTTTCACGTATCTTCATCTCATCTTCCCATGTAAAGAAATGTGTGTAGACTCCAATGTTCATTTATTTGTGTTTTATGACCAAAGGGCAAGGACAAGCAGTCAGCCATGCCTGACTGCTAATGGAACAGATTGACTCATTGGCAAAGCTAGATAAAGATAATGAGAGTTAATGCACTCGTTCACTGCTAAAAGGGTTAATGGACTAATGGGTAGTTTGCTTCACCAAACACAATGTGTCTACGGTCTATGTAGTCTAAATTAACACAATTAAACCACTAAACCATGCAACTTAGTCCGTCAACCAACTGTACATCCAATGGTCAATCATCAATACTTGATTGTAGAGAGTGAACTGCAATACAATACAACCTTAGTGTTCAAACAACACCACAGAATTGTCCAAACAAGACACTGTCAGCTACAGAGAACATGCAATGCAACATACACCGTGGCATTGCATTTATCCCTATTGCATGTTGAAAAACTAATGGTGCAAGTGATTGACAAGTCAAGGCAGGTCCCTTTGATGGGTCGGTGTTAAGCACCTAATGAAACACGACTGTTACAACTGTTAGGAAAGTGTAGCACGCAGCTGGAAAATCACAACTGAAAATTCACTGGCCCATAGGCACATGGATGCAGTAGCTCGCAGCTTTTCCATCCTCAATCCTTTCCACCATAATTCTGACCCTGACTCAGACTGACTGAGTTTATTGTCCTTTCTCATTTGTACCTCAGGTTCATTCATCTGACTGGCTCTAGATACACCAGAAGGGGGAAATCTTTCTGAACACTGGCCTGGAAGACTGCAATTACAATTATCTTTCCCTTAAATTCACAAGGATGAACATGCACGCTCAATTGTATTTAGGCAGTGTCACATTGCCGGCCAAATCATATGGCTATTCATGTTTGGTTTACGGCAAGGCTCTCTCCCAACGCATCTGCCTGTGAGGAAGTGGATTCTTAGCAGTTTGAATAATAGCAATCAGATGTTGAGGGATCGACTCAGGATCATTTTGTCTGCTGGGAAAAAAACATCTACAAATGATATATCATCTCTCGAATTATTGTAACTTGGACGTAGATGTCTATTATCTATTTCTTCATAAAATAGCATTAGGAACCATTAGGGTTATTGCACTCTTGGACCAGGATGGGAGTGGAAACATAAGGGCCAGTTTTGACTTCTCAACCTTTTTCAGACACCTGAGTGCAGAAGGATGGAAATTTTAAGTACGTAAATGAAAGAGCACAAAAGAATACCCACACCTAAATATACCCACGCACACCTGACTGTGTTCCTTAGGCAACAGAAACAGCAGGTATGTGACTGTGGTTCTTTCATGTGCATGTCTGTGCGGGCAGCGTCTCTGTGACAGGGACATTGTTTGGGAGATTTCACAAACCATTCCTTCAAGAACAAAGAAAGAGACCTTTTTCGTGGCCACCCGCTTTAGTGTTAATTTAAGGGGGCAAAACCAGTGGTTGTCACTGCGTGTGCGCTCAGTTTACTCAACGAATGGGAGATGCAACTCGACTGAAGTGCCTCTTTGGGTTTTGCTGGCTGTCATGTAACTTTGTTGATTCATTGTCAGAGCCCTGTTTCAGCAAAGGCATGTTTCATAATGCTTTGTGTTTCACGGACTCAGAAGGAAGTAGCCGAATGCACACATTCAGAAATGCAGTCAAATACAACAAATAGCTATATAGCTGTTGCTATTTTGACGAAGGAGTGTGAGTCATCGTGAAATAATTCTGTGCTGCTGATTTCCCCCGGCAGCACAGCCTGGATAAATACAACACAGTAAATGTAGATGATGCTTCCCCACAGTGAAATCAAACAGACAATGAATGTCGAGATGGATGTAAACAATGCACATTTTTGAGGTTGTATATCACTGAAAAATATAGATTTTTCCTTACGTCTAGTTTGTTTCTGTTATTGTAACACCAGATAGTTCTCCCTGTGCATTGGGCATCATAGTCCATTTCTGCAGCTGCCCTGGATATGTTGAGTGGGTGGTTACAGTGCATTGCATATCCTATAACTGTGTGCACAATGCAGAAGTGCTGTGTTGTTGTTTTTTTGCAAGAAGAGAATGGGATTGAGATTTTCAGCCTTCCTCATGTGTAAGACAAAACGTGCACAACCACAATCTTTTGATTTTGACACCCAATAATGAATTCCAGCCAAACACAGACCTCCTTCAATCACAACTAATTTCAATTTAAGTGTCAAACTAAGGTCAAGGCTTATTTAACTGCATATACAGAACATCAGTAACAATGAAAGCCTTCTTTTGTAGACAGACACTCACACAATTAGGTACACAGCGCAGCCTGATTGAAGCATTTCACAAAGAGCAAATAAACAAGCAATAATAATAATAATAATAGTTAGAATAATGGTTAGAATAATGGTTAGATAGTAATTTCCCTCGTCACGAGTCCTCGGGCTGTTTGTAATCACTCTGTAGGTTTATGTTGCCTTCAGGTTGCAGTATTTTAAACAGGACAGCAGGAGATCAAAGTTGGCCCGTCTAAATCCGTGGTATACACACCTCGGTGAAGTTAGTCTTCGTGGTATTTTATCTAAATCAGATTGTTATTGTCGGTTGCATTCCTACCTCCCAACGCCAGCTCGCAGAGGAGCGACCACCAAAGCAGACCGCAGACCCACAACTTCTTCATGTCTGTCGTCCCAAGAGACTCCATGTTCTCCGAGTAGAAACAAACCAGCGCTGCAGCCCACAAGTCACATATTTACACACGGATTTGACTTGTTCCGGTTTCGGTAACGGTAACGTTTTTTAACCACTTCAGGACTTCGGTTAATCTCCCACTTGTGCGTGTGTGTGACCAGCTATGCAGACCCTGGAAACCACCGCTGCAGATTCTATGTAACTCCGCCTCGTGTGTGCGTGTGATTGCGCGCGCGCGCGTTTGAGTGTGTGTGCGCTTGTGTGTGTGTCCTTCTCGGTATGAACCATTTGAACTGCTTCACTTCACTGTTTTAAGTTTTGACGGCCCTAATCAAATGCATTGTATAGAAACGTCACTGCAAAAAACATACATGACACACACAGACAGGCATGACACGAGACAAGATCTCACCAAACAATTCCATGTAAGTAAATAAATAATAACAGGCATATAGAAATACACATTTCTAGTAAAGTTAGCCTGTTTCTTCTGTTAGAAAGTTGCACAATAACTCTATGGCTTATTTTTTCTAAGTAATAACATGATTACCTAAAGCAAAAATCATTAGATTGAAAGACCAGATTTAAGATAATCTGAGCCAGGTTTGTAGTGGGCTCACATTACCAGTTCAAAGTTATTGCAAACCACTGTCTTCTACATGGTCAACCACCACAGATTACTACTCCCCTCTACTACTACCCACCCTAAGGAAAAAGAACTATAGTATACTAATAGTAGGTAGTTTCCAATAGGATAATATACAAATATAAGTCCCTATAGGAATATTATAGTCATATCATAGGAATTTTATGATATAATAAAAGTCACAAATTGTCATAATGTATGATTACGATCACTACAAACTCACTATTGAGTACCACAGACACACTAAAAGTCCCTAAAGGAAAATTACATCAATCTTTTTTTTGAGCTGCAGCCAACCACTGACTGCCACAAAATATGCTGCCGATGTGTTAACAGTCCCCGAGTAGGTAGAGGTCAGCCAGGATCCATTTGAGACCGCTAGTCAATTAATAGAGACGAAAGGAAAATAAAAGCTTCACCAGGTCCTTCTGGTGGGTTTAATTCAATATTTCATTACTGTCAATGAATCAATAAATAGAACAAGAACATGTTAAGAAAACATTTCATTTTAGGAGGATCAAGCAACATTGTGAAACAAAATAATGTTAAGTGTAACAAGTAAGTAGGCTTAAATAATACAGACTTAATAACTATTGAGTCCCATGTTAATACTGTTCATGTTTTTCATAATACTGACCAATCAGTATGTACTTCATAATACAATTCATTTATAAAGGCTGAGGATGATTTCCTCCAGATTACAATGATTTAAGAAAATTTCAAATCGATCAGATGCAACTTCTGCATTTACTCCCAATTACAAAAATGGACCTCAAAATAAATCCATTTCAAGGTAAATCCATTTCAAATCAAGGCTAAATACCATTAATTTAGTGGTATTACAAGTGTGCGGCACATCATCACATATTAGTCCCAGTTTGATTTTTTTTGGGCGATGTCAGAGCCGGCGGGTCTTCAACAGGCTCCCACAAGTTTCCCGTGCTCCTGTTTGATACAGCTGTAGACGGTGTGGTAGAAGCGCCTGTCCCACGCCATGAGGTCGGTGACTATCTCGGTGTGGTCAACTTTAGGCAGCAGGTACAGCGACACCTTCACAGCTAGCGAGGTGAGGAGCTCGGAAAACCTTGTCGAGGACTCAACGGGAACTATAATGTCAGTGGTTCCGTGGAGCAAAACGAAGGGTGGCACTCTGGCAGAGGTGGCAACGAGACAAGCAACAAGCAAGTCAACAATCGTCATACTTGTAGTGTGACAATATTTCAAATGCTTTCACTTAAGTACAGCAGTACTACATCAGAGCTGAGACATAAAAGTCGTAGAATGCCAGTGTGAGTAGTTTGTTAAAGTAAGTACAAGTAAAGTAGAGTACATTTTCTTCTAGCCGAACAGAAACATCCAATCCAAACAGTCAGAAAGTGTTGATGATTGATGATCTAACTGAAATGATTCCATGCCCAAAGAGAGTCGAGTGGGTAAAGTAACCCTTTGAAACCAAATATTATATTAGGGCAGGTATTGGCCTTTTATTAAATATTAAATATCAACCATCGACCACAGCTACATGACAACAGTCTGTAAAACCTGCAACAATTTGATTTGGGATTTTCTTTCTGCACATTTATTAATTTAATTGTTCAATCCTGTAAATTCATTCTTCATTTAAAGGCATAAAAGGATTTCATTAGTATGGGTCTCAATGGAGAGTTTTAGTGTCCCATGACGGTCTAGATGCTGTTTCAGAGGGTTTTCCACCCTGAAATTCTGGAGGAAATACTGAATACTTGTAACACTTTGGAATAAAAATGGTCCAATATAAAGCAGTATTGGCTTCAGTGACTTCAGTCCAAACATATTGGTATCAGCCTTCAAAAACAAAGTCAACAGTGATGAATTGTCACCTTTTCAGTTTGTCCTGGCTGAACTTCTTCAGTAAGTGTGCTGGTGAGTAGTAAGGGAAGTTCTCCACTCCGTTCATGGCCTTGTGCATGGTGGAGACGTACTCGACGGCTCGCATCTGTTCGTGCTCGTAATGGTCCATGATGTTGTACACACCACTCAGACCTGTCAGGACACGTAACAGAGATTAACTACACGAGTCCTGCAACAGTCCTGCAACATCTATTGAAAAAGGGAAGTGAAGTCCTATTCCTTATGAAAAACTTTATTTGAAGAAGTTGGAAAAAAATGACAATTTCATCAACTGTTGTCAAGCATGCAGAAAAAGTGCACAGCTATCAAGTCAGGGCAAAGGCCAGAATACATGATCAATAAATCATTAGTACCAAACTGCAACTGTTACTGTTATTAGGAGCCTTACCAATAACTCCTTTTATCGCCACTGTAAGCTCCTGCTGCTTGCTTGCCTCTATGAAAAGCTCCTCTCTGGCATCGATGAGAAAGAGAGTCATCAATGCACACAAATGTGCACCGGCTGAATGGCCAATTAACACTATGTTGTCCTGCGTAGAAAGAAAAGGGAACAGCAGTGAACACTGGGTGAACGTGGATGGAAGTATGGCAGGAAAATATTAGTTCTGTCCAATAAGTACAAACATAATACGTTCATTATTAATAACTAAGAACTGGTAGATTGGTTTGGTGTTATTTGAACAAAAAAAGGGTTTTAACAAATTAACAAAAGTTAAATCCTGAGTTTCAAAGCTTTTATTCTATTTGGTAATCACAACTAATCATCAATTTTGTCATTATGATCAGCCAGTTTTTACTCAAAGAGCATTTATAGAAATTACTTACTTTGTCAAAGTTGAACTTCTGTCCACTCTCTTGTGCCCAAATCAAGCAGTCAGCAATATCTTGGACCATCGCTAAAACATTCCCCTGGAAATTAAAGTAAAGTTTAGACGTCACAATAAAAGTCTCATCTGTCATGTTGGGTTGATATGATTCAAGGCACAGAGCACTGAAGAGCGTTGTTCCTATTCTACTCATACTTGTACTGTATACGTACTACACGCCGTCTCACTGTGCACGGCAATAAGACTAGTGGCTTGTACAGTATGTCGCTGAGAAGTTCTTACCTTTGGATAGGTGCAATAGTCAGGACAAATGACCGTTGCTCTCAGCTCCTCAGCCATCTGCCTGGCCAGTAGACAGTATATGGACCTTTGTCCCGAGCCCCACGCACCACCATAGATGAAAACCACCAGGGGTGCAGCCGCAACCCCGGACCTGCCCGCTGTGTGGGAGTAGTACAAGTCCAGCTTGTTGGCTCGACGGCCGAAGGTGATGCCCTTTTAAAATGAACACACAGACAAAACTGTGAACTCGGACATGATTTTGACTGGAGCACAGGGTGACCACATCGAGGCACAGGGTCTCAGGGTCCCAGAGATTTACCAGGACAAATCCAGATGTCTAGTCACTGCCATGTTTATTCTGCATTCAAAGAAAAAAGAAAAGACTTCATCAACATCATTAGAAAGAACACACCTTTTCATAATGCTTGTGGTTTTCAGCATTCTTGTACCAGGACTTCCACTGAAAGTAAAGTTTCCCGTACTGCAGGTATTTGAGTGTTTCCAGCACAGCTCTGGTCAAACAGTATATTCGCCTGACGGACAAGGCAACAGGCGAAGGAGAAGGTTAATAAATAATATTCCTTGGTGACTGATCCACTGTACAAAAACAACAGCATGGTCTCCATTGTCATCAACTATTTTTTTCTAACTAATATTTGCAAACAGTTTATGTATCTTGTTGTTGTGAGAGATATTTCATTCTCTGTGGTTATTCTTGATGGATATTTCTCTTCATACGTAAACTAAAAGAACAATACCAATATATAGTCACAATATATTGTAGAAGAAAAAAAAAGATCCATAGTATTTGAACAATTACCTTGGCTTTAGAGCTTCTATGTACTTTTTATAACCAGGCTTATTGGGCCAGCCATACAGCCACTGGGCAACTAGTGAGATGGAGTATGGGAGACCAACCAGTAAGGCACCTGCTGCTACAGGCAATGACACGTGGCATTTCAACGCAGACCTTCAAAAAAGTAAAAGATGTTGAGTTCATATATTTCATAAATTCTTCAATATTCTATGCTGGTAATTCAAAATAATTTTGAGAGGCTCTTACATGTTTTTTTTGTTGAGTTGGGGTGCGTTATCGCTAGAAAAATAAACGAAAGGACAAATAAATTAATCTGTAATTTCTCATTTTTGTGTGCTTATATAACTAAGAATTGCAAAATAGACAATATAACTGGTATAGCATCCAAAGACGCAAACGAGCTGCAGAACTGTCCTGGGGCGCCCCCTACTGGACTAAAGGTACTGCCGCCGTGCAAGGCAGTACTGTACACTCGTCCTTTCATCCTTGAAAGCTGCATTTGTTTTACTGTCGTTTGGTTTTGTAATACGAGGTACTGCCTACCTTGGGCTACGACTTGTCATTTTTTTTAGTTGATGTTATAGCAATAAAGCGGCATCAGCGGAGCAAAACTCGCCCGGTTATCACCTGCCTTCACGTAAACTAGACTAATATGAATTATAATAAACCGTCCAACCGTAAATGTAGCTTAATTGTTGATAGCAAGTGTTCATTGTTTGCTTCATCAACCTGCAGGAAGGTCGGGGAAAGCCGGAGGAGAACGTAAACATACCAAAATATAATGCTTCCCCTTTTCTCGCAGGCCTTGTCCCAGGTTTAGGAGGATTTCTATACAATTCCTTATTTCAATGTTTGTTCCGCGAACAACCCAGGTCTAAGTCAGTACTGGTTTTAGTTCGTATACAGGATGGCATCTTCGGTTAAGAGTCCTCCTCCAAAACACCGGTGTCACGGCGTGAACTATAGAGAGGACTATAGGGAAGCGAGATTATCGTTTTGCATTTACTTCCGTCTTTAGTTAAATACCCTCGAGCCGACAGCTTCCGCTCTCACTGCGGCGTGTCAAACACCCGACCGAGTGTGTTTTTTCCCCCGATAGGCTTATTGATTTCGTTGTCCCAGCACACTATGTATTTAATCTACTAGACATGGCTTTAAATTATTAGTTTTGCGGTTGTATCCCGTTAGCACATAATCTACTCAATCAATGTGACACTAAAACGAACAGATGTCAAATTGACTGGTGAGTAGCCAAATACCGGATATCAATTGTAATCACTCATTACCCTGAATAAAATGTCAATTGATCTTTTTGGTCATTTCGTTACATCCGGGTGTGCGCGAGTGCAAGATATTTTTGCTAAATTGGACATGGATGAAACTGGCGGAGTTATATCTTGTCAATTTCAAAGCTCGGCTGCAGAAATATTCCGGAAATGACGTAACGCCATTGGAATACGTTGCAGAAATTCAGACTCCATTGTTGTCGTTTTCTGTCTTTGTTCCTAAATAGCAAACTTCTCCTCAGCAATATGAGATTGTTTCAGAACGTGCCTATTTGTCGCGCGCTTTGCGTCGATGCCATCTTTGTTATGCTACTAAATTGTCTCTAATTAACAACAAGGGGAGGGAAAGTAAATGTGTCGCCCTCTAGTGGATGCATCCAATTTCAGTGAAACGCCTCGCCTCGCCTCATGCCACATACATCGAAACAGGAGAGGAAAGCGTCATCTGTTGGATCTGTTGTACTCAATGAACTTTACTAGGACATTAGCTTTTGAATGCATAATAAAAATGCATATTTACTATGTCTTTATTTATCCTGTACAGCACTTTGGTCCACTGTGGTTGTTTTTAAAGTGCTTAACAAATAAAGTTGGATTGGATTGGATTGGATTGGAAAAATGAAATGCATTTCAACCTACAAGTTCATTGCTGTGAAATGGCTGCAATAGCACGTTTGGGCCAAAAATAAAATTGTAGAAAGTAGAAAGAAACAGTGGCTGATGAAGTCTGAGCTGAAGAAAACGAAGAAGTGTGTAAAGTGTTCCTTTGCAAGTGCACTAAAACATAAACAGTATCAGAACAATACTCAAAATCAAAAGTGTATGAAGTGCTCTGACAGCAGTGTATTTCATAGCTCCTTCCTGAGTGGATTATGACTTTATCAGACCCCACGAGACCCCCACCCCTCTCAAACCCACCTGAACATTCAGCCAATCACGTGTGTGTGTGGACTAAACAACGATGAAGGGGAAATGTCTTGTCTCTTACAATTTCTAACGGTGCAACTAGGAGCTTACCGAGATGACTTGCAGGCAGCATGAGGCTCACTAAAAGGAATATTACTTGCTGTATCGAAAACATGCACAATCCTAACAGCTGTTTACTTGCGTACAATAGTTGTGGAAGAATTTACGTATGTTACCTTAGGTATACTGTTATCCCCTATATTTGTTATCCCCTATATTTCTTTAGATGCTGCTCTTTCTTAGGCCTTAACATGTTGAGTCACAGAGGGTGAGGCGCCGAGGTGTCTGGGTGCATGTCTTGTCAATAGTCGCATATCATATGCTGGGAGGACAGGCTGTGCCTAATCTATCTGAGAACAACTGGTGCCTGGTAATGCAGGCCACAGGTCAGGTCAGATCATAACACGGTTCGCCCAGGGTACCGGTACCATCCAGAAAGCCTCCCCCATTACTTCCTTAAGCCACGTGTACCCAGATATCTGCTCCGTGCAACCTTGTGACCTCACTGGTTGCGTCAATGCTTTTCGTCAGCTCTTAGTCCATCCCCTAGTAGATAGCGCTTTTGCATATTCATCCCTTCATTGTTTCCTTTAACTATATAAACTTTGCCCTGATGCTTCTATGGCAGAGATCCGTATGCTTTACCCATGTGTGCGTATCTCTCCTGAGCGCTCAGTATTGTATTATATAGTATTGTATTGTATTGTATTGTCTTCTGTGTGCTAATAAATGTGCTCATGTAATTCATGATTGATTTAAAAGGACTTCTGTCTCGATCTAAGTTTATTCAACAATAGTGCTACCTGCATTGTGAGTCTAAACGCAGCCAGTGTAAAACCTGAAGCAAGCAGGTTGTCAAAAATTGGTTCTGATACGATGCTTCCCTCGTTGAGTATATACAAAATACAGTATGTGACAAATAGACATGATGCCATACACGATCACTATTCACAGTCAATTACAAAACAGTTAACTACACATGTACCAGTCCATTTGTACACGCTCAGTTCCACAGGGACACGCCGCCCTATGCAGTCCTATTGGCCCATAGGCTGGCGTTGGTCCACGTCAACATTTGACATTTGTTGACATACTAGTTTCCGCAGTGACAGAGGCCAAGTCAAGTCAACAGACTCATGATCATTCAGACGGGCAATGGTGGCTTTCTTTGGTACTTTGGTCTCACATTCATCAGATTTTCTTGTGTTATGTGAAAAAGTTAAAAAAAATTTTTTATAAACTTTTGTTATGTTTCCACTGCAGGGATCATATTCAGTCCCTCTCTTCATGTTCATTAGATATAGAGGAGATGTTTTAACGTCCAGCCAAGGTGCACAGGGATCTACAGTCATGTCTTACCAGGGGGAGGTACAGTACGTGTGTGTATGCTAGCATGTGTCCAGCAGAGGGAGTAAGCATGCTGTGATATTTTGTCTTAAACCTTATTGTACATCAGTCCTGGTCCTGAGTACCTCCACCCTGCTGGTTTTCATTGTGGCCATCTGATCAGGGATGCCAGGTGAACGCAACTAACTACCTGGGAGAGTAGAAAACCACCTGCGTTGTGTGTGTGGGGGAGGGGGGGGGGGCGATGACATGTGACCCTGACTGGATTCGAACCCACAATGTCAGGATTACATCATTTGTGCCGTAGCCAACTGAGCTGCCAGGATGTACCTTGTTAAAGGAGACAAACTATGAGTCAAATGTTAAATCAAGGTGTGAAAAGTGATTTTTGCTTTAAAACTGATGGCGCTCTGTCAACGCTGTCTTCCAAGACTAGTGTTGTTTCAGTTCTGCCGATGTTCCCGCAGAACCATCGAACCAAGTATTACATTCCAATGCTCAATTTATGGCTATTTTACAGAAAAGAAATCCCTTTCTGTAAAACAGGAGGTAGTGCGATACTGGAGAGACGTTCCACGGGCCGTGACCATGGAAAAACTTGGACTCAACACTGCAAATTCATGGAAAGAAGAGCAGCATGCGAGCTCTGACCAGTCCTAGGGTTATTGTTATGGTTGGCCCCACGGAGCAAGGTTCCAACCCCGAGTGGGCGTGTGGTTGTTCACCCATCTGCTACGATGTGGGGAGTCCCAGGTGCTTTTTCAGAAGCCGCAGTGGAAACGCTACTTCTCAGGGAGTGCAAGCTCAGGCTTTAGGTTGGCGGTTTGAGCGGAGTCAGCCCGTTTTGAATGGTGCGGTAAAAGAATTCACTGCATTTCCCCGTGCCTGTTTAAGAATGATATTATCCTTCAGGGAATTATTGTATGCATAGTGGTATTAAGATAATAACGATTGACGCGCACAATCCCGTATCCTATACAGGCCTGGAGGAGTCTTTGGGACCATACGATTATGGGAAAATGTTCCTACTTGGAAAAAAAAGGCACTGAATCTTGACGTCCTTTTAATCCTTGAAACAAAGCGAGTCTTTTAGGACGTTTTCAGTAGGAAATGATGAGAAGATAAATGGTGAGATGGTAGCGGTTAGCATCTACTTATGAGCCTCAATTAAAGTCCTTATGAAGCATGAAACTAACAACTGGGCATCTCTGTGCAGCCTCGTCGGTGTACAAACGCTGAACGTCACGCAGAACAGCAACGGGACGGTTCACCCTTTATTGGGTTGTTTGTGTTTGATGAGGCGCTCAAAGTCCGTAAGGCCCAGCTGCAGGCCTTCACGTGACATGAAACATGTTCTTGAGCAAGACACTGATTCCCCACCATTCCCTTCCCACTGCACTCTGTGGAGGGTTCAAACGGAGAACGTCTTCCTCTGCAGGTAAACAGAGTATCAGAGATCCGTTTAGCTTTTTTGGGAAGCCCGGCTGACTTATCATTACATCCTTTCATTCAGTCCAAATACACTTGCAGCGGTGTTTAGGCTACAGGAGATACAAGTCAGTCTCTCAAAAAAGTCTAAATAAAGAAGAGTGAATGTGAAAGGGAGTTTTGCCCCTGTTGACTTTGCTGTCAAACAACTTCTGTCTCTAATCTATCAAAAGTAAAAAAAACAACAACAACTAAAAGACTAAAAGAAGCGTGGCCATCCTTTTTATGTGAAAATCCTTCTTTACAATTATTATCTTGTTTTACTGGAAATGTTGAATCAAGAAATAAAGCGAAATCGTGATAATGGTAATCTCCCGTTGTTCCTGCAGACACAAAAGACTTCCTGCATGCCGTTCACAACGGTTTCCCCATTATCAGTGCTGCAACCCCCCTCAGCACAGCACAGTACAGTACAGTACAGTATGTGGTGTGTCACACAGACAGGAAGTATTTCAGTATTTCCCTCCAGTACAGGTATTTAAACGACATATTTTCTTACGGGGGGGAATTCGTCATGTCGTTTGTAACACAGCACTTCCAGGGGAAGTATTTACGTATTTAACAGTAAACCTACTTCCCCTTAAAGGTTTTTTGAAAAGAAAATGTATGTAGAAATGATAGAATATAGTTTTCTTTGGAGATTTACTGCCCGTTGCTGCGAGAGGAGAATGTGGCTGAACCAGACTGGAAGGGCAGGTGGTTCTGGTTGAAGGAGATCATTTACTCTCTGCTGTACATCCAATCCCAGCACCATTGTGCCGTTTGTATTCATTGCAACTATTCAAAACTGAATCAAAACCGTCAAATGAAATGGATTAAATAGCATAGCAAAACACAATTCTGCAATAAGGCATCTGACGTCTGACAGGATCTGCTGGTCTCCTACTTTTTAACTAGATTTGAGAAAGTCACTATTTCAATGATGTATTTTAAGTGTTTTGAAAATAAATACATTGAATTAAATACATTCTTCACACCAGTGTTTTGTCATTTGTTTTGATACGTTTGTTGAAGTAACTAAAATAATAATACACTTTTATCTGTCTGCTCTTTTCCGGCTCGTAGTGGATGATTTGAGTTTAACAGCTTCATTCTCACACTCCAGGTAATTCCGTGATATCCTATCTGGATGTTATCTGTCTTACAATGGCTTTTGGGATTTTCCTGTTTCTCTTTCCGGTGAGTCATTCTGGGTGCTCCAACCTGTCTGTGTGTGTGTGTGTGTATGTGTGTGTGTGTGTGGGTATAAAAATCTTTGCCTTTGAAAAATGCAGTGGGAGTGCCAATAGGATGGTCAAGAGATGAGTCATAAGTCACTACCATAAAATGAGGCGTGTGTGTGTTTCAGTCCATGGGCTCTAGCTACTGGCCAGAGGTGTGTCTGTGGGCACACATAATAGTTGTGTGTGCTCTTGCATGTGTGTTCGCTGGTGCAACTGTGCATTTGCCGGCCTGTTTACTTCCTCCTGTGAGCCCTCACTGTGACCCAGTCCCCCGAGCTCCTAACTGATGCATGGCGGTGCGCCAAGCCCCAAACATGCTGCACCCCCCACCACCCACCCACCCTCTCCATCCGCTGTGCTGCACAACCCCATCTCAGCTGGAGTCACAGAGGAATTCTGCACTCGGTGGGCTCAGGACCACAAGACACAGAGCCATCTTTTCACGGGGACTTCACAAACATATCAGGCCAGAAAGAACCTCCTTTTGACTGGGGGGAACCATGGAAACTGGCAATGACCACAAGGCCCAGTTTCTAGGTATCCCAGTGCCCGGAATCACGCCCGGAGTCCCGCAGACGCCAGAAGAGCAGCAAAGATGGAGGTGTTGGCGTTCAGAGGGCAATGCGGTTTTTTTTCAGAGGGCCCTCTGATTGATTGGTGGGAAACAGAGCGGCCATTCTTGCTGGATGTGCCAGGGGAATGCTAAGAGGCCCGCGGAGATGCTCCTGAGTACGTTCATTACAAAAAAGTGGAACCGTTCGGCAAGATAAGGGAGATGATTTGGATATTGATTAAAATAGTTGGTGGAAATGATAAGGAGGTGTGTGTGTGTGTGTGTGTGTGTGTGTGCTCGTGCTTGCCCAGGTTGAGGGGGTTCACAGGCGTCTGTCCAAGCAACAGATTCGTCTTTATTTAGAGCGAGGAGTCAAGTTTCAGTGCGTCACACGTCTTTCCACCACTGGCTGAGTCAACAAAATGTAAGAACCTCCCTCCAATTTCAAAATCCAAATCCAATTTGCAGGCTACAAAAAAGTCTTTTGAATGTTCAGAATGGGACTCGGAGGGTCATGAGAATATTAGAAAATAAAACTTGCATCCAGCTAAGCGCTCCACAACAGCTGGGTACAACGCTGCAACGTCATGCAACGTGCAAACATCACTCTTTCTCAGCAACGCGAACACACGCGTACACACACACACACACACACACACACACACACATCCAAAATGTGCATTGTAGCATTGTGCCACTGGCCTAAGTTTCAGTCGTATATCGAGTTTGTTAGAGGTCAGATGTCACCTTAACTTCAGGAACAGTTGAGTGATGCCTTGATGAAGTTTTGCAATTTACCTTTTTATTGTCCCATTTCTCTCAACCTGCCTTGTCCACTTCTAGTTCTTCTATTTCCTACATTTCCCAGACAGAAGGGGTGTGAGCTTGTTGCTTTGCATTATGGTCTATTGAGAAATTCCTTCCTCTTCTACGATGGATTTCTCCCTCTATGATTGTTGAACATTGGTGCAAAATGACGAGTCTAGAAAGAAGCCCTTATTTACCATTGATGTTTTAGAGGGCTGAAAAATGGTCTGCTATCAAATCCATTGTAGCTGGAAATATCTCAACCGAAATATCTAAAAAAAAAAAAAACACTGAACAATAAAAATGAACCCACAAATGCAAGATACATTACCAATAGCTGCTTTTTAAGAGTGTTAAAGTGTTTTAAAGTGGATTTTCCCTTTAACGGTGTATACACACGCACCTACACCCACTGTGGTTCTACTCTATGTTTCAAGTGAAAAGTGCTCTAATGCTGATATGGGAGCAGCCAGAACCAAGGCAAGTATTATTTCTGTACGTTTGTATTCTTTTCATTTGTATCAGTGTCCACAGCAAGACATTGTTTCCACAGCAACAATATCAGATGCTGTGGTACTGACAAACATACACATGCTTTTTCAAATGTATATTTTCACATGATGCATTTCACTGCAGAATTCCAGCAGAGATATCGGTGTCACGTTCATCAAGCTGAACCCTTCGAACTGAACCCATGTAGCTCCAAACAGAATCCTGCACACTGGACTTGACTCTCTGACTGCCCAGCGACCTGATTCCTTCCACAACCCCATGGGAACAGATACCTTCCTGAAGAGTAAAGGGGGGGATTAATGACCGCAGCACTTTCCTCTTTGATCTACTGCTCACTGTAAAGGCTAACCATGGGAGACAGCTCAGCCCGATCTCAGCGCCAGTGATAATGAAGAGGGAAGCGTCTCACGTCGTCTCAACCCCTTGCATTTTACTTTCAAATGTCATGCTGATGAGCACTAATGTACGCATTAAGAAACAAACCACTCTGCAGGAACACCCTCAGTTTTATCTCATCAAGTAAGTAAAGTGACGAAAATATATGCAATTTTCGCAAAACAACTTCCTCAGTAAATTGCTGCACGCTTTGCCAAGTCATTACAAACCCTGCCATGCATTTTCCCACTGCACTATCAAATTGATTTACAATACTTGAGAATATATTTGTATATGTGTTTTGTTTTCGTGAGTTCATTGAGTAGTATCTAATTTAGTAACAGTTCAATTCTTGTGTACATTAAATATAGTTATGGAGGATTTTGATTGTGTCCCCCTCCTGCACACTAGAGCGACCCGTCAACCAAGTTGCTCGCTGTGTTGCGTAGTTACGTAGTTTTCCTGATTACTACACACTACACGTCACACCACCTGTGTGCAGCATTTGTTTTGAATCCATTTCAGCATACAATTCAAATGTCATTTGAATATCTACCATCAATTTGCTCGGCTAACTAAGGTGTCGGGTTGAATCCGGCTCACAACCTCTGTCGCATGTCATCCATTGTTATCCTGCCACTCTCATATCATACATAGTTGTAAAGCAAAAATCCCATAGAAACATTTAAAAATGAAGCGAATTGAGCAGAAAGCCTGATTCTTCACCCAACCTCTCAGCTTAACTCCAACGCTCCATACAGTGGCCATGGATTTATCGATGTCTTGGTTCACCAAACACTGAGATGAGTGAAAAGTTTGCAATTCAATGTGTCACTATATTTGTTTTTATCCATGATCTGCCCTCAGGGGATCCTCTCCGTTAACGTGAAACATACAGGGGCTTAAGGAAAGATGGTGGACATTATGGTTTGGGGGATAAAGAAGAACACTGCAAAACCGTAACGACATAAACAGGTAACTCAACAGGCGTGTAAATCAATTGCGACACAACACATTTTCTAAAGGTTTCTCAAGACTTTGGAATTTTCCCCCCCCGAACAAAAGCACAAGACGAAACAGAGCATCATTGTGCATTCTTATAATCTTCGGCTACGTCAAACCACACACACACACACACACACACACACACACACACACACAGTGCTCTCTCTGAAGCTTTTTAACTATTGGAGGATTTTTTGTCTGGTGATCCTGTGATGCTGTTCACACCAGGAATGCGGTTGATTCAGTGTGTTACTCAGAGCTGCTACTGCATCAGCGGAAGAGGAAACGGATACCGCCGTGGACTGCCTGGTGTGTAACAGTACAGTAACTTACTAGTGTTTATTACTGGAGGTACTTTGTCCCCCATGGCACATCCATGTATCAGATTCTCATAGATTCTTGTTGAGTTTATCATCTCACTCTAGTGACGCAAAGGGGATGTCAGAAGACCACTGGCATCGCTGCAGAGCAGATGTATCACGCTCACGTACAAAATGGGAGAAATGAATGAGCAAAACTTTACAAGCTATCCTTAACCGTTCGCTCCTTGGAGATGAGCTTCACTATGTCCACCTGAAGACATCAGGAAGTTAAAATACACGTGTTTTGATTTGATTCATTCAATTTATATCAACTTCTGTTTCTTTTTCTTCCTGTGAAGCACTTTGTAACTCTGTTAGGATAAGTGCTATATAAGTAAAGTTGTTATAATAATAATAATAATAATAATAATAATAATAAATACATAAATACACAAATACACAAATACATAAATAAAATATCAATAATAACAATAATAATAATAATAATAAAGATTAATGAAATACTCGGTTCCAGCCTGGCTCCGCCCAGCAGAAATGCCAGTTTGATTGGTGGAGAGTGAGGGAAGGGGGGGTGGGGGGTTAGCCTTGCAGCTGGCTAACATTACACCACGGAAACTGACGCCAAGTCTCAGGGCCCTCTGGTGAGGGAGGGTGCATGTATCCTCCCGCCCATCTCCAGTCGAGTCATCAACGTTTCCTTTTAATTTCTGCCCACTCAGCTCATACTGCCTGTAAAATGGTATTTCACCACCGATCCGATCGTGGTGAAACCGGCGTTGCGGCAGAGGTGAAATCTTTCCACGAAAGGAGGCGGAGACATATTTTACAAATTCACTTTTTGGCCCCGAAAGCGGCCTGCAGAAATGATATCTGCAAATGTTGAATTTCTGTCCAGTATTGATCAGTTTCACGTCATACAAATATGTTTACAGCTCCAAAAAAAAAACGAGATTTAGTGTTGAATAAAGAGACTGTACCATGTAAGAGACTGTGAATGTTACAGCATGGGTCAAAGTGAACGTGAGGACACCGTGCCCTTTACTTCCTCACTAAGTCATGCTGCATAAGAACATCAGCTGAATGCCTAGAATGTGAAGAGCCACGACTCCATTAATAGCATCACGCTGCCTCCGTCAAAGAGCGTCTGCTTGTGATACACTAGATGGAGGTGACGCCCTCATGCTAGCTGATGTAGCCAAGCTAATTTTATCCAAGCTAAAATGTTAAACGTACGTCTAGCTCATCCTCCGTCAGGCAACGGGTAGAATGAATTGGGTTTGATCAATCAAGATAAGTTAACATTTTTGTTCCTGCCTTACTTCACTTTTGTATCGACTCTAAAAAAAACGAATAAGGCAAAAAAAAATTGTGTCTTAAAACCAAAAATGAAGACCAAAAAATGTTGTCTTAAAATATGAGAGATGACACGAGAGACGAGAGATGAGAGACGAAAACCGAGAGCACACAACGGCCTGGCCCCACACCGGTGTCAGATCTCAGTCCAGTCATGTTAAAGAGCATATCACATATCAGAAAGGTACTTTTAGCAGGGGTGGCCAGGAGGGGGTAAAGATTGGCAGCTTGTGGCTTATTTAGACCCCTTGGGGAAAATGAGGTAGGACCTGAAACCTGATAGCAGAGAAAGTTTCCAATTCTGCTCAAAAAGTTATGAGGCGGCGGTAAGGGAGCTGAGTATTAGCACAATGTAAAACTCCTGCTGATTTATCTTGATGCTAGCGAGAGGAAATCACCTACTGTACGCAGACGGAGGAGCGATGGAAACGGTCATGAACAGGTTTGAACGTGCAGCTAAAAGCACTTATACAATGTCCAGAGGAAAACTGAATTTCCCCGTTCACACCGGGGCAACGACCTGGGAATGACCCGGCTGTGAACAGGGGGGTTAAGACCAGAGGCCATTTCACAACAAGGACCGTCTCAACAACAAACAAATCGGATAACGACGAGAACTGGAACGATTGTGAAATCAGAGAGAAACAAAGCAGCAAATCACTATAGAATTCTATTACTATTACTATAAATTACTACTAATTACTATAGAGGACCACAATGGAAATAAGTTGTCGTTTTGCCAACTTTTTTGTGTTATCCTCGGCAAATTCATGATGTGCATGGATGTGTTGGCATGTGTTATGTGAGTTTGTGTTGTGTGTATCTGTTGTTTTCTTCTTTTTAAAAAAAGATAAAACTAAGCAGGATGGTAAAAGATTCAATTATCTACGGCGATATCACACTTGCTCAGCCCGGCGCGGCGGTGGCGTCTACATATATAGATATGGTGACGCGGGTCTGAATGGTCGACGACCTGGGATAAACCCGGGACAATAGTGTGGTCTGAATGGGCCCAACGCAGGAATGACCCGTGTTTTATAACCCGTGTAAATCCATGTGTGAAAGGAGTATTAGGCTGCAAATCACTAATAAATAACAAGTGGCTTTCGAGGTGTTGAGCGTGAATCTGGAGGACATAGCTTTGCAACACACAACCGGGACATTCATTCATTAGCCCAGGCCACTTCTCTCAGCGGGGAGACAATGGCCAGACAGTTTTTTTCTGACAACATTGCAGAAGTTCAGCAACCAGCACTCGGTCCCGAATTCCTTCTGCTAGACCGCAGGACCGGCCAAGCTATTTCGATTCAAATGTCAGAGAGGTAGGAGTAGGAACAAGAGCTCAACACATGAACTGGACGACCATGCTGGAGTCCTGCTACCGTGTCGGGCCCAGCGATGTGCTTACAGAACCAGAGCCTGACAAAACCGTTTATCCTGTGTATGTGACGGTTTGAGGAAGGGGAGCTGAAGGTGCAGACGATCAAGGTCTCTGAAACTGCAGCCACTGCCAACCACACACACACACACACACACACACTGGTGTGGAAACCCATACTCAACGCTACCATACACAATCTGCAAAAAAATGTCCATCTTCCCATCTTCAGTCTTTTAATTTAGAATAGTTTTAACATTTTATATTTCTTAAAACAACAAAACTGCCAATGGGGTGAAATGACTTCACTTGTTTCCAATGCAAATCAGCTTGTTTCAATACTGTTTCTCAATCTAGTGACAGAATCACTCTATTTCAAAATAGTGTAATTTGTTTCATTTACATTTAAATTGCTGAAACTGCATTCAAAACTTACTGTAACAGCAGGTTTTTTTTTAGCAGCAAAAAAGAGGAACATTTATTGCTGCGCACACACACACACACACACACACACACACATACACACACACACACACAGACACACACCTGTTATTGGAGACACCCTGACTGCTGCTGAGAAGTGGCGTGATGTATGTGAGGTGATTGGTCTCTGGCAGTGTGTGTGTGTGTGTGTGTGTGTGGGTGTGTGTAAGCAAAACAGAAAGAGCATGTGAGAGAGGGGAGCGAGAAGGGGTAGGTGTGCGTGTGTGTGTGTGTGTGTGTGTGTGTGTGTGTGTATGTGTGTGTGTGCGTGGTGTGTGTGTGTGTGTGTGTGTGTGAGTGATGTAAGGTTAATTGGGTGGGTGTGAAAAGCTTCGGGCTTAGTTTTTAGTGGTTGCGTGTGTGTAGATGGGTGGCGTCAGAGGGGCCTGAGGGGGCGTGGCCACGAGACAGGCAGACAGGGTGGTGTGATATCGAGGCCATCTTCGTGCACTGTGATAACCCCTAGTTGCCGGGAGAGCTCCCACGTCTATGAACAAAGGTGTTAAGTACGTCAACTTTCCCTGGACATACTGATCTGTTGAGCGCATTCCTTTCCGCTGTTGGTGTTGCTTTTGTTATATAAGGGCAAACCGCCGCACGGTGTTGAAGCGCAGCGATTCAAGGCACCAAATCAAATAGCATTCAAAAAGTCAAGTCAGTCCCTTTAACCAGACTCAGTCAAGTTACCATACAATCCTTTCAGATGCTTTCTCCGCTCAATGTAACACCGAGGGACGTTCGAAGTGCTTGCTACCCCTCTGAGCAGATTGCATATAATTGTGCGTGAAGCAACAAGCAGAAACCCACACCTGACACGGCGCCTCTACCCTGCAATTACACCTGAAAGGACCGACGGAACCTCATGTACCGGAGCGCAACTCAAATTACTCCTCGATTTGTTTTAGCATTTGTATCTTGGAAAATGATTCGGGCAGGAACAGGTTTGGAGGTTCTGAAGGTTTGTATATGCCACCAAATACTTTCCCGTGCTTTACCTGTTCTTCACCCCCTGGCGGGTCACGCTGTTGCGCACCAAATGGATCTCGCAAGCGAACCAGAGTCTGGCTTCTCGAACATCTTTCCCTCCTGGATGAATCTAGTACCGAAGCACCAGGTACGTAGATTAGCAACTGATAATTTTGACACTTGCGGACCCGGATGAAGTTCAAGCAGGCTCAACCCAAACCCACTCAGAAACCCTTAAGCGGCTGAACTAATAGCAGTGGCCCGGTTGCATTTCAGAGATGGGTGTTGGCTGAATCAGAAGCCACGCCGCGTCCTTAATAGGATTATGTGAGCTGAGCCAATAAAACGGCGTTTTTGACTGTCAGGTGAGGAACCCGCCTCCAGGGAGCACAAATCAATGTAAAGTTCATTCATACCCTTATTTGTGGAGACATTTTAAGGATTTAATTCCTCTCATGCAGGTGGATTGTGCATTGATTGAGTTATTTTTAACTTAGGGTCCTTGAAAGACCATAGTTGAATAATGTCCTCATGAAGTAACTTTAATTTGTCTTTAATTCAATTTAAGATGAATTGTGCACATGGGTTCGAGTGTAAAACCACCAAACTTGACCCTTAAAAGTTTAAAAGCTTTTAACTTCACACCTTAAATGTCTTTTAATGAAGCCCTGACTTGTGGAGGTTTTTAAGGAACAATTTTGTTAAGGGATGCAACAAAACCCATCCCTTTACTTTCCCTGTGAAGATGAATTGTGTCCCCAATCACATAATAGAAGAACAGTGTTACCAGCTTGTTGTCTTTTCTGTTCCTTTTTTTCCTTCTGGTTGTTGTCTTTCCACTATCTCTTATTCCCCTCTCTCCTTCCTGTTAACTATACACCCTCTCTCTTTGTCCTACTTCCCTCTCTACTCTCCCTGAGCCTCTGCAGATAGTGAGCTGTCCACCACACAGTTCTGTATTTCTGAACAACAAACAAAAACAAATCAATAAATGGTTGGAGTCAAGAGCCTATACTTGTCAGTTCATGAAATCCAATAAAAACATAATTTATGATGACAGCGAGTAGCAATACTTGCATTACACAATAAAAGCTGATACAAATTGTTTGCTTTCTCTGATTTTCCTTTCAATATGTTTTTAGCAGCATGGTTTTTTTTTTATAGCAGAACTCCTCCATCTTTGTAATTCAATGTAAGAAAGATCTAAAGACCTAAAATTATTGTATTAATATAATGTTGAATGGGGAATGCCACTAGTTTCAAGAATTCACAGACGTTATTACTACATCACCAGATAGTTTAGTTGTTTTTTTTAAATCAATCTCTACTGAAGCTATAAATCTGGTTGTCAAGTCTGCATAAATTGTTGTGTTACAGCCAAATGAGATTAATATTGTGTTGGATGACTCTGGTGGATTGAGTATTTACTGGAAGGAAGCAGATTTTGTTTCATCTTTCTTTTACTTACTCGACTGAATTGGCAACTTTCCCTTCATGTGACAAAAGGATTGGCAGAAAAACCCCAACACCAGCTCTGGGTTACTCAAAGGTCTGTAAGGTCTTAAATGACTCTCAGCTTGATCTATTTTTTTCAAAGATTGTCACTCCCTCTTCTTCACACCCATTATCAATCACTGGCAGGCTGCAGCATGAATGCACCAATCAGCAACAGCAACATTAAGATTTGGTGAATAATATCCTCTGAGTTTTGAGTCACAGAAAATTGAGACTATGAAAATAAGTCAAGGGTAAGTTTGGTAATTTTCTGTACCTTTGAAGGGGCTCGGTCGTAAATAAGATTAAGGAGTTGGCCTCCTGAGTTTTCCAAAAAGTGAAGGTTTGTATCTCCCTCAATTTTCTTAATGTAAGAAAATTGTAATTCTTAATCCTTACATTAAAGTATGCTTAATGGTTCTCAACTTTTACAAAATAAATACAAAATAAGGATAAACCTCTTGTGTACCCATTAATTTCTGTTAAGGAGCATCAACATAAATTTAAATTAAAGTAACTTTAAAGACAGACTGCTCTTGAATTTACACTCAGATAAAAGGGTCCTAATCCCTGAATCAAACTAACGTATGTTTGGAGGGTCTAGCCCATGAGTTTAAAGAGTAAAGTGAAATTGAGGAAACCTCATTTTGACTTAACTATATAATTAAATTAAATTTAACATCAAAATTAAAACTAAAACATTTTTTTAAAATTTAAAATTTAAAATTTAATTTTAAGGAGAAGTGACATGTACTCCTAAATTCAACCTTACATTATTGTTTAAGGGTTTTAACATCTGCTGAAACCAAAGCATGTGTAAGGGGTCTGTCTGCTAAGACATGGAATCGAGTTCTATGTTTTAAGGGGCCCTTGATTTTTAATAAGGATAATTAAGCCTTTTTTAAGGGATGCTTGTCCCCCAGTGCATTATGAGTGACAAAAAAATGAGTAGTATGGAATATATTAAGTATCATAATAATAATAAATGAAAACAGTAGAGTACAATTTCTGAAAAAGAACAAGAAAGAAATGGAGTGAAATATTACAGTCAGCTGGTTGCATTTGAGTGTGTCGGACGGTAGACAGCCAGGCTCAGGGGAAAATGTTTCAGACCATTCAGCTGTGGATGAGCAACATAAACAGTGCAGCGTCGATAGCCCACATGCGCTGTGATACTGCAGGTTACTGCCATGGCCCGTAGGACTCGAGGAACGGAGGATTCCCAGACACACACAAACAGTTCAATGCTTTGTTATATTTGCTTTATCATCGGCCGTTCCTTGTCACGGGGTGTGTCCTCGGGAGAAATGAGGTGTGTGTGCCATGCTTTTTACGTGGGTGCGTGATGTGGATGGCACGTGTGTGTGTACGCCAAATACAGTGTATATATGGATGACACACACACACACACACAAAGGTGCTCAGCACATGTCTGCTATAGGCTCATGTGTTCCCCAGCTGTCCTCTGGGCCGATACCATCGCTAACTGACGTCAAACATCCTCCATCCTCTCCCACATTCACTTACGTGTTTGTGATAGGTGGGCTAGTAATGTAATATGTACACACGTTTGTCATTACACCTTAAAATAGCCTGTTTTGCCCAATACATCCCTCTGTAAACATTCCAGCTCAACTCTACCTGGTGTTGTGTATTCGGGGAACTTCCCCCTTACGCATTTATTGACAATGAGGCATGGGAAATTCTCGTTAACGAATGCAGGAGATGTTTTGATAAATCGACAAACATTTTTGTTAAGTGGGAGGGAAAATAACGAACAGAATAAACACCACGCAACCAATGTCTCACTCCATGTTAACAGATTACACTTCTCCTCTAGTAACCTTAGACTGAGCCCCCCTGCCTACCCCCCCCCCCCCCCCCCCCCCCATCCCGGATGCTGACTTTGGGTCAGTTTTATGGTCTTTCAGCTCAGACCTGTAGGTGGGTAAATCGATCCTGTGTCTGTGTGTATTGGCAGCGTCCAGGCCGCGCTGTGATCTCCAAACCAAGCATGTCGTTTCGGGTTCAGTTTACAAGCACGCGGTCTCACGATGACATCTGGCACCCCGGGTCTCGCGTGATGGTCCGCTTCACCGTCGATGTCCATGTGGTGCAAACTTAGAGTGGAAATAATCATACAGGACAAAATCATTTTCATCGCTGACAAGTTCAGTTTTTTATCGCTATACCCATCAAATGAAACGCTTTCAAATACAGTGTCATCTTCAAAGTGTCTTTCGGATATTTTAAATACAATTAAATAAAGAAAGTCTGCTTTGGATAGTTTAAAGAATTAATTGCGATAAACATTTAGACATTTTCCCGAGAGAAACGCCGAGCGGGACCATACGTTTAGGATCAAAAGTAGGCTAGGTGGGGAAATAACCCGTCACAGCTACTTTCCCACCAAGTGTTGGAGTTGGGTTTGACACAAAGTCCCTTTGTTTGGCCAATTGCCACACATTGAATGGCTAACATTCAATGAGAGCGAAGGGTCACGGTCTGGGGATTTGGGTCAGCTTAAAGGTTTGGAGGAGAGGGAGGACGGGGTCAGGGTTAAGGTTAGCATTGGCATGGGGGGATGGCGCTAATACACAGAGCAGGAATGTGTACATGCCTGCAAACGAACACTGTTTGCATGCTGATGCACCGGTCCCCTAGTGCTGTTCTCCAAGCCATTCATCCAGATCACTTCCCCTGCCATCACCGAGTACACTGACACACTGCCTCTCACGTTTGAATGCCTGAATGGTGAATGTGGAAAAGAAGGTGGTTTGCCAATCCATGCTAATGTGATGCTTTCCATTAGCCCCTTTGAGCTCAAACTACCACACCACTGGGCTTTCTGTTGCTGTTTGATCACAACCTGTCAGGGATCGTGACAATGAACGGGACAAATACAAAAAAAAAATGGTTGGCGGAGCCGTGCGATTGATCCTCCCTGGATTTAGGGTGTAAAAGTAAATACGGCTCAGCAGTCTGGTGAAGTAAGGGATCAGGAGCACACAGATCGATGCCATGCTGTAATCTCTCTCAGACATGACCCGCCACTGGCACCGCCGATGAGAAAAGCACGTGTTCCTTAGCGAAATCCTGCCCACAACCTCACAATGAATGTAGGTTGCGAGCGACGCCGACGCATGCAAAATGCACAGGAATCTCAAAATGTCATTGAACTGGAGTAACCCTCTTTTAAGGTGAGGCCATACCTCTCAGCCAATCACAATGAGGCTGGAATCAGGCACTGTGCCCTGAGCCAATCAACACGTTTGTGGTCTTTTTCCACCCCCCTCTCTCACTTTCCCCCTGCTCCTTTTCATCCTTTCTGAAATACTGTTTCATGTGAGTAACTCTCCAGCTCCCGAGGCGGAAGTGGTTAGCGTTTTGTTGGGGTTTTTTTTGTTTTTTTTTCCTAGTGCTCTTATCCTAGCTTGTATCTCTTGGGCTTAACATTGTGTAGTCTCGCTCATTCACAAAACACACAATACAGGGGGGGGGGGGGGGGGGGGGAAATACCTCCCATCCACGTAGACGTTGCTCTGACTATTTCAGTATTTGCTCTGAGAAGGAGTGCCTCCCGACGACGGACACCTCCTTTGATGTTTCCTCCGTGGACAGGTTGTAGTGGAGATAGGAGCTGGGGCGTGTGACTCTGAGTCACTCGTCGGTATGAGGACAGCTGGTGTCCCACTGTGTGTATAATTTGAGGAGGGAACATCTCCTCTGTCTTCGGGGGGTTGCATAATCCACGTCAAGCCAAGACACAGCTTGTTCTGTCTCTTTCTCAACGCCGATTCCCACCGAAAACCACAACATATAGTAAACCCCAGGTGGTCCGTTTCCCATACCTAAGAGGGAAGGGGAAGGTTGAGGGGTGAGCGCCCCGTTGAGAGCGAGCGGTTGTTTTAGTGAGAGGAGATCTTTGGGAGAAAGGTGGATTTGTTTTCAGAGGAACCCTGAGAATTCACATTAATCAGACGTGGAGGCAGAAACAAACAGCTGATGGTAACAATACTGTCATATTGCAAGTGGCCTAACCTCAACACAACACAAACCCTTGTTAAAACAAAACTCCACCCTCAGCTGGATTTCCATGATCTTCATACGATCTGGACTAGTTGAGGGGAGGACCTGAACATAAAACAGGTTTCACCAAAACTGAGGAAGACTGATCTGTGATGTCTGCCATTGACGACGACCTGGATTAGCCTTTCTCACTGACATCATGACACTGTAATAATACCCAGGGTTGTTTTCAAAGCGCTGCAGTGGAATAAAGCTCGCTTCACACATTGTTAATAAAGGCCCCGGCTGGCATGGCAGTATCAGGATCGTGGCTTCGGAGGAGGTTTTTTTTTCTTGTGAATGAATATTGGCTGAACTGTCCGAGACCAAAGGCATGACCTGGACGTTTTATTTTATGGAGAGTTTTTTTTTTGCTTTTTAACACTCACATGTTGTTGTTTTTTATTTTATTTGACCAAACATCTATTGAGCAGGTGCAGTGGTTCGAAAAGGCCATTGATTTCCCATCCTTAATCACAAAGCTGCACCAGTATTTTTCACCTACGCCCTAATCAGAGGGTGTGTGTGTGTGTGTGTGTGTGTGTGTGTGTGTGTGTGTGTGTGTGTGTGTGTGTGTGTGTGTGTGTGTGTGTGTGTGTGTGTGTGTGTGACTTGAGATTTGAAATAATGACTCATTCCTAAAAAAAAAAAAAATATTACCAGAATACAGGGTGGAACTTCTATGTGCTTGACCTACTGTTGCTCATGTCCTGACTGTGAAGGATGCACAATCCATAGTTCTGCTAGGAAGCATTGATTATGGTTCCACTGAAACCACTGAGAATGCAGAGCAACATTTTTCATGATCTCCAGTTCATAACTCCGGCATGTAGGAGCCTGTCTAGGTGCCTCAGTGCACTGACTGAATGTCAGCCCATCAACAACAGACAGAAAGAGGCCTTCCTGCCGGGAGAACGAGGTCGATGCCCAGAGACTCTGAGTGCCGAGGCGTAGCGATAACCTTCAGATTCCTTGTTTTGTTTAGTTTAGTTTCTTGTTAATTTTGGCAACATAGTTGGTGATAAGCGGTCATCGCTGTGGTGTTTTGAAACGCACTTTCCAGTAATCTCTTCACAACAGTGTCACCATTAATTTGTCATTGGACGGCAGCTCCCACACCCCCATATAAACAAGCACGTTCTATTTAGACTAGTGTAGCAACCATAAATAATATCAAATATCAAACAATATACTGTTTAGTTACGTTATTATTGTAGATCTACTACAGTCGATATCTGTAGGTGGCGCTCTTATCTCTGTCTGTTCAGCCACGGTGGCTATCGCTGCTCATGCCAACTACCCAGTTCTTCTTCTGTTGATTCCAAACAAACCGCTTCCTTAATCACAACGCGCATCACTTCCTTTTTCCCGGGAAAGCGCGACCCGCCAGCATCTGTTTACAGCAGCAAACGTAAATAAAAGCTTTCATGAACTGGGTACAGGTTGAATCAGTGCTATAATATATCGATCGGCTAATAGAGAGTAGCTTTATGGACATTTAGCTGAAGGAAAATGTCAATAAGTTGCTACTTTAAAAGGACTTGAAGAGTGCGGTCAGTGGATGGCTGATGATTGCCCCTCCCCCCATCCCCTTCCCAATGAAAAAATATGTCTTCGGAAACATGGTGGTATTAAAAGATTACCAGTAAATCCTCATTCCATACCAGCGTAGGTCTGATGGAAAGTGAAGTTCCCTTTGAGGTGAGATCTGTCTGCTGGGTGGGGGTGCGCAGAGATTCCACCGTGTTTGATCTACTGTACAATCGAGTTACAATCAAATCATGTGAATCAAACCTCGTGACTTCAAAGCCAAACTGTGTACAGTGTATTTATTTGGTTTGGCAAATGGAAATGATCTTTTATGTTTTATTGCAGGTATTGGGAGTCAGTGCCACTGCATGCAGTCACATGCATGTTTATTTATTAGACACAACCAGAATTTCAGTTTCATGCCGTCGCCACACTTCATCACACTGACATCAAAGCTGCTTATCCTATAATGATGGATAGATACTGTATTGATCCCCGGGGGGAAATTCTGGTGCAGGCAGGAGAGTTGGCATGATCGAGAGTAACCGGTGAGTGTGTCAGCATCAACACAATGCCAGGGTTTATACAGGTCCACACCCATCAGAGTCAACACTTCTAGTCTTGAACAGCTGTCCCATATTAGCTCTATGAGTGGACGAACACGCCAATCAATACTTTAACATGGAAACATTTGCTGTCTAAGAATTTCTAAAGTGATTCTCAAATCCCGATCCTCCATATTTGTTGCATAGAAACTTTTCATCGCACACAGTTATAGGCAAATGAACGCACTTCATTCAGAAAGTAAGATAGTAAAATAAAATAGTAAAAGTGAATTTTCAGAAGTGATTTAAAAGTAAAAAAGTGATTTTAGAAAAGTTACACGCCATTAAAACCCAGTCGAAACCTTAAAACACAAGTAACACATCATCACTGCCAGCTCCTTGGTGCCGCGGTAAAAAAATCACTATGTCACCGCGCAGTTATGCCATTACGTCAAAAGCGATCAAAACAAGTTGCTGACCTGCTTTCTGGTGCCCACACAAAACTGAATGCAAGCTGATTCCAGCGGTATGGCGAGGAAAATTAAGCCGTATCAGCGTGCCTACTGCAAAAAAAAAAATCACTTTTAATCCAAGGCCTTGCTGTGGATGGGAACCCTGACCTATCCTTTTGTGACATGTGGGAATGAAATCCTATTCTCAGCAGATTATATTTTTTTGCTCTCTTTCAGCCTACATGGGCATTCCTCATATTTCTCTGTTCCCATGAGAAAGTCTTAGCCTACAGTTCTGAGACCGTCCATAGAAGAAATGGCTCTGGCCAACCCGAGCATGTGTGTGTGTGTGTGTGTGTGTGTGTGTGTGTGTGTGTGTGTGTGTGTGTGTGTTGAGTGAATACCAAGAGTGTTTGACTTCAATATTGTTCCATTAACAGTGACGCTCTCTGTGATACTGTGGGAGAGAGAGTGCTAAGAAAGAAGGTATGGTGGGTGGGAGGGCATGGAGGGCAGCGGGGGTGAACCCACCACTATCAGAGGGGGGCATGGATGTAGCTACGTGTGTTAGCGGATTCTCAGTTGTTCTTCACAAATATTGATATCTGATATTGATATACTGTCCAACATCATGGGCATAGCATGGGAATTCTATTTTAAGGGTCCTTTTCTGTTTGATCAGACTCAGACTCAAAGATCTGTTGGGGAGGTGCAGACATCCTTCAAGGTCAGTGGCTTCCCACACGTCATGCTACAGGCGCTATGCCAAATACCTGCTGATACAATGACATCCAAGACTGTGTGACAATACTGTGCTATGCTGAAGAACTGTAAGGGTGTGAAGATGTATTGTAGTCACAAAGAATTACAGGAGATTGTATTACAAAGCTGATCTCCCATTGATCACTAAAGGCAAGTTATATATAACTGGCTAAAAGCTAAAACGCCTCTCATTCACTTCCATTGAAGCATGCACAGGGCATGTACAAAACAAAATTTCTCATGAAGCAATTTCGTCCCTTTGCATTTTGTTATGTTATTTTAGGCATGTTGACCTGTGAAGGTGCCAATCCAATCATGCCAGTGTCACATCATCCTGTTTTATCCAATGTTGCTCCACCAGAGTGCAACAATAAGCAAAGAAGTGAAATGTTGAAACCAGGACAGACCGTGTTAATATTTGTCTGATTGGTTCTAATCTGCACCGTGGTGAAAGGTACAGGGCAGTTACCGTGATGGCCACACTGGTATGAGGACATCTGCTGTCATGTGATGCATGGTGCATTTCCATTTGTGTGTTTAAAAGTTTCCACAGCTACTGAGTAACCTGAAGGACAGAGTCAAACTAAGTCTTGCACCTTTGGCCCTTTGAGGAAGTCTGGCAGCGGTGGGTGGATTTCGAAAGGTGTCAGAAGTGGCAGTGGATTTATGTCACCTCTTTCACATTTCAGCTTGGTATACGAGGAAACAGGGAATTTATTTTTTACACTATGATACATAGGGCTGGAGGGGGATTCCTATCTGTGTGGTCCTCACCAAAGTTTGTACCTCTGCTCTCACAATAGTGTGGGCATTAGTGAAGCCCTCTGAGACTGTAACCGCCATTAAGGGTCATACAAATAAACTTGACTTCACATTGTCCTTACATGTGACCACCTGTCATTCATGTCCACTGTGATCCCAATAGCTTAATATTTGTTGATATTAATAAGAAAATCACAGCAGATTCATGACATTCAGAAGAAAAGCCCCAGCCCCTGGATTTCAGGGAATTCCATGGGAGTGGAAAGTCGTGAGAACATATACTGATGTATCACATTCAGAAAAACACAACTTTAGCCTGACTCGGTCGAGTGGACAGGCAGCTCTTTCGCCATTGGTTCACCGGTCTCTCCAGTTGTGCTCCTGATAAAGCAGCATGGCCCGTGATAGGGGTGTGATCAGGGCTGGATATGGGCTGATAGGGGCAATCCTTCTCGGGGGGGTAAAGGGCAATGAGGACACAGTGTGTGGGCAGTCCAGACGCAGGCATTGGTCCAGCATGAGTAGGAACAGTGCTAGACGTCTATTAGAGGACAAAAACCCTCCTCCTCCCCTGTTTGATCAGATGATCTGATGAGTGTTCATTCCACTGAATCTGCAAAAACATGATGACAATTCAGTAAGTCAAGTCAAAAAGTCAGTAAGTCAGTAGAAGACAAGATATGACCTGTTCACCATTAGTTATTATGAGCCAGGACTTTTGGGAATTCTTCAAATGACCGATGAGTAAAATAATAAAGAGCTGAGACCCTTTAGCATCTCTCCTGCAGTCACGTCTTCATACATCGTATCGATCAAAGGTGAAAACAAAGGTGACGGCATAACGGCGGTGTCGTGTTTTGACATGTGTGTGGAAACAGAAGGGACTCGTGGAACATCACACCCCCACAACTTCCACACACCCCCTACGAAACACACGAGAGCAACAGGTGACGGCAGTGTAATTATAGCTGCTAGTAAACAAACCGTCAAAGCGAAGGACCCGCGATCCTCGAAGGAAGATCGCAGAAGAATAGTGCAATATTTATTTGGACCAGGCGTCCCGTGATCGGTCTAGCGGTGACATTCATTGCAGATCCGGTGTCTTGCCACCTAGAAACAACCTCATACAGACCACAGTGGCCATATCATTACATCCAGATATGTAACACAGGGCAGGTTGCAGCGTCACAGTGAATACAGGTAGATAGCAACTATGGAAAGTAGCTAGCTTCACGTTTGCTGATAATCTTTGGGCTAGTTTTACATGCATGTCACTGCTTTGTCTCCTGTCCGTGGTGCTGAGAACAGTACAACCTCCAACAAACTAGATCTAAAGAGAGGAGATGTAGTCCTTTGCACTGTTCTTTTTATCAGCGTTTATTTCCTTGTGTAAAAAAAAAGAATTGTGTAAGAATTGTGTAAAAAAAAAAAAGTAAGTAAAAAAAAAACCCATTTAGATAGATGCGATTGGACAAGATGTACTGTACTGTTCACGCCAACGAGGATAAATGGGCTTTGAGCACGCCGTGAAACAAAGACAATGACAATGACAATCACTCATTCAGTGTAACTTCCCACCATGCTGACCTTTATTGCCACAAAAGGCTTCAAATCAGTTCCCAGGACAAACTGACTGAAAATATAATATAAGATCAGATATGAAACTCATGAAGCTTCCGTACTCATATTCCCTGAACACAACTGTGGACTGGTCCGCCTCGGTCCTCCTGCCCATTCCTAGAAACTTTGTTGCATGTTGTACTATGGAAACTCTGACAGCCCGTGTGACCTCCAAGCCTTCAACTGCTGCCTAATTTTGACTGGCATGCCATGACCGCGTGCTTGGCATCACGTTGGATACAGCAGATGAATGTGGCCAGCAGTGTGACCTGTCTGTTGTTGTACCACTATGACGTGATCAGTGGCCAGCAGTGTGACCTGTCTGTTGTTGTACCACCAAAGCTTTCCCAAACATCCTCTCATTGACGGCTTGCCTGCGTGGGACAGAGGACTTGCGTTGGTCGTTGCAGCTGAGCTGGTGGGATCACATGACGTGCTCACACCCCCCCAACCCTCTGATTCTTCTGGTGCATTATCTAACATGCAAGCATGTGGCGTTATGTACACGTACATACGTCATTTAATCTGCAAAACATGTGGCACTGGGCAGAACAACAACACAGAATTGCTCAATGGTAGTCCTATTTGGAAACGGGTTCCAGGACCTCAAAATACAGTTTGACTTCCACCCAGTTTTTATTTTCTTCATTCTTGAGCCATGCATGAAGGAATTTAAGACCAATTTTCAGTTTGTAAAGCCATGTATATATTCATATATTCATTCCTACCGTCAGACACTTTGTGTTTACAGTAGCCGTATTTATTTAGCACCATAGAACAGGCTGATCTGAGGCCAGCTGACCTTGTACGTCATGGTGAAGTTCATATGACCATGTGATGTAACCATGGATCAATATTGTTGTTATTTTAGAGGGTTAGTGCAGCCTCAATAGTCTGTCCTTCTTCAGATTGACAGTTACGGTTTGATGTCTGACTTCACATTCATAGAAGAACACAGATATACCTGGGAGCAGCTGGAGCTTCAGAGCCTTGCTCAAGGGCACTCCATGGGTAGTTGTTGGACAATGGTTAGATTACTTTACCACTGTCCATGCTTTCTTTGTGTTTAATGTCTGCGTTTTTGTGTGTGGCAAAGGTAGATGATGTGTTGTTGGAGCACAGGTTGTCTTTTCATACTGGCAAACAAAGGTGATATTTAAAGGTTTCATTTCACTTTTTCATGTTTTGTCAGTGGGGTTCCCCTGATACACGTGGGATCATTCATAGGAATTTCACTTTCAGCTTATATCAGTTTATAGACCTTTACTGTGAATACGAAAGCAGACCAGTTAGAGTAGTTACAGTGCAGTACAGTAGCCCGCTTTGATTCTGGTGTGTTTATTTTATTTATTTTTTAATCATTATCAAGTATCCAAAGCATTCAAAACACTCAAACACACTACACACTAAAAAACACACTACCCTGCTTGAATCTTAGCATCAACGACATGTTGGTTACATGGTGGGGGCTTCCTGGTAGCTCTCTTCAGTAATGTGCATCGTCTATTCTGTCGCTAAGTAAGTCAACACAGAAGATAGCCAAGATAAGGAAACACAGAAAGTGACCGTTAAAACCTGAAAGGCGGTATGTGACACAGCAATCTGTTCACTCAACTGCTCCTCCAGACAGTCAGGCATATGGTGGTGGTTTGCCACACAGAACAGGAAGACATCTACGGTAGTGATTCAGGTACTGCCTGCATGACCGTTAAAACAAGTCATCAACACTTGGGTGGCATGATTAGGGTTTCCCCTTGGGGAAAATGGGTCATTGCTGTAGCAGAGAATAGGATACAGACAAGAACAGAATGAACCGAGTAGTGAAGATAATACAGTAATACAGTACAGTAATTATGATATAAGAACATATTGAGAATAATAGTATACACAAATAAATCAATAAACAAATTAATAAACTTACTAAATAAGCATACACCATCTTTGTGCACAAATTTACAGGTTAGAAGTGGGTGTACAGGTGTGCATCACTAACTTTATTCACATTAGTTATACAGACAGAAAAACTTTAAAACACATTAGTACACATTATTTTGCACCACAACCCAATCAAAACGCTTCCAGTGAAAGTGTAGATGAGACCAGATTGTTGAGAAAGAGAATCACGTAGACCAACAGGGCACTCAGGCTGGTAAACAACAGCACAGCAACTGAGAAGTCAGACACTAACCTTTCAGGCCTTTCAGTGAAACACTACAGTAAAGAGGATGGGGTGATTTTAGACCCATGATCATGGTTTCAGGTTTCTGTGATTCATCATGTGTGGCGTGAGATTTAGGAGGCACTTCAGAGGGGAAAATGTCTCAGTAGGATATTGTGGTTGCGCTGCACAGATGGAAATGTGTCATAAAACTCTGGAATGTTTGAGAGATTTCTGATTTATTACCGTCTTCATGGCTGGCATGTCACAGCCTGGTTTTCCTTCGTGTCTAGAATGCGCATTACGTCAGACATTGACACCGAGTATGCTATGTTTCCACAACAGCCAAACTAGCCAAGCAACTTATTTGAACTGTATATTTACTAGAAAGCTCTTATTTTGAAGGTACAATGTAGAGCTTGAATGTGCAGGGTTGTGAGAACCTGGAAGTACACTAAACTAGGCTGATGTGGCGTGGGGCCTTTAGGAAACAAACTTAGAGTCCCTAACTGGGGACATGGAAAAACCTAACGAGTCACTTGGTTGTGGACATTTACCATAACAACGCTGGTTTGTTTTATTAACGCTAGTCCTTATCCTGGTCAAATATACCAGATAGCCAACATCACCTCGACTAATATCTGAAGAAAATCAGTCTAGTGAACTTGTGACATGACAGCTTACTTTAATGGGAATGACATTTTTATCTTTTAAGGCTGCAGCAAGGCAAATCTCTCAAAGCAGCACGTAAAATTCACAGTAGATGTTTAAACATCAAATGGTAAAGATGCTATGAAAAGCAAGTTAGTACAAATAACAGGTGAACTTTTATTTTTCCAAAAAGTTATTTACATTATGTACATAACACCCTCCCCCCCCCCAAAGTAAGCCACAGTAACACACACACACACACACACACAACCTCTGAAAGAGCATGTGCAATGAGCTCCGTTATCTCCTTCAGTTACAGTGTATCAATAATCTCATTCAGCAGAAAGGCACACTTCTTGGTCACAGGCCCTCTCGCACATCACCACACACAAACACAAACACACACATATATACACACACACACACACACACACAAATACTGCAGCTAGGGGAAACACATTCAACATGTGCTTCCTTATTGGATGTGCTTTGATAAATAAGCTTGGTCTTGCAGTGCTTCCATTCTTCATAAATAAAAATTCTTAAAAAATGTACAGTACAGTGACTACATTTGCTGGTGAATGTCCACTGACACAGATCTGTTTTCTACTTCACTAGTCCAAGTTGACACTAGTCCACACAAAGGAACGTTCTGTGAAACCTCAGGTAATCCCAACACCTTTAGGCCCCGCCCCCGCTGCCAGCCCGCGCCCGACATCTTCTAGCGATCCCATTGGACAGAGGCCAGAGTCTGAGACCTCTTCAGGCCCCTCCCACCGTGCAATCAAGCCTCCTCCTATGAAAAGTGCTCAAATGAAGAGAAGGTCCGTCCTTCTCGCCATTCCCCATTGAGTCCCCATGGTGACGGTACATGCTTGTTGGAAGTGCTGAATCCTTACATGGGCAATCTGTCGATCAAAAGAGTTTATACATTTGTTAGCTTGCACAGAAAAGAGCAAACGTTAAAAACTGACACTGGATTACTAATAAAACAACAATCTACAATGTATGAATGTGCTGTACCGTTTTCTTGGTTTCACCTCCCAGCCATCACGACATTTCACGTAACTTAACGTTTCCCCTGGTGAGATTTCAGTCTTTGAAGGGTCTTGAGCACAGAAGGTGAACCTGTGAAAACATAAATGGCAAACTCAATTATAAAAAGGCCAACAAATAATATATCGACTTAGTTATAATAACAGGCGTGTTGACTAGACGGCTGTTTCCCCCCCCCCCCACTTACTTTTTTTGTGTTTCTCCAGCTTTCACGCGAATCCGCCTCACTTCCAGTACGGGCTTATCAGACTTGGGCTTCCAGGACCAGAACGACTGCTTGATGTTCTTCCAGACGGAGTTCCAGGAGTCAGACGCTCCCTCCCAGCTCAAAGTGATCTTGATCAGGTCGCCGATATCCTCCGTAAACACCAAGTAGGTGTTGGTCAGATTCAGACCTATGCTATCGGGGCTGGGTTGGTGAGAGGGAGAATATGGGGGCAAAGTCAGAGACCGGGAAACTCGAGCAGCACTTCGATGAAACTAACAATTCTGCAGAAATTAAAATGAAAACTCAACAGTTAGTGAGTGTAGCTAAATCCTAAGATGACACCCAGGCCATAATATACAGGAAAAAAAAAGATTTTGCAGAAGGTTCAGTACTTACACGTCGACAAACAGGTTCTCTGTATCCTTGTGGGCACCATATAGCTTGACGTAAAACGTGGGATCTGCGTGGTCTGCCTGTTTTCTGTTGAACACGTGCATCTTCATCTGATAGTGGTAGCCTTCAAAAAATATCAAAAATAAAGAGTTAATGGTTGATCCATTATTGAGTACAGTAGGAGTCGTTTATGACGGTAAGTGTGGAATCATAACAGATAACCGATATTGCTTATAAAAAGATAAGAAACTCGAGTTGTAGTTGCTTATCAATATTTCCCTAGAAAACCAACATCTTAGGAATAAAGATAAGACGGACTCTAGGTAAACATGCATTTCCGGGTCTTCAACTCCAGCTCACCTCCAAAGGGAGTGTCGGCGCGCGTCTTCAGGTACATCTTGCTGTTGCGTCTCTTGCGCATCTTTTTGGCGTTGTAGCCGATGTTGTTGCAGCGATTCTTGCGGCAGCTGAGGCAGATGCCCTTCTTGAAGCGACCGGGGTCCGTGCACTGGAAGGCAAAGCTCATGTGGTCCTTGTTCATCAGGGAGTCCACGAACAGGTGCACAGGCGCGCTCGTGCTCGCACTTCATCGCCTCCATGAAGTCTGGAGAAGGAGTCGAAGGCAGTTAGAGGTGGCGACAGAGTAAAAGGTAGTCAAGCTTGCAAACATTTCAAAAGCAATAGGAGGACTGGTCGATACCCTTTAGCAGACGTAGGAATAACAGGACACAAAATCAAACCCAGTAGAAAAAGGTTGGGTATACTGCCATGACAACCTAAAAACCCAACCACCACCGTAGCCCAATAAATCCGCTGTCAAGGTGGCAGTGGACCAAATGAAGACACTAAATTAAAGAGCTTCAATTCCTGATTTCAGCAAACACAACTCGACTCATATGACCCTTCCAGAGCGATGCCCTCTGGACAGCGGGACGCCACAAGCTAATTAAGAGCCAAGCAGACATTCCTCAAGTACTCACTTCCTGCCATTGCCAGCACGTCGCCCAGTGCACAGCCTGGCTGCACTTCACCTCCGTTGGGGTAGATGTCAATGTCCCCGATGGGCTGCTGGATCCCAATGCTCACGCCCAAGGCCTCTCGGGTGTAGGTGTGCAGCACGTCGACAAAATCGGCATCGTCTGGGGAGAGACGCTTCTGCTCCTCTACACCTTCAAACATGGGCCCTGCTGGGTCCAGACCTACGGGTGCCAGAAACGAGCGAAAAAGGGTGAGTGAAAGAGGTAGCGCCAAGGGGAATAGTCATTACCAACCGTCATTTCTCACAGAGGAATAATAATTGTTTTTTCTGAAGGCATCATTAATGAATCCGCCACCCGCCCAAGAATCAAAGCGCTTACCGGTGATTCTGCCGATGGTTCCTCGCACAAATGTTCCTGCATAGCCGGCTACGTGGGCCCCCAGACTGTAGCCAATCAGGTGCACATTCTCCAGGGGCAGGAGCTGCTCATCCTGTTGAGAGAAAGGCGATTGCAACACTCACATCAGCAGCTGCCACCATGAATGCTAACCCATACTGAACAAGTCCTGGATTCCAGCCAATGGCGAGCAGTTGTGCCTGTAACCAAGCCAATCTGAGTTCAGGAAATAATGAGGGCAGAATACATCCACACTCCCTTCCATGCAACAGCACCTCCACCATCTGCCTCAGTTTGTCCGCATGAAATGCAGTCTTTGTCTATGCTTACAACTGTGTGGCACTACACCCGGTACCCCCCCCCCCCCCCCCAACTAGCCATTCGTGTCCAGGTCCACTTTTGTGACAGTAGTCCCAAATGGGATTGTTGGCTTTGTCCCAATAGTGCTAATAGCCTCCTTTCCTTATTGCTTTCCCTGATTAGCATTGATCTAAGGGAACTTGAAGGGGCACAATAACAGGTGGTATCTAGTGCATTGAAAATAAAATCATACCAGAGGGGGAAAAAAAAAAAAAACCACACACATCTGAAAGAACAATTGCCTGAAAAACGTGCCTGTTCCTTCCTACATTTTTGACCCAATTCATATTTAACAGGTTATTTCACACCACGTCGTGTCTATACCCACATTCTGACACAAGATTTCATGTTTGAGGGAGAAAAAAAATAAATAAATGATGCAAAACAGGTCAGGATATCTTTAAACATTTAAGCATTAGAGCTACAGAAGAAAACGTGTAGACGAACAAGCTACATGACCTCCGGTTTTCAGTACTCAAATGATAACTTGGACCATCTGCACATCTGGTTCGCCTGTACTTCCAACTGTAAAAGGGCGGGGGTGAGGTGGTGGTGCTGGTGGTGGTGGTGAGGGGGGTTTAGCCATGACTGGTATACAGATTTGAAGATACTCAGCTGTCCTTCTACTGCCACTCAGCATTACTGGCTCCACTCTCTAAACTGCCAAGCGGTCTCAGATCTCACTGATACACCGTTAATCGTGTAGCCCCTCCATCCCTATAACTCCTATGAGAATTTACAAGCACTATGTATACGTCACCCCTGCATACTAAAAAGGACACCTCGCTAGCTACCTCAGGGATGACGGCATATACCTGCGTGAGGCTACTGGACTGTTACTGCAATGTTGAAATGAAAACCTCTGATGTGGTTATGTTTCCATGGTTGTGTCAGCAAGAGAACATTCGGCCTCAGCCATACAAGAATAAAAGTAAGTAATCACACACACACACACCTGAAGCCAGTTGAGCATGGTGGCAATGTTGAGGCCGACGCTGTGGGTGTGGTTGACTGCATCAGGGTAGAGCTGGTGCGCCAGGGATATCCAATCAACAACGACCACATTTGCCTCGCTTTCTCGCTGCATGACTGCAGAGACCAGCTTGTGCATCCAGCTCTCGAACATCCCGCTCATCTGAGAAATTGTATTTAGTTTTTTTAGGCCTTTGTATTTTGTACTTTCTTGTGATACGGTTATGCTGCTGCAACCCCAGAATTAGATAGATAATGCATCTATCTTTTCCCACATTAAAAGCCCTTGTACTCGCTGTTTTAACCCGGTGACCTCTCTCAGACACCCAGCAGTTATCTGACATCCACATGATACATTCCAACAACCAAAAAGCACCAGAAGAGCCAATGCAAAACACACAGACTCGCTTCTGTCTGCAAGACAAATGCTGTGTGAGAGATGTCTACGTCTTTCTCTTTCTCGAGATGATGCAATTTGACTGGGGGAATAGAAAAACTAGTTTAGACTGCAGTCTAGTCTATTGTGCATTTCTGTGTGCTTATATTTACCGTCCAGCCGTGGATGATGAAGATGGTCTTGGCTGTGGCATTGAAGCCACACTCCTCTAGACACTCCTTGTTGCCAGGCTGCAAGTAGCAGCCGTCCTGTTCCAGGTCTAGACTCTTGCGCATGTTGTACTTGATGAGATCATTAAGAGACTTGGTGTCCAATAATTCATCCAGTCCACTTTCTCCATCTGAGAGAATGACATGGGAGAGTTAAAATTGCTTATTGTCTCATTCCATATCTGCAGTGTAACAAAACAAAAAAAGACAGCTGAGAGCAAAATGGTGGGTAGTCCACCTAGGTAATATTTACTAATCTCACAGAAGGAAACCTTTTAGAAACCATTCAGCCAATTATCCCCCCCCCTCACACCGGCATGGACTAGACAAGACAGCCAATCAACATCTGCTACAATAATCAGAGTGAGGTGTGGGGGACCTCCCGGAGATGCAGGCAGGGACAAAAATGTCACCAACATCCCCTGCCTTTCGTTTCTCTCTTTACGGTTGCAGTGCCACTGATGACACGGTTTCACACGCAGCGCTTACCGGGTCAAATGAATGCTTTGTCTGATCCATCAAACCAGGTTTTAACATTACTATAGCAGGGATGCAGCCGAGGATGAACCCAGCCAACCCACTTTAGGAGTACTATTAAAAACGATGAAGTTGTATACGGGTATTCCATTTTCATGATTGGAAGCACAAGTTCATGTATTTTTATACTTGATCTATTTATATTGGTGGTGGTTTGCCTCTTGATTACCACCGCCTGGATGTTTTATGTACCACTACCACTGTGCATGTGCGGGGTAGTGGGGTAAACCCCGTCAACCCAACCCGACACCAGCCGCGCTTCCCAGCTCGCTGCAGGCTAAAACATGAATTAAACTTGATCGTCACCAACTGGATGGGTGCTGTGGCACCAAACGCGAGACCGGAGAGATTTTTAATTCCATATATGAACTCGCACCGTTTGATACCGGGTCGTAAAAGACCATCAGGACTCAGGCCAGCGGGGTAATAAAAGCTCGGTGCGTGGTAAAACGCGGATTCAGCGGAACATCTTTCCATTTCACAGACGTGGCGTTGTCCGTGTCTGTCTTCCGTGCCTTTTCTCAAGGACACGTAATCGGTGTGAAATCCATCCCCGCTCTTCGGGCTCACTCACTAGCCCACACTTGTTCGTATTTGCAATGCAAGTAAACCAATAAATTAAGAAAAATCAAATATAGATTAATCTAGGCTGCGAATGGGTGCAGGGGAATGAATATTCGTTAAAAAAAAATGTATGCGTTTTTTTTTTTTTTTTCCTACTTTAATTTTGAGAGATTTTGAGATTTACCTCCAGTCTGGGGGGAGAAATCATATCAGTGAATGAACAAAAGACACTGAGCTACTTCTTACCTTTAAGAATTGCATTATCCCCAAATCCGGTTGCAAAGAACGAGCACTGAAGGAAAATCCACAATGAAAGGCTAATATGATTCATTCTCAACCACAAATGAAGGGGTTGGAGGGGTTGGGGTGGGGGGTAAAAAAAATCTTCCTGAGAATATTAACTGTGACTTTCACGGTGCCGGTGGCGCGGTAGGTGAGTTTAGATCCGGTAAATGTTAAAAGGAGCAACGAGAGCCGGTGGTGCGTTTCGCGCGCGCGCCTGCTGGAAGCGGTGCTCGAGATATGTATGAACTTGCATCAAGTGTCTCATTAGAGTTTTAAATAGTTTCTCATTTTCAGTCATCTGATCATCGGCTGATCTGTCTGGGATTCTATTGGTCAAGCCCCCGTTTGTTTACGTTTAAAGGCGTGGCAACGTTGAATGAAGTCGTAGTAAGGCTTCTCACGTTGCGTGCTTTAACCCTTCTGGGGTGTGTACCGAGGCGCTGGTGTGGTAGGCTGTCCTCACAAAATGTCATACGTAGCTCGGTAGTAGAAAATCGTGGAGGTCAAACTCGAGATTACAGGCTTCCTTCCTAACTGGTGTCAAGATAATCGTGACAAAAAGATGAACCGGATTTGGCGGAACAGCCCAGTACACCAGCCGGACACGTCCGTTCATTCATACTTTGAGGAGATCGGACCCGGAGGTGACATTCCTGATTTTACAGTCAAATTAAGCAATGCAGGAAATTTAATTTGGCATTAGCATACGTGGGAAATCCCGCCCCCGCGACTAGATGGGAATATTTAAAAGGCACCGACCCGCGTGGGGGAGGGCGAGGTTATCTCACCCTGCACCCCCCCCCCCCCCTCCACTCTCCCTGGCACTCTGCCAGGCCAGCGGCTTAGCTCATGGACCAGTTCCAATTGATGAGGGGAAGAATAGGCTCACTCACGCAAGGTCTTGGCTACAATAACACCACTGTTTGTGTACATACAGAAGCACCCACTGCCCAGTAGGAAGTGTCACCTGCCACCCGAGCAGTTTGAATCTAAATATCTTCTACGCATGTCTGCCGTCAAACTGATGCGGTAGCCGATCTCTGACAACTTTTCCACTCAGTGACATTGAACTAATCGATGCTCTTAACCTTGTGTCAATTGTGTCTATTTCTCTGTAGACATGGATTTTTAAGATACTTTGAGTTTTAGTAAAAAAAAGTTTATATACATGTACACCATAGTTTCATCATTTACATGGTGGTTGCCAGATGTCATAATTGGCATAAATAAGTGTCAACAACTTACTTAAAGTATGTTTTGTTCACATGAGGTAAATTATCATGAGTATGACAGCATTTTGTAGGTCAAGTGGAGCATCAATCCCATCTCCTCTGATCTCTAGCTTCACTGTATGCGCTCAGCTGGAAATTCTGCCTTTTGAATGAACTGCATTAATGAGTTGCATCCAAAAGAAAGTGTGCTATTTTTAGCATGGGGGCCAAGCACCCATGCATTAACATCCATATGCTTGATACTGCTTCATACAGTACAAATGATGAAATGATGCAGCGTAGCATGGAGCATGAATCCACCCTGATCAGCCGCTCTGGTGGAAACAGAGCAGGACAGCACAGACCTATGGAGAGGAAGGTTCGCACTCCATAGATAATGGAAGTGCTTTCTGTGTTCTTCCAACCCCAATCCCATAATGCATTGTGTATCCAGAATTTTCAAACTCTCAGTAAAAACTCGGAGCAGATGATCACACTCGTACTATCACTCTACGAGAACACGTCCCACTGTGATTCCCATCAGACTGGAGAGTAAAGCCACACACTTTTCACTCTGATACACACTGAGCCCTTATGACCACTGACATTTAGATGTAATTGTTGGTTTTTGCAGGGGTGGATGCAATTTTAGTTTCTTGAGTGGGAGTCACTGTGGCTTCAGGGGACCAAAACTGCTTGCACATGAACAGCACTGGTTGTTGGTACAGCTATAGGTTTAGGGTGCTAAGAGGTGTGTTGCAGGGAAATTCTCGACCCCCCCTAGTGCTCAAAAACGTTGTCCTGAGATGTGCATTCTTTCTATCACTGCTGTTGATTGAAAGTTATATCTGGTCACGTTTGTAGATTCAATCAAATCACTCACTCGTTCAGAAAGAATTCCCCCCCAAAAAATAAACACTTTTCCCACTCATATGATGGAGCAAGAAAACACAATATTCACTGTCACATGACAAGAGAAAGACCTTTACATCTTTGGAGTGCAGATCTGACATAGTTGCTTCAACCATAATAAATCAATTGCAAATACCACATGCATTTCACCAGGTTTGCCAGACAACAGTTGCATGAGCTCTGTTTTGAGACCCACATATTTGGTGTGGATGACCAGGTAGTTGAATGGAATAATGACCCATTGAATTCAGGTTATTTCCTTTGTGTTCTTTATCTTCGCTTCACTGTGTCAACAACAAATCCATTATGCTTGAAAAAAGAAGGAAAATGAAAGATTTTCCAGAATTTACTCAAAACTCTGAAAGAGAAAGCCATCATCTCTGTGGCCAGTTGGACGTGGGCCTAACATCAGAGGTTGGCAATTGTAGTTACTTCAAAGTTAAAGTCCTTTCTCATGTGGCGGTTCTGTAGTTCTGTCCACACCCAGACCTCATTCAGTAAGCTGGTCTGAGCACCAGTTTGATTCTGCAGTATGTGGAGGCCCCGTTCAATACTGAAACCATCAGGTAGGTCTGACCAGGCTACTCAATGGAGACAGTAGATGTGAGAGGACAAGGAGTCAGTTTGTATTGATAATATATTTATATAGCTCAACATCATTAGAAATTTTTGGATCATGCCTGAAGTTTCTCTCAAAAGTGCATGCAAACCATTTAGTTTCACAAAACCTTTTGGATACCCGGAAATTATACAATATACAATCCTTACATAATCTAAATTACATCGTTTCCATTGCAAAGTGTATCAGGTCAGGGCTGTTTCCACTTTAAATACACTCAAATTAAATACAGTCCTGGAAGGGGATTTCCGTCAAACAGGTTCAACAACAAGTTCAAGCAGGGACAACTATTGACCTGATTTTGACAAAACTTGGGTGACCGATGAGTTCTGCCAAATTACACTGAAGTGCCTTATCTAGTTGTAGACCGCCAACTGTCCAGGAGCTGGCCAAGAGCGGAGTAGAGCACTCTTTTGTCTCAGAAATGCTCCCACCGACTTACATTTTTTTGCTTCACCTTGGGCTTGCGGCTATTTTATGGGTTCACTATTTCATAAGTAATAATAATGTAGCTCCCCAGAAAGCTGCATCAAGACTAGGCAGCATGTTCGATAAGTGTAGTTGAGATAGCTTCAAGGTTTGTAGTAAAATTCTACCTTCATCTTACTTGTTGAGCAGAACATTTCTTAGTCAATTTCCGGGACATGGTTTGTATTCATTTTGAATAGTCCAATGTAAATTTGAGTGTTCGGGGATGCCATAAGTGTTCTCCTCCTCTACAGTTTTTCATTTTTAGTTTTAATGTTGGTAGACAAGATTAATGAGTTTCGGCTCAGGCTTATGTCTGGCTGTGGCCAGTACCTGGGGGTTCACCTGGACAACAAGTTTGAATGGGCCGGCAACACCGAGGCCCTGTACAAGAAGGGCCAGAGCCGACTCTACTTCTTGAGGAGGCTCGGGTCCTTCAACATATGCGGTTCTCTGCTGCATATGTTCTACCAGCCGGTTGTGGCCAGTGTCATCTTCTTTGCGGTGGTGTGTTGGGGCGCTAACACCAGGGCCAAGGATACCAACAGGCTGAACAAACTGATTAGGAAAGCTGGCTCTGTTGTGGGCATTAACCTGGACACCCTGGAGGAGGTGGCAGACAGAAGGATGCTGGCCAAACTGCTGGCCATCATGGATAATGTCTCCCACCCCCTCCATGCCTCCATGACATGGTTATGAAACAGCGGAGCTTATTCAGCCCTGCACTTTCATTCCCTGTCACATTCATTCATTGCCATTGCCCTGCACTTTATCCACCATATCCATTCCCATTCCCATTCATTCACCCATTATCATTCCTTATCTCTGTATATCATCTGTACCATCCATTGAGTATTTAGTTTTTTAGGCCTTTGTTTTTGTATTTTGTACATTCTTGTGATACTGTTATGCTGCTGCAACCCCAGAATTTCCCCCCGGGGATCAATAAAGTATCTATCTTTACAGGTGATAGGCGTTTAGTTTTTTTAATGTTATTTAGGCCTAGGAGATATTTGCCATAATTAACAAGTACTCATAATATAATGACATGTGGTGCTATTAAGTTACATAATATTTGCCAAACAGGTAGCAAACTGGCCAAGGCTCCAGTTTTCTGTGTAGTCTATTGCAGGGCGCAGGTTCCCAAATAGATACGGTTTAGACCACCAAGTCATAAAGGTTTTGTTCCAGGGAAACACATCTGAGACCTGTTATCTAATGTATTAAATAATAATGAAATGAAACCAGTCCTCATTTAGCTGTGGACTCTCTGGGACCCGCACACTACCCCTCACTATTCCAGGGAACAAACCAGCAGACGTAGGAAACCCTCTTAAACATGAGACGACTGCGCCCTCAAGTGGTCGGTGGTATCAGTGCATCCGACGGTGACACAGCAGGAGGCGGAGGGGGCAGTGTGCCAGACCGGATCCTTCATGAGGGAAGAGGCCAGGGATAGACAGCCAGCCCCGGCTTCTCTTCTCTTCAGCCGACAATATTATTCCGTATCGCAAGCTAGTGAGCCCGACCTGGGGGCTGTGTTCGTGTTCGTAGGATGTCCCGTCATGAAGGTAAGAAACAATTTACACAATGGAGTGCAAGCTAGTCGGGGGTCGTACGCAGAAACGCTTGTCAGAGCAGCGCTAGCTAACGTTAGATAGTCAGGCATTTCGTGTTTTGCAGCTCATCCTAGCTAACGTTGGCTAGTGTTAGCAGATCAGTAAAGGTTGGCCGTCTATTGCAGTGCACAGGGACAGTGATAGGGACACATTATGGCGGCCACAGAATGTGTATCCACTTCAACCCTCCTTGCTGTTGCCATTGATATGTCAAAGAATTTATACAACAAGTTTTAGTCGAGCAAAACAACGCTTACAAATAAGCGGAAGGAGCTAGCTAACATTAGCTAACTATGCTACTTAGCTGGATTGCAAGCTAACTGTAAATGGGTTAACGCTAGCAGGCTGGTTTGCTAGGGGGAGTGCCGAGAATGGGAAATATTGAGCAGCAAATCGCAGATGGCGTTGCTGAGTCGAAGCTTGCTATAGCGTTAGCTGATTTCAGCTCCCTTCCTGGTAAGAGTTGGCCTGCTGAGTCCAGTCTCGCAAGCGAACAGTCACCTAACTAACATTAACGTCGTCCTTGTGGCCAACCTTGTTGGAAATGAAGTTCGTTTGTATTGTTAAACTAACGTTAGATCGCTGACATGTTACCGGCTAGATGACTCGGCTCCCTCTAGAAAGTTGCGTTAAAGTCAGCCTTAGCCGACTATCAGCTAAGCTAGCTAGCCAATTTACTCGTTAAATGGCTAGCCAGCAAGGGAAGGTTTTAGTCTACGGTTAGGCCCACGCGGCCTTTATTTTCCACGTCTGTTATTGTCAACTTAAATGTCAGCAGTATGATGTAGAATTAAAATGTTTAACTGTGAGTTACAAGGTGAATTGGCACTGCGTTACTCCAACAGCTACTTGTCAGCACGGCAGGATCAGGTCCAGTCTTTACAGCTTGCTCGCTATGAATGGGGATAAGAGGGAGTTTAGACCGGCTAGTGTCATACAATACACCCAGGCTGCACGACTGTCGTAGTCAATCAAGAATTGCCTGGACTTAACACGGTGGATAACGTTTACCTTACAAACATCTCGTTAAACCTTATATAAACCAGTATATGATTGCTAGCTACTGCCATCCGAACACGTTGGATAACGTGCTGAGGATTCCTTTATGAATGAAGCGGGCGGTGTGTGTGTGTGTGTGTGTGTATATCTATTAACAGGTGAACAGGGCTGGCACTACCCACACCAGTCTGTTGGTGAGTGTTGTAGAAATGACATAATTATAAGGTGCTGCTAGGGAATGACCTTCATGTGCCAACTGGATGCTCCAGTTGATTGACTGTTGATGGGTATTGGCAGATACTCACTGTAAATATGAGTGTTGAACAGCCAACTCCAGACAAGACATGCAAGGTCTATCATCTGTTAGTCACCATGCAGGATGTCAACCTAGATTGAAAGTGAAAAATGTCACTCACTGCCATTTATCTCTCTGATATCTGTGTACCTGCATATCTATTTATAGTAAGCAATTAGTCACTTTTCTGTTCACTGTACTGCATCATTCCCCGAAAGTTAAATGCGTGCATGGAAAAAATATGAAACTTAGACAAATTGTAGATTTGGAATTGGCCAAATTTCTTAATAATACTAAAAAAAAGGTCAGAATTGGTTGGACAAAAATCTCAGTCTGAGCATCCCAAACACTACATTTTGCACCACTAGTCAAAATATGATATTGAGGATGACATAAGTATTCAACGTTAGATCTCTCTTTTCTCCTATCTCCTGACATTTTCTCCCTCTGTCTGTCTTACCTTAGGTGTGAGCTGTGATGCATGTTTGAAAGGCAACTTCAGAGGTAGACGATACAAATGTTTAATCTGCTACGACTACGACCTGTGCGCATCATGCTATGAGAGCGGAGCCACCACAACCAGACATACCACAGAGCATCCCATGCAGTGTATATTAACCCGGGTCGACTTTGGTAAGTAACTGTTTACATCAGCAGGCTTGACTTTAGTAGTGTAGCAGTGGAGATGCACTCCATCCAAAATGTAGGTCTTAAATATTGTCAATAGATGCTCATGCTCAATCATGAGCGATGACCTTTTAAAGAAGAGTGGACGGTCTCTTCAGATTGAATGTGAACAGCATTTCTATCCAGGTTTGAAAAAGTATGGAAAATGAGTTTGATCATACATGCCTACAAATGTTGTGAGGCTGTGAACCCGCTGTCATTGGAAACATTGTGATATTTGTTGCTGTGAAGCATAATCGTCAGCGGTAGAGGGTAGTGGCCTCGTCGATGGTAGGGTGGGCCACATCAGAAAATCTCTCAATTCATGATGTGCATCACAATATTTTTAATTTTGTTTTTCTAATGCCTGGTTCGAAGTTACTGAACAGTACAACTCAAATAGTAACAGTACAATACTTCATTTGCAGCATTTAAAGAAAGTACATGCCAACAAGAAAAAAGTGATTTTATTGACGTTTATTAAATTCAAGTAAAAGAATAAGTTAAAATAAGATTATTAGGGATAGTCAAAGTAGGTTTTCAGACCTATTTAATGAATTCTAGTTTCAACAGTCACAAATGAATACTAGGACTCAAATACAAATAAAAACGGTTGATGTGGCAGAACTTTGTAGTTATATCTTTAAGTTGGCCTGCTATTTTCTGCAGAATGGGATAATGATTTCAGGAAATTATTCTGAGGATAAACCACAATGGCAATAGTTTGAAACCTTAATTTTCAACCGTTTTGGTAGGCACCATCCTTTGCCAAGTAAAACGGTACAGCTTACGCTGCAGGCATTTACGTCTCTTAAATGACTTGGCTAGCACTGTCCAATGTAGCCTCAAAAGCCTCAAGATTTAAGTAAAAGCAAATTAATTGCAGTGAAGTCTTGAGTCTGGATGCCACCAATGTAAAACTTTGGAGGAAATCTTGACCACAAACTGTGCAAGAAGCTGCTGGTCAGAAATGGGTTTTGATACAATGATTTCCTCCTCGAGTTTATACAAAACAGATGTATGAAAACTAGACATGCAAACGCTCAAGAAAAATATTGGGAGAAATATTATTGTTAATAATAATTGACGAGGCTTGCTGTCCATTGACTTATTGGTAGATGAGGATAGTTTTAACTTTCAATGTTGGATCGACTGTGGTACAAGCTCAAATTTGGAACGATAGAAAAACAATTTGAAAGAAGTAGCCGGGATCATTTTCTCTTCCTTTTTGAATGACTGTCCCATTAAAACTGTTAAAGAGTGTTATAAATTGGTGGTGTGAAATACTATGTCTGTCAGCCTTTCACACAGTAGGGAAGTTGTTTTACAATCTGTTAAAAAAATACTATAAACTGTTGAAGGTGTTAGCTGCTAACGGGAGATTTTGCTAGATTTTGGCACTAGAAAATACCATCCTAGCACCTAAACTGGGCCAGCAGTTAAAACATGAAAACCACTGTGAAACTCAGTGCCATGTCCACATCTGTTCCCCACCAGACCTGTACTACGGTGGAGAGGCATTCTCAGTGGAGCAGCCCCAGGCCTTCACATGTCCCTACTGTGGCAGGATGGGCTACACAGAGATCTCCCTGCAGGAGCATGTGGCCTGCCGAGCACACAGAGACCTCCACAGAAGTGGTGAGTTGGTCCCGGAGCCTCACACCCAACCGTCTATGGAGCCCATGTGCGGAGATGTGTGTGATTTACTTGTAGATTTGAACAAATGGTAAAATATCAGTGTATATTGTTTTCAGCAGAGCCATGTTCACTCCCACGTGCCTCCGGACTTCTTAAACGTTTGTGAATGAATTTAAGTTCATAAGGACATTTGAATTTATATTGAAGCATACCTATTGTCCTGCTATTCACATGTCAAGCCTAGTTCCCGTCAGCTGCTGACTTCACTGCAGAAGAAAACCCTGAAATGCCATCTACCTTGAGCACAATGTGCAGCTCTAATAATACATGTTTTTCTAATGTCAGCTGGCAGCTGATTTTGAGTCACTGAGTTTACCAGAAAGACTCAGTCATTGAGAAATACTTAAATTTTAAATCTGAGTAAGTGTGTGGGAACCACGGATGTTGACCTCAGCACACAGCTGTAGCTTTATATTGCATCTTTATTTTTTGAACATGGTGCTTGTAGATATTTATCACACCAGGTGATTGTCCCGGAGAACCCGACCCAATTTCTCTCCCTGTCTTCCAGATCTGTCCCATATGTGCAGCACTGCCAGGCGGCGACCCGAATCATGTGACGGACGACTTTGCTGCTCATCTCACACTTGAACACAGAGCACCCAGAGACCTGATATCCTTCTCAAGTATTACCCACCCCCACTCAACTGTACTTTGAACATGTGTCACACTTGTAAATTGATTCAAGTGGCCCCTTCCTTTCACCAACCAAAAACACACACCAGTGACTTCCCTTTAAATGAAGATTACAAGTTCACCCCTGATTCAGGTCAAATCAAATACACCATAGGGACTGAGTGGAACTGTTAGGACTGTACCCCAGTTGTTTCCATCTACTATTGAATTACTCTCATGTAGTTCAACAGAAGACGTTTCCTTCAGAAACAGGTGCTCCAGTGTATTGGTTGATTGCACCATACTTACAAAAATGTGTATATATCCCTTCTATTCTTAAGACTGAAATCACAGTACTTGATGCCAAAAGAGGGGCTATTTCAGTGAAGCAGGGGAAGAAACAGTTGTGAAGAATTAAAATGTTTTATGAACCATTTATATAAGATGGTGGGCACCAGGTTTCATTCAGTGTTCAAATGCCAGCATCTGCTTTGGCTAGTCAGAAACCATCAGACGTGTTGTCTGTGATTTGTGCTCTGGGACATTCAGATCGGACTGAATGACAGCAACCTAAGAGTTATTTATAGGGTGCTTTTAACAAACCGGATTATCACACAGTGCTTTACAGACAACAAAGGACACAAAAACTGAAAAATGAGGATAATTAAGAGGTACAACAAGTCATCGTTAAAAGACAGGACACGGTATCTTGCTTGTTGTGATTGCTTCACATTCTATATGTACTCCTTGACGGCGAGCTTCACGACGAGTCAAGTGGGGTGCGGCATGTGAGGAGGATGTTCCACCCTGGGCGTGGCCTGGGCGGTCCCCGTGCCCGCAGGTCTAACATGCACTTCACCAGCAGCACCACCGGGGGGCTCTCCACCAGTCAGAGCTCCTCACAGAGCTCCAACTACAGCAGAGAGGCCATGGACCCCATCGCAGGTCAGTCGCACAGCCAGCGCACACAGATGAGTCGCGTGTTAAACCCCATGCACACAGGGGACGCTAGCTAGTCCGGTCTCGCTCCGAGGCACACAGCTGCTGTAACAAGAAGCCATGGGGCCTAATGTAGACCAGGAGGGAAACAAATACTTTTATTCTCTTTAACTATTCAGGACATGGATTGTTTAGTGGGTCAGAAAAACAAATTGGCCACTGCAAAAAAAAAAAAAAAAAAAAAAATGTTGATAAGCAGTCACACAGCTGCAACTACAGGAGGTCTGACACAGAATACTGGTGCACAGGAAACACACATTCACACACATATACCAGGCAGACACATGAAAGAGTTGTCTTAGTCGTTCCATTCATACTCTAACAAAATAACTACACGCCTAGTGCATGTTTCAGTGTGCGCTTGCAGGTAGTCCAGCCTGTAAAGTAATCCGTGGGCAGAGATGTTGCCATGGCAATTCCTTGTTTATCCTGTTCCCAATTTTAATCCGGTTCAGCACTTGGCGCTCGCCGTGTCAGCTCCAGCTGTGCCATAATGAGAGACTCTGGTCCAGGCTGCCTCGCAGGCAGGGCACCAGCCGAGGCCCCGCAACTCTCTAATGGCCTGTCATACCTACTGGGTGGTTGACATGCCTGCTAGATTCATGTGAGACTAACAATCTGACTGGTGTATATCTATCATACATAGGTACACTCCCAGCTGTATCATAAATAATACTTGTTAGCTTGAAGGAAAGAAACCATTCGGATACTCTTCCACTGTTAAATATGATCAATATGTGATATCCAGTGCATTTTGTGATGAATTTGCTGTTTTGGTGTACTCACTTGCTGAAAGAGTTATTAAGGGATCACGGTCCAGTTATCAGTCAGACTCTCCAGGGTGTCGCCAGGGAAATGGAAATCTTTTAATTTTGTATGGCAAACACATTAAATATTAATCTTTATCAAGGTATGAGCAGGATTGTTTCCTTTTGAGGTGTGTGGTAAACAGTTTGATAGATGACATGTTGACTGAAGGTGAGGAGTAGAACTAAGAACACCTAAGAGACTGATACTGCCTTGCTGTGAAAGGGCTGCTGTCTGGTATTCTGGCCAACTGGCAGAGAGAAACTGGTATAATGGCTTTCAGGTTGGATGATTAACTTTTTATACTCACTAGTGTTGATGGCAGGTGAGCAACGTGTAGTCCCCCCCTCCTACCTCTCCATCACCCCTCCTGACAGCAAGCCCCTCTCCCCCTCTTCCTCCAGAGCTCCTGTCCCAGTTGTCGGGGGTGCGTCGTTCGGCCGGCGGCCAGCTGAGCTCGGGCCCCTCGGCCTCCCAGCTCCAGCAGCTCCAGATGCAGCTCCAGTTGGAGCGGCAGCAGGCCCAGGCGGCGCGCCAGCAGCTGGAGACGGCCCGCAACGCCACCCGGGGCGGCGGCCGCGCCAACGCCATCCTCAACACCAACTCGGCCGCCAACCCCAGCGCCAACCACAACACCAACCCCAGCCCCAACCCGGGTCCCCCCGAGTCCAATGCGCAGCATACTGCACATAGCTCCCAGTTTCTACTTAGCAGGTTGGCCTGTTCTGATGGTTTTTTATGTATGATTTTCCCCTCATTTTTGTAACTGTTATGAGTCTAACTGTGGGCTTCTTCCCTTCCTATTCTCTGCTCCCTGATTTGTCCCTCTCCGTCTTCCTTTCATTTTCAATTTGATCGTATCCCTTCTCCCTCTGCCCTTTCTCATTCCTCTCCACTCCTCCTCCTCCTCCTCCTCCTCCTCCTCCTCCTCCTCCTCCTCCTCCTCCCCCTCCCCAGGCTGAGCGAACCGCGGCTGTCTGAGTCGGAGCGGCAGGCGTGCGAGGCCCAGTGGGCCGACCGGAGCCTGTTCGTGACGGAGCTGCTGCTGTCGACGCTGCTGCCCGACGAGGACGCTTCGGCCTCTTCCTCCGAGGACGAGGATGACTGTCACAGGCCGTTGCGGAATTTCGCTGACTTCGAGGCCATGGGCTGTGTGGAGGTCATGACCTTGGACGTGGCGCTGGAGAACCTCAACCTCAAGGAGACGACCCCCGCTACCAAGATGATGAAAACGACAACTAAAACGACAGCAGCGAAGAAAGAGCCTCCCGCCCCGCCCCTTTGATGACATGGCCGCTCCCCCCCTAACCACCATTGTAACTGGCTGACCGCCGTGTCTGTCCAACTGCCAATGGATGAAAAAAAAAAAGACTGCGGTTCTTTTTGGCTTTGTTTTTTTTTTTTTTTTTTTTCCAGTGATTGTCATTTCAGCTCTGTCGCTCCCCACTCATCCCCATGTTTATTACATTGTGTACATTGAATAAAAGTAGTGAGACGAGAGAATGTGAAAGTGAGCAAGCGAGGTGGGTGCGTGAGAGAAAACGTGGGGGGGGGGAGGGGGAGGGGGGAAATAACTATATAAATATATTATAGAAAATCTATATGAAAGTTGATAATCAATTCCACATAACTCGTGTTTCCTCTAGCAGATGAGCGAGCATAGTTAGTCGTTACGAGACGAACACGTCCTCACACACTCACCCCGGGAGAGGAGGCCGACGGAAACCTCTCCGACAAAAAAAAACCAACGCTGCTGTGTATTTATAGTTATTAATTAAAGAAGTGCTTGGATGGTTTACCACAACGTAAGCATGAGCTTAAATCACCACGTGCCCATTTTTAACTGCACAGTCACTAGACGGGGAGGTCTTTCTCTGTTGTTTCAGACACCCGAGTAACTGTAAATTTAAGGGTGTCGGTTGCCACACCAGTGACATTTCTGCGCCACACACACACACACACACACACACAGACACTGTTGGCTGAGTTTGGTTTCATTTATATCAAGTCTCAACCCCTCCCCTCCTGTGTGACATCACATGTATTGGGTCACGCGACCTTGCTTTATATCAAATGTGGGCACTTTGGTTTTTTGAATTGCATATCCAGAGAAGTGTCCCGTCTTGTGTACACTACAAATGCTCTACATAAAGGCGAGATGTACAGCTCTGAGGCAACAGGAGATAAGTCATGGTAACAATCTCTTCTTCAGTGTGACCGTTTTCAGGCCTTTTATAATATGGAAGAAACACAACCCTGGTCTCGATACGGTTGTTTTTTTTTTGTTTTTTTTCGTTTGTTTTTTTTCTTTTTCTTTCGTAAGACCAGATGCTACTCCTTTCAGCTTCCCGTGATCTGAAATTAATCCTCTCTCCATTGCTCATGAATGCAAAGATTATTCAACACGTGACTTGAAGGAGAGAAATCCTGTATGCTCTTTCCATTCATTTCTCTGAGTAAAAAGATCTTTGTATGCCTCCACTGCTACCTTAAGAAATGCAATGTATGTTTTTGGCTTGGTAAACAAGCCAAATTACAGGGTAAACCTTTCAATTTGGAGGACAATAAAAATGTTTTGGATGGAAATTAACTAACCCAATCCTGCTGTCTGGTTTGTGTGTTTTTTGTTTGTTTGTTTTTAGTTGCTACTTTACTGGCTAGCATGTACAGGGTATGGTAAAAAAAAATAATAAAGGAAACGCCTATCTGATATCTTACAGGTCAAGTTCAATCTCATAATTAGTGATCTCCTGGTTAATTTCTTCCTTCACAGCAGCGGTGCCACCCAAGAGGAGTCATGCTCTAAACCTCCTGGACAGGGGGGGTCCTTGAGGACGGGATTGAGAACCACTGCTCTAACGAAGCACAAGTTGTCTGAGTGGATTGGAAAGTATGATGATGGTAGAGAAGAGTACATCTGGCACATCTGGGTGGGAGCCTGTCTCTTTATGTAGGTGATCACGGAAAGGTGTGGAGAGTGAACGGTTGTCAAAGTGTCCTCCATCACAAAAGAACATGTAGTTTGATTTTGATTCGTCCTAACTGGATTGCTACTGTTATTAATGAACATGTGATGTGACATGTAGCAGTAATGTACAGTGGTGGCCAAATTATTAGAACACTTGGCATACATTTAAGAGGTTTCAGTTGTTTTTGTTCAATTGGCCATTAAAATACCCATAAAACGAATGAAATATATATACAAAGTCATCATTATGCTCTATAAACCATAGAATAGAGCCATCATAAGGAGATTTACCTCATTTTCCTTACAAAAAACAAGCTAGGCCTATTTCACTGTCAATGTCACACAATCATGTTCCTTCACAGAAGAAGCCAAATTACTTGTGTAATCATTGTCAGGTGTGATCGGTGGTTAAATTGATGGTGATGCAAGAGTCTTAGGACACAGCTGTGTGATTCTTAATAATATAATAAAGTTAAAAGTGGATAAAAACAGTAGGACTCACTTCATCTGATATGTGTTGTGCTCAGAGCAACCATCTGCATGTTTCATGAACATTATGAAATGAAACATGTTTTGGAGGCAAGAAAAGGTCAATATTTTCAGATCTGTCAGGTGTTCTAACAATTTTGGCCACAACTGTACGTTCTTTACAGAGAAGCAATCACATCTTTATACCAAATTCAGATGCTCTTTAAAAAAAGTCTTGGCAGACATCTTCATGTGGCGTCTTTGCGTGATCTCACTTTGGGCATCATCACCGGGACCGCCACTTCTTCTGATGTGTCTTTATTACTACTTCAGATATTTAACATTAAATTACTATTTCTGAGCAGTAAACATATTTGTATGTCTTCTATGTGGTGAAACCGATCAATTGCATTGCAGATATAATTTTCAGGCTGAAACCGTGTATTTCGTTACGGTGGCCTGCACTTCCTACCACTTGAGACCATTATGAATATCCTCTTTTCCTGGACTCAGTCGACCTCACAGCGATGAGCGTCACAGTCAGCAGAGTGTGGTTGTTGAGGTTTACTGCTATTTTTTTCACGACGTTTCAACAGCCATTACTGGAAATTGAGTGAGGATGTTAAGCTCATTCACGCATCCAGCTGTGATTCTCATTCATAAGAGGAAGCATGCATGCTGCTGGGGTGTGTTTTATACACAAGGGCTCATATCGAACATCAAGTAAAGCAGTGTGATGCTAGTTTTGGTAGCATGAAGTGTTAGCATTTAGTCACTCATCACACAAACCAGGTATTCACACTGCACTCATATACTGTGGCTTGAAATCTGGACTCTAACCCGAACCTCGAACCGGATTTCTTTCAGACCAGATAGAAAGGTCAGACCAAGGTCAGATCTCGATGTCCTCCATCAGCAAAAATACTACAATTAATTGGTTGATATTGACGAGCACCAATTAAAATGACTGAATAGAAAAATATTCAAGACTTGGTTGTCAAAATACAGACACAGACACTACCCATTTACTTTTGAGTTGTAACTATTTATGTTCAAGGCTGCTTTATTTATTTGAAAATAATTGCTATTATTAGAGAAATGGCTCACATCTTCTGATGCACTGGGACAAATCAACGATGTAACATGGGAGTCACTGGGTCTTTCAACATCAACGTCCTCACCCAGGCGGCCCAGCGGGGATTGGACCAGTCCCTCCCTCAGTTGACATAAAGAATTGGCAGATGATACAACTATAGTTTTCTGTGATAAAAACAAGTGATAACGTTATAGTGTCTGCATTCTCCTATATATGGAGTCCACCTGTAAATATATTTTTAAATGAATTGTTTTGGTTTAAAGGACACCTTCAAGATGCCGGTCCATTTTTAGGGATTAAAATAGACTATGCAAGGAGGTCTAACTAAGAGCAACAGGTTTTTCCTGTATTTTCATTAGTCCTTAAAGATCCATCACAATGGTTGCAATGTTGGTAATCTGTTCCAGCAACGAGAAATGCCAACTATGATCCCATTCAGAGTAAATTGTGTTACTTGCTCACTGTGCGCGAGCATCAAGCCAGCATTCTTCAGTGTTACTGGAGCAATCTGCCAGGATCTGAAATGTAAGGCCAGCACAGCAACACTGCTGGGAACTTAAAGAAGTGCCGTCGGTGCCAAGTCACTGAATTATTATCTGTGCTATACAAGCCGGCATCAGAGTAGGCTGAAAGGATTTGGCTGATTCCTTTAACTGAAAAAACTAAAAGGAAGTTGGTTGCTGTAGGAAACCAAATGCATGCATTGTAGGGAAAAAAGCAATAACTTGCATGCTCTGGGAGACACGTCCACGCATAGTGTGCATGTATAAAGTCAGCAGTAAAATAATAAATAAGCTTTCTAGAAGACTATGCAGGTTATCAAGCACATTTGCCACCTCATCTCAAGATTTGTGTAAATTGACTGATAGTTGACTCAAGTTGATTTTTTCTAATTCTTCTAAGACATCACTAGTCAGTGTAAAGCCCTGATTAAATGACCAGTAAAAGTATGGCTGCATAAAGCAATGTCGTAGTGACATGAAGGCGAGGACAGGAAAAATGACCCAAACAGTTTCTAGCTCTGAGTCATGTCACCATCCCACCCACACCATCCCGCAAATAAGACACACAACTCAATGGCATTTTGGTATTCTTTGTAATTTTAATTCCCATAATTTAATTAGTTTAAATGCAGACATTTTCTTCACTAAAATTTTTAAATAAAACATTACAGTACGATATACGCAAATCAGAAGAGCTTTAAGATCTTGTAGAAGCCCAGGCTATTTTTTCCTGTGGTTTTTTTGTTTTTTTTAACTCCGAAGGACTGGACAGTTAAATAGCAAACAGTAAAGAGACAACACGGAGCTGTAAAGCCTGCAGGCCAGCCAAGGAGCACAGTCTAGTACAAAACGAACCGGAAAACTAGCTAGACAGCACGCCACATCCAGATGAAGGTCGGAACCTCTGTGAGGTGGTGGTAGTGCCGCGCAGACGGCAGAGGGCGCCATTACACCAGGGTAGGTGGACCTACACAACCACGGAGTGACAGCAATGTAGTTGCACCTTCACAAGAACAGCTTTTATTGCACATTCAGGGAGATAAAAATCGCACATTCTGTTTCTGTAGTGTTTTTCTTTTTTTTTTTTTTAGACAGGGGCGACCCGTTACAATGCAACAGAAGCATGGTAACTCCCCCAATGGCAATTACACCACTCACTGGTTTATACTGATGAGTTGATACTGATTGGTCTAAAATGCTGTCCCCTCTCTACCTTGAGCAGTGCATCCCTTTTGGCCTTTCAGGGCTGAGAATGCATGGAAAAAAATGACCGTGTGAGTTTCAAAGGGGGTCTGCAGAGCATGCACCGCCGGGTGCATTGCGGTTTTGCTACACAAACCAGACACCTGGAGGGTTGAGGCTCACCCTGCAATCCGATGGGTGCCGATCGAGTTCAACCTTTACTTAACGCATATCAGCAAAGAACAAATTCCATAAGAGCAGAATCAGAGAGGAGAATCTGCACCTTGTGTTTTATTGATATATGGCAGCTTTGTCTGGATCCACTTTTCATAAGGAAATAAGTGAAAGAGATTTTGCACGGTGACAAGGCTACAGTAATTCATGCCCAAGTCATATGAACTGGGTTTACGTAATAATACTAATAATTCATCCAATGAAAGAAGATTTGAGATGCTTTGGGAAACCAAGGCCGGACCTCTATTGTGCATGAGATTTGTTTTGCACTCCCTTCATGCACTTCCAGTGTAACAAGAGTATGAGAATCTTATATACCAGCTCTATGCAGCCCCCTGTGTAACACACAAGTCAAAGAGGAAAAGGCTATGAGTTTGAAGAGTGGAGGTCACCTGCCAAGACGAGGAAACCCTTCAAGACATCGATTTTCTTAACATTTGCTTCCTGGCCCATTTTTTTCTTTAACTGCTGCTGATCACAGGCCTCCAATGAGTGGTCTTGCATCACCAAAACATACCATAGATGGTTTCCTGGTTTTAACAAGGTGCTGTCCCACTCTCACAGCTCATAATACAAGCAGCAGGGAAACAAAATTACAAAGTGTTTTCGTCTAAAATTCAAAAATAAAAATGGTAATTTAAAAATCTGATCTATTGGCAACCGACACATCAATCTACATGTTAAAAGAACACACTGGGCTGAGCGGATCTGCGGCACATGGCACCAGTGAGGAAATAAGACCAGTCCCCAGTACTGTGGTGATCAGTCTTATAACTAGTCCCCGCCCGCGTGTCCTCCAACGTGTCTGGCAGCTCACCCAGGTTAAAACTCAGATATGGTAGAAAAATATATAGTCTTGATGAAATTTCTCTATTTATTCTCTTCATTATTGAATTGCACCCATACATGTAGTATTAACGTGTTGTAGTAGCAGTGTAAAGTGACTCTGGGATCATGATTAGCACTACTACTACGAAAAAACAAACAAAAAAACGAGGACAATGAGTCATCGCGCGCACACTTGCTCTCTCTCTCTCTAGACACTTCTGGTTATGTTTTTCTTGCACTTGAAAATTCATGGTTAATAGTTTGTCTTTCATTGGCATCATTAGGCAACTTTTTTTTCTGATATTCTACGATATGGTTACGATGTAAACACCACAGTATTTAATTATTTACTGTATATGCACACAGTAAAACACAACGTTACAAGGCAAGTGGCCACTTAAGCATAGATTTGTTCATGAGAAAAATAAAATTAAGAAACACACACAAGAAAAAAAAAAAAAACTTGCAACACCTCGCATTGGGTTTGTTCAAATAATAAAAAAAAGCTTTAGATTTTGTTCATTTACAGGTCGGGTTGACCCTGTTGAAAAGCTGGTGATGATCAGTACGATCCCCCTGATCCCATCTCATTCAAAATAATGATCCTATGACAAAGTCTTGTGATATCTCCATGACAGAGTGGCTCCTAAACCCTTCACCCCATGACATTAAATGACATCGCTCCATATTGTCTTTGCTAAACGCTAACCTTTAGCACTTCGATTAAAGTACAGATAATCTTTAGCCTTAATGGTTATACACTCCATGTCTTTACATTAATCCGCCTCCAATCTGTCTCTGTGTAAGTGTGACTGAGTTTGAAGTTGTAATAAAAACAAAGATGGATGAGTGGTTGATATGACACATGAATCAGGTGTCTGACGTGATAGGGCTTTAAATTTGGAACTCCTTGAGAAAACCGCCTCTGATTTCGCATATATGTGATATGAGATTGAGGTTCAGGACGACAGAGAATGAATAAACCCTGGATTAAAAAAAGACATTTCACCTGACTGGCAAATATGGCGAGAGATATGAAATGTCCTGCATGTAGGCAATGCAGAGGTCTAGCAATGGCAGGAAGTGTGACTCCTGTAACTGGACTCTATGTGTGTGTGTGTGTGTGTGTGTGTGACTACAAAGGCATAATTGATAATCAAAGATGTATTCTTTATAGGACCTCGTCTGTGTGTGTGTCTGCCCCAATTCCAGTATTTTGGCTACTGCTGCACCTACACATCATAACTCTACATGAAAATTGGCATGCTGATATGGCGACGGGTATTACAGCTTACTTTGGCATGGTGTGGCTCACCACAACACCACCTCCCCCGACCGGAGCAGAAGTGTCTCGCCGCCCCAGACACGCCCCCCCCACATGTTTTTCCACAAGGAGGGAACGCTAGACTGGAGAGCCTCCTGTCAATACTGTCAAATCTGCTGGAAATTGTGTCCGCCGTTGCAGGACAGATCACTTTAAAAATGCTGCTTTCAGATCAGGAGGAGCTGAGGGTGAATTTGTCGCCCTCATAGAAAAACAGCAGCCAGTCAAGTTGTGTGTGTGTGTGTGTGTGTGTGTGTGTGTGTGTGTGTGTCTGCTCTACTGTCAGTTTCTGGGCTGGTATCATGAAGAGGCAAGACATTAATGGGAAAAAAAAAAAATCATGAACACCCCCCCCTCCCCCCCAAACTCTTGAGGACAGTATTTACAGTACAAATTACAGTATAGTACATCATTAAAAAATATGATATCCATCTCTAAAACATACAGGAGCTCTTGATAAAATCATCACGTCTTCTGCAAATCAGGTTTGCTATGGTACTGAAGTAAAAACAGAATGACAGTCCCGCTACGCTCCCTGAGGCCCGCCTTTCCATTGGCCCCCAGTTGTACCTTCCCGGCTAGCATGTTAGGGTGAGATGAAGGATGGGTTGGTTGACCACACGCACATTGCTTCTTCTTCTCTTTTTTTTGTTTTGTTTTTGAAACCTTAAAGCAAGCTACAACAAATCACACTCAATTAATCCAATATTACAGTATTTACAGGGTTTCGACCAGCTACGCCACCCGGGTTTACAGGCGGTTGAAACGCAGCAAAAAAGGATATACTTTTATAGACCTGCAGGCATGTCTCTAAGGTGTGCAAATGAACCTGTTATTGGTTTTTTTTTTGTTATCGTTATTACTGGTATATTTGTCTTGTGTGTTGACGTCCATGTTTTCTAATGAAGAAACAAGTAAGTGACCGCATCCGTCTCTGCACCGCGCCGTGTTAAAAGTTATCAGAAAACCCCTTATTATCGTCTTATGTACAGCAGGTTGATCGGTAAGATGAACACATCGGTTACACACGTTCTTATGCAAAGGAGAAAAAAAAAAAGAATAAATTACAAAATAAAACAGATCAGAAACTCAAATGAGTGGAACAGACCGCTGGACTACTGAGCCAGGCAGCATGTGAACCAACCCTCCTCACCATCCACGGTACAACCAAGTCCATCTCTAAACCCCGCCCTCGCCCTCACTTCACATCACCCTAGTCCTTGCCCCGTCTCCTTTCCTTCTGCTATTCTGCATCCTTCTCACCCCCTCAACACTCGAGCTGTCGTTTCCTCCTCTGGTTTCTCTCTTGTTCTCTCCCTTGCTTTCTCACTCTCTCTCTCTCTCTCTCTCCCCTCTGTCCTCCCTCCCTGCCTAGCGCCCTCAGACATAGGGCAGAATGCCGTAGACGAACAGGGCCATGACGGCGGCGCTGAACAGGCCGGCCACGGGCACCGTGACGAACCAGGCCAGGAAGATGTTCCGGAAGAGGCGCCAGTCCACCGCCTTCTGGGAGCGGATCCAGCCCACCGCCACCACCGAGCCCACCTGAGTCCACGGCGAGGAGGGGGAGACAGAAAAAACAAATCAGCAGCAGCACAGGACAGATCGACAGATCGTTCAGCTGGCGAGGCCACTGAGGAGCTGCAGGTTGTCCAGGCTTTTCTCGCTAGAGGAGGTCTGTCAGGTGACGTAGCGCACCCTCTGGCAGATTTGAGTTTCTAGATGTACGACTTCAAAACTTGCTTAAATTTCTGTGCGTTTTTTTCACCGGGAACTGATCATTCGCCACCGATCGGTTTTGTGTTTAGATCGTGTCAGCTTGTTCTTGTTAGCCAGCTAACCTTTGTATCTGGTCAGCTAACCATCACGGTCTTGTTGTTGAATCATCTGATTAGCACACAAGCTACGTATGCAGTGGCTAGTATTTCCATTAACATTGACTGCTGTTAGCTAGCTAACAGTTTGTTCAGGTTGACTGAGCAGACTCTTCTTTTGGAGACTAGAGCTAAAGACAGTTGGAAACAAATCTACTCATCAGACTTCAGTTTTACTGAATGGGTCTAATTTGCACACAGCCAATTCATTCTCCACTGGATCTCCATGTTGGCACCGGACCCGGTTGCTACTGCAAAGCCTCTATTGAACAGTAGTGAAGTTAGTGTTGACTGGTGGAGGTGAGGGGTCGGGGCCCTCTAGCTCTGTTGTCCAGTGATGTTAACATGAGGTCAACCAGTGGTCGGTCACACCAGGTGTTTTGCGACACAATAGACAGAAAAGCCTGAACATATCCCTCCGCTCTTCAAGACCAGCTCTGGCCAAAACCATTTCTGGGTTAGTTAGAGCAAGCAGATTGTAGCACTCAACACTATCAGAATTCAAATCTTCAAATCAGACTTCAAAGCGTTATTCTTCACTTACCCGTTTCTTTAAAGATCAAATCAGAAAGGCATTGAATGAAAATCGGATTTAAAAAAAAAAAAGACACAAAAATATCTCATTACATTTCTGACACCTCAGTGTGTTGGAGTGGCAGCTCCAAGGTCACATGACCAACATGTGCAGTGACTGGTTTCAGCATGCTCCGTTCGTGACACTGCAGGTGGGCGGGACTAAAAGCCCATTTGCCTGCTCTTATATGGTCACGGTAACATGAGGCGCTTTCTGTTGCGCAGCTAAATCTGGAAGGCCAGGTCATATTTTATAACCCACTCTTACTCAAACTTAAATTAACCCTAGTCCTGGATGATAAAGGAAGAAAATAGAGGTCTTCACTGAAGGATATTTTCAATCAAGGAGGACAAGGCTGAAGTCCTGTGATTCAGAATCCAAGTCTGCTCCATTATGTTTGGACAAAGAAGAGGAATAAGGGAAAAGAAACTTTCCAATAGCACCTCTTTGATTTGAATGTAGAAATATAACAAAGTTCAAAGTTCAAATCGTAAATACAGCCTTTGTGTGACAATGTCTGTGTCTGTGTCTGTGGCTCAGGTGGTTTGCGGACAACCATTTGTAATATTTCAGGTATGCAGCCACAAAACCTGAACTCAGAGCCTCTGAAACAATGAGTCACTGTACATTATCACACTCAGGTGCACCACACATGGGCATCCATTCAGTTTCCACTCCACTGAGTCGAATGAGAATTAACTGAATGGATGGCCATCGTTGCTCACACACACACACACACACACGCACGCACACACCTGGGGGTTTGACAGATGTTGGAGGCTACTTTCTGAAAACGTAGTGTATTACACTTTGTATTTTCATTATCACTTTTCGCCATCTTAAAATTGATCTTTTCAATGGTTTGCCTTAATATCAATTGAATACATTTCAACTTCATTAATAATCTTTTGAATGTTGATATTCATCATTTATTTATCCACCAACTTCTGTGGATCCCCCAGACACATTCACTTAATCAATCATTCAATCAATCAATCAATCAGATCAGCACCATAGATGGACACTTCTAACTATCAGCAGATTTAGCATCTTTGCGTAGCAGTTGATTATCGGAGGCTTTAGGGGAATGAGAAGGGCATTTTGGAGTGAGAAATCAAAATAAAGTATGGATGGCAATGTTGATCATCAGAAATTAAATATCAGTTTTGGATCTCGTGCAGTTTTCCTTCTGGGCAGCTGGATGGACTGTAAACTATCTTGTAACCATTTGTATTTATATAAAAAAACAAAAAAACTTGGTCCTTTCAATACATTAACATTTGAAAGTATTGAGGTCCATCAAAATCCTTCCCAGGAGACTGTCCTTAGACCCCGCCCCCCAAAAAAACCCTCTTGATTTGAGTGTCATTGACATGACTTACCATTGTTTATATAGGATGCACGCACACACACACATAAAAGCAGTGTACCAATTTGAAAGCAAAAATGGTTTGATTGCTGCACATTGTGAGAGTGAGAGTCCTCAGGGTGAAACGATACACAATAGTTTATGTGTAAATGGAAACAAATTATGTGGCAGATTCCTTCTTTACTGCTTAGGCATGAAAGGTGGCTGGATGGGAGGGAGTCAGGCTGGTGGGCTGGTTCAGCATCGACACCGGCTGCCGCTAATTGAGACTAATTGGATAACGGCAGCCTGGGAGTGATGTCACAATGAGTCTTTTTTCAGTGTGGGAACGAGGCGGGAGAGAAGACGGCGCCGCAACACTGAGCTGAGAAGCTGCAGAGGACGAGTGGTCCGAGTTGAGTTACGATTTTGAGTTTAAAAACATTTATTTAAGGATTTCTAGGATTACTGGTCCCACCCTTTTAGAGTATATGAATTGAAAACAGATTAGTCTACATTTTGGTGGCGTAGCTAATTGATAAGATTTAGTTCATATCGAAAACCATTTTTCACTTCCACGGTACATATAGTCACATTTTTGGATCGCAAAATATCGTATCACAATTTTGTTACATCCCTAGATAGTCCTAATGTTAAATTACATAGAAAGAATGTACATATCTTAATAAACTTTACCTGAATTGTCAGTAACCACAAGACAAAACTGACATTCTATTACTACTTGGGAAATGTGTGGAACAACACCTCAGGAGGATAACCCCTCATGTACAATGTCTCAGTATCAGTACGACAAGCTATAGTTAGTGATAATCTGCTCTATGAGCATCGTAGAAGGTTCTGGCTTAGATTTACACACATTGGCCAGGACAATTTTTTTTTCTTTTACCTTACCAGGCTCCCATCAGAAGGGAGACTTCACTACTGCAGGAAAATTGCACGAGGTCAAAACCGCAACTCCGGGGAGTTGTGATTGGCTCTGTGGATTGACAGCTACGACTGAAGCGATGGGATGGACCTCAGGGAGGGCTCTCTAGCACGGCTTCACTACCGTGACTGTGATACCTTGCAGTGGGTGGAGCTTATTGGGATGCCCACATTTGACGCAACAAGCACTGTTAGCGCACTCATTACTTCAATGCAAAATCCGCTGTGAAGACAGATGGGGACAGAGGAGAGAGAAACAGAAAGATGGAGGGGGGAGGTAAAAAAGTAGAAAACAGGTGAGATAGGTGGGGGAGGTTGGGTGGTGGGGATGGGGGGGGAGTTTCCTTGCAGCCAAGCACAGTAGGGTGGAGGGTCCACACACCAAACCATGCTGTGAGTGCTGAGCGGGAGGAATAGGAAAGAGCTTGTGGAAATGAAACAGAGGACGAGGACACCATCGTTGACAGAAAGGGAGAGGGGGGGAGGGAGGGAGGTTGGGGTGGCAGGGGTCCGCTAGTTCTCCCAGCCTGGATCTGATGCTCCTGAAAAGTAGAGGGGAGAGGGGCTACACACTGCTGCCTAGGGGCGTCTAGAGCGGGACTGGACAAGCCTGGGATACAGAGTTTAGTTGTTTGATTGTTTGTTGAAGGATTGAGCCCATGGGCGATTGTCAGGTGTTGGTATGTGCAGGGAATTGATGCCAAAAATGTGTATTTGACAGACAAATTGTGCGGTCAGCGCTCCAATAAATTTAATCATTACTTGCAAATAAAAACAGAAAAAAAATCTACTTGCAATCGATGGCTGATTTAGGCTGAATCAGTGCATGTGGTTCCACCCCTGAGCCCCGGGGGGCAGTGTGAGCGCCCTGTCCCCTGGAGATACCTGGTTGAGAGGCCAGATCGAGGGCCAGTGGAGTTGCCTCCACTCAGTCATACCTTGCAGTGTGTGGTACTGACAGGGATTCCGATATTGGAAGCCAACACGACAGTGACTGCAGAAGCCAGTTCAATAGTGAATCCACTGTGGAGGAAGAGGGGGGGGGAGGGAGGGAGGAAGGGGGAGGGGGGGGGGGCAAAGAGACATCCTTCATTGTAATGCCTGAGAGGTGCTGTTGATGGCACGGTGCGGCCATATTCCAGCATTCACATTCACCGTAGCAGTACATAAAATGCATAAACACACACACACACACACACACACACACACACACACACACTTAAAGGATAAATAAATAAAGAAAAAATAAATATATCTCTCTCTTCTCTCTCACACATGATAAGAGTAAATAAGAGTAGGTCAGGTCCTGAACGTTGAGTGGTAATCCAAAAAGAGCATGATTGCATGTAGCACACAGAGGGGTGTGTGTATGTGCATGTTCGTGTGTGTGTGTGTGTGCGAGACCCCGCTAAGCTCCTATCAACCCACCCAGGCTCTCTGACTACAGGTCAGGTTTTTGTCAGCAGCCCTGTCCACTGCAGGTAGGTGGACACGCCGCCACCGGCTCCGCCTACAACTCGGAACGACTGAAGCAGGCCAGTTACATAACCGTGCCACGCGGGATCAGGATCATCGCAGAAACACAGGAATATCTGGGTTTGTCAGAGTGCCCCGCTGGTGAAGCTCGGCAAGACCAGTTGGCCGGTTTGATTTGCAGCAATCTGTCCCTGTGGTGGGTCGACAGGCGAGCCAGCCGGCGTGACGAGCGGCCATATTTGAGCAGGCACTGTGCACACTTTGTTGGTGGTGTAAGTATTACAGTATACCAAAAAAAAACAAATCTTCAAAACGCATATGCTCGGCCAGATGCACTGTCGACACACACACACAGACACTTCCCTGTCCTTGCCATCCCTTTTGCCAAAGTGCTCGGTCCCAAACAAACTCTGTTGTCAGAATGATGCATGGAAACAGACACTTGAGGAAAAGGGAGGCTTTGGAACAGTGAACCAGAGCAAATCCCTCTTTGTGTCCCGTTAAAAGGCTAGGCCGGTGATGGAGGAGAGACCGAGAAAAGAAGAAGGGCAACGGGGAGGAAAGGGGCGTGAAGAGAGGAAAGAAAAATGAGAAGACACAGACAAGAGAGAGAAAGATTTAGAGGCAAGAGTCCAACAACAAGACAGAGATGCAGTGAGAGGAGAGAGAACACAGTGTGAGAGAGAGGAGAGAGGAGAGGGGGGGGAGGACAGAAAGGAAAAAGACAAGAAGGGAACTAACTAACTAAATAAATAAAAAATGGGAGAGGTACAGGAGAGGGCAGGAAAGAATTTGATGAGAGAATGAGAGAGTGAGGAAGCTGTAGAGAGAGAGAGAGAGTGAGAGAGTGAGAGAGAGAGTGAGCTGGTGAGGGGGAGTCAGTCTGGCGTCCCTCCCCGTGGTTGGGGATGAGAGGCCAGGGTTCCCACTGCGGCTTCCCCTTCCTCCTCCTCTCTACTTCTCTTCATCCAGCATCGACAAACAACTTCCTGCGACCCTGTGTGATGTTCCTGCCAGACCCCCCCCCCCCCTCCCCCCTCCCCCTCCCTCCCCCAGAACAATAAAAACCTAATATACATGCATGCATGCACATATACACACACACACACACACACACACATACATACACCCCGCCTGCTGGGCACACAGCCTAGATTCTTTAAACTGACACCGGAGAATACACACAAACATACCTTTAGGTGCGCGCACACACACGCTCACACACACACACACACACACACACACACGCTCACACACACACACCCTCTCCTCGGCTAATGCGTGGGAAGGCGAGATTACAGGAACAAATGAAAGACTGATCCAAGGACAGAGGAGGAACAGTCAGTGTGTTAAGTATGAATGAGGCCGCGTGTTAAATTACGTTTTATGGTCAGACGGTTACTTCAGGGGCTTCGGAGAGCCCTGGGACTCGCAGTGCTCTAGTCCTTATTTAATCAAAACTATTATGGAGAAGGGCAGGAGGAGGTTAGAGACTGCATCATTCCTACTTCATGCCCTATGAAGGAAGTAAAGGTCTACCACAGTAGTTCTTCTAATGGACTACTGTTAGGAGAGTTTGTTAGGTTCATGCACAACATGTGATTGAGTTATGCAGGTCACGTATGTTAAACCCTTAACATGAATAACCATATACGTCATCTAATATTTTTATTAACAGCCAGCATACTTGCGTTTGTGTTGTCAATCCGGATCAATGGGAGCGTGAACACATCACGACCGGTGCCGTGTTTCACTATGAACGTACACAACTCTCCAACTTACAGCTTTGAAATGATGATTAAAGACGCCTCGTCTAAGAAACTGTTGTAAGGCAGCAGAGTGACGCCTTCGAACAAAGTACTGAATACATGAGGACTAGAGACACTAGAAAAATGAGTTTCTCTTGTCTCAAGTAATGCTAACAGAGGATTGTATGATCATGTTTGAGCTGAACCCAACTACTGCTGTCTGTTACCAGTAGTTAGTTAACAGCTCCAGATATTCATTATTTACTCTTTACAAATTTCAGTGTCACTTTCTCAAATCGTCATAATAAATCCAGACATTCAGTATGTCAGTTTGTCTGTTATTTCTTCAAATGTTTCTCAAAATTATTATTACCTCCATATAGCAAGTCACTCTAACGTTTTCTCAGTTCATCTAAATTTGAAGTAACATGTTGTTCTTATATGCGAGTGTGTGTGTACATTCGCACGTAAAAACCTACCGAGGTACGTTCAGAGACTCAACATGTTGGCATGTTCAGACACACATCTATGCACACAGTCTCTGTCAACAATTCTGTCTCTCCCTTCAGCTGTCTCTCACACACACACACACACACACACACACACACACACACACACACACTCTCTCTCTAAACCCTCCCAACCCCGTGTGGTGGCGTCCTCACCTGGAGGGGGTGATGGGAGTCAGGTCCTTTCCCATGGTCTGGATGACGCGGCGGCCCCACACCCACAGGCCGGCGCAGATGCCTATACCCCCGTACAAGAGCAGCCAGATGGGCGTGGCCTGCGTCCTGCATCACGCCGCCCTGGTCATAGATCATCCACAGTGCCACCAAGGGCCCGATGGCATTACTACAGGAGCGAAAACGACAAGTCAGATTTTAAATTCAGTGGAACGTGTGTGTGAAGCCTGACAGCTTCCCAGATCAAACTCAGTCAGGCCTCCAGGTTCATCCCCAGGTTGGGCTCCAAGGACTACATGATGACCCTTTGCCCATTGGGGTGTTAGCAGAATAAACCTGATTCTCCTCATTGTTGCAAAGATGATATTTATAGGCAACAAAACCAAAAGCTTCAGGAATAACTAAATATATCAGTGTTGAATATGTCATTGAATTTGAGGTAAATACTAAGCATACTGCCATAAGGGAACTTATATGTCCTGTGAGCAGCAGGGGGCAGCACCTGACATCATTGCCACCATGCGCGAAGGAGCCAAAGCAGGCAGTGAGGATCTGCAGGAAGTGGAAGAGCAGGAACACCTCAGATTTGTCCTTCTCCTCACGGTCCTCCTCGGCCAAGTCGTCCAGAGGCACCGGCGCCGGCGCCCCTCCCTCCTCCGCCCCCTCCAGCTCCGTGGCCAGCTTCATCTCCACGCCGCCCTCCTCCGCCTCGATCTCGGCCTCCGCCACGGCGTTGCAGTACGACGAGTAGCTGTCGTAGCGCACCCGCTTCTTGGAGTAGGACACGCTGTTGCTCCTCCCGCCGCCGCCGCCGCCCTCGCTCACCAGCTTCTCGCTATCCTCGCGCGACTCGGACCGCACGAGCGGCTGCACCGGCATGCCGCAGATGGCGGCGGTGTAGCAGGTGTAGCTGTTGTTGCGGCGCAGCAGGCGGTAGTTGTTGTCGGGCGGCGCGGCGTTGGAGCCCGAGCGGTCGCCGTCGTCCAAGCGGCCCAGGTGGATCTTGTGGAGCAGGTCCTTGTAGAGGCCCGAGTCCTTGTGCACGGTGTGGTACACCTGGCCGTCGCTGCGCACGTGGCCGTCGAAGCTGAAGCTGCCGTTGGAGATGGGCGACTTGAGGCAGCCGTTGGTCATGGAGTGGGTCCGGCCTGAAGTGAGAGGGAGGAGAGAGGGGGGGGAAACTGTACCAAGTACCAAGGAAACTGTACCAAGTACCAAGGAAACTGTACCAAGGAAACTGTACCAAGTACCAAGGAAACTGTACCAAAACATTCCCCAAAACGTTCCCCGTTCTCCGGCGGAGATGTTTTACCGTAGACCCGGCCGTTGGGCATGACGGTGCCGCCGTTCGCCAGGCTGTTGAGCTCGCCGCTGGAGTCGCGGGTTCCCCGTTCGCCGCCGCCGCCCGCCCCCGGTGAGCGGCAGCACGGCCTCGTCGGTGCCCTTGGCCCCCGGCAGCTCCTTGAAGACGGGGCTCTCCTCCTCCTCTTCGGGGATCTTGTCCAGGCTCTCGTCGGAGATCCTGGACAGGGCCTGCTCCTTCTTCAGACGACCTGCAGGAAACGAGAGGGGTGGAGGGTTAGGAGGTGGGACACCGTGACAGAGGAACCGAGGGAAGACGGAGGAATTCTTCCAAGCAATGTTCGCCCGGTGTTTCAGAAAGAGGGGTTTCGTTTTAGGCATTTATCAGTGTGAGCTTAGATCTAGGTTGCCAATAAACAACCACTGGTAAAGATTTAAATCGTATCCTCATGTCCTCAGAATGATTATGTATTATAGAGAAATGCTTGGTAAAGAAATGGCAGAGAAGAAGTTGTTTTAGATATTTGGATGCTTTTGAGAGTAGAATAGCTAATGTCATCAAGACAAGTGGAGGTCCATTAGTAAGTCATTACTTTGGTATACAGGACACGTTGAGCTAGTGTTTCCGTGTGCACTGTTGCTCAGCACTGATATAAAACAACAACAAAGAAGAAAGGTCTAGACGTAGAGACGGACGGAGAGAACGCTTGGCAGTAACATTCCACAAACAGCACAAACAGGCATCAGCTGATCCAAAGCAAACTCATGCCAGCGCTGACGCACCTGCCTCCCAACCCCACACACAAACACACTCAATCATCGGCTGTTTCATTTTGACGGATGCAGCAATGTCCAGATCAGGGCCGATAATGTCGCCTCTAATCCTCGACGGCATTCAGAGGTCGTGACGCGTTCAGGGACGGGTTCATTTGGCCTCACTAACTCAAGTAACAGGTTGTTACTGACCTCTACATCTGTGTGGTTCTTTAACTTGAATACTGCATAATACTGGAGAACCACAATCAGTTTCTTTCAGATCTTTCAATCCAATTCGTACATTTTCTTATATTCATTCACCTAATTCGTATTTTTTATTATCAGAGTAAAGATCAGTTCTTTCAACTTTGAAATATGTTTGGTATTCCACTTGTGTAAACAGTAATATTAGAGTGGCTTAGTGTTTGTGTAGCTTAGTAGGTGAAGTGTCGCAACAGTTTTCATTCATCCCACATGACGTAAACTTGCTTAAATGTAACAAACAGACTCTCCGCCTCATGCCCACCACCCTCTCAATCACTCAATTACTGCTTTCCCCCCATTGTATTTAAAGTGTCACATCTGTGTTTTATTTATTTATTTATTTATGTATTTATTACGTATTGTGTTGTGTGCCATGCTGCGGGCTGATTTCCTCATTAGAGAAACAAAGTCTTGAATCTGAACTTTGATCAGAAAGCTTTTAACACTGCAGGCTATGATCTTTACCCTAGCACACAGGCCAGACGGCAGGCCAGGAATCTCTACCGCAGAAAGACCTCGTGTCTGAGCGCAGGACCCAAACCAACGCAGGGTTCACAGAGTTTTTTTGGGAGGAGGTTTTAGAGGCTTTGGCAGAGGGCAACTAGAGAACACATCCGCTGGCAGCCGTTGTTTAGTGTGCTGACCCGGGGATGAGGCCCAGTTGTCAGGCCTGGGCGCTGAGCTTTCAGACGGCGTGAGAAAGAGTGGACAGACACAAGACACAAGACACAAGACACACACTTGCTATTTTCCTCTTCATCCAGGGACAGACGAAAAACCAGACCACAGCAGCGCAGACCAGCGACCCAGCCAGGGTGATGAGGAAGATGGCCCAGACTGGAAGCATCTCTAAGCCCAGCACTGTAATGGAAAACACACACACAAGTTTAGTAAAAGAAGACGGTTAGCTTCAGGAACTTGTTTCATCGATGAGTACACTTGTCCCACCTTCTCACCCATTACACCGAAGAGGATCATTTAATCACACATTGGTGTTATACTTAAGGAGAAGAGTCCCCCGGGTGCTTACGTGGGGCTCCAGTGTACATGATGGAGAAGGTGTTGATCCCTATGGTGGTGGCGTAGAAGACGGGCAGGGCTCGCAGGCCATTGGGGGTGGAGTCCTCCTATAGGCACAACACACAGAAGCCGGTTACACCAGTCTTTTCATTTCTGAGATCGGAGGATAAAAACGGCTGATGTCATCTGAGCGCGTGATGTCCAAACGTGGCCTGACAGCGTTTTGCATCTCCCCACATCTTTGCATTGCCCGTGTGCAACAAACAGCCCTGTGTCCTGTCAGTGTCCTTGAGTAACAACCTGCTTGTATGTCAGACTGGATAAGGGCATCGGCTTTACGCCTGAATGTGTGAATTGTGCGCAAAATTGCATCTCAACTATGAGGAGGTTTGGATCACAAAGGTGGCCCCGACCAGGTCCACGGGGGCCTGGACTATCCAATAGGTGAAGATGCACCCAGTAAAGTACAGAGGTGAAAACAAGTCTCTTCACGCCAGCACACTGGTCAGTGGGTCTACAGATCCTCAGCTGGTCCAGTCAACGTCTTCTGACTTGGTTCTCTGATAACTATGCTAGATTCATAGATGAACCAGAAGCTCAGTTCAGTTGAAACGTGTGAAAATGCCCAAAGCGAAAACAAGCGACGACGTCAAACTAGGTGTGTGAAAGTTCACTCTTACACAATGTGTGGACTTCAGTTTGATGTGTCTTTTGACTGCACATTTTGTAAAGGTTGTAAAGCTTAACACACAGCTACGTATTAGATTTAATCGGAGGAGAAGCTGACACAAATAGTCTGCAGTGACTGAGTGAAATGAATCTTCCCTGAAGTTGACCCCGCCATACCGTACGACCAAAACCACAAACCGCCTTATGAGTCACTCCCAAACAATCCCATGGTCATGACCTTAGGATGATCTACAGCACGTCTCTCTTCCCGGTCTGTCAGAGACTGCCTGTTACATAACTACGGATCTGGCTGGTGTTGCCAAATCAAATGGATTTTTATCTTTGTTGGAACTAAATCTGTGTGTCAGTGAGTATTACAGTATTTACACTAGTGAACTAATACCTCACTGTACATGCTCACAATGTCACTAAATTGCATAAGTGTAATGACAGAGTTCTAAGTCCATGACGTTGAAGAACATCATTGTGAACGACAGCAGTGATAGACGCAGCAGTGGTCATTTCAGGTGGAATGAACTCTTCACCATCTTCACCAATGAGTATCTATCAGTTCAATGAGGGGAGGGAGGGTGTGTGTGTGTGTGTGTGTGTGTTGTAGAGTGGTGTGAGCCCACCTTGTTGAGGATGAAGTATCTGATGAGGAGGAAGAGGAGTCCAGACATGAGTCCAGAGAGCAGGGGGGAGATGAACCAAGACGACACTGGAGCAAGGGGACAAACAGCTGATCAGAACAGCAGCGGACAAGCTAGCACTGTTGGGTATCGTCAATCTGTGATGTTCAATGTTGTTTTAGGTTCAAGTGTTGCGATTTACTTTTTTGGCGTTCCCGCTTTCCCCTCAATCTGCCTCGTCTACTGCTACTTCAGTTAGTGATGTCCTACATTTCCCAGAATGACTTTCGGGAAACCCCAGAAAACATGACGATTGCTTTCGTGTAGGTGGAGAGGGTGATAGCGATGGCGTAGTAAGAGAGAAGAGTCATTGTATAATTGGTGAAAGTTGGTGCACAATGATTCTGAGGGACGGACACCAAAATCTGACATAATATCAGATTAACAGTAACAGTGACATCACGTTGAGAGATTACTGTTAGTAATCTCTCAACGTGATGTCAGATGTCCCTGTGTGGCCAGTAAGAAAAGTACACCACCACACGCAGAGTGGTCCCAGAAATAAAATGTACATTGCCACTAGCTTTTTTTTTTTAATTTAATTTTTTATTTTAAACATAAAAAAAGTGTTTTAGGGTGGATTTCTTTTTCTTTACACTGACAGACAGAAACACACACCATCTAACTGATAACTCTTGTGAGCTATATGTACGTGGAGCTCTGGGATAACGTAGGTAAAATCCTATCTGAACTAGTGAGCGCTGACTACCTGAGTGCCCGGCATCGTTACCTCCTGGAGTCGACTCAAGGACAGACGGCTGAAAACGACCATCCTTAAAGATCGGGATTAGAAGTCTGTGTCTGTCTGCTGGGTGAGTATCATTCTTAGTCTAGAGGCTGCAAGGTTACAGAAGGACTCTACCGGGACTTATGTGCCCCGCAATTCCCTCTACTGGGAAAAACTGGACAGAGGAGGTTTTCCTGCGATGTGTACAGTGGTTTTGGTGCATTTGGTATTAGGATTTATGCATGAACGCCCCCCCACTGCTGTGTGAAGGGACTTGGGTTTGTGTAGGTGTCATGTTGTTGTTGTGCCGTTCGTGTTCTGAGATCTAATAAATATATTCAAAATATATTATATAACACACACACACACACACACACACACACACACACACACACACACACACACACACACACACACACACACACACACACACACACACACACACACACACACACACACACACACACACACACACACACACACACACACACACGCATTCAAGCACATGCAGTCGTCACTCAACACTCACTCAACAGTAATTCACATTCATATACCACACACAAACACACAGCCATTACCGATCTTAACAAGCTGCATCCACTGTACACCCTTGGTGCCTATGGCCACCATGGAGAAGCCAATGGTGGATCCCACAATGCAATGGGTTCCAGAGATGGGCAGTTTGAGGAAGGAGGCGATAAGCTGCCAGACCGCTGACCCTGTGGATAAAACAGAGGCATTCATCTCAGCCCGTCACCATGTCTGGCTTGTCATTGTCTTCCTTCTAAATTGTAGCCCAAGGACAAAGACAGACGAAGACTTTTAGTTTTGTGACATTATGAGTTATGACATCTTGATGGACCTGAATGCATTTGGACATAGTAAATTATTGGTTTCGGTTTATATTGTGTGTAAAGACTGGAGCAAAATGGACCTGTATTTAAGTTACAGCACTATTTTCCAACACATCCTACTAGTCTGTGCATATCCCACAGTTAGTGGATAAAAAGCAGTTAAAAACAGCAGAACAACAGTTTGATGTTTTGACTTATCGAGACAAAAATACATACGTCAAATCACATCATCCTTTCATAAACAAGCTACAATTTGGTTTTGCTACTCAGGTCTCAGGTCTGCAGTTGTTTTCAAAGCCCTGAAATGGAGTTTGACATACAGGTATTTTGTGCTGCTTCAGTGGAGCTTGAGTGAGATATCAAAACCAATGCATCACAGACCAATTATTTTCTTCGTCATCTAATGAAGTTGTGTGATTGAAGCAAATGCTAATTCTGTATCAAACAATGAGCGAAAGGAAAAACTGGCTCAGATGAATGAAAAATGGCGAACCCCCGGATTTAAACAGAAGTTCAGATCTTACTCTGGTCATTGAGATCGGTACACCTCATGGGCCCTGAACGCATCTGGTTCAAGTCCCCATGTCGGCAAGCATCCGCCCTGCTGAAGTCCTTGAGCAAGACACTGAATCCCTACCTGTAGCTGACCCTGAGCTGTGGTGAAATTTCCCTTTGAGGATCAATAAACTATCACATTATTATTATTAAGCCGAGCGAATCACTGCCACAGATCGTTACCCTGCTCGAGAGAAATATTAATCCCCTCTCAGATTTCAGCTGCACAAAATAATTGTGCACGTGGTTAGGACGTAAGGATCTGTTGACGTGTACAGAAAACCTGCATGGCTGTGGAGAGGTTTAGTGTATCCGAGCCACAGAGTCTGAACATGTCGGATAAGGTTTAATATCGTGTGTTGACATTTCTAACAAACTGTACTGTCCTTACTCCTCCTGACACAGCCATGTCGCTAATTTCCCAACGTCAAAAGAAAACATCAACCCAGAGGGATATGTTGCTTCAAAATACTTGGTGTCACCTTCTCCGGCGGTAGCCATTGCAGACGTTCATGTACACCTGTTCATCCCGTCAGTGCTAAAAAAGTGGGACTTGAACAACCTCATCTGTCGTGGGATTGAGTCCAACTCACCGACCATGGCGCTGACCTCCCCGGCCATGAGCACAGGCACCGTCTCGTTGTACAGGTTGACGTCTATGATGCCCTTCCGAATGGTCTCGCCCACCTTGGCCCCCAGCAGCATTGAGCCCAGGGTCTCAAAGATGGACGCCAGGACGCAGGCCTGCCGCAACGTGACCACGCCGGAGCCCACCGCCGTGCCGAACGAGTTGGCCACGTCGTTGGCGCCCACCGAAAACGCCAGGATGAAGGCGATGACGAAGCCAAGAATGACCATCCATAGATACGGCTCCAGATCCATCTTGATGTGTCGCCGAAATCCACAGAGGGAGAGGAAAAACAACTAACGAAAAACTAGCTTATGTATTGTAAAGTGAGGTGCTTTGTGCGTTTGGTTGGAGGACTTTGTGTTCGCAAGCTCGCTCCTTTTTCTCCGTCCCCTGGTTGTGAAGAGTTCGAGGGGAGAAGCACAGCCGCTAACTAAGCGTTTGGAGCTCAGTCCGAGGGTTGGAGACTAGTGATGGTGGGTTCAGGGAGCATTCCATAGCTTAGCGCCGAGACGGTCTGTCTGCACGTTCCTTCACCTGCCGGACAAACAGAGAGACACAGAAACAGATTAGTGTCATGATTACTCCTCTCCTGTACATCGAGCAGCTACTGACAACACATCCCTGCGACGCCTTAGGAAACTAGAATAAGGAAGGTAGAAAGAAAACAGAGCGAGAGAGAGAGAGAGAGAGCGAGAGAGAGAGAGAGCATTAGCAGTTCTGAGAGGACAAACTGGATGAGGCAAAGAGCAACACAAACAAAAAAAACCCGAAGGATTGAGAGGAGATGACGGCGACGACGCAGAGCTGACGTTGATGAAACAGAGCGAGCGCTCCGGTGGGAACACCGAGGACAGCTCAGATCGCCACAATAGGAAGTCACAGTCTGCGCTTCGAAGAAATCAAATCAGAGCGCTCGGAAGGCTCGCTGTCAGGGCCCGGGCTATAAAAAGACCACAGTGTCCAGAATGAGATGTGAGCAATGCACCCAGCGTTGGGGTGGACTATTAACACCTTACCACACACAACACGGGGGCAGCTGACATCCCGGCCAAACCTGCTCTCCTTTCACAGGCTTTGCCTTTGCCTCACATCCAGATAGCATCTGACGGGAGCACAATTCACCCAGTTTGTGGTCGACGCCGCCCCAAATCTCATGTCTGACATTGTGATGGTAATAGTGTCTGGAAACATGACCCAGACAACTTCACCGGGTAGTAAGGATATGAAATGTTTCACATCACCTCACCGTGTTGTAGCACTTCCTCTAATGTCCCAAAGTAGCTTGATGAATCTGATGTCCAACCTTATTAACCCAGAAATGCTGAGTCTTGTTGACGACAGCAGCCTGGGGGAGTAGCTGCATGGGAGGCTACAGCAACTGCAGTTAGTTTTGATGTTCACTCTTATCATCTCCTTCCCTAAGGTACCGATTGGCCAAAAGTCAAGATACACACAAGTTTCAAAGCTTTAAAGTAAAGTTCCATCACAGCAGGGAGTGTAAAAACACACTAGTGTATGGATGAAATTTAAGACTGCATTGCAGTAAGAACAGCAGTGGTGGTTTCTACACAGCCACTAGAGGTGAACAGTTCACAGCTAGATTTTGGAGTCTCAAGGAAACAGATAACAGGTAGCCAAACATGATATGGCTGTATCACACTTCCAATCTGTGGCGGTGACATTCAGCTCAGTTCTACCAAGTTATTAAATGAAGAAAGTGATCATGTAGATGTTACCGTGGATACAACGATCCACATGAGAAAGTACCTCCCAGATTTCTCTGCCGATTTGCTGTCAAGTTTTAGCTGCTCCATTTGTTTGAGGCAGAGCAATTAACTTTGAAAAGTTACAGTTTGAAAAGCATAAATCTTTTGACACTATTAGTTTAAGTGCTTTATCATTTACAACCATTTCTGAATTAGCGAACCAGCAAACCTTGGCTGTCACGGTACCCAGCAAACAGCACGGCACTGGCTCCATGCAGGCTGCATGTGGGCTGCATGCGGGCAAACATGCCCATGTTGGCCCAATTGTGGGACCCATGCGGGCTGCCTGCATGGGTGCGGGCCCCGTGTGAGTAGCCCAAAAATGTTCAGTTAAGCCCTTATTAAGCCCCAACTAATATTTTCAATTTATTTATTTGTTGCCAATAGAGAACATGAAGATCCCCAGAATCTGTGGGCTGATCGAATATAGTCAGCAAATGTTTTAGCTAGTAGTTTTTCAAATCACTAGTCATTAAACTGAAACTTAATGGTTTACTTGTCCATCCCAAACGAAGCGTGGCATATCAACAGGGTCAGTACTTGTAGATTAAAGCTCCACTACTGCCACCCAGTCAGACGCTTCTCCCACCTGAGTTCCACAATGTAAACTAACTTATCTTATCAGACTGCCTTATCCGATCTCAGGCAGAAAAAATATGTACCATGCTACGCTGGTTTCCTGAAGTAGTAAACAGTGTCTAAACGTGGTCAACCTACTAAAATGAAATGATCCATGAGGATACAAAAGGTGATTTCATCAGAACTGTAGCTGTCAGGCGATACAGTGATCCTGCTGTGTCGAGAGATCTTCCTGGAAAATCCCCTGTAGCTGTGCAGGGCTCGCTTGCACTTGCGGCGTCGAGTCCTGCCGGTGGGTGAAGCGTAGCATCGGAGCAGTCGGGAGTGTTTTTCTCCGCGTCCGTTGGAAAGTTGATCACATCACATCTAAGCGAGCGGCGGGCAAACGGGCCTCCCGCGTCCCTGGAAAGTTCCACGAGGCTTGTTTACTCTGCAGCGGCGACGGCAACATGTTTTAGACGCGCAGGGTTAGGCCACCGACACCGTAGCCTAGCAGCCCTCGACAAACCTCTAATCCACAAATGTGTAATGACAAATCCACTCAACCTGGTCCAGAATAATTCTCCTTTTTTTTCCCCTCCCTCAGACTTTTATCGAAGTCAATTGATAGGGGTTAACGGCTGCGGGTTTCTTTTCCTCGGGAGGTTAAGCCTATTGTTAATGGTGGGAGCATTAAATGTAAACAGCTTGGCGGTCAGACTAACGCATTCTCTCGGTATTAACGGACTGCGTGCTCTCCATCACGTGGGGGCCGGCTGCTCCTTTCTAAAACAGCCTCAGGCCAGTTACGACTCCCTCCTCCCCCCCCCCCCCCCCGCCACACAACGAGGAGATCCATCTGGAACAGTTGAGGTCACGTACTCCTAACCTCGCCACAACATGCAAAAACGAGAACCTCAAAATAACTTGCTTGTGGATCAGGAACAGCAGGCAGGTGTGGAGGGCCGTAAGGGTCTGGCACCTTTCACGGCGATGAAAATGATTATTTGTAAAACTAAGAAAAAAAAAAACGGTCAAGTCTGACTCGTCTTTCATTTTACCCACCAAAAGTCTACACAGATCGCAGGCAGGGTCATTCATGTATCGACCTCAAAAAAAGACGGAAAAATAATGTGATACTTTATTGATCCCTGGAGGGAAATTCCCTTTTGGTCTGCCTCCCTCCAAAGAGAGATCAGAGCGCCGGGTCAGCTACATTACAGCGTCCCTGGAGCTGGTACAGACTCAGCGTCTTACTCATCCTTCAGCAGGGCGGATGCTTGCCAACGTGGGTGTCTGAACCTGGATTCCCCTCATGTGAAGTCATGTCCACTGTAGTATTTGCAACTGAAAGTTAAATCAGGTGAATTTACGATAAAAAAGTGAACGCTGACGTATTTGGTTTATTCTCATATAGCACCATTAGACACTTTTATTGTTTTTGGCTTTCATCAAGTGTCATTTCATTGTCGGGGCACTTAACACTTTCGAAAAGTGCTTTATAAATAAAGTTTATTTACAGTTTATGTATTGGCAGTAGTAGGCCGGCGCTTTGACCCGAGTGAAGCTGTGTAAATATTTCATCTGGAGAACACCAGCACCACACGACGACCACGCGGTCAAACATGACCCCCCCCCCCCCCACCGGGCAGCACCAGAGATGCCACACAGGAAACTGCTCTCATAACTGTCGAACACGTCACCAGAGAAAGCAGATCACACCGTGTGCTTCAGAGCGGGTGAATGAGACTCAGTGTGTGTGTGTGTGCGCGTGCACAAGCAGCAAACCTTCTTAAATCAGGTCCGTGACTTTCTAAACGGGGAACCTCAACGTGACAGCTGCAGCTGACACCAGGTCCACTAGGAAGACCTCGTCCTGCTGTAGCACACCAACAAGTTCACATACCGCCACTCTCAGCTACAGACTATTTTCTGTAGGGCAGCACTCGGACATTAAGAGTACTTTTGTGGTAACTCGGTCAGCCTAACTTGCTTCAGAAGGGATTCAGACAGTTCCTCACGGTGACCGACCCGCCATGGGCTCAAACTGCACTTGTCAGAGGGGATGAGTGCTCTTCCATTCTCTCATGAATGCTCTAATGTTGCCCAACAAAAGATGTTAAAGCACGTTGCAATCTAGTCTGCCTCAATGCCAGTGGTCAAATCTTACCCAATGAACACTTGAGAAATATATTCCCTACCGAAAGAGAAAGGAATTTTAACCTTCAGTACCGGTCAGTAGAAAACATAAGGTTTAATAAGGTATAAAAACATGGTTCTGCTGCAGCTTAAACAGATTAAGATAAACTTTAAGGCCATTATGATTCCCAGAGTTTGGTAAATGCAGTCCTTTAGTCCTTCGAAAGGTAAAAGTACACAATTTAAATGTAAATACAAATAATACCGGCGGGAGTTGAGATGGTTAACACAAACTAGCGTAATTCAAACAGCCTGTATAGCACAGACCAGACAAGTAGCCAGTATGAAATCATGCAGGGTTCATCACATAACAGACGACATACGTCAAAAGGCTTTCTTGACCTTCAATGTCTGAATCGTACAACCACTGACCATCTCAAGGCCACGTCGTCGCGCTGTGTGGCCTGGAGAGGTTCACCTCGCTCCAATTAATACATTCACTTGGTGCTTGTAACCGCTGAGAGTTTAATCCCTGGAAAGTAAAACCTCGTAAACACCATGAAAAAAAAAAAAAAACTGTGGCCTTTCATAAGATGTGATGGAGAAAAAAATCTATCTGAAAAATATATTGCATAACATTTTATGCAGCCTGAACAATTTTCAGCAGCAAATTCAGCCTCTTAAGAAAATGAGATCTGCAGAAAGCCCAGTCATGTGTTTACTGTCCACTAGTATCATTTTTAAATTACCTTAAACCGTAAAGGACAAATTCAAGGTGATAACCAAAGAAATTGTTCAATAAACGTGGAGAAAACTTTTAAAAGCCACGTACAAAAAACTGGACTGGACAACGTCTTTTTGGACAATTCACTGCAAAGAATGTATTTCTTCACGTTACGTCAACTACCCAGCTACAGCGCTACTGGGGCAGAATATTGTTTCCTGTCACAACATCAACCATTGGGGGACATGCGCCGTGTGCTGTACCCAAGTAAGAAGCTATTTACAAAGATCACTTCTGCCTCTCTAATTGTTTGCTGCTGCTGCTGCTGCTGTAAAATGCGTATTAATCTGCCTGAGATGCCACTGCACCACAGCCACAGCTGGTGCAAAACACTGTCGTGAGCAACAGCCTGCATTGGCAAGCGGCTAAAACCCCCACCCCCTCCGTCAACCGACCCATCTCCAGACACATGCTGCAAGGACCAGAACTAGAACATACATGCAGCGTCAGATGATGACTCACTAGCATCCTACCACCTAATTGTTACACCTGAAGCGTACGCCGTCGCGCTCCGAGGTTCCCAAGGACACGCGGGGCTGCACACGACGTCTTCCCAGCGGCTCGACCAACTTAAAAGAGAGGTGGACGGGAGACAGACGGGCAAGGCAAGACAGACAGACAGACAGACCCAGACGATGAGAAGAGCTCGGCAATCAACTCTACTCACCTTCATGCCACACACACACGCCTCCTCGCGTCAGTGGAAGGTGGGAAGGTGGCGGAAGAGGTGAATGACTGCCAAAGATGAAATGACTGTATGAGGGAGCGACACACACACACACACACACACACACACACACACACGGGGAGAAATGGAAGGCTAAAAGGATAAAGAAAAGATGGACACAGCGAGAAAAACGGGGATGAGCGATGTGATTGACTGGAAACAAGACGATGAGGAGAGAGAGAGGGGGGGGGAGTCAGAGAGAGCAACTGATGGAGACGGAGAGGAAGAGCGAGGGAGAGAGGCTCAGTGATAGCCAGAGAAATCAGCAGGTTGTGGCAGTGTTGCAGGAGAGAGAGAGAGAGAGAGAGAGAGAGAGAGAGAGAGCGAGAGAGAGAGAGAGAGCACGCAACACAGCCAGTCCAGTCTAGACTGCCTCTTAAAGGAAAGCATCCGCAGCTGCATCACAGCACGAGCCAGCCAATGACAAATGTCGGAGGGGCCGGGGTGAACCGCTGACTGGCTGTCTGTGTGCAGATGGACAGAAAGATGGAGGGGGGTGGGGCAGCCAATGACGGTGGAGGAGAATAGCCACGGAGGTGGGAGGAGGGGGGGCATGAGAAGGAGAGGAGGTGTACCCATGTGCGGATGTGTGTTTTCTAACCAGAAAAGAGGCATGCCGACCGACCAAGGGCATTCAGAGCAGGTTGCTTTCCCCTCGTCGCTCAGCACTGCAGCGCAACTCGGCATAATACAAGTTATTGGTGGATCAATATAATCCCCACGTTGGGCTAGCCTAAATATTGACACACCTGTTCAGTGGAACAGCAACAAGCTGAGGGAATTAGTCCTAGCTCTGGGTTATACAACAACCCTCTGCGGCGTAGGGTTATTCGGCATGATGAAATTAGTTCGGCTAACATTTCTCACGGTATCTCCCTGGAACATCACGCTAACGCGCTCAGCCTCAACATCACGGCTTGGCTCGGAGCCACCTCTCACTTCTCTCCCGGTCACAATTGCCCCTTTCAAAAGACACGCCGAACAGTATGCCTTTATGTTACTCGGTTTCAGCAGACGGGCCGGAGATAGAGGCTCTCTCGTCCGCACAATGAAGAGAAACTGGCGTCGCTCCGCAAGCTCGTCTACGACCAAACGCTGGAGCAGAAGTGGAGTGCAGCCTCTCTCCGGCGGTTCCTCGCAACACTCGCTGACGATGCTGTAGCTGCACGACCCACGGCATGCACTCTGCTACACGGCGACTACCTCTACATAGCAACAGCCTTTTCCAATGAGCCGGTGTATCAGAGGAAAAAGACAACACGGATATTTTTGATCCAAGACTGCAGGACGATCGGGGCGTCCCGGCGGATCGGTGATCTACCACATAACCACGACGTCCTGGGATCGAATCCGGCCCGGGACCTAGGTCACATGTCACCCCTCCTCTCTCACCCAATCTTTCCTGTTTCTCTCTGCTAACTATTGAATAAAGGCAAGGCAAAAAATCATCCTTGCAGGACAATAGTGCGGCTGTGATGCAAACAAAAAGTTTAGCATTTTACACAGAAAAGACAAACCACCTTTATCAATGTTTTTCATTTTCTCCAGGAAACGCATCACACATTTCACTCAACCACAAACTGTTCCTGCATCACACAAATTCTGTCACTTGTGCAGTTTCCCCCGCTGGCTGGAGCTCAGCACAAATCTTGCACTCTTGCACTTAGTTTAAACACACACACTTAACAGCCATTACTCACATACAGCATGAAAGCTCACGCAGTGTCGGCTGCGTCTGGCGCAGTTCAGGTCCCGTTCCCAGGCGTCCCTCTTTCCCACATGCTGCTCCGAGCACGAGGACTAGAAAAAGGGGGCGATAAATGCGATAAGTGCAGTATTGTAGAGAGGATCTGATCTGGTGTTTGTTGAGTTTATCTCTCTCTCTCTCTCTCTCTCTCTCTCTCCCTCAACTCGCCCTGCCTGCTAGAAAGCCTGTCTGCGTCAGCTGCACCTGCTGCCTCCAACTCTGCACGTCGCAGCAGGGAGGCGCTGTCTCCTAGAACCCTGACACACACACACACACACACACACACACTCACACACACACACACAACACACTCACACACACACACAGCCTTGAGATCAGTCCGTCTCCACAGGCAGGAGGGGGGTCCTTTAAGAATGACAACAACAGTGCGCATGACTGCAGAGAGCAGGTCTCTCTCAGCACGGGCTTCAAAGCCTACCAACACACACATTTCCATAAACCCTCTCAGTCATTCCGGTCTCTCTCCCCTGCCGTGGGTCTGCATTGCAGCACTAAGTCAGGCTGTCAAGACGCGAGTAACCTGGGTAATCCTTCAGACGGCCTCTGAATGGCATTAGAAGCACACAGACAACTGGGGATTGTTAAAAATTAATGTGGCTCGATTAATAGTTTTCATTGCACTTTTTGTGTGTGCTGATTTATACTGGTAGGGACAAGTGATCGGCTGGATGTCCGTCATCCCATCGCCCACTCACCACCACCGGCAGCACTCAAACATCTCCCTCTCTCGAAAAGGACCAATCCATGATTAAACGTTACCTGGCTTTGTTTACACTGATTTATTGAATTTACTTTGCAATTCATTGAGGTTTTAGTACAAGGACTGATGGCACTTGAAAACTTTTTCAAATTAAAGTCAAATTAAAGTCAAAAGTGAACATACTTAAGCTGTAGATGGTTGAATAAATCAATGAATGGGTTTCATTTTGTTTGTGCTCTATTGAGAGGATGAACAGGAGGAACATTCTCCTCAAGGACAAGCACTCTGGACACTCTCTTTATTTCTTATACCTTAGATGAGACTGAAATGAGTCTCAGAGCACCTTGATCTCAAGTTGGCCCGGATGCAAAAAGAGAATCAATGCTTTTCACCACTGAAACAAGGTTGTGCTTTAGTTGCAAGAATGAAGGAAGAAATGTCGTTTTAAGCTAAACAACTGCAATGAACTGGATTTGAGGGACAAAAGTCAACACACACGACAAATCGTCTCCCAGAAACAAGCCATACAGATCTTGTCATTTCACTTTCAAGTCTCAACATATTCCATAAACTTTAATGCTTTTGAAATCTGGGAGTTGGACCACTATCCACTACTAAGAGGCCAGACTAAGAAAATCAGTCACAAGGAGGTATTTCTAAACAACAGGCATCAGAAGATACCTGCCTTAAACAAGCTTTTTACTCACTTGGGTATCGCCAGCCTCCTTTTATTGGAATGAGACCTGCTGCCCATCGCGACGCTCCAGTAGCCAGACCTACTTAGTGAAACACCTATAAGAGCACTAGATATGAGACAGCACTGAGTATCTCCGATCCAGATAGGCTGTTCGAGGATCCCGTCGCTGCACCGAACCAGGCCGCTCTGACAACAAACAATCAAACCTCCCTTGGGTTTTTTGGTGTTGAGTAAGCGTTATGTTTAAATACTCTTTTAAGGTCAGCTCTCTCTGGTTTCAGAGGAGACGGGGCGAGGGTTTGACTCCCTCCCCCTGAAGCGGTTGACTGAAGCAACTCCTCCCTACTTGTGTGGACAACTGCTGTAAGGGATTGGGACAGATCGGCGAGCCCCGTAACATCTGTTTGTGTCGGAGGTGGATTCTCAAATGTCCAAAAACACCACTTCGTCAAGCATTACCAGCAATTAAGTTATGTAATGCCAAACACTAGATATAGATATGACAGCTAATTGAGCACTTAGCAGAAACATAAATCCATTATATCACCAGAAATACAAACAAGCAAGTCTTTTTCTGATGCTAAAACCATTAATCCATCAGAAACATCCAGGCTTCGCCCGCAAACCACAACAAAGCCAAACAGAGACGTTACTAACGGTCACACTAAGCCCCCCCCCCCCCCCAACCACACCCACACAATATGCAACACACAATGCATTAAAAACACATTGGGGATAAAACAGCAGCCACACAAAGCATGCAATGCCTAAAATAACACTTATAGAGTGGCAGAAACTATTAGTCACCTCTGAGAATAACCCCTGCACGCAAAGGGGGGGGGTCCCAATCGACCAATCACAATGGACCTCAAGGAACAAGACACAATCACCCAGAGTAAAAGAAAATGCAACAAACCTTCACGTCACATGACTAACCGAACAATTGGGATCGGTACCTACCAATTAGTGTGGCCATTTGAGGTTGTAGTCCGGTGTTGCTCTCTTTCTGCCAACTGTCTCCATGTTGCCAAGAGTAGGAGTCATCTTACCCTTGACCCTCCCTCTATTTTCCCCTCCTCTCTCTCTCTCTCTCTCTCTCTCACCCAGCTTTGGCCGGATGGTTCCAGTTCTCTTCCACGAGTCAGCATAGGTACCCGATAGCGAAACGAGCTCCCCCTTCCTCCTCACCCCCTCTCCTTCCTCCTCTTTTGTCCCCTACCTACCTCTGCTGTCCCTCCTCCTCGTCCTAGATAGGCAGATGAGGAAAAAGTTGATCTGGCTCTCGGTACACAAAGAACAGGGCCAGGACTATCAGGACTGCTTCCTCCTCTGTTGAGGGGTGGTAATCTACTCGCGCTGGCAGGTCCAACCCTATTAATGTGTGTTATCGGGGTATTCGTGAGCGGATGCAGCGCACGGGAAGGGAGAGATAGCGGGATGATTCACGTGTTCTGGTATGTTCTAATACTTGAAAATGAAAACTAGGAGCTGATCCACCAGGGGGCATTTTCATTACGGGCAAGAATGCATCTGTGTGTGTTTGTTTCTGTCAGCTTAACTGTGTGTGTGTGTGTGTGTGAGAGGACGCATGTGTGTTTATGTGTGTGTGTGTGTGTGTGTGTGTGCGCGCATATTAGGGACGTTTGTGTCCTTGTATGGCTGTGGATATGAGAGAGTGAGAGAGTGAGCGAGTGAGAGTGAGACCTGTGCCCTCCTGCTCTTAATCCCGGCTTCCAGCACATGACCCAGCTAACAGTATTACCAAGTGCCTTTGATTAGGGGTGCTGCTGTGTGTGCACGTGTGTGTGTGTGTGTGTGTGTGTGGGGGGGGGGCAGCAAGGCAAGATCATATGCACTCTGCCACCACTTTGGTTCGTTCCACCCGGGCCTACACACTGCAGACGCCGGGGCGGAGGAGCGACACGAGGCGAGCGGGATTAGGCCTGCAGGTCGGCGAGTCGGCGGATTACCCCAGAACCGTTACTCTACGTGAAAACTGAGATTAATACTCAAAAAAATGTGTTGTTCCTGCACGCTTGGAGCGGTCACAACAAGGAAGGGAATTTCACATGACGACTCAGGCGGGCAGGCGAAGCGCTCAACGTGACTTTTGTCAGGCTTTAATCGCATCAAGGGGGGCTTGCAGAGGACCCCGAACAACTCTCACCCTGCACGGCTATGTATTGTTCTGACTAACGATTGATACGCGAGCAACTCTTTTACGGCCTCGAGACACATGCGCGACTCAACACAGTCGAACCGCAACCTCAGCTCTGTTGTTGGAATAGCGTAGATTCTAGAGGGAGGGAAGTGAAGCTTGTCAGATTTGAACATAATACTGTTGAGAGTACATTAGGGGTCGGGGGAATTTGGCACGCCGTGTCCTCGCCACGGGAGAGCAGTTGTATGTTATCCTTCCTCCGGGAAAGCCATTTCAGCAATGTCTATGTGTGTGTTTGTAAAACTATGAATGCAAATGCAGACGTGCGGACTGTGAAAAACACGCTAAGACATTACGACCTAGAAAGGCTTCGTAAATGGAAATGTTTTGCCTGACCAACACTCAAAAATTCATTCACAATATCTTGGAATTTAACAATTTATTTCTGTTAACACCTTAAAGTAAATGTCCAATAGTCGACTCCATTCTAGCTGAGAGAACATGAACTATGGAAAGTCAGTTTCCCTCCCAAAAAAAAAAAAGTGATGATTTCTGTCAAGCTCAAGATCTCCGGCGCATTTCACTCCCTCCCCCTCATCATTCCCATCACTCTCCACTATATACCATCTAAAACAGGCTAATACCCGTGGGCCACACACACACACACACACACACACACACACAGATGACTGAGATATCGCCATTTGCCAAATTGCCTATTTGTCAACGTTAAAGAGCAATACCAGATGTCACCTGACACACTTGGGACCCCCGTTATTATTACTATCAAAGGGAAGTGGATAACAAGCAGCTAACATTAAACATTTCACCGGTTGGATAAAAAGAGTAGCAACAAATCTGTATACCATTTCCAAAACTATATTTTCCATAACCTTTCCATGACTTTTCCAGGTGTTGCTTTTTCCTGCATGGTTTGGGGCGGTGTGGCATGTGCTACTCGTTTGTGTGTAAGTGCTGTCGCAGCGTGCTCGACTGAGGGAAACTCATTTTGACAGCTGGTCTGCTTGTGTTCCGGTGACTGCAAGGCGAAGGGGGGTTGGGGGGCTGATGTGCCGGGGTCATCTCTAATCCTGAGGGGTTAAATCATTTCCTCAAGACTTTTCCCCACCCATCAGCTCAAATCAGAACGTCACCTCGCTCCGCCAGTAGGGGGCACGGTAGAGCCCAACCCACTCACTGTGTAGCTGGTACCAGAACTTGAAAGGTGTGGAGAGCAAGGATTTAAAAAAGGACAATACCAGTGTCATGCAGAGTTACAGCCCATTTACTACGTCTAGTTTACATTTTGCAAAGCATTTAATTCGATTTTTTAACATTTACTTGTTTTTAGTCAGTTTTGAAATACAAACGTCAGTGTCAAACCTAGCTTGAAATGAACTGCTGTCCCGGCTAAGAACGACATGAACCCAAAATAAGACGACATGGATGTGACAGCGAAGTTTAAAATAAAGTGAGGTCCTGTGTGGGTGTGAGGTGTCGGGTGTAATGTAATGTGCACAAGTAAGTCGCGCACACTCAGGCACAATAACGATAAAACAGAAACTCAAATTTATGGAGGTCTGATCTCTCCAACTATGCTGACTGTGTGCAGAAGAGGGGAAACCTAGATGATTGGCACAAACCTAAAAAGAAAAACTAAGAAAAACACTGGTATTACCCTTTAAGAATGGACATACAACAAGTGGTTACTGCAATATAGACATCAAGGAGATGATCACATGCGGAAGTGTCGTACTTTCTTTGCAGACGACAAAGCGTTTATATGTTGGATATATATGGATTATGGGAACAGGTTTGTTAACTATAGCTCAGACTAAAACTGGACAACCCATCTCAGCAGTAACAGGGGCAGTGGCCAAAGTCGGGGGGGGGGGGGCAAATGTGTGAAATGCTATAAAGATGTCGTCGCCTGGTCAGTGCATGGGAACCCTGGAGATTTTCAAGGACAGATATGTCTTCACTTCCATAGTTTATTGGCGTGGCATTTGCCTTGGAATAGCATCTTTATTTAAGGATAGGATCTGTTTATTCTGTGTGCACTCCCCTTCCAGTGTTCTCCCCAGGGGGGTTTTGTAGTACTGGGGATGAAGTATTTTTGGTGCTGGTGCCTTTTCCAGTCCCGGTTCCAGCGTGGATCTCAGTTCTATGTTTAGACAATTACAAAGCTAAAGACCAATTATATAATTTGCCATTGTTAATTAAGGAGGATGAGAGAAATGAGACCTGTGTTAAGACTATTCACCATATCCTCCCTCAACCCTGATTATTTCTGCTTTAAAAGAACATTATTTGCGTCTTACACAGTCTCAGCTTGTTACACTCCATACGTATGTGGACTTCAATGCAAACCCCCCAAAAAACAAGCTGGAAAATAAGAGTAATGTTTACATATGGGACTCGTTATGAACCAGTTTGTACAGTAGCAGGGAGTTGTGCAAGAGCTTGGCGTGCCTATGATTCCACAGATTATTACCTTACTGGAAAAAAAAACCCCACACTATATACTATGAGACATAATCAACAGAGGTATGTCACTTTGATTGCTGTTGCGTTCTCCGTGGTAATCATCAGCTCATCAATCATTTCACTGTAATTTAGCTAGGTTCAAAACAAACAGCGGTGGGAGTGACATGGTCCGCTGGGATAACACTGTCTCTTCTGTCAGGGGCTGGGGGATCCACAGTCAGGTGTTTGATATATTATCTAACCTATCAAGCAATAGGCTGCTCAGCCAATGTTGCTCATGAGGACAGTAGGAAAAACTTGGGTTACTAATATCGGAAGTACTGTGTTTTTCCCTTGGATGAACTACCAATTAAATCAAAAGGAAGGGCCGACATAACTTTGCCACCCATGAAAATAAGTGTGATTTGAGCTGAAAATTTGATGTTAAACAATCAAACACCAAACAAAATTAAGAAAATGGGATTTGCAAAGGTAAACAATGTATTCACCTTGTTGATTGGGCAACAATACAACGCATGTTGTCCATTTAGAAAAGGAAAAATCCCTGGTGTATTTACGTTTGACAAGGATTATTATGTAGGGATAGGGGGAACTCAGTCACCTGGTGCCTGCCTCGCTAAGATTAGTGGGTTAGCGAGCTAACTTTGGCCTTAACCCCGGCTTCTCAGTCTCACAGCGGTGGCTCACATTTAAGCGGCGTGACAAGACAAGTGACAAGTGATAAGAGGAACAGGACAGAATTAACAGAGTAGTGGCTGTTCGCAGGCCGAAGGTGTTTAGGGAACCACTTTGTTTGTTCCCTTATGATTTATTGTAATCAGATATAATGAATGTTTGTACCGTTCCCAGGCCATTTGCTCACTCTGGCTCCTATCACATAGCAGGTAGCTCTCACTACTCTCACTACATGGCTTTAGTCATCAAAAACTGTTTCATACAAGTGCTCTGAAATTCTTTCACCTGCACTCCCGCATGATTAGCGCTGGGCAACATGAGGTGGACTTTGTGAATAGAAAAGACTCAATGTGACAACATGATATTGTATCAATGAAGAGTTTGTCCACTGTGCCTTAATGAAGAGGCAGTGTTGACAATCCTCTCTCGTGTTGGCAGCAGCAAAAGTGTGACTTTTCTCTGCTATGTTCTTGCACTGCTCATATTGGGTTAGTAATATAGTGAGTTTACCGGAACTGATTCATTTACCGTTCTGAGTACAAGTACCTGGGGGCTGGATCGGCGCCAATCCAATACTTACAGATACTACCTTTAGCGCTGGATCTGCCCGTGTTGCAGGTGACTGGCTATCTGTACAAAGATTGCCCCTTTCATGTGAACACACTCATAGCTGGACTGGAAAATCCTCGGTTGACAGCCACCTTGCTGAGACCAGTTAGCGGGGATTGCCGTTGCTCGGTTTTCTATAGCCAGCTATCACAGAGACACTCTGACTATGCTGAACTTGCTTCGTGAGACAGGGCCCCCCCCCCCCCCCCCGGTGTAAGTGTTTGGTTGGAATCTCGTGCCTCCACGGCGCCTGGTTGCATAAACCTGCACAGCATCACTATTACTTCCCCTCTTGACATCCTCTGTACTGGCACGGCAGATGCCAGATGCCTGAGCTGGAAATATGTACATGTAATTGGACAAATTACAAAAAAAAAAAAGGTTTGTGTGAAAGACTTCTGCAATGCAAACAAAAACAAGTCTCACAATCAAAGCATGCAATTCTGGGAGCATGTGAAAGCTAAACTGCTTCAATCACATACCTTCAAATCACTGGTCTTCAACAGAGGAATCTAGGCTCCATCTTCATGCATGCCATTGTTCCCCCCCCCCTCCTAGCGAGCCTGCCCCCACCCAGCATGCCACTGGAGTCTTCTATCTGAGTCGATCTATCTGAGCAGCCCCCCCCCCCCGAGGTGTCACATATCCACCAGTCGCTCTTGTTGCTAAAGGCCGAGGGGAGGAGGAGGAATGACTTGGCTAGAAATAGCAGTGTCACATGAGGCTGTCCAGCGACCAGTCAGCCAGTATGCTCATCCTTACATGGAACCCCCCTTTCCATAGCATCATGAGGCATTACCAACACACCTACACAGACCAACGGACTTTTGACAGGTCGATCAGTCATCGCAAAGACTCGACACTCCCTTCGGGGCCAATACAGTACAGACCTGAGAGCAGCCTCGACATGTACACATTAGCATTAGCACACATACACACACACCTGTTCAAACAACAAAACTCCTACAACTCAGAAGACCTCAAGGGCAGAGGAACGCCCTTAACACCTTCCTATGCTCAGGGAGAATGAAAAACATGTCATACACATACTCACACACATACTCACACACACACAGACACACACACACATACATACATACTCTGAAACCACAAGATTGAAGCCACAAGATTGTCCCTGGCAATTTCTAAGCTGCATTTTTTTTCTTCTTAGGGAGGAAAATGTGTTCCAGACAAACTCCTACTCAAGGTATTCTGGCGCTGTGCAGAACCACTGGCCTACAAATACAGTTACATGTAGGAGGAAACCTACAATTTTATTCATATCGGACAAATACTCCGCATGACCGTCTCATTTCCTGCACTACACCTCCAACACGCGGATGTCGACGTTTCAAGTACGAAAGGTCGTGTACACAACATGTCGCAATCACCGTTATTTTATTTCGATCAATATTGCGCGGCCCTTCCTGCACAGACCTCGTCCGGGAGTGCAGAAGGCCCTGCTCTTTGGACCTCTGGAGGTGATTTGTAGCGGACGAGGGGAGCACAGGTTTGCATCCACCAGGCACATGCCAACCGAAGAGGCGTGCCGTTTCCGTGACCTGACGGATCATCCCAAATCCCGACAATAACCTTTTCCCGTGCCTCTCTCAGTCTTTCCTCTAGCGGTTTGCCGTCAACATTTTTCCGAAACCCCAAAATGACCCCAGGACGCCGTGGTAAAATAATGACTCAATAACATGAACGACATACTTGAGCGAGAGGGAAGGGAGGAAAAAAAATAAAACCATTCTTCCCCTTCCACAAATAAAACCGCAGTTCAGCAGCAAGCCCCGTCATTAGCACGGTTACCACCAGGCCAGCGCCACACAAGAGGCGCTCTGTGTGACGATGCTTTGATACAGACCTACCGCTTACAGAAGGCCACTAGAAAGGCTAGAGAACAGCTCTCGTGATCCGACTGGAGTGGAAGAGTCGGGCCAGAGAGACACAACGGGGCTCAGAAAACAATGATAATGACCACCTAGCTAAACCGCTCATAACTAGCGGATCGTTTACACATCATTTACCATGTTGTGGTGCCTTTCGTGGGATGAATCCGGAGGTCTCATCCATCAGGAAAGTATAACCAGTTGTGTGTGTGTGTGTGTGTGTGTGTGTGTGTGTGTGTGTGTGTGTGTGTGTGTGTAACCCTTCTCCAATTAAGTGAGGGCATCTTGCATCAAAACGACAAACAGAACAGGAAGCTCATGACTGGCTCGCTGACTCACGCTGGTGAGAATGAGGATACCACAACCATCCTGTGACTAATGTGTTGCCTTTCTAAACAGGAATCTCTTCATGTCAGGAACAACGGGGAACGATTTCTTTTGGCATTAGGAGAGCTGGATTAGAGCAGAATTGCAGGCCTAGAAAACATTTTTTTTTTAATTATTGTTCCCTGACCTGAAGTAAGGACAGAATTACAGCAGCATCACTTGAAGAAACGAGGGACTGCGGTGACTGAAAACCTCCATTCTGCATTATGTTTTCCGTTTGCTTTCAGCCTCCATGTTCAAGGTCTAACAACTTGCTGAACATGTGCTCATCTCAGCTTCCCTTAACCCCCCCCCTCCTGTCTGTCTGTCTCCTGTCTGTCTGTCTGTCTCCTGTCTGTCTGTTTCAACCCCGTGTGAACTACGAATGCAAACATTATCAGCTCCATGTGATCAATAACACGCTTTAACATGTTTTCAGCAATAAACACACAGATCATGAAATTCAGGAACAAGCACACACACACACACACACACACACACACACACACACACACACACACACACACACACACACACACACACACACACACACACACACACACACACACACACACACACACACACACACACACACACACACACACACACACACACACACACACACACACACACACACACACAGAGAGAGAGAGAGCATGAAGACTCCCACTCTGTCTATGCTCTATCATGTGATGTTGCCATGGCGAAGGAGGGCTCAGACATAACAGTGTGATTGTGCTCCGAGGGCGAGGTGGGTTGATCAGAGAGACAGACTGTTCTCTGACTGTGGCACTGCCAGCCCCGGTGCCAACAGCCCTCCCTCCCACCGAGTTACAGACACACCCACTGGCAGACGGGCCAGCCGGCACGGGGCCCCTACCATCATGGAAACCAGCACAGACTCCAATGCATTTTCCTTACATTACTTTTTTTTTTTTTTTTCCTTTTGTCCTCTTGATCCAGTTCAAGGTCATTTCTTTGTTTGGCCGTTTGAAAATATGCATTCACTAAAGTCTGAATAGCCTCTGTACCCGACGACTATATTCAAAAAAATGTTTTTGACCAATTAAAGGACTACGCCAAGCGTTTGGGAGTTTGGCCCATTGGTCACGTGTCTAAACCTCTCAGGCTTGTTTAGGGGATTTAGGGGATTGCGGAGTTAGCCAGACAGCTGAGGTTTTTGCACTGTTGATCCATAATGAACCTCACTAACTGATGAAGAGTGAGATTTTGTTTTTCAGAAATTAGGAATCTACAAACCAAAGAATAAACACCAAAACACCAACTTTGGATTACTAAAAGGTCTATCTTCATATTTCAATTAATGCTTATTGCCTACGGTTAGTTAACACACTACCGGAGACACGTCATCACATATTGGATAAGGTGACCGATGAACACAAAAAGTCAGAGTAGTCCTTTACACAAATGTCAGATCATCAGAATGACAACGTGGGCATCGCGGGTATGCTGGCAGCTTTTGTGGTATCCTGATTTCGCTCTGGGCTCAACCCAAGTCTCATATCATTTACTGACGAGTTTGTCTTTTCGTTCGTTCCACATTGTACAATATCTAATCGGAGAAGAAAGAGCATAAAGATACGGGGTCCAAAATGCATAAGAGGGGTAAAGTAACACGATGAGATCTGTCCGGTCACGGAGGACGTTCTTGTCACGCAACGAGAGGCCTCAGGTGAACTTAGCAGAGGTCTGGAACTAGAGGAGAGGCTACCGAGATGGCAGAAACTATCGAGGAAGTGTAAACAGACAACACACGTGTACTTAAAAACACACACACACACACACACACACCTATGAAAACTGGTCTGACTCTGCATCTCTCAGCATCTTGTTTAACATGAAAACATTAGACAACGTACACATGCTTCTTTCATGCAGACAAACAGCTCTTTCCACTCCTCCTCCTCCTCTTCCTCCACTCTCCAACACAATGCTTCCAAAACACAATCCGAGGCTGCCTGGTGTAACTGCCATTTAAACATGCACTGCTGTGTGTCTGTCTGTTGTTTAGTGTCTGAATTTATGGGTTAGCTTAAAAAAAAAAAAAAGTTTAAAAAAAAATAAGAGACAACGTTGACAGTGTGGTCTAAGTTCTGGCTGCACCCTGTCGCCACAGAGCTAGCAATTTAGTGTGAATCATTCCGCCTTTATTGTTTTTCAAAAAGGATTACACTCAGGAAGGATAGGTCAAAGTACAGTCAGAATATAAATTGAATCTGTCCTCGTCTGATGTTTCAGCGCACCCACCTTAATACCACAAGACAGTGATGGAACAAATGCAATTAAGGGTTAGTCAAATGGAGGGTGATGTAATATTATTTTAGTATCATTTTCCTCTCCTGCAAAAGTTGTCTGTGTAGAAACAGTATCGCCACAGTACGCCTCGCTGAGATTCAACACACTTTTTAGAGAACCGCTTCTTGGTCGGGTAACTTCCCCTGCAAATCAGCCAAACGCTTTGTAAAGTAGAAAATAACAGATTAAACCGTGTGTGGGAACGAGAAGTTTACATTTTAATAAATCCCAGAGAGCCCATGTGAAAACCTGTGGAGCAGGTTTATAGCCCATTTCTCAATAACTGCCAGCTGGCTATTGGTTAAGAGTTATTATGAGTAGTGTGCGTATAAACGTGTGAAAGTGTGTGAGGAGGTGCAAATTAATTCTAGTACCAGCCCATTATTGCTTAAGCCTGCTTGTTAGGTAAAGTCGTGCAGGTTAGAGACCTTCTCCTATGACATCTCACACAACAGGCCACACAACATTTTAGTTATATGAAGTTATATGTGTCCGTCACTCCCTTATGGAGGTATGTAGGTATATAGATCATACAGGGAGGAGCGGGAGAGAGAGGGAGCGGGGGAGAGAGAGAGAGGGAGGGAGGGGATGGTGACAAAGAAGGAAGTTGTTAGTCTGCCTATCTTATCATAATATACTTGTCATATCTATCTTACAGCCTTTATGGCTAGACTAGATAGAGCAATCACGGGTCCCTTTGGTCCTCTCAGTTCATGGGTCCCATAGTAAAAAAGCACTTGGGTTAAATATTTTAGGTACTGTGAGAGCTCAAAGCAGCCAGCCCCAGTGTGCGTCTTCTTTCCCGCCCTTTCTTATCATAATAGGTAGATCAATCATTAACTCACTTGACCCTTTCTGGTAGCTTTGATGTTAGTTACCCTGACCATGAAGGTCATAGGATGAGGCATCTTTAAGCGTGAGGTACATTTAATATAACAATATAATATTAAGCTTCAATCTAACTTACTGTCCTTTGTCTGATTTAAGTGTTTTTGAATTAGCTTTTTCAGCAGAATGGCCACCTATCCAAATGTATCTGAAAGAAGCTGCAAGTCTTCATTGTCTGCCTTCTATTACACAGTACACAGATGGGTAATTTGTCTGCCTGTGTACGGATACGGTTCAACCCCCTTTCCTCTCTATCGCACAAAAAAAAAAAAACACAAGGCAAAAAAAAAAGCAGACCACCCTCTGTTAAAACACTGGCGCAATGCCACGAGGACACATCGTGACATTGACACAAAAAAAAAGCATCAACTCTGACGGAGGCTCTTGCCCGAGACCAGGGAAGTGAACTGAGCCGGACACTGATGAGATGCGCGGAGAGCCCACATTTGGCGATGGGGTGGTAGTGGTGGTGCCCACTGCGCATGCCCAGTTGTCGACCCGCCTTGTCGTCAAACACAGTCGGCGCACGAAAAGCTCAACAGAGTAAAATGGACTCGCATGAATACAATCTAATGATTAGACGCCCGTTGCAGTCAGTCTGGGCCAAACAGCCGCTGCAGCTTGGGGTTCAAACTGCGGACTGAGGCACGTCAGACGGGCCGTTCAGAGTAGTGACCAGGCCACGAGACAGTGCATTAGTATCGATACTGTTAGTATCGAAACTAGAGTCACACACGTGTAGCAGCGCCATTCACTGCGCTGTGTGAGCACTGGTAACATTGTTGCAAGTACACGGAATGCAACCGTTTTTCATTTTGTCTGTCAGATCTGCATGGAGTAAATCCGGAGACCGTGCTACACGTTTCGTGGCCACGAGCTACACAGCCTACATTGATTTACGCCTATGTGTATACACACACACACACACACACACGAACACATTTTTATTTAACGCGAACGAAACACTTACCAGGCCCGTTCCTCCAAAGTGCAAACCCACAACAACGTTCAAAACGAAATCCACCTGGAAAGTAAACACCCCTATTGATAACCCGTCGAGAAAAGGGCAGCGTTTAACTGGAGAAATGTACTTACCAACGAAATAGGACACCAGAAAACGTGCCGTTGCTTCTCTTCCCCACGCCTCAATCTTCCCTTTTTTTCCCAGAACCCTTTCCGTGGGCTTCCGTGGGCTGCGTCGAAAATGTCACAGATTCCAGCACTCCCCGTCCCCCGGAAAGCTTGCCCTCGACACGACCGACTCACGCAACCATGTTGCCCTGAATGTCGCCTGCTTTCATCCGGGCGTTTAGGGATTGAGCGTCGTCGGCTCAGGATGACAGTTTTGGGATGAAGGAGGGGATATAACGTGAGTGACAGAGAACCGAGTTGTGGCCAGTGTTGTTGGCATGGTGACAACATACGAGGGGGGGGGGGCATTTCACATCTAATAAAGAAATATATTTTCAAAATATGAAACGTAAGTGGGTAAACATTTGGTTGTATATGCAGATATTCGCTTTATTGTCCACGTTTGTATTTCTACTCTAAGCACTTCACTTTTTTGGCCATTTTTGTATGTTTTATTTAATTCATTATTATTAGTCATTTATTTTCAGAATGGGCGTAAGAGAAAGACAGACAGATGAATCGACACTCAATTAATCGTTTTTCCAACACGGACATGACTCAACCATGCTAAAAAGTATAACAACTCCAAATGTATATCCCACGTGATGAGAAGCAAACTGTTGGCGACGCTGGCATTGTGTAGTTTTGTGATTTCATGTTGAATTTGAATTCTCAAGTTATAGTTGAAATGGAAGGGCAGAATTCGTCTCGCGAGTCTGTCATTTCAAATTGGATGTATTTGACTATCATTTCTTCTATTTGACCCGTATTAAGACGTTATAGTAGAATGGGGACTACATGTGGAAGTTCTGTTCATTGGGTCGACGATACTGTTTTCATCTAAATATTGCCCTCTGTTATGGCTGTGTCCACGTGCGCAAGGCATAAAGGTGTTACGTAACCAGCCTAGACAGTCAACAACAGTGGGAGCGGAGGGGAGGAGGGGGCTAATCTGGGAAGTAGTGCAGGGTAAACCTACCTAACTCAGTTTAATCATGTTTGTTTCTGAAACAGAGTTTGCCCTCCTTCTCAGGCTAATATGATTTTTTTATGAGCAAAATTCACAGTATATGATATACAACATACAGTACTGTGCAAAATTCAGAGACCACCCTACAGGGTTCATTCAGTTTCCAGTCAAACGGCCATTCAGTACAGATTGTTTATTTTTTTGGTGTCAAACAAACAATATTAGATATAAGATAATTCACTTGTATCAGGGAGGTGAAAGTCAAAGGAAAATAAATGGAACAAGAGTTTCCAAAACAGGAGTTCAAAAGATTATGGCAAGATATAGAGAAAATGGGACTCCTAACAACCGCGCAAGACCTGGTAGACCACCGAAACTATCACCATCAGATAGACTGTAAAGCTTTTATCTTTGAGAGATAGGAAAAATCAATCTCCACTCTTGCTTCAGATCTGAAAGAATCCATCCACAGGTGTTTATGTCGATCCTTCCACTGTGAGAAGACAACTGAATTCTATTTGTCTCAAAGGATGTGTAGCTGTCAAAAAGCTGCTACTGAGAAAAGGAAATAGACAACAGTAAGGTTTTATGGATTGATGAGTCTAAATTTGAGATTTTGCGAAGTAACAGAAGGCAGTATGTACGCTGCCCATGAAAGACTCTCAGAACCACATCTTCAAGAATGGTGGAGGATCAGTGCAAGTTTGGGGATGAATAACAATATCTGGAGTTAGGGATTTGTTTCTGATTGAAATGCTGATAAATACAACCAAATCTTAATATATCATGCAATACTCTCTGGAAAACGTTTGATCGGGAACAAATTCATTCTACAGCAAGAAAGCCACCCAAGCACACTGGGAAGAAGATCAAGACGTACTTAAACAGAGAAGCTGCTGGTGTTCTCACGGACTGGCCACCCCAGAGCCCAGACCTCAACATCATTGAATGTGTTTGGGATTACTTGGATTGTGAGAACCAGAAAATGTAACCACATTTGGAGGTTTTTAAAAGAACCAAGGAAAAATGTCCCTGTCTTTGAAAAATTCAAAGCAAGTCTCCCAAAAAGAATGGAAGCTGTAATGAAGGCCAAACTAAATACTGAAAAAAATGGTATTATGTTTGGTTGTGGAGGCTTTTGTGTAATTTTGTGTTAAATATATGTTTCCTGCATTTTTTTCTGACACTGAAAAATAAATAACTTGATGGCCATTTTGACTGGAAATTAAATAAATGAAAGGGTGACTGACTTTTGCACAGTACTGTATCTAAGTTACAAGAAAATAAAACATTATCGTGATTATTGTTTATATTGTTGGTTGTTTGCCTTGTGGTGATCAGTGAGTTTACACAACAAACTACACGAGGAGAGCCAAAGAGAAGCAATTCGTTTTCAAGCAACTGATTTCACCCCCATGGAGTTTATTTACCACTATATCACTGGGGCTAATGTAGGCCCACTGGTGAAATCATTTTCCCTATGAATTGTATAAATCCTCTAACTTGTTGAGACATGAAAATCTACACAGCCAATGGTGGGGTGGAACAAATCACTCTCTCTCTAAAGAAGTTTTATCCACGCCTAGTTGTGCCGACCTCATTAATCCAATTTGGATTATGGGGCTACAGCCATACAAGTTTCCAACCAACTAGGCCATTTAGAGCCATTTTATATTACCAGTCCTAACCAAGAAGCAGTAGACCTACTAGTCAACTATCCTTGCTTACAAACACAACCCTAACTTCACATCTAACTGAGTTTTTCCTGTGATCATAATCCTGTGAATTGTCTGAGGGCAGATTTAAAATAGTGATACAACTCTCAAGAATCATTCCAGACGGGATAATTGATTAATTTAATAGCAATTGGAAAAGCAGAATACATTTTCTTCTTTGAAGTGAAAATACTCAAAATGTTGTTAATACAACAGTAGTTCTTCTCAACCAGTCAGTAAAGGGTCACCATGTTGTACCTCAACTGTACTGTCTGCTCTCTGACAGCCACATAACAAATATCACAGCTGCCTCACAGTTACAGGAAATTTATCCTCTTTGTTCTCGTGTTCCGTGACTCTCTACCATAGCGTGTTTAGTTCCAGGTCACAATGGGTACTCATTTGTACTTTTTACTGCCTAGCCAACAGCGTTGTTATGGTGAACTTCATTGGACCAGCATTTTTTTTAAATTTTATTTCACCACAATTTTATGTCCCATCATCAGTGACAGTTACATAAAGGGTTTCTTTTCATTTCATTTTTCAAAATATTTAATTGGAATACATCATCACACCATTATGTTTTTATTAGACAACCTATGGTTTTTGGAGTTACGCAATCAACCCTTGGATAGGCAGACAGACTGCATGTGTGCAAACTTTATTTCAGCAGTAAACTGCAGCTGAGCTTTTGTCACACAGAATAATGCTGGCACTCTCTTATTGTCTCATGTCCAGGCAAGCTTTGCTGGGCGTGGTGTTAATGGTTCCTGAATACAATCCCATCACTCAAACAAACCTTTACTCTTTATGAACTAAAAGACTATCTTTAGAGCCTCATAAAAGACACATCTTGCTTTTATACTGTAGAGATATGAGCAGCTCTGACTAAACAACATCCTATTTTTTTTTATTTTTGTGATGATTTTAATTACATGGTGCATCAACTGGTTTATAACAATCATAATGCCAGAAAAACAACTTCATAACAGCTATATGGTGCATTCACTAATACTAATTTACTTACTTACTACTACTTACTTACTTACTTAATTTTCTTGGGAATGTATTTGCTACAGCCCACTACTTTATTTTTCGCTTTTATCAAGCGAAAGAATGACAAGAACTTTGAACATCAACACTATTTGTTTAGCCTGCTCATTCACCCAGCTAAGCACATAGGCAAGGCAATTGTCCCGATTATCCCGATTTTTAAGATGAGAAAGGTGCAATTGCCAATTCTGGGAATGTAACAGCAATGTAATATAATGAGTGGTGTAATGACATAAAAACTGTTGTGTCTTCAGTAAAGGATGGCAATTGGTCTGGTCTTTCATTTGGAACTTTTCTGTCTGTAAATTGACAGTGTACTGTATTATGTAAACATGAATGTGCCATGTAGCTTTTACCAAGCACTTGTTATGGTGTTATTAATGTATTTTAAACCATAGTTTATGTAAAGAACTACCAGTATTTATATATTATTCCGTTGTTCAATATATATTCAATTTGGAATTACTCTTCCTCAGTTTATTTTTATTTTCCCACAATTTCTTTTGTGAGACCTTTGCTGTGAAGGCACTTTTTTTTAATTACTTTGCTCTTTATGAAGCCTATACATTTAGCTGCTATGCTGGAACTAACCTATGCAAAACCTAACTGTTACACATGGCTGCAGTTCTTTTACTATCTTACTATCTATCTTTTACTACCATGCAAGCAAAGCACTGTGACTTTACAAGGGACAGTCAGGATTTCAGGGCTTTGCTTTCATTGTACAAAGTCCACAATTCTCAATAGTTAAACAACACTACTGTACTGTACTGCTGTAACAACATTTACAGATAAACAAAAAGAAATAGATAGATAAACCATTGACAGAACAAATACGTATCAGGTATCAGTCAGGTCATTTCACAAATTTATTGTTTCATGACAATCAATTTAATCAATTTATCAGGAAATATTTGTCATCCATCATCAGATGGAGGTTGGGCTGTTTGTCAGACGTCGTACTGGATCGGCGGCTGTACCTCTTCGAGGAGGCTGTAAAGAAATACAAGCTCATATAAACAACAGTTTTCTGGTGGGAAAACATCTGGTAACAAAAGAATAGTAGAGTCTTATTGAACTTAACCTCAGACTTCCAAACCGCAGTCTGCTGAAGGATCATAATGAGCAGCCTGATGTGTATGAGTGAAAAAACATGCTACTGCAAAAAATATAAATACTATTGACTATGTGCAATTCTTGGACTTTCCTTGTTGTAATAGATGGGTAAGTGAAGTGCACACAAACCTGGGGTGGGAGATTCAACTTCCAAAGCATGAATACAATCAAATATTTTATTTTCCCCAGTCCATTCTTTATTGCATGCTGCATTATGTTTCTAATGCTCACCGTCTTGGTGTTAGTCACTTTACTTTTAGGCCTATTTGTACATACTTCCCAATATGACACCTTGCTTGCCAGTTTAACATTACTATAACTTAAACATTATCTGTACATTAAATAAACACACATTTATTACAGACATAGGCCAATTACTATATCATTGCACAAGGAAATAAGCAAGGAAGGACATCGCCCATCTTTTGTTTTTCATTGGGACAGGAAAGCTCTGATTTGTGTTCAACCAATCATTCTGAGTGCATGCTTTAGGGGGCGACACACCCCAGACTTTCCCCATTGTATAGTTTCGTTTTTCAACCAGACTAAATAAATACTATCAATACATTTTCCATCTACAAGCCAATCTCTTCAAGAACTATATTTCTTTTATATTTTTGAGCTAAATATTTAAAATATAAACAACCGAGTACTAATACTACCAAGTATTTAATTTATTTGATAATTTTATTTCAGAGCATTTCCATCTCCTGAACAGGATGTATTCTTACCAGCTTAGTGGTGGTCGTTGTTCAAGAACAACGTATCAACCAAACCTGTCCACTTTGGGACCTATGGGAAGAAAAAAATAAACTAAATTGTGCACAAGATAAACACTACATCATTTTTCTTGGCAAACAAATCTCCAGCATTTTCTGAATTTAAAGACTTGTTGATATGATAAATGTCAGATTTATTATCATATTAAAGAAAAATGTGGTGAATGAGTCAAAATGAGATGATGATGATAATGCTAATGATGATGACGATGAGTTCCTACCGCATCAGTGAAGCAGTCTTTCTGGTCTTCTTTAGAGCAGCACGCGGTTCTTGTGATAGTGAAGAGGGTCAAGATCCTGCTGTACTCGTCCTCTGTAATGTTGAGTTTTCGTCTCAGCAGGTTATAGCGCAGCCTAGAGGTACAAACACACACAGTATAAACTTTATAGTGCACACATTAATATACGTAATAGGGATAAAAATGGAGGAGAAAAAACATGTGCGCCATTTCAAATATCCATTAAGTACAAAAATCCAAGGTAAAAAATCTCTCAAGTTGTAGTTTTTTGGAATGAATTTATAACGAATATTGCCAGAGATGCACTCACATCTTATGAAGCACAACCAGCTCTTCGTCATTTCTGGAGCAGAGCTCTGGTTCCATTGGGAAGTAAGTAGTATTTAGAGCGTCTGGGGACTGGAAGTCAGTGTCAGGTGTCATGGACATGATGCAGTCCAGGCGTGATGAGTAGCTCTCGTTGCAGCAGTTGTCGACTTGTGAGTTAATGCTGCCCATGTCGTAGTCATGGCACATTTCATCGACGATATTGGTCAGCTGTGGGAGGACAGATGTAAAGATGAGCTTGTAATGGAGTGTTTGTGTGTTTGGCGTGAGTTCAGCATGTGTGTGCCTGTGTGTGCATCTTTCCAACCTCGTTCTCACAGGTCAGGGGATTATGGTCAGACTTTAAGCATTCCTCGTAGACATCGGCCACTTCCTTAGATTGATGGTGGAGCTGGTCGAAGGTGGCCTGGGGCATGCTGCGGGTGTATTTCACAAACAAACTACACCAGGAGAGCCAAAAAGAAGCAGTTAGTTTTCAAGCAACTGATTTCACACCCATGAAAGTTTTTCACGCCAAAAATAAGCATTTAAAGTTATTCTTTGTATTGAAGGCTGCTGCCAAATACCATAATCTCTCACCTCTCCTCAAAACGAAAGTGTCCCAAAGCTGCCATTTGGTCTCTAGTGGCATTGTATTTGGCAATGGCATCAGTGATGGACTGCTCAAGATCGACTCCTGACATCTGATTGTTGACAAACAGTGTGACACCATTAATTTTAGCTGACAATAGCATTTTACTTTTGGTTGAGTAACCCCTACACTTTCCATGGATATTTTTTTGTTTTTGGATTATAAACTGGCAGGCACTAAGACAGAAAGCTACAAAATAGTTTGTAGGAACCAGTCCAAAGGCACTAATTAACTGAAGTAATTTAATTTACTTTGTTTCAGTCTGCAAATGCACAGTGGGACAATACCACTGGTTCCTTTGTGGCACAATTAGCCAAATATATAATAAAAGCATAGTATATCATAAAAGTAATAGATTTTTCTTCAAATAATAATTGGAGCCAAGATTCGTAACAACACATACAGTACTGTTGACACATTCAGCATAATCCTCGCTGGCACAGCAGTTGGTCAAGGCCTTCTCTGCTTCTATGACGTAGCGAAAGAGGAGCCCCTCGGATGCTTCATGGTGATCATGGGACAGTTCACCGAGCAGGCTGCCAATCACAGCAATCAATAAACAGTCAGATAATCAGGAAACACAGTCACATTCGAGGATTTTTTTTGGATATATAATCACACTCAAAGGGTTACTTTTACAATTTATTTTTTTGACCTTTTCTAGCATGTTCTGTCCATTGACGTTCAGCGAAATGTTTGTATGTGTTGGAAGGAGGGGGTCACATTGGTGTACGTCTGTGTATGTACAATACATGAATGGATGCATACATGTATGTGTATGTGTACATTCATACTTGGTTACGGCATCCCGAGCAGACGCGTTGAAGCTTTCGCATACGTCCTTGATATGGTCTTGCAGGTCATAGTGCTTGTGCTCTGGGTCGTCTGGCTTGTCGTCACGCTCTATGTTGTTGATGCAGTGGGCACGACTGATCACATCTAACTTGCAGCATTGCTCAAGGTTGGGCGAATGCAAAATGTTGTTTTCATTGTTGCAGAGGACATCAATAAGTTGTTTCTGTTTGGGTGATAGGAGATGTGCACTTGAAAAATATCCATCTTAACAAGACATGTAACTTGGCATTGATATTTCAGTCTTATTTTTCTTTAAACAAGTTTTTTAAAAATCTACCAACGGGGTGAGATAATTTCACTTGCTGTCCAATTAGTTTTGCAATGAATCAAGTCTCATTTTCTTGATACTAGTGGAGCAGCCAGCTGTATTCTGCTTAGGCTCAAGAAATTGTTTCCAGAGAATTCCTGATACAAGTCAAACGTATTGGAAAAGATTAATTATCTCACCCCATTGGCATTATTTCCCCCTTGCTTTTGAAAAATACAATTTTAAAACATAGGCACATAGTGGAGTTCTTGCTTCTCACCCTCTTCTGCATGCATGCGACCATGTTTCCTTGGCAGCAGGGGGCAATAGTGGTCACCATCTTTTTCGCCCAGGGGTTTATGTCAGCCGTTGTGAACTCAGGAAACTTCTCGTTGTATTTCACAATTTTCCTGGAAGAGGGACACATGTATGAGTCTCCAATGAAATGAGATCTCATTTACACAGGTGATATGAGGGGTTGTTCCTAGATCTGTTTTGTGCTGCCATGCCACTGAGTCTAGCACGACACTTAAAATGAAGTGGGAAAAAACATTGGTGGCAGACTCTGCTGAGATTCATGGATACAAAACATGTCCTTCATTAAAATAGCAAGTAATGTTAATAAAAAGCAATATAACAATCAATACTGTCAATATTGTCAATATTGTTACAATTATTACAAGTATTATTGGCAGTAACCTCATAGGTAAACCTGTCTAGTTTTCTGCAAGTGCAGGCATGATTGGGTAAAATGACAACATGATGTACTTGAACAAGAAAAGTGGAATTTCACTCTTTGCATTTGTGTGAAGGATATGTGCTTTCCGCCCACGTGTGCATTGCATTTCTCTTACTTGTCCTCGAGAAGGCCGTCTCCATATTTGTCCAGGATAATGCAGCTGACACGCAGTTGTGTCAGTTGTTTCTTGAGATGAGCGTCAAAGACAGGTTTCTGCAACACACACAAATTTCTGTAAGGGATTTCAAATCTGATATGCATGACTGCATATGCCTTCAAGTGTGTGTGTGTGTGTGTGTGTGTGTGTGTGTGTGTGTGTGTGTGTGTGTTAGAGTGTCTATGGCCAGCTGAACAAACCTGGGTGTCAAAACAGGTTTGTACTTCATTCGAATCACAGCAGGACGTCATCAGTGAGATGTACCGTTTAGTAATATCCAGTATCGCCAGGGGCGGCACCAAGGGATGTGTCTTGGCGAAAGAGTAAATGTAACTGTAGGGAAAAGCAAAATACACATACTCACACCCTCTTCTATAGTTTGTCATCATGCACATTGTAACAACTCTACTTATCCTATGTCTGTCTGTCCATCAGCCCAAAGACTGAGCTGCATTGTTCCTCATAAAATCCTTCCCTTAACAAGAGCTCTCCATTACTAAAGACACCACCACGGTGACCCCTGCTCAACTGCCAGAAATCTTGATGTGACTCTCGACAAAGTCATGCAAGTTTGCACTCTACAGCAGCCATCGAATCAGACCCTTCCTCACCAGGGAATCAGCCCAGCTCCTTGTTCAAGCTTTACTCATCTCCTGCCTGGAGTACTGGCCTCCCAAAACACTCCCTTCAGCCACAACACCTCGTTGGGAATGCTGCAGCCCGCGTATCGAATTCAAAACCCTGGTGTCGGTGTACAAGGCTGCAAAGGGATCCACACCTGCATAACTCCAGGTCATAGTCCAGCCCATGCTCTGTGCTCTACCACTACCGGCTGTTTAGCTCTCCATTCCCTGTCATCGAAAATCTCTTCTTTTCAAAAAATACCTCATACCTCTCTCCCCACTGAATGATATCCCCTTCCATTTCTTGAAAAAAGCCTTTTTATCTCTCGCTCTTTTTCTAGAATTCACTCTTTTATGCTCATTCTGCGATCACAGAAATATTGTAAGATTGGTCATGTAGAAATTTTGCTCATGTAGAAATTTAAGCTCCTACTGCTGTTGCACTCACTGTACGCCTAAAATATAAATTCAACTGTGCACACATATGTCACTGACCTTTTAAAATACGCTTCTCCATCCGCCTTGAAGGCTGCGCAGTCCTCACCGGGAAAGTTAGACTCATGGTCACGGGCAATTTCGGTCTTCTGGTTGTGGAAGCAGGCTATGCGCTCATCACCAGCTTTCTCACAGCAGTCCTTCAGACAATTCTTCTCCGTTAGCGACTCATTGGTGCACACGAAACGCGGGAGCGCCACAGACTGCCAGCACATAAACACACACACACGCACGCACACACACACACACAGCAAATTAGCACATCTTCCTATCACATCCATCATGATCAGCACAATCATTACACTGAACCAACTCTCACTACATTTGAAATAAATGTAAACCCTCTGTTCACAAACTCATCGAACTTGCTAGTCCTACTTCACGGCTAAATCATTTCCTCTACTTGATTGAACCACATGCATTAGGTTTGGTGATGTCCTTGTTCGATGGTCTCTTGGTCTTGATGCACCTGGTGACCTGCAAATCGTTTCTGGTACAGTCATGTTTTAATTGAGTATAAACCTCCCCTTGATGTCAGCCTTATTGTCCTTATTATCTATTGATGTCAGGTTAATGCTTTACTTAACATATATCTATTACGTATTCTCAGTATAATCATACTTATTTAAAACCCGTTATAAGTATGTATCCACAAAGCCCATAAAGCCACACAACAACAACCAAACAAAAAGATGAGGCAGTTATTTGACTCATGAAGTGACATAACATGTTAAAAGCATGTAACAAGGGCTTCCAATGCTTCATGTATAATCATAAAATGTTATAATCCATAATGACTGTATACCTTAATTAAAGCGTTACCAATAAAGGTTAACATTTCAAAGCTGCACTGACCAGATCGTCGACACACTCTATTGGGGGGACAGCAGAGCAACATCTGATCCCCAGAGCTTTAGCCTCATCAACGAGTCCTGTCAACTCGGCCTCGGTGCTGTTAGGAAGGTACTGGGCGAGACCCACTAAATTCCTGGGGAGGTAAATAATAAAAATACACATTGAATACCCAATACCCATAATGAAATGGAAAATGGTGAATGACGTTTTCGCTTTGCTAGCTAATTTCCCCATGTCTTAATATACACCTGTTTAACAATAAATACCAAAAAAAGATATACAATAAAACATTTTATTTCCTGTATTTTTATATCAAAATCCTGTTACTTTCCTTCCTAGAAAACACCATCGGCCACCAAAACATGCAGCACATATTAATGATAAAGGAAATTATTTTATGTATCTCGTTTCAAATATGTTGTTTGGCTTCACAATCTGTTGCACCAAAGAAACATTTTTTTTTAAGATGTTGACAAATATCTTAATAATAGTCCAACAAATAGAAATGTATCAAGTCATTGAATTGACTACATCAAACACAGACTAAGCGTAATTCTGGACTAACTTCCTTTTCACGGAAAGTTTTTAGTCTAAGAATAATCCACATTTCCTAAGCCCCATTTAAACCAGAGTTCATACTGATTTCAGGCTAAGTAAAGGACAAGTTAAAAAAATGAAATAAAAACTCACAATAATACGAATTTGTCTTCCGTAGCCTCGATGAAGATGTGGCAGATTGGATTTATACCTGCCACAGTCTGCAGAAGCAGCAGAGAGACAGCCACCCACAGCATGGTTAGAGCAGAGGGATGAGGAGGTGAAGTGATGAGACCAGGGAGTCCTGTGAGTGCAATGCAGTGAGGGGATTCCTAATAACAACCTCTATTTATGTGATTGTTGTTGGTCAATCATTAATCTCTCCCCCCTTTTAATCATTAAATCTTTTTTATATCCATCCTTTATTTTGGCAGTGGAGCATCATGTTTCACAACTTAGTTCAACAGGCCATGTAAACCTGACAGTGCCAACTGATACATACAGAGGTACAATTTTGCATGACCTTTCTTATAAGCAGATGAATTTATATTTAACGTGAACAAGGTAGTTTGCTGCTAATGAGAGGTTACCCCATTACTGAATGCTAACTTTGCTAACAGGTGATTTTCATTGAACATACAGTACCTAATCCTAATTCTAAATGTAACATGATGTGGCAGACTGGAGGGAGGGTGGGGGGAGGCTTAATTGGATCCAGGAGAGAGGTGAGTTAGTGGACTGCTTCTTCCCTGGATCCGGTACCAGCTGCAATCAGTCTCAGCTGGCTGCAGCTGGTACTGGATCACAACACACAACAGAAAGCAATCTTGTGTGTTGTCAATTTAATCTTTTTCATGTATTTCAATGAAGTCAATTCATTTAATGTCAGTGTGACATTACAAAGTTGGGGTCAGAAGAAATGTGCAAACCAAAATGTTCTAAAAGTATACAGAAGACATACTGTAGCATGTTTAATATGGAAGCTGAAATTATTTTCCCCCTTAACTGAAACAGTTGTGTTTCCTCTGTTCCTGTGTCTTTTCTTTCGTTGTTAGGGTAGTTGCAATACTACAACTATATATAGATACCAGTTTTATCATTTTTTTTTTGTATTGAAGCTGCAGATGACACTAACATTACATTTGACCATTTTTATGCCCCAAAACATCTAAAAATTGTACATATTCAGTTTTGGACAAAGGTCAAAAACACATTTTCATTACAGGCAAAGTCCATGGCTAAATTCTGATCATTATCCAATCCAATCCAATCCAACTTTATTTGTTAAGCACTTTAAAAACAACCACAGTGGACCAAAGTGCTGTACAGGATAAATAAAGACATAGTAAATACATGGTTCACAAGAAATTGCAATAAAAAAAATGAAGCATAAGTATAAATAGCAGCCACACAATAAGAGAAACAATAAAATCAAATCAAAAAAGAAATAAATAAAAATGAAATAAAATAAAATAAAATAAAAGTCAACGTCTCACATAGTGACTCGCCATTGTATGTGGATATCTTCCTGGTTATTTTAGCAGTAGAATCAAATTGTGTCATATATAGACCAAAATTCACTGCATCAGCTCCAGTAACGTGATGAAACTATCTCACAGGTTTTACAGGTCCCTTCTGACGGATTAAAATCCTACCATCAAGTCTCTACAAATTCATATGTGAAAGTGGTGTTTTCAGTTATAATGTATAAATGTAAGTCAATTTGACAGCTATAACCTTAATGCCAAGGCAACGTCCTTCAAAATCACATGCATGAAAAAGCATGCCCAATGAGGTTAAGCAAAGGAATATCATTTGATGAAAGTGCATTCCTCGGTTGTTTCACATTGACAGGATTTGCACTCATCACACCTCTGTGCATCTGAGTCATATTGTCAAGTAATGATTGGTCAGTTGCAAAATGTCTTCTGTTAGCTGGGGGTTTGTTTACTGTCCTAAAAGTGCCCTTCAACAAACCCACACAACAAACACACACACTACTCCAGCCACCCACCCAACAAACACACGCACACACCCACACAGCCCCATCCACCCAGACGCTCAACAAACACACACACATACACACACACAACCTCAGCCAACCACCCACCCACCCAACAAACACACACAACCCCAGCCACCCACCCAACAAACACAAACACACACACACACACACAAATCAAATCCATTGGTGAAGAAATAACAGTGACTACAAATTATTTTAAAAAGTGGAGAGACAATTAACTGTAGAAGACCTGTAGGAAAACATTTAGACATACACAGTTTTTTACTCTATTCCTTAAACGAAAAACCGTTCTGATATTCCTTATATACTTCCAATAGTCACATTTATTTGTTTAGACCTTAATCACAGTTACAGTCTCAAAGGGCTTCACAACGCCCCCACTATGAAAACAATAAATGATGAAACATGACACCCACAACCTTAGACCCTCACTCAGGATAAGGGGGGGTCAAAGAAATAAGGAGTATATTCTGTTTTTAATTTGTCTTACTCCTATGGTGTCACTTTAATAATTCCATAATATTCCTATTTAGGGACTTATAGTTTTGTTGGGATATTTGTTTAGTATCCTTGTAAAATGTATCATGAGATTATATCAATTCAATTCAGCTTTATTGCAGACACACCAGTGGGTCCATAGAAAAACAAATATACATAAAATACACATACGACATACAACAGAACATACTCAAGACAAACTTTACAGAGGACAGATGTAAGAACATCACAAACATTATATCATTAAAAGGCTCTTACGCCAATGATTTCTCAGTCTAGACTTGTATCTGAGACAGCTCATACTAGGATTACTTAAAACCTCAATGATGCAGTTTTCTGACTCATCCAAGCGGCACATAAAGTTATGCATGGAGTGCCTTAGGAGGGCCTCACATGTGGGCACACCATTGGACACGAATAGTTGGCTGGCACTATGCCATCTAGGTACCTGGAGCAGCAGCCTCATGGCATCATTATAGGCCACCTTTAGCTTCTGAAAGCTGCTTTTCCTATAGGAACACCAGAGGTAAGCTGTGTACATAGGTGTATTGTCTATAGATATCTCTATCATCATAGAGGTCATCAGAAAAGGTATTTGATTTCCTGGCAAGTTTTAAGAGGAGAATCACAGAGGTCAAAGACAGGGAAAACTAGTTTCCTGTCCTCTCTAGTTCTTGCTATCATTATCATGCTCTTCTTTGCATTATACTTAATGTCATACTCTTCACCATAGTGGGAGCACACCCTCAATAATTGCTGCAGCCCTGCACTATAAGGGCTAATTATAGTTGTTTATTTGATTCTATTCGAATAGAATCAGCTACGAATACAAGTTTCCATTTTTAAGCTACAGTATATCCAGTACAGGCCAGTATTATCTCTATGGATCACACTGATACACCCTTCACTGCCCTGCCCCCCTTTTTCTCTCAGGCACACACATACGCACGCACGCACGCGCGCGGTCACAGCGCACACGCGGCAATAGCTCTACAGCACACATACACACACAAACATGGCGGCCTCTGTTTCACCGCTACGCTCCTCCTTCAGGATTTGTAGCGCTTTAGCCTTACACCATCACTGCTGCAGGGCCAAATTGCGGATGCACAGAAAATGCGAGAGTCAGAGAAGACATCTGCACCAGTCGGTGGCGAGGTAAAAAGGGAACCGTTTTCTAGCTGAACAGTTGCTTTTTTGCGGAGCGATGCGAGATGCTTAGTGCCGGTTAAAGCGTATGGTCACGTGTCAGATGATGGTGATTGACAGCAGGTTTCACCGTTCACAGTAGCAAGGGCAGGTGCAGGTTTGGCAGAAAATCCCTAGGAGTCGATTTTCGGTGTGATAAGATTGACAACACTGTCAACAAACGTGTCCCTATTACATAACTCACTGCAGTTTCGCTGCGCGTGAAGAACATTGCATTCGATCGTGCAATGTTAGCTGCTGCTGCTGCTGCCAGTGAGTGGGACAGTGCAAGGTTGTCAAGGTTAATAGTGGGTTGAATTGGCCATGCACAATGTGTAGATAACTGTTTGGTTCTTTGCTCAAAAAAGTTAGTATTTACTCGTTACACATTTCAAAAGCAATAACATTACTCAATTTGTTATACCCCATTGGAGTAATTCGTGACACTAGTCGTTAGGGAACTTTCCCGTTACTGCCTCATAAATGACGGTTGGCGTCCTCTCTTATCATCTAAACTCAGGCTAACGTGAGGTTTACTCAGCCGTCTCCTCTGTGTGTTTCTGTCTGAATGACAAGGGAACCAAATAGCGTTAATGTCCATTTTTTATGTGTCCAATATTTATCAACCTTTTGCTCGATAGAATCAAAGTAGTGAATACTCCCTCGGAGCAGTAATTCGTTACAGTAGCCGTTGGAACTTTTCGTTACTGCTTCAAAAATGACGGTTGGTGTCTGCTCTTGCTATAAAACGCCAAGCTGATTCGAACGCATCTCCTGTGAGAATAACCCGGTTAACTAAATAGCGTTAATGTCCTTTTTATTTTGGATCATAGCAGTGGGAATACTTCCACACCACACTACTTCCACCATTTCTCATCTAAGCTAGCTAGCTAAGGCGACTAATTAATGTGGAAAACGAGTTGGGGTGTGTTGCGGGATAGTTTATGGATAATTCACATTCAGTTTGATATTTAGTGAACGTTTTTTTTTTTAACGTTTCTGGAGTTGAAATAGTAATTCCTTACACCACTCATCACTGGAGGAAGTAATAACACTACTGTAACGCGTTACCACCCACTCACGAACACCTGTTTGTGATTTAGTGCAATTTCAGTGCAATGCGCTTTCCAAGTATTTATACCTCACTTATTTAAAGAGGATTTTGCTTCTTTTATGTAGTTCAGTTTACTTTGTGAATTTACACTATATGCAGGTTGTATAACATGTGCAATGTTTGCTCATTGTGGATGTCCAAGTGTGCATCACCATCCATCTACAATATCAGATATACAGAAACAAAAGCTATTCTGATTATCCAAGCTATTCCAATTATCAAACATAACAAATTTATAGATGTACGTAACATGAACAGAAGAGGTGCATATGTGTGTTATTTGCTATTCACCTCATCAATTTCCAGGTGGAGGAACCATGTGTACATAAATGTGCATAAATTGTTAGCCATGTGTGTGAGCATGTGGGTTGTGTGTGACACATTTGGAATAATGTGTGAGATTTTGCAACCATACACCATCTGTGCCTGCATGCTTCATCTATCCAGACATGCGGCTGTGGTGATTTCGGGGACAGAGTTGGCCCGTCAGCTCCACAGAGAGATCCAGCGGGATGTAGAAGAACTGGTGTCTCAGGGCAACATGAGACCCCACCTAGGAGTGGTGTTAGTTGGCGACGACCCGGCCAGTCGCACCTATGTCAGGAACAAGACCCGGGCAGCCAGCATATTGGGTCAGATATAAGCACTGCACTGCTATTATACAGACCAACAAGCATATAATGACCTCATGCATTGCATTTTTTAAGCACATATGAACACATGTTTTACAATCAAAGCTAATGCTACCATACACACATACACATTTGATTGCGCACAAAAACACACACACATAGCCACATTTTCAACACTGTGATGTGTATGTCCTCTCCAGGTATTTCCAGTGAGACGGTGGTGCGGCCCGGCTCGGTCTCCCAGGAGGAGTTGCTGGAGGTGATTGACAAGATGAACCGCGACTGGAAGGTCAGCGGCCTGTTGGTGCAGCTCCCACTCCCCGGTAAACACCAGCTCTATTGCTGCTGCTGGTTTTTCCTCACTGAAATCAAAGTGGAACAAGTACAGATTCTGTACAGCAGTGTTTCCCATGTATGTATTCCCATGTTTTACCATGGCATTGGGTAAAAAACCCAATCAATCAGGGGTAACAACCAACCAAACCTACCAACTATGTTTAGGACAGCGTGGTGTGGGAGTGTAGAAAGGATTGTGGTCAACAAACAGTCTGTAACCAGGATCTTTGTACATCTGGTCTACATCCTCCTCTCTCTTTAGGGCACATCAATGAACGGGCGGTGTGTAATGCTATTGCGCCAGAGAAGGATGTGGACGGTTTCCATATTGTCAATATTGGCAAACTGTGTCTGGACCAGAGGTCCATGGTGCCTGCCACACCTGCTGCTGTCTGGGAGATCATCAAAAGGGCAGGTAAACCACTTAAATCTCTTGGACAGTGCACGTGGGCCAGCGTCTGCCCCGTCGACATGTCATGGTGCTAGAAAATGGTTCTCCAGGTGCATCCCTACTGGCTGTCGTGCATTCTGACAGCAGAAATGTGCATGCATGTGACAGAACATGTATGTGGATGTCTAGGGTATATACAAATATACATAATACCAAATTACAGTGTGTGTGACATAAGAAAACAAGCAGATCTAGTTGCAGTTCAACTGTCACATATAGGGGAGATCCTGTGTAATAGATTTTCTCAGGGGTTTTCTCAGAGTACCCTCATATTTTTGTCTTTATGGTAACTTGACGGCCATTAGTGAGTTTAAAAACAATAGTATAATTTGTCAACCTTCATGTTACCTGATTGAAGCCTATTTCATGTCCATTTCATAATGGTGAGTTGAGACAATTAGAATTTTGAAGCCTCTAGCTTTCTAATAGCTTGAATTTATGAATTCAACCTTATGATTGGCTAGTTCAGCTTCCTTACCCCTACTATATTCCTACTATATTCCAATCAACAAATCTCAACAAATGTTTTGGGGAAGGGTAGTATTCTTTGACTTACATGATGAATCATAGGAATCATGTTGACCTATAATAACCTATATCACCTCAACTTTTATAATGTTAAAGTCAACTCTGAGCTTGTAACTTGGAAGTGAAGGAAGGAATGTTATAATACTTTAGGAATAATGTAATACTGTACATCTGAGCCGGCATGCATGTTCCTGTTCCAGCCCACTAGATGGTGCCAAACAATCATTTTCTAGATACTGTACTGTATGTAAAATCTGCCCACTGTACTGATGGATTCCAATAGTGCACAGGTCCAGTCAGTCATCCTCTTGACCAAGTAAGGGCGTAACTGCATTGGCAATTACAGATCCCTGGCTTGAAATAAAGCATATCATTCCATTACTATCAAGATATTGTCATTTGATTCAAGAAAATTCTTAAATCAAATTCAGCTGGATCAGAGTAAAGTGAAGTGAGCGAAGGTATCACAAACTTTGAAGCAAAGGAAGATTTTAAGACTCAATACTATTATTTAATATTATATTATTTAATAAGATGGACATTTTTGCAGTATAGTTACTGAATGTGGGAAGAATTTAAAGGTGCTACGTATAGTATTTTAACATCAATAAATCATCATCTATACTGCATTTTATATTGTGAGCCACTTCCAACATGTTTATCCTCTTCAGTAAAATTAAAGAGGAGAGGGGGGTATACTTGTCAGTCAACCCTCAACACTGTATTGTTTTTCAGTTTCTGTATTGTCTAAAAATGTGTTTTTGTTGACTAGACCCAAGAATAAGTTTGCTTCTGTTGTCACACTACTCATAACCTTTTTTTTGTCAGTTTTCAACTGATGTAAAAGGGCAAAGTACCACTGACCAGGAGTGATCGTATGCCCATCAAAAGGATGGTGGTATACCTACTTCCCTGCGAAAGATTTTCTCCTAGCACATTCTCAGGTTCTCCTCTGTCGCAGCTATGATCAATCAAGTGTGATCTTTTTACTGAAATTCTGTCTGTTCAGGTATAGAGACAGTGGGAAAGAATGTGCTGGTTGCTGGGCGCTCCAAAAATGTTGGAATGCCTATCGCTATGCTGCTGCACACTGACCGCAACCATGAACGTCCTGGAGGTAAGTGTGTGTGTGTGTGTGTGTGTGTGTGTGTGTGTGTGTGTGTGTGTGTGTGTGTGTGTGTTTTATTGTCTGTGTGTGTGAGCAATATGAGTATGAGTGTTTCCATAAGTGCTACTTTGTACTCAAATGATGTGGCATCATCTTGGCTTTCACTGGAATGTATGTCATGATCACAAAAGCTTTTTTCCAGGATGTGACCAATAAATGGCACGTTAATGGCTCCCCACCTTCATTTCAAACAATAACTGCTGATGCGTTTCTTGGTGGAGGGGAGTGTGGAGGAAGAGCAGGGGCGAGATTGTTGGCCACTGGTGGCAAAACGCCCAACTGTCCTTATATGGGTGTAGGAAGAAGACAGGGGAGGGGTTTTGGAAAAAATGTTTGATGGAATTTGCCGTTAAGATGAGGCAATAAGACTAGGCTAACCTGGGACAAAGTATAGCAGGGTACAAGATCAGATCAACACATTAATAACTGCAAACAAAAATAAAATTATATGGTGGTTAAATTAGCAAAAAGCTGTTATATAGATACATAATGATTTATTTCAGCGCCTTTTGTCGTAGATTTGGCTGGATTGGGTTGTTCACATAGTTAGAAAACACATTTCCCAATTACTGTATGTTGGCTGATTTAAGTTACTGTAATGTTATAGACAAGATGAGTAGCAATGTGAGAAAGCATTTAGCTTCTGAAGGGCTGTGTCAAGTTAAAAGAAGAGTTCACCCCAAAATGAAAATTTGGCCACTACCTACTCACCCCCATATCAGCTGAAACTACATGGAGTTCATATGACCACCCAATACACAGCAAGTTAGCTAGCACAGTTCCTTCTCAGCCTTCTCAAATAATTGGAGTGAGTGGGGTGTATGTGGTTAAAGTTTCAAAAAGGGTATAACATGGCCGTTTCCTTGTTTCAGTTGTCACACTACACAAGCAGAAGTTTCAGTTTCCTTTACCTAGATCACTTTCAAGTTTAATAAGTTTCTTTCAAGAAGAGATGATTCATAAAACACATCCATTGACAGATTTTTTTGTTTTAACTTGTTTTAAGAAAGATTTTAACACTCACTACTAAACTAAATGACATAAAGATGGACGTTTTTTCCAGTGTGATGACTGAGTGTAAGGCCGCTTCTTCAGTTTGTCCACTCTGTCCAAATAACAGCATTACCGGTATCACAACCAACAACACAAAAATAATTTATTTGGATTTTGTAGAAATCCAAATAAACCTTAAAAACTATGAAAAACTACCGTAAACCTTAAAAACTATGGCCTTATACTCCGATCTAAACATCAATGTCCAAATGATTTGGAATAAAACCAGAAGATTGAACTAGGTCAAGTGTGTGACCTAGTTCTTGGCATAACCTGGCAATGAACTAGAACTTGCCATAACCGTGCAATGATATGAATCGAGTTTTGCAATATGAAATTTAGCAAGGATGGTTTGAGTTGCAGTATTAAAAAAATCCAAGGCAAGTGTGCGCAAGCTCACAGTTACAAGCAAATGTGCAAGCTGCCATGAAGGTGCCAAAGTTGAGCGTAGTTGTTCTTTCTTGGCATGACCTCATTTGCTTGCTTGTTTGCTTCAACAGCAGAAAGATTCATAAAAATGTTTTTCATCCAAGAAATGAGTTGCTTTGATTGTTTTTGCAGCCAGTTACACATGAATAAGCATGTAGTGTATGTCTTGCCTTGTAAAAAATCGTAGTGTAACTCACAGCAACTACAGGATAGATTATCAACAGTTTTATATCTAGGCCTAGCTATTTTAGATGTCTACAAAATAGATATTATAGATTTGTTATTTGAAAGTATTTGAATGTTACTTTTGATGTAATGTAATAATATTAAAATATAGCTTAGCTTTTATAGCTAGCACTTCCCTAAAAAGACGTTCCTCTTTGTGCATCATATTCCATGCCAAGTGCCCAAGGACCCTTTTGCTTTTCTCAGAGGGAACATGTAATCATATGATCAAAATCATATCACATACCTTCAGATCACAACGTTGTCATCATTTATTTGAAAACCCAACTGTTGACAAAAAAAGTTCACTCATAAAATACACCCTTGTCAAATAGAAACCCTTGACAGTCAGTTTCCAGTCAGACTCCTTCATATTTGCATTTAGCTGGACAAACCTAATGGAAACCAGACAAGTGATAGCTTGTCGACGTTACCCAAAAACATTTCTGATCTTTAACCTGGAATTGGTTGAAAGACATCAGAGCACCCATCACACTGTACTGCCAGAGTGTCAGTGTCTGGGCCTGACGTAGAGGCCGTTCATGACCTTGTCTCACTGAATGACGAAACCAAAACTGACCAAAACTGTTGATCACACCAAAATCCAGATGAAAGATGACATTTGGAACCACCTTAAGAATGTGACTTACTGCACAAGGTGTTTTTTTAGCTGTAAAAAGTTTGCTCTGTTTCATTTCTCTCTCACTCACAGACACACACACAGACACATCCCTTTAGGTATGTGATTTGAAAGGTTGATGTGCTGTGACTTGCCTTTCATTCCTCATCTTCCTAAAAGCCCTCCACAGTCTCGTTCTTTCCCCCCACCCCTTCATCCTTTCAGTCATGATTATGCAGGTCTTTACCCACACACATCTTAGAAAACATAATTGCTGCACTGCAATTGCTTTCCTTTTTTGTGTAATCACTGATTAAACTCAAAAGTGTTCCTGCCTCACCCCTACCTGCCATTTTGTAATACATTGGGAAATTAATCAGCTTTTTGAGTCTGGGAGATAGTGCCAGGCTTAACAATAATGTAGCTCTCAAAATAGCACAATATTTCTCTTTTGAGATACTAAAAAAGCAGCTTCACTGTAGACTGCTGTCATGTTAAGATGTATGCTCCAACGTAGAGAAAATGCAGTTTCTTACTGTTGCAGCTATGAAACATACCTGACATACGAAAGTTAGTACAAACAATAAGTGCATCTGGAAAACAGAACAAAATCTCTTCTCCAGTGTATTTTGCAACTATGTCTGTGAGTAGAGATTAGGTTAAATTTGACCAAACCATGAATATGATATTGTTGCATCTTATCTTATTGATGATATTGATATTTTTTATCCTATATCCCCCTCAGGTGATGCCACAGTGACCATTGCCCACAGGAGTACCCCTAGGGAACAGCTGAAGGAGCTAACCAGGCTGGCTGACATCATCATCGCAGCAGCAGGTAACTGCACTTCAGCTACTCAGTGTGTTTACATGCACATACGTATATACACTCACTTTATTAGGTACACCTTTCTAGTAATGGGTAGGACCCCCCTTTGCCCCCAAAACAGCCTGAATTCTTCATGGCATGCATTCAACAAGGTGCTACAAACATTCCTTAGAAATTCTGGTCTATGTTGACATGATGGCATCACGCAGTTGCTGCAGATTTGTCAGCTGCACATTCAAGCTGCAAATCTCCTGTTCCACCACATCCCAAAGGTGCTCTATTGGATTGAGATCTGGTGACTCTGGAGGCCATTAGAGTACTGTGAACTCATGTTCGTGGAACCAGCTTGAGACATGGCACGTTATCCTGCTGGAAGTAGCCATTAGCCACATAGTGTCAAGTACATTTGTACGTCGCATTTCCTAAATGACTGTAATCTAATGTAATGCTGTAGCCCATCCACTTCAAGGGTCGACTTGTTGTGCGTTCAGAGATGCTCTTCTGCATATCAGTGTTGTAACCTGTGGTTATTTGAGTTACTGTTGCCTTCCTGACAGCTTGAACCAGTCTGCCTATTCTCCTCTGACCTCTCATTTACAAGGCGCTCACTGGATGTTTGTTGTTTGATATATATTCTGTCTATAAGTTGGTGCACGTAAACGTCATATAGACATTAGCTGGGATAAGGCTCATATTGTATTAATAACTGCCTCATGCCTGATCATGCTTTTAGTTAAGTACCATAGTGACATATCCACTATTTGAAAAAGATTGGTAGCACAAAATTAAACACATTTTGGTACTTTTTAAACAAGGAAACAAAGTCACAACACTGAATCATATATAGATATATATAAATGGATATGTAGTGTTTAGGATTACCTCTTGATGCATTTAGCAGATACTGCTTAGACCAGTCTGACGCCTTCTCATTATGTTGGGGTTCCTGTTGTAACATGAGCAGTTCTCAGATGGAAAGTTTGCTTGAATTGATCAGATCAGAAACTGTAAAGTAAGAATCAATGCGAATGCTTCAGTGTATTTAGCAGCTACTCTGCCTCTACCATGGTAACTGAGCACAGCCTGCTTTGAGATCAACAGTGACCTATGACAGCTGGAATGTGAGACAATCAATCAACACAGGGCAACAATTGTAAAGAATGTGCCTGGGGGGGGTGCCATATTGTAATCCATTTCCAATAATTGTACAGTTTGCTGGTGACAAAAAGTAACATTATGGGAAGGGCACTTTGTTTTCTTTTCACATTATCCATCATCCAAACACTTTGTACTTAGATTTGAGCTTTGAAAATAACAATAAACAGCTCTTTTCGTGTCATTTGGGAATTAGCACGTGTTTTGGATTTAGTGTGATTACGAATCATGTGTTTTAAGGATTAAATTGTTGTTGGACTTGTAATTGCAGTTAGCAGACAATTAGAGTTAGGGTGTAATTTGGGTTAGCGTGTCATTGAGTTCCTCAAATGTTTGTGTGCTGTACACTGAACAGTGTTTGGGCACATTTAAGTCTGATGCTTAATTGTTATTTGCGTCAGACGTGTTTCCATTGTAACGTAATTGTATGGTGATAAATGATTGTCATAATAGAACATATGTTTCATTATTTCCTTCCATATAGACAGTCAACTAAGATATCAGCCTATCAGCCATGCTGTGATTTAACTCCAGTGTGAAATGGTATTTGATGCAGGCGTTCCCTTAAAACCAGTATTAAAAGCAGATGATAAGCAGCATTACAACATTTTTTTTTTTAAAAGACAAAAAATAAAAAAGACTTTGTTATGGCAACTTAATGGAACCAGCAGAATCTTTATTTCCCATCTGATACGGGAGATTACGTTTGAGATAGTATAGAGATGAGAGATCAAATGTCATGGTGGCTGTAGATGTTTTTGAACCACAACCATTAAATGGTACGGAAGTAGTTTAAACTTCCTTTCAGGGTGGGGGAATGAAAAGATCATTTTCCTATGGGAATCATTAAAGTATAACATTGCTGTCATAACTGTTGGCTCCTACTTGTTTTCTGTTCTTAGGTGTTCCTGGGCTGATCACAGCAGATATGGTCAAAGTGGGTGCGGCAGTCATTGATGTGGGTATAAACCGCATCCAGGACCCAAGCACAGGGAAGCTCCGGCTCATTGGAGATGTGGACTTCGAGGGTAAATAACAACAAACCACTAGGATCCATCACATGTTCCCTCCATGCAGTTCAGATGAGGTTTCTGTTAAAATCATAGCATAACCCTGGAATGAAGTTACAACTTTTACATATTTCCAAATATATTTTCACTTAATTAAGCAGAACTACTTAGCAAATCTTCATGTGATGATCTCAGCTACAGTGCTATCAAAGGGATGTTCCTGTCTGTCAACAATAGGGTGCCTTTTTTGTACTTGTACTTTTGTACTTATTTTATGTGTCCATTTTTGACTCCTTTATAGGGGTGAAGGAGAAGGCGGGCTTCATCACTCCAGTTCCTGGAGGTGTGGGGCCAATGACAGTAGCCATGCTGATGAAGAACACTGTGACTGCTGCCAGAAACGCACTGATGCATTAAACACACACACACACACACACACACACACACACACACACACACACACACACACACACTATAAATTCATTGCTATTAATGAATGATATACCAATATCCATACATACAGCTCTGCATTCACTTAGGAAACACACAAGCATGCACACACATTCGCAAACACACGTTTATTTAAACACCCATGAGCTCACGACTCCATACCTCCTGGGAAACTTATTTGATATGTATTTTGTTTGTAATGGTATTTTTTTCTTTTATTTATTTTTGTTATTTATTTTCAGAGCTCACTTTTTAAGATTTTAGATTAATATTTTTTCTACTGAACTCATTTTTGTTCATTTTTGAATATTCCAGATTGACTGGAAAAGGAATGATTAAATAAAACATTTTATGCTGTAGGAATATGACTTTCTGATTTTTCTTTTTCTTTCAGTAATTTCCCCGATATACTGGGTGTTTAAAGCTAGACGGCTTTACAAATGAATACTCAGGAAGTACCTATTCAGTCCATCAAAAGTGACCTTGTCCATCCTTCACTAAATTGTTCGTCCTTAAGGGCCCACTATGTAAACTGAGGAAGTATCATTGGATTTCTTCCTAATTTTAGTTATATTGCAGATTATACAATTAATATATTTAAAGTTTTTCTGTTTTGGTGATGTCTGTGGTGCTAAGCGGTCATTGCTGTGGTGTTTCTGCACTGCACTTCCCAGGGATCACTTGTCAATCAAACAGTGTCACCAGTACTGTGGCGTCTTTTTCCTTGGATTTTCTTATGATGAAATTTGAGTTTCTGTAGGTGGCGCTCTTTTATTTATCTGTTCAGCCACGGTGGCTATCGCTGCTCATGCTAACTGCCCAGTTCTTCTGTTTATTCCAAACAATAGCTGTTGCTACTGCCGGAAACTTCCTGTGCACCAGAGGATTTTTCTGGGAAAGACCTACCTGACTCCTGGTGTTTAGGACAGCAAATGTAAAAACTTTCATGAACTGAGCCTGAACTTCTGACTTCTGGGGAAGTTGGACTACAAACAGGCACTTTTCTCAACAACTCATTCATCCAGTACCGAATCTATCTCATGAATGATGTTTTACAGAGATGTTTACTGAGTCTGTCAGTCATTGCAACTAATAAAGCCAATTCACTTTCAGTTTGGCTGAGTCACAAGTTACTGTTTTCCCCAGAGCTACGTAAAGGCCAAGATGGTGATACACGACCAGACAGGACTGCTGTACATGTACGCAGTTATTCAGGTTAAGACAGTATGACATTGATTATGTTACTGAGGATGAATCACTGCTTCCTCTAGTTGAGCATGTACTATTATCTTTCTATCTCGCGTGTCTTATCATAAAATCTGAGAAGCAATCAAACTAAAATCTTTCCCAAAAATCTTTCCCGTCCTCCTGTAAACGCCCTTCTGAAATAACCAATTCTTTCACAATACCTGCAACCCCTCGCAAGTGCAAGTTACTTCATTAAAGCCAGGAACCTGCCAATGCTTGTGTGGGTTTAGCAACTTCCCAAGAAGAAAGCGCATCCAAAACGTGCCCCCTCCAACAACCTTGAGACTTTGTCTAAGCATGCAGGTAGCCGGAGAGCACAGGAAATGATGTGGGTTCCGGTTGATTGTGGAATTTAGGGAAGGAAATGCTTTTCGTTTTCTAGGGAATTATAGCTTTATGATTGGCTGTTAGCACCTTTCCAGAGGTTGACATGACTATATAAAGCTCAGCAAAGACCTGCACTTAATCAGACTGCATACAATCCCTTAAGGCGTTCGTTTAGACCATCAAATAACATCTCACACTTTCAGAAGGCAACATGTTTACACAAAGACAGACATACCTGGAGAAGGGTGAGTTTCTCTTTTATTCACATTTTTATCTTTTATCTCACATTATTTACACATTTTAAATTGTAGATGTTTTGTAATCTACTTGAATTCGATATTTCGATTAATACCCTTGTCAATCCTTGACTATTACTACTACTTAATGATCATCCGTGTTTAGCGCTGAAGCGCTGAGTTTAGCAGCTGAACGTCACGTTCCATGAAAATGGAATAATGTGAAACACGAGCACCACTCTGTTTTCTCTCATCCTTAATGGTTGTTGGTGCAGGTTTGTGGCCTTCAGTGAAGAAATGTTTAGAGACTTGGCGAATATTCAGGATAGGCGAAGAATCTTGGAGTGAACAGAGAAAACATGCAGTGCAAAACATATTGCACAACATTTATGGGATTGGGAATGTGTTGCTAGGGAGCAAAATAAAGCTTTTAAAAAACATCATATCTAACTTTGACTTTTTGTGTCATCCCCCTCCACATGTTCCAGCCATCTCTTCAGTGGTGGCGATGCTGATCTTCCTGGCCTCAGCAGGCCAGTCAGCAACAGGACCAGGCAGCCTTCATCCAACATCCAGCCCTGCTCTGTCAGACCACATGCCAACAACTCAGCCTAGCCATGGTAAGTAGCTTCACTGGAGTCAGAGCATCGTGTGAACACGTTACCTTGGACTGAGGATATTTGTTTCAACACTGATTTAGCTGACGTCGGCTGTCAGTTGTCAGTGGGGAACACAAGCTTTGTGCTGAAAGATGGTCACCGATGATGTTGCTGTTATTTATTAAGTGCATGCCTTAATGATTCTGGTTAATATAAGGCAAACAAGGTAATCAAAGTTGTAAAAGGTATTATGTTTACAGTTTCTCTCTCCCTCTCTCTCTCCCCCTCCCTCTCTCTCTCCCTCTCTCTCTCTCTGTCTCTCTGTAGGGAGCATGGAGGAACCTCGGGTTCTGCGAATGCACAGACCATGTAGGGAGGAACATGCATACTACTGTGAAAACGATGGCCAGTGCATGTACCCACAAGACACCGAGACTCCTTCTTGCATGTGAGATACGAAGCACACACACACGCACACACACACATTGACATGAAAACTTGTTATCGGCGAAACACTATTTCAAATCCGCGTGTTGATTAGTGTTCACCTTGAAACGCATTCACACATTTCTCTCTGTGTCTGCAGGTGCAAGCCCTCATTTAGCGGGAGACGTTGCATGTTTGTCATCGGAGGATCTCAGACTCGGACCCAGTACGAGGAAGTGATCGGCATCACTGTGGGTGTGGCCATGCTCATCTTTGTCCTCGCTATCATATTTTTCTGCTGTGTCCGTAAGAGGTGAGTGCCTACTGGCTGTGCAGATTAGATGTCCTTTATCCAGACCATGCTGTACATGTTGCTTTTCTTGACCACTGGGCTGACCTTGAATCAGGGACTCCTCCACATATCAGGAAACAACAATCTTTCAGTTTAGCCTTTGATTCAATCTTGATTTTTCAAGTCGGCAGCCTAGTTGTAATTACCATTATTAAAGGTTTAACAACTGTTAAGATAAAATAAGCTTGCATTTTTGTGTTACGTTATATGTCGATGGCCACAGCAGGTTACATTCTTGGGGTGTTCATCTCTGCCCCCCTCTTATTCACGTCTTTTCTTTTCAGGTGTAACAAATCAGCAACACTAATAAAACTTGCACCATCTGAGAACACAGTGTGACCCCAACAATTCACTGTTCCTTGTCGTCATCATCATCGTCATCATCATCATCATCATCATCATCATCATTGTCAATGTCATCACTGTTTGATTTAACACAAACCCTACAATTTCATTTTATTATACATGTGAACGTCACAAAAAGAATCATTGTAACCGGACATCACAACAGCATCTTAAATGGATTTTTAATTTGATGTGTGTAAAGGTGGTGACATCGTTAACCTCTGTATGGTGGAAGAGCATCCAAATGACAACATCTGGTTTTGCCTAAATGCTTAGTCTATGTTGCGTTATGTCTATGTTGCACTATGTCTATGTTGCACTATGTCATACAGAGATGGTCCAGGGAGGACTGATGCATCAGTCCTGGAGGTCACCACCATGGTAAACAGGATCAATTATTAGTCACAAAAGTCACAGAAATATGGCTATTTATTGTAATGTGGAAATTAACTTATTTTATGTGTGACATTTATTTAAAGTTTTGTAATAAATTCATGAAAATGAACATGGTTTTGTCGTTTGAATTTTTATAGAGAAATGACGGGTATACAGGCACACACACATTCACTCAGATAGATATTTTGGGCACATATTTTGGACATATTAACAGACAAAATATATGTATACAAGTAAGAAAGAACATAACAAAATAAACAATAAAGTTAACAGTAAACTTATAGGCTACATCAAATTCTCAATACAGTCTCCTCTATACAGCTACGGGTCATTTTGAGACGTTTGCTTCCAAAATACACATCAACAAATTGTAAAGTGAAGATGCTTTTAAAAATAATGAGATGAAAAGTTTCTAAATATCAACATTTTTACTATAAAGAGCAGTAATATAAAAGACTAATTCAGAAAACATCTAAGACCAATTTATATTAAAAGAAAATCTAGGGTGCCTAAGACAGTACTGAAGATTTTGAGGATATCTTCTGTTTCTGAAATACTGACCAATAACTTAGTCTAATCCTATGATAACATTTAAACGGATGCTATACAAATACCACAGCAAATCTTAAAAATATCACACAGCTACTGGAGGTGAAGACTGGATTTTAAAAAAAGAAGAAAAACAATCTGTTCCAGTCATAAAATGACGCACAAAGTACAGCTCCGCCTAATTTTTGGAACCTGGAATTATTTGGAATTTCTCTCCTTTTGAAGTGCGAAATTGTGTAAATTACAGGAGTGGACAACCACACCCAAGCTGCAAGATGGAGCCTATTGGTTTGCCATTTCTGTTCGTCAAAAAAAAAGACCCGCCTGCCCCCTTTTACCTGAAACGGTAATTTAAAAAAGGTCGGAAGCTCCTTTAACCTGCCTGCCTGTCAGCGACCTGTCGGCTCTGAAATGGGGAACAGAAAACCATCAGCCCTTCTGTCACTTTTCGGTAAGTTGTTTTCTTTTAGCACAGCGCCTGCAGCGTCTGGTTTTAGGCTTGTAGTTTGGTTGTTTTGATCTACTTGTTACATGGGCGTCAGTTGGGTATGGAGAGGTTTGGCACGCGCCTTGTGCCTCACGCAGCATAAATGAGTCAGAGGTTTTGTAGTTTTTATCATTATAATTACAGAGATCAAGCAAAAAGTCAGATATGATTTTTTTTTTAAAGCTAACAAAAAAAAAAAAAAGAAAGAAAAAAGCGAATAATTCATCACCAAATAATCGTGTTTTATCAATCGAAGCTTTGGTGGAAAATGATCTCAGATGCAGTTTAGTGATTTGACGGCCACGCTGTCGATCCCGGAGCCTGGAGGATGCTGAAGGATGTGGATAACTCAATGGACACTGTGCATCATGTCCAGATGAATGCACTTGAAACATATTGTTTTAATCAGGCATCGGCAAACTATTTATTTGAATTTTTTAAACTATTGTAATGCTATAATAAACTTTAGAAGGGTACTTTACAATCTACAATAGGATGCTTCAGCAAAAATGTAAGTCCCTATAGGAATTATTATAGTGGTAATAGGAGGTAAAAAGAATCCCAGACACCATCAAGTTAGGTCACTATAAACTTACTATTGAGCACCACATACACTATTAACCCCCGATTATTATTGTGATTTTTATTATAATACAAATATTACAATATGAATATGTTAATATTTATAATATTATAGTGCTAATTTCCCCAAACTTTTTCCTCCATCTCTCACAAAGTAATCCGCACTGCCAAGATAGCCTCCCTTCCAAAATACCCGCCCCAAAAATTCAACCATCATCCCTGTTAATAACGTGTGTGTGTTTGTCCATGTGTTTGTGTGATTACCAGGGTGTTTATCAGGGCTACTTCACCCACTCATCATATTGCCTCTCTTTATTGCTCTCGATTATACAGGTCATAAACTTGTGGTGGCCCTCCTCTGGGGCTGCAGCAGCGTAACAGTATCTGTTTCGTGTGATACTGTTAAACAGATACTGTTATGCTGCTTCAATCCCAGAATTACCCCCCGGGGGATCAATAAAGTATCTTATCTATCTGTCTCACCCTTTTACGACAGTTGAGCAGCCGTTTTGCCTCGGACGTCGTCACATATCATAAATACAGCTAAAATGTAGAGTTAATTTGACTTGTGTGTACTCACAGATTGTGCAAAATGTAAAAGAATATATAAGCGGTGCAATTGCGGTCAGCCTGACATGAGGTAATGCCGACACGCATACTAAGAAAACATGAGCTCGTGTCGTGGCATGGCCAGATTAGTGAGTCAGTAATGATAAAGCGGGGTTGAGTGAATAATGATTAATTGAGTAATAAACAGAAGTGGCTTTGCTTCTGCTTGCAGCTCCTGGGCTGTGTACTTCACACCAATCAGCCAAGTCAGAAACACCCAACAACCAACCTGACGCCTCAGCTTGGAAAACAGGTGGAAATAGTTATGCAGCCATAACAACAGACAGGCACAGAGACAGGCGGAGAGCTGGGTTTGGTTGGTGCTATACCCGGAGACAGTGCCTGCACGCTGTCTTGACAGAGCATGTCTTTTTGTCGTGCCCGGAGGGACATGGGCGTCTGCACATGCCACACATTACCCCAAGTTGTCCAGGCTAGTACAGTCATGTGGACCTGGCAACGCGAGTCACACTGCGTCACCTCTGACTTGGCGTAGTTTACACAAGAACTGGACAGGTGGCTTGAAAATAACATGAAAGTGATGTGGACTGAATAATCCAAATCACAAGAAATCAGTCCTGAGATTGATGCAGAGACGAATCGACAACTAATATAGTAGACCAGTTCATACGACACTAACCTACATAGTACAGGGGCAACGGGGCCTCATATATAGTGCAAGAGGAATGTATGACATGCAAACATTCTCTGGAAATATTCTCATCACATCTTTTTAACAGGTGTCATGCTTGTCTGGCATGACGTCCTCGCGAAGAGCGTCTCGTCCAAAGTGCAACCTGCAGCCAGCGCCGCTCCATCCACAGGTACCTACTCCGACGACTGTTTGGTCTTGAGGCTGTGAAGGTTTCCAGGATAACCAATGTGCATACTTACAATACATAGCCACAGTTTCACAGTAAGAAATGACACAACTGAACATACAAAGCAGTGAAAAAAAGAAACACAATGGACAGGAGACCATACAGTACATATCATTCTGCATGTACACGTTCAGTATTGCACATTCAAAAATATAGCAGCATGGCATCGAGTATGATTGTTATTGCAGAGGGAAGAATAATGAGTGTCCAGTCCTGCATTATTCCAGTGTACTACTACACTGTAAACTACAAAAGTAGTTATACTGAATAGAATAAATGACCTGAATAGTTGCACAACAGAGAGTAAAGACAGATACTCTCTATACACAACCCCAGCATCAAGTCTATAGAACATAGACTCCTCAAAAGACTGTGAGGTGGCAAAATCCAAGACATTAAAACAGCTTTAATTATAATAAATAACATTCTAATAAACAGTAACAGCATTAGGTTTTGTTGTGTGCGGGGTGTGCACTAGCTTTACCGCCTCTCAAAGGTAGGTTTTTGGAACAGATGGTGGTCTAGGTGGGCCAGGTCGCAGCAGTCTCTCTTTTCTCTGCCCTGGTGGAGGGCAGCTGACAGCCAGCGACGCCCTCGGCAGTGTGGGCAGCACAGTGAGCGAGTCCTTGGAAGAATGTCTCACCTTTTTATATTTATCCCAAAGGGCCAGCAGAGTGACACTCAGAGTGAAAATTATGAAGTGAACAGATTTCCAACTTTTCTCTTGTTGTTGCTAATTCAGAGCAAGAGGAAGAGCGCCCCCGTGTGGGGAGGGTGACGACACAGAGCTGTGACAGCACGTCAGACAGCTACTGCCTTAACAACGGCCAGTGTATGCTGCTGCTGGACATCAACGAGCAACACTGCAAGTGAGGTTCTCTGTGTGTGTGTGTGTGTGCACGTGCTCAGATGTAAGAACATAGTCAAGGAAAGGGAGTCTGAGTTTACAGCGTGTGTGTGTGTGTGTGTGTGTGTGTGTGTGCACGCGCTCAGATGTAAGAACATAGTCAAGGAAAGGGAGTCTGAGTTTACAGCGTGTGTGTGTGTGTGTGTGTGTGTGTGTGTGTGTGCACGCGCTCAGATGTAAGAACATAGTCAAGGAAAGGGAGTCTGAGTTTACAGCATGTGTGTGTGTGTGTGTGTGTGTGTGTGCATGCGCTCAGATATAAGAACATAGTCAAGGAAAGGGAGTCTGAGTTTACAGTGTGTGTGTGTGTGTGTGTGTGTTAGTGACTCTTCTCTTTGTGTTCCAGGTGTGAGAGGGGTTACTATGGCCCCAGGTGTGCCCACCTGGAGTTGGTCTTTCAGCCAATAGGAGAAGAGCAGCTGGTTCTCACCATTGTCTGTGTGACTCTGCTGATTATAGGGCTGGCCGGAGCCCTTTACTTCTGCTGCAAATGGTGAGTGTGTGTGTGTGTGTGTGTGGGCACGCACTGTTCTGGCATATGATGACATTTTTGTATTTACTAGGTAAGGCAATAATCAATGCTAATGTTAACATTCATGTTAGCTGTGAGTTGCCTTTATCATAAGCGCTTGGTTCCACCTGCATACACAGCCTCTGTTTTGTTCTGTGTCCCTAAGCAATTTTTGTTTGTTGTTTTAAATACACAAACAAACACACACAAATTCATATATAATACATCAATAATATAATGATAATATGCTGTATTATTTTTACAGGTATAAGAAAAAAAGATTCCCACGTCAACAGAAGCGACAGGGATACCAAGGAGTCCAGAGTGCTTAGTGTGTGTGAGTGTGTGTGTGCGCGCTTAGTGTGTGTTTAGTGTGTGTGTGTGACACCAGCTTCAAGTATTCGCTTGTGTGAAGGTGAACCAGCGTTCCTCTTTTTTCCAAATTAAATTCTCAACATGACTTTACCTGACTAGTATGTTGGGTAGAGCACTCTGCACGTCACATGGCTTGACTCTGATCATGTGATCATTGGTGCCAGGCACACCGTTCTAGTATTTCAGCGCTAGCCACCTTGCTCGGGTTTTGACATATTTTTAGGGTTCAGGGTTGGGTTGACCTAGAATGGTAAATGTTTCCACTCTCAAAAAGAATGGCAAGACTTATCAAGCAAATATCAGGTGTCAATGTACTTTTTAACCTTGTCTCAAGGCACGTCACCAGATTCGGAAGACATCTGCTGCCAGGTTATTATTGACAAGGATTAAAGGACGTAACACGATCATGTTACCCTCATTGTCGGCTCTTTTCACTCTTTTCCTGTGAGAATTGATTTTGAGAATTCACTGAAAATAAAGCTGGGCTTTTCCATCTGGGGACTTTACGTTTGGACTGCCCCGCCTGATAAAATCAGTGCCTTTTTCTTTTGAATTCCTTCTTAAAATACATTTTTTTATTTTTTGTTGTTACTGATTTTATTCTCATTGCATTTGCCTGTTTCAATCTATTTTCTACCCTGTTTTTAATTTATATCTCACATTTTTATTCTTGTCTTAGCTTTTATTTATTGTTACTTTTTAGTCTGTAAAGCCCTTTGTAACTATGCTGAAAAGTGCTAATGCAAATAAAATGTATTACTATTATTATTATTATTATTATTATTAAACTGGCCACTGAGTGTTCTGGTAATACCGACTCTTTTTAGTCTGCAGGATTCTCATTTTGATAATTTATTATAGAATATTAGCATTTGGATCTTCTATTAGCTATAGAGCCAATACTTTGTGGAATGAATCCATGGTCTATTTCACTCACAAAGAATGAATAGAAGTTGAATTATTCTGGCATGGATTCCTTTATTCATTTCTATAAACATTTGTTTCATAAACTATGTATTGAGTCTTATTTTAAAAAGGTTGCTATCTGAAGGGTACTTGGGGGGTGTTATTGTTTTTGAAACGGTCCTCAGATTCTTCTCAAGTCTTCCTACAGTCTTCAAATTTTTCTGCCATGAAATCAGTAGAGCTCCTGTGAGAAAATGTTCCCCCGTGATATCTGTGCTTCATCCTGTAAATGGAGGCTTTGCAGTTGCGTCACAAATGGGTGGTGCCATCACGGAGGAGCATTAGAGATGGAGCTGCACAATTAAAGTCTAAATATATAACAACCGGAATAGAAGGAGGGGAGAGCTATCTGAAAAGATTGTTGTGGTGTGGGTGTAGGTCCATTCAGTAACATTATATGTAAAGATGGTCTGATATGGTAGATGTGTTTAGTTCCAGCTCCTTTAGCCTGTACTACAAAACACTAGCTAGCCCAGTTAACCCAAATAAACAGCTGGTTTTTGGCTTTGCTAGCCAGCTAACTAACCATCAATAAGTTAAATCAGTACGCTAATGTTAACATGTGACTGCTAGCTATAGCCACGTTACCTCAGCTATTGTCAGTCAGTTAACAAGACGACATCATCTAAACACACAACAGATCCAAGTAAAATCAAAATCTGAGTTTGGACGTTTTTGGCGGCAAATGCTATCAGCTGCAGAGTTCAGTGAATGGATGCCCCGGTTCTGAATGCCATAGTGACTGCAACGCAAGTACACATATACACTCTGACCACAGCAGCCAGCCTACACGTTTCTGATGGAAATATGATAATCGCTGATTATGCAAACAAGGCAACACTCCACACTAGATACCTATCAGATATCAGTCACCTTTATTGGCCTAGAGACCATTGCAAGAATTAGTCTTGTTGTACTTGTTCAGTTTCACACAAAAGCAGTACACATGCGCCTCAGTGTGCAAAGAGTGTGTGTGTATGAAAGAAATTCGGGTATATGTGTGTATGAAGGTGTGTATATGGCTAATATGCAAAGAAATGCGTTCTTAATTACAGTTTGTTTGTAGTATGGCAATTTTCTGCGCTACCGAGCACGACGTCCCGGTGTGAGTTAATCAGCAACACCACTTTACTCTCGGCAACCTCATTAGAGTTGCAGCCAGAGTCAATGAGCCAAAGCCTCTCCATGTTCTCGGTGCTAATGAATAGACATGATCACACGTAAACATTAACCCACCGGCTGTCATTCTGTTCTGTTTAAGGTGCATTTAAAAACACAGATATGCACACACACACACTGACACAGGTCCGTCTCAGTAATATCTAAAAAACATCTTTTGATAGACATTTTCTACATGTTAGCATGATGCTTTCATTTAAGTATTTCAGTATAAGCAAATCAAAGGTAATACATTCTGTAATGCAAAACCAATAGAGAAATGATCTCTACACCATGAATCATGAAAAGATTTAAAGTTTGGCCCGATGGGATACCGTTGTATTTGTATGTTTGATCCACCAAGGTTTCAGCACCAGCGCTATTAGCCACCGTCAGTGTGTTTACAGTGGATGGCTGTTATGGTGTGTGTTCTCTCCAGGCTCCTGTCAGAGTTTCCACAGTTTCGTATCACGTGTCCCCCCAATGCCATTACACATAATCCAAACATTTTTATTCCAGGCCTCTATAAACAAAATGTGTCAGGAGCGCTGGTTCGCGGTGACCGAGGGAAGAGATGGAGAGGTTTCCGGCATTCCAGGCAGGTTTGTCTTGGGATTCCAGTTCAGGAAAGAATGATGGGTTCACCTCGACTTGTAGACACAACAAAATAACTAACCAACACACCCTCTCTGCAGGTCACTGCAGCACAGCAGAACACCCCCACCCAAACCTTCAGGTCTGCTCTTAGTTGCATTGTATTGACATCCTACCATCAAACTAGACATACACATACAATATGTTTAGTAATATAAAACAAAAAGAGAACATTTAGCTGTAAATTAGAGTGTTAGACATAGATAAAACATTTAATTTAACACAGACAAAACATGTTTACTGTCTTCCCTCAGATTTTGCCTTTCTAATACATAGATGAATTACATTATAGCTGCTGCATTTTGAGAAAAAAATAAAGTGATAGTCAATAATATTCAGTGTTTTACTTTTACATTCACTTAATTTGTCAGTTTCGATCTAACACTCATTCAGCCTTCACTAATTCAAGTATCTATTAAGATTTATTTAATCATTTTATTATTGTTTTTATGATCATTATCGTCTTTTTATAGGTGCGTTCATCATTTGTTAAATATGTGTACCTGTGTACCTTGAGTAAAGTGCAGCCATTTCCCCATTAATTGCAAGTTAAAAGAGAGAGAGTGTGTGTGTGTGTGTGTGTGTGTGTGTGTGCACTGCTTACTACCAGTCATGTTATATGGCCCTATGTGACCATAGTGGGAGATTTCCGGGCTCAGTAACAGTAAAGGAAGGGGAAACGGGTTTCTCGGTGTTTCTTAACGATATGCAGCGACAAGTCAGAATACATTAGGTCAGACTTTTCCCCGACAGTCTGATGTAACAAGGGATGCAAAATTGCCTAAGGTGCATTAATCATTATACACACACACGCATGCACGCACACACAAACCTGGTCACCTGGAACCTCTCTTGCTTTCTCTTGGACACACACACACATGCACACACACACACACACACACACACATACACACATACACGCCCTTCTTTCCCCTTAGAATTGAGAGCAGGCGTTGTCTATAAAAGCTGACAACCCCTGTAGAGGTAAAGGCAGCAAAGCACATTCTCTCTCAGCACAGCAGCAACACACACTCTAACACACACACACACACACACACACACACGCGCACACACTCAGATTAGCACACAACTCTCTCATATACATAATACACTCCTGGGATATGAACACTCTCGTCCTTGCCTGTCTCCTGTGTTTTGGTAAGTTTGGACTTGTAGATGGTGTGTGTGTGTGTGTGTGTGTGTGTGTGCTCAGTGCCAGATTGTCAAGCAGCGAAATAGAAGGAAATGTAAAATGATAGGAAGACAGAGGAGGGGGGAGGATGACATTTCATCACAAGTGAGGACTTGTCCAACAAGTACAAGTTAGAGAATAGGTCAGGCGGATGTGTGGTAGCGCTGGTAGCACTGATAGGATCTGGCTGTAACCTACAACACTGATCAATGGATGTGGACATTCTTGTTTCAGTGATCAATGAGGCGCACTATGGGTCCTGGATGTGGTTGTACTGGTTTAAATGCTCTAATTCGTGAGGTCTGATCACTCTCCCTATTTCACGATACATGTATGAGTCAACCTCCTGAATAAAATGGGCAAGCATGTTCAAATAAAACACAAATAGACAGTCATGTTTTAATAAAGTTATGATCTTGGGTTGCTTGTAACAGAGAAGAGTAACTATTTACTATTTCAGAAACTAACTTTTTCCAATTTTTTAGCAGCAAAGGTGACACTTTCTGTGATTAGATCTTGACCTGTTGTCTGTTGTCCGAATGAGTTTAAAGGGGAGTACCACTCATTTTAGCAGCTCCAGATTTAACATCTTGATTACATCATAGGTCCTAGTCTTAGTTTTCTGGTTTCTGGCTCTGGAGGAAAGTTGTTCACGTTGACAAATATTGAGTACAGTCCACAGGAGCAACATGTCATTTAAAAGAGTTCTGTCTGTATCTGATTGGTTTGTTTGTCTCATAGTTTGCAGTGCCGTAGGTGCCCTGGGATCTGAGGGCACGTTCTCCAGTGGGCTGAGCCGCGTGACCGGGGGTCCGGCCTCTGGAGAAGACCTCCAGAGTTCGCTGGGCGACGATGACGAGCTGGAAGTGGGTGAGGACCTTGCAGATGGAGCCGACGCAAGTCACGCACCTCACGGTACGACGCCGAAACAAGCTCTCTTCTCCACTTGACCCTCTTGCTTGTTTCCTTTCCAACTGTAGGTACAGTTGTACCTGCTGTACCTGCTGTACCTGTACCTGTACCTGTACCTGTACCTGTACCTGTACCTGTACCTGTACCTCTCCCGGATAGCCAAGCACCTGTTGGCGCTTGGCTAGCCTGTCAAATTCTGGACATTTTTAATTGTGGCTGGTAAGTCAGTCAATTAGGTAGATTTCAAACTTTGTAAATGAAGAAAGTGATTGGCTGATGAAAGTCTAAATCTAGAGGCTATTGGGTCCAGTTGACTAAAATGTTTGTTTCATTCTCTGGTGTGTACAGTCTCAAATATCTAGTATCTAGTACACTTGAAACTTGTAACAGTTGGAAGTGGACCTTGGAATCATCTCACAGTTTCACTGCTGTCCTCAATAACTTCGGTAACAGAAACAGAAACAGAGAAACAGAAACAGACGATAATATTAGATACCTCCTTTGGTCATTTTCCAACGTTTGTCTCACTCTTTCCTGCCACACTCACTCACAGACTCCAAGCCTGTGAATTCATCATGTAACCCATTTGCAACTTCAGTCTAGTCGTTCTCGTAACTTCAAATCAAATCAAATCACATTTTGAGGGCACACGACATCCCCCAGCCTTGGAGCCTCACAGAGGAAGGAAAAAACTCCCACAAAATGATAACATAAACCTGCGTGTAGCGCTCATATTCTCTAATCCATATTTGTGCATTTGTCATTTCTCCTCCTGCAGAGGGGCACCTCAGTAAAGACGAGAGGAAGCGAAGGAAAGGCAAAGGCAAGAGGAGGAACAAGCACAAGAGCAAAAACACCACTGCCTTCAACCCTGAGCACCTGTTCTACACCAGCGGCTACACGTCTGGCCACATGCCGACTCACACTGCCACAGAGGACCCCTGCACCACTACCCACCTGAGCTACTGCATTCACGGCTCATGCAAGTACATGGAAGACCTGCAAGAGCCAGTGTGTGTGTGAGTACAGCCTACAGAGTTTATTGTTTGTGTGTGAATGTATTTTTTTTTTTTAGTGCAAGGCAGGAAAGTTTAACGAAGCAGATATCCCTCCCAAGACCGGCTACGTCATCAGTGTCTTGATGCTCCTGCAAAGGGAATAGCGGTTACAAACATTTGCCTGGTTGTTGCATTGACCTGCAGCATCTTGAACATTTATGAACAGGCTAACAGGCTAAAGAGTTCAATACTGTGTAGATGCAGACCAAGTATAGATCTGGTTCACATATCCATCTAATGGCTTTGAGTTGAATGTCTGGTTCCACATCTCCTCACTTTATTGCTCAGTCCGGTCGATCCACTACTGCTCCACCCTTCTTGGTCAAAAATCACACTAAACAATCCACTAAGCAACTTTCTCTTTGCTAACTCTACTTACTTCACTCTCCAGCTGCATGAAAGGTTTTGACGGGGAGCGCTGCGGGATCCAGACGCTGAAGACGGGGAAGCCAGGGGATCCGGGGGAGATGAGCACGGCCCAGGTGGTGCAGACGGTCTTCGTGATCATCGCTGTGGTCCTGTCAATGATCAGCTGCATGGCCGTCCTGCTCATGACCTGTGCTCAGTGAGTACGACACACTCGCACAACCGTGTATGCACACACACACACACACACACACACACACACACACACACATGGTCACACATTTTAACGTTAAAGCTACAAACTATACACCACCTACATCATAAAAGTCGCCCCTAATTGAGACCCTGTAGAGTCGCCCTATTTCCCCCAAATGGTACGGTCACTTCCCCCGCCCACAGGAAGTGATGAATCGAAAAACTTAAGAGTGAAAAATTTTGTTTTCATTGGGTTCAATTTTAGAAACAAATGCATGCCGTGCCCGGTCACAATATATCAGCCATCAACGAGGCCCCGTCTCACTTTTCTGTCACGTTTCTATAGTTATGGGGATGATGAGGCGACACTTGATGCCAGTGGTTTGGTGGTTTACAACCATCCACACCCCAGCAGATCCCAGCACACAACACCCAATTACAACCAAACCTCCTGCCCTGAAATGCTTCTTGGCATCCGGACACACTGACACATAAAGCACATAACACACCCAAACACACCCCTAGACACAACTATTGCTCATTGCCTTCAAAGGATGTACTCAATCAACAGTAGAGCTTTTCAAATCTGCGTTTCTTACCCGGATGTCTCCAGCAGTATCAATATTTCTAACAACATTTTTTCGGTCACCTACTTTATTATGTTGAATAAATAGTATTGCTCACGGTATTTCAAACCACTGGCAGAAACTCTGGACTCACCGTAATGGAATGGCAACTCACCCATAATCACCATTCCTTATCAATCATTTTATCCTAGCTATTGTCGGAATGTGGAGCAAAGTCAATAGTCCAAAGCAAATATAATCCACAGTAATGGAGTTACAGCTGTACAGCCACATTAAGGGAGTAGGGCCTGCATACTGGGAAACACAGTAGCAGGAAGTACTGTATTGGGGCAGTGGGGGGAAGAAGTACAGACTGTAGTACAGACTTGTTGAAATAGTTTTGATAAAGTCATGCCATTATAAGCATTCATTCAACTAGTTTAATGTTGTGTGTGGTTATGGCATGGTTTTAAGCCACCAACATTCTTCTTCTTCAGCAAGTTCTTTCTTCTTCGCAACCTTTTGAATTTCAGCACTTGACGGGATCTTGATGGGATCTCAGCCATGCAATTGTTTCTGCCCTACAACTCCTCTGTGAAGTGTGGGAGTTGCCCAACAAAAGCCTTTCATTTCCTTCCAATGTGTCCCAATACTTTAGTCACTGACTCCATACCTACACAGACTTGCTGAATTATCGTCAGCAGACTTTTAACATGTATCAGTGTTGACAGCAGGGATGCATTTCACAGACTAAAACTATGACGCTTTTAAAGAAGTTTTTATTTTACTTGAGAGTCTTCAAAACAGAAAGAATCATATGCAGGTATCATCTTGCTTCACACCAAATGCTTCACACCACAATCTTGAACAATTGACAGGATACATTTCCATTAGAATAATGAAGCATGCAGCAGTACAAGAAAAGAGAAGAAGTGCATCTCAAATTCTCATAATATCAAGTGGACTCAAAAGTGTGATCATGTGATAATTGCAATCACTGCAGTGTCATACCTTTGTACTCATGTTGATTCTCTTTTAGTTATAGGACACATAAAAACTTCCTGGCAGCCTACCTGGGAACTGGGACAGAGGAGGAGAAGCTCCAGAAACCCATCAATGACATAGTGTGAGCGTCAGACGACAGCAAGGTAGGTGTCGCTCTGCTTCTGGCCTACATGTGTGAACACTACACACACACACACACACACACACACACACACACACACACACACACACACACACACACACACACACACACACACACACACACACACACACACTGGGTGTATCCTAGAGAGGGCTAGGGATGCACTCTGTTTTATACATATTATGAAACACATCAGAAAATTGTGATACGACTTATGACCCCATCCCAGTCATTACCGAATCAAATCCCACCACTACACGCAGATTTGAAAACTTAATTGGCAGGCACTCAAAATGTAGAGAGAAACCCACGCAAATACCTCTTGAAGAGCGAGTGGAAGCGACGTTCAGGCGGTCTCTACAGTGACGTATACAGTAACGAGTGTATTTCCTCCAAAGTCTTGCTCAAGACCTCCGAAGGTGGTGTCAGCCCTGCGTGCACGTGAGCCTTGAGCCGAACAGGAAAGAGTGGGCTAAGAGTGACAGAAGAAATCGCGGGCCTGTTGTTGTTATTGAATGCGGGGAGTTGCGTCACATGATGAGGAACTCGCCATTAGACGGATTAGACTGGATTAGCCAGGGTGTCTCTGCCTGTCCCATGCTAGTGTAAGGAAAAACCATGCGCACGTTCACACAGATCGTTCAAGGAAATACCATAACAGCACTTAACACGTGATGACCCTCAGGCGTCTCAGTTGAACACTTACAGTAGGGAGCTGTGTACGTATGGTACACGTGGTCAAGTCTCACACTCTTACACCTGCACACACGCACACACACACACACACACACACACACACACACACACACACACACACACACACACACACACACACACACACACACACACACACACACACACACATACAGACGTCACCTGTTTGGACTCCAGTCAATGTAGCCCACACACAGAAATCTTAGCCTCAAGACAAACAATGCGGCCACGCTGCATTCTCCTCATAATCATCTTGTCATCTTGTCTACCCAAACGCCAGTCTGGCTCCCACATCTATTGCAACACTTGCATGTAAACCCTGCATAGACTCTCATCACTTAACTCCTGACACATTTATCTTCCATAATAACGTGCTGCCTGTACAGTAGGCTGCATTATGGAGTACAGCCAGTCAAGCACATTGGCTAGATAACCCTATATTCATCATATCCATCAAACACAGTTAGTTACTTCTCAATGGGACGTAGCTAAGTAATCTACTTTTATCTGAGATGAGTGAAAGATCTGTATGTGCACGAGTGATGACATTTGATTTCTCCCTGTCTCTCCTCAGCCAGTCACACCACCCGAAGACGAGGGGAACTAGAAGAGCAACCCTGAGACCAGTAGAATGTGCAGACCTTGTGCTCGTCAAACACATTAGACGCTGTGTAGAAACACCGCCCAGAACTTCAGTAGAATGTAATTTATTTGTGTGTAATTATTTATTGCTAAAAAAGTTTGTGTACGTGTTTGTATGTCGGACTGTTATTATGTCAAATATTTACGGAGTGGGATGCTGAGCATTCACTCCAGTGATGTACTATAGGTAAGGTTTTATTTATTGCATTGCTATTGTTATAGGTCAGAGAAACTTTCCTCATCTAACACTGGAAAAGGGATGGCATTTGATCACAAATAAAGTCTCTCAGTGTTATGTTAAGGTGTATGATGTTGGGTGTTGTTTGTACATGCTTCCACACACCATCCCCGCTTGGGTTATGTGTTTACATTCCCTTCCCTGGACGTATCCCATACCTCTGCTGACTGCTCACGCAAACAGCAGCATTTAAGCCAAACACAGATGGCAAGGACCAAATAGAAGACAAAGAGCACCATGAGAGAAGTCCCAAGAATGCTTTGTGACATCACAAAGGAATTCAGTGCATTGTAGCAACACAAAGGAACTGGGACACTCCTTTGGAAAGATATCAAAGGTTATCTAGATAGCTATCCATTAATGGTCAGGGTTGATTCAGGTCTATTTTTTAAGTCTATCTTAAACATGTTGGATCACTTTTTAGGAGCACAACGACGCAGGTACAGTTTATTAAAATTGCTTCTCACAAGTTTACCTACCTGGGGTTTGTGTGACTACTTGAAAACAAGTTCACCCCCCTTACTTCTCGCTTACCCCAGGATTTCCATCGCTGGTCCCTCCTCCCTCTCTGGTTGGTTGGGCTCATTAATTGTGTTAAAATGAGGGAACGTCCCACATTCTTATATCTATTATGTCTTTATTTCTATTTGTAAGTCTTTCTTTCTTTCTTTCTTTACTTTCTTTGGGCAGGTAAAAAAAAAAAAAAATGAGTAAAGAAATAGTTCAGAAACCGATACTACTAGTGGGAATGGTTCTGCCCGAATTCCTGTTGTATAAGGTGTGTGCTTTTTGTGCTTACCTGTCCTTGGCTACACTGTTATGGTCACCCTCCAAGATACCAACATCAAAACATATTGGTAATGTAATAGTAGACAATAGTCTCTGAATCTGGAGGCGGCTAACTTCTCATTTTGGCTTGGCATATTGGTATTTTGTATATAAAACCGTGGTATTACAACAGTTAGAGCTTTGTACAGAAATGTCACATTTCCCTCAGAGGGTCAGTTGATGAAATGAATCTCCCAATAACATTTTGTAGTTATCTGTTTTTTCAGATAGCTACAGGTGCATGACTTCCCTCCTGAGAACATCTCAGGTTTCCCAACTATTCCCCTTGAGTCTGCCATTGATAAATACAGATGGGATCCAAGTCAGGTCTTTGTTTGAAACGTTGTCTGCAGTTACTGGCTTGTCCATAGATGCATTGCCCTTTTGGCCTTCAACCTGCATAGCTTTCTTTTAGAGTTTGTTGCTTTCTTGACTTTACGTGCAATGTGCCTACTTCTAATTAGCTGGCAAAGTTACATTCCCACTCACACTCGTTTGCGGATTTGTCTATTTCTGGCAACTTAAAAAAGACAAACTTAACTAAACTAAAAATAAATGTGTCTCTCTTGACAAATCTACCTTCAATTCAGTATGTCTCCTCTTTCTTGACATTTAGAGAATTCTATACATCTTTTGTGTAGCACAGTTTATTTATTTCCACATTAATTTACTTTTCATAATCTCTATTATTATCTTCTTTGTTGTCATGTCACTTTTCTAATAATGTATAAGTACTCTTGATTAATAACTATAAAGTTCATTATTACTACCATTACCAACAGTATCTAGCCAAATATCTTAATAAAGACTACAGGTTGTATGTCCTCTCTCGCTATTTCACCTCTCTACTGTGTACGTAAACACACACACACACACACACACACACACACACACACCAAGCACTGTGTTGCCATGGCACTGCAGTGTTTTGAATAGTGGATTGATGTCCGAGTGGTGAATGAATGAGTACAACTAACATTGTGCTTGAGCTGGGAGAAAAGGTAGGGGAGTGTCTGGCCTGAGCTATTCTGGGAACATTCAGGTGTGTTGAGGTGAGTTGAGCGACTCAACACACACACACAGACGCAACCAAAGACCTCAACATAATTACATGGTTCAGGACAACAGGGACTAGAATAGATTGTACACAAAGAAGACAGCACCACTGCACATAAACACACACACAGGAATGTAAGGAGATATTCCCATTAACTCACCGTATAGTTCTACACAAAGGGATTTACTCTTATATTGTTATATGTTATATTATTTATTATAGAGCACGTAACAAACAGGTGTCACAAAGTGAGATTAAAAAATAATAATAAATAAAACACAAGAATAACATAAGCAAGAGATAGTGAGTGAGCTTACAGGACTACAACAACATTTTGGGAAATTGTCTCGTTTTTGAAAGGTAAATTTCCCCCACAATAGGTCCTTTAATATCTAGACGTAGCTTGACAATGTCTAAAACGTTGACACTATATTACATTTATTATTCATCTGATATTGTGAAAAGGTTCCCTCTCACCCTCCCACAGTATTGCTAACTCATGCTAACAAGTTAGCTAGCTAGCACTAACTGCACTGTGGAATAGAAGTCAAGGAGTTATACCAGATTACAAGACATCTTCATGCACACAGTCCCTAACTCTGGCCTTTCAGCTATTACAACACAATGGTTTCTACGTCCCTCTAAAACATTGCTGCAATCGTGTGTGTGTGTGTGTGTGTGTGTGTGTGTGTGTGTGTGTGTGTGCATGCGTGTGTGTGTGTGATTAAATCTGGGTTGCGTCATGAGGTCAGTGACTGGGGGAAAGGCGAGGCAAGGTAAGCAGAGCAGCACATGCAGTCAAGGTAAACATTTACTCGTGCGTGTGATGTGATATTAATTTGGTGGTTTTCAAACACACACACACACACACACACATTCACACACCACAAACATGCAGAAACAGTCTCAAACAGTCATACAATGTCAAACAGTAAGTTCATAATGGGTGTGGCAGTGCTGTGTGGGTGAACATACATAGAAACAAGGTAAACAAAGCGGCAGATGGTTGGTCAGTCTCAGTGATAATTGATTTGCTGTTCAAATAAAGGATGTGCTGGCATTTCCCGGGTGTGTCGACGTGAAGTCTGGCACCAGTTAATTTTTAATTTCTTCACCTTTATAAAGGAGGTGAGTATGTCACCCAGGTTATATGGTTTTTTGATTTCCATTTATTTTTAGTGTGGCTACTTCCTGCATGGCGTTAGCATGCCCCCCAAACACACGCAAGTCAGGTGAATTGGACACTTTCAGGGCGGGTAGAGCGGGTCGTCCGCTAATCAGAAGATCAGCGGTTCGATCCCCGGCTCCTCCAGTCCGCATGTCGAAGTGTCCTTGGGCAAGACACTGAACCCCAAATTGCTCCCGAAGCTGTGCCTTCGGTGTGTGAATGTTTAGATTCCCCTGATGTGCAGGTTGGCACCTTACATGGTAGCGCCCTGCCCTGCCCTGCCCTGCCATCAGTGTGTGAATGGGGTGAATGTAGTGTAAAGCGCTTTGAGTGGTTGGAAAAGACTAGAAAAGCGCCATATAAGTACAGTCCAGTTACTATTTCAACTGTGTGACTGTCTATCTGTGTTTAGCCCCGACTGCCCAGTTGATGGCCTGGTGACCAGTCCAGGCTGATTACCTGCTGCCCGCCCAATGCATGCTGGGATAGGCTCGAGCCCCCCTGTGGCCCTGAACAGGAATAAGCAGGGAAAGAAAATGAACGAATGGTTTCAGTAGTTTATTTTCAACTTTAGCCATTAGTTTTAGTATTTCAATGGTAACTTCAGTATTAAGTATATTGGTAGTATCTGTTTGGTGTACACGCTGAAAGAATATTGTATTTGTATGGGAACAGTATGCATCACTGTATTAATAGTTGATCAGGGCCAATTCACTACTAGAGGACTCTCACTCCACTGCTGCTTGATTTCTATTTTATTTCAGTTAGTTTTGGAAGCAGCCGTTTTCTTTTCAATTGTATTTCTTATTGCAACTTGCCAGTCTATATTAGTCTTAGTTTTAGTTAACTATAAGACCCTTGATCATCATAATCTGGGTGGAGATACCAATATGAAACCTGAACTACAACGTTCAATCAGACTGGAGCACGTGTTTCAATCTGTGTTATCTTTCTGAAAATGACTGCACACTTAAGTGTTGTAGAGAGCACCACCTAGTGAGATGCTGTAGGTCTGTGCTCAGTATGAACAGTGTGTGAATGCCACACTGAGGCATTCTTCATAAAGACTGGATGTGTAGAAAGACAAAATACTGCGGGGAATCAAGTGAATTGCTGTCCAGCACACAGCACAGCTCACAGGAGTGGAATAGAAACAGTACTTTGAGACAAGGGTAATAATATTTGGTGATTACAAATTCATGAACCATCCCTTCAAAAACTTATTTTCCCATTGTGCCAAGTTGGATGACAATGGCACACCTTTTCCTTTTCTGGCCGTTATTTTTGGATGCATGCTCTTATTACTTGTTATTACAGTGTCATTTACAATAGCCACTTTGCAACTTTCCTGTATACATGTGGTCTCAAGATACACAGTATATACTTTATTTTCTGGTCTAAGTAAGCAGGAGATCATCTAGATGGTTTTTTTTTAGGTTAAAAAAAACTGACATAAATGATCACATGCAGGAAGATATTGCAATCATCTACAAATGACTTGAAAATCTGTCGGGGGGGAGGGGGCCTGCCTGTTGACACGTCAGTAGTTCAGTGGACAAGTATCACATCCGCCCACAGGCTGAGGGGGAGAGAAAACAGTCAAGGCGAATACCAGTCACGTTGTGAAGTCTTATGTTATCTTTACCGTCCAGGGAAGAGAGACATGAACCTGTGATGCCAACAGGATGAAATCTGGAGTTGCTCTGTGCATTGTGAAAGATCAGTCAATCTGGAATATGTCCTCGACCCCCCTCAGCATCTTTAGAGTAATATATCGTCTTTGTAGCAGAATACTATTGCATTCATACTTCAAAATATGGAAGTATGTACCTCCGTCTTCTAATACGTAGTTTTGTATTTGGAGTGCAAACCATGTGGATCAATAAATATATGTTATTAGCAGCCGTGCACAATGCCTGAGAAACTTTGACAAACTCTTCTCACAGAACCTGAAGTAAAACCTCAAGGTCAACTTGAGCATCTGATGCAGGAAGCGGTGAAGCAATATGGTTAACTGGTTGAGTGATGTGACTGGTGTTAGGCTTTTATGTTTTAGAGCTTTAAGAAGACCACGTATGCTTTGAGTTTACCTCAAGTTTTATTGCGGAAACATTTATCTGTAATACACACTGAGCTTGTTCTCATGCTTTTAGGGGGAAGTGAATGTAAGTCAAAAGAAGTGCGCAGATGGAGGAAATGCAGTTAACATGGTTAGGAATACAGAGTAGAGTCATAGCGGTAGCTTGTTTAGAAGTCAGACTTTTGGATAGTCTTCTTGATCCAGTTGATGTGTTGAGCAGAAAGAAACATGTACACTCCAGGCTTCGTCTTCAAGCCACACTTTTCTCCAAAAGAAGTGACTCCGACTAGCACGCCGTTGCACAGCAGTGGCCCTCCTGAATCACCCTAGGGAAAGAAAACAAGTACATGACAATGGATTCAGGAGGTGATGTACAAGGTACAGTTTGCACATTCCCTATATAAAATGCTGATGGTTTATTTGGGGTCATGCGATTGCCTCTATCTGTCATTAATCCATGCAGTATGGCAAATGGCTGCATTTACAGTGGCAGTGAGCTACCATGCAAGGTGCTGGCCTGAGCATCGGGAGCAATTTGGGGTTCAGTGTCTTGCCCAAGGACACTTTGACATGTGGACAGGAGGAGCTGGGGATGGAACCGCCAACCTTGTGATCAGAGGACAACCTGCTCTACCACTGAGCCTCAGCCGCCACACTCAGTATTGTTGTCTCCCATTTTTTTTTTACAATTGGTGTACGTTGATAACAAGTAGAGAAACATTATCAGTCAGTTGTAATTAAACAACGGTCTATCTGAAAGATTTCTCAGTTACCTGACAGGTATCAGCTCCGTTGTTCTCCATTGAACCAGCACATATCATGCTCTGGGTGATAACAGGGCGACGGTTGTAATATTCAGGCGAGTTACATTTCACCCTGTCAATAACAGTTACATTGGCATCCCTCAGAACATCGGACATTTTGGAAACGTTGGTTGTTCTCCCCCATCCAGCCACCCTGGCAGCTGGTTCCCGCCGGAGGGTCCTTGGGGCTGTTATTGAGGACAGGAAGATATTTCACTGCCTTGGTCTGCTTCACCTTTTTGTCCAGCTGAAAAAGAAAGGAACGTTACTCATTGATACTGCAGTCCAGGTCCACGGGGGGTAGGTCAAAACAAATCCGACTTCCCGACAAATTTCCCTTCTCTAAAAAGAAATAGCTGAATATGAGCAACAGCTGAGAGTCTCAAGACTACGGTTTTGCCCTCAGTTCATTTTGTGAACTTGTGCAGTGAACATGCCCCAAGTCTTTAAACCAAGTCTCCGACCACCCCATACATGCACTCTTACTACAGTAAGTACGCTTCACCCAGAAAGTTACATAGCACCAATTATCACCACCTTACCTTGAGCAGCTGGAGGTCGTTGACAAGCTTCAACCTCATCAAAAGAGGGATGAGGAACACTCTTGCTGACCTTTAGGATCTGGACATTGGGGTCTTTGTTCTTGTTTTTGATGGAGTGCACCCCTAGCGACACCTTCTTCATGCTGTAAGAGAATGCCAGTCAGGGTTTAGTGATGAAATATGATGCAACAAGCCACCATACTGACATACAGACCCCAGACTATTTCAAATAAGAACATTTTTCCAGGCCAAACATAGCATGGAACGGAAAATCAAGACATTAAATAAACATTACACTGGTTTAAAACGTGTGCGTCTATGAACATGCCTTCATCAGCGTGTCATCCTTTTAACAATTTGATCCTAAACATTCATTTCAATGCACAGCCTTAAGTGATGTATATATATCAGGGTCCTACTCAGCACAGTGGGCAGCAGTCAAGACCCATTTTGGATCGATCAGTGTCCCTCCACAAAACTGTCCTGTTTTGTTCTCCAGTAGAGCCATGTGAGGCAAGGAATGGGGCTTTACTTCTTTCCCACGAATAATCTCAGCACAATAACCTAAGATAAAATATAGTAAGAGTAGGGTCATTTAAAAAACAGTTAGATAAACAATAATTGATCGACCAAACAAAAACAGAACGGATGGAAGGACATCAGTAGCATTGCTCTTCTGCATGTTGACATGTGTGAGCAAACTATCGCACACATCACACACACAAATCGCTGCAATGTAGGATACAAAACACACTTACTTGACTGGACACAGAGGAGGACGATACACGAGATGATATGACAGATCATGGTTTTATCGTTCCTGATATCAAAAGCCAACCAACTAAAACGCTTTGATATGTGAACTTGCTTTTATGTGTTGAGTTCAAAGGATGTGGTCTAACCATGGACTGGAAACACGTGAGTCAGCAAGACAAACGCACACACACACGTACACAGACAACTCAGTGTGATGATGTGAGAATAATCATGAGGAGGGGTTGGTTAAGAAGCCTGTGGTGATTGTTCCAGACACGGTTGTCGTCTCTGCCATGCGGCGGGGGCTTTTACGCGAAGCCCCTCACATCACCACGGTGTACATACACTCACCGGCCACTTTATTAGGTACTCCTGCTCGTTAACGCAAAGAGCCTGCTCCTCCAAACAGCGAATCACGTGGCTGCAACTCAATATATAAAGCATGCAGACATGGTGAAGTGTTTTCCTTTTTTGTGCGACCGAACAGTAGAACGGACAAGAAGCTGATCGAAGTGACTTTGACCGTGGTGTGATTGTTGGTGCCAGAACCAGCTGCCCTCCTGGGATCTTCCCCACTACGGTCTCTAGAGCTTACAGAGAATGGTGCGGAAAACAAAAAACATCCAGTGAGCGGCGGTTCTGTGGCCAACAACATCTTGTTAATAAGCGAGGTCAGAGGAGAATGGGCAGACTCGTTCAAGCTAACAGCTCTTGACAACAGTGGTGTGCAGAAGGGCACCGTGTTGGATCCATGCTGTGAAGAATTCAGGCTGGTCTGGAGGCAACATCCTACCCGATGCTACATAGGTGTACCTAATAAAGTGCACATTTCAGTTTGGGTGGCCACAGAAAAGGAAGGCAGTAGAAGGCATCACACTTACAACGACATTCAATGACATCATCTTATGACATCTTATGACTTATGAGGAAAGTGTGACTGATATGGGAAAGCGTAAGATATTGACTGCTGTGGCCCAAGGCTGGTGGAGATCAATGTTCAGAAAATTTTCAGTGCAAAAATAAAACAATGATAGAATTTCCTCCATCAGTGCTATTTATTTGTATCAGTAGTTACAGGAATAGTCACCAAAGAATGCAAAAAAGTTGCATACAGTAAATTTCTAATATAGAATATAGTGTGGTTAAATACCCTATAGAGAGTGCGATACAATGTCTTCTGCAACAGCACCTTCTCAGATCTTGTTGCTTCTCAGGAAATGAAAGTGGAAATTACACAGGCTTGAGGTCCAGAGAAGAGTCATAACAGCTCTATGAGTAGACATAAGTAGTTTGCTTGTGATTTATGTAACACTTCCATCGTCCACATTATGACTGCTGTGCTTGAGAGTTAGCTTAGTTTTGTTTTTTGGTGAAATATTTCATTTTGGATGAAAACACTGCTATTCCTGCTCTGAAATGCAAAATTTTGCTTTGGGTCTAAAATGTCCATATTGAAAGTAATTGGCTACCTGATCACATTTAATCAATATACTATACATGGTATTTGACCTGATGTACTCAGCAGGGACCACTAGATCCTATGGTATAGTTTAGAAGATAAAAGAAATACACAGTATAATCTAGAATGCAGGATGAAAATATTGTCTGAAACAATTAAAAAACAAAAATATAAAAAATAATGTGCTTTTAAATGATAGTAGTAACAATGCCTTCATGATATGACAAATACTTTCAAAATGTGTTGCCATAGTTCACATTATAACAAAAGTGAGAAAATGAGAACTTGTAGCAGCTCTAAAGCTAAAGGATGAATCATTTTAGATGATGTGCAGCTATGCTGTATTTTTTAAGGTTAAAAAAAACTGACATAAATGATCACATGCAGGAAGGTATTGCAATCATCTACAAATGACTTGAAAATCTGTCGGGGGGGAGGGGGCCTGCCTGTTGACACGTCAGTAGTTCAGTGGACAAGTATCACATCCGCCCACAGGCTGAGGGGGAGAGAAAACAGTCAAGGCGAATACCAGTCACGTTGTGAAGTCTTATGTTATCTTTACCGTCCAGGGAAGAGAGACATGAACCTGTGATGCCAACAGGATAAAATCTGGAGTTGCTCTGTGCATTGTGAAAGATCAGTCAATCTGGAATATGTCCTCGACCCCCCTCAGCATCTTTAGAGTAATATATCGTCTTTGTAGCAGAATACTATTGCATTCATACTTCAAAATATGGAAGTATGTACCTCCGTCTTCTAATACGTAGTTTTGTATTTGGAGTGCAAACCATGTGGATCAATAAATATATGTTATTAGCAGCCGCGCACAATGCCTGAGAAACTTTGACAAACTCTTCTCACAGAACCTGAAGTAAAACCTCAAGGTCAACTTGAGCATCTGATGCAGGAAGCGGTGAAGCAATATGGTTAACTGGTTGAGTGATGTGACTGGTGTTTTGCTTTTATGTTTTAGAGCTTTAAGAAGATCACGTATGCTTTGAGTTTACCTCAAGTTTTATTGTGGAAACATTTATCTGTAATACACACTGAGCTTGTTCACATGCTTTTAGGGGGAAGTGAATGTAAGTCAAAAGAAGTGCGCAGATGGAGGAAATGCAGTTAACATGGTTAGGAATACAGAGTAGAGTCATAGCGGTAGCTTGTTTAGAAGTCAGACTTTTGGATAGTCTTCTTGATCCAGTTGATGTGTTGAGCAGAAAGAAACATGTACACTCCAGGCTTCGTCTTCAAGCCACACTTTCTTCCAAAAGAAGTGACTCCGACTAGCACGCCGTTGCACAGCAGCGGCCCTCCTGAATCACCCTAGGGAAAGAAAACAAGTACATGACAATGGATTCAGGAGGTGATGTACAAGGTACAGTTTGCACATTCCCTATATAAAATGCTGATGGTTTATTTGGGGTCATGCGATTGCCTCTATCTGTCATTAATCCATGCAGTATGGCAAATGGCTGCATTTACAGTGGCAGTGAGCTACCATGCAAGGTGCTGGCCTGAGCATCGGGAGCAATTTGGGGTTCAGTGTCTTGCCCAAGGACACTTTGACATTTGGACAGGAGGAGCTGGGGATGGAACCGCCAACCTTGTGATCAGAGGACAACCTGCTCTACCACTGAGCCTCAGCCACCACACTCAGTATTGTTGTCTCCCATTTTTTTTTTACAATTGGTGTACGTTGATAACAAGTAGAGAAACATTATCAGTCAGTTGTAATTAAACAATGGTCTATCTGAAAGATTTCTCAGTTACCTGACAGGTATCAGCTCTGTTGTTCTCCATTGAACCAGCACATATCATGCTCTGGGTGATAACAGGGCGACGGTTGTAATATTCAGGCGAGTTACATTTCACCCCTGTCAATAACAGTTACATTGGCATCCCTCAGAACATCGGACATTTTGGAAACGTTGGTTGTTCTCCCCCATCCAGCCACCTGGCAGCTGGTTCCCGCCGGAGGGTCCTTGGGGTTCTTATTGAGGACAGGAAGATATTTCACTGCCTTGGTCTGCTTCACCTTTTTGTCCAGCTGAAAAAGAAAGGAACGTTACTATACTGCAGTCCAGGTCCAGGGGGGTAGGTCAAAACAAATCCGACTTCCCGACAAATTTCCCTTCTCTAAAAAGAAATAGCTGAATATGAGCAACAGCTGAGAGTCTCAAGACTACGGTTTTGCCCTCAGTTCATTTTGTGAACTTGTGCAGTGAACATGCCCCAAGTCTTTAAACCAAGTCTCCGACCACCCCATACATGCACTCTTACTACAGTAAGTACGCTTCACCCAGAAAGTTACATAGCACCAATTATCACCACCTTACCTTGAGCAGCTGGAGGTCGTTGACAACCTCAACCTCATCAAAACAGGGATGAGGAACACTCTTGCTGACCTTTAGGATCTGGACATTGGGGTCTTTGTTCTTGTTTTTGATGGAGTGCACCCCTAGCGACACTTTCTTAATGCTGTAAGAGAATGCCAGTCAGGATTTAGAGATGAAATATGATGCAACAAGCCACCATACTGACATACAGACCCCAGACTATTTCAAATAAAAGCTTTTTTTCAAACATAGCATGGAAGGAAAATCAAGACATCAAACAAACATTACAATGGTTTAAAACAGCGTGCGTCTATGAACATGCCTTCATCAGCGTTTTTCCTTTTAACAATTTGATCCTAAACATTCATTTCAATGCACAGCCTTAAGTGATTTTATATATATCAGGGTCCTACTCAGCACAGTGGGCAAACAGTTCAAGACCCATTTTGGATCGATCAGTGTCCCCCACAAACAGGGTGTCCTTTTTTGTTCCAGTCCAGTAGAGGCCCTAGGAAGGGGGGATTTTCCTTCTTCCCACAATAACCCCAAAAAATTTAATAAGATAAAAATATAAACAGGTATTTAAAAAAATATGTGAAAACAAAAGACGACCCTAAAAGGGCAAAGGATTGGGCTCTTGCATTTTTGTCTGTGTGGGAAAATATGACAAACTAAACGCACAAGATCAAAACACACAATCGCTGCAAAAAGGACAAAACAATGATTGACTGGAACCCAAAGGGGGTTTTTGATATAAAGCCCTAAACGTTTGATATAAAACCTTTATGTTGGGAAAGTGTGAACTTGGCTAAGGTTTGGATCAAAGAAAGGGCAACCAGGACAGGAAACCTGGTGAAAAAAACTGAAAGGAAGAAACCGTTGGGGTTGTTAGAATTCTGAGGGGGGTTGTTAGAAGCCGGGTAAAGTTCCAACACGGTTTCGTCTCACACGGCGGTATTAGGACCCTCCTTTAAAGGAAGACCTCTCCCACTAAATTTGTACTTTATAAACAGCAGACTGTGAAAGTTCCCTTTTTCACAAGCGAAACGTGGGCAAAAAATTATAAGGCTTTGCGGTGTTTGGTGTTGCCATTTTTCGGGTCCCAACAGGGAAGCCTTTCAGAAGGAAAAGGTGAAACAAAAACCCAGGTGAGGGGGTTTGGCCAAAACCACTGTTAGGGATCCCCAATCGGCTCTTAAGCTAAAAGGTTTTGGAAACATTAACAAGGGACGGCGGTCTCTGTTGGAAAACATTCAGGAAAACACCCGGGAGAATGGGGACTCGTTCAAAAAGGGCCCTTTCAAAGTGGTGGCAGAAGGACGTGTTGGATCCATCCCTTAAGAATTCATGGCATATTGGGGGAAAATCTTTTGAAGCTATATAGGTTACTATAAAAGGAAAATTTATTTTGGGTTGGCCCAGAAAGGGGAGAAAGCAAATTACAAAACAAAACAATGAAATTTTTCCCTCTTTTACTTATTGGGGGGAGGTACGTATAGGAAAAGACGAAGATAATTGCTTGAAATTGAAGATAATGTTCGGAAAAATTTTATAAAAATGAACAATGTTTCCTCCAACAGCATTTAATTTGTTTATCCAGAAATAAAGGAAATTCACAAGAATGCAGAAAAGTTCATAACAGTAAGATAAAAATAGTATTGGGGTTTATTTCCTTAATCGTCAATTTGTCTGTCTGAAGATTCTAGTTTTGTTCTTTCGGAAAATTTAAATGTGGAATAAAACAGCTTGTCCAGAGAAAATTTCTTTTGGTCTAAAGTAGACAAAGTAGTTTCTTGTATTTAAAGTAACATTCCCTGTCAATTATGAATGTTTGCTTTAGAGTTTGCAGTTTTTTTTGGTAAATTTTTTTGGATGAAAAATCCTATTTCTGAAATGCAAAATTTGTTTTGGGTTAAAAACCAATTAAAAAATTTTGTCCTTTTAATAATAATAACATCCTTTATTTGACCATTACTTTCAGGCCATAGTTTATATAAAAATTAGAAAATAAAAAATACAGTTAAACTAGAATTCAATGTATAATATTGTCTGACATTTTTAATTAAAAAAAATTTCTAAATTATAGAGTAACATCTCAATATGATCAAAATACTTTCAAAATTTGTTGCCATAGTTCACATTATAACAAAAGTGAGAAAATTAGAACTTGTAGCAGCTCTAAAGCTAAAGGATAAATCATTTTAGATGATGTGCAGCTATGCTGTATTTTTTAAGGTTAAAAAAAACTGACATAAATGATCACATGCAGGAAGATATATCATCTACAAATGACTTGAAAATCTGTCGGGGGGGAGGGGGCCTGCCTGTTGACACGTCAGTAGTTCAGTGGACAAGTATCACATCCGCCCACAGGCTGAGGGGGAGAGAAAACAGTCAAGGCGAATACCAGTCACGTTGTGAAGTCTTATGTTATCTTTACCGTCCAGGGAAGAGAGACATGAACCTGTGATGCCAACAGGATGAAATCTGGAGTTGCTCTGTGCATTGTGAAAGATCAGTCAATCTGGAATATGTCCTCGACCCCCCTCAGCATCTTTAGAGTAATATATCGTCTTTGTAGCAGAATACTATTGCATTCATACTTCAAAATATGGAAGTATGTACCTCCGTCTTCTAATACGTAGTTTTGTATTTGGAGTGCAAACCATGTGGATCAATAAATATATGTTATTAGCAGCCGCGCACAATGCCTGAGAAACTTTGACAAACTCTTCTCACAGAACCTGAAGTAAAACCTCAAGGTCAACTTGAGCATCTGATGCAGGAAGCGGTGAAGCAATATGGTTAACTGGTTGAGTGATGTGACTGGTGTTTTGCTTTTATGTTTTAGAGCTTTAAGAAGATCACGTATGCTTTGAGTTTACCTCAAGTTTTATTGTGGAAACATTTATCTGTAATACACACTGAGCTTGTTCACATGCTTTTAGGGGGAAGTGAATGTAAGTCAAAAGAAGTGCGCAGATGGAGGAAATGCAGTTAACATGGTTAGGAATACAGAGTAGAGTCATAGCGGTAGCTTGTTTAGAAGTCAGACTTTTGGATAGTCTTCTTGATCCAGTTGATGTGTTGAGCAGAAAGAAACATGTACACTCCAGGCTTCATCTTCAAGCCACACTTTCTTCCAAAAGAAGTGACTCCGACTAGCACGCCGTTGCACAGCAGCGGCCCTCCTGAATCACCCTAGGGAAAGAAAACAAGTACATGACAATGGATTCAGGAGGTGATGTGCAAGGTACAGTTTGCACATTCCCTATATAAAATGCTGATGGTTTATTTGGGGTCATGCGATTGCCTCTATCTGTCATTAATCCATGCAGTATGGCAAATGGCTGCATTTACAGTGGCAGTGAGCTACCATGCAAGGTGCTGGCCTGAGCATCGGGAGCAATTTGGGGTTCAGTGTCTTGCCCAAGGACACTTTGACATGTGGACAGGAGGAGCTGGGGATGGAACCGCCAACCTTGTGATCAGAGGACAACCTGCCCTACCACTGAGCCTCAGCCGCCACACTCAGTATTGTTGTCTCCCATTTTTTTTTTACAATTGGTGTACGTTGATAACAAGTAGAGAAACATTATCAGTCAGTTGTAATTAAACAACGGTCTATCTGAAAGATTTCTCAGTTACCTGACAGGTATCAGCTCCGTTGTTCTCCATTGAACCAGCACATATCATGCTCTGGGTGATAACAGGGTCAAGGTTGTAATATTCAGGCGAGTTACATTTCACCCTGTCAATAACAGTTACATTGGCATCCCTCAGAACATCGGACATTTTGGAAACGTTGGTTGTTCTCCCCCATCCAGCCACCTGGCAGCTGGTTCCCGCCGCAGGGTCCTTGGGGTTCTTATTGAGGACAGGAAGATATTTCACTGCCTTGGTCTGCTTCACATTTTTGTCCAGCTGAAAAAGAAAGGAACGTTACTCATTGATACTGCAGTCCAGGTCCACGGGGGTAGGTCAAAACAAATCCAACTTCCCGACAAATTTCCCTTCTCTAAAAAGAAATAGCTGAATATGAGCAACAGCTGAGAGTCTCAAGACTACGGTTTTACCCTCAGTTCATTTTGTGAACTTGTGCAGTGAACATGCCCCAAGTATTTAAACCAAGTCTCCGACCACCCCATACATGCGCTCTTACTACAGTAAGTACGCTTCACCCAGAAAGTTACATAGCACCAATTATCACCACCTTACCTTGAGCAGCTGGAGGTCGTTGACACGCATTTTACGATCAAAACAGGGATGAGGAACACTCTTGCTGACCTTTCGGATCTGGACATTGGGGTCTTTGTCCTTGTCTTTGATTAAGTGCACCCCTAGCGACACTTTCTTAATGCTGTAAGAGAATGCCAGTCAGGGTTTAGTGATGAAATATGATGCAACAAGCAACCATACCGACATACAGACCCCAGACTATTTCAAATAAGAGCATTTTGCCAGGCCAAGCAAAACATGGAACAGAAAATCAAGACATTAAATAAACATTACACTGGTTTAAAACGTGTGCGTCTATGAACATGCCTTCATCAGCGTGTCATCCTTTTAACAATTTGATCCTAAACATTCATTTCAATGCACAGCCTTAAGTGATGTATATATATCAGGGTCCTACTCAGCACAGTGGGCAGCAGTCAAGACCCATTTTGGATGGATCAGTGTCCCTCCACAAATCTGTCCTGTTTTGTTCTCCAGTAGAGCCATGTGAGGCCAGGAATAGAGCTCTACTTTTTTCCCACGAATAATCTCAGCACAATAACCTAAGATAAAATATAGTAAGAGTAGGGTAATTTAAAAAACAGTTAGATAAACAATAATTGATCGACCAAACAAAACAAAAAACAGAATGGATGGAAAGACATCAGTAGCATTGCTCTTCTGCATGGTGACATGTGTGAGCAAACTATCGCACACATCACACACACAAATCGCTGCAATGTAGGATACAAAACACACTTACTTGACTGGACACAGAGGAGGACGATACACGAGATGATATGACAGATCATGGTTTTATCGTTCCTGATATCAAAAGCCAACCAACTAAAACGCTTTGATATGTGAACTTGCTTTTATGTGTTGAGTTCAAAGGATGTGGTCTAACCATGGACTGGAAACACGTGAGTCAGCAAGACAAACGCACACACACACGTACACAGACAACTCAGTGTGATGATGTGAGAATAATCATGAGGAGGGGTTGGTTAAGAAGCCTGTGGTGATTGTTCCAGACACGGTTGTCGTCTCTGACATGCGGCGGGGGCTTTTACGCGAAGCCCCTGACATCACCACGGTGTACATACACTCACCGGCCACTTTATTAGGTACTCCTGCTCGTTAACGCAAAGAGTCTGCTCCTCCAAACAGCGAATCACGTGGCTGCAACTCAATATATAAAGCATGCAGACGTGGTGAAGTGTTTTCCTTTTTTGTGCGACCGAACAGTAGAACGGACAAGAAGCTGATCGAAGTGACTTTGACCGTGGTGTGATTGTTGGTGCCAGAACCAGCTGCCCTCCTGGGATCTTCCCCACTACGGTCTCTAGAGCTTACAGAGAATGGTGCGGAAAACAAAAAACATCCAGTGAGCGGCGGTTCTGTGGCCAACAACATCTTGTTAATAAGCGAGGTCAGAGGAGAATGGGCAGACTCGTTCAAGCTAACAGCTCTTGACAACAGTGGTGTGCAGAAGGGCACCGTGTTGGATCCATGCTGTGAAGAATTCAGGCTGGTCTGGAGGCAACATCCTACCCGAAGCTACATAGGTGTACCTAATAAAGTGCACATTTCAGTTTGGGTGGCCACAGAAAAGGAAGGCAGTAGAAGGCATCACACTTACAACGACATTCAATGACATCATCTTATGACATCTTATGACTTATATGAGGAAAGTGTGACTGATATGGGAAAGCGTAAGATATTGACTGCTGTGGTCCAAGGCTGGTGGAGATCAATGTTCAGAAAATTTTCAGTGCAAAAATAAAACAATGATAGAATTTCCTCCATCAGTGCTATTTATTTGTATCAGTAGTTACAGGAATAGTCACCAAAGAATGCAAAAAAGTTGCATACAGTAAATTTCTAATATAGAATATAGTGTGGTTAAATACCCTATAGAGAGTGCGATACAATGTCTTCTGCAACAGCACCTTCTCAGATCTTGTTGCTTCTCAGGAAATGAAAGTGGAAATTACACAGGCTTGAGGTCCAGAGAAGAGTCATAACAGCACTATGAGTAGACATACGTAGTTTGCTTGTGATTTATGTAACACTTCCATCGTCCACATTATGACTGCTGTGCTTGAGAGTTAGCTTAGTTTTGTTTTTTGGTGAAATATTTCATTTTGGATGAAAACACTGCTATTCCTGCTCTGAAATGCTAAATTTTGCTTTGGGTCTAAAATGTCCATATTGAAAGTGATTGGCTGCCTGATCGCATTTAATCAATATACTATACATGGTATTTGACCTGATGTACTCAGCAGGGACCACTAGATCCTATGGTATAGTTTAGAACATACAAAAATACACAGTATAATCTAGAATGCAGGATGAATATATTGTCTGAAACAATTAATAAACAAAAATATAAAAAATAATGTGCTTTTAAATGACAGTAGTAGTAGTAACAATGCCTTCATGATATGACAAATACTTTCAAAATGTGTTGCCATAGTTCACATTATAACAAAAGTGAGAAAATGAGAACTTGTAGCAGCTCTAAAGCTAAAGGATGAATCATTTTAGATGATGTGCAGCTATGCTGTATTTTTCACTGGCCCTTTTTTGCTAGATTAACTATTGTTGCTCTTTGAGGCAAAGTGACATTCTCATTTCTCTCCTTTTGTTGTATATCAAGCCTCTTTAGGATCATCCATGTTTATCCTTATACAATGAACACATCATGACACTATGACTGAGGTTAGTCTAGAAGAGTAATAGGCTTCCCTCTGAAGTGGAACCAATCTTTCAAAAAGAGGCAAAGAAAAATCACATAACATATTCTCTGTGGAAGTACAGAATAAGTTCTGTTGCCACTTTCCTCTTCAACAGACTTCTTGGGTCTTGTCGGGGATCACGTTGAGCATGGTCTCTTCAGTAGAAAGCTCTATGGATGAAAGCTCCGGACTTGACACCTTAGTAGCATCTATAAAACAGAATGGAAAGGTACATAGTACATGAATAGATTGTATGTATAGAAGGGTATTTTATACTTCAATGTTTACAGCAAAAAAACATACATCCCAGCCTCAATCTCTCACTCTCTCTTTTTTTTTTATTCATGCTCATTTTCCCACACAGAAACAGAGACTTGCCTCTTTTTATGACACGATAGAGAAGCCACAATGGAGGAACCAGCGATAAAAGCTTGAGCAGCTTGAGCAGGATGATAAACACGTTGTATTGCTCACTAGAGTCTAGGGAAGAGGGACAACATATGTGCATTACAAAAACACACATGATTGTGGTGGCAAATTCAAAATACCGTGGGGTTCAATTTTCAACGCCAACACAAACTCCACTCTCCCCCAGCACTTCACCTTCTTAGATAGTGCAACAAAGACAAGACAAGAACGAGAGAGGCAGAATCACAATCCTACCTACCCGTTTTAACTTGAAAGGTTGTAAGGTTACTTTGAAGGGTGATGTTTTCACCCGTCAGGCCAGGCCGGACAACAACCGCAGCAATGTCAATGGAGTACTCAGTGGCCGAAGTTAGGTTGGAGATGTTGACAGTACTGGAAGTGGAGCCGTCGGTGTAAGGGTAAAGGAACGTGTTACATGTGGTGTTACATGTGGTGGCACGTATGGTCACGTTGTAACTGTGTGGTGTCATCTGCATAAAAGTAGACACGTTCCAGGTGAGAATCACATGATCAGCACCCACTGAGTCCACTTTCACTTCCTGTGGCGATACCGGACCTGTCAAATTAAGAGTCAACAAGTCATGGAGGAGCTACACAGGCATGCACGCAAATAATATCTAAATATAAAAGAATCAGGCTGGGAAAAGAGGCATACCGGAAAAAGATGTGGTGTGGTGGTGTGAAAATAACCATGTTTTGTTAATTCTGTTGAGACGACCAATTTGTACTTTTAAAAATGCAATCAGCTCTTTACAGCTATTGTTGCCAAGAGCTGAGGACCTCCACTATGGCGGTCAGAGGATGCGTTACATCATCTGAAAGCCCTTTATAGTACGACAAACTATCAGGGAAATACAGGAAATCAAGTGCTTAGGAATTATGCCTCACTTCCTGTTTGTGTATCTTCATCAACTTCAGACTTCAGTTTGGATTTGCAAAATGCTGGGTAATAGCTGTAATCTAGGACATCCAAATATGCTGTGTGCAAAATGCCGTGGAGATTTGGCGGGAGAAAATGGCGGGAAAATGATCACGCCAGTATGTACAATAGATTTGTCTTGAGCCAAGGAATCTGATTTGGTTGCTCTGTGACTTATGGCCTCTGAGCTCCAGATCATTTTAAGGCAGAAAAAGAAGAAGCAGAATGTTACGTCCCCTTGGTGGAAACGGAGACGATAACCCGACAAACCAAAGAATTTGAAGGAGTCAGAGTAGAAGTGAAAGGCAAAGTGGGCGTGCCAAACAAATAGAAAAAATCATAACAAAAACGATATGTTTCCAGCACCCCGTGACAAGTGATAATATTGTCACACTTTAACAGCCAAACATTTTTTGCAGCAGCCAGGAAGAAATAAAGCAGATTTGCTGTGTTGAACAACATAGAATCAGATTTGTGATGTCCTAACACAATGATGCATTACTCACCCTGACAGACAGACATATGATGCTCCTCACAGTAGCGAGCCAGGAGCTTCTTGTTTTTTTCCAGTCCGGCCTCCAGACTTGCACAGGGGGCATAATTTGTCCTGCTCCATTGTTTGTACTTCAGCTCTTCCCCATCCACCCACTTCCAGCCACCATAGATACTCTGACTCTGCAGACCAAGCCACAAGCTTTGTTTGACTTTGTTAGCAGCAGTGATTTCCAGGAGATTGAAGTATTGCTCTTCGGTGCTCAGGACAGCCAGGTCCACATAGTGCCTTTGACAGAACTCCCGGGCCTCGTACCAGGACAGAGCTCTCTGGACCAGTGAGTATCGTGACATGATCTGGCCCACCGTTAACCCATGGTACACCACTGAGTCAGGGGATAACAGCAATAAAAAGGGGAAAGGATGAGTTACAGCTTAAATACACTGTGAAGAAGATATTTTTTTCAACTCTCAACCAAAGGTAAACCATTTGCCTTCCTTGCCCGATTGTGCAGATCAACCTCATTTTGATTGAGACAGGAAATATGTCAATTTTTCTGGCATTGATATCACTAGGGTGGGTCATGTAATCATAGAGTATTGTGGTGCTGTGTTACAGTTTGTGCTCTTTTCCAAAGCACCTGCAGATCTAAAATATCAGCACAGTAGCGATAACATGAGATGTTATTCATGTCTTGCACAGCAGGTGGCGTGTTTATCCTTCTGAAAACTGTTACTGTAAGTCTGGAAAAAATAATATCCCTATAAATTTGCAGCAACAATCTCCGATTAGGTTTCTGCATGAGATGGACTATGACATGACATACAGTTCAGGTGCGCAAATACTTTAAATTTGCAATGGCTGTAACTGATATATTTTATATCAAAAGGTTATATCAGTTACAATAACCTTTTGTATGTGTTAGGTTACAGCTTGTCTAAGTGAATGAATCTTTTGGTATCAGTTACCCAGAATAGCCAGTTTCTGCAGAATCTTCGCCTCACAGGCAAACATAGAATCCGTGTTTAGTCTGTCTGGGAGGTGGAACATGTCCGCCTCTGAAACATGTACCCAATCCTTTTCTTGAGTGTACAAAAATCTCTCTGGCGACTTATCCCAACTTCTGTTCCTCCTGTCTGCCCGCAACTTCCACTGCATCCCTCTTTTACCCCAGCCGCCTGGGTTACTTAACCATGCTGGCTCACACCATGGGGTGATGCAACAGGTGTTGCTTGTGGGAGTGGCTTTGCTCACCTGTTTCAGAATGTCATGTTTAATGAAGTAAATCCTAAACATTGACGTAAACATTTCCTCCTCATTCCCTTTCCATGATTCTGTTTCCCAAAGTATTTCAAATAAGATTACAGAAGTGAAATCTCCTATACACATTTACTAACCAATGAAAGTAACTGAGTATTATTAAACTTCTGCACCACATCAATTAAATACATATAGAATTTGTTGTACTTTTGTTGGCACTCATCTTTACTGATTCAATTTTGGGTAGTGATTGCTTTGTGTAGTTTTGTAGACCAAAGTTTCGTAACTGCTTGAACAACTTGACACCAGGACAAATGTGCCACTCACTGTCAGGAGGAAGGTGCTGAGCTTTTATAGGTGGAGCTAAAAGTAAAACCCAGTTTATTTTAAGCTGCCTGGGCACGTGCCAAGTTCCTTGCACTGAACCACAGCAGATAACAGACTTTACTGTCATGTTTGTCTGGTGTTATGAGGTTAGCTTCATGTGAACGTGCACAAAATGGAGAGAAGTGAACATACATGTTACAAAACAGTTTTTAAACAGAATATCAACACCAGATTTGACAAATTCCATAACTCATAAACACATAATAAAGAGTCAAAAACAATATGAAGACAATTTATTAACATGGGGATGAGTCCATTCTGCCACATACAAATAAACTAAAATTGACAACACTGTGTATTGTGTAAATACTTTCTTTTTGCTTTATTTTACCTTAGAAAACAAGAAACCTCCTGAATCTGTATTGCATAATATAAATCAGGTTTGACGGTAACAGTTTGACTCACTGCTATACTGTCTATGTGGTTAACTCAGAGCAGGGGACAGGAAATGTGCACTATGCCACACAATGACATGATCAAGAAGATGGACCCAAGTTTCACAGAAGTTGATGGCGACAACATTCACCACCCATGCTGAAAGGCCCATGTGGAGAAAGAACGGCGCCATGATAAGGCCTACGTGGCCCAGATGTGAATGCAGCGGTCCGCCCCTGCAGAGAAAATCCTACTACCACAAGGATTCAAGGCCAAGTGCAGGACTCGATGTGAATGACCTGAAAAACAACAACAGGGATTACATACAGTACTTTGATGTTGAAATACCTTGTTTCCCCATACAAAGCAGACAATCAGTTACTTCCTGTGTATTAAGAGTCCATGGAAATAAAAACCTAATGAAACAAGTATCCATGAACAGTATTGGAGCACATCTAAGTTACACAGATCTGGATAGTCCTGCTGGCCGAGCCTGTATTATTGTTTCATGATAAATATGAACCCATATTTGTGTTTAGGTTCAGGACGATTAACAACACTACAGTAAATGCTGGCATGAAACTGACATATGATTTTAGTTGCCTGTTATGAGAGTATTAAATAGAATAGATGATTTTATTGCAATAAAACAAACAATAACACAGGGAGAAATATAAAAAGCTTAAGATACCACTAAAACTATTTGAAAATATCGAAAATATCAAGGTATCAAGATTGTCCATTTTTGTGTTGAATAAAGTTAATCTTCTAAAATATTTTTAAATGATTGTACCAGGTTTCTTTTTGACATGTCTTAAGTCTTTCTTGTCTTGACAACTCATAAAGACCCCAGGAAATTGTGACGCCTCCCATCAACTGTGGTGATTGCTGTGGGTTTCTGCTCTGTTTAAAGCAAAGGTTCACATGCACTAGAAGCTCGTCAGCACACAATGGCTACCAAATACCTCAGAAAACGGTCTGTGGTTAAACTGTCACACTACCCCACATGTGTGATGAAGTTGCTATTCATGTTGCTTCTTCATTTATGAGTGACCTATAAAGAGAGTGTTGCGTGTCAGCTGTGGATGAATTGTATTTCAGTTTCTCTGACCTGCTAGCTGGTAGCTCGGCCTGAGGGATGGGCATTCCCAGGCCCAACAGGTGATGTGGTGATGGGGGAGACCGTGACCCGTGACCAGCGCTCTGTTCTTGTCATCCCACCGTAGAGAACAGATCTGCAATTGGAGGCACTACATAGTCAGCAATGTGTGCTTGGGTTTACTAGGTGTCAACACAAAAAGTAACACAGTCTATCCACTATTCACACACAGTAGTGTCTGTGATTGCTGGTCCTGTAAGCCATAAGTACCTGTGAGTTTGTGTGGGCGGAGTTTACGCAAGACCCCGATTCTGCATCCCACATTCTCAGCTGTCCGTCTGTCCATCCCCCGCCCGTAGCGATCCGCCCTCTCTGCCACGGACACCAGCCCATCGCCTTAACAGCGCTGGGTTGGTTCATCGTCACGACCGGCTGACGCGACCTGGTGAACCCCGTGATGTCACCGTCCCATATGCTGAGCAGGCCGTCTGTGGAGCCGCTGGCCAGACGCTCCTCTCCTGGCGACCACTCCAGGCTGCACACGCCCCCCTGCTGGACCGCCACACCTACCAGAGGGGCCGGGGCCCGCGGGTCATGGTGATGGATACGTCCCAGGACAGAGCCGCTGTCACATCGGGGAGCACAGTGATGATGCAACCATTCTGCAGCATAGATACTTTGTAGTATTACTGTGTGTGCTGCTCTTCTCAGAAATGAGGATAATATTCCATTTGCCATTAACCTGATTTAACATTAAGGACTCTGATAGGTTTCAAAGGCAGTCATAGCCCAAAGGTCTTTTTGTGGCATTTATAATTTAATGGAAGTGTTACACTAAGTTGAGAACAGCAGAGAGAGAGAGAGAGAGAGAGAGAGAGAGAGAGAGAGAGAGAGAGAGAGAGAGAGAGAGAGAGATGAGAGAGATGAGATATCACATAGAGGAGAAAGAATGAAAGTGTGGAGTCAAGTTGTTCAAGCAGTTAGTTTTGACCTACAAAACTACACAAAGCAATCACTACCCAAAATCAAATCAGAAAAGATGAGTGCCAATAAAAGTAAAACAAATTCTACAGGTATTTCATTGATGTGGTGCAGAGTAATAGTAGGTTAATAGTAGGTTTAGTAATACTCAGTTACTTTCATTGGTTAGTAAATGTGTACAGGAGATTTCACTTCTGTAATCTTATTTGAAATACTTTGGGAAACAGAATCCCACTTTATCCTTTGTTTATTAAGTTCACGTTTTTTCACTATAAAACTCAAACACTATTCAAGTACTACTTGAGAACATTAGTTCATACACACACACACACACACACACACACACACACACACACACACACACTAGTACCTGCTGAGTAAGTGCTGTTTCCAGGAAAGACCACCCACCACAGACAGATGCGACTGCAGACAGCTCACTTTGCACTTGCGTTCCACATCCCATAACTGCAGTGTCAAACAGAGAGAGAGTCATCTGTGGCTCATATAAGCCACGCAGCGTTGCCTCACAGCAATGTTTCCCACGTCCTCACATGGACCCCATTTATACACACCCATTTACATTTCCTAAAAGGTTCTGTGGGAGTTTTTCCTTGTCCTCTGTGAGGGTCCAAGGCTGGGGGGGTGTCGTGTACTTACCATTTATTGCTTTCACCGTGGGCACTGTGAAGGCCTTTGAGACTGTCGCAGTGATTAAGGGCTATACAGATAAAATGTGATTTGAAGTATTCACCTGCACCTCCCCTTGTCTGGTCCCAATGGCGAGAGCTCTGCCATCTCGGCTCCAGCTAAGAGAGGAGACGACGTGCCTCCGGTGGCAGGGCCGTCCTGGCTGCCGGGTGGGTGGAGGAGGGCTCGGGTACAAATGTCCCTCCAGAGAGAGAGTTTCTGAATTCCAAAGGTAAACAGAAGAGCCCAGAGCTAATGCTACCATACCATTACAACTGCAGTCTAGAAGATTAGTGTCTGTGAAGGAAGAGAAGGAAAATCACACGAGACAAGTCTACTACACTAATGGCATTTTGTTGACTGATCTTTTCATTAGCCTAGCTGAATGCATCCTCCCAGTCACTCAGTGGTACTGGGAGATATTTACAGTTCTGTAAATGGGGATCTAAGGGCACATCTAAGAGTAGGGAAACCTTTGATGAGCCCTAACCAGACGACCTGGTCGACTTCTCACATCGTGGCAAAGACGCCTCTGAGTGGCCGAGAGACTCATCGAGTACAAGATGGTATTACCTTTTATTACTCTGTATTAATGTTGTGTATGTGCGGTCATTAGAAAGTTTTTTTCCCCCTTTTTTAAAATCTTAATTCCATTTCTGTACGTATTCACTACTATATTTGATTTTGTTTTGCAGAACATCAGAAGTCTATTGTTGATTTGTACTTCAGTGTATGTATTATGTGCTCTAAGGTTCCACAATAAAAAAAAATCAAGCTAAATGCCTCCACTGCACTTACATCATGTGTTGTGACCTCTTTATAAATCACACAAACGGCAAGGCAGACGTCGGTGGTCAACAAACCTCCGTAAATAGCTTTTAGGCAAGGATATGAATGTGTGACGTAGTAGGCCTACAACACTTGTGATATCACTCAAGGTAAATATTGGTCTAGCAGCTTTAGTTTACAAGGCAGTAGAGGTAGGCCAGTATCTGTCAAACTTCTCAGATAAAGAAAGCTCTGATCTAGAATCAACAAATAATCGCTTTCTCGTTAAGTATGATCCGAAACTAACCCTTGATCAGCAAATCCACTTTGAGACGACTTAAAAGCACCACTGACTGTTTGATATCCTCTTTTGTTTCCTGGTGTCTAAGTGCTGCATGGTGTAACATTTGCAAAGAGGAGCATTGATGTATGAGGTATATTCTTGTGTGTGTGTGTGTGTGTGTGTGTGTGTGTGTGTGTGTGTGTGTGTGTGTGTATGTGTGTACTTTCAATTTCAACTCAAGATCAATTTTGAGAGCCCTAAAAATGTATGTTGTGTGTGTTATTAAATGGTCCACAAACACAGAAACAGTATAAGGGACGACTATAGCACAACGGTTCTGTTTTTGCTGTTATGATTCTGATATTGGATTTCTGTCTCTTACAGTAGTCATTCAGCAGCGAGGGTGCAGCCAGCTTCATCACTGCCTTGCTCTGTGGACTCATGGAAGCGCTGTTCAGAACAGCAAACGGCTGCAGATCATCACTGCTTATTTTATTATCAGAGCCTGGAATATTGTCAACACAAAAACACAGAATAGTTACACATGGACAAAAAAAAGCACAAAGGATCACATGCAAAACAATAATCCACTGGTCTACTGTCTAAAATGCAACCTTTGTTATTTTTCCGTGGTCACGTGTAAGATATTTTTGTATTTTGAGTGCACTTAATGATGATCAAAAAAACTCTTTGGCATTTTGAGAGGATTTAAAAAAAAAAGTGCTACATGTAGTATTATTACATTATTGGCACATTCATTTTGAGACATTAGTTTCATTACCGTGATCAAACCAGACCATTCTGTACATTGCATTGTACATTGTGTGCCATCGTGTCTGATTTGCTGCTGTTGTAGTGCGTTACGGCACAAAACAGGAAGAGGGCGCTGTTCTTCCAGCACAAACGGAGCTAAAAGTTTCTTGCAATGGCAGATGGTGTAAGGAGAGAAGGACCCATGGAAAAATCACTTCCAACATCCACAAAAGAGAAAAGCACAATAAAAGCTCACACGGAGCGACACCATACCACTGGTGTGAGATAGATACTGCTAGTCTTCTCAAATTCTCAAAAAGATTAGGACTATACATAGATCTGGTACCCTGTAATGATTGTGAGTACAAGGAACTTCCCGGTTCCTTGTACTCACAATCATTTCTGCACACGCAACATCATGACATCATGTCCTTAAGCACACTATTCAGGCGTCTCGACAAGCTAAAATTAGCAACTGCGTGTGTGTGTGTGGGGGGGGGGGGGGTAAGAGAGAGTTTGGCAAAAAAAACAACTTTTCATACTGTACCACCCCTTTGTGTATTTCCATCCCCTTGTCCTGCAGCTGCCCATGCCCAGTCCTGAAATACAACATATGATCCTCTTCAGCTTAAGTTCAAATGAATTGTGAAGAACACAGACCTCTAATATTTTGCTTTCACTAAGAAGCATTAGCACTGAAGTTTTGACAGAGGTTCAGGTGTTTCTATTTTGACCCCCCATGAAAAAGATATTTCCACCACATCCGAGCACAGACTATTTTTTTTTTACCGTTTTTTACCTTGAGTGTTATTGCACTCTTACATTAACACTAGTGATGCTCTTAGTTGCTTGTTTAGGAAGGAAATGCATTTATGATTTCTGGTGACTAGTAGTTTTTTTACCTACCTTTGTTGAATGCACTTATTGTAAGTCGCTTTGGATAAAAGCGTCTGCTAAATGACTGTAATGTAATGTAATGTAATTTCACAGAAAGGCTCATTTCACTGTGACTAAGCTCGCCGACAAAACCACAAATTAACAATGAATAGTATCTGCCTTCACATTTATATAAACATTGCTGAAAGATTATTTAACCTATTAATATGTCATTCACTAGATTTGAAGTGAGGTGAAGAATCAAAAAGAATAACACTGATATTCTTGAATCTTAACATTTTATATTAAAATAAATCTGGATGCTTTAGTCAAGAGCCATGATGTTGTAATAGAATAAACACTGGCACAGTGTATGAAACTCAGACAGCCACGGAGTTACATTTGGCATTGTTGACATTGACATTGGCGGTTGTGTTGAACTTGCATGCACAGGCCAAACATAACAATGCTCATATCCATGACAAAATTATAGTAGGGAAAAAAACAACTGGACCAACATAGGGCCTCAAGTGTCATACTACAATTCAATTCATGTTACTCTTGTCTACTATCTGATTGACTAAGGATCTCCAACTACAATGCCACATGATCACATTACCGAGTGATGATTTTCATCACAATGGCAAAGAAATGTAAGAATAGGGCCCTATGGCAATGATCACGTTCCCATATTCCTTTCCACATACTTGCTATTATGGAAGTGAGGCTGCACATTCTGTTGGTCTTCAGTGTGCTAAAGAAAGCTCAGACTATAGTGGCCCTCTTACAACTTCCTTTACAATCAGTAGATGAGCTTCACAAACCTGTTCGGGAGCATTGCTTGCTTGAGACACGCTGGTAGTGATGGCACATGGTGTGGTTGATGGTGTGATAGCGCCACTGTGGAACACGCCTCCAGCCTCCAGCACTGTGTCTGATCAAGCCAGATGACACAAAAGGACACTGGGAGTTTGGCCCACTGGTACCCCTTACCCAACATCTGACGAAAGGATTGCCACCAAAATCATCTTTGTGCATTATCCAAAGTATGAAGATAGACCTTTTAGTAATCCAAAGTTGGTGTTGTTTTTTATTCTATGGTCCGTCTATTCATAACTTAAAACAAAATCTCAATCTTCATCATTAGTGAAGTCCATTGCAAATCAACAGTGCAAAAACTTTAGCTGTGTGGCTAACTTTGCTCACTTCCTGCATAAACAAGCCAAGTTTCGCTCAAAGTCTCGCAGGAAAAGAGATATTCTGCCATTCAAAGTGAATTTGGTGTTACATATTCTTAATACTAATTACTTCTCGGAGTAAGAGTCAAAGCAAGAAACTCAGAGGGCCATTTATAGTGTCAGGTGGTCTACGTCTCTATAAATGTGGCACAGAAGAATGGGGTCTATATGCAAACCAGAGAAAAATCACCTTTTCTTATCTGTACCATACCTCTATACCTCAAATATGACAAAGTAAACTGAAAGTAATCAGAGTATTAAAAGTTTGGGTTATCTCTTGCATTATGTTCCTGGATACAATTTTGATGAACTAACTAGTAACCGTAATGGAATACATTTTTAAACTAACCTAACCAACCCTGGTACAGTGTGTTGTTGTTAGGCCTGTCCATTACCACAGACAGACAGACAGACAGACAGACAGACAGACATCCCAATAGAGTTTCCTGTGAGGTGGTGTGATACCTTGGAGACTTCCCTCGGTGACATCCTGTGCTGAATTTCTATCCAGTGATTCTCTCGGTGGCGAATCTAACACCAACCTCTGACAGATCGGGTCAAACTCAAAACGGGACAAATGCTGCCGCCCAGTGGCCAGGGGAGTACTGGCAAAAGGGCCCTCAGCGCCGCTCCTCTGCACGATCCGTCTCCTGAAGCGTTTGTACGATAAATGTCCCTGAAGGGTAAAAAATAAAAAATAAAAAAAAATAAAAAAACAACAATAAAAGTACAAATATGTAATTTCGTTTTTAAATTAATTTCCATTTAATTTCGCAGCGGTAATTTGACCTACTCAAGCATCACCAAACCCTTATTGTGAAATTCGATCCCGACCAGCCTTCCTCCATCAGTGTCAAGCTCGCCAGAATAAACACTTAAACGTACGGTCAAAACTTTCAAAGTAAGACATGTGTTGCTATATTTTGAGTAATACAAAGTACCAATATTAAAAGAAAATATTAATTTGTAGTAAATTAAAATACAATAATTTGTCCCTTTTTTTCTTTAGCCTTTGATTTAGTAGTTGCTCTGTGTACCCCAAAAGACAATCATTCTTTTTCTGAGTTATAACTTTGCTATGCGTTTATTTTGAAGGCAAAGTCGCTTAGCTTCCGGTATTTTCCTGGGTATCACTAGCTGGCCTGACGCAACACCTTCCTCCGGTCCGCCCAAGATTTGACTGAATCGCCGATCCATGGTTCGCTCTTCCCCCTCCAAGATGGAGGCGTTAGGGGGCTACCCTACCAAGTCCTCCAACCCAAAAGCAAAAAGATTAACGGTTCTTTTTAGTATGACAGTTGGCGTAGGGTGTTTATTTCTTCTACAGACCCATTTGGTCAAGCCAATAAACTTTTACTCTTTTGAGGTCAAAGACGCGAAGGGGAGAACGGTCTCTCTGGAGAGGTACCGTGGAAAAGTAAGTCCACATCAGCAATTTATTTCTGTGAGAAGTTTTTACTCAGACGTTATCCAAGCTAACCAGAGTGGTTAGAGGGCACGTTTCATTTCGGAATGTGCATCTGTTGTCGCTTCTTTACATTTTTGTCATGAATGTACCCTGTTGGTCTTCTGCTCAGGCGTCTTTGGTTGTAAACGTGGCGAGTCACAGCGAGCAGACGGAGGAGAACTACCGCTGGTTGCAGGAGCTGCACCGAGAACTGGGGACCTCTCACTTCAATGTGCTCGCCTTCCCCTGTGGCCAGTTCGGGAACACCGAGCCCGGGACCAGCCGGGAAATCGAGGCCTTCGTCAAGTCCTCTTATGGCATCACCTTCCCCTTCTTCAGCAAGATCAAAATCATGGGCTCCGAAGCTGACCCTGCCTTCAGATTCCTCACAGGTCGGCAGTGATGGCAGGCTACTTTGAAAGTCAACCTCAAAAGTTTTAGTTTTGTAACCATATCTACATCTGCAATGTCATATAAAACAAATTCACATTGCCACTAGGAAAAATTCCACTTTGATTATGAGTCTGGATCTAAAAATAACCCTATCTGTGTTCCTGGCAGGAAGTTGTGCAAGGAATTTTAACTTTCTTTTGTATACAATGTCTTCACTCCTACCTTGTTACTCTGCTAGAGATTACAGCCTGGACCTAAATCAATTTGGGTTCTTCACAGAAAAAAAGTATGAGGAATGTTAAGTTGTACAAATAAATTAAAAAAGAAGTGGAATCAAGGCATGAGAGGTAGAGATGACAAATAGTTGGTAGTTACAGTAGTTAACTACGCTTCAAATGATAAAAGTAATCAAGTACTAAAGACACCAGGGAATTTTGGATTTATCTGAATTGCCACCAAGGCACTGCAAAACATAGTTAAACTATTAGTGCAGTGTCTAACTATCCCCCAATACAAGCAGGTCAGTTCAGTAGATCCCAAACGGCTCATCTCTGAAGGAACCAGGGTTGCCAGGTCACAGGACAGAAACAAGCAACCCAGACTGTCAAAAGTAGATCAAAACTAGAGACTTGGCTCTGCACGTGAAGCCCAAAACAAGCATTTCTTCTTTTAAACACACTTGAACAACATTATGCAATAACTTACTGCATTACACTATGTTGAGTGAAAACGATTTATAGATTAAAGTTGAGCGTACTATTGTTTAATATGTGGCTCCGTGTTATCTTGCAGATTCTGTGAAGAAAATTCCTAAGTGGAACTTCTGGAAGTTTCTAGTAAATCCGGAGGGCAAAGTGGTCCGGTTCTGGAGAGCCGATGAGCCCATGGAGAGCGTGCGTCAAGAGGCCACGGCGCTGGTGCGTGAAATCATTCTCAAGAAAAGGGTGGAGCTTTGACGGGGTTCATTGATGGAGACTGGACACACCTCTGTCTCCATTAGATGATATAGCGAGGAACTGGAAGTGTTGGACTCTGTACTGTTACAGCGAGTGTGGTTGGGGTGATGTTTCGCTCTCAACAATTTGCAGGATAAAAAGAAGATGACTATTTCTAGCCCAGGAGATGATGGAAGACATGCGACCGTGTGTGTGTGTGTCTATGTGTGTATGTAATACGGACCGTTGTGCGGAGAATAATGGCCATCATGATGGTCATTCATTATAATGACCACTGGTGCAGCTCTGAAGGCCTAGCCATTGAACTCCACTCATTCGATTGGCATTTTAAAGATACTTGTTTGGCCAAACTTACAACCACTGTTTACATTAAAATGTGTCCTTTGCTTCTGACACTTTATTTGGGCACTGTGAGCCCCTTGAAGTGAATCATATCATTGTAGTCTATTTGTGAGTTCAACAAATGTTGAACAACCATTCAATAATAAAAGTGTTTTGAAATATTGTGTCCCGTAATCAGTTCCAGATGTTTGGTCCCAAGATCTATTATGCCTTCAAAATGAAATACCTGCTTGCATTTTGAATATACAATGTAAGTGTGTCCTGTCTGTGGGAAGTCAGCTCAGATGCCTTGATATGGAAGTATGTGTAGCTGCTGAGCGTAAGAACATCCAGCTAACACAGCACTGCCTCATCATGACACAGGATGCATACTGATACTCAAATATTTCATGGCTGATTTTATGTTGCTTAGATTGTATTATAGTTGTTTCAATTTCTTTGGACTACTATTGGCAGGTGAATGGTTGCAATGAAATTGTTGAAACCCTCTGAAGGAACTGAAGGTTAATCGTGGAGTTCCCCAGAGTTGCTTGTGTGGATTACCAAGGACAGTTGGAGGGCAGCAGCAGGTAAGCTGGCAAACACAAATCAACCAGCTAACAAGACACTGCCTTCCCACCACCCAAGAGGAGAGCTGAGTTAAACAATATAGCCTTCATAACATCAGGGGGTTATATTATCTTTCAAAATTGTTATTTCTTTGGCATACAATGTCAGAGGAATTCCAAATAAAATAAATGCTGTTGAAACTAACCATCTCATGTTAGGTGCTTAACGATTGCAGCCTCTAATTTCTAGTCACCACAGCCTCCACGTCGACACCACCATGGAGTCAACATGGAGGCTGTTCAGAAACATTGGATTTGCATTCCATGGGTTTAACAAATGACCAACCAGACCAGGATCCTACCATCTTCACTTGATCCACTGACATCTTTCCAGGGTGCATGACTGAAACCAGGGTCTCTACATCATCAAGCCACTAAGTAGAGTTCCAGGTGACTGTTAAGGTAGCAGAGCAGAGTGAGCTGGCAAAGGTAACGTCAGCTAACATTACACTGCCTCCCAACCAGTCACAACCCAGAGGCCTATGCAAATGCATGATGGGATAGCTTTGACTATGTCCAGCTAAGTGGTTATCAACCTGCTGGGTGCAGAGTTAAGTGTTTGTTTCGTTCAATGGGACCATTCATACATATCTCTTCCAATGTTATACAAGCAGTGACATAGCTTTTGGTTATATGTGTGAGTAAAAGGGTGTCGGTGTCAGTAGGGATGTTTGAAGCCAGTGGGCAGCAGCAGTGAGGAGTGTAGCTGACAGCTGTCAGTCAGATAACACAGCCAGCAGCGGTACACTGCCACACTGCCACCGTCGACTCCACACAGTTTAGAGGGATGCAGCTGTTTCAGTTAAATTAGTCTTAGTAGCTGACCTCGTTTCTACTTGCATGAAAGCCCCTGATGTCAATGTTTTATTGCAGTTTGTTTTCTCTTTAGAAAATGTCACTTACCTTGAAAGGGCAGGGTCTCCTCTTTTCCACGAAACCTCTCAGCAGTCCCCTCATACTTTCCTGGCCATCAAAAAAGACAAGATTGTAGCCCTGGTGATCTTTATCATAAAAAAAACACGTTTCTGACTAATCTAAGCAGCTGCAGCTATAAAGTTCGTCGGGTTCAATAATAATTATGATAAGAATAAGAATAGTAGTAGTAGCAGCAGCAGTAGTAGTACTACTAAATTACCTACCTATTATTTGTATTAATTGCTTACCCAATCAACTGAATCTCCACTTTTGACGTTCAAATGCGTCTTCAGCTTCCATTCCCTACTTACTAAAATCCTAGTATTGGCTGCACCCCTGCCCGGCGCACCTGCTCTGCCTTCCTCTGGAGCAGCTCTGGTCCTAAATATGCTGCCCGGGCGGACGGTGGAGCGGGAACCACCGTCCTCTGCGCTGCTATTGGCGGTTGGGTTACTTTTTATCATGTCCTCCTATTCCGGGATTCCCTCGTTGTGGTTTCCCCTGGAAACAAACCGAGACAGTAAAGTGCAAGGCGGCAAAATTTTAAAGGTGGCGGCGGCAGCATCCTTATGTGTACACTAGGACATGCCACATCACCGTAGTGCTAGTCTGTCAAATGCCACTCAGGATTATCAGAATAGAATTGTCGTATCAGAAATTACTTTCAATTGTGATTGAGGAAAAAGTGATTATTATAAATGATTCTAATCAATTTTTAAACCTAAAACTATAAGGTTATTAGTAGTAGTAGTAGTATTGTTGCTGTTGATCCAACAACCTAAAAGCATTAAAAAAAATCTAAATAAAAAACTAATAGGCTATAGAATCATTTTTGGCCTAGATGTTGTCAGACGATAGTTTTTTTTCTCTTGTCAAATATATCCTTATTAATTGATAAGGTTTAATAATTAATCAATTATCTTTAACAAAGAATAATACAGTTTACGGTTACAGTTTACAATCCGTATCCGCGGGCAACTTTGCCTGGCTTTTTCGTCAGATGTCCCGTGTGGCGCTAAAAGGGCTGAACGGCGCGAGAGGGGCAAGTAATCGCCACCTGCCACTTCCATATGCGCTCCCGCCCTGCGCTCGAGCCCGGAACGACGTGACAGGTGCACTCAATGACAAGCCACCAGATGCTGACAGTGATTTGTCCTCGGACTCAGCAGTACTGGTAAATAAATGCACTGCTAAATTAAAAACCTGTGTAAAGTACCACTGTACTTTAACTCAGCTTATCCAGTTGTATTCATCATAGTAGCCTAAGTAGGTTATCAAACAGATGTAGGCCTGATAGGTCTGTTAAATTAATAAATTAATCCTTTTTAGAAAATTGGGTTGTTTTAGTGGATGTTTGTCTTCACCCACCCAATTCTCCTTCCCGCTGGACCCGACAAAGTTTGCAGCCCTTCTTAACGTTTGGTTTTAGTCACCTTAGAAACTTATTGTTCCAATATTTTACTTTCCCTGCCCGCATTTCCCCCCCGCAGTTTGGCGGTAGCTTAACCGGTCAAATGTGTCACCCGCACACAAGAAGCTTAAACAAAAGCTTTGCCCACTACGCCTATTCTCATCTCCCCTCGGGCTGATCAATGGGAAACGGATTTGTTTGCAGTAGAAGTGGCTCAAGGCGCGCCGAGGTGAAGTTTCAGGCTGTTATGCACCGAGGCTTTGACAACAAGCGTCTTGTTTGCTTTACGTTGGCAGCAGGGATTGAAATTGTTAACGGTGGAAATCTTAGGAGAGTACATAGGGTCAGGGTTACCATCACCTCTGTAATTTGTGCTGAGACAGAATTGCTGAAATTAATTTGTCTCTCATGTCAGATATTAAAATAAGGCAGATAATTAAATAAGTGGGGTTCCTCAAGGGTCCTTGATGGGGTTCCAGTAGTCCTCAGTAAAATGAGGAAGAGTTAATTTCACTATCATTCACTGTAATTAAACCATTTCATAATGTATAGCTGTCACAGGTTTCTATTTTCACCACTATTATCGCCCCACAGTGTGTAGACAGTTATACAATTCAATGCTAAATCAACAGAAAACAATCTTCTCATATCCCTGGGAGAAAGTCATGGGTCAGTTTATGTGGGGGTCCTTGACATAAAAAACGTTATGTAAGATGTCATGTGTATGAAAATAGATGTTCATGTTGATGTTAAAGGAGATTACAAATACTGATTCTCTGATATGCCGATCCCCTGGACATTCAAAGGGCAGTGAAAGGGCATTCATGAGGCATCATCATATGAAAAAAGTGACACCTACTCTTTATTTCATGCCTGCAATCATTTTGTGAGAGTAGGTGTCATTTTTTTAATATTATGATGCCAGGCTACCACTTCTGAGTCATTTGCAGACCTCTGATTATGAACTGGTAATGTTTTCTGAGGATGGAATCTGTATCTGTATCTGCCTGTATTTTAAAAATATTGACTGAAACATTTCAGTTACCAATTGTTTTCCATAATGGATGTATAGCATTTTGTAGTGAAACCCTTCATTTCTAAACAAAGGTTATTAAACATTTAGGATCCTGGCATGATGAAGAGCTTGATGATGTCACATGACCACATGAACTTCACTATATGATTTAAGAGGCAAACAAGTTTAGTACTTCTATTTGACATTATTTCTTGTGTACAGGCCTGGGGCGATGTAGTAAACTAGTATAAGCTAGTATAAGCATAGCATCTTCGAGTGAGAAAAGGTGAGATATGGTCATTATGGTATTCATCATATGTGTTAGCACAGGACCAATAAAAGACAAACATCTGTGGAATATAATTTGTAATCTCTATGTGTGATAAACTGTATGGATAATCTGGCATTTCCTAACCACAGGGTTGTTGACAGGGTTGTTGACATGTGTCTATAAAAACCACCAGACTATTACAATTGTAACATCATAAATCACTGATTTAATCTGTGATTTTAGCACCATCGTGAACCTTTAAATGTGTATTTGGTATCGTTGGAAAGATAACTTTTCTTCCAATCCTTCATTGAAGTCAGTGACATTCAGATGAGCCAAGAGGTCACTGCAGCATTTGGGAATGACTGTCTCCACTACGCCTTTTACATCAGGTATATCAGGTTTTGGAGAATATGAATATTATCTTACCAATTTTCATTTTCACAGCTACAAATCTCCTATGAACTCTCCCAGTACTGTGATCAATGTAATATGAATATAGTTGTGAAGTAGACTTATAGATTCATAATCCACCATGCCCATCAACTCTTTATCAACTCATACAGATGCATCTCGTTGCCTGCTATGGTGTAACCTTCCATGCACATGCAGTATGGATCATGTCAGCCCTGTGTTATCAGGATCTTCTTATCTTCATTAGTGTTGTTAAATCCCCCTCAAAGAAGCATGCTCATGACAGCAGCACTGTAAATGACACTGGGCTCGGTGCTCTTAAGCAAACAGACCAAGGTTTGGGGAGTTTGAACAGGTGTCTGAGCTGAGGTTTGACGTTGTCTGCCTCACGCAAACCCGCTGTTTACAGCTGACGCCATAAGCAGTGAGGGGAAAGGAAGGTTAGATCACACCTACACAAAGGTCAGAGGGTCACGTCCTCTCTCGATTAGTTCAGCTCATCATCCGATTAAAAAAAAGGAGTTTGCGAAAGGTGGGACAGTTGAGTCCTCTGAGTAATTACCTTTAATCATTTTCCATTGAATACACTTCATGTCACCAGAAGCATCTATGAGACAGTCAAAACTCACAATTTGGAAATTGTTTTTTTGTAAAGAAGGAAATAAATAAGGATGCTGAGTGCAATCCATCATGACTCTATGGCCTTTCTCAGACCACACAGCCACTCAGACAGAGACAAATGGGAAGGAAGTACCTGCTGCTTAAGAAGGTCATGGGGTTACATTTGTTTTGCTGCTCAAACAAGGAAAGTTCTGAGTGAAAACTGTTTCTTTCCAGTTGTTTAGATATCACCTAAGTCCTGTTTCTACAATAAAATCACTCCATGGGCCAAGTCAACTAACAGAAAAATATTACTTTCATTTTTTAATTTCAAAATCTTGGAAAACATTTCTGTTTTTTAAACAGGTATGCAACATTATAGTGAGGTGTGAAAGTAAACATGACATTGTTGCGTGCTCCAATGTTTGGTTGGATCATTTGATTTTGGGGCATGTAAACAAAACACACACAAACACAGTGTAAACAAAAGCTTTGGCAGTATTATTTCCTTTGTTGAGCACCAGCTCTGGCTGATTAGCTTAGCAAGCTACCTGAGGAAGACACTGTTTAATCAGTTACAGATATCACTGTAGGTTATTAGCTAAGCATTAGTGGTAGTTGCCCACCCACACTTCATACCAGCCCTGAATGCTATATGGCACCTTAAATGGGCTACAGGACCCATTAAAATAAATAGGGTTGTTACTGGGAGGTTGTAATGCTAGCTTTATATCCTAACTCTGGTTTCAGCTGTGGTTGGGTACCCAGCGAAAGCGGTATGCTCCATGCTGGGTCCTCGAGGTGAAGGCACGTCCATGAGGAAACACCTGGGTCCTAATAGTGCAGTGTTCTCTGACAGAAGTGCGGAAAGATGAGTCACTCTCTCCTGCTTCTGCTCCATCCACACTCATGCTGCCACCCTTGGAGATTGAAGTCTGTAGGGTTGAGAAAGCACCATACATGCGTATGCTCTCAGAGTCCTGTTGCAGTCTTGGCCCTTTAGCATTGCTGTCCAGGACAGCATTGCAGCGAGTGCTGATGTCTCTCAGGATGTCATCTACGCAGGGTCCTGTTTCACATTCCTCATCCAACCGCTGCCTCTTACAGGGACTCACTGAAGTAGAGGTTTCACTGCAAGGCACTCGGTCTTTAACAGTCATCAGCTTCTAAAAGAGGGAAGGATGGAAATGCAAAACTGAAAAAAAGCTAACATAAATTTATCGCATTTATGTTTGTTTGTGTCTGTGTGTATTATGAGTGTGTGTGTATATCAATCGGTCTGTTTCTCCATCTTACTCTCCATACTTACTTCAAGGACCGAGGCCAGGTGCTTGGCGCGGCTGGCCAGCTCTCTGAGGTGAACGTTTCTCTCCTGGAGTGAGTCAACCTCCTCCTGTTTTCTGTGCAGCGTCTCATGGAGCTGCAGAAACACAGAGATAAATCTGTTCCACCATGCTGACAGCGCACGTAAAGAGGGCCCATTATTCAGCCTCCTCACCTTGACATCACATCACTTACTGTACGTGGCAAGGGCTTTTATATGTAATGAGCATGGCAGTAGATAAGTTGCACAGTATCCAAGAAAATGCTTCTATTTGTGATACTGTATGCATGTGCATGATTGTTTTCAACATGCTTTTGCAACCAAAACTGGATGAATTAATGAAGGAATTAAAAGAAACGAAAGAATCAATCACTCTTTCAATCATCAATCTAATTTTTGATATGACTTGATTTTGATTTATTTGACTATTAGCAAGGCTTTGGAATCTCTTTTACAATCATATATTACACTTTTCATGTCATCACTGTTTGCTGTGTGGCATAATAGCATGCTAAAAAGGATCCCAATTAAAAAAGTGGACCAAATAAATATTTCCTGATCATGCATACCACAGTCATTAAGAACAGAATTAGGAAACCAGGGTTTCACATTGGGATCTAGCCATAAATCCTACAGTGAGGATTTACCTGATGGTTGACTTCCATGGCATCTCCCAGCACCCTGCCTTGATACTGGGCCGTGCCCCTCCAGATAGCTCCATCCTGGGTATGGGGATTGCCTGGTGCTGGGGATGAGATATTGAGACTGTCCTCTGGAGAGAAGTCGTGGTGAGGGGTGAGGGGAGGTATGATGCAGCCCTGAAATTGTACGAGTCCAGCAGGAGACAGACTGCTCTCTAGTGTGGCAGGAGAATCTGACACAGAAGAGACAAACACATGGGGATGAAGTCATCCTTTTTTTAGAGAAAGGTAACATGTGAAAAGGGAAATGTCACTCATTCTTCTTTCCATTTGTTACACTAATGTTTCATACACATTCATAAGAGATATTTAAATGTTGCATCTCTCTACAGTCAAAGCTCTACTTGGTTTTCTCACCTGCCATGAAGTCCAGCGCATAATCTCCCAAATCTTGGTCATCTCCATCAAATTCATTCACCTGTGGGGGATTAAAATTAGCAATGAAATAAATTTGATATAACATGAATTTATTAAATAAACTGAAAAAAGAAAACACAAATGCTTCCCCGATTGATGAGATGTACCTGAAAATCCCACCAGGACCAAGGACTGTAATGTGGGTTTGAGGCGGAACACGTAGTGGTCATGTTAGTTGTCTCGCTGTGTGGTCGCGTGTGAAGGCGCAGGATATAAATGTGTTTTGGGCGTCAGGTAACGCTGTGTTCAGTTTGTGGAGAAAACTTGTGAGGTCCAGCCAATTAGAGTAAAGGCTCTATAGGCTACAGGTAGCTTACGTGTCATGAGCAAACTACATTGCTATTCGTGCAAAATTCCAGCACACTCCGCAATATGTCAAACATTAACAGCATGGGAGTGATGCAGGACTCCCACTAGTGGACCAGATATTGTCTCTCGCAGATGTAGTACTACAGAAATGTATGCATTTACACAGGCATCGCGATGTAAACATTATTAGATGTGTTAAATGAAAAACAAGACGTTTGTTTCTTGTTTTTTTCCCCTCACCTGAGAGCCGAGGGAGTCGCTCTCCAGTCGCATCACTGACGCGCACTCCTCCAAATCGTCCCATGCAATTGTTGAAAAGGCTGCAACACAAAGACAAACTTGGTGTCTTGTTGATGGTCTTAAGTTCTATCTTATGCACACATGTCTGAAGGCATTTCGAACTGCGTCAAGTTCATGATGTGACAGCTGTCCATACCCTGTCCAATGATGCAGGGGATCTTGTCGACGTACACGGTGACTGGACTGCTGCTCCTCGGCATCATCACTTTGCCCTGCAGGTATAGGAAGTCTATTAAAGCGACAATGCAAATAGCAATACGTTATGTGTAAAAATGATATCGAGAAAGATTTCATACCTTCTTGTGCGCTGCAGCTTTTCTCCCCAGTTGACCCATGTTGTTGGGACAGATAGCACCGAACACCTGTCTGTCTCTCTGCATATTTATCGGTCCAGGTCTGGCGGACTGAGGTGCTGGAGGACTGGAGCATCATGGTTTGGTTTGGAGCTGATATAGACGACATTCTCCCGGTTTGAGTCGCTCCGTGCCGCGGTCCCATAGTTTTGGCCCAATCAAATGCATTTATTTGGTCTCCAGGGAGCGACAGCGTCCTCGGAGATTAAACTGGTGCAGACTAACGGTTTTCTGGTCTGAAGTGTAAAGTGGTACCGCGCATAACGGCGCCATTACAGCAGGTGCTCTGAGTCAAACCTGCCCTCCGCCCGGGGAACCCAAATTGTCGCGCCCTGCCAGAGACTCATATAGCTCCTGAACCTTCTGGCTGTGATATTAATTTAGCACCTTCACTTTTGTCTTTATAGTACTTAAGCAATAAGCCTCTCAAGGCCGTTGTTCACATTGATTGTAGAACAACTAAGAGGCGTTGGGGGACTAAAACCCTCTCAACTGCTCTAACATCGTTGTAAATCACGTTTTGGGGTGCTGCATTGCTTTCATAACACACCATTGTAATAAGAGACCGTTAATGAACAGGAAATCTTTATAATCAATGATTAAATGGGTACTGTTTGTTTTACAATTTATAATACCAGTACGGAGATGGGTCTTTTTTATCCAGTTGTGCGTAAAATATCTACCCCAAATTAGGACAAGGCCCGTGAAGTGGATCAGGAAAAGAGCAATTAGAGCAGACAGCTCAGTAAACACTCATGACAAATGTCTCTGTATGTAAACAAACAAGAGCAGGACCTACTTGGCCCTTAACGCTGAATGCACCTGTGTGGTCGACACCCGTGTCAGCAGGTCGAGCTGCCACGCGTAATGGATTATCAGCGCGCACAAGCCGACAGCTAAAGAGACCTCAGTTGACCTGACTGTTGGCATAGCTCAGTTCAGAATAGTGCAGGCAGTGATGCAATGGTAAATGAAATGTTGGTGATCTATGACCCAACCACCAATATAAACAAAAATCAATTATAGTTTCAGAAAAGTATTGATGCATTGTGTTGATGTATTGATAAACACTCCAAATAATGTTCACTGAAAAATCAACACAACAGTAAAATTTACTGTGTATGAGTTTACATTATAAAGAAAAAAGTGGGTAAACTGACTTTAAATCCACTAAAGTGTTGGCATACAAACATTCGATTTTAAACTTTATTGTATCATGAACAACTGTATGTATTTTGGTTTATTGAGAGTTTGAGAGATAAGAAACCCCTAACATGTCGGTCCAGTTAGGATGCAGTTGACAGCTGTGTTGCAAATTCTATTATGTTTAATTTATTATTCTTTGTTTATGTAATCAAGACCCTACTTTAAATCTACACTGACTAAATGAAAGGCCAGGGCTGGCTATCAAACATCATTAGCTGATAGCCTTTAAGTAAAAAAAAAAGGTTCACATAATGAGAGTTCACTTTTCACCACCCACTCAGAAAGCCACACCAATTCATTTACTAATCATTTATTTCATAATAACATTTCCATTCATTGCATGTACATTTTCCAGGGCCTTCATAAAACCAGTTGCAACAGTAACATGTACATAACTCTCCAACAGAAATGTCTAGGAAACCAGCTTCAGGTGAATGTATACAGTAATCAATACATTTGATAATTTAGGATTAAAATATTAATTAATCATAATGAATACAAGAAAATTCTCATAACATGCATTGATAAACAATCAGCTACTCTTAATAAATATAAGACAACAATGCATAATGAATCACAATGCTATGACGCTAAAAATTCAGTGCTTTGAATCAACTTTGACTTGACTCGCTGTCTGAGGTATAGAGGGTTGAGTGAAAGGGGGCATCTATCCACCTCTGTGTTTGCATGATGCCAATACTGGAGATTCATTTGGCATTTGAAAACTTCAGTTGAGTCTTATTTTGCTGACATAAGCATTATGCTTATACCAGCAGACCTGACACTCACATTGTCGACATCTCTTGCAATGTCTGATGATTAAGTGACACCAACAACTTCAAGTTCTCTCTGCATTCCTGAGCCAGACTGCAGCTGTGGCCCTCCTGAACCACAAACAGGTAGTGACCCTCCACTGCCACTGATTGCTTATTATCACATAGTTCATCCACAAAAGAGCGAATAAGTTTAGGTGGATGCTTTTTGGTCAGTTGGCTCTTCAAGCCCTTGCAGCTCACTGGCTATCCTCAGTGCACAGCCAGCGGTCAGGGATGCTGGGTATTTGTTAAAGGCGTAGTCTGCCAGACTCAACTCGCATACCCTTCTTGCCAGGTTGTTACAGTGCCTCTGCCTTTTTGTGTCCGGAGTGTCCCTGGCTGACCTGCCGCCACCCGTATTACAGGCCACGAGTCGTGTAGCCTCACCGCAGTTGGCGTAGTAGTCCAGGAAGAAGGCGAGGGTGGGCGCGGCGAGGCGGAAGTTGAGACGGAGGAGGATGAGACACTCCAGGTTACAGAGCTGCTCCTTGGTGAAGGCGTCACAGCACAGTGACAGGAGCTGGCTGATCCGCGGTGAAAACACCTCCACCTGAGTGAGAGAGAGGGAGTCATACCCATGGACATACAAGGACACACATATATGGTGATCTCTCCCTCTCTCTCTCTCTCTCTCTCTCTCTCTCACACACACACACACACACACACACACACACACACACACACTCAAAGTCACACCTGTTTACTAGCTAGGAGAAGTGCAGTGATGCCCAGTAGCTGGAAGCAGTCGGCAGCCACCGGTGTGGATGCTAGGAACCTGTCCATGATGTTCACCGCCAGGCAGCAGCACTCGAAGGATAGATGGAAATGTTTGTGCACAGGGATGAGCCAGCTGACCAGTTTACAACGTGCCTCTGCTGTCACCTGCATGTGAAACACAGAACGCAAAGCCAAATTGGAAGTGTGTGCTTTAAGTAGAAAAATAACTGATGTTATTAGTATAATAAAAAAAACATGTACCCATCCTGCATGTTCGCCCAAATTGACACACAAACCCCATTTATTAAGATTCTGCAGGGGTTAAATTATAGTGAAAATGAATTGCAACCCCCTCAAGGGCCCCTGGGGGACCTTTGACTTTGAGAACCACTGTTTTATTGTGTCCTACCTGTGGCTGGCCTGCCAAGCATTTGCAGGGATGAAACTCCGTCTCATTTTCCTTTTGAATCTTGTAACCAATATCACCGTAGTGGCGATGCCAGTTTGACAGCTCTCCCGTGGGAGTCTCCGGCTCGTCTGGACGTAGTGGGGACGCAACTGTTCGAACCGGGGATGGAAACGGTGAGGTCAAGTCCTCCCCGAAACCGGAGTCGCTCAGCCTTGACATGACTTTCTGTTTCCTGTGCCTGACTGTCTGCTGCTGCTGAACCGGCGTGAGCGCTTCTGTCGACGGGGACGCGCTGCAAGTTCGTCTTCGCTTGCAAATTGTGTCGGAGCCTCCATTGGATGACACCATTTCCTTGGACTTGGCTAGAGTCCGTCTGTACTGACTCGCCCACTTCGGCTGCTGGTACTGTGACTGTGTATTGCCACCAGACCGAGAGCAATCCCTGCATGATGGGGAGCTCCGTGGTGACGTCAGGTTTCCCGGGACCTTCCCCGCTCCCGACAGCTTGCCCTCCGCCCATCGCCCTGGGCAACCAGGCCGCTTTTGTTCTGCGTGGGCTTGGGATGAGCCAGGGGACCAACAGAAAACAATCATTTACCTCAAATCCACAGGAAATATCCTTATGTTTGTCATATTAAAAGATGTATTGTTTATGTTATGAAGATAGGACTTAGTTAAGAAGTATGCTAATAAACTATCATTGTTTCATATTAAACTGTTATATGGTCAGTTCCATGGATGCTTGGTAAGATGTCCTTAACTTAGCATTTTAAGTCACGAGATATGAAATCGTGATTATAAAATATGAATCTTATTAATTGTAAGTTGAAATTTAAAAACAAATACATTGAGTTAATGAATGAGAGATTGTATGTGGTAGTCTATATGGTTTCCATATATGACAAAACATAACTCAGAAATTGTTAATATATATTGTATATTTTAGTTAGCGATTAATGACATCTTACCAGCGACTACAGATGAAAAGCCTTTTTGGCTGTCATTTACAGAGAAGCGAGAAAATTAAAGAAGGAAAGAGAGAAACTTCCATGTACAATCACAATCACAACTGTATTACCAACAGCCCGAGAGGACCGAGTTTTTCATTACATTTTGCAATTCTGTGTAAACGCTTAAATACCCACACTATGTGCTGTGAAAATGATTTGATGCGGGGACATCATAAAAAAATGAAAGGAGGATGCATTATTCGGCAGGGCTTATTTTTACCTGCCGATAAATGCACCCGCTCTTTTCAAAGGCCAAGTGAGGTTCACAAGCATGACATTTAAGTACACACACTATATGTGACTGCAATTCTCGACTGAGATGCAAAACTCGGCCCAACACCGGTTGGCCACGGCGTCATGAAAACCCGAGCAAATTAGAAAACAGTGTAGTTACTGACGGACAGAAAACATTGTGCGTTGTGCGTTCACGTGCCGTTGGGAAGATCCGACATCCGGCATTTCCAAGTCGGCTCTCTAAACAGCCTTGCATTCAAGTTCTATTTTGTCGGAAAAACAAAACCGGACAACAAATGATAAACAAACATGGAAGCTTTTGACGAACTTCATTATAACATAAGTTAGTTATGATGTTTAGTCTGCCTAACTACAAAAGTATAATGAAGGTGCACGTGTATGTATGTGGTGTTTTTTTGTTGTTGTTGTTTTTGTTTTGTTTTGTTTTTTACCGTTGACTGACACAAAACACCATGTTAAGAGTTGTCATTGCATAATTCGAAACTCGGGTAGCAAAATTTTCTTCAATTTAACAATCCTCCAACTTTCCTACTTCATCGTCCGACTATGAATGGCGTTCATGTGAATTTTCCAAGCAGGACTTTTATTTTTACGATGTATCCGATAGCACTTGAATGCAGGGTCAGAACAACTCGTCCCATCCCCTTCTAAAGTCCAGTGCACGACAAGCAAACATGCACAGTCAGCTCTGAACAAGCCTGCTCGTTGGTTTTCAAGTATGCTCTCCGTACACATACAAAATGTATTTAATGGCTGTAGTCTTTGTGAACATTTAGCCAGCAGTGTAATTTTACTGTTAGCTGCCTTTTATCTGACTGCCAGGCTAACAGCATAACACAAAGATACGATTAACGTTAGCTTGCTAGCTAGATGGCTGGACGGCCTAGTTAAGTTAAGTTGGTTATTACAAATGTTATGTCGCGAGGTAACGTTCCCTAGAGGCTTTGGGTTTGCTGAGCAGTTAGTCAACGGTGGCATGTCAACGTACATGTACCATTAACTCTAGGCAAAAGGAAGCAGAGGGTTTGGGGAGTCTGATAGTGCTAGCAAGCTATCCCTTGCTAACTACCGCGGTATGGCATGTCATGTATAGGTCGTTGGCTACATTTGTGCGTATACAGTTAACGTTAATCAAAGTAACGTAACTACTAGCAATAAGGGTAACGTTAGTTAATATACGTTAACTCCGTGTTATCGCGCTTTGGTTTGACTAACGTTAGCTTAGACACGGACCTATTTTCCTCACGGAGTTCAATAAAGTTAGCCACATCTTAGCTACTTGGGGGACTGCTAACGTTTTTAGCAAGTACAACAAGGCAGTCACCTCTTCAAGAGTTAAATTATATGACGTGAGGCTAGGATGACATCATCTAACGTTAGTTGGCTGTTAATTAAGCAGGTGCTGTGTTCAAACAGTAGCTAGCTTATCCGTCCTTTTTAATCAGCGGCATGGCTAAGTGCTAACCACAGTTTGAAGTCTTTGGGTAACTTACTGGTAGAATATCAAGCCTGTGTGTAAAAAAACAAAAACAAAAAAAACACAGACAGCCGATTTTGGCAGGTGCTGAGTTGACATTTGTGCCAAAGTTGTTTGATGTTTATTATCGTATTGCACAATTGATCTCACAAAGGCTAGTTGTAAATACACATGATATTTCACGCTGCAGTTTTAGTGTAAGTGTACCATGGATGAGTTGGGCAGGCCGCACCGTGCCAGGCAAGGAGGCTGGGAGAGGGGCATGGCAGCAGACGAGGCGGAAAGCTGGAGAAACCAGGACCAGGGACGAGGATACAATTTCAAAACTGAGGGAGGTCACCAGGGCAAGAAGAACCAGGGTGGGCCCTACCATGCCAGCCCTAAGAGGGGAGGAATGGGTCCCCTGAGCTGCTCCCCTGGAGGATTCAGAGGTGGACACAGCCCCTCACAGAAGGATGGCTTCTGGAGGTTCTCTGGCTCTGACAACAACGGTGGAGGTCGGGAGGATAACTGGAGAGCGCGTTCACAGCAGCAGCACTGGAGAAAGAGCAGCCAGGGAGAAGATCTGAGGGAGGACCGTGAGCAGGGGAGGAGGGACTCCGCTGATGGCGCTGCTCACAACTCTGGTGAGACTGGATGACCAAACTCAGTGGGGAAAGAATTCATTGGGGAAATTATGTTGAGTGTTGGTAGTAACCAACTAAATTGGCTCACAGTTCTCCCTTTATCAACCAGCACCAACCATGACATTTACGTATTAATCATTATTACTGTTATTTTATCATGTCACAAGCAATGTACAATGCCTTGAATCCAGAATCCATGTAAATCTGCTCAATTGATTGGTTTTCCAATGTATGTTATTTGTTCTTCCCACAGTGGGAAGACGGAGGAACAGGGACAGGAGGAGGGCTTTTGGGGAAGAAGACAGGGGCCCAGTGATTGATGAGTCAACGCTGTCTGCCAAAGAACTACTTAGCCTACGACAGACAGAAGAGCGGCTTACTAGAGACGAGATCTTCCGCCTGAAGAAGGTGAGTACACTATGCAGAAGTTCCAGTAACGCAGCTTCATATTGGCTCTGTGAGATTTTTTTTAAATGGCAAAAATACCTGAGAGGATGTTCTTTACTGAAATTGGGGGTACTTTGCTGATGTAATAGGTCCCGGATGCGAATGAGTAAAGACTGTCCTCAAGGGTATTATGGCTTTTATACGGTTTTAACGGTTACCTATGCATGTGTACTGTCTGGAAAAAATTTGAAAGAGGCGCACATACATAAAACTAAAAACACGAATGACCACTTAACTAGCTCACTGTGTATGACAAGAGTTGCTACAGCAAACGATAAAGGATGGCTAACCATTGTTTGGCACAGGTGGAATGTGTCTTTGACCATTAATATTGCTTGGCTGAAACTAACCACCATATAAACAACTTTCAAAGCTGTTGTAGCCATTGCCTGATGTCTGTACTCTCCTCCTTTACATCGGTGAAGAGGTCCCGCGGCAACCCCAATGCACTCTACACCTGCTCTCTGTGTGAGGTTCTGCTGGATTCGGTGTCTTCTGCCCACAGACACATCAAGGACAAGTGGCACAAGAGGAGGGCCAGGGTGAGGGATGGTCTTGTTATGCTTGCCTTTAAGCACATAATCATTGTAAAACTCCACTACAACAGCACACTTGGTTTTAGATGGCTGAAGCTACTGTGCTGTCATTGTGTAGTAACTGTATCATATAGGATGTACAGAATGGGCCATTGCGTCATATAAAGTAATATTAGTGCATTAAAAACTGGGATGAACACATTTTTGCTTTCACACAGATGGTTTTGCATCTAAAATATATATGTGTGTGTGTGTCTTTGTGTTCATATTTGTGTTCATAGGAGAAGCGAGAGCAGGTGATGCTGACTGAGATCCTGCCTCCTGGGCAGGAGCAGATCAGTGCAGTGGGTGCTGCACTAAAGGCTGTTGTTAGCAATCACGGCATGAGTGACCAGGATGTAGAGAAGAGACAGGGTATTGTCTCCACCATGCAAGAGCTCCTTTTGTCCGTCCTGCCTGGTAAGACACCTGAGAAAAGATTAGATTGATAACAGAAATATGACTCAAATGCATCCTGAAGAATTTTCTGCATCCAAGCAAGGCTGTTGGATACACATTACACTTATTCTTTCTCCCTTTCTCTCGCTCTCACTCTTCTATAGAAATCAATCTCAGGCTATATGGATCATCTTGCACTAAGTTTGGATTTAAGGATTCAGACATCAACATTGACATTCAGTATCCCCTACACGTGAGTAGCCCAGAGTGAGGTCAATAGGGTCTCTCTTAATAGTTACTAGATACATTGCAGATTAAGTCTCTGCATCCTTTGTATTATTCTTTGATGGTGATTGTTTTGTGGTTGTTGTGTTTGCAGGGCTCGCCGTATTCATACGTCCTTTTATGTTGTATTTATGTTGTATAAAGGCTTTGAAATGGAATGTATTCACAGATGCATCAGCCAGACGTCTTGTTGCTGGTCCAGGAGAGCCTCTCTGGGAGCCGTGAGTTGCTCTGCCTCTTTTCCAACGCCTAAAATATTTAGCAGCAAGATTGACAGTTATTATGAAATTTCACCAAAGGGATTACCAATAAGCAAATAAAATAAGTATCCTCTATCATGGAAACCTATCATGGATATATTGTTTTTTAATATACCCCTTCTTATCGTGCCTTCAGCTCTCTTTTTCGACCTGGAAGCTGATTTTCATGCGAGGGTGCCGGTGGTCATCTGCAAAGAGAAGAAGAGGTGGGTGTCTCACAACTTCTTGAGCCAACTCAGGCATGTGGACACTGTTTCATATGGTGCCAGCTCCTTCTCTGCTGAGAACATGTCAATTAATCCCAGATGTTAAATTGCAGTATTTTGATTTTAGAAATCATGGCTGCAATGATTTGTTGGCATTAGTTTTACATGAATCATTAAACTGGTTGAATTTCAAATGAACAGAAATCCCGATCTTTCACATGGATGAAAGTTCTCGTTAACCTGTAATCTTTTAGAACTGGTTAATCCTGGTATTCCTGAAATCGTCTTCCAGCGAGAATGCATTTTAAAAGTTGACATTTTATGGAGATAAGTACTGCTTGGTGGAGTATTTATATACCTAATTTCCCAATAGACCCTGTCGTTTCAAAAAAGTCTTCAGCCATGTTCTGTGAGGTATTCATGTTTGTTGCTCAGCAAGGCAACACAAAGCTTCTAGACAGTTTGATGCAACGTTTTCTTTGATACGAGAAAAAAGAGAAGGGCACGTATCGGGGCTACATCCCCAAATATAGCTTGGAACTGTATCCATGGGAGAATTTCTGATATTGTTATTTTCCCCACAGTGGCCTAATCTGCAAAGTGAGTGCAGGGAATGACAATGCGTTCCACACCACCTCCTACCTTACCGCAGTAGCCAATCAGGAGAATCTCCTCCTTCCACTGGTACTTGGCTTCAGACGCTGGGCCCGGGTGAGTTTCCAGCAGATGCCCTAAGCTGTTACTTGCATTAACAAGGCAACTAGTAACAGTGGCGCAGTTTCCATGAATGAAATTTGTTTGCAAATCCTCACACTATCCTGTCATAGGTAGGACCACGTTCTATTTTAACACATGTTGTTGTTGTTGTTGTTGTTGTTGTTGTATATGTTAGCTCTGTCAAGTGGACCGACCAGAGGAAGGTGGGCTGCCACCGTATGTCCTTGCCCTCATGGTCATCTACTTCTTGCAGCAGCGCAAAGAGTCCCTCTTGCCCACCTACCTGAACCATGAGGTGTGTGTGTGCGTTTTCATCTTTAGCCTTAAGTAAATCAAATGCATAGTATTGGTTTAACTCTCAAGCTTTAATCACTTGCAATCTTTGCTTATCGTCCTATTATTTTCAGATCAAAGAGTTTTCACTCAGCAAGCTATCTGACTTCAGTCTCAAGCACCTAGAGGATGGATGTGTGCACTGGGCTTACATCCCTTCCTCCAAAGGGTCATCACAGCCAGCAGAGGGCTCCTATGTGAAGGGGAAGGTAATCATGGTCACACTTTAAAATCGAGGACTGAATTTATACTGTGGCTTATCAGTGGAAAAAGTATATTTGTCCCTTTTTTTTGGCAGTTTGTTGTTTTTGTTGTCTGTTACACGCAAACATTTTTGTCAAGTCCATCTTCCTCCAGTGAACACAACACATTCTTTTCATTGAGTTGCCACTTCACATAACTTATTCACATCCACAGCCTTCAGCTGACTATTCAGCTGTGTGGAGGAAGAGTCATCTTCTTGAACTATGCACATTTTCTCACTGAATGCATAAATGTGTGATTTCCAAGTGCACAAATGTGATGGATGAATCACACATTGACCTTCTGAAGATAAACATATGAACAGCAGAAGTGTTTTTTTCTCTAGAGATAACTTTGCAGTAAACTATGAATCCCAACGTACACACTGATAAAATTAATCTTACATAACGCTCTGGTGGACCTTGCAATTGGTATTTGTAGATAAATGCACTTTGTGTTTTTGTTTCAAGCTATTAGTGTGGCTAGTACCTGAAAGATTTTAGTGTGGGTGTATCTGTTTGTTTCTCTACAGGCTCCACTGGTGTTTCAGAGCTCTCACTCCCCTGTGGAAGTTGGGCTCCTGTGGGTTGAAATGCTTCGCTTCTATTCGCTCGAGTTCAACATGGCAGACAATGTGATCAGCGTGCGCACCAGTGCTGTCCTCTCTCGGGAGGCTAAGGACTGGCCAAAGAAACGCATCGCTGTGGAGGGTCAGGAGCTTTTTCACTTTTAGTATGAGTTTAAACAGAGACTGTCTGGGCTGGGTATTGAAATTGGGTGCTGGTAAAATCACATCAATACTGCCATGCACTGGAAAATGTTTGGATCTTAAGCAGTAACTTATAATGTTTCAGAGAAATCAACCAAGTCCCTGTTATTGTCACTCTTTTACAGCAAATCAACAATAGTATTGTATTCAACTTAGTTGTGACTGGGAAAGCAACAATGTGGAAAGGCCAGTATGCCAGTACCCAACTCAAAACAGCAAACACTGATTCAGCACACTGGGTGATATTTATTTATTATATTTATTTCCATACAATTTCAGGAAAAAAGTGGTAAAAGACGTGGTTATACTTCATAACAATAGATTGACTCACTCACAAGATGCAAAAACTAAATGAAATGCAACAATACAATGCCATGTGCAAAGAGTAGATAGTGATAGATAGAGGCTGACATGCTATTAACTGTCTTGCTACTACAGGCTCGATTCAGACAGGGCTAATGTTAGCTACCCACCAAATGATCCCAGCCCAACCTCTTCTGCCAAAACAAGTCTAGCCTTCTCCAGTTTCTCCCATGTGATCTCCCTTATGTGTGGCAGCTTTGATGACGGTCACCCTGTGCAGTTGGTGTTTCCCATTTGTTTAACCAAAATATGTTATCTGCAAGCATCCTCGCCTCCATGTCTGTGTGGCTTCTCAATAACAAAGTGATTCATTTGATGGTATGCTTTATCAAATCTTAACTTTTACTATGTTAATTATGTTATTTCACAAAGAAATGGTAATTGCTTTATAAATGGACTAAATAGGCATTTTCTTTGTTAAAGTAAATGGCTGGCTTTATAAAAACAGGTTAGAATAGGTTAGAATGCTTTCATTCACAAAAAGTATTGGCAAAAAGTTTCATTTGGTATCAAAATTCGATGGTATTGAAAAGTTCCAAATGAATCTGAAAAGTGTGTAATCACTGCTATGCTACTGCTGCCATAATAATGTCTGTGTTTGTGTGTTCAGACCCATTTGCGGTGAAGAGGAACGTTGCCCGCACGGTGAACAGTCAGCAGATGTACGAGTATATCCTCCACTGCCTCAAAACCACGTACAAGTACTTTGCGCTGCCGCTCAACACCCCGGCTGCTAACTACAAGACAGAAACGCTGCACGGGCCTATTCAGGGGGCAGGCACTAAGGCTTTGAGTGAGGAGACCATCCACCTATCGGGTGTCAGTGCACTCAGCCTTCAACCACAAGCTGCCAGTCGACCTGAAGCTGGAGAAGACGGTCCTCAAGATTCTGATTGCATTATTGAAGAAGAGGAAGTTGAGGAAGGGAGTGACTCGGACGAGGAGAGAGAGAAAGAAAAAGTGGACTTGGGCAAAAGCAGCCTCTCTGAAGATGAAGACGATGAGGTGGAGGAGGATGACGATGTGGACATGTACAGCAGACACCACTTGGATAGCCTCACCACGGAGGACGAGGAGCTTTTCCCAGTGGATGAGATCTCGGGGGAGGAGCTTCTCTCTGACGAGGAGGGTCCAGATTTGGACACGCCTGGTTCCCTGGATGAGGAGGAGGAGGAGGAGCAGTTGGTTCCTCCCAGTCTGTCACACCCACCTGTAGAGGACACAACCAAAGATGAGGGCCCAGGAAATAAAAACCAAAAACAGATCAGCCTGTGCTATGAGTTTACCAAGCAAGCATTCACTCGAGGCAAGGTAAATGTTTTCACTGTTTCACTGTTTTCAGAGTGATGCTCATAATCCAGTGTAAAAAAAACAAACAAACAATGAAAAACAAACCCAACAACATTTCAAACTGCTCATGTGCCCATATAAAAGTTGATTGATAATTGTTACAGATAACTAGAAGTGTAATTGGAGAAGAAATGCTGGCAAACAAATGTATTGTGTAGGTTAAACTTCCTTCGTTTTCTTTTAGTCGCACATGGTTGTGTGCAGCTTGTGCAAGCGTGATGGCCATCTGAAGAAAGACTGCCCAGAAGATTTTAAGAAAGTGGAGCTGGAGCCTTTGCCCTTGATGACACCAAAGTTTCTCAAAACCCTTAACCAAGTCTGTGAGCAATGTTACAGTAAGTGTGTGATTATGTGTCTGCACTTTTTTGCTTGTTGCTGCCAGAGGATTTTTTTTTTTTTTTTTACATTTTCAGTTAGTGGCAGCAACACACAATTTGTTTGGTTTATAACATAGCAGAACAAGTACAATATAAATAATTGCAAAGAAGTGTATGTGTTTGGTGAGATCTGAGTGTGTGTCTTTGTGTCCCTTCAGTGGACTTTGCCCCTGATGAACTGGAGGTGGGTGTAAGAGAACACATCCTTCAAGACCTGGAGAACTTTGTTAGACGGCAATTTCCTGGTGAAGTAAACCACTATTACCATTGATTTGCCTCTTTATCTTTAAAACAGAACAACATATGCCTGATGTATGGCATGCCTTTATTGGCTTTGTGTGTGCGCCATGACCATCCACCACCAAGACTGGTCCTCCTGATTACCCTTTGAACACTGGTAAACATGGACAAGTGGTTGCTTGTTGCATTTATTTTGCGTCTCATGTTGTGGTGGACAGGGGCTCAGCTGCAGCTGTTTGGATCATCCAAAAATGGCTTTGGCTTCAGACAGAGTGACCTGGATATCTGTATGGTGCTGGAGGGGCAGGAGACCACAGATGTAAGTACCTCTTATTCCCATTGCTGCCTAATTATTCCAGGCATCCATCTACTGCTGTGATGAGGTAGGCTTCTGTACAGGATGCCATCCTAGTATGCCACATGACAAGATATATTACTTAGTTTTCTGTACAAGAAAAAAAACACTGTTTTTCAGCTGATTTCTCGTTGGAAGGAAATAGAAAACTGTGTTTGTGTGCATGTGGTATTTACACGTGTGTGAGTACTTGTATGCGAGTGGGTGGATATGATGTCTTCTGTCTGGTTAATGATTGAAATGTAGTTATGAGGAAAGATATTTTTGTGTAGATGTACTGAGATCTGAGCGGTAGGAGAATAAGGTTCTTAACTGTCATATAAATGTAGAAGAAGGATCTTGGATAAAGGTGAATACGATTGAGACACTAGTATCAGACATAGTGATTTGTTTGCTAGTGTGATCTGTTCCCACCTTTTTAAAATTAATAAAATGTAACTAGTATGTTCTCTCAGTTTATGATTCTTTTTTTCCTCAGGATCTTGACTGCATTGGTATCATTGAAAGCCTGGCCAGACTGCTGAAGAAACACCCAGGTTAGGAACAAGGGATGATTGGGAAACAAACAACATTGTGGATTCATGTACCTCCAATTCCTACCACTATCTGTTATTTGTCTGGGGGGAAAAGTATTTACTGGCTCTTGGCTAACACTACTTACAAGGTAGTTCATTAGCTTGTATCTAATGTTCCCCACTGTTTTCAATGGGGAATACTAACATGCTATTTTACGGCAAGCTAAATGGCAAATGAAGAACCTTTTTTTTTTACCATGATTTGACAAGTTCCTGGTGAAGAAAATGATATTTCAAAAAATAAATGAAACACCGAATGACAAGGTAACCTGACTCCGCATCTGTACCCCTCTCATTCCCAGGTCTGAGGAACATCCTGCCCATCACTACGGCCAAAGTGCCCATCGTCAAATTCTACCATGTTCTCACTGGCCTGGAGGGAGACATCAGCCTCTACAACACACTGGTAGGGAATGAGTCAATGAGTTTTCAGTGGGTTGGTTAAACACATCTCATATTAGTTATTTAGGAACTTTTCTGTTGACGGTACACTGGCACTTTGTATTTTCAGGCCCTGCATAACACACATCTGCTAGCATCGTATGCTGCAATTGACAGGAGAGTGAAGATCCTCTGCTATGTCATGAAGGTTTTCGCCAAGGTGAACATGCTGTACACACCCACAGGCCAAATGTCTGTCTGCTGTACATGTATCATCCGAAGAAGCGTGTATGTTTACAGTATTGTTGTTTTTTTGTCCCATTACAGATGTGTGACATTGGGGATGCGTCACGTGGCAGCCTCTCCTCCTACGCCTACACTCTCATGGTCCTGTTCTTCCTCCAGCAGAGAGACCCGCCAGTTATCCCTGTGCTGCAGGAGGTAACACTTTTCAAAACCTGAGGAGCTGATCAATTAGGCTAGATCTATCAGCGTTGTCATTGACTCTGGAAATTGTCTTCCTCAATGGACTTTGTTTGCTGTTTTTGTTGTAGATCTATGACGGAGAGAAGAAGCCGGAGATTCTGGTGGATGGCTGGAACGTCTACTTCTTTGATGATTTGGAAGCACTGGTAAGTCGATGCGCATGCATGGCCCTTAGATTTTACATCCAAAGAAAACTATCTGATTGATGGAGAGTTGGGATTGTTTTGATCATCTGTGTGGTTCTAAACGTTGTGGTATGCACAGGTGGGAATGTAATCCTCTGCTATCCTAATACGCTGCACAGAACATTCTGGATTGAAACTCTAAACTGGGCTCTAGAGAGATACTTAACAGTATAACGTTTATAGTTTTGGTCCTCACATATGTTTTTGAGCATTCAACCAACAATATTTATGTGTTCTTTTTCTGTATCATGGGATCATTTCAATAAGTAATTTTAGGTATTTGCATTCATTTCTAAAGAATTTGGTTCTTAAAGATGCCATAGTGGCTGAGACTCTGAGACTCCTGGATTTGACTAGAAGCCTCTTTCCTATTTTGTTTGTGTGGAAAAGTGAATTACATCAACGACATAAATGGATTACATTAATTGTCTTTATGTCATGCATCTTTCTGTCTTTGTCACTCTTTGTCTTCTTCCACCTGCAGCCTAGTCGCTGGCCACAGCACGGGAAGAACACTGAGACGGTGGGGGGGCTGTGGTTAGGCCTGCTCCGCTTCTATACTGAGGACTTTGACTTCAGGGAGCATGTGGTGTGCATCCGTCAACACGCACCTCTCACCACCTTCAACAAGCAGTGGACCTCCAAGTACATTGTCATTGAAGGTCAGCCGATGCGGCAGGCTTGAGGCTGAACACTTCTGAACATCTGCTCTGATAATAGAAAACCAGATCATTTAAAGCTAGTATTTCTGCCCAAGATAGATGCAGAAGATTGTGAAATTACCAGTCATCCCACAGTGCAGAGTTTCCAGATGTCAACATCCTCTTGCCATTTTGGAAATGATGGTTGTACATTGCAATGTCATGATTCTCTTCTGTGTTCGCTCCACAGATCCGTTCGACCTGAATCATAACCTGGGTGCAGGCCTGTCTAGGAGAAGTGTGTTGTTTTTTTTTTCTTCCTGTCATTCATTCATTCATTCATTCGGTTGGATGAATTGTATTCACATCTCTGTGCCTTCTTATTCTCATCAAAACAGTGACTAACTTCATCATGAAGGCTTTCATCAATGGCAGAAGGGTGTTCGGTGCACCAGTCAAAGTCTATCCTCCTGAGTACCCCAGTCACATGGTCGGTATTTGCTGCCAACACCGCATTTGCACATAGACATGGCATCTATCAAGCCTAAGCACTGACACTGTCTTTTTTATGCATCTCTTCCAGGAGTACTTCTTCGACCCTGAAGTTCTCACTGAGGGAGAGGTGGCCCCCAACGACCGCTGCTGTCGGATCTGTGGCAAGATTGGCCACTTCATGAAGGACTGCCCCATGCGTAAGAAGTACGTATTATCATAGTGCAGTCCTTATGTGTAGCAGTGTTTACCCATTGATATACGAGCTGTGCCAGTGCTTCTGCACCAGGTGTTGAGCTACGTGTTTACATTGTCCCAGGTCCAAGCAGAGACGGGACCTGGAGAAAAGGGCAGAGAACCAACGAGACTGGCCAGAGGCAGCAGAGGGGACCAAGGGCGAACGCTGGAGGAGAACGCCAGAGAAGCGCTGCTGCTTCCTGTGTGGATCACTTGCCCACATCAAGAAGGACTGTCACCAGTACAGAGGCCCTGCAGGTTCATACAAAGTTTATTTCCTGATTCTTTGATTTAAAAAAAAAAATCAGGATTATTCCAAGAAAATAATCACAGTAAACAAATCATAATACCAAACGTATAACCTAAAAATAATCATTTTTGAAGTTGTGGTTTGACCTCAGGCCCATTATTTAACTGGAAGTTAAACCTTCTAAATCTTTGATATTGTTCTTCCTGGAATGTCTATTACTTGCATAAAGAACATTACACACATGATAAGTTAGGTTATTGTATGCACCTTTATCATCGGTGTGACTCATACAATACAGGGAAGCATTTGACAGGGAAGTCGATTGTTTGTTTTTTAATCTTGTGGTTTTTGTCTGGTAGGAAATGCCAAAATGGAGTTCTCTCCTTCCTCCTCTTCAGGCCACTTGAGGAATTTCAGAGAAAAGGATAAACAGGTATGATATTAAGTTTCACACCAGTTAATAATTGATAGTATATCTGTGATTTGCCAACCTTTAATTAACCGTTAATTTCAAATATCTATGCCATGTTAGTAATCATTATAGTTAGTTATTTTGTTTAGTCCTGTGATTTTCTTCTCCCTGACAAGATGATCAATGTATTCAGACAGGACTACCATGACACAACAAACCTCACAATACCACACAAATATATTTAGTTTTTTCTGGATGCATGTTTTCAGACAGTGAACAGAATTTCTTTGCTTAGGAGGTGGGGACCTTCTTTGAGAAATGCACACACTTATTATCAACCTTATTTTTTGCCTAGGGTGCACCTCCACAAGAGGAGAAAAAGAAGAGAAAGCAGCAAAGTGTGATATTAAGTCCACAAGCCGGTATATACATTTTGTCTGTCTTCATTTAAAGCTGCACTAGGCAACTTCTCATTTTAGCAACCCCGAGTGGTACAATTTTTGAAAGTTTGAAGGACTTCATTACCTACAAACCATGTAATGTGACATGCACATCTAAATTTCTTCTTTTTACTGGCTGGTTGGGGTGGAAGTGGTTGAAAAGAAAATCTTTTCACAGCAGGTTCAATCATGGTGGGAGAGTCAAGCTTTCTGCTGCTGTTGAGGAGAACATTTTGTATTCTGCTCTTAAGTTTTCATTTGTCACTTCCTGTACCTGGAGATCAGATCCAACCAGAGACCATACTCGACACCTGAAATTAATTTGGAAAAATAGGGCGGATCTGCAGGGTCTCAGTTAGTGGTGATGAGACTTTTCTCTGTTGCAGCTCCACTGGGTGTATTTTTACAAACAAATCTTGCCTAGCACAGCTTTAACAAAGTATGCATGTTAGAGGAAGCTTCAAGAATGCATTGTGGTCTGCTAAATGTCATTTGTGCGTGTGTGTTTTTTAAAAAAAAATTCTCAGGCAGTTTAGCCAACCGACACACGGGTCGTTCTGGTGACCGGAAGAGCCCAGTGGAATGAGGTGGGGGCGGGGCTACTTCAACCACACGGTTCTACTCTGTCCAGGCAGACAGCAACTTCAAAGTCCATAAACCCCGAAAACCTATAATTCTGAAAGGGACTGCACAGCCAGCTGGAACCCACAAAAGCCAAAGCCAGGACGCCTTGACTTGAAGCCAAGTAGGGCCTTTTTATGTTTTCTTTTTTTTTTTTTTTTAATCGTCACTCCTCCTCAGAGGAGCTTTTTAAAGCTTTTATTTTAACAAGACAAGCCATGATGCATGCTTCTCATGTCTTTGTTTACCTACCTGTCTCAATGGCCAGGGTTTTTATTGAATTTCTTTTAAATGAAGTTTGATTTGTCCTCTGCACTGACGTCCATCAGCCCCTCTCTCCTCCAGCCTTGAAAGCGTGTGTGTGCGTGCGTGTGTGTTAGGGTGCTTACCTTGTAGATATTGTATTTTCAGGGCCGTATTTTTATTTTTCAAGTTTGTGAATCTACCCCCATGTAATAGATACTGCCCTTCAAATGCCTGTGAGTGTGTCTGTCCATTCAGGGACAGTGAAACTCCATTTAGCTCTGCCTCAGGCTTGCTAACTCCTGGTGTGTATGTGCCAGTGTACATGGTTGTACATGGTTGGAGCTGTCATGACTGACTTGGAACAAGAACGTAGTTGAGAAACGTGGGGCTGTAATTGCATCCTTACACAGACACACTCAATGATAAGGTTAGAAAAAAACAAACACGCCTATCAATTGATTCAGTTCAGCGCATCATGTTTTAGTTTCTGAAAAAAAACCTGCATACACTGTTTACTCAGCAAAGCAAGAGATCATTTAAATTCATTCACTGAATATATAATTGTATTTATTTGCTATAAATACATTTTGTGGCCTTGGTGCCTCAAATTGGTAGCTGTCCTGTGAGGCTCCATGCTGTTGGAATTGTTTTTGTTTTTTTTGCTGCTAGTAATCTGTCTTAAAGACCTGCTTATCAATTAAACTTGGGGAGAAAAAAAAAGGTTGTCTTACTTCATTGACTTAACGATTGATGAGTGTCATCCTAAAAATGTGCTAGTGAGGTTAGTGGGATTCAGTCCTTTAATTTTAACATTTTTCTAAACTTCTTTCGCATTGAACCCAAATGAGGAATATCGTTTCTTGTTCAGGAACTCAAACTCATGGAAACATTTTGCTGGTTATTATTTTGGGACCCATGACAAATCAGTCTGTGCCTTGGTTGTTAACACTCGTCCGCGTTTCTCCATTCCACCTTTGCAGACGCACTGAGCCTGTATTAGCGGTAAGGCAAGTAATAAATGCCACATTGTTTCTTCGCAATTACACTCTAGTCCTCCCTTCATTGTGAAATTGCACTTTTATTTCAGTATTTTATTTATTGTAACAATGCCATTGCATTACACTGGGTAAGAATGACTGTTGAGTGAATAAATGTTTGCAACATCATTGATATTTATGGTCTTTTTATGCCTTTATTACACTATTGGAAAAGCAGGAAAGGCACAATTATGGCTCTGTCGTTTCCTGATGCATGTGAACTGAATCACATAGAGTGGATACACATTTGAACAGCCATGCGTATTACAAATGCCTAATCCACACTTAAAATAATGAATAGTTCACATAAAAAATAACAAATCCCTACCCCATAAAGGTTTTATTTCCTATTCCATGCATATCCATGATTTGAGCAACAATTTTGGGGAAGAATGAGAAGAGTTTTAGGCCAACATGTTTTCCGAGGATAGTTTTCAATAATATATGTTTTTTTCCATTAACCGTCTAATATAACACCTCTAATATTAGATGTGTGCTGTTTCATGTGAGGCTGGAGACCTAATACATCTTTGTTGAACTTGAACTGCAACACGACACACTGCACTCCTTCAGTGTCAAAGTAATGAAGCTTCTTGGACAGGGAGAGTCTGACAAGGACTGTCATTATCCAGCCTCTGTACCTCTGATGGGGCTGATGAGAACGCCTGAGAAAGGCCAAGCAGATGTGTGGAGGGAGGGAAGGAGGGAGGTTTCCAAAAGACTTTGGCAGCCATTTTATCCAATCAGCTCTCGTAGACCGACACCTGTACATTCCACCCAGTGTACACACACACACACACACACAGATTAAGTTGCCATCAAATTCACAGATCCATTGCCTGAAAAACCTGGACACCACTACTTTTACACAGAAAAAAAGAGGCTGTGCTTGAAAAATATGATCCACAACGGTACACAACAAAAACCATGGTGGTCCTTCGCACCAGCTCCCCAGCCCACCTCGGTCCGTAATCTGAAAAGCCTGTAGAGGGCAGGATCAGGAACACGCCTACCAAGAAACACAAGAAGAAGACTATACTGGTGCCACAACACACACTGAGGTAATGTTCTTTCACCTTAGCTGGCCTCTAGGCTGATTTAGTCTGAGTCCAGCTTTTGGGTTTACAGCAGCTTGGCATAATGACGTAGTACAGTAGCTGGAGCGGACACCTGCTCTATTGGTCAATAAAATGAAAGCAGGAACTAATGTACCATACACTTTCCATATTGATTGCACTCATTCAATCCTTGGGTGCATGTGCTTTGCCTGTATGTATTGTTTGATGATGTTTGCAACAATTAAGAGCCCATTTGTTTTAGCCGTTCTGTCACACTTTTTTAACTTGCGGCTTAAGGTAAACAATTTCCTCCCATTCAATCCATAGCATTACCCCTTGCTCTCTGGCCGCTGTTGTATGTTCCTTCCTTTGGATATGATTGAATAATTGGACAAGTATGTCCCCTGCTATAATGAATGTAGAGATAATGGGGGCGAGACAACTTTCTGAAAGCACGTGCATTACTAATTCACCCTCTACCCAAAACCCACTCAGGAAGTTTGGTAATAGGACAAGATGGTGTGAATTCAACTTCCTAGATCTGCCCTAGATTTCATATGGTCTGTTATACTGCATGATTTGCACAACTTGATAAACCACAAAAAAAGCTTAACAAGCTGTGGCCAAGAAGCACCTCTCTTAGGACAATGAAGCCTGCACTGTCTTTATATTGTGGAATCATCTGCTGTGTTTGTGCCCTCCTCTTATGGCCTGAATGGTTTGTCCTGTGAATGTAAACCATTAGAGAAGATCACCAATGGCCATCCCAACCATAAGCCTGTGAGTACAGCTAACATTCATAATTAGTTTTCACTGACCTGGGATTTCAATCTACCAATATGTTTCTTTATTTTATCCATAGCAATTGACTTTTCTTCAGCCAACATTTTAACTATAGTCTATATTTGTTTGAAGTTTGTTTCTGGACTGATTAGCAGTCATCATGCACTCTTCTTCCGAGAGGAATGAATCAGTGTATCCTAGATACCAGGCAGTTCTTGCAGGTAACTCCTCCCTCAGAATGGTAGGTTGCTGGCTAGGAGGAAGCAGAGGGTCCCTGTGCCACTCTGTATTATGCAGGTCTATTAGACAGGACAGGAAGTTTCCCCCTTTGAGTCCACAGGGTTCTTCGTGAATTCTCGCCTGAAATCACATGCACAAAATTATTCAAGTATAGCTCCACAACCATAAGGCCCACGTGCATGATCCTGGGCTCTACAGATAGATAATAGCCATCTTCGGGCGTAATCGTCTTCAATTGGCTCTCCCTGTCGACCCATGCATTTATAACGACCTGCAACAACGCCAACAATCTGCAATTTACTGAATATACAGTAAATGTTGCCAAAGACTATGAATTGTAATACATGGGATTGAACCTCCCTTTTATGGCGATGGGATCTAAAGTTCTTCTATTTAATCCCCTTGGATCTAACCACTGTTTTAACACGGTTTCTACAGAACTCGGTGCGGCGTTATGTAGTTGTTTATCTGTAAACTCATTGGCTTTAGCGCCTGTCAACAAGAGTGTTAGCCAATCGGTAATCGGATTGTTCCTTTGGGGGACTGCCTGTTTTTTCCGCACTTGCGCAGTTCAATGTTATGATTTTAAATCGCTAGCTTGTTGGCTAAGCTAATGGTTAAGTAATTTCTGGAGACATCAAAAATGTCTGCCTCCATGGTGCGAGCGACCGTCCGAGCGGTCAGTAAACGAAAGATATTAGCAACAAGGGCTGCATTAACACTGGTACGTGGTTAGTCTTAATGATTAACTCAGTTATAAAACAAATATTCACACGTCTAATATATTTATTCAAAATCGTAGCTTTAACGATAGCGGTTATTATGCAAGTGAACGCTAAAGCGTAGCAAAGTTAGCTAACTCCACTTAACGATAACGTTAGCCTGACGTAACACTAAGTAGCCTGGTGCCTGTGGCGTATTTACATTACAACTAACTAGCTAGCTGTCAAGTTGTAATCTGTGTTCTTAATTGTCACAACGAGCTACTTTTACATTTGATCATTTACAGGTTGTCCGGTTGTGTAACGTTGGTTGCCAACGTCATTTAAAAATGTCGCTAAGTAACGTTACTTCTGGGCACCCGTAGTATTAGCTTAGTACCTTAGCTAGCTTACAAGGTACCTATTACAATTATTTTAAGTGCTATTGACTTCAAATAATGGCTAGCTGTGAGTGTAGAGTCAAATTTTGTTTATGGGCGGGAAGGAAATCCTGATAACACCAGGGCCGGTATCAGATGTTCTCACATGGGGACGATGTGTCATGAGAGGATTCCGCTTATTGTATTACAAACAATAACTTCCATACGCTAAGGACCCCCAAGTTTAGACTTGGTCCCTTTTAAAAGAGATTGGTTCTCTGTATATTTGAGAAAGAACACACATTTTTTAAATTAAAATCTCCAGGCTGTTGGATAGTTGGGACATGCACTCCGCGTTAACCGACACACATGCAGATGACCACATAGGCTTTAAAGGATTAGTCCCTGCTGGGTGCTGCTATTTACCTCAGTCTCACAAATGCCTCTACATGAGTTTCCAAATGCTGGGATCCCTCTCTTTTACACCTGGCCAACCACATCCACCCAAGTACAGCATCAGGAGCTTTATGACTGTTCAGTCACATTTGTGGGGTCAGACCCAGCCTTTTTGTAGTCATCATTCTCATGATCATGTTAAGCATTTTGGCTGTTGTTGTGATTGTTAACCTTCTCTTCAGACTCCCTCGGCTGTGAACATGATCAGGACATTGCTGGAGAATAAGCCTGAATATGTGAGTGTTTAATCCAGCCAACACTCCTTGAAACTTGGAACTACCCTTGTCCAGTCTTCATTCTAGTCTCAACATTGTGCATTTAGTACTTCTCTACCTCCTCTGTCAATGCAGTGTAGCACTGAGGGATTAAGGGTTTATTACATTGGTTTGTCTACATTAAACAAAGGAGGTCTATTGTACCTTTGAACATCTCGATAGAAAAATTTGTAAAGACAAATTTGAGCTTAAAACATGTAAGAGCACATCAAGAAACCCACTGAAGACTGCCATTGCATTCTTATTTCAGTTCTTATTTCCTTTTGGTATATTTACAGCTACTTTAGGCCCCATTTAGGGATGTCAAACATTAAATTTAAGACTTCCTTATCAAACGTGGGTCAGATTAGTTTAAGGAATAACTCCTAACTGGAAAGTTTTAGCTCAATTAGTATGTACTTATAGAAGTGATATATTTTGTGATTATAGAAGATATATTCATTTAAGGTCATTATGAGGATGCCCTGCTGGCTCTGGTCTATGTTTATATCTAACTCATCTATTGCTACTGCATTGCCCATCTCTCTTGCTTATATGTCATGATATAACTGATACTATAACTATTGTTGAAGGGTTAGTTCAACTTAATGATAACATGTCTCTGTCCAGATTGGTATGAAGGTGGGGGTGAGGACACGCGGCTGCAATGGACTGACTTACACACTAGACTACACCAAGGAGAAGGACAAAGCTGATGAGGAAGTGCTGCAGGACGGTGAGCCATATCTCATCCATGTTTATCTTAAAGTAGAAGAAAATGTCTTTGCTGCAGTGTTTGGCCTTTGAGTGACAGGGCCAATTATATCAGATTGATATAAACCAAAAAGTTGTTCAAGTTAATAATTCAAAGGGGAAGTATTTGGTTTGAGGGTGGATTTCTTTATTTTTGCATCATATAGCAATACTAATATAGCACTGCAGTACATTTTTAATTTGAGAATGTTTTCTAAGCGGTGTTCTAAGGCCTGAGATGGTCCATTTACTGTGTGTTGTTTTGCTAGCATTACAAACCAGCTGTGCAGTGGTGACATCTATTCTGAAGCGCAGCAGCAGTTTCAATTAACTGTCTTCAAAAATACTTAGTGGTCATTGATTGAAAAATCTACAGTTTATTTGTTTGATAATTGCATGTTGAATAATTGCCATAATCAAATAGATTGTGTTATTAATGAGGGTATTTCCTTACCTTGTTTCAACTTTTTGAATTGAAGCCACAATACTTTATGCTGAATATTGGTGCCAGGGTTGATGTTTTGTGATGTTGACAACACTACTATGGTGACTCTCTTGCAGGGGTGAGAGTGTTTATTGAGAAGAAAGCTCAGCTGACCCTTCTGGGAACTGAGATGGACTTTGTGGAGTCAAAGCTGTCCAGTGAATTCGTCTTCAACAATCCCAACATCAAGGGCACATGTGGTTGTGGAGAGAGCTTCAACATTTGAGTAATTTGGAGCCTCCCTCCTCCTGCATAGTCCCTGCTCCAAACCCGGCCCCTTCCTGGACGCCCATGAGTAAAGACTGAATGACTTGAGTGTTGATGAGGGAGATGGACATTGTGAATTCTCGGGGATGTGGACATGCCTGCGTTTCTGCTACTGTTCTTCCTGCCGACCACACGCAACACATGCTTACGAAGCCCATGTATAATGCTCATGCTTAGAGGGAGTGTTTTACTAACATCTGTAATAATCACTTCACTTCAACTTCATTATCAGGTTCCTACCCAAATTGTCTCAAGAGCTTTTTTTTCTGGGCATGATATGGATGGTAATCTGTTGTGCTCTGCATCTAAAACACATACACTGGACCTCAGAAAAAAAAACAGTTAGAAGGACCTCAGTAGCTTAGTGTTTTTAATTTACTGAATGGCAACCATTTTACACGTATACAGCCACTATTTATAGCGTTTCAACAAAATCACAATTTGATAAAAGATTGGAATGCAGTGTAAAATTGTACAGTGGCCTAAATAGATGCCCCCTAAAGTAGAGACTTGATCAAGTTGAAGTGGAGCATGTTACGCCATGTATTTTGAATATATATATCCATCAAAACCCAAAGATGTTATGAGCAACATCAGCTGTTTGTAAAACCACTGACTCTAGATAGTGTCCATCATGCAGTGTCACGTACCAACAGCATACAAGAGTTCCTGAGTGTCTTGAGACTGATTTTGCAGTTTGTAAGTTCTTGTTTGAATATTTGAGTATTTGAGTATTTAATTGTGTGTGTGTGTGTATATATAAAGAATGTACTTCTCCCTTAAACCGCCACATGACGCACAAAAACACGTATCTCTCACATAAGTATATAAGGTTTATTTTGGTTTATTTTTGCTAAAGCAAAGCCAGAAGGAATATGTGTTTGTATAGACTGTTAATACTTGATTTGTAATCGGTGCAATATGTCTGTATACAGATGATATGAAATAACTAAAATAAATAGCTAAATCAAGCCATTTGAAACTGTGTGGCCACTGTTTTGTGTTCAAAGCAATTAGGACAGATATAACAGAATGGATTGTAACAGAGGAGAGACACACATTGGCTAGCAGTCATTGCTCTTTTTTTTTATGTCACTTAAAACTGCAGATACTTGAGTGCTCACACTATAGTTGTTTGTGTCTATAATGTAATTGGTGCCACAGTGATTGTATTACATCATAAATGATTCTGTACCAATCAGATTGATTTGTTGTGGCTGTCACAAAGCTACCACATAATGTCCAGGGTTTAGTTTATGCGTCATAACCTGCACCTCTAGGGGCACCGCTCCCAGTGCGAGGTCTAATTGAGTCTTGCAGTGACTCAACTGTTATGACTCCTTTTCTTTTTGCCTCTCTGGTTTATGGTTGAAATTCAGCCAGGAGATGTGGGGGTTTTGAGGTTTATTGTGGCTTTAACATTACTCAGCTAACATTTGGACACTTCCCTTGATTTTGAATGTCCTTTGGATCATGGATAGTCAAAAGGAGAGAGATGGCGATTCCCATGGGTTCAAGGTATAGAGGAAAATTATTATATTTTTTGTTGTTAAAAATGGTCTAATGGCTTCAGTTGGGCCAAATCGGCCTGTTCTCCCGTTTATTACTCTATGTCTATGTTTTGCACAATTTGGCGGTCAAAAGAATGATCATAGTTAGTGGTTACTAGAAGGTAAAGTTCTTTGACCAGAGCTGTGGTAGCCTTTAACAGTTCTTCAGGATTTTTGCACCTTTGCTTAGCTCTTTGTCTCTGGTATTTTTCATAGATTTCAGAGTTGCTGAAGCATTTGGCTGTGAAGAAAACACCACCTAGCAGTACCTTACATGGTAGCACCCCAAACGCTAGCACCACCCTCCCTGTCCATCTAGAGACCGCAGGATGCACTTTTACTCTCAGTAGGACTATTCGATCTAGGGCCTTCCTCCCGGAAAACATCTCTCAGTTGTCCGATGGTCATTGCAAAAGGAAGGACTACCGGCGTGAAAATTTCCCTGTTCCCGCCCCCACCACTGGCATGGCCTCCCCCGGGCAAGAGGAGCAAGTGCAACTCAACATGGCACCTTCTGATGTTGTCTTCCTGCTGTACCTGGCATCAAGAGAAGAGATGCTGCCCTCTGGTTCACGGTCCTCCATTGGAGAGCTGTTCAAACAGGAAGAGATGCGTCCACACATCCCGGGTGTGCAGGCGCGGACCAAGCAACGATCATGTGAACCTCTCCAACCTAGTCAGTAAACCATAAGAAACATTACAGTTTTTACTCTACATTCAGTTATACATTCACTTATCACTACACCCTGCTGCTGGGCAGACATAAACTTGGGCAGCAGGGTGGTGTGGTGATCAGGGAGACTTTCTCTTTCAGGGATCAATCCAGTATCACATTATCAATAGATCAGTAGAGGACCATCGACTGATCATTGGATTGCTTGATCTCAATCCAGGGTTTACCAGTGGATGGTACTTTGAGGACTTGAAGGACCTCCAGAGGAAGCTGTTCTGGGGCATTCTGCAGAAATCAGGGGCCCCAAGGCGATTTCACACAGCGACCTGGCCACCATCAAGGGCTTTGCACTCCAAGGGCATCAAACATCCCCTCAGTGACACCTGGAAACACTGCTCGCCACCACTCGTTAGTCAGAACCACACTGACTGTTCCACTTGTTCACCACCCAATTAAAAAGAAAACCCACACATACTCGCACTTACTTCAGCAGGCATCATACACTCACCCACACAACGTAACATCAATCCAATACAGTTACACATGGCTGAAAAACCCTGAGGGTAATGCATTCCTTCATGGATAAAGATCAAATTAATAATAGCAGAACTAATTTGATTTATATTTTTGTGACAGACTGATCAATGTTGTAGGACAACACAAGAGCCTGTTCAAAAGTGTGATAACAGATTATGTTCATAGTTGCATCTACAGTGCAGCAGTGTCCCACGAGCAGATGGTAGGTATTCAGAATTAACATAATCACAGAGAAATACAAAAATCTCAAATGCAAAATGCTTCTAACATGGAGCCAAACTAAAAGCTTTACTAACTATGAATGTCTCTGTTATATTGGCTCATTGTCAACAGTGATGAATAAATAGATGCACCTCCACAGTAAAACAAGAGGAAAAGGCAAACTTTAAATTTTTAACTTTTGTTATAGCAAAATAGCTCCATGCTAAACCTCAGGAACTGGACTTGCCAATGTCAGTCTATGACTGCATAGTCTATTTTAAGCACGTTGTGAAGCAAAGTCCACACTACCCTCTAAAATCCAACTGAGATGCAGTGAAGGGACCTGATGTCAGATTTGTTAGCAAAAGAGGCAAAAGTAGCACAACTATGAGGATATTTTTAATAAGTCGAAATAAAACCTAAAGAAGTTGATCTGAACAGTTAAACAAATCTTAGCTCCTGATGCATTTAGCTCAAATTATTTTTGTTACATACTCTTAATTTTACTCATAATTAAATTTTCATTTGACAGAATTATTTTGTAATTGTACTCAAGGAAAGAATCTCAAATAAATGCATTTTGAGATATTTTTTTGCCAAAAAAATAAGTGGATCAATACTTTTCTTAGTGTCTGTACAGGATGTTCCCATATGTGAGTGTATGCATGTGTACATGAGTTTTTGAATGGTCATAAGGATGCAAATAATACACAGTAAACACCCAGAAGACAGGTGGCAGGAGCTGAACATGCAGGGACCCAGACTTCCACGGAGTGCAGACAGACACATTCTTATACAATGGAAATATTGATGATTATTGTTCATTATTATCTTTTGTAAAATAAAAAGAAATCACTGCAAAAAAGACATCATCATCACCATAATGTTTGCCACTTGTAGCTTTGTTGCCAAGGCAATAAAGGATATAATGACAGCCCTGAAAAGGTTTTGCTACCGCTGGGAGTGGAGGGAGACCATGCTGCACTGTCACCATGACCTTCATCATCCTCCATGGTTCCCTGAGATGCACTCGTACACCTACGACCTCTTGCCTCTACTCTACATCTTTTTCCTTCCAGTGAGTAATTTTGGTTTGCCAGAGGTTTAGTTATCTCCATTTACCTCTGTTTTTCTGAGGAAAGAATATTTGAAAAAAAAGAGAAAATAATAACTCCTTTTTATTTTTTATCACTCGTGTTTACTGTCTTTATCATCCACTAAGATTTGAGCTTTGTTAAAATGCAATAACTGTAATAAAATAAACTTGTTTTGGAGTATTTTCTACTGTCCTACAATTCAGAGGGGCTGTTACCTTCACCCCTAGACTGTGGGTGTGGCCAGAGTTGCCTATTCAAACTCAACATCTGGCAGCTAGTATCTGAAAACGAAGTCATGTTTTGGTAGGATCACGCCCCCCCCCCCCCCCCCCCTCATTTTTTAAGACTTCATCAGACAGGCTTTTCTCCGGATAAATGACTTCAGATTCTCAGAGTTTTATTCACACCCCAGGATAACAAAAATAAATAATAACTAATAAAATGTCCATTTTAATGAGAAATTGCGTATTTTAGTTGGCTATCCCTTTAACTTTCAAAAGAAAAAATGATTTGCATTGTGACACCTGTGAGAGGCGATACTGGACATGTTCACTAGGAGGAGCATCCATAATACATATACTGTATGCATTAGATATGGACTGAAAAAAAACCTGCCCAAAAATCTGGTTATCACTGAGGGCTGACAGCATGGACTAAACTGAGTCCAATCAAAACATCCAGGCAGCTTCAGTCATTTCACAGGATACTAGTCCTAGTCCTAGGTAATTACAGTCGATAATGGAAAAGCAAGCTTATTTCTCTCTCAGCCTCTCTCTCTCTCTCTCTCTCTCTCTCACACACACACACACACACACACACACACACACACACACAGTAAAATGCAGAAACCATTTTTGCTGTCCATACCCCCCCCCCCCCCCTCCCTCCTCCAGCTATGATGGTCTATAACAGTGCTTTGATCTCAGACCTGCAGAGACGGGAGAGCAGACTCAACGCTGCAGCCGCGGCTCAACAGCCTTCCCAGACCAGAAACACCAGACAGAATACTGGTTTAAAGAGTTCAGAGAAGAAGACTGCAGGGACAAAAGGGATAAGAAACAGGTGACTGAAGCTTATTATCTTTGATGAAGGTAAACTAAACAAATTGGTAAAATGACAGATTTAAAGTTTGATCAGCATTTCATGAACAATGTCCACAATTGTTTTATATGTAAGTATTTTTTTAATTTTTTTAAACTTATTAGAAATTGTCATTATCTGTGACATGTTCATAAGGATAGATAGATAGATAGATAGATAGATAGATAGATAGATAGATAGATAGATAGATTAAATATGTGCTACATATGCCATAGAAATATTCCATATTTTAGACACGGTATCTCTGATTTGTCAGGATGACTGTGGACTCAACAGCCAACGAGTCGGCAGCTCTGGAGGGCCAGGGACCACCGGTGCTGGTCGATGCCTGGCTGGTGCCCACCTTCTTCGCCCTCATCATGCTGGTCGGCCTGGTTGGGAATTCGCTGGTCATCCATGTGGTCACCAAGCATCAGCAGATGAAGACCGTCACCAACTTTTACATAGGTAACATTCCTGTGGCAACTTAGATGTGAAGGTCTGCTCTTCTTTGTGCTTCTTTGAGTCTGTTCAGTGAAAAGAAACACATCTTTAAATAAGGACAGAGGGGTGGGAGGGAGCGAGGCCCTCAACTCAGGACTTATAGACTAGAACTTCTTACTTAGCAGATCAGATAAATACATCTAATAAATCTCTGGTCTGCTGTTATTTCACTTGGGAAAGTCATCCCATAGGATGTTTTGGTAAAAAGTTGCTTTTTGAAGGGACATTAAGTAATCTATGACCTTCATTGACCTCTATCAGCAACCAGCAGGCATTGCAACAAAATCAATTGAACTTGTCTTCTCACTTCTCCCTCCCCACCCCTCCTATGGTGGCCTGTAACTGACATAAACAATAAAGTCACATTTTCCCAATAGAGACGAGTAAACTAGCCAATTAGAGCAGAGATCCAACATGAACCTCTAGTGAAGAAATAATATATCATGATGCAAAATACTGGAATGAAACTGTTGCTCAGTTACTTCTTTGGCGCCTGACAAAGAGCGCCGGCTAAGGAGTGAATATGATGCCGATATAACTTACAAATGTTTTTAGAGATAAACAAATGTGAATGAAGTGTTGTGCACAGCAATCATAACTTACGTGTGTTTTTTCCGAGTCACAAATGTAAAAAATAAATGTGTGCTGTGGGCCAGAAAGTGAGTTTTGAAAGCCAGAAATCTCAGCATCTGATGAAGTAATTATTGAGTCATTGGTATTGATCAACAACTCTATCAAAAACAGATATATTATGGTCACAAATCTTTAGAGTAATTTAGAGTAATGCGTCTCATCTCAAAGCATCTCAACACTACCCTGACCCTTCCTCTCAGCACTTAGCTTATACTGTACGCTTCACTTATTTGTCTTAGATCTTGTTTGTTTGCTTCTCTTATTTGTCTTATTTGTTTGAATAAAAAGTAGGTAGATAACTTATTGCACTTTCACCTCAGCACTGGTTCTGCTCTTAGATGCTTGTTTAGGAAGGAAATGCACTTACGATTTCTGGTGACTAGCAGTTCTCTTGCCTACCTATGTTGAATGCACTTATTGTACGTTGCTTTGGATAAAAGTGTTTGCTAAATGACTGTAATGTAATGTAATGTAATGTGTGTTTGCGTGTTCATGAACTACTGTGCATCTGTTCTCTTGCAGTAAACCTGGCGACCACCGACATCCTGTTCCTGGTGTGCTGCGTGCCCTTCACCGCCACACTCTACCCGCTGCCCAGCTGGGTCTTCGGAGACTTTATGTGCCGATTGGTAAACTACCTTCAGCAAGTGAGATTCTGCTTACACACACTCTCACACACAAACACACACACCAGCTATTCGCACAGGCCTGGATGTGCTTTTAGAAACAGTAGTATTGTAGTTATATAAAACACATTTGACCGTCTTTGTTTAATGTGAGTGTGTGTGTGTGTGTGTGTGCGTGTGTGTGTTTCAGGTGACTGCCCAGGCGACTTGTATCACTCTGTCTGCCATGAGCGTGGACCGGTGCTATGTAACTGTCTACCCTCTGCAGTCACTCCGCCACCGCACCCCTCGCATGGCCCTGGCCATCTCCATATCGATATGGATAGGTACAACACAAACACACACTCGTAACCTCACACACACACACACACAACCCCAAACAACGTCGAGACAACTTCCACCACTGAAAAAGGAAATGTGGGTCGTTGTTATGGAAGTTTGGGGGGGGGGGTTGGGTGTATCGGTGGATGTCAGGGAAGCAGGTGATTGCGCAACGTTTGAGCAGAGGATGAAAACAACAAAGAAATATGATGGACGTCAAACAGATCCTCTAATCACATCACAATCAACTTACTGCGATCATTGTTCCTTTTCATTAGTGTGCTACTCTGCTCTGTGGTGAAGATGAACCGAGAGAACATCATCGACATGTTACGTTGGAAATAAGCCTTTCATTTAACGTGTAATGTTTACTGAATGTTTACAAGAAGAATTAAGAAAAATGATTTGGCCTGTATCATCTCATTGGAGACTTATTGTAAGGAACATTAATTAACAACTCAAAAAAAGTCATTTTTCACTTGATGTGGTCTTTAAATCACTCCACATGTGGTTAATAGCTATATTCTTTTTTTTTTGGCATTTTGCCTTTATTTTACAGTCAGTAGAGAGAGACAGGAAAGATCAGGTGAGAGAGGAGGGATGACATGCAACATAAGCCACCAGGACGCCCCTTAATAACTATATTCACATAACATGAACATGACCGATAAGTGTGCTCGTATGGCAGCAAGTGGTGCCGGTCTCCAGCTCTGGACTCCCATGGAACACCGCTCCGTTAACCCAGCCCCTGTCCTCTCTAGGCTCCTTGCTTCTGTCCATTCCTGTGGCCCTGTACCAACGTCTGGAGGCCGGCTACTGGTTTGGCCCGCAGACGTACTGCAGCGAGGCCTTCCCCTCAGCTCATCTCCAGAAAGCCTTCATCATCTATAGCTTCCTGGCAGTCTACCTCCTGCCCCTGCTCACCATCACTGCTTGCTACGCCTTCATGCTCAAGCGCATGGGCCAGCCCAGCGTGCAGCCCACCGACAGCACCTACCAAGTAAGACATAGAGAGGCTTCTTCTTCTGTCAACATCTGTCCTCAGTCTCACTGCACATCTTTCACCCTCCTCCTCCTCCTCCTCCTCCTCACGCATCCCTCCCTCCAGGTTCAGGCTCATGCAGAGCGGGCAGCGGCAGTGCGGGCACGTGTCTCCCGTATGGTGGTGGTGATGGTGGCCCTGTTCCTCGTCTCCTGGGGCCCCATCCAAGTCTGCATCCTCCTACAAGCCTTCGGCCTCCGCAGTTTTGTACTCTATAAGGTGACTTATTCTGATGCTTTTTTTATTGTGATATTTTGATGATTGAATGTTTTAGTGGTGATAGTTTTTGCAGCAGCTCTGGTCGGGGTTCATTTGGGTTTTGGTTCCATGTCATTTTCTGTTTCCCCCCCAGTTTTGGACCTTCTGCAGGTTGTAACCCAAAAACTGTTTAATCATTTAGCATGTTTTTGAAGGAAACAGGGCTATATTTGATATGTCTTTACATTTTACTTCACGTGTTGTTTTTGTTTGCTGTGGTGGCTCAATACTGCTGAATGAATAGAGAGAAAACACCACTATAGGCTACTGAAGTAAAAAAAAAATAGATGAATCAAAATAAAGTAGTCTGGGCAAATTCTCAAACACTCACATTTATCATGCTTGCCAGAGACGGGGTGTAGGTCTAGGGCTAGTTTAGCTTTCCTAGTGATAGTGACTGACATGGCTGAAGCGACCTAAATTAACAGTCTTGTTAACAGTTATGTCTTGCCATGATCAATCATGATCAGTGCTTTTCGTCTAAATCTGCTTGGATCTTTCATTCACAGCTGAAGATTTGGGGTCACTGCATGTCTTACTCCAACTCCTCTGTCAACCCGCTGGTTTATGCCTTCATGGGCAACAACTTCAGAAAGGCCTTCAAGCACGCCTTCCCTGCCATGTTTCTCTGGCGCAGCCGGGCGAGAGTCCGGGTGGGGAACGGAGATGGAGAGGAAGAGGGGGAGAGGGAATGCCAGGCCCCCAAAGGGGATGCAGAGATGCACTTTCTTTCATCTGTGCCCTAAAGGCCACGCTGGGCTTTTGGACACTGTACATGTTGTTTATTTTTAGCTGTTCTGGAGATGAGAGCAGTCTACTCACACAGTGACACACTGACACACAAACACACACTATCCTGGCACTATGGACTCAATATAGAAAGCACAAAGACCACCAGTAAGTGACAGGTTCAAACACACACACACACACACACACACACACACACACACACACACACACACACACACACACACAGCGTGTAGAAGAATACCACCTGCCATGTGATCTTTTAGAGTAGACAGACTGGTCAGGTGACTTTGCCTCTCGTGACCTGCATGAGATACTTAAAAATACAATTATCGAATTGATTTTGCATTTTGGTTGCTCCTGGTTGAGTTTCGGTATTTTCTTCACACTTCACAGTTAAACTAAAAAACCCCTAAATTCTATGAAGAACACTTGTGTGTCTGCTACTGTTTCATAGGGTAAAAAGCTCAATTGTTCCATGCAATGAAAGTGTGTGGGGGGGGGTACAACACACAAGCTTATTTCAACACACGCAAGCTTATTTCTCTCTCAGCCTCTCTCTCTCTCTCTCTCTCTCTCTCTCTCTCTCTCTCTCTCTCTCACACACACACACACACACACACACACACACACACACACACACACACACACACACACACAGTAAAATGCAGAAACCATTTTTGCTGTCCATACCCCCCCCTGTACAACACACAACGGTACAATAACTGTAATGGACAGTCCTCTTGTTTTTGTCTCCGTCTATCGCGTGCGTGTGTATCCACCAATGATAACCAAACAGACCGTCTGGGCACGTGATTCTCGGCCAATGGAATGGCCGACTGAGTTTTGGGGTCCAAAGTGCTGCCTTCAAGTATTATCAGAAATATATAAATTTCTATGAGCGCGCACATGAACGACCCAAGAATATGGTAAATGGGCTTGGGAAGTGATATTCCCCGCTGAGCAATTTTACGTTGATTAGCCGTTTAAAAGATATCTAAATATTTTTGGTTTATACGCTAAAATTAGACCACATACGTTTTAAAAGTGATAGTTTAGTAGACGTTTACGAAAACAGCCAAAAAGATCCTGGGCTATATGAGAGCTAAAGCATCTAGTGATGGTGAAAAGACGTCTAGTGCTCAGTGGGTCTAGTTGCCGAGATGTGGCGTTTAGGGGCGTGAGCATGGAGGCCGTTTCAACATACACGACGTCGTTCCCTACTATATGCTATCGTTTGCCATTCTATGTAATGAGTGTATATAACAAGTGTTCCTGTATGTTTATATCTTCACTCTTTAACGTTTTGTTGTCACACATTTTTGTTTTTAATAAATTAAACATTAACAATATCCCTGATCCTCTTCATTCTGTGCAGCTTTATCTCGAAAAATAAAATACAACAACAGCCACCAAGCACTTAATATGTTCATTTTGTTACTGTCTGCGAACGAAAGACGTTAAATGTGGTGCATTGTAGACTGTCATCCTGAGGGGGGCGCGAGTTTACGAGGGGAGCTTGAAGGCAGCATTACATGCGAAGCGACTGCATCCACACCGACGACAGCACACAGAGAGCAGAGGTAAAGCAAAAAAGGAAATATCAGGTCACTCGCATCGCTTATTCCACCGGAGGAAACATCGATCATCTAACAAAAAAACACCATTTGTCGCCATGGAGCAGAAACAAACCATCAATTTTGGCGCTGGACCTGCAAAACTTCCTCGTTCCGTAAGTTTGCATCCCCACGTTGCTTGTGTAACACTCTAGGTAAGGCTGTAAAAAGACAAGTTGAAAGTGTGGTATCGCAATGGGCAATGTCACTCTTTGTCGATGTTGAATGGAGCTTTTCAACCCGGGTGCATCCCTCTGACACAGATTTGGATGGGTTTTCTCATTTCGACTCTTCTAAATTTCGCCGTGGCTGATTTAAAAAACGTGACTTGGCAGATGTTCGCACAAAAAGGCATCTACATGTTTTGATCAGCATCACTGTCATCTACGCGGTCCGATTTTTCCTTATGGTGATGCATGTTGAAACTGCTGGCCCTAGTAGTGTCGACTTGGCATTTCCAGCAGACCCGGTGGCTCAGGACAGTGTGCTGAGTTGCATCAGCCTCATTCATTCATGTGGAAATGGCTCCTTTGTACTTTCGCTGGCAGCAGTAGCTACAACCTCTAGATGGCAGAAACAACTCGGTGATATAAAATCACAGCTGCCACATATCATACTTTCTACACATTTATACGATAATAGGAAAGTTTAATAATAGGAAGTTTCTTCTCCTTCCTTCCTTTATTGATTAATGTATGTCCCGAGGCTCAGTTCTTGAGCAGATACTGTTCTCTTACATATATGTTTATATATGTAATATTATTTGAATCTCTTGACAAGTCAGTTAAGTCAGTCGCCAAGTCAAATTCCTTGTATGTGAACACATATTTGTCTGATTCTGACAATATTAAGCTGTTATTTCTCAGTAAAACCAAATAATCCCAGTAAGTTTGCACTAGGCTATTACATGACTGTCTCGCTGCTGTCAAGGACTGGATGTCCCAAAATGTCCTTCAGCAAAATTCAGCCTTTATCTTTACCAACTAAACTCACTAGCTCCTCTCCTCTGGTTAGTTTTACTAGATTTTACTCATTTCCCCTACAGCCAGGTTAAATCTGGCCTCATAAAAAAAAACCTTCCAACTCATAAATTCACTGACACTGACACTCACACGTTTTGAAGAAATAAACTGAATTTGTGACTTGTAACCTATTGCAGGTGCTGCTTCAGGTGCAGAAGGAGCTCGTCAACTACAATGGGATTGGTATCAGTGTTCTGGGTGAGTTTTGCTATAATAGAAGAACTGGGGTTGCATAAAAGTTATGATTATGAAACGGTATGCTCCCGCCATCTTTAATACATAAAAAGGGAATCTTGTCAAACGAAAACAGCGATGTTATGGTATAATTCATCCACTTAGATGGGTCTGTTTTGTGCATTACCTTCAGCTAACGTCATCATTGTTTTTGTTTGAAGAAATGGCATCATCTTTTCTATCTGACTATAATCTGAAAGAAAGGTATTTGGCGATTTGAATTTATATCTGTAAATCTTGCAGACACACTGTGTGTCCAGTGACAGTGTAGAGTGTGTTCAACATGTGTGAGTTAAAGAGATGTTGCCCCAATCCCTGACAACTGGGGAATCAACAGTATAAAACAGCTGATCCTTGCTTCCCCACTCATTGGAAGTTGCTCTGAATAAGTGTCAGTGTCAAATGCCCAAAATGTAAAAGAAATTAGATTAAAAAAAGTGAGTAAATGCTCACAAAATGTTGCTGTCTGTGTGATTAAAGTAAAATGTACTTCAATGTGTTCAAACCAGAGATGAGTCACCGGTCGTCAGACTTCAACAAAATTATGAACATGACAGAGAATCTCCTGCGAGAGTTGTTGTGAGTACCTCATTTAGTTTGATTAATGGAAAGATAATGATGTAGTTAAATTAGAAAGTACCTGTACCATCCTGTATTTTACTTGGAAAAACTCCAAGAGATATTGGATTTGCTACTTAGCAACACTTGTGCCTACATGCTAGGCTGCTTAATTCCCTTCAACCCAACACAAGGGTGTCAGATTGATGTAGCCGTTGAGCTTACCGGTTAGAGAACAGGGTTGAGACAACTAGACAGTTGAGATGAGATGTATCATCATTGTCAAGGTAATATTGGCTCAGTGCAAACTGGTAGAACCAGATGTCTGTCTGTCTGTTTTTAGCCGCTCCTGCAGGAAGTAATAACATGATTATACAGTCTGCTACTTTTGTTCTACTTTTTTAAAGCAGTGTTGAATCTTGGTTTTAGGTGTAAATATAATGCACTCACATCTTGAAATGCCAGCGAGAATCCAATTCGATTCAAATTTACTTTACAGTCAAGGTTGACTGTGGAGAAACATTAAAAGTACAGCAAGCATTGATAGAATTTGCAGAACATTTGGGTGTTTAAATACACTGAGTGTGAAACAGATAGGGCCCAAATATTTCACCCACATGAATGTATCAAACACCATGATACTGTTTATTTAAATTTTTGTAAATTTTTTAGTATTCAACAACATGGTACCAAACAGCAGTGGTAAATACCTATATGTTGATCTAACCACCATGACCTTTGTCTACACAGAAATATCCCAGACAACTATAAGGTGATGTTTCTGCAGGGGGGCGGGTCTGGACAGTTCAGTGCTGTTCCTCTCAACCTGATTGGCCTGAAGGAGGACAAGTGTGCTGATTACATCGTGACTGGCACGTGGTCGGAAAAAGCTGCAAAAGAGGCAGGGAAATATGGCAAAATTAACATTGTCCACCCGAAGCTGGATAGTTACACTAGTAAGTTGTGTGTGTGTGTGTGTGTGTGTGTGTGTGTGTGTGTGTGTGGGTGGTTGGATGTACTGTTTCAACACGCTTTTGTGGCTGTTTTGTGCAACAGGCATTCATTTAAGAATGCAAACAGGGCAAATTAAAGTGAAAGTAGGTCAGCAGCAACACTGACACTGATAATGGCAGATGTGACCTAATGTAGCTAATGATGAAACAAAGTGCCAACAGTGTGCACTCTAGCAACCCAGAAATAGGAGCTTACAGGTAGCACTTGAAGGCAGCATCATACAGTCCTTTTTACCCCAGGCTCAAGATCATGGGATACAAAATAATTCATCCAAGAGTTTAAGTGAAAATGTACAAATCCAAATTCATTTTTAAGATTTCATACAAAAATAGCTTTATTCTCCATCTGTCCATATTGTGAGGGGCGGGGTGTGGGGTGGCCTGAATCAGAAGTCATTATTATATTTTCTGTCTTTGTACTAACACGTCACAAATGAAACAAAATTGAACGTATTATTTTGCTGACAACCCATGTAGTACTCTCAAAGGAGCCCAGTTTGGGAACCACTCAACTCAAACAATGACCTAGACCTAGACCAAAAATTGGTTTTGTTTTCTTCTCAAAAGAAGTAGTACAATCCCCTGAAACTGGCATGTACCACCGAGTATCCACGTTATCACTTCCCCAAAGGATCCAGTCATGTCTGAATCTCTTCTCATTTTCCAGTTTTGCATTTGAATTCCTTCCTGTGATGGTTCACTGTGTGTGAGCTCAGTTTGGCTCTCATGAGTTGGTCAGTTGGTCATTGTCATTCACGATGCATGAAGGCGATCCCTGCACACAATTTGATGGTTATGTAATAAACAATGAAGGGACTCTGGCTCGCAGGCATGAGTTTGGACCATGTGTTCACTGGCCTCCTGTTTATCCTGCTGATATGAAGAGCTTTTACAGTGTTCTTCTTAATACACTGTAGTAAACTTTAGCATTGAAATATCATTTCTATGTCCTAGGACAGGTTGGTCTGTTTTAAAGAGCATTCCCGACTTCTCCCATTAGCAGAAACAAAAGAGAAGAGTTGTTCTGAGTTTGTTTCAATATAAAATCTAGCATTGCTTTGTCTATTTATTTGCTTTGATTTCATCAGCTAGGTACCATTTAAGCAGACCTACCGTATCAACCGAATGCATAGGATTAGGACTTTTAACTAAATAGTACTGGTCAGTATAAGACAAGCTGCCTACAGTCGGCACTAACAAATGGACTTACTTCCTGGATATCAGAAAAATCTGATCAGTTGAGAAATTAGCTTTACAGAAGTCAGCATCTAAACAATGGGCAGACTTGCAGGCCAAGTTTGACTTTGTTATAGTTTTTATTTCTTTAGTTTTAGTCCTGCCGTCCAGTCAGCTCAGCCCATCTCCATTTCGACGGCCAGTCCAGAAAACAATCTTGTTCATGTTCAAGTAAGAGGACAATGTGAATGCAAGGAGAAGTGAGTTGTCTTGTCTCTTGGTCCTCTCTTTGGTCAACTTAATGGGGAGTGTGTTTGGTTTATTTAAGAGGACTAGACTAGACTGGAGAGGTGAGATAAGGTCATACGCATTATTTTTTGACTATGTTTTGTCGTTGCTCGCTGCAGAGATCCCTGACCCCAGCAGCTGGACTCTGAACCCCTCAGCCTCCTACGTGTACTACTGCTGCAACTGAGACGGTTCACGGGGTGGAGTACAACTTCACCCCTGAAACAAACGGGGTGGTCCTAGTCAGCGACATGTCCTCCAACTTCCTGTCCCGGCCTGTGGACGTGTCAAAGGTGAGGGGAGGTTTGAATGGGACTGAATAGAGTGTTTAAAGCATTACTGTTTTCCCATCTTCTATCATACTGATAGATTCTGACCAAAATCTTGTAAATTGCGCAATTTAATAAAAACGCAATTTTGTAGCCTGTAAAGTTAGCTGCCATTTGGTGTGTAATCCAAAATCTTTGTCATTCAACTACTTTTTATCTTGAATGTTGCTAGTAAATTGCTGCTAGTTTGGGAAAGGGCATTACAACTGTTGTTAGCTAGCTAAATGAAACGACACATTTCTACCTGCGGGATAATCACAAAAAAGTATCACAAAAACTTCAAATCACGTATAGATTATGGATTTTCTTTTTGTTGTGTCTTTTGGCATGGTGTAGTTTGGACTGATTTTTGCTGGTGCTCAGAAGAATGTGGGCTGTGCTGGGGTAACGGTGGTCATTGTGCGAGAAGACTTGTTAGGCCATGCCCTGGATGAGTGTCCCATTGTGCTGGACTACAAGGTGCAGGCTGGCAACAACTCCCTTTACAACACACCCCCTTGCTTCAGGTACAGACATACTACTGTTTTTCTATTTCAGAACCTCATCTTTTTCTTTTTCTTTACACGCTCTTGGGTGCTAGAACACATGACACCTTCCCAGGTCTATATATTACTGTTGTCGGATAAAAGCCACATATTTCCACATTTTTCAGGAAATAAATGAAGGCTTATTTTCTCATTGACGTCTCTTGTGTTTACTGAGCCCAAGGGGTCAAACTCATCCAACACTAACCATGTAAACTTTCAATTGTGACTTAACTTTCTCTTAAGAATGAGAAACACCAGAAGAACAACGACATGTGAAAAATGCCATTTGCTTTACGTGCGTGTTATGGAAAATAATGATGTAAGTGCTTTTGATATGCTTAAACTATAAATTGCAATAATATGTATGTGTAGTCATAGCCAGGGGAAAACTACTGAGCTAAGAAGAATGTGTGTGTTCATTTCCTCTTGATCTGGCTGAAAGTTGGACCTGGGAAATGAGTAGGTCTTGGGAAGGTCCAGTCGTAAAGAGTTGGAGCAGAACTTTTATCGCATGGGAGCTAACCTCTTTACGGCCGGGTGATGGTGACTGGCTTTGCAGGTCTTCACTTATTAACCTTTTACTATGTGTGTCTGTAGAACTGGTCAGTCATGTGTATGAATGTATCTGAGGAACTGAATTCGGGAGCTCATTCTGCATACACCTCGGTGGTTTCAGCTCTGCTTGCAAGCATTAAAGGCCTAAGAGATGAGAGTCTGACGAATATTGTGTTCTAGCTTTATTCAGCTGATCTCACCAATTAGACAAAATGCAATTGACTTAAAATTGCCACGACATGCGTCTGTGTGTTTTTAATCTTCCTCATCACCCTGTGTCTGTTCAGTATCTACGTCATGGGCCTGGTTTTGGAGTGGATCAAGAACAATGGGGGTACAGTTGCCATGGAGACGCTCAACAAGCAGAAGTCGTCCATGATTTATGACATCATCAACACTTCCAATGGTTTCTATTCGTAAGTATCAGAGAGCTTCAGCAATAAAGGAAAGTCACGAGGCTCAAAGTAAGTTTAATACAATGTGAATCCACCTTGCTAATCCAAATGCACAGAGGCGAGTTTCTTTGGGCAAATAAAATGTTTGACTCTAATTTGCAGCAATATGAATTAAAGGTGCATTAAGTAATTCATGATCTTTTTGAAGGTAATTTTCAATGCTTATTTTCAATATTAGCATATCAAAATAACATATATGAAAGGAGTCATCCAACAAATTCTTCAAAATATATTATTAAATCCATCCAGATGACCCACACAAGTAAAATTCATGAACTACGACATATTTTTTCAGTATGCCCGGACACCTGAAAAGGTTCTACTGAAGGCTAATTACATTTACATTTACATTTCAGGCCTTTAGCGGATGCTCTTATGCACAGTGACTTACAATGAGTGCAACAGTAGAATACACTGATGAGCATCATGAATTGGTATTGGAGGGTTAACCTTACTGTGTCCACCTGTACAGGTGTCCAGTGGACGCGGTGTGTCAGAGTCGCATGAATGTGCCGTTTCGCCTGGGCAAGAAACAGGGAGATGAAGCCTTGGAAAAGGAGTTTCTGGATGGGGCATCCAAACGTGGAATGATATCCCTGAAAGGACACAGGTAAGAGTTCACTCACAACTGTGAATGTCAAATCCCACCATACGCTTCCATTAATATCTACCAGAGGGTTATAGGGTTAGGACACAGAATTATTGCTGGATATCGAGGGATAGTAGAGTGAATACTGGGTCCTTCACAGTCAGCAATGTCCATTTAGACTGTTTAAGTCAAAGCTTTTGTAGTAGTTTTGTAGTTGTTGTTATTATTAGACAAAACTGGTTAGAAATATTGCATGCTGTACAATCATTTTGTCTGACCACATTTATTTAGAGAAAACAATAAGATCATTTTGCATTCATCCGCAGGTTCTGTTGAATATGCAAACCACACAAATGGCTTTTTATTGTTTCCTGTTGACACTGTTCCAGAGTGGCCTCTGCAACCTCAGACCACAACCCTAACACAGTCTGTCTCCCCCTGCAGGTCAGTTGGAGGAATTCGTGCATCTCTGTACAACGCTGTAACACTGGAGGACACTCAAGCCCTGGCCAGTTATATGAAAGAGTTCCTCAAAGAGCACCAGTAGAAACAGGCCATGCTAACACTCAGTAGGTCTGTCACGCACAATGACATTCAATCACTCCAGTACATTTCATACAGACCTTTTGGTTTATCTCTAGTTGGGATCCATGTTGGATCTGTAAAGTGCACCTTTTAGATGTGTTTTGGATCACCCATTCATTGCTAATGAGCTTTAACCACTACTCCTGTCAGTAATGCCTTAATTCCATTTGTGTTTTTAAGATAATGGATTTGCTGACTAACTACTTTTATGTACCTTGATAGTTCTCTGTTACCTGTTCAAAGTGTATTTACATTCCATTAAATCTAACTTGGCACTATTTATATTTCGCAGGTCTTATTTGTTGTCCCAAAGTGTTGTTAAGACTATGTTGTTTACCTAGTGTCTAAAATCATTACAGCCACAAGATGGCATTCATTTCAAAGCAATGAAGCTTCACTTGCCAAGTATCCAGGATAGAGAATCGGTGCTAAGCAACCCAACTGGACTGGACTATTCTGGTCTTGTTTACCTTTCGAGTAGAAGTGCTTTAAATGTTCAGTGTCAACAAGAATCGCAATGACCAGCGGGGAAAGGGAATAGATCAACCCTGCTGTTTGTAAATGGGTTCAATGCCAACCATTCAAATCATGGTTGTGGTAGTAACATGCCTCAAAATACCAACTATTACAAGAACTATTATCTACTAAATGTGTAAGACAAGTGCAGGTTGACTTTCCCTGAGGCTTAGTTGGCTCATGGAACATAATCCTCACTAATAACCAGTGTGGCTTTATGAAAATAATTTGAATTACTGTGGCTGCAGGCAAGAATACTGTAGATGCACATGGGATATATGGGTACTGCGAGTGATTCTACCAGTCTCTCTCCTGCCTGTTGGCTTTATAAAATACCTACCATTCCTACCATTTTTCCTGCCTGCCGACAACAGAAGCAACCAAATATGTAAGAGTCTGCAGGGCTAACATCAGCCTCATGGTTAGAGAGACCATCCTTCAACTGGTTGACCAGGGGTTAATCCCATGATAGCAAGAATCCACCCTGTTGAAACTGTCCTTGAGCAAAACACTGAAAGAGTGAAACATGAAACTCTGGCATCGAAGAGTCGAGACAAAATCCAGATTTTCCAGTGACACTTCAACAATGAGAGCAACTTGGAGAAGGAAAGTAAAGTTCAATCCCTGAGCTCTAAAGTGCAGACTCTCCAGAGAGAGATTGAAGGCAAGGAAAACCGTAGTCTCCCTTGAGGTGGAACGCAAACTAGTGGGCTTCAAACCTCAAAGAAGAACTGAACAAGAGCTCAAGAAAGATATTGATGCTGCTGTCTTCAAACAGAAGATTAGAAGACTTAGAAGACTTCGTGCATAGACTGTTTTTCGTGAGTCAGCTTCTCAAAGAGCTCCAGGGGTGAACATCCACTGAAGTGCCAGACAGAGGTCTTGGTACCCAGTTTGAAGAGAAACTTCAGAAGGCAACCCCCGAACAAGAAGCTTCAAGTTGATCTTTCGGTTGCCCTAGCTGAAAAGCAGGTGGCTTGAAAACAACGATCCAGAGCAGCTTTAGCACAGGAAGAGGCTCATTTTCATAATAAGCTTTGGACTTAATCAATTACATGTGTGGTTTAGCCCCACCGCAAGTAGATATGAAGATATGAAGCAATGATTATCACATTGTCACAACTGCAATATTTATCAAAATAATCTAAAAAAGACCCTATTATTCAGCTGCTATGTGCATGAAATGCATTTTTCACATGGTAAATGGTGTGGCCATTAGTTAAAGGGGCATTACGTTATCTCTGACCTCTATCAAGCTCTATCAGCAACCAGTAGAACTTGAAAGGTCTCTGAAACAGTCCCCGCCCCTCCCATCCCCTTGAATTACGGTGGTTTGGTCTCAATTATCACAATAGAGATGAGTAAACTAGCTAGTTAGAGCAGAGATCCAACAGAAATGTCTAGTGAAGAGGTACAAGTATTGTGATAAATACTGCTTGAAAGTCAGACATCTCAGCACTTGGTGATTTATCAACAACCCTATCAACCCCCTGCAGATGCATTATGGTCATTTTGTGCTACAGGGCAGTAAAACTCTTACATATAGTCCCCTTTAAAACAAAAGCACAGTTATGACACAGTTTCAGCTCTTCTTTGTGTTCTTTGACTTCTGCACAAGGGTGTATGTGCAATCAGTATCTAGGGCGGCGCGACAGTGGAATGACCTCAGCAGCAGTTGTAACATGATTGGGTATGAAAGAAAATTTTCTCCCAACGGGTTTCTTTCCTCCCTCCTGTTGTGTGACTTACTTACTGACATGGTTGAGACCAAGAGATCTCCGAAGCCATCACATTTCTTTCAATGAGCATTCCTAGTCAGTCCCCCGTAGGAGACTGTAAAGTTCCTGAGAATGAGGTGCCCTTGCTAAGTGAAGCTTGAAAAATAATCTAGAAAATAGACAATATAACTGTTTTATACTCCAATAATTACCAATTGAAAGTCACAGCGGCACATTTTCCAGTGCTGTGATAACGTGTTGTAATGGAGGGTTTATCGAACTACGAGCTCCAGTACAATACAGAGCCTACAGGATGTTCTTGCTGGGAATGACCTCAAGGTGGAAGCATTCATCAAGAAATCTGTGTTTGCAAGATTAAGAGGTGTTCAGTGATTATTCTCCAAGCAAATGGGGTTTGTTGTGTTTTTGCAGTGATGCCTGGGTGTAGCCAGACTCTCACTCACATACACACACATTTGATTCAAAAAACTTCTCCAGGTGTTTACAGTTCAGCACATGACCTGCAGACAACACATACAACATGATGGGACATGATGGGATTTAATTCACTTTCCATGTCTCAAAAGCAAAGGAGCAGTATAAAGACTGGAGATTTCCACCATTAACAGAACATAAAATAGGCCATTTGGTTGATGCTGTCATCCAACACGCCTAACGACATCGTCAGTGTGTTAATGTTTAGCATGGGTGGCCTCAGCAGGAAGTGAACCATTAACCCTGCCAGTGTGAGTGCCATTCTGCATCCATTTAGCTATAAGGGGCCACAAGGTAATAGCATGGGGGTTGAGGTGACAACTGCTTAGCTTAGCATCTCTATTTCAAGAGAGATCCTTACAGTGATAAGTCACTTTGGGACGTTTTCCAGTTTTATTTCTTTTTCCTAGTTTTAGTCAACCTCTGAAAATGTCTATATGGTGGAGTTAATGAATAGTTAACCCCTAAAATTGACAGATTTGGTCATTGCCACTTTCTTGCTTTCATTTTGAAAATGCAGTGTAAAAATCATACTTTGAACAGAGATTGCAACAAGATAAAGTAGATCCAGGTAATATTTTTTTTTATATAATATCCCAGATGATTCTTTTCAAGAAGTAATTTTGGCTGTTTGCAAATATCAATACCAAGAGCTGGGGAGGAAAGCCTCAACGCCGGTATTGACCGTGGATCCCCGTGGCAGGTAATGTTGGAGCTTCTATGGAGGGGTGTGTGGTGAAAACTGTTGTGGTGAAAAATGTTCTACCAGAGTGAAATATTGCTTTAAGCCTGATGCATTTCCTGTTAATACGATAATGCGCTCCCCCATAATCTTTACGTTATATGGCGGCTCTCAAATCCTTCGATATAATAGCCAGTTAGGTTCAAGGTCATCTTCACCTGTGGCCGCGAAAGCCTTCACACTCCCTTCAGCTGCCGTCGCCCTGGCATCACGCTAATTGTAGCACTCATAGAGTCTAGTCATCAGTGAACTTTTGTCACCTCCTCTAGGAGCAACGGGGGCATACATATCCTTCTCCGCTCCTTTCAGCAAATTCAGCAACTGCATATCTTCAGATGGCAAAGGAACCTGATGTCAAGTCCATCTCTGATCCTGTGGAAATGTGGAGATCTGGTAGTGGATCAGGCTCATTTCACCAGCACAAATCAACACAAGGTACCTGACAAAATGTCTCGATGGGCCATCGAGACATCTAATTTCGTAGCAAGATTGAATCACAAAATTGTGATAACAAAAGGTGGGTCAGTTATTAAATTGTATAAAGCTATGAGCACAAAAGCACTTCTAATAATGTGTTAATACTGCCTCTTGTAATGTTGTATAAATTGTAAAACACACTGCTTCTGCATTATATGCCAATTTTCATTGAAGAAATGAAAGTTTTTTTTTCTGGTCAAAAGAAAAAAAAAAGTCTTTGCATTAAATTCTAGGAAACCCAAAGCATTAACAATATTCCCAACAGCTCATGGTTCAAATCATCTCCCAAACCAGATTTCTGATCACAACAAATTTTGTTCAAGTGACGTGCTCAGTGTCTAAAGGACTTTTCAACAGGACACATGTCTGTTGTGGGGATTAAATCTGTGGTCTCCCAGTTATGGGACACTCTCTCTAACACCATAAACATCATGTGGCGATCCCACCAGTTCTCACAATCCAAAGTGCACAGTCTACTATTTGAGCTAATTCCCTTGTGTTGCCAAGGGTCTTTTTTCTTCCCTCTCCTGAGACACTTCACAGCCATTGTCCTTTGAAACCAGGAAAAGAGGACGTCTGCTGGCACAATGCGCAAGATGGCAGCTTGAAACCCTGCTCTGTCTGCCACTGTTTATCTATCCAGCAATTCTGTATTTCGACCAAGGTAAGTTGATCTTGAAAACAATGTGCCCAGGTGAGAATGTGAGAGAAAATAGCAGGGGAACAACAGTGTTGAAAACCAAAAATCAAGCTAGCACCGGCTGTGTAGGTTGGGAGGCTGCACAAGACAAATCATCACAAGACATTCTTGTTGAACAGATAAATCTCAGGAAAGAAAACAAAGAAGTCCATACTGTTACACAAGCCTCCAGTAATAAATTCCAAAAGTCCATATGGCTCGGTGTGGGGACCTCCAGATCAGACTGAAACACAGTCTGCTATCTAAGGGGAGTGAGGTACATGCTACAAAAGATCTTCTTTCAACATCTCCACGTCTGAAACACGAGGTATACAACTTTCTTGTAACAAAGCCAAGAGACCCCAAAGCCCCAAAAGCCTGTGAGAAAGAGGGGCAGACGTAGGAAAGGAGGAGTGAAAAGAAAAAGATCTTTCATTAGCGGCGATTGAGTTGATCAAATGCCACAGATGAAAGCAGCTGCTTAGGGCTCCCACCGCCACTGAGGGGCACAATAGCTGACAGCAGTAATGCTATCAACACCACATGCATATTGGGAGCACCTCTTGCATCATTGTGTATTTATTAAATAAACTTAGCAACACAATGATTTTATTTGTGGCTGTGAACTTAAGGCAAAAATGCATCCGTCAGGGACAACATTAAAAAAAGCTCTTTCTGTGGAGTGAATGGTTGCTAGCTTAATTTATCTAGTAGCTTTACCAAAGTAAAGATGAAAGATGATATTTGATATTTGATCTGGTCTGTGAAATGTTCAGTCTGTGTTGGATTAGAGGAACATTTCTGAAGGAAACTACTGTATGTAACATGTTGCACACTTCTTCAGCAGTAAATCATCACCCTCTTAAAATAATGGCCTAAGTCATATTTTCAAGTTTTTCAAAAAACAGAATAAACTGAACCAAATATAGACTATATGATATTTCTTGATCATTTCACACAAAAAGGTTATGACAATATATGACTATTGACATACAAATAACGCTGTCTGTCAATTATGTAGCTTGTAAAATGTTTGCCTAAGTCACTTACTCCAGAAGTAATTTGGCCTAAATCAGGATTAAAATTGCCTAAGTCACACTCTTGACGTAGGCCATTATACTACCAGGGTAGGAACAGCTGATCTTTTCAATTAAGGAAGTAGGCAATTTTACCAGAGGTGGCCAGCATCATGAAGAGATGATTTAAGCAAAAACATAATTTTCCTCAAAAAGTGAATTAGGCCATTATTTTAAGAGGGTGACGAAATGAATGACCCCGTCTGGGTTCTTGATTTGTCCAAGAAGGGCGCTACAGCTGCAGGTCCCTCTTGGACCAATCAGCGTATAAAATACTGGAATGCAGTGGTGAAATGCATCATTACACAAAGTCTGTGATCAGTGGTATCTGAGATATCGTGCGTGACACAGGGAAGAGCGAACAGACAAACAAGCAGATCCATAGTCTCGATTTCTTCTCTCCTTTAATTTGTGTCTTTTTTTGTTCTCGCTATAATTGTAAGATCATGTATGTTCCTATTACATGTGTCTCAGCAAGAAAATAGACACATTCAGAGAGTGTCTCTATCTATTAGCGTTCTGGAGCCCCTTAGGTGACAAAATAGTTTGAACTTTATCTGCCACTAATTGGAGTGGAAGTGTATGAATGGTGGCTTCGTGCTTTGTACTCTAATTCTTTCCAGGGGAGGTATTGTCTGTGTGAGACTCTGATGCTTGATGTATGTATCGTGGCACCAGCTACACCAAGACAGGTTCCTTGGACATGGTGAATAAATACAGTTTGGATTATGTCAACCACGTTAACCACTTAATCATTTTCTCGCCCTCCCCAGAAATCTTGTCCATGACCCTGCTGCAGCAGCTCCCTGCCTCGAAGGGAAAAAAGTAAGTGAAAGAATAAGAAGGGGGAGAGGGGCTTTGAAATGCGAGTAGGGTTACTGCAGAGATGGGAGGTTGTGACAGGATTGTGTGGTGATCCTCGTCCTGTCAAGCCCACTAATGTCGAGGTAATGCCACCGGCAGGCTGCAGTAAGACGGTGATAATGAAAAACACCGGGGAAGACAATATCAAATGGCTCCTCTACATCCCACAGTGGAGATTAGTCGACACAAAAGTAGGGTGGCAGAGGCAGAGGGAGCAGAGGCAGGCTTTAGTACTGCTGATTGAGTCTCTTGTCAAGAGCTCCATGCCTGCAGCATGAAGTTACTGTGACTGACATCCTTTATGCAGTCTGTTTCAGACTGACACACATAACACTCTGTTGGCTATATGTGAGTGATGTGTATGTGTGTGTGTGTGTGTGTGTGTGTGTGTGTGTGTTTGATCTCCGTGGCAGTTTGCATTCCCTCAAAATGGGTTCTCTATAGGTAATGTATGTTTGCCAATTGCTTAAAGGGGAATACGACTGAATTTGATCTTGAAATGAGTTATTCCTTTGCCCTTGTACTGTTCGGTTTGCATTCGTCAAATTGACTGTACTCTCTCCCATGACGAGAAACAAGAAGAAAGAATGAAGGTGTCCCTCCCCATAATATGTGATATGGCACTGATGCATAGCTCCATAGGAAATGAAATGGAAAACACTGACTGAGGCCGTTTCCAGAGTGTACATGTTCTGGTTTGACAGCGAGCACTACTTACCAATTAAGCAAAAATTCCTTCCTTCTTTTTTTCAACAACTAAGTGGATTTTGTCAGTTCAACTACTTTAATTATGTTTGTTAGCTTTTCTTGACTATTTCCTGATAACGTTGTTGCTTTCAAAGGGCTTCAACCAAGCCAAGCATTAAACACAGTAATGAATTAATATGCCCATAATGCATTGAGGCCAGGTCTTTACAGTCCACTGTTTGTAGAAGAGCTCATCATTTATGTCTGAACCCTGCAGGTCTCAGTGGGTCTGATTGGGCTGGTTTGGGCTCGTTTAGTGGCCCGTTGACTGCAGAGCAGTTGACAACTTTACTACTGATGCCAGCAACGCACTGCTTTGACCTCTTTTCATAAAACCATAGCCTAGTTTTTCAGCCTAGCCTAGTTTTTACTATAGCACAACTTAGGTCATACCATAACACCATGTCATGGTACTTTACAGTGACAAATATTTGATTCACTACAACACCATGGGGCTGTTTTACCATGGAAATATTCAGGTGCAATTGTAACATAATTTTACTTCACGACTGAAGACATGGAACATTTTCATTACCAAGAGTTTTACCGCACCATGATATGAATCAAAGCACATTTTATTCATTTAGCTGATGTTCTTATCCAGGGTGACTTACAGCAGTAGAAATAATAGTAGAATCAATAGAATTATCTAGCTTCAAATCCTGGACTCCCAATGTTAAAACCAACCAAAAAGAGTGCAAGGGTCAAAGCCACAGCACCCAGACAATAAATGTAAAAAAAGATTATTTTACCTTGAAAGATCCTGCAGTGCTACCCAAAGAAGAGCCATTGACAAGCAGTAGAAAAGGTTTTTATCAAGACAGGAGCAAGATCAGGCACGTATGGGAGTAAGATTGGGGGAATGTGATTTCAGGGGGAAGGGGAAGATGAGTTTTCAGGTTACGGCAGGACACAGGGATCGCACTGTCCTGACAAGGATGGAAAAGTCATCTGACCATTGGGGAGCAAGCAGAAAAAGGAGTTGCCAGGTGGAGCAAAGCTAGGCCAGGATAGATAAACCCCTGTCATAAAAGAGTGCAGAGGTGGACCATGGCCTGGAGATAAAGGGATGCAGTACCCTTAGCAGCTTTGTAGACCACAATGAGGTTTTGAATTTTATAGGAGAGCCAGGGGAGGGAGAGCAGCAGGGGATGACATGGGACAATTTGGGAATGTTGAAAATAAGGCAAGCTGCAGTGTTCGGGATGCGTTCAAGGGACTAAAGAGAGTAGTTTGGGAGCCCAGTCACATTTATCTGCAGAAAGCTGTTTCACTTAATGGCTCCATTTCAGGGGGTATACGTTGCCGTATATCACTAGAAAGTGCAGAATCTGTTTTTTCCCCATTTCCCATTTGCTTTACAACATGTTTTTAGGGTACTGATTTAAAGCTGCACTACTCTTGAAACAGTAGCCCATTTGGAAAAAAAGCCTGAATCACTATGTGGGGCTGGAACAGAGAAGAACATCCCATCACCACTAAGATTTGCCGTTTTTGCCCAACTTATATCCAAGTGTCAGGTATGGTCACTGGTGGGAAATCGTGCAGAGGAATTGGTATTTTTAAACCTGGGCTCTATTTGTACATATTAGTCATTTATACCCCAAAATAGGAACAAAAAGTTTGGGAATTGGTCCATTACGGTCCATTACGGAAAAGGATCCCTACAGTGATAGACCTTTGTTTAACCAGAAAACGCTCAAGGAGAAGCCTCGCTCTGAAATCTCGTGAGCAAGACTTTCGTTTTCTGGTTAAACAAAGGGCTATCTCTGTAGCGATCCCTTTCCGTAATGTTGTCAGACACTTCCAATAACAATCTGAGCCTGTCAGTGGCAAAAACAAGCACTTTTAGTGGACGTACTTTGATCGTGCGCAGTTGCCCCTGCAATTGCCGGCTGAGGCGATCTACTGGAGCAATTCCAAAATGTGTTGTACCTATTTTGGGGTATAAATGACTAATATGTGCAAATAGAGCCCAGGTTTAAAAATATCAGAATTCCCCTTTAAGTCATTCATTTGGCCCATTCAAGCATTCAGTTAAACAGTAGCTGAAACCCTTGAAGCCCGTCTGCCTGCTTTATATAGCAAACCACAGCCACGTGATCCATTTACCTGAACATGGTTCTGTACCTAGTATGCTTGTGTGTCAACATAGCCTAATACTACTATGGCATAGGGAGATTTTTTTTTTGAATTCATGTGTTACCTTTATTACCTCTCTCACACCAGCTCATGTATTGCCAGTTATTAAACACATTTACACACAGAGATGCACAGTCTCTCCCTTGCCTCTGTCATTATTCAGTGAGTTCATGTAACTGAATGTCCTTTGGAAAATGTCTCATTTAAAGGCCACTGGTGATTCATGCAAGAAAAAGAAAAAAAAAAAAACAGTTCACTTCTGAATCTGGAGTGCATAATTTCTCTCTTCGCCGTTACTATCATTTCTGCTGCCAATTTATCTCTCCTCCAAACCCTCCTTGTCCATTCTCTGCCTTCTTTCACTTCATTTGCTCACTGCATTGTACTGCCTCTTTTCTTTACCTCCTTTCCTCCTTTTTTTAGTCTCATTGTCTCTCCATTCTTTCTCCAATTCCTTCTATATATCTATCTCCCTCCATCCAACACATAATCTCCCTTCTTTCTGTCTCAATTGAATTCATCTTCCTCCCTTTTACATTTCCCCCCTCCCTCTCTCTCTCTCTCTCTCTCTCTCTCTCTCTCTCTCTTTGTATGCGTGTTGCTAGTAAACTCATTGCTCCATGAGGCTAATCTTGTTAGCACCAAATGCACCATGTTCCGCTAGCTCGTCTTAATTGCTGTTGTGTTATTAATGAGTGGGGAGTGGGGAAATCACTCTTAATTAGCTTGTCTCATTCTGCAGGCGTCTCGAGTGAAGCGGCGGCGGCTGGCGCGGCACTGCCGGCGCACAGGCACAAACACACAGGGGATAATTAAAGCACTTCACTTGTCGGAGTATTTATCTAAACCAAAGAGCAACAAGCCGTTCCCGCAATTAGCCTTGTCATTCATTAGTAGCAGAGTGCCATTGATTTGAGTGTTTAGTTGTCATTTAGCCACTGCTGCCACTCATTCACACGCGTTAGCCCCCGTTGAAGTGTGCCTTACTGATTTGTGTGGCAAGGTCACGGCATGGCCTCGTTGAGCACTGCTGGTTCGTTGAGTCACTGAGATGCTCCTTCATGCTTTCGGGGGTGGGGGGGGGGGGAAGTCACGGCATATGAGGGTGGTTACCAATATGGAAGATGACATGAAAATCGGTTAGGATTCTTTTGACATTTTTAAAGTGCCAACTTGCCATCTAGATTTGACTTCAGGTCGACTCTGGTCAAGTGTTCTGTTGAAGATGTCGTGAGCGGATCCTAAAGGAATCTCATAGTACTTGCTTGGTGCATCTCATGAGCTAGACACTAAAAGTTAACAATACAGTTGACATCAAACTTGAACTAAACTGAATTAATTCAGTCTTTAACTGAGCTGATATAAATGGACTTGCTTTATCTTCAGAGCAGCACCTTAGAATTACCGGCAGTCACTGTGGAAAACAGGCCTGACATGTCACTGCCAAACAGAGAAGAATAAAAGAGATGATGAGACGAGATGCAACTTTAATGATCCCTGTAGGGAAACTGCGATTGCATCTTTCTAAAATAAGATATCCACCATGCAAAAGTTTTCATTTTATTGGATATAATCACTTGATTTTTGCAAATAAAAAGCAATGAACTTCAGTCGACGTTGTTTTCTAAATCGAATATACGAAACCATTTCAAAACAGGATGAATTGATCTGGTTGTATCATTCAACTTTCCATTATGCTACTGTAAATAAAAAAAAAAGCACACATAGCACTCTGCTCCTACCTCTCCATACACAAGGACAGATTGTCTGCACATTGGGAAATTGGCTATATTAGTCCTTCACAATTAGCTAATACCGCTTCCATTTCCCTTCTGAAAATGTCAGCTTTACTGTAAGTGCAGTTATGTGTTTGACAATTTGACACTCTGTGCCCAGCCCTCCACATTCAGTAATTCAATGAACGCTCTGCAGCTCTCTTCTCAAGGCTCTGCCTTTCACAGCAGGGATTATAAAAGAACTTTGTTATTATGTGTTTTTGGTTTTGTGTGTGTGTGTGTGTGTGTGTGTGTGTGTCTTTATGTCTCTGTGACCCTTACATGTTCTTGAATGAAGAGAGACCAGTAACAGTGCATTCAGACAAATTTAATTTGCACCTGGAGCAAATTAGAGATGAGATGATGGAGGAAACCCTTATGGGCCAAGACTAATTGCTGCCTGGAGGTCTATGTATGTGTGTGTGAGTGTGAACGTGCGTGCTTGTGTGCCTGTTTTCCTGCCAGTATAAACACTTTAGTGAATATTTCATGCACGTGTCAGTTAGTGTGTTTATCTGCGTGTGTCTGTCAGCGTGTGATAACAGAATGTCAGCCAAGACAGGGAAGCTAATGAGGCCTTTTTTGTCACCATGGGTGGAATGAGCAAGTTGCCCACAGCTCTGTGCATGTGTGTAATCACGACTGTCATTTGTGCAATATCTGTGCAGCTTGACTCTCACATCGGTCCCATGACATACATCAGAATGAATTCTCAAACCCGTTGTTAGTACGGTAAACTATTACACGTTTAAAGGTTGTGAGAGCTGTCCTATAGGTGCATTAAGTAATCTATGACTTTTATCGATCCGGCAGGAAGCGTCCGGTAGGAATTGCAACATCGACAAGTCTCTGGCACAGCAAAGCCAAATGAGCTAGCTAATTAGAGCAGACCTCCAACGGAAACGTCTAGTGAAGAGGTTGCAAATCACAAAATACTGTAATAATAATGCTGCTTTGTCATTTGCTTTTTTTGGCGTGAGAACGAGGCTTATTAGCCTTCATAGCTGAAATGTTTTGTGGTGCTGACCGCTCGCTCATGGCACCGTCCTCCATCGTTGAGCAGGTGAAAATGTGAGCAAGTGGGGGGGGGATTTGAAATGCCAATGGGTGTGGAGTTTTTCTTATTAAACACACTGGAAACCAGAGATCTCAGCACCTGAGTCTGCAGACATATTATGGTCATTTTGCGCTATGGGGCAGTAGGAATCTTACTTATGGCCCCTTTAAGTTCCTCAACTCTCAACCACTGCAGCGGATGCAGACGATACATAGGGCGATGCTGTAAATTGTGCTGACTTCAACACGCTGATTTACTAGCCTTCACCGCTAGCTGTAGCAGCGGTGTGTTTACTAGCTGTCAGTAGCAGCTTTTGTCTGACAGCTAATAAAAAGCATTTTACAACTTCTATGAAAGAGTATAAAACATGACATGTTTGTAGAAGCCGTTTGATTGTGCAGTAATTAGATAGATTGGATTTGATAAGATAGATTGCGTTTGAATGTGCACCAATCTTTCCGTGAGTCTGCGATGATGTGAATGTCTCTCAGTTAACGAGCCGCTGCGGTTCCTTCACCCCTTGTGAGAGCAACCGAACGTGGCGCCTCGTGTTTGCGTTTCTGAATAAAGCGAGGCAAAAAGTACCGCCGGGGGTAAAACTTTTTGTTCCGTGTAATCTCATCTGATGTAGTATTGGAGTGTTTCCTCTGTCTCGGCATGCTCGTGTCCTCCACAGGCAGGCTCATAAATTGGACAGCTAAGCCTTTCATAAAGTTTAATAAAGCGCTGTTGCGTGGCTCAGGGGAGCTGGTATTAGTGACAAGAGCCACTGCTGCCGTTCCGGCAAATCACATCATCATAATGAGGCTGTACTGTGGGAGTTAGACACCTCCCTCACCGCCCACACAGCCACCCGACTCCCCTCCACCCCCCTTTGTTTTCTTTATCATTCCTCTGACACAATACGATTTCTTCACTTCACAGCATTTTCCCCTATGGGAATATTGGGATTGTGTTGTTTAAACGTCGTGGCCAGCTTGGACAGGCTGGGGTTATTTCTCATTTAGTAAAGATCACAGGCGCTGTAAATGCTCCGGTGGCACGTCGTGAATGCCAACACCGGCGTGATTGGCAGCTCGACGGCAGCAGCAGCATTTGCATGGCATTTAGCTGTGCGGGCGATGGCCTGCCCCTAACACCAAGGTGGGTAAATAAGATGACTTCTCTGTTCACACAATGCACGTGCACACACAAACACCCACAGGCTTATGCACTCACGCGTGCAATCTCACTCCTCAAGAACCCGCGACCACCGTGCCCTGCCAAACCTGGAGCCACTCATAATCGCGTGGCATTTAGGCAGCGAAAAGGGACATCTAGTGTGGGAGGGAGTGGACCACTGAAAAAGTAATAGCCTCCCAGTAGTGCATTTGGAGCTGTTATTTGAGAATGATAAGGCACTGTTGCCCTTTGTCTGAACTCAAAAAATGGATTTCAAATGTACGATTGTCCGCAGAGATGGAGCTTAAACAATCTTAGAACAACAAATACATTACAAATTAATCTTTATTTTGTTTTATTTCCCCCCCAAATGGAAACACAAGAGTTCAGCAAGAAATTGTACCCCTGGGTCCCAGTGCCCCTGATCTTATGGTGCTCTTTTTCCCTCACATCATCCCTGTGCTTCCCAAGCCTGGGGCCTCCTATTGTTGCTCTCATTCAGGGAACCCGGGTTACATTTGTCACCTAGCATCCCCTGTCACTTAGCAGACGTTATGTAACCACAGCCAGGAAAGCACACCGTCACGCCCCGATGAGGCCCTAAACGAAGGAGAGGAAAAAAGACGGTCACGGCCCATGAGACCCCAGATAGGACAGTATGTGCCATCATGTCCAGACGGTCAAATCTCACAGAGGTGGTTAGGGGGAAACTCTGTTCACCGCGGAGCAGGAAGGGGCCATACCAGTGGACGATCTAATGAGACGAGTGCTGTTTAGACGGTAGGCTTGCGCAGGACGGGGCTAGCAAAGCAGACAAACAGCTGGTTGCATGAACTCAAAGCCGGCTGGGTCAGAGTGCAAGGAGCCTCTTTTATTCAGAGGAGACGAAGGGTGTAGGGAAAAAAGCCTCGGTCAAAAGCCAAAGCCTCATAGAGAAGCCTCGGTGCTGAAGGGACATATGGGTGAGGGTGCAAAATGACCTTCTGGGACAAAAGAAGACCAAAGCGTTGAACTAGCATATATATAAATTGCCTTCTGGCTGATGAAAGCTCTTTAGGGTTTCGAGGTGTGCATTGTACATTTTGTACATTATGCCTTTCCTTTGCATTCCATGTTTCCATATAATCATATTTCTTATTGACATCCCAAATCCCACCCAAACTTCACTGAGTTTAGTTTTTTTTTTGGGGTGTTTTGGGATTTCTGCTCAACCTTGTGCTTCATAAATCCCATGACCTTTAAGGAACCCATATTTGTTTTGCATGTATAGTATACAAATGGCACCTGGTCTTTTTATCAACAGAGGTTCTAATTTTCACAGGTTTGATGATTTATTTGTTGAAACACTGTAGAATAAGTACCTTTTGCATCATTTATGATCTTCATGATGCTATATCTACAGTATGGTATGGCTTTAAGATCAGGCACACATTCATATAGGATGTAGCTGTATTCAAGCTACACAATTAGCGTTTTATTGTTGTAGTTTAGGACCCTAATAACATTCAATCTCTACTTTTATATCTCACCAGATGAACTTCCTATCTTTAATGTGAGCTTGCTTGTCTCTCTGTGGGATGAACACAGAGATGACTGGATGTCATGTGGTGGCTCTCCCTCATTATCTCACCTGTTTGCACCACATATTTCTTCATGGGTTTTCTTCAGTGACCTCGAGGAATGAGACAAACAAAAACAGTGAGATACTTCAGGGACCCTGACGCTTTAAAGCACACAGGAGAGGACCATGTCATGTTAGCGAGGTGATTTGATGTCTTAAAGTCTATCAAGATCATCTACAATGTATTTGTCACAACTGATATTTGTCCTTGGATTTTAGTTTCAGAGTGGGTATTATTATTATTATTATTATTGTTATGATTATTGTTATGATTATGATTATTGTGATTATTATTATTGCTATTATTATTATTATTATTATTAGTAGTAGTAGTAGTAGTAGTGGTGGTAATAATAATAGTAGTAGTAGTAGCTGTAGTAGTAATAGTAATATTAGTAGTACTAGTAGTGTTATTAGTCATTAGTAATTATTATTGTTAGTTGGGGTTCCCATTTTATTCCTCACTGTTATGTACAGTAAGTAGCCTGGAACCCTAAAAGAGTCTATGTATGCTTTAACGTGCACGTCTCCTCTCCTCCTAGAGGAGGTGATCTGTGGTGATCTGTGGTGATCTGTGGTGATCTGTTCAGACGCCATGAATCATATTAACCTCTCAGAATGATCACATTTCTAATCTTTCCTCCCACCGACGTATCGCACATTCACGTTTTACACACCGTCCCTCAACTTTTATTCACCTGAAATAATTCTGAAATGACATTACCAGTGACAGGCCAGGCAATAACAAAAGTGGAAAAACTTCTCTGAAAAACAATAAATCAATAAGCCTCGCCAACACATCCTGTTACATTCCCGGCTCCTTGACACCTGGAGCTCATTAAACACAGCCTAACGTCAACTTAGAAGAGGAGAGTACACAGAGGCCCGTCCTTTCACAGCCTATCACAAAAAGAGCTACTGAGCAAGCCTGATATATTGTATATACTAGAAATAAATATGATTGTCCTTTAATCTGATTTTATTATACTGGGGACTCCCGCTGGCAAATCTACTGAGGGCCGATAGCCTGTAATCTTATTGCAGGGGGGCACGGTGTTTCATATCTCTTTCTTGATGATGTTTTATCATGTCAGGACTATTGTTGTTCCTATTTCTATGTTTGTATCTGCATTTATATGCTCTGGTGTATATAAACCTAATAAATTGAGTTACTTTATTGCATATTCTTGAGTGCCTGTCTCTGTTTGCTGTTTGCATATGTATATGTATGTGTGTGTACGTGCGCCTACACCTGCACATCCAGAAGTCCGTCCTGCACGGCTGTGGGTGCTAATTTCCCCCCCCAGCATGCCGGGCTGCTGCGGGGTTCTGCTCTGTTTATGAACCAGGCATATTGACCTAATTTGCGGCCTTGGCGTTCCTCTCTCTCCAGCTCTCTCTCCCTCTCCCTCTCTCCCCCTCTCTCTCTCTCCCTCTCTCTCTCTTTGTCTGTCTGCCAGGGCATATTGTGAGCCTGCTTGGCTAGAGGAATGGACGCACTCAGACTGAACTAAACACCACACGCATCATTGAGCGGCATTACCAGCCTCTCCCCACTCATCACTCTCACTGGGTGCTGCAGGTGCGTGTGTGTGTGTGTGTGTGTGTGTGTGCATGTGTACAGGAGCATGTTAACTAGAGAGTCTAATAAATCAACCTGTCTGTCCACCACCTCCTCCCCTCCTTTGCTCTTACCTGTTCCCCTATTACTCTGCTCTCTCCTTCCCTCATTCTCACTCACCTCATCACTCTCTCTCTCTCTCTCTCTCTCTCTCTCTCTCTTTCCCTCTCTCCCTCTTCTTTACGTCCTGTAATTCTTCTTTTAAAGCACAGGGGGTGGTGGTGGAGGCATTACCTGCCTCCTGATAAATCACTGTCTAGGAGCAGAGCAGAGCAACACAGCGTATGGCCATCTGCAGATCAATTTACCGCTCTGTGTGTGTGTGTGTGTGCATGCACATGTGCATATTCTGGTAACATATATATATATATATACATATATTTCAACGTGTGATTGTAAGGGTGTGTACTTGGATGAATATGCACATATGTTTCAGGTGTGTCTATTCATGATTGCATATTTTCTACTATTTTCTACTGTGTGTGTGCAGCCATGTGTGTATGTGCACACACCAAATGTGAGTGCAGTAACTGGCCAGTACTGATCTCCCTGTCCTGCTGAATGGTGGCTGATTGAGACACATGGACTGCCTTTGTGCCCTGATCTAGTTGCCATTGATTACCTATCAGGGTTTTTGATTGCATCCTGGAAGTAATTCTTTTAAATAGGCCCTAATGGCCTCCAATCTGGGCTGATGACGACCTCAGAAAGTCCAATAGGAGATCCATTTAGGCCCTTTCAGACCCTTCCGTGCACTGAAACGCTCGCTCTCTGCTCACCCCCACCCCCGCCACTATGCCCAGTGTCGGTGTCAGCGCCAGATCACCAGCATGCATGTGCACACTGACAGTGAAATCTGCCTCAAACTTCAGAGGTCCATTAATAGCCTGGACCAGGGACTCGGTAGAGAATTCTATAACAGAGAAACTGTTGATGAGGGGTGGGCAAGCTAAGTAGTGGAGACAACGGATATGAGAGAGAGAGAGAGAGAGAGAGAGACGGGAACACGGTGTAATCCTGCCTTGAACTGAAAAGGGTGAGGTAAGTGGGGAGAGTCAGCGTTTGAGATATGCAGAAAGAAGATGAGAATAAGGCAAAGCGGGGGGGGGGGGGGGGGGGGGGGGGGGGGGGAGAAAAAAAGAGAGAGGTGAGACAGATCTGTTAGGGATAAGGAACAGAGGAAGAGAGAGTGAGAGAGAGAAGGGCTGGCTGTCAGTGTGTCAGGCTGTGTTATTAGTCTGGGGGTTGGATGGAGGAATGAGGAGGAGGAGGAGGAGGAGGAGGAAGAGGAGGAGGGGGGCTGCAGCAGACAGGAAGAGGGCTCGCCGTCTAATCCTCCAATTTTCTTACATTACTGCTCCCCCTCCTTCTCTCCACCCCCCCTCCTCCCACTGCCAGGCCTGTCGGCAAATGAAACTGGAGATAGCGGCAGCTTCACAGAGACTGACTGAAGGAGCAAAACACACACACACACACACACACACACACACACACACACACAGACAGACAGAGACCTCCTGCATCTCTAACAACGTAAATGTACCTAGGACAGCGCTGGCGGTTCGATCTGGTTTATCGTACTGGAGGAAAAAAAAAAGCATGGTGCCACCTGTGTTCAAAGCCCACAGCTGTTGCACGTCGTTGTTTCATCAGCAATTACACAAATCAAAGGAATACCAGTAGAGCCGTGTAAGCCCGCCGTGCGCAGCGTTGGGGGAGTGACGTGCACGGCAAGATGCAGCCTGGAAGCGTGATCAATACCTTCCTGCTGATGAGGAGAAAACCCGATCACTATAGAATATTACATTAAAGAGATTGTTTTACGCCGGGAACGTATTAACAGCTCACTTAGCAGAATTATGTAGCGATGATAATAAACAACGTTCTCAGCCAGGCAGAGTTACCTGGTAATATTGCTGAACCTTGTTGATTTATTAACAGCTTTTTTGTTTTCACCACTTTTCCCACTTCCTCAGAGATTTTACCTCCTCGTCCTATTTTTTTTTTTTTTTTTTTGAGGTGATGAATGTCGGCTGTTGATTAAATCTGGGCTTTGGAATTAGGACCCGGGCTTTTAGGGGAATTAAAACTCCACACAGATTTGGAGTAATGTTCCCACAATTTACAATCAATTCTCTCACACTAATAACAATCACGTTGCCGCCCTTCTGACCGTCCAAGAGCACACGGCGCTGCCCTTGAGAATAATCTCTCCAGGATGAAGGCAACATTATCTGCTACTCATGGCTGATACTGACCAACACCCTTAAGTCCCGCCTCCACTTCACTTCCCTTTCTATTGTTTGTGATAAATACAGATTGACTCCATCTTAACCTTTCCTCGCAAATCCTTTTTGTTTCTATTTTCCTTATTCAAGTTTACTTGATTTTTATCTACCCTGAAATAAAATTGTACTCATTTCTGAACCTCCTCCCTCCCTCACAAGTCCTGTGATTTCCATATCCCCGCCCTCTTGATTGATTTGCATTCCAATCACTTCTCATTGGGCGAGGCAGATCCCTGACTGAGTGGGACTAATTTGCCATGCTGATGAGATGGCTCGACAAACAGAGCCAGCTGGAGACCAGAGTAAATGATCCTGTCATCAGTCAAGAACACAAACATGGCTAACAGCTAATTAGTTCGCGGCAGTTTGTAGAGGTGACATTCTATCTGATCTGCACCGCGGAGAAGGAGGAGGAAAAAATGGAGGAGGAGGAGTGGGGGGGGGGGGAACTTTAGCATGGTGATGAATTCGGCTGTTTGTTTTCCCAAACACACCCTTGCGGCGCGCGACGTACAACACACACACACACACACACACAAAAACACATGCCACCAAAAAGCACATCTACAACTTCCCTGTTGCCTTTTGCAATGAGGATAAGAGGGTGTACGGCCCATCACAATGAGGGAGAAAATATGCTAAGCAGACAATCAGAGGTGTACCCCCCGGTGTTAAACAGCCAATCAGGGCTGTCCCAGTGTGTGTCACCAGCCAGCAGGAGGCAGAATTAGTCCTGGTTAACATCCAGAGCCCCGCCGAGTGGCTGATTAGTCTTTTAGAGTGAAGAGGAGACAGAATGCTGAAGTCCGTCTGCTTGTTCCAGCCTCTTCTGCACACCAGACAAAGGCAAGGACTTTTTTTATGCTCGAAAAAAGAAAGTGAGCAGCCTCATCGATGCCTCGCGAATGTGACCCCCCCGAACAAAGCCGCGATGCACTACATCAAAGAATACATCGAAACACTGAATAATCACGTTTGTCAGTGTTGCATCCAAGTTGATGAGATTTTTTATTTTAAACCTGTTTTAGAGAAAATGCGATGTACAATCCATCACACTACTGCAGTACAGTCCAGACGTCACCGTGCACGAGTTCCACTTTTCACTTTCACTGTGTCGGCTTTCAAAAGTGTGTGAAGAAGTAGGCTTGAACAATAGACAATGCATGCATGATGGCGACCTTATACAGCGTCTACCATGCACCGGTATCCCCATAGGGTATGTCTTGCTGTACCTCTAGTAAGCATGCTGCTTTAGTAAGGGTTACACACACTCTGTCTCTCTAGTGTGTCAGTCTGTCTGTCATCTGGTTGGTCTACGCGATTTTGTCAATACACACACACACACACACACATATCCATCCATTTAATCTAATAAAGAAATGGCAGCAATCTGTAAGTTCCATTTGGGGGACTGGATGACTTTGAGCTCCAGATGCTGATGTTCCCCCAGAGTCGTTACCGTGATGGAGCCGATCCTTAACTGTCTCCATAAAGACACACACCTTCCCCTCGCTCGCCCCCCCCCCCCCCCCCCCCCCCCCCGGGAGCGCGGAGGCAGGATTTAAACCTTGCCGGTAAGAAGTAAATCTGGTGCCGCGCTACCTCTGCCTCTCTGTCTCCCTGTCTGAGGAGGCCTGGTTATCCCTTCACACGAGCTCCCTGTTCAAAGGGGGGCCAGCCGCCGGGGGGATTAATGACGTGTTAAAGGGGCGGCCATGGGGGATTTAGACACGGCTCGCTGTAAGGAGGGGAGATTTAAGAACACGGACCAGTGGTTAGTGCTCATTGAAGTATGATTAGTTAGACATCGAAACCCCCTACACACACACACACACACACACACACACACACACTGACAGACAGGAACTATAGGATTGTAGGTTGCCCGGAGGATGGTGTAGAGGTGAGAGGACGACCCCGCTGTGCTGGTCTTTCATAAATATCCTCCTACGTCCTGCAACCCTGCTGGCCTGTAGGATAACAATGGAAGCATACTGGGAAGCTACTGGCAGCAGTAACACATCTAACACCTGTCAGTTGTGTGTGTGTCTGTGTGTGTGTGTGTGTGTACCATGATGATGAAGGAATTGTGATTGTATTTTCCGCGTCAATCGCATTCCTTGGATATAAAATGGGGACTTGAGCGTCAAAGTTGAATCGGTATATGTAAAATGATGTAATAAGTGACACCTGCGTGGTTTTTTTTACTCGTCAGAGAGATGCTACCAAGCTACGCGATGACGAGCGATTCGATTCGGCTTTATCGTCATCATATGCCGGAGCAGGTGTAACGCGAAATGTGGTTTGACGGCCGCTGAGTATGAAGTAGCTGCTAGTGGCCAGTCACCGTTCGGTTCCAGTCGAGGCCTGCTGATGCGGACAATATGGCTTAACCCGGCTCTCCAGCTGGGGGTGCTGTGATGTGCGGAGGGACGAATGTAATTTGGTTGATAAATCCCCCCCGCGGTGTAAACTCACTCCTTCTTCCTCATTCGAATTGCATCGTTTTTTTGGGTTGTTTTTTTTTGTGCCATATTGGGTGAAGTGTCTGCCAGGTTCCAGCGACCATTGTGACAGCTAGTGTGTGCAATAGTGAGGGAGAATATCACAGAAGAGTACGTAGAAAGTGGTGTGTGTGTGTGTGTGTGTGTGTGTGTGTGTGTGTGTGTGAAAGAGAGAGAGAGAGAGAGCGCTGCACTGAGATTAAGAGACATATGTAGAGGTGCTGATAGCTCGTCGGGATCAGTGCACTGAGCAAGATGTTAAGGCCGAGTTTCCTCGCCACCCGCTCCCCATCACAACCCGCGTCGAGCCTACCTCCCCCTACCTCCCCCTGCCTCCCCCCTCCTCCCCCCCCTAATCCCTCCCACCGCAGATAAGCCACTCGGCCCCCCGTACACACACATATCCACACACCTACCCCCGTCTACCCTCAAAATCCGCTCCTCTGCAATCTCCCGCGCATCAGCTGCCAAATGAAGTTCCTCTTTAGATAGAAAAAAAAAAAAAAAAGCAAAAAAAAAAGCCTGGCTGTGGAACCGTCTGAGGCGTCGCGGCTGGCGGGGAAGGAAACCCTCGTGTTGAAGCCAATAATCCGGCGTCGGGGCTTCAGGTGCGCAGAGGGCCGTGATTGACAGGGCGTGATATGAGGCCCTCGCCTCACTTGACATTTGGGTTTCATAAGGTCTGGAACAAAAGGCAGGGGCAAAATAATCAGAGAGGGGCGCAGGCAAATAAATCTGTTTATTCCTCCTCACCTGCCCCCCCCACCTCCCTCCCTCACCCCCGTGCCTCCCTTGCTCGCCCACATCAAGGCTCAACCCTTGGAGGGGAACGAGGGAGGGCACGATATTAACTTTTCTGAGCCTTGGTGGATTCGCACACCGCGACAGCAGGTCACTTTAGGCCCTGTGCTTACCTGAGATATTAGTTTGTATGTGCGGCAGATAGAGATGTGTATTTGAATGGCTGAGCCGCTGTGTCTGAGTGCACAACTGTATGTATGTATGAGCGAGGGAAAGAGAGAGAGTGCACGAGCGATAAAAACAGAGGAATAGATGGAGACAGACAGGGTGAGTGGAAGAGAGGGAGAGAGGCGTGACATGGTGTCATATTTGCGGTGTTATAAAGGAGAGAGCGAGAGAATAAAACAAAAGGAGTGACAAATAAAGATAATAAATATACATATTTATGGTGGAACAGCGGCACAATAGTTCCGAGGTGTAATCCCATCCTTTGGCACCATGAACAAGCTCCTGTGTATCATCCAGGACACCTCACACATTGAATCGGTGCTCCAACACAACACACATAATACAAATTGTGCAAAATGATAAGTTGCTTGCATATGGAGCACATGGTGAGAGAGAGAAATGAAACGTCTAATGCAGCACAGGACAGCCAGGTAGATGTTAAAGGTTTCAGACACAGTCAAAAGACCGGACACAGTGGTTAGGCGAGCCAAGTGATCCGGCACCGACGTGTTTCATCTACCCACACCAAACATCTACCCGGCGTGGCAAATCCAGGCTGACATATCCTGTATACACTCATTCCCTCACACTGAGCAGGTGTGTGTGCGTGTGTGTGTGTGTGTGAGAGAGAGAGAGAGAGAGAGAGAGAGAGAGAGCTCTAGCCATCATACATTATATTTCAATCTACCCATTGTTTTTATTTAAACTACAACAATCATAACATAACAAACATATTATTTTTGAAATAGCACGTTTGTTAATAATTACATCTTGTGCAAGAGAACAGGAATTCAATGGGAACTTTAATTGCATGGTTAGGTGTGTTAGATTTGTGGAAGCGTGAAATAATGGATGAATTTAATTGACAATTCAAAACACAGAGCAAAAAGGCACACTCACGTATAAGAGCTATACGGTCCCGTTTGCCTCGAAGTCTATAATATAAAACGCATGTCAACAGATACTTTTCAGATTAATTCCCGTGACATCTTTTAGCACCAGACGAGCCCCACGTGGGGTGTGTACATAAACCGCATCCTTTTAGAGCTGATTGGACGAAACGTTGGCGATTGGCACGACGACGGAGCGAGGGCTGTCTTTTTGGGCCGTCGCCATTGGCTGCCTCTAATGATCGCGCCGCCTTCACGCCGCACGCCATTGGCCGCGAGGTTCCGCGTAGCATCCAGGAAGTTGTAGTTCTTTGCGGAAGGCGCACATCTGTAGGGCTTATTATCGACTAATGTGAATTAAACTACACGTCCCGACGTCACGTCACGAGCGCTTGTAATTGTTATGAATATGTAATTGCGTTCGTGCGACCGGTTGCCTCTAAATTTGGTTTCATAGGGGCAGGGTGCTACAGTCGGTGAGCTGGTCGCTGTGCTGGGATACGAACATTACCGGAGACTGTAGGAAATTAACCGTTCGTGGACAAGCCCGCTCTCGGACGAACAGGTTTTTTAATTGTACCAGAAGTAGATGCTTTTAGGAAAATCGGTCAAAGATGATTGAAAGAAAATAGAGGACTCGTTATTAGTTCGAGGGTAAATTAAGCTTTGCACAGTATTGGACTGTAGAGGCGCCTAGAATAAACCGCTCAGATTGCTGGAAATTGTGGGAGCGAAAACAAGACTGAGGCAACTCGGGCTCTGATTATCCAGTGAATGGACTTGTGAAATAGTGTCTGTTAGAATGACGGCCAGCCAAAATGTTGGAGGATATTTCCACACTGAATGGAGCCTGCACATAGCCCGTTAACCGGCCACTGACAGACCTTTACGCACGGGATAGATCGGTGCTTATACATTTTGTTTTCGTGTTTTCGTGGATGAACTTAACTTGCAATCCATTTTTAATGATCCGAGATCTGAGCAAGATGTACCCGCCGGCACGGCATCCGGTAAGTAGTGTGCAGTAGGCAGAATGTCAAAACAACGCAGATTAACACCCGCGCGCCTGATGCGTAATCAGTTTAGATCCAGTTTCCGTGCCATTGCGCGCTCGCACGGACAATTACGCTCATTGTCAAACTGCTGCAGCTGAATGCGCGTGTGCGTGTGTTGCGTAGGCCCGTGTGTGTGTGTGTGTGTGTGTATGTGTGTGTGCGCGCGTTTGTGTGAAAGGAAATAGAGTGAAACAAAAAGGCTCCCCGCATGACAGGGGCCTATTGTCACCCACAGTCTTGCCTGTGTGTTTTATGACATTGAACTTTGGTGGCTCGGCTCTCTCTCCCCTCACACTCTCTTGTCTGGTTTTGGTTTGATGCCGTTCATCTCCAAGGTCCCCCACCAGCCGGGACAGCCGTTCAAGTTCACTGTCACCGAGTCCTGTGACCGAATCAAAGAGGAGTTCCAGTTCCTCCAAGCCCAGTATCACAGGTAATGCAGCATACATCTGTTTAAGGTGGAAACATGAGCTCATCAGTAGAATAAGTGACTCAATACCTCAGAGGGCTGCTTGGGTTGAGATTAATTGTAATTTTAGTCTTAGTCAGATTTTTTTTTTGCACCATATTATTAACTGAAAATGAACCTCCCTTAGAAATGTCTCCTTAGAAATTCAAGTTGACAGCAAGGGCGATGACTGTAGATAACTGAAGTGACATCCTTGCTATTAATCGACCTGTCGTACATGGGTAAGGTATGACCAACAAGTTAATGAAATGCATGACATAATCTGATATGAGGCTATTTTAGGACGTGATGGACAAGCAGAACAGGGCCAATATACATCTCAAATGATCTTGCCCCCACCTTGCAAAATCCCATGCATGTCAATAAAATCATTCACTTCATACCCCGCGACACACAGTAGGCCTAGCATGCTGGTAGTCTGCAGTTTGTCTTAAGTCCATCTATCACTGGTGGCTAACCACAGGTAAACCCAATCTACCCTGGTGTGCACGTCTCTCTCTCTCTCTCTGGGAGCAAGTGGTGTGAAATACTTTTTACCCGGTGTGATGAAGTGTGAAATACATTGCTCAGGGCAGAACCGTAAGCAGATGAGATGAGCAGCTTCTTCCTATGCATAGTAATCACCCACCTCTGGCCACTTCATAACTATTGTCCAATCACCTGGTGAGATGAACCAGCGGTCCAGTCCGCTGGCCAATCCGGTGGCTGAACCGAGCTGGTGCTTGCTGAATCAAACCCGATGCCCACTGCATGTGCAATGTTGTGGCAACCCAGACCCAACTTCTCCATATTATCTAAATGCAGAAGGATTCATTTACCGAAAAAAGGATATATATATATATAATGGAACTAAACAATATTTTCCCTTGGAGATGTTTACTTATTTTTACTTATTATGGATCTTTTATTGAGCTTGAGGTTGTAAAGTATTTAATCTCCTTGTAAACATTCTTTTAAATGGTTTCAAAGATGTAATCATAATGTGTATGATGTGTTAATGGTATCCACGTGTCACTGTTGTCGTGTGAAAATGTGATTTCACAATTGTGGTGAATTTCATATTTTCACTTGATTTGAAGGATTACGCGATCCTCTGATGTGTTGAGAAAATTGACCTCTCAGGCTTATGAAACCCTTTTCAAAACCCCATTGGGTAATGTCAAAATTACATTTTCATCAAGCTGAAAACAAGGCTGTTGTTCTTACTTCCTGAAAAGAGGACGTTTGGGAGTAACAAGGTTGTCACCGTATTCTGTAGCTGCTGTTTCATTTCAGTCACATGTTCAAATAAATCCAAAACCTCAGACGACATTTTGTTGCTTCGGTGCTGTCACATCACCGTCACAAAATGGCACGTCCCAGCCCAGCGCTGCCCAAGTATTAAGCAAGTATTAAGCATTTGATATCAAAGGCAAACCTGCTTTCATTTAGAAGTGAGAGCTGTGGGTGTGAGGCAAAGCCTGGCTGTGCTTACAGGTATAAACAACGCCAACACGTGAAGAGTTAAGCTGTGCTAAGTTGTACCTTTTTGTCGATGGTGCAGTCGGGACATCCACTCTCACTGCTACAACTCACTGATTTGTCTCGACGCCTATTGATCGGTTAATTACTGCAACTGTGCCTGCTGAGCAAGTGGTGTCTGTATCCACGGGGGAAACTGTGGGCTGATCCGAGTGCTGCAGGGTACTGTTCCCCCGTCCGTCACCTTCCCTTCCTTGTCACCTTGGATTCAGAAAGGCAGATTTGACGTAACAGGAGAGTTGTGTACTCTCTTTCTCTTTGTGGGGCATCGGCTTACAGCGATGCCTCCAGAATATGTAGTATCATCTCATCGTATCGTATCGTATCGTCTCATCTCATCTCATCTCATCGTATCATCTCATCTCATATCATATTATTGTGAATTAGTTTCATGTGACAGAACATGCAATGTATAGTGTAGACAATCATAAATCAATCAAAATAGATGGCAAGTATGCTCTCAATTTTAGACGTGTGTGTGTGTGTGTGTGTGTGTGTGTAATCTTTAACATACATTTTTCCTTCTGCCCACAGTCTGAAATTGGAGTGTGAGAAACTGGCCAGTGAGAAAACTGAGATGCAGAGACACTATGTCATGGTGAGTCTCATTTAGTGTGTGTGTGTGTGTGTGTGCGTGTGCGTGTGCGCGTGTGATAGAGGGAAAGAGAGAGGACATGTTTTTGACCTTGCTTTGATCTTTGCTTTTGCAGTACTACGAAATGTCTTATGGACTCAACATCGAGATGCATAAGCAGGTAGGAAAAGTTTTTTTCAATGATCGCGTTAAAAAAACCAAATAAAAAAACGCACCGTGGGAAACGAGAGGCACAAAGAGACGTGTACTAATGTGTACTTATCTCAGATGTCACTGGAGAAATAGCATCATTGATATGAAGCACTGATATCATATGCTCTTTAATGTGAAATGATAAGACGTGGATAGGGATGTGTCCTCACGCGGTGAACCTGGAGGTAATTGATTTACCACAGCGTCTGCTACAAGGTTAGCACGAGGAAGGCCAAGTGCCATCAATTCACAGCTCAGCATTCACAATGTCCCTCCGTGACTTTTCCTTGACCCACTTTCTGTACAAACCACCAGTAGCCGTTATAATTGTATTTACCTCCTTACATTGACGGCTTCTTGGCCTTCCCGCAAAAAAGACGAAAAAAGACGAACCCCCACATCTAAACAGGTTTTACATTTCATACGTGAATTTAATATTTCATTTTTACATTTTATATTTCATATTTGAGTCTCTCTATTCTCTATTCTCTAATCTATTGTGTTTTTTCTGTGTTTGGGTGCCGCGTCAGGTGATCGTTATCTCGTCTGTGTGCAAACGTCTTACCACGCGCACAACAGTGATTTCATCTCTTTCAGCAAAAACAACAAAAAGGCCAGAAATGTAGAAAAAGTGCACGGGTGGATTTGTCCTTTAAGGAGGCTTCACGTGGCCGGTGCTTTTTCAAACGGGGAAGGTCGTTAGTGTAAATGTCTCTGTTAACCACACATTAGCTGCCAAGCTAAATGGGGCACAGCTAACTAGCTACGCATTCATTTCCAGATAAATGGTGTGTGTAGTGTGTGTGTGTGTGTGTGTGTGTGTGTGTGTGTAAGTGTGAGGCAGAGAGGAAGTGATAGCCGCTTGGCCTGTGTGTGTGTGTCTGTATCTTTGTGTGTATCTATACTGCACATTTTTACTTCCCTGTGTGTGTGTGTGTGTGTGTATTTGTCTATGTATACTGTACATGTTTACTTAGTCGTGTGTGTATGTTTGTGCTCATATAATGTAGAAGTTTACCTAGAGGTGTGTGTCGGTGCTTGTTTATTTGAGCGTGTGCTTGGGTGTGTATGCTGAGTGTGTGTGTGTGTGTGTGTGTGTGTGTGTGTGTGCATGCACCATTTTACTGGCACACTAATCAGAGTTGTCTGATGAAATATGGAGCTTCTGTGCTATAAATCCTACTGTGTTGCTCCTCGGTCTCTCTTATTTGTGTGTGTGTGTGTGTGTGTGTGTGTGTGTGTGTGTGTGTGTGTGCATGGGCGAGAGAGAGAGAGAGAGAGAGAGAGAGAAAAATAGAGAATGTGGCCTGTGGCTCTGTGTGGTGCACAATGGTTTCTGTCAGGAAAGAGTATTGGACAGTGAATCTTTAATCTCTGCCAGGCAGTCTGTTTGTGTGTAACTGTGTGTGGGAGCGTGCATGTGTGCGTGTTTATCTCTGCTGTAGTGTGTGTGTGTGTGTGTGTGGGGTGGGGGTGTGGGGGGGGGGGGGGTTGCAGGCTGTGTGTGTATACATGTGTTTGTGTGCATTTGTATAGGGTCGTTTGTGTGCACGGGTGTGTTTGTGATGTGATGTGTGTGTGGAGGGGGCGGGGCTACAGCCCCATTAAGGCAGCCAGCGCCCGCTACCAAGCAAATTGCTAATATTGCTTGTTTAGCATTTTCTGGGGGTAATAGGACCATTGATTTTTGTCTCTGCTCTCTTTTATTTACACAGGAGGGCTCTGGTGCCCAGGGAGTGAAATGTATGGATGCTCGTTAAAGAGAAATTGACTCGTAGACGGAGGACATGGGGGAGAGCGTGGGGTGGGGTGGGGGGTAGGTGGGCGGGGGCGATGAGAGGGGAGGAGTGTACGAGGGGTAGAGCATGGGATTGAGCTAGGAGAGGACAGCTAATCAATTGCAAATTAGCGAGGCTGAGAGAGAAATAAAGCATGTGAAAGATGGAGAAAAAAGCAGAGAGAAGAGAAAGGAAGGTGGTCAGAGATGGAAGTGATAAGACTTTAAGGCGTTTTCAGTCGCATAGAAATGTTACATCCATGTTTTGAAAAAGTGACACCTACTCTTTGATTGATATCGCAAAATAAAAAAAAAATGATGGTAACTTTTAAACGACCGTAGGTAACCTCAGTTTTTGGTTGACAAAAACACTTTCACAGACTACAGATATTGAACTTCCTGTAATGATTTTTTAAAAATGGATATATAAAGTGCTGTAGAAATGAACTCTTCATATTTTTTCATCATTTTATAAACACACAAATTCAATGTAAAGTATTTTACTAATCCAAACAATTAAAAACATTACAGTGTAAATGGTGTCAGTAGAATTGTGCACCTGAAGGTTTTCATAACATGAATTTCTACATTTCAAACTGAATGTAGTCACGCTAATACGCAATCACCATATGCAAGACATGCATCAGCACCATGTGGCTGCAGGGGAACAAGGTTCAGGAGGAGGTCGGGTACAAACTTTAGGAGGAGAGGCGGTCCTGCAAAACCATAAAGACCATCCACATAGACCAAAGACCAAATCTTCACAGCCAGTTTACTGTATTGTGTTATGATCACTCTTTTTTTTTGTTTCCTTTCTCTCCCTCCCTATCTCACACACACACACACACACACACACACACACACACACACACACACAAGGGAATATAGCCTTTATACAGTGGGTCCATTAGGTGTATTGGCTAGTGGTGAAAAGTGGTGCTGATGCGGTGCTTACAAAGCTCCACAGGGGAGATAGACATTTGATCTTCTATCTGACCCAGTCTGACTCCGAGGCTCCAGCCTGATCTAATTTCTTTGTTAGGAGTTGAGGCGGTAATCCGTGAGATGCTTTTTTTTCATTTTGGTGACATCTTTGGTGTTAAGTGGCGGCTGCCGTGGTGTTTCTGCCCTGCCCTTCCCAGAGATCATCTGTCAATCAATACCGTGACGTCTTTTTCTCCTCGGATTCTCTGGTGAAGGAAGTTTCAGTTTCTGTAGGTGGCGCTCTTTGTCTGTTCGCTGCTCATGCTAACTCTGCAGTTCTGCTTCTATTTATGCCAAACAAAACGCTGTTGCTGCTGCTGGAGTCGTAAAAACACATCACTCCCTGTGAGGATTTTGCCCTGTAGAGACCTATCTGACCTATCTGAACAGTAAATGCTTTCATGAACGGGGTGTTACTTCAACCAGCCAGAGTAGCAAAACATTTATTTATATGTCAAATGTCAAAATTAGTTGTTTAAAGAGAATTCAGAGCACCAAATATGTAATGAATAGATATTTGTTGCTCTGCGTGTCCCAGCGATACTGTGTCTTTCTCAGGGTCTTTCTCTGTGCGTTGCTGCAAAGGATCAAACTGATGATTTCACCTTCATGGGACGGTCCCCTGAACAACCAGGCCAACCTTTCATCGTCATGCGCCCCCTCTGGCACGGAGTGTATTTAAACCAACAACACAAAGCCACAGCGAGTATACACAAGTTTGTATCCAGCGACGTGTTCAACTGTGTTTTCTATTTTCGAGTTTGACTTTGCTGTAAGTATACCGCTGAGTCTTTTGTTCACGGTGATGCCAATCTGTCCTATCAGGCTCCAGCTGATGCACCGGCATCTCCTGCGCTTGGTTCATCCCAGACCCTCTCCATTGTAGCTGGTTTACATTCATCAACTGTCTCCATTCCCTCTACCAGAATGGAGGAAGTGGCTCTTTTATTCAGCCCTTTCTTCAGAAGTTCTGAGCAGCGTGAAAAGGCGAGTTATGCCTCCTTTCCCTTAATAACTACCGTTAACGTGCCCTTGAGCCAGGCACTTAAACCCCAACTGCGGCCTAGAGTTAGAGGACTGCGGTAGAGGTGCGCAGCTCCCAGGTGTGAATGTGTCAGATCGAATGAATGTGAAGAAGTCTATTCTGAAAAAGAGCATGTGTGCTCAGCAAATCTTGGCTGAATAAAGATTAAATAGGAAATGAAAATGTCAGTGTTTTAGGTTGTCCTGGGCGTCTGGGAGCGCAGGGCTGCGGCGCTGCGTTACTCACCGCTAAGCTGCGTGGTAGGACATGATCCTTACCGAGCTGAGCAGGTGAGTATGATGTACTGAAGACAAAGTGTGTTCCTCAGGTCCAGCAGAGCCCCATGTAGATCAACACCCACCTGTCTGTGAGATTTCAACATGTGCTTGACATCATTCATGCCGTTGGACCGGGGCCACTCGGGGCCAGATTGTGTGATTTTGAATTTCCACGGTTAGAAACTGAACCATTCCAGCAGCAAGAGTACATGGTCTACAATGAAGTGCTCAGCCATGCCATGTCTTGCAAAGACACTTCAAAGCTTTGCTCAGCACTTGATTCTTTGAGAAATGAAGAAGGAATGAAAGTCCTTGGATGTCAAAGATATTTGATGCTATCCGTCATGGCGTGTCTAGCAGCGTGTGAGGTAGCGGTAGTGTTTGTGCTTCATGGGTAGCTCTTTTGGCAAGAATTGCATATCTTGTGTGCATGTTGTTGTTGAATCCTGGCCAGGACATGAATGCTCTTCGACGCACCAATGAGCACTAAATGACCTGGCCTCTTGAGCGTATTACCTCTCGAGTCTCTGAGAATGATCGTGTTTGTCTGAAGAGCGAATAAGGATGAACTTGAAGTGGTCCTTATGTCTGGCCGTCCATATGTCTCATCCATATGTAGCTTGGTTGAGTACCTGCTTTTTATCTGCACTGCTTTAGACTACCTGCTTCAGTAGCTCTTCTTCTCTAGCACGCAAACTGTTCTCATGTGCCGCTAACTGGCAAAGCTTTCACGCTGGTGCTATTTCTTTAGCATGGTATGGTTTCTATAACATATAAAGTAAATCCTCCCTCAGCACTGGGCTGTTGGTCTGTAACACTGAACACTTCTTCACCTCTTAACATCACATCCAGTCTCACCTTGAGCTCACAATGTTATGCCTTCAGTACATTCAGTAATACATCTAATGAAGTAAATTCAAAACTGATGTCTCTCGAAGGCCCTATGTTCTTTTGAGTGTTCAGAGGTTGTCATGACGCAGTATCTGCTTTTGGACTCTTCAGTGTGTTGTAGGTCTCCACTACATTCTCCTGGATCTGCTGAAGGAATGAAGATATTTTATTTGCATCCAGTGTCTCTTTCAGCCCAGAGGCTACAAAGTAAAAGTTCAGACATTGTTCTATTTTCTGCACTTCTTTGCCAGGTTACTTACCAGGCATTAACACTGGTTGTGCCAAATACTGCATTATTGCAGCCCATCATCAACACTATACCTGATAACGTCAGTCTGTTTCACACAAGATTAACACGCTAGATGTTTAGCATTAGTTACTAGTCCTACTGCTGCCAGCATCGCACTCCTCACGTGTATAGTTTCCTGTTGAATCCTCTTCTTTGAAGGCAAAGTCAAATTACTGTTGCAGACATAATACTCTGGAAGGAAAATGGGGGAGTTCTCAGACTAACAGGTATTAACAGCATGCAGTGGAAATCCAAGCCTAACCCCAAGGCATGTGTTTCAGTTAAAATGGAAATTGTCTGAGGGACATTTATTGTGTTTTTGGTCAATCGATTGACAAACTGTATCACTGCTATACTGCAAATTCTGTAAGTATTGCATGAACACCTTATGAAAGCCAACATGAGGGTTTCATCAGAGCTCATAAATATATCATGTCGGTTCAGGTGTTTTAAACCAAGATTCATGTAAAGTGTTAAAATCTTTAATAACCCTAATTACAAAAGATGTTGGACTGTAAAAGCATTTACAAGCTTTCTTTATTTAAAAAAACAAACGTGAAATAAGACCTTAGGCAGTGCAGATCCCTTTGTCGTTCAGCTATATGCCAACATATGAAACATGGATCTCAGAACAACACTGCTGTTACTAAAGCAGAGAAGAAATGTTTCAAGAGAATGTCCAGATTAATGTATTTACCACCGTCAGTGTTCATCGCTTTACAATCCAGATAGAGATTTGTCTCCCTGCATGGTGACCTGTCCATGTGTCGCCTAGCGGTCTTACATGGCCTTACAAGTTCAGGAGGTGATCTGACAACTTGTTGACTTTTAGGTGCACCTCTGTGTGTGTGTGTGTGTGTGTGTGTGCGTGTGTGTGTGTGTGTGTGTGTGTGTGTGTGTGTGTGTGTGGGTTTGAGTTGAACTACTACTACTCCCTTTGGGACAGTCGATCGGGCAATGTAAGTAAATCTTACATGATGGGGAGAGAGAGAGAAACAGAGAGAGGCAGAGAGTGAAAGAGAGTGAAAGAGGGAGAGAGAGATGTGTGTACCCTTTAAAAAAACAAACCTTTGGGTTCAGTGAAAACATCTGATGAATACAGAGAAGGTTGTGTCAGTGTGTACCTACTTGTGTGTGTACATGCTTGTGTGTGTGTGTGTGTGTGTGTGTGTGTGTGTGTGTTTCTGCCTGTGTGTGCAGACGCTTGTGTGTTTGTTTGTCCCTTTGCTGTTGCTTCCGCCTGATCGGTTTGTATCTGAGTCTGTCTGTGGGTTTTCCAAGTTGCTCTCATGGCCTCTGGGGGCTTCTGTTACCACTGATACCAGCGCAAAGTTAGTATCTGTCTCCAGCAGACATGAAGGAATAAATAAAAGGTTACACAAGTTAAACAAACGTTCTGGAAGGTAATAGATTATGTGAACTGCTTGCGCTGCTTGACGTCCTCTCAGTGCGTCTGGTGTGTACAGTATTGGAATTAGGATTATCTAAATTGATGAGTGCTGTTAATTTAGCTAATTAAGATAAAATAAAGCACACATGTGGCGTCTATTTGCACGTTGAACACTGCTTCACATCAGCCGTCTGCTCAAGACTCCTCCAGAATCTCAAGTAGGCCAAACACATTCCATACAAATTTCTCAGTCTCTCCCTTCCTCTCCCTCGTTGTTCATTTACATTTTAGCCATTAAGCTCGTGCTCCTCTCCGGAGTGACTTTCAGCCAACAGCTGAGTGAGCTTCAGCTTCTAGATCACCGCCGAGAGTAGGAGTGCAACGGTCAGACCCCTGGTGATCTGACGCTATTCCCCCGATGCTAGAATGGTGGTCATGACAGAGAGAACCACCGGGAAAGTAAATAATAAGAAATAAAATGTGAGGTGTGAGGTGCAGATCTGATTTTCTTTTTCGCCTCGAGATAAGAGCATATTAAAGCTGCATCCCTTTCGGTCATTTGCACCCGTGTGTGTGTGTGTGTATGTACCTTTGTGGCTGTATTGCTGTGAGCAGCCCAAAAAGATTGCCTGCCTGTAGCATTTTGCAGCTCATAATGACTAGTATTAATAGTGACAACAGCAATAACCCACAGTCTGCAGGCTGTGTGTGTGTGTGTGTGCACATGGCTTGGTGCTTGTACATGTGTGTGCAAAAATGGATTTGTATTATGTGGTTGTGAATGTGAGTATGAATGAATTTAAGTAAAAGACAGATGGATGTGATGAAAGGCATGTTGGATATAGACAGAGAGAATAATTCTTTACAGCGTGATTCAATCCTGTTTATTGGTAAAATTCCTTTGTGTGTGAGAGAGAGACAGTATGGGATTTATTGTCTTAACATGTTCATTATTTGGTTTGGTAATATTTTAGCAGTAATACGCCGGAGAGCGTTAGTACGACAGTGATGCAGCTTTGTGGCGCTACCAAGCATCATCAGTACCCATAATAACAATAAAGAACGCCTTTGGGGTGTTGTGATTTTTCTACAGTCGTTACCAACGTCTGAAATGTTTTCTATGTGCAGAAGAATAAAATACAAAGCAAAGCAACACAGATTGCTAACTAAATCCCTGGTTACCACAACATTTAGCGTAGTAAGAGCTTCATTTTGGCACGTCTTTTTTGCATTATTTTACATAACAAAACATTTCTTGACATCGGACCCCAATAAAGATAAATTAATAATAATAATTAATAAAAATACAATAAAATAAAAATAAAAAAGGATAAAAAAATAATAATAATAATAATAAAGTAATAATAATAATAATAATAATTTAGTACAAAAAATAAACAAAACATTTACAGAAGGGGTGGCATTTGCAGCTAAACGGGGTCAGTTACAGAGGAACCTACAGTACCAATGGCATTTTTGATGGTATTCCATTATAATAACACATTTATGGAGTTATGGTTGGTGGTTTTGTGTCCTTCCAGTTCACAGTTATCATCTTCTTGGCGGTCAATACAAGTATCCGTAGTATACATCTCTTTAGGTATAACTCCTAACAAAAATAACAATGGATCTGGGGGGACATCCACCTCTAAAATGTTATCAATTTCTTTTCTGGCACATGTCTTGAATATGTTTCTTCAGCTTGCTTGGTTGAAGCAACAACAACAACAACAACAACAACAATTATTGTATAATGATTCTTTGAATGTCTGTGCCAATAATGAACATTTTAAGTGTCTCAGATTCTCTTTTTTTTAAAATTGTGGTGACATCTTTGGTGTTACGTGGTCACTGCTCTAGTGTTTTTGCACTTTACTTCCCAGAGATCACTTGTCAATCAAACAGTGTGGCCAGTACCGTGACGATTTTATGTTAAGAGTTTGGCGCTCTTTCTTCTCTTTGTCTGTTCAACCATGGTGGCTCTGGCTGCTCATGCTAACTACCCAGTTCTTCTTCTATTCCAAATAAACTGCCGGAAACGTAAAACGCATCACTTCCTGTGTGACAGAGGTTTTTTCTGGGTGTTTAGAACAGCACACGTAAAAGCTTTCCTGAACTGGCTAGAGGTTAAATCACTATTGTGTTATATCAACCAAAACTGACATCTATTTAATTGAAAATGTTGTGGATTTTTACCTGAATTGAATAAAAATTGAATTGAATTGAACAGAGTATGTCCGTGCAGTGGTGGCTTGTGGGAGTGCGGTGATTGTCCTGTTGCTTGGTGGAGGTGAGCTGAATGCGTTCTCTGTGCCCACCTCCCTGTCTTGCAGGCGGAGATCGTCAAGCGGCTGAATGCAATCTGTGCCCAAGTCATCCCCTTCCTGTCTCAAGAGGTAAGACCCGAACGCCCGTCACTGTGAGTTGAGCTGGTGGGTGTGAGGAGAGAGAGAGAGAGACAGACAGGGTGAGACAAAAAGAGAGAGAGAGAGAGAGAGAGAGAGAGAGAGAGAGAGAGAGAGAGAGAGAGAGAGAGAGAGAGACAGGGAGAGAGGAAGATGGCTAGGCAGCATAGGAGGAGAAGTGTGTGGTGGATTAGGAAGCAAAACACACAGATACAGACACACACACACACACGCACGCTAACACACACACACACACACACACACACACACACACGCACACACAAGCACAGAGATTATCCTGGGCTAATCCTCCCAGCTCGGGATAGGGAGATATGCTCTGAACTTATTAAATGTCTCCCACTAACATATGCAGAAGCCAGGGGCTGAGTGTGTATGAGGAAATGTTGTGTTATAGGTTTGTGTGTGTGTGTGTGTGTGTGTGTGTGTGTGTGTGTGTGTGTGTGTGTGTGTGTGTGTGTGTGTGTGTGTGCTTCTGCCTGCATGCAAATGTTGTGTTAAAATGCACTGTGTGTGTGTGAGAAGTGTGTTTTATACATGCTTTATGGCATGCATCTTTAGGTTTGTGTGTGTGTGTGTGTGTGTGTGTGTGTGTGTGTGTGTGTGTGTGTGTGTGTGTGTGCAGCTGTGTGTGTGCAGCTGTTAAATCCTTCCTCCGGAGGAGTTGAAAGTGTGTGTGTGTGGAAGGGTGGGAACAGCAGGAAGGAGTGAGTGTGGACTCCAAAGCTCTCCTCCAGATTAGCCATGGATTAGGAGGGTTTAGGGTGGATTAGGAATAATGGCATTAGACTGTGGCGCTGCTACACAGCCCTGAGGCCCGGAGAGAGGGGAGGCGGGGAGGGGAGGCGGGGAGGGGAGGTGGGGAGGGCAGGCAGAGAGGGGAAGGCGGGGAGGGGAATGCTGCATTTTTGATATACAGGTTTGTTTGGTGTGTGTGTGCAAAATGAAAACGCCACAACGATATTAATATTGTGCTGCAAATCATTTAGACTGTGTGTGTGTGTGTGCGTGTGTGTGTGTGTGCACGTGAATATGTTTTTTTGTTACTTTCTGAGTTTGCTTATCGATGCAGTTCAGTTTGTAAATTTCAGTGGGAATGTCGTCCTTTGATACGAGCGCTGCACTAATTACTGGAATCAGACCGACGATGGCACAAGAAGCTGTTAGAGCCAGGAGAGACGAGGGAGACAGGGCAGCTGATGTTCATCACCCATAAACATCCCACTGGCACTGATATTTAATGAATATTTTACTGTCCACTAGCCTGTGTGTGTGTGTGTGTGTGTGTGTGTGTGTGTGTGTGTGTGTGTGTGTGTGTGTGTGTGTGTGTGTGTGTGTGTGTGAGTGTGTGTCATGGTCAGACAGCGTTAGGCTCAGTCTGCAGAGGTGTAGCTGAACTCGATGGTCAGGTTCATTTCCACACATGATAAGCTCTTTCATCTCTGGCCTACTTTGATGTTGTGCTTATGGATGTATCACCACTCTGGACCTGTCTCTCTCTCTGTCTCTCTCTCTATCTCTGTCTCTCTCTCTCTTACTGTCTGGACCTGTCTCTCTCTCTGTCTCTCTCTCTCTTACTGTCTGGACCTGTCTCTCTCTCTGTCTCTCTCTCTTACTGTCTGGACCTGTCTCTCTCTCTCTCTGTCTCTCTCTTACTGTCTGGACCTGTCTCTCTCTCTGTCTCTCTCTATCTCTCTCTCTGTCTCTCTCTTACTGTCTGGACCTGTCTCTCTCTCTGTCTCTCTCTCTCTCTGTCTCTCTCTCTCTCTCTTACTGTCTGGACCTGTCTCTCTCTCTGTCTCTCTCTCTCTCTCTCTCTCTCTCTCTCTCTCTCTCTCTTACTGTCTGGACCTGTCTCTCTCTCTCTCTCTCTCTCTCTCTCTCTCTCTCTCTCTCTCTCTCTCTCTCTCTCTCTTACTGTCTGGACCTGTCTCTCTCTCTGTCTCTCTCTCTCTCTCTTACTGTCTGGACCTGTCTCTCTCTCTGTCTCTCTCTCTCTGTCTCTCTCTCTCTGTCTCTCTCTCTCTCTCTCTCTCTCTTACTGTCTGGACCTGTCTCTCTCTCTGTCTCTCTCTCTGTCTCTCTCTTACTGTCTGGACCTGTCTCTCTCTCTCTGTCTCTCTCTGTCTCTCTCTTACTGCCTGGACCTGTCTCTCTCTCTGTCTCTCTCTCTTACTGTCTGGACCTGTCTCTCTCTCTCTCTCTCGCTCTCTCTCTCTCTCTCTCTTTGTCTCTCTCTCTGTCTCACTCTATCCTTTGGATGACTTAACCTGATTATCTGTCTCCCTGTTTCTGTGTCTTTCTCGTAGTATTTTTCTTTTTTCTTTTCCCATTTTGTTTCCATCAACAAATACTGACTCTGGAATTGGAAAATAAGAATTACAATTCAATTACAATTTTACCGTGATATATATTTTAGGTGTTCCAGATGATGGTGATCATGGTCTTGTAGTTCTGTCCAGAGTCGCTTCAAAGCAACTGGAGCATCAGAGAACATCTGTAATTATATTTGAACAGAGAAAGTCCTGAATATGAGCTTCTCTTCTCAATAATGAAAAATGTATAGTGCTTCAAATGAGATTGGATGTTGCTCTGACCACATGCGACACAACTCCTATCGCAATTTCAGCATTCAGCAAAACAAGCAGCAGAAGTTTGTGTCAGCACTGTGCAGTCGTAATGCCAACCAAACATTCATTATTGATTGTTATTTAAAGGGGAAATAAGTAAAGTTTTTACCGCCCCACAGCAAAAATGACAGAGTTATTGATCAATACCAATGACTCAACGATTACTTCATCAGGTAGTGAGCTTTCCGACCCGGTCCGTCAGTGCTGTTGAAACCGCCCTGCATCCTGCTGGTCGCCAGTAGCGCTCGATAAAAGTCATAGGTTGCGTAATACCCCTTTAAAATGTTGACGTCTGTATCAATCAACATTCTCAATCAAACTTATCTGTGTGTCTCGCTCTCTTTTTCCCTTGTGTGTCTTTCTTCTTCTTCTCTCTCTCTCTCTCTGTCTCTCTCTCTCTCTCTCTCTCTCTCTCTCTCTCTCTCCCTTTCACTCTTCCCCTCAGCATCAGCAGCAGGTGGTGCAGGCGGTGGAGAGAGCCAAGCAGGTCACTATGGGTGAACTCAACGCCATCATTGGAGTGGGTGTATTGCACATAACATAACACAACCCACGCACACACACACACACACACACACACACACACACACACGCACGCACACAGAAATAGAAGATACTACAAGAGAGAAAGGAGCTGAGAATAAAGAGACGCAAGGAAGTAAAGAGAAAAGTTGAAAACAGGTGGTACAGAGAGAAAAGAAGTTCCTCAGTGATGCTAAGCGATGGCAGAGTGATTGGTCGTGTGTGAGTACAGAGCAAGACACAAATGGATCCAGCGCAAGAGAAAGGGTCAGTCAGGTCGCGGCTCCCCCGAGGCAGGTAGGGGCTTCAGTGTCTTGCTCAACGCTGCTCTGACAGATGTGCCCCGCCCCCCTCCCCCCCATGGTGGATCTGGGCGGGGGGGGAGAACCTCACTAACCTAACTAGGACATCCTGCTACCCAGAAACCTCCTCTCTCTCTCAAGCATGCACTACAAATCAAAGAGGGTCCGACGCGCTCTGTTGTGATGAACGGGAGTTAAAAGGCTTGGTAACATTGGTAACTGGCAGTGTGTCGGGGCTGCAGACGAAGGCTGAAATGTGTTGGCTGAAAGTTGTAACTTTTGTTCATCACAGCAGAATGCCTTGGACACACACTTATATCTTCTTCAATCTGAAGAGCAGCTGTTGATTTCTTTCTACCAAGGACATTTCTGGTACCAAGCACATTTGTTTCTTTCCCCCTGTCTCTCACTTCTCCGTCCTCTCTCAGTTCTCCTGTATCTTCCATGCCAGCTCTTTTGTTTTGTCTGCGCACACATACGGCATGCTACTGAAATCTAGTATTTATTTGTATTTCTGTGTGTTTGTGTGTGTTTGTGTGTGTGTGTGTTCAGCAGCAGCAGCTCCAGGCTCAGCATCTGTCCCACGGCCATGCCATACCTGTGCCGATCACGCCCCACCCGGTGGGTCTCCAGCCCCCTCTGCCCCCCGGGGCCGGTACTGCCAGCCTCCTGGCGCTGTCCTCAGCCCTGGGCCACCAGCTGCCACTCAAAGACGAGAGGAAACACCATGAAAACAACAGCGAGCACCAGAGAGGTAGGCCTGGTGTGTGTGTGTGTGTGTGTGTGTGTGTGTGTGTGTGTGTGTGTCTCTCTGTGTGTATGTGCAGGTGTTGGTGTCTCTCATCGTGTGACGTTGATTGCTTTGTACATCGTCAAGATGTGAAATATTGTTTGATAAAGTGATTTACTAAGATTATATTCTAATTCAGCTAGAGTTAAATATACAAACGGTACTAACCAAAAGGTTAATTTGAGCTGAATTGTAAAGCAAATTCAGGGCTGATGCAACAAGTGGAAAATGTGAAATTTACTTTTATCTCAATGTTTTTATTCAGTGAGCCCAAACTAATGGTGCACGTTTAGCTTGTTCAGTAAAAGTAATGACTCATATCATATCGATGTCTCATACCTAATGGTTAGCACTCTGCATCAACATAAGCAATGAAATGGTATGGTATTGTTACATCCATACTAATGTCATTTGTCATTAAGCCAATTAAGAAGAGGAAGCCACACAACCAGCAGTGTGTGCATGATGCCACGTTTCTGTTGTCCTCACAGCGCCGCTAATTCTGCTCTGAGACGACTTTTAGCTGAAGCAGTTAATTACATAGACGGTGTGTGTGTGTGTGTGTGTGTGAGAGAGAGAGAGAGAGTGACACTGTGGAAACAGTATGTGCTTGCCCTTAATTACTCTCTTACAGCTTTGTTGCGAGGCCCTTTTACAGTGCAGTAGAGCGGTTAACCTTGCCCTGTAGCGCTAGTAAAGCTAACAGCCGCTGCCTCAGGTAATACTTATCCCCATCAGGCAGCAGAATCAATAGCAATGTAATTCCATCATTAGATGAGTTCTTGTGTGTGTGTGTGTGTGTGTGTGTATGTGAGGGGGTACGAGGGGGAAAAGGGAGTTCATTATGTGCTTGTGTTTTTTGAGTGTCTCTGCGCTAACAACTGAACAGTCTTTGCGCTAACACTCTAAGCGCATGTTGTTTTGCTAACAGCTGCTACCTCTGGTAATACTTATCCCCATCAGACAGCGCAATCAATAGCATTGCAATTCCATCATTAGTTGTTCCTGTGTGTGTGTGTGTGTGTGTGAAGAAAAGAAGTTCATCATTTGTCTGTTTTCTAGTGTATCTTTTTTGTGTTTGTGTGTTTTTTTGTGCTTGTTGTGCAAACATTAAATGCTGTGAAACGTGACGTTACTCTCCGTCTCCCTCTCCGCCTCCCCAGACAGAGACTCGGTCAAGGTAAGCCATTCCTTTCTCTACCTTTTTGCACATTGGCAGCTGTCTGCATTGGCTGTACAGTGAGATCACCATTGGATTGGTTCCCACTTGTTTATTTTCTTTTTCAAATCCCTATTTTGTTTTTTGAATCAGGGGACACACCCTGCTGTAAAAGGACAGATGCATAGATAGATAGATAGATAGATAGATAGATAGATAGATAGATAGATAGATAGATGGATAGATAGATAGATAGATGGATAGATAGATAGATAGATGGATAGATAGATAGATAGATAGATAGATAGATAGATAGATAGATAGATAGATAGATAGATAGATAGATAGATAGATAGATAGATAGATAGATAGATAGATAGATAGATAGATAGATAGATAGACAGACAGACAGACAGACAGACAGACAGACAGACAGATAGATAGATAGATAGATAGATAGATAGATAGATAGATAGATAGATAGATAGATAGATAGATAGATACATATATAACAGATATAATGATAGAAAATAACAGATTTTAAAACCCTGAGTCTAAGATTATAAATTTTATATATCCAGTTTGATGAAATAAAATAAAATATAATATAATAAAATGTTATCTGCTGTTCGCTGCTCAGTATTTAACAAAAGAGGCCTTGACATAATGACTGAATTAATTGTTTTAGGTCACCCTGCAGTCCACTAGTCATCCATGTAGTCCACACCTTTACTGTAAAAACATCATGTAAGCCGATTTGTGGAAATAGGACACTTGTAGTGTGTCTTCACGTGTGTGTGTGTGTGTGTGTGTGTGTGTGTGTGTGTGTGTGTGTGTGTGTGTGTAGGAACGAGAGACAGAGAAGGAAAGGGAGAGGGATAGAAACGAGTGAAAGAGAAACCCCTAAAATGGAAGGAAGGAGGGAAAGAGCGAGGCGGCGCGACGGAGCAGCGCTCCATCCAGCGCTTGTAGTAATTAGTCCCTTAAGCGGAGCCTTTTTTTCCCAAGGCAAACATTTGGTCTGTTGAATACTCGATGAGCAGATTAGCATTCCTTTATTCCACCACTCTGAGCTCTACTGGTGAACCTATCATCCGCTTGCACACACATTAACCCCCCCCCCCCACACACACACACACACACACACGCACACACACACGCAGATGCAGTTCAGCGTGCTGTGTTCCCTGGTGCTTTGGAGTAGGTGGAGACAGGAGGAATGTTTAATATGTTATCTCCTGCCCCCCATGTAGTCATATCCTCCTCCACACACACGCTTAGAGCTGTAGGCACCATGATGGGAGCGATTAGCAGTGTGTGTGTGTGTGTGTGTAGGGGGTGGGGTCATCAGAAATCAGTGGTAGGGATAGAGAGACCAAAATGATGAATGCCTTTCATTAGTGCGCTGGAAGAACATACACACACACATGCGTATACTCACTCACTCACGCACGCACACACACACACACACACACACACACACACACACACACACACACACACACACACACACACACACACACAGAGCTGCTCTTTGACACGGCGGCCAACAGTCACTCTTCATGAAACCAATAAGCCCCTTGTCAGTGGTCTACAGTTGCCTTGGCAACAGTCCACAGGGTACAGTGTGTGTGTGAATTGCATGAACATCTGTGCCTTAATGTCCTTGGCGTTAGCACCTCACACTCCGACGGAGGTGTGTGGGTGCATGTGCATTAATATTTGTGTACTTATTGTTGCCAGTGCTAAAAGGCAGCGTGCGCTCTTAGTTCAGCTCAATGCACTTATCAGATGACGTCTATTCCCGGTTATTGACGCCATTGATGTTTGCTGCAGATTGTTTTTGCTTCAGTTGTGATGTTCTGCTCCAGTCCACCGTGTAATTCCCTTCACCAAAAAAAAATCAGATGTGAGCGTAACAGCTGTCCTCAGTACGACTCTAACACCCGCCACAAACATAACATGAAAAGAATTTGAAATGTACAAAGGTCCCTCACCTGTTGAGAAACCCCCACAGCGTGGCGTCGGACGGTGCGGTCTCTGCTAAGGCGGTCAGATGCTTCTTGATGTGTTTTTTTTTTTTTTTTGGTTAGTGAGTTTCGCAGTTTTCTAGCCCGTTTCTGCTCCTTGATGTCGGCATGCTCTTTTAAAAGCGTGCGTACAGTTGTACGGGCGGCCGTTTGCTCCGGCTTTCCATGCTGTGTTGGCTGAAGAATCAGATACAAATTGGGCCAAACATAGGGATGTGAGATAACGGATTATACTAGCTAACAAGCCCCCAGAGTTAAAGATTTCTGGTGCACACAAGGTCATCGTGTGTGTGTGTGTGTGTGTGTGTTAGAGAGAGAGAGAGAGAAAGAGAGAGAGAGAAACAAAGGGCATGAAATACAGGATTTCAAAGATATACGCATCTCTCTCTCTCTCTCTCTCTCTCTCTCTCTCTCTCTTTTCCCTCCCTTGTCTCAGAGGATGTTTAGAGATAATCTGATTGGCTTTCAGTAACCGTGGTAATGGCTGTTAACTGTCAATGGCAAGGAGCGGGGCGGTGGGGTCTGGGTCAAGGGAAGGAAAGGGAGGAGGGGAGGGAGGATGAAGAGAGGGAAGGGAGAGAGAGAAAGAAAAGGAAGAGATGCCATACTTCACACGGTATCGATATTTTATACAGTATATATAACTGAAATTTGTGTATTATTGTATTTGTGTATATTTTTTTATTTTGTATTAGGGGACAAATTTAGGCAAAAACTGATTTAATTTGTTCCATTTAATTTCTTTATTTGGCAAATTAAATATAAACTAGTAAACAGGCTCAGTGGTGTCAGATTTAACTGCAGGCTGGTGGGAAACGTCTGAGGCCTCGTCAGGTACGAGGGTAAATTCCTCAACGGCAAAACTTACAATTAACGTCACTTTTATTGAGTTCATGATGCTACATTTTGCTTTTGAAACTACATTTTGTTTTATTATTGACAGAAGTAGTTTGGTTGAGACTGCGAGAGCGAGCGGCTACAGGAAAAGGAAACGCCGCTCCTCAGTAAAACACTTACGAGTATCAATATCAGGATTAGCAGAATTTCTTCTAAATTGGGGGAAAAAAATGAGATGTATTGTTGAATCTGTTTTTTCACTCAGCGCTACTACAGTTTGTCCTTCACACACACACACACACACACACACACACACACACACACACATAATGTTTCTATTGCCAGCGGCGCCTTCATTTGTCTCTGCAGTGAAATTAATTTGCCTTGATGTTTTTGAAAGAGCTAATTTGCAGGCTAATTAATCTAATCAGTCTGGAGAAAGAGAGAGAGAAAAAGAGAGCGAGAGAGAGAGAGAGAGGGGCGGGATCAACGTCAACCTGCTCTGTCTCACTCGTAGAGCGACAAGTGCACACACCTGTACACACACTGACATCTCTACATTGTTTGCACATACGGAGTACTGAAATGTAAACAGGTTGAGGCGCCCCCCCCCCCCCCCCCACACACAACCACCACACACACACACACACACACACACACACACACACACACACACACACACACACCAAACCCCCACTCCCCCCCCCCCCCCCACCACCACAGATTCTTTGTCATCAACACTTGCAGCACGGCAAAGGGCAGTGGAAAGGTTACAAGCGTGAGTTAGTGGAAAGGTCGAGTTAAAGGTCCTGCTTTATTTTCCTCCTCTCTTTCTGTCCGTCGTCTGCCGGGGAAGGAAGCGCTTTCCAATGAGACAGCCAGAGAGAGAGAGAGAGAGAGAGAGAGACAGAGGCAGAGAGAGAGAGAAACAGCAGAGGCAGAGCAACAGAGGAAACGTTGACCTTACTTTGCTCTTTGCTTCTCAACAAAGACGATTAATGCTTAAGTAATGGTATTTAAAAGATGCCATAGAGACATCGCCGGAGCAATCCTCTTAGCAAAGCCACAGAGTTCAAGTCATTGTCGTGTCAAACTGCCGAGGCTCTACTAGTACATGGGTACGTTCAAAGGAAAGGCTTTGATAGTCAGGGGACCTGTGGAAAAGGGATGGAGTTGGATTATAGTTACTTTGTCTCTGCACACATTTTCCTGTTAGCATTGCTGATTAGCGACACACACAAATGCCAGATTTGCCATTTTTTTTACTTGCCATGTTTTGACACGTATAACAAGATTTGTAGTAATAGTTCAAATCACTTTTATATTGGAAGCTATAATGTTGTGGGGTCATGATATAATGGACCCACATACACCAACCTCCTTCCAACGTCATATTGAGTAATACCTTGTAACAAATTTCCTTTGATTGACAGGATTCACTTCTAGCATTGACGTTGCCTCCTACTAGTCAATAACGTGTAATAATGTAAGGTTAATGTAACCATCCTTCGAATGAAGAGACAATCTCTCCGGTTCAAGGACATGTTGAGACAGTCTAGTCAGCCCACGCTAGCCCAACCCTTAATGACTGAGGTGAATGTGGGCTCACTACTAGCTGATGTGTCTCAGAGAATTATCCACTAGCCAGGTGGGCCAAGTCCCTGAATGAATGAAATATATATCCATTAAAACTCCATATAACATTATGGTGTTTTAATGTTTCAATAAATTATAATTGCCCCCCCCAGCAGGCACATTTTGTTAATGTCTGACAGGAGGAATGGTCCTCAGCTGCTCGCTTGAGACAGGTCTTGATGTTCCAAGCATGAAGTATATGAAAGAACAATAACATAATGTCAAGAAGAAGAATTAATAAATAAAAAAAATACAAATATGGTTTCTCCAAATCCTGTTCAATTATTCCCTCCAGAGCTCGTCTGTGTCGCCCTCAGCCAGTTTCCGGGCCTGGAGAGAAGCACCGGAGTTCAAGTGATTACGCCTCTGACAGCAAGAAACAGAAGACAGACGACAAGGAGCTGGCCTCTACACGCTATGTGAGTGACCGCAGAGATAGCAATTTTTAACTAGATTTTATCAGAACAGAACAGTTATTTATGATTATTTTTGAAGCATCTTGATTAGATTGTACGGGTGAGAGAGGCAAGAAAGACGGGGGAGAGACGGAAGATGACATAACGCGGTACTTAATTGATCCCTGGAGGGAAATCCTTTTCCTTTTCCTTTTCTTTCTCGCTTGCCCCTCCCTCCAGGGAGGTCAGAGGTCAGGATCAGCTTCAAAGCAGCATTCAGTGTCTTGCTCAAGGACACTTCAGCGGGGCGGATGCTTTTTACTGTTACTTGAAATGCAATTCTATAATTTCTACAATATAATTTCCGGTCAGACAGAACAGAGAGACACACACACACACACACACACACACACACACACACACACATTGTTTTATCTGAACGAAATGGAGAACCAGTCAAGTATGTGCCTCCAGTACCTGAGTGTGTTTCTCATGTCCATCTCAGGACAGTGATGGAGAGAAGAGTGACGACAACTTGGTAGTGGATGTCTCCAATGAGGTATGGCAGTTTGTGAGGAGCAGAATGTGTCACCTGATCAGAGAGATTCGTCCATCTTACCCTCTCAACCTCTCGCCCCCACTCACCGCAGGATCCGGTCTCTCCTAGAGGAAGTCCCACCCACTCTCCCCGGGAGAATGGATTGGACAAGAGTCGCCTGTTAAAGAAGGACCCGCCCCTTAGTCCCTCCTCCATCGCCTCCTCCAGTAGCACACCTTCATCCAAATCCAAAGAGATCAATATGGTGAGTTATATGGTCAATAATAGCAATATGATTCTTTTTTTTCATGATTTTTGTATTTTGAGAAATTTAGAAACATTAGAGGTAACCATTGTAGGTGAGATTTAGAAGAGCAAGTGACATTTTGTAACCATAAAGGGGGAAATCCCAAAGACTCAAGTGAACCTTTGATCAAATTTGGTACAAAAAGGGTGTAACAGCACTTAATAGCTTTTTATAGCGTATCATTTTTCTAAATATTAATCTCTGTAAAAGTATGAATGGTTCCTATGCTTTAAATAATTTAAGGAAAAAGTCACTTGAATCTCTTTCGCTCTAAAACCTTGATAGTTCCAGGCAGGATTCATCTCTGCTGCACAGGGACATCTGCTCCGTCTGACGTGAAGGATCAGACGACTGTCCAGACACATTCAGTCCTGTTGTGAATGTTAAAGTGCTTTTTTTTTTGGTCTAGAATGAGAAGTCCAGTACGCCCGTGTCCAAATCCAGCACCCCCACCCCGCGCTCTGATGCCCCCACCCCCAGCAGCACCTCCACCCCAGGCCTGAGGCCCACACCCAGTAAACCACCAGGAGTGGAGTCCCTGGGTGAGTCATCACATTCACAGCCTGAAGTCTAGGGAGAGTTATGAGCAGGGAGATGATCAGAAAGACCATAATGTTATATATCACGTAGTACCCTTTAGGCCTCAAACTTTTGACTTAAGTATTGGGCAGATATACACCCACTACATTACATTTAGAGAAAGTGACAATTGCAATATCCTTGATTCCCTGACAGCTATTCAGTTGGGTCTGGACTTTAATTGACTTTAATCAATCAATATTTGGCTGAACCCAGCATGACACACTTGCCTCAGACAGCGTTTTGTCTTGTAGTCCCCGGCCTACGCACACCGCTGGCAGTGCCCTGCTCCTACCCGGGTCCGTTTGGCATGGTGCCCCACCCTGGCATGAACGGAGAGCTGAGCGGTGCTGGAGCAGCCTACACCGGCCTCCATAACATCTCCCCACAGATGAGCGCAGTGGCCGCTGCTGCTGTGGCGGCTTATGGACGCACACAAGTGGTACCCATGCACACATACCGTATATATATATATGCATATATATATATATACACCTCAACCACACACCCCAGTCTGCCACAATATGCTTCTACACAATATATACCTACAGTCAGTGTCCAAAATGAACTTTTTGGCTCACCTGCCAAGGACTTGAAAAAAAATGAAACTGAAATTTAAAAAAAAAAAATCTGCTTAATATAGTAATACATAATACAGTACATACAGTTGTCTACACACATGCACACACTCACACACACACAAACCTTTGCTGGCCAAAATAATGAATATACATTTTTCATAGAAATTTGTGATTTGTATAGAAATATATATCAAAGTGTGAAGAAGTTTAGAAGCTACCACTTAGAGCAGCGTAACAGACAGCCAATCAATAGTGTGTTTGATACAGAGCCATTGTTTTGCTTTGATTTGATTGGCTCAATCAAATCCACCCCACCACACACACACACACACACACACACACACACACACACACATACACACACACACACACACACACACTAATCAACTCCAGGGTTGTGTGATCATGTGCTTGTGGATGTGTGTGTGTGTAGTGTTTTTATATGGGTTGAATTGCTTGAACACTGTCTCTCTCTCATTCTGTAGGTGGGATTTGATCCTCACCACCACATACGTGTCCCTGGCCTTCCTCCCAACCTGTCAGGCATTCCTGGCGGAAAACCGTACGTATCGCTTTTGTATTCCGAAAAAAAGGCGGAAAAATGTCCTAAGGAGATTCACAAAATGAACACATATTCATTTTCCCATCATCACCCCTTTGTCCCTCCATGTGATGCCTGTCTTTACCTCCAGAGCCTACTCGTTCCACGTGAGCGCTGACGGCCAAATGCAGCCTGTGCCTTTTCCTCCCGATGCATTGATAGGCCCTGGCATCCCACGCCACGCACGCCAGATCAATACTCTCACCCACGGGGAGGTGGTGTGTGCCGTCACCATCAGTAACCCAACGCGTCACGTCTACACCGGTGGCAAGGGCTGCGTCAAGGTGTGGGACATCAGTCACCCGGGCAACAAGACCCCGGTATCCCAGCTGGACTGCCTGGTGAGTGAAAGACGCCTTGGCTTGCCCATAGATGCTTTGGAGTCACAAACTTCCTCGCAACCACGGAGGTCCAGTGGAGAAATGGCTAATAACGGCTTAATATATAACGACCTGGCTAGGAAAAGAGATGCCTTAAAATTGTGGTGGTGTGAGGCTAGATTTGTTTTCAAATTCAGGTTAATGTGACACAGGAACCCCTTGTCCTCTGGTCCTAGTCTCTACTCAGCTCACATAAACTGTTTAACCTGAGATGTTTAATCAAACCTATGTGGCTTTGCTAGCCAGCTAACTAGCCAGAAGGCTAATTTGGCAAAGTACAAAGTAATCCGTTAACATGTGACTACTAGCCACTATTAATGCTAACGTTTGCTTCTGCTAGATATGTTTTTGTGCAAATCAGACATGATGACGGTGATGATTAGTTGGTAGCTAACAAGTTGAGATGATCAGATGTATCATTGGGGAAATACCACCACAATAATATACCTGTCTGTCTGTCACATCAGAACAGAGACAACTATATCCGTTCTTGTCGGCTACTTCCGGATGGGCGGACTCTCATTGTGGGGGGCGAGGCAAGTACTTTGTCAATCTGGGATTTGGCCACGCCCACTCCACGGATCAAGGCGGAGCTAACTTCGTCCGCGCCTGCGTGCTATGCCCTAGCCATCAGCCCCGACTCCAAGGTCTGCTTTTCCTGCTGCTCTGATGGAAATATTGCTGTCTGGGATCTTCACAACCAGTCTCTGGTTAGGTATGTGTATGAGTGTGTTATGTGTGTGTGTGTGTGTGTGTGTGTCTGTGTATATAGTAGCTCTCATCCTTAAAGCCCAAATCTTGACTAAATTTCAGGTATATTCTCGTAGATTCTAGAAGAATTTGACTTGGAACAGAGAAAATAAAACTTTGTAAATTTCATGGACTAGCAATGACAATAATAATGCCACAGAATTTCTTTCTCCATCACCCATATTCATTGCATATTGACATAAACTGTCACCGCATTACTACTGTGTGGATGTTATTGCAGGAGGGTGAGGTACAAGTCCTTGGGTGTGTGCTCCGTGACGAGTTTGACATAATATCTAACGGTGAAAGTTTGTGAAACCAAATGTGAGGATGGAGGACAGATAAAGATCCCGGAAATTTACTTGCATACATCAGATGGTGTCTTGCCTGACAAGAACGAATGGGAAGCCCCAAGATACACTGCGGAAATGATGTCCAGACAGCGCTATAGTCATTAGCACAGAGACTGTTGAAACAGCTGGAAAATGAACAGCTGTGTGTCTTAATTGATGGCGTGACCTCAAGCACACAGCCCATCTCAAACTGTTACGATGCGTTCTCCCTGCTCGCTTTCTTGAGAAGTTCATTCTCCACAAGGACACAAGTACGGACTGTGTTTTTTTTTCTCCAGGCAGTTCCAGGGCCACACGGATGGGGCCAGCTGCATAGACATCTCCAACGACGGGACCAAGCTGTGGACCGGAGGCCTGGACAACACCGTCCGATCCTGGGACCTGAGAGAGGGACGGCAGCTCCAGCAGCACGACTTCACCTCCCAGGTAGACAGTCCACTCACACACACATTTTATACTGTCATACTAGTATATACAGTACTATTACTAATACTATACTACTATTATTATGTCTATTACTACTGTTACCATTACTGCTAGAACTATTTATATTAATAGTACTACTACTACTACCACTACTACTACTACTGCTGCTGTTACTATTACTGAGAGTACTACTACTAGTGCTACTCACAATGAGAGCAAGAGGAAAAACAGATTTAATGCAATCTTATAAAAATGCAACTTAAAAGAGGATATAGTTTATTCCTTTGGAAAATTGTTCCAAACATTATGGTCCTTCAGTCGGCTGACCTCCCACACTTCACCCAGTTTCCTGAGGACCTGGTTGTGTCACCAACAGTATATCAGCAAATTTTGCAATTATAAAATTGCAATTTCTTCAATATTGTGCAGGTATTATTAAAAAACACATTTGACTAGATGTAAGTTGCTTTTTCTTGCAAAAAGTGTTCAATAAACTGCAAAACCTCTTCAAGAAAAGAAAACAATATGCAATACTTCGCAGAAAGTGTGAACCTGTAAACCGCTCTCTGCTGCTGAAACATCATTTTAACGTAATTTTCACTTTGACATCACAGGATGTAGAAAACGCTCCATCAGGTGAAGAGAGGCTCTGTGCTGTGCAGACTTCTCAAACAATGCGGCTGCGGTTTTCAAATCATTGGTCGCAAATGTTCGGAAAGACTCCATGGCCTCTTTATTTTTCCATAGTACATTCAGTTTTCTGCAAAAAATTCCACGATTATGGAATCACAAATTACTGGTATATGTCTGTATGGATTATACTGGAGTAATACTTATCCCTCCACGAGGGATGGGTTTGTGGTATGAGTTCTGTGATCAAAAACTGAAAAATTGCGTCAGTTTGTGTTTTTTTCTGTTAATTTGTGGTTAAAATGCACCAATTGATAAAAAAAACTAAAACTATTTTGAATCATTGGACAGAAGTTGCTTTGATTAAAAAGCAATTAATTACAAGCTTGGTTCATAACATTTGAGCGATGACTAGAGTGAGGATGAGGTCTCCCGGGTTGTGCTCAAAGATTTAGGCTCATTGATACCTTGAACACCAACTGTGATAGAGGCAGTTAGAATTTAGAGTCGGTGATTCAGGTAAAAAAAGAGCAGCAATAATAGACCACTACTGCAATTTTCCTGAAAAGGCCCATTTTGCAACGTCTATGTGCAGAGGAGGAGGTGTGCTTAGAGGGTATTAGAGGGATGAAGGGCAGACAAGAAGAGAGAGAGGAGAGAGTGCTTATGCTATCCAATAAATCTCTCTTAGCCCAAAAAAAACCTTCAGATTTTATGTAAAAAAGACAGCTTCAATAGTTTTCATATTGTTTTTAAGACTTTTTAGTGACCAGGTTTATCAAGCCATCGGGTTCATGACCTGTGTCTTTCTTTTGTCTCCGTCACCTTAAAAAAGGATCGTTGACAAATATTTCAAAACATGAAAATTGACCAAATATTTCATCCACGTAATTTCGTGAAATTAAATTGCGTCTTCCAAAGGGCTGCCAGAGCTCGCAGGACTGTTTCACGCTTAATAAGATTTAACAAACTGAAACAGCTTTCTGTTTCAACAGATTAGTATGTCAAGGAACTGAAATGTTTATGATGGTCTTGAAAAGCATGCAGTGGACATTTGCCAACACCAATATATATGGTAATATCAGTACCCACCCACCTACACACACACACACACACACACACACACACACACACACACACACGCAGGCACACACACACACACAGAAGCTGTAATATAATGGAAAGACTATTATATACACTATTACATGTAGACTATGAATATTGTGCAAATTCACCATTAAAAGCGGGGCTATTGGGTTTCATTGCAGATCTTCTCACTGGGCTACTGTCCAACAGGAGAGTGGTTGGCAGTGGGAATGGAGAACAGCAACGTGGAAGTCCTACATGTCACCAAACCTGACAAGTACCAGCTCCACCTCCACGAGAGCTGCGTGCTGTCACTCAGATTTGCCCACTGTGGTAAGAAGCTATAGCATGGGATTCATATATCTGACCTAGATGTGAAGGGGTTCATCCTAAATTGCTATATGCCCATTTGGAAAAAATACACAATTTGGAAATAAGAAATACAACAAAAATACATTTTCGGGAGATTGGCTTGTTGGTCAATTTACCTGTTAATCATTCATGTGCCATGCTAACACTTTAGCATACACTATGCTGAGTGATAGTGAGAAATTGAGAACTTGTAGCACTTCTAAAGCTTAATGGTAAGTAATCTTAAATAAGATGTGGCCAAGTCTGACAGTTTGTTTTGCAGGAAATTGTTATAATTTACATGAAATATGAAACTCAGCCTAAATAAATGGGCCAACTGGCGAATTTGGGATACATGTCTGTCCTTGATGTGGCCTGTGGTTTGTCGGCCTCCACAGGGAAGTGGTTCGTGAGCACAGGAAAGGACAATCTGCTCAACGCATGGAGAACACCATACGGAGCCAGCATATTCCAGGTAATCATATCAAAACATACAACATTTATGACAGGCAGCAGAGTGTGCTGGTGGTTAGAGAGACAGTCCCATAACCAAGAGGTTGCAGGTTGAATCCAGTGGTGTCATTTCAGAAAATCAGTTCTGAAATCGTCATTTCTTTCTTTTTTTGGGGGGATTATCTTGACTTTTTAGATCTAGTAGTTCTAGTAAATTGCACCTGGCAGCCTTGTGTGGGTTTTTTTCATACGTGATACGTGCACACATCATTGAGCTCGCTTGAGCTTGCTGCATCCAAAACATCCACATTGTACTGATCCAGGATCTTTTAATACAACTTGTGGATATTTGCGTAAAGATAAAGGTTTTGTGTTTTGCTTGTGTTGACATTGTGGTCATTTTTGACATGTGGGCTCTGTCTCACATGTCATATTCTTGCCTAGAAGTCCAAACCTCAGACCAATTTTGTCTTTTATTTATTTATTCTTTATTTCTTAACATTTTTTTGCCACGTGTTGTCTGTTTTGGACTGATAATCTTACACAGCCAAGAAACACACATAAGTTACATTTGATGAAAACAGAAAGCTTAACACAGCAGTACACTTTCTCTGAATCCATCCCATGATGTCCTCTCTCCAATGCCCATCTGTTACATACATACCCTCCATCACCCTCTTTCACATCCTATGGAGAACGTTTTTCACACGTCTTTTGTTCCCTTCACAGTCGAAGGAGTCGTCCTCAGTGCTAAGTTGCGATATCTCCGTGGATGATAAATACATTGTGACTGGCTCGGGAGATAAGAAGGCTACTGTCTACGAGGTCATCTACTAGGAGGGGCGCCATCAACAAACAACACAAACATCCTCCCACCCAAGCACTTTGTGATAACCCCATCCCTATGTACATTTTTTATTTGTATAAAATGGATTTGTATGGAGCAAACCAAACAGTTCAATTCTTTCATTGGACCGTGACCTCTCGGAGCTCTTGGCTCATCGAGGCGAACAAGCGAGAGCCAACCGCACGGACGCGATGTTTTTTCTATTCAAAGGACTTTTTGTTGTTGTGAAGGTGAGTCAAGCGCCATCTGCACACAGCCTGGAGAGGAAGGTAGCCCACAGTAACAGCAAGGCCCGGGTCATTTCGGTAACACGACATGTAATGCTTCTTTAAAACGCTACTTGTGGATATTTGCGTAAAGGTTGGTGGTTTTGTGTTTTTGCTTGTGTTGACATTGTGGTCATTTTTGACATGTGGGCTCTGTCTCATTCTTGCCTAGATTGAAGTCCAAACCTCAGACCAAATTTATCTTTTATTTATTTATTTTCACAATTTTTTTGACACGTGTTGTCTGTTTTGGACTGATAATCTAAAAATCGACCTTACACACCCAAGAAACACACATAAGTTACATTTGGTGAAAATGGCACGCTTAACGCAGCAGTACACTTTTTTTTAATCCATGTCAGTGGTCACTCAACACAAAATAGAAACATCTAAAAAAAACTAGAACAATGTGCAGAACAACTGTGTGTCCTCCCAAGACTGACATGGGACCCACATGACAAAAACAGTGGCGTTGTCCGTCAGTGCAGCTCCTCCTACCTTTGACCTCCAGAATAGTGTACATTTTGTTTTCTACTTAAGCTTTTCTTCCTTTTGTGTATGTTTTTGGGGTCTTCTCTCGTAATCAAACTTCTTAGAGTGACAGAGCTTGGTTTTGTTGGTATGTATGTGTGTGTGTGTGTGTGTGTGTGTGTGTGTGTTTCTAGGTGTGTACGCTGTGGGCATTGGACAAACAAACAAAAACAAAACAAGATTGCCTTCAGTGCCCTCACTACTGACTGACTTTTGGACTCAGTTCTGCCCCTTTAGATCAGACTACACTGGATCACTGGATTCTCTCAGTCAGATAAGTGTAGGAGATCAACCAGCCCTCCCTGTCCTGCCTGCTTTTCCCTCTTGGACCTGCTCAATCCTCCAGTATTTCTCTCAAACAGCAAATGGTCTAAGATGTGGTAGTGATTCTTCTTGGATCTGCTTCTGTCGGCTTGTAGAAATAACACAGTGCCTTTATGCTGCTACGCTACGCTAACGCCATTTTGTCCTGCTGGGTGTTCACATCAACTACACAAAGAGATAAAACATGCCAGACTCTTCTGTTGGAGTAGGTTTTTTTTCCAGTGTTAAAGGCATCATGTATAAGGTTTGATTTTACTTGACAGATCAAAGAGCTAAAACCGAAAGAACGAGGGATTAATAGAAACAGGATGCCAGATTATCCCATCCACCTTTTCTCCATTGTCCTTCAGGAAGGAAAGACGGAGTAATCAGGAAATTAAATCCGACACAATATTTTTTTTCTGGCCTCGATGTGCCCACCGAGCTCCACTTTTTTTTTTTTAGCTTGATGCATGTGGAAAGCACTGGTCAAGGTTACTTTCATTGCAATTTGACTGTCTCGGAAATTTGAAATAACTTCTAGCAGTAGAAACATGCTCTGCTCCAAGTGCACAGCATTGCATCAGCTCCATTGAAATACCAAGGAGAAGGAGCCAGCGATGCACAGACCGGTTCTAGGTGGATGCACGGCCTATGGGACTTAATAAAAGGCGCCTCTCATATGCATTGGAACATTATTTCATCATGTTACCCCGAGCCGTCCTGTAACATTGATTCTCTCACCTTTTGCCATTGAAAACGGCTCTGAAATAGCCTACCACCTTCTTAACTGTCTCACATCCCCTCTCTCTCTTTCCCTTAGTACCTTGCCCCTGAACTGCAGACACACAGGCTAGCAAGAATAATGTAGTTTCGCAACACTTGCTATGATAACATTTTTTTTTTTTCAGGAGCAATATGACTTGTTTTTGCTTCAGGCTTAAAAAAAAAATACTACCACCTCAGCCCAGTATCCTTTAAAGTTTGTTGCTTGGGTTTATAAAAAAGACAGCCTTGTAATTGATCTATTCAATCATCAAAAATGATACACATGACTTTAATGTGTCTAATGGTTTATCTTTCTGGTTTATGTTAAAAACTGATGCAGAGAACCGCACTCGTCTCTTGTAATTGAGATGTTCATCCTCTTAAGCTCTTTAAAATCTACAGATCTTAGGAGAGTCATAGAACACACTCACAGAAGTATGAACTCCTTTCTAAGTACATCTTAAAACTCTTTGCAGAGGGTCAATGTACATCAGATCTGTGAAAAAATGTGTTTTTTTAAAAGCTAGATACAGTTTGGAAAGAGGAGGACAACTTTTGATTAAATGACAGCTACTGATTAAATGGCGAGGAAGAGCATACTACATAATTCTTTTTATTTTGTTCATGATTTTTTAAATTCTCCACAACTGTGATCCAGACAGATCTCTGAGTGTATTGATTGCAGGCTTGAGGCCTTTTCAGGCTTACCAATTATGTATTTTGTCATATATATGTATGTACAAAATAATATGTAACGGAGCTGAAGAAGCTACTTAAACTAACTGGAACAAATGAATTGGCTCCTTTTGCAGTGCAGCCATGTGTCATGCTGGTGGGCACAGGTCTGAGAACGAAGAGCCACCCTGAGAGAAAGATGTAGTACTTGCAAGCATGACTGACACCTGTAATACAGTCACACACTGATACATGTACATTCTGAGAGACTGGCCGTGATAGTGGTTCATTTTCCACGGTGTTCGCCTTATCCTGTATTATGTTGAATCTGGAAAAACCTTTGTGTTCGTTACAGTCAGCTACGCTTTCAGACTAACACGAGGACGGTCATTTACTGCTCAGTTGTGCTTTTTGCTCTTGAATGAGTCACAAAATCGGCGGCACCCTGCTGTGTGGAATATTCTGCAACCTCAGTACACATTCATGTTGGGAAAATATAACATGTACTTTGGGTATAACTCACTCCCTGATGTCAAGAGTCGAATTTGAATGTTGCACATGTCTCATCTGATTGTTCTGACGTTAGCTGGCTAACATGACCTGATACAACAGAAATGATGTGGATAGAATAACGATGTGTAGAACATTTAGTTTGACTGAACTCATGAAGGTATTACAGATTTATTGTAAACATGTAATAATTCAAGCTTACAGTGGAAAGAAACTTCCTGTTGCTAGTTGATCTTTTTTCTTCAATACAAAATGCCTTTGCTCCGTTTTTTCTAGTCTGTGGTTGATTTTATTAAATTATTGTGTGAAGTAAGATTTGGTGTGTGATTCATACATTTTTCTGACTGATAATAACTTGCTATATTTTTGTTACTCAGTTTTAATGAATCAACATTTGTGCAATTACTCACAATGGGAATTTCTGAATATCATTTAGTTGCAAAACGAGACCTGAAAACAAAATGTTTGTACAACTTAAAATGTTTTCCTTTCAATGGTGAAGAAGGAGTCAGTCTAGGTATTGCCTAAGTCCAGTAAATATGCCTTAAACAGTCACTGTTCACAGATGTGATAGGTAGAATATTCTACTACTCTATTATATTCTACCTACTTCCATTTTTAACCAGCCAAGAGTTTAAAATTGACATGACATACGAGTCTGAACTGCAAAAGTCAATTAGCAAAGTATAGAAAATATAAACTGAAATGTCAAAGAAGCAAACGAGGAAGAACACAAATGAAGAACCGTTTGACAGGTGAGTGAAAGGAAATGGTTCACTTCAACTTCTCCATGTTTTACTCTTCACTCTTCAATGTTATCACACCAATAAAGAGTGCAGGCTGTGGCACGTGGCGGCCAGGACAGACATTTCCTCTGCATTCAAGGTTATTAAATTGAGCTTTGAGACTTGAAGCCTGTTCAAGGTGTGTTGGCCTTACACATACTTCTGCACTTCAGATATCCAGTAATATCCAGAATACTGGGCTAGATACTGTCCAATATCTACAGCAAGCAGAGGGGGACCTACCGAACATGTTGGACATCGTTGTCATGTTGGAAATGGAAGATAAAACTCAAATTGTTCATTTAAAGAAAAGCAATGTTGATGGAAGTACACTTCAGATGCCACACACATAGTCATGTAGAAGTCATGTATGCGCTGTCTCAGGTTATGCTGCAGGTGTTTGGGGGTTCAAAGAAATAACAAATTGTAATCCGAGGGTGGGAACCCTGTGACATCAGGCTCAAATGTGAACTGCCTTGTCTGTGGAATAGACTTAAATAAATACACCTAGAAAGGCCCAAGCATAGACTAGAAGAGTATTCATCTGGAAAATGTTTAGTAACTATTCATGGGAAGTTACGGTCCTTACGTTAGACAACAAAAAGAAAGTGTTCATTATCAGTTAGTTCAGTTAATTCACCCTCTGCTTAACTTCACACAGCCACAAAGCCTTGATCCCAGAACCTCTCCTCCACACCCGACAGGGTAGAAGTTACTTAAATGCGTACCTTTACCTTCGAACCATTACTAATCACTGAGTTATGATATTCATTATCACTCTAGGCCACCGAGATTATCCACCCTTGATCGTCTCTTCCAATCACCAATTACCATGCAGACACTTGATGCTGGTTCCAGCCCCACCTTTACCCTTCCCCATGTCTACAAGATGTACCTGTTCTATGTGACAACAGATGGAGGGATTCGCACACTCCCTATTTTGGCTCGAGGTAACACGCAAAAAAACCTCTGCTATATTCAGTGGGCTTCAGATTGATAAGGGTTGACTTTGATCATAGCAAAGGCAACTGCAAACTAGACGTTTCTGCAGGGTACGTGGCTTGGGAACTTCACAGGGAGTAAAAAAAAATCCCCAAATTATCTGTACCTGAAATCATGATAGTGTAGTTCTGCTATGCGCTGCTGTTACTTGCTATTCATTGTTATAAGCACATCTGTGTTTTAATATTTCTCTATAAAGTGTGTTGCGATGCTCCAGTGTGAAACGTTCTTTAAATAAATGAGATTTCTTTATTACACCAGTTGGGTTGGGATTGGGTGCTTTTGTCCAAAAATGCCCATTTCCACTTAGAGGCCTTATGGCATCCTGTCCTCTGATTTCCACTGACCAACCTCCACCTCTTTTAGCGAAAGAGGAAATCTCACAGTGCAACTCCCAACAGCTTTCTTCAGCCTTGCTGTGTGGTAAATGGCTGCAGGCTTAACAGTGAGAACATTCTTTGATTGTAGTGTTGTGGACTTGCTAGAAACTGATGGACTAAAAAGGAAAAATCTGCCCTAAAACGTTGTTAACAAAACAGCTATTGGCGGTGTACCTTGCATGTTCTGGGTCCATGTGTTCTTCTTATTCCTGTGGTAAAGTAACCAAAAGTAGACCATGTGATGTCACGGTGAGATATTACCAGCGAGTTTAATAGGAGAAAATGTTGAATGATCTAAAACATCACTAGTTAACTTCAGGTTTTGGTGTCAGTCCCTCAGAACTGAAGAGAAAGGGCTTCTTTCTAGACTCACATTCAACAATCACATAGGGAGAAATCCACTGTAGAAGAGAGAAAGGATACAACTACTCTTCATCACACAATAACTTCTATAATGAATTGAACATCACAGACTGATGATACCTAACAGTGACTCCGTATGCTTCCTTTAACTTCACCTTGGACATTGGATTGTTTTGTGTGGAGGAGTCTGCACCTTGACTGTGACTGAATGGACCGGGTCACTGTTTAGACTGCTGCTTGGAGTTCCTGACCTCATCTCACCTCCTCTCTTCTGTTTTCTCTTCCCCAGGCAGAGCTGGTGTTCACCTGAATGTGACGCCCAGAACAGGAAGAACCTTAGTTACTTCCCCTGCCCGTTCCACGCACATTTAATTACGGTGACTTTTTGTTGAACTCTCTTATTTCATCAACTTTGCTTTCGTGTCATTTCAGTTACTCTGTATTTACCTCGCAACCTGCCAGCCTGTGACCTTTTATAACCTCCATATGAATGTGAATTAGAGAAGTTGTCTAACCAAACCATACGTTTTCTGTCAAATGAGGCCAGTCAAGCCCCCGCTGGGCTTCCAATGTTTAGGCATGGAGATGGTTTCAAATACAGCAAGATACAGGAATATGTCACCTATTGAAATATGTATCCTATTGAAATGAATATATTGCTGAACAACAAATGTATAAATTGGATGTAAGTTGAGAGTGTGTTGCAATAGGTGATGAAGTAGGTTATACCAGGCAGCTCAGCTCCTCCTTGAGAGTTGTTTAGGACTCGCTCAAATCAAATCATGAACTGAACTCACCCTATTCCCCCCCAAAGGCTCTCCCAGCAGTCTGGCCTGATTTATGTGACGGGGATTAAAAAATATTTCACACGTAGCCTTATCAAATTAAACAAACTAAGAGTAGGTCACAACTCACAAATGAGGAAATGAGATTAAAAAAAAAGAGGCTTGAATGTCACTTGATACTCCCGACTTAACCCCCATAGTTATGTGAATGCTAGAAGTTGCTCTTCCTTTATTATCTGTATCTCCTTCGTTGCTCGTTAAAGCAACGTGTGACCTGTTTTGTCCAAAATGCTTTGCAATTTGACTTCTTCCATATCAAAAGTTATCAAGTGAGCTGGGAAACAAGGAGATTCATGACACAACTGCAAAGCGTCGATAATAGGAGAGGAATGGGAAAGTTACCGCACACCATTACTCTTTTCTTTCTTCCAGTGGTTACTGTGCTTTGATCATTAAACTGCAGCCAAATCTAATATTATTGGTCGTTCTTAGTTTGGTCTACGCAAACTCCCTAGAGACAGAGACGGTTTATGCACCAGATTCTTTCATTCCCTAGACCAGACAGAGACAGACAATCTTTATTTTAACCTCTGGCAGAAAAATGTCAGTATCTTTCACTTACAGTAACAAACCATGAAAAATGTGTGTAATCGCTGACAGTGGATAATAATTGTGTGTGTGTGTGTGTGCTTTCAACACTAGCCTTGGAAAACAGCACACTACCACCACATAACACACACAACTCAGTGACCCCCGCCTGGTACAAGCATCAACAAATCAGTGGTCGACATCACCTTGTAACAGCAAACTTGACTCTCAAATAGTACTAAACTAAGTAATAAATATCCAAGGCTAAAGGTTTAAGTGCTCCAACAGGCATTTTTCACACAGAGCAATAGCGAGAAGAATGAAAAAAAAATGATTCAGAGCCTCTCGCTACGCAGAGAGGAAGGTGATGAGGAATGAAAAGGCGAAATGGAAAATTCATCTGGAGGCAACAGGTCATCCTAAAGAACTCTATAATTCCATTTGAACTCCGATAATTGTGTCCTCCCTCATTCCCCTTGTCACATCTGACTTACTAATGTTCAGCTCTTCCTAGTTTTCACCTTGGCAGGTATACCGTACTGGTGAAGGAGACTGGATGAGGGTACCTGAGAGGGAACAACACCCGTTATTTGGCAGTGATCTTATGAGATGGAAGATTTGTGAGGAGTGATTCGAAGGGACGTTCCTCCCAACGACTGATGCTACTAACAATTTCTGTCCCCGTAACCGGGCGGAGCGATGATTAATTCATGTCTCTGCCGTCTTAACAAGGTTGTGCCCATTTAGTGGGTGAGTTGGGGGAGGGGGGGGGGCTGGCACTCTCCAGAACTTTGATATCCTACATTCAAGGCTGTGCCACACAGTAATGACTTCTTTGTGCTGTGAAACGAGCATCATTATCTCCTTCCATAAAGGGAAAAGATTTCTGCTCAGCTCGAGTAAAGACAGGAGAGGAATCAGTGAGAAAAAGTGTTGTGTGTATGTGTGTGTGTGTGAGAGAGAGAAAGAGAGAGAGAGAGAGAGAGAATGAGGACGATACTTTATTGCATTGCATCCTTTTTGAACATGCATTCATTCAATGCTGGACTGTGGAGGTGTTTTGACATTGAACCAGTGAACTGAACATAGTATTTGCATTTCCATCACTGAACCTGCCTCTTCTTTCTTTCTTTCTTTCTTTCTTTCTTTCTTTCTGGGTTCCCACAGTGGCCTTGGTGTAAAAGCCCATGACTTTTCCACGACTTTCCATAACTAAGTTGAGGCACTTTGTTCATGTTCTATAGGGGTGAACATTGTTCGGTCAGAAAAAAACACCACTAAATGCAATGAACGCGTGAAACAAGTTTGAAAATATATCCTGGTACATACATAGTGACCCAGTTCCCTGACTTCTCCCTGTCTGGAATACACCTCTCATCAATTCTATGATATTCCAGAAATCCCACGACCGGTGGGAACCCTGCTCTTTCTTCCTTTTTCCATCCATCGCCTGTGTGTGCTGGTATTTGCAGTGCATGCTCAGTCACCAAAACACAGTCTTCTTCTACCAATAGCTTTTTATGCCTTCATATCGGTCCTGTCTCTTCAACACTGCAGCAGTGAGACGGGTTTAAGGGTCACCGCAGAGTAGAAAGAGCTGGTGTGGTGAGAGGGTTTCAGTTCACCCAGAGAGTGGAGGATTGAATATTTCCTAAGAAAACAGGGGCAGCCATTCGAGTGGAGGTCACAAACGTTACCATGCATACTGATAGAATAGGTGGGAGTGTTGGAGGAGAAAGGCCTCTTAAAACTAAATGAACAAAAAGCTCTTGTTTTGAATGCTCTTCAGCCTATACTCTGCCAAATGTACCCTACCTCGGAATAAAGCACTTGGGTCAGAAGGGATGGGGTTTTTTTAAGCTTTTAGGCTAACTCCAATTCCCACTTGAAACCAACTTTAGTTCCCATTTCTAAATCAGATGAGGCCTTTTCTCTGCATTTTAAAGACCGCATTTCAGTGTTACTATTTCATACGGAAGTAGAACAATGAGAATTTCCTTCCACACATTGTGAGTCATTTGTAGTTGAATGTAAACGGTACCTGGGTTTAATTTATTTGGAAAGAACATGTTTAGGTATGTTTTTTATGATCTGAAACCCATCAACAGCCATTTGCTGATGTAGTGTCCTTTAGCAAGACACTGAACCCCCACCTGCTCACACGTTGCAAATACAAATACAAATGTTAAATGATATATCTACATATATGATGGTAAATGATATATGGGAAACTTCTGATTTCTCTCTTTGTGTAGCTCTCATACAGACCCACACACACACACACACACACACACACACACACACTGATCACGCGCTGATTTCAGGGGTGTAATACTCTTTAAATCCACGTGGTGGTGGCATGGGGTAAGTAATATCTATTTGGGATCTTTCCTGTCAGCATAAAATAATTAATAAATTCTACACTTAAAGAAATTTAAAAGTATATTAATTGAACTGTGCAATTTGTGAGCAACATATTATTTATTCTGGCACGGTCAACACACAAGGAATCAATAAGGAAATGTATTTTCACATTCATTTGAATTTTTCACACAAGGGAAAATGTGATTAAATCCCTGATCAATGGGCTCAAACAATGCAGAAATGCATATCTCAATAACTCAAATATGGGTCTTGATGTTATATTGATGTTCTATTTCTATACTTCCTATTTGTACATGGGTTTCTGTACTGTATACTTGCTGTTCATAGATAGATAGATAGATAGATAGATAGATAGATAGATAGATAGATAGATAGATAGATAGGAATCTTGAACTGGGCTAGATCGCAGGATTTAGGTTTCAGGATCTCTGGTTCACACACCAGTTCAGTGGGTGGCGGTACTGCACCTTTAATGTTGGTTGCCAACCGCCGATAAAAACCAAAGAAGAAGAAGCTATGACTCCTGGCTGAGCAAATACGTATCTAATATGTACTTTCTGCAGACAGTAGGTGGCGGTATGGGACGTTACGCCTGCCATTGAACAGAGAAGAAGAGCTTTGCTGGGTTAGCTAGCTAGCTAGCTAAGTCAATAGTTTCCCATTTAGTTACCTGGTAGTGGGTAACAAAATGCTTCTCCAAACTGTCAAACCGTGGCTGCTTCGTTGCAGAAGTCTACCCTTGGCGAGCACAAGGGCTTACTATGCCGATAAAGTCGCTAGACTCGGATCTCAGGCTGATACGCAGTCTCTGGAGTATCAGGTAGGTTAGTTTGTAGCTAACGGTTAAAATGTACATTTCTGCTTGGAGCTAACGTGTTGGTACAACTAACGTTGGTTCAGCACCGCACCTGCCCAACAACTATACGCGTGCACGTTGTGATTTATTTAGTCTGGTAACTTGCATGCTAACGTTAGCCAGCTGACTTTCTATGGGAGGTCAAAACCTTGTTGAACTGCTGTTCAGTCAAGGTCTTAGCATCACCCATATCCTGTCAAAAGTGTCTGTCCAACGTAGTAGGTTTCACCAGGTAACGAGCCACATTCTCCACAAATGTATTGGAGACCTGGTTACCAAGCGTACGAAATGTCCAAGTGCCAAAATCTGAAAGGTTTAACGTAGAAGGGGAAAATACATCACTAACAAAACATTCTCCGGATGAAGTTCAGTTCAGTCTTAATTTGTGACTATGGCCAATATGCCCGACTTTATTTATCCCGGACGGATATTCATTAAAATGACTCCAAACTTTGAATTCAGAAAATTTAAGAGGTAAATGAAAATGAGGCCTAACTACTCTAACTACTGTTGGTTCATACTATAAAATGTTTCTTGATAGCGTAAAGGTAAGGAGCTTTAGTTAACAATATAACAGTTCCAAAGAAAGTGTACCCACATCTCCAGAAAAACACCCTCAGTACTCACTATCCACATACAGGGATTGGTGCTTATTTATTGACAGCGGTGCAACACCAAAAACTGCCACTTGATGGACTCACAGAGTTGTGGTTCCATTTTATTTCCAGCTTTGGAGAGACTTGTTTACGTCCGCTAAACTAATCATAAATGATCACACATGAAATAAGTTTTATTTATATGATTATAATAAATATTATTATATTCCATATTTTTTCATTTCCTTTTTCCAAATCCAGTTAGATGGCACAGAATTGAGGAGGTAGTTAGCTTTTCTATGTGAAATGAACAGAGAACTAAATTTACCCTTTACAACTTCATTAGCCACAGAGTCTTGCTCTTGGTAAATTGGGCGTTTCAATGAAAGTCTTTACACATGTGCTCCTATCAACAGATGGTCAGACAAGCTATTGCCACACAAGCTATTGGTCATTTTGAAGCATTTTCCCTGAAAATGCTTTGTTTGGAGTCAGATAAAATAACAGGAGGAAGTAGAAGGCTACTGTAGAATTAGCTTGATTAATAGCCATCTATCATGCTACTAAAACAGATGTGATACCAGGGAGTGGAGGGTGTGACAGAGAATGGTAATGCAAGTACATGAGAGGATATAATAGTGTTAGTCAGTGGAATGTAAAAATGCTCAGACCCGCGGTTTGGAAAGGAGTGGGCTCACTCTTTATTGGGAGGAACTGATTCTGTGTCAAACTACAAATTTGTCACTATATGAGGAAACACTACCTAGTCTGACTCCCACTGCTACAACTAATTGGAGCTCAATGCTAGTCGACTGTAGGCTTTATGGCTTCATCTTATGCCTAGTCTTTTGCACATGCATGACCTTGAAGCTTCCCTGCCAACCTGCTTAGCTTTGCATCAAGTAGCAGGACTTTTTGGCTGTTAGCCTTAAATTTGTCCTCAGCATCATCATGTGTCTGCCAAAAATTGTCATTATTGCCCATCATAATCATTATAGTTCATTAACTAACTTTTTTTTTTTGGCAGGAAAATTATGAGCGAATGCAAGTTCTTGTTGATGAATTGAGAAGCCGAACAGAGAAGATTAAATTGGGTAAGTGTTCACACGTGATGGGTTACACCAGGGGTGTCAAACTGTGTGCCATGGAGGGCCGAGAGTATGCAGGTTTTCGTTCCAACCCAAGAATACAGCAGGTGATTTCAGTGATTACCACACCTTCAACCAGAGAGGAGGGACTAATCAGTGAAATCACCTGGTGTATTCTTGGGTTGGAACGAAAACCTGCATACTCTCGGCCCTCCATGGCACACAGTTTGACACCCCTGGGTTACACACTACAAACCATGTATATAAGCTCTTTGAAGTTCTATTGAATTCAGCAGGTTTGTACTATGTATTAAATAGTGACATTGATGTCTATATCGTGACTATCGTGCCTAATAGAGAAGTGAGCTTGGGTCTTGAAGGTTGCCTGTTCAGATCAGTGGACTGGTGGGTGATGAAAGTGCTGTCAAAGTGCCTTGTAAGGGGATGCTCACAGGTGTGATTGTATAATGACTCCCAAGTCTATTGCCTGAAAATACAAATATGTGCTGGGACGAATAAAGGTTAAACACTCTACGGTGCCACATTATGTGCAATAATTGTCTGTTAACGTTTTATTTATTCTTATTGATACAGGTGGAGGAGAAAAGGCCAGGAAACTTCATACTTCTCGTGGGAAGCTCTTGCCAAGAGAGCGCATAGACAGACTTCTGGATCCAGGGTAATAACATCCATCTGTGGCCGATGCAGAATTTTCTAATTCATTCAGATTCAGGAGACCAGGTGCATAAACATGGTTGCACCCTGGTTAGACGTCGTTACTCAAACCATAGTACAAGTTGTTCTAATGTTGCCATCGCTCTTCCCAGTTTGGAAACACTGGGTACAGGGATGGGAAGATAGCATTGCTGTCCATATAATTTAGACTCGTGAAAGAATCCAGCCATCACTTCATCACTTCACATGTTTGTTCACTTCACTATGTTCATGTTTCCCTACTTTTTACAATCATTTATTGCATTTTTGTTGGTCTTTATCTGATTTTCTTTCAGGACCCCTTTTTTGGAATTATCTCAGTTTGCAGCGTATCAGTTGTATGGAAAAGAGGAAGTCCCAGCAGCCGGGATAATTACTGGAATCGGGCGCGTTTCAGGGTAAGCACCATGGACACTTATTACACGAGTTCACCAGGGTGTTAGCAATATAACGCATCTTCACAATTGTCACAATTTAAGTTTTTATATTTTTAGTAACACTTTGCCCCAGACTAGTTATCTAAATTCCTTGCCATACCGATTATCATGACATGTTCTTATAATTCTCTCTCCCACAGATGTTCTAGCCAGGGACTTTATATAAGCAGACTATGAAATAAATCTTCTATTTAAAACCATGAAGCTCTGCCTCATTAACAAATTATCCTCACTATGTGTGTCATTGCTTCAAATGCAACCAGTCTTTGAGACAAATCTCTTCCTAATTGTCTTTCTCTCCTTATAGGGTAGAGTGTGTCATTGTTGCGAATGATGCCACCGTCAAAGGGGGAACGTACTATCCAGTTACAGTGAAGAAGCATCTTCGTGCTCAAGAAATTGCACAGCAAAACCACTTGCCATGCATATACTTAGGTAAATCAATCATATTTTCTTTCTTTGAGGGATTGGACAAACCAGCAGAATTGACCTATACTCTTAACGGTTAACATGTCTGAGATCAAATCAGTATATCTAACCTTAATATGAAATACAGTATATGTTAAAATTAAACAAAGTACTAGATAAGAACAACTCAGTAACACCAGTTCACTAAAAGTAAATATGTTTTTAATAGTGATTTATTAGAATTCACTGACTTGACAAGCCTGATGCGCTCTGGCAAGTTGTTCCTTTTTCAAAAGGCTCTGTGGAAAAAGGCCTGATTTTCTTTTTTCACTGTAGACTAAAGGCCCTGTCTGGGAGTCTTCACTGCACTTCAACACCTAAGTGAATATAAAATGTCTGTAATATAGCCAGGGGCCAGACGCAATAATGAGTGAGATCTCAAAATGTCCTGATGTCCTTGACTGCTTTAGTGGATTCTGGAGGGGCCAATCTACCCAGACAAGCAGATGTCTTTCCCGACCGAGATCACTTTGGACGGATTTTCTTCAACCAAGCAAGACTGTCTTCAGAGGGAATAGCACAGGTAAAGCTTAGGTTGGGGCAATACCGTTGTTTTTCACATGTATACCATTCTTACCTTGATAGGCCTTTTTGCCTCAAGGCCTTTGTTTCATGCTTTGCTCAGTCTATGTTTCGTCTGCATCTTTTACCATTGGTTATTGTTGAGTTGTATCTTTGTTTTATTTGAAATAATTAACATTGATTATTCTATACCAATTCTTCACTGCTGTAAGAGTTGTCTTAAAAATGACCACTTACTGGGAGGTCCTGGTGCCATGCTGCATGTCTAAGCGTCTGAGTCTGAGACCAGACACGATGAGTCCGCTTCAGAAGGACCTGTGACCGATCCTCTAATATAAAGGACCTAGAAGTGGCAATTCATGCTTTTATTTCCTCTTGACTGGACTACTCCAACTCTCTATACTATCAACCATAAAACCCACAGTTACGGTCGGTACAAATCACAGCTGCGGGGCACGAAGTGGAAGGACCACATTTTACCGATTTTAGCTTCCCTGCATGGGCTTCTTATAACGTTCAGAATTGTTTTTTTTGTTTTTTTTTATTATTTTATTGATCACTAACAAATCAGTACATGGTTTTGCATCACTCTACATTTCCGAGCTACCCTCAGATAGGCGAACATGGCTCTTCTGTCAGTACCCAAATCCAGACTGCGGTCAGGGAGGCTGGGCTTTTGCAGTCAGAGCCCCTAAACTCTGGAACGACTTGCCACTAGATATAAAGTTGTTTATCATCTTTATAAGTGTCTTTTAAAGACTTAGTTTTATAGACCTACCTGTCATTGACTTTTGTTTTTATTATATTATATATTATGTTATTTTATTGCTCTTCTGTACCTGTCTTATATTGCCTTCTCTTGGCTGTTATTATTATAGATGATTGTTTTATTGTTCTTACTAATGTACCTGTTCTTATATTGTTTCTATTGTTTCCCTGCTCCTTTTACTATTTTACTGTTTGGCTGTGAAGCACATTGTAAATTGTTTTTTTAAAAAGTGCTATACAGATAAAGTTTTATTATTATAAAAGTAGAGTCTACTATGGGGAATTGGCCAGTCAATTCAGGTGTTCTTTAAAATGGGCCAGTATAGATTTGATTGTTGTATTGGAGATTTTCTAATGGTTCACTTTCATTTTTTTCTTGAGATTTAGTAGTACTTGCAGTAAGTGGGTTTCATAATTTCTTCTGAATTATACTGTCAGACAGAATAACCATTCGTTTGATGTCAGGGCTTTCATTTCTTGCCATTATTAGATGGCCATTTCTATTGATGGACCTGTACACGTTCTGTGATTAGACTTGTTTTGAATCTTTTTTTTAAATTCTTTCAGATTGCTGTTGTAATGGGCTCTTGTACTGCTGGGGGAGCATACGTACCAGCCATGGCAGATGAGAGCGTCATTGTGCGGAAACAAGGAACCATTTTCCTTGGAGGACCTCCTTTGGTGTGTCAAATTTTCACTACGTTTTCAACATGATAAAGAAATAGTGCTTTGCAAAAAAGTAACTTGAGATAATAGTTACTGGATTTGAGAGTTGGAGTTTTTAGCATCATAACATCATAAACTACTAAGAAATAACTTAAGAAATAACTATGTCCTTCATATTGCTTTAGTTCCATTCTAGCTACAGATAGCGTTCAGGTAGCAGATACTACTCACAAGCAATGGATAAATGCTGCACTGATGTTTCTTCTGGAAACCGGTCTTCATTTGGTTGAGTATCTTTGTTGAGTATCCTGGTTTCTGACAGGTCAAAGCTGCCACTGGGGAAGAAGTATCTGCAGAGGACCTTGGTGGTGCTGATCTTCACTGCAAGTATGAAATAGTAGCATTTTTTTAAAAAAAATTTTTTGACATCACATGTCTGATTGAGCTTTTGTGGACCTCGGGTAATGTGACCCTAAATTCCCATGGAGGTGACATGATATCAGACTTGGACAATTTGGAATGGGAAATATCATTCAGAGCCCTTGACTCTCGCCTAACATATAAACTGTGGTACAACATTTTGTCCAGTATAATTTAAAAGGTTGATATACACAGAATTGCTTTAATTTGAATTGTATAACTTCATAAACAAAGGATGTAAAGGATTTTATGGATTTTAATGGATCGAAACGTACAAATTAATGTATTGATATTTGTAGTCCCAGAATATTTTCATACCTAAATTTTGCATGTGAACATGTGTTTTCACATTTGTGGATTACAAAACATTTGTTTATAGACCACCTCACATCTACTGGCTTGCAATGGTACATTTGGATTGTGGATCGTTTCTACAGATCTGCCCGACAAATAAATAGGGAAGGACTTACAAATGTCAAGTGGTCTACAAACAAATGTTATTAAAGAAAATACAAATATTATTAAGTCCAATAAAAACTTCCATAGTGCTTTGAATGAAAAGCATGTTATTTCATCTCTAAATTGATGGAACAAATGCTCCTATGTTATATACATGTTATATACAGTAATTATTTATTGTGATGGTTTATGTATTGTAATTATTTCACCAAATTGATCTGTCTCTTATTTTACAGAAAATCCGGTGTGACAGACCACTATGCTTTAGATGATAACCATGCCCTCCATTTGGCAAGGAAGGCAGTACGAAGCCTCAACTACAGGAAAAACATTGAGGCAAGGGGGATTTTTTTTCTGGTGTTGCATCTGCATGCATATGCAAGATGACTGATCTTCTTTTGACATGGATTCTGTACTACTGTGTTTTTCAGGTTACCACAGAACCCACTGAGCCTCCTCTCTACCCAGCAGATGAACTATATGGCATAGTTGGAGATAACTTGAAACGCAACTTTGACGTCAGAGAGGTATTTACCTATTCCTCTAAAGGAAATCTAAACAAAAATTCAAGGACAACTTTGCCTTTATGTTTCTTTGAGTGATTTGAACACAGATTTCAATCTAGAATTTCTGGACTATGAGTTATGGGTATTTATAAAATGGATGGTTCTGGGTTTCATTTCTGATTGTCAGAGTCAGGTTACAGTAAGTACCCACCCGTGACTGCCTGATGGTCAATTTTAATTAGCTAACTGAAAATCACATACCGCTGCTTAGGTGTTGCTTAGCAACCACATTCTCTAGCAATTGTTAAATAACTATATTGTTTGGCGTAAGATAAAAAATCATTGTTTAATTATCTTACTATACATTATAAATAAGATTTAAATAACATTTATTGACATCTATTGTTTTGCTTTCTGTGGCAGTGCTACCTAATTATATCTCTAACGCCCAAAAGCAATAATGTATTTATGTCATTATTTATGTCAACCTGTTAGTGCTCTAGAATAGTGTTGTGCAGCTTTTTCACCTGCAATTGCCTCCCTGACACAAAGCACCCTTGGGTCACACAGTTTTACACACCTAGGTGGCATAATACGTGATACATAATTATTTTTTCTTTTGGTCTTTTCATCTGCTATTGCGTCATTTGTCTTTAATGGCTTTTGCATGTTTGTTTGGTTGCAGGTCATTGCCAGAATCGTAGATGGCAGTAAATTTGACGAGTTCAAGGCTCTCTATGGGGATACGCTCATCACAGGTAGGCTATGTGAAATAAACAGTAAAGTTTTTACATATGAATAAACACCTCTACAATCGTTTTGGTGCAGATTCTCTTCTCACCGTTTCATCTTTGACTATCTGCCTGTTCAGGATTTTCAAGAATATTTGGTTACCCCGTCGGAATCATTGGCAACAATGGAGTCTTGTTTTCAGAGTCTGCGAAAAAGGTACGCAATAAAATATCCTTTGTACCTGAGTGTAACTGAAACAGTATCGTGTAGAATAATATTGTGTGCCGTTCCTTTGAAGATAAACTCAAAGTAGTCTGTTCAGTAAAGAAAGTGGGGGGTATGAGGCTCTGATGTCTGTTCATAGCGACTCCAAAGTGCTGTTCAAAAATCTCAGATACTCTGTATGTTCCTTTGACTTTCACACAAAGTTCAGATTGAGATTGGTACACCCTCTACCCTATGGGCTTATGAGCTGATTCAAGAGACACACAGACAACACCTGTGTGGATGGCATAAAGCTAAGCCTCGAGATCATGTTGAATTTGCAAAGGAATAAGCTTATCTGTTTGACTGGTAATGTGCTTCTCAAAATGTCAAGGACTTTAAGAGTTTAAAACTAGACTCAAACGGTTCAAAGAATATTTTCCACACAGATGTGCTGTTTACATCCCTGAATACTAATATTTCACTCTGGAGGAGGCAGTCTTTGTAGCACCGGCCCGTAAGACACATTCACAGTCAAGACATCAGGCTTTTCTCTCCACACAGTAAGGGCTTAATTTACACTTTCCTTCCTAGCTCCTAATGAATGGCATTGTAATAACATAACATTTAGAAAGAGACGAGAACAAAGGACAACCATAATTTTCATTTAATCTAATTCATTTAATTTGCAAGCCAGTGTGATCACTGATTCTGTAACCAGCGCTGCACTTGACTTATGCAGAGGCAAATTGAGGAGCTGAATTTGTGATTATAGACTGTAGCAATTCTTCAGAATACAATATGAAATAAATTAACGTAATTTTAACCCAAAACAGGAGGTTCTTCAGCTTGCTATGATAGTAAAGCCCTAATATGATACTCTATGATATGGCGTTAATTACCTCACTAGGGCTGTTACTGTAGATGGGGACTGGCACAACGCTTCAGACAGACACAGAAGTGGGCCAGACAAATGCTCAGACAGCATATCAAGCGAAAATCAATACGCAACTTGCATTTTTATACACATTTTTGAGACACTCTGTCATCACTTACGACATGCCTGGCATTCTATTATGCTAACTGTTAAATTCTTGAAACCCCCTTCCCAGGTTTTCCTTGTTTTTGAAGGGCGAAGGGAATGGAGAAAAGAATGAACAATTTATGTGGTTGCGATCGCATTGGAGTGCAAACTGACGGCTTATTTTCCAACAAGTGACAGTTTCTAATAGGCAGATGTTTCCCGCAGTTTCTCCAACTTCTGTTTACAATGTGCAAAGCGAGGCAAGCAGTTTCACTGAAGCCACCAGAATAAAGAAAACACCTGAGTAATTCAGCGCTACAAAGTATATTGAAATTAGCTGCCTCCGCACAGTGCACAGTCCTTTGTGCTTGTTTGCCAACACAGTAGCTTCTGGCGGCTCTGTGTTGTGTGGTGCATTTTTCTGACATGGTTTAATACCATTCAGCTCCTTTTGAATTCAAAGTAAATGGCAGTAAATATAAATGAGTGACCTTCCTCCTGCTGTGCAACAATTTTATTCTGACTTGTCGCTTCCAAGGTTGGGCACAAGTGTTCTCTGAATGGTTTATTGAACATGAAAAAGTGAAGTTGATATGCTATGGCTGTGTTACCAGATCTCAACCAAATTTGAGGCAACATTTTGCACCACCACCATATACAGTGGTGGCCAAAATTATTAGAACACCTGACAGATCTGAAAATATTGACCTTTTATGCCTCCAAAACATGATTTCATTTCATAATGTTCATGATACATGCAGATGGTTGCTCTGAGCACAACAAATATCAGATGAAGTCAGTCCTACTGTTTTTATCCACTTTTAACTTTAATATTTGGTATGTCCACCTTTTGCAGCAATTACAGCGGCACATCTCTCTGGCATAGTGTCAATATATTTCCTGAGAACTTGAACACTAATGTTATCCCGCCTTCTGCAACTCAAGCCAAAGGCTTTCCTTTGAATGTACAATAGATCTGTCCAGTTTATTGTCCAACTCGCCTAGCTTGTTTTTTGTAAGGAAAATGACGTAAATCTCCTTATGATGGCTCTATTCTATGGTTTATAGAGCATAATGATGACTTTGTATATATTTCATTCGTTTTATGGGTATTTTAATGGCCAATTGAACAAAAACAACTGAAACCTCTTAAATATGCCAAGTGTTCTAATAATTTTGGCCACCACTGTATACCTGTTCACATAAGCTCACATAAGGCTTACATTCATGTTCAGCTCTTGAGGTGTCAAGAAAATGGGTAATTGTTCTAATCAGTTCAACTGAGAATTTACTTCCTTTTGCAGGGTACGCATTTCATCGAATTATGCTGTCAACGAAACATTCCACTCATTTTTCTCCAAAACATAACCGGTTAGTTGGCTCAGTTCTTGACATCTTACATTTTGTTCCTTTTATTAATAGTATTTATTATTATTGGATTATATCAGAGTATTTTTTATTTTGTTTTGCACATTTCCTATGTTAAACTATCATGCAATATTAAAAAATAATGCAATATCGAGGATATTATTCATTATGCAAGTACCTACACAACCGTGAAAACACCATATCAGTATTCAGGCATTTTCAGGGGTCTTTAAGCTCCTAATGAACCCTGTATTTAATATGGGCGTCTAATTGCAGACTGCAAAGTGCTAACACGCCTAAGATCTGAATTTACATCATTTTCTTACAAAATGTCAATGTAGTACAAAGCTCTAGCTCAACAATTTCCTAGTTTTTGTTTACTTGTTTATTATTAATCCTGTTTTGAAGCAGGCAGAAGTTTTCTCTTGGGATGACAATAGACACAAAGGAGTCATCACGCTTACTCCAGAAACGCTTTTATTAATGCACTTTCTTCGCTTCTTACATTTCCATCTTAGGCTTCATGGTTGGACGGGAGTATGAGGCAGGAGGAATTGCCAAGGATGGAGCCAAGATGGTAACCGCAGTTGCCTGTGCCAATGTACCGAAGATTACTGTCATCATTGGAGGGTCATACGGTGCAGGAAACTACGGCATGTGCGGTAGAGCCTACAGGTATGAAGATGTTGCACTGAACAGAAGATTGTCAGAGCGAAGGATCGGATCACATTATCATTGACACTTTAGATTAGATTAGATTAGATGGCTCTATCTTCATCACTTGTGTCTCCCCTATTCTCCCTCCCTGCTTTCCTACTATCTAAATAAATAGTTTTTACAAGTGTATGACCCAAATAGTACACTTCCTGCCTAAATACTAGTTAGTTTATACTGGCTCAGTAAACAATGAGACCTCTTGTTTCTCCCTTCACAGCCCCAGGTTCCTGTATATGTGGCCAAATTCCCGAATCTCTGTGATGGGTGGCGAGCAGGCTGCCACTGTCCTGGCCACCATCACTAAGGATCAGAGGGCGCGTGAGGGAAAGGAGGTAACAATTCAATTAAAATATATTCTCTCATCTGCAGCTTCCATCACCAACAAAGGCTTAAACTAGGTGCTGCTGTACTACCAAAACCATAGACATTATGGAAGAAGACTTTCTCTCAGCTCTGGGTTTATGTGTATCATAGTTCAGTAGGGGTTCACATAATGTTTGTAATGACAAGCATATGCACTGCAGCAGTTATACTAAAACAACTTTGGTAATTTTTTTTTAAATGAGTTATTCAGGTATATATTGATACTCTTAAAATTAGAAGTTTAATGTCTTCAGGAAAGGAAAATCTTTCTCACAGTTCACAGTTATACAACACAAACAAGAGCAAAAACAAAAATGTTATGACGATTCATCCAAACAGTTGAAGCATCACATTGCAGTAATTATATTACTAGTGTTAGGTATTTTGTTATCAGTGCATTAAAGTGGCTCCAGGAGTGGTGCAACATCTAATCGTCATGCATCTGTGCCCTGATGGCATTGGCTCGAATAGGTGAGGTAGGGGACGGTCCAGTATGCAGCAGCAAAATGACTTAAAGAGGAACAAAAAAAGTCAATAATTGGTTGATTATGAATACATTTTAAAATGTATGCTTTTGAACATCTTGGTAAAATTTCCAAAGCGTAAATGTAACCAGCAGCACAATGGAAAACCAAACAAAACCCAGTGGGTAAATTCATGACACTGCCAAGTCTCGCCATTTACTTGTCTGGCCAGTGTATTAATTGGACTTGATGAGGGGTTGTCAGCTAGCCGCTTTGCCAACATGCAGGCACTTCTGGCTTCTGTTCATGGTTCGTGGTAAATGGTTGCTGCCCTTAAAAAAATGAGTGGCCTCGATCTGCCCCACTTCTGAAATTGCTGACAGCGTCCACAGGATTGATTCATCATTTTCAAGCCAAGGAAACTCCACAACAAAAGAAATGGCCTTTTACTTTTTACTTTTGTAATTGAAAGCTCACAGTGCCATGTCCACTTCACACCGCTCTGAGTTGCTGGGTCCCTGACAAATTTTTAGGTGGCATCCAATCTGATTGTTGAGAGAAATCACAACAGAGAGGCGAGTGAGCTAGTGGCAGAGCACAGAGGTAACGATGGCAGGCTTATCACCAGGTGAGAAATGGTAGGACTTGAAACTTGTTTTTATTTGGCACTGGCTCATTCAGGCCAGTGGCTGACCAATCAACTGGGACATCGGGCAGTCCTTATTGTCAAACCCTGCATGTGCCATGTGACTGACGAAAACCAATTTCATTAAGGCGATTCTGTCTGGCAAACCTACCAATGCTTTTGTTCTACCAATTTATTCTCAGTTCACAGCAGAGCAAGAGGCTGCCATGAAGGAGCCAATAGTGCGACGGTTTGAGGAGGAAGGCAGCCCATACTACTCCAGCGCCAGGTGATTTTCTTTTTGTGTGTCATGACATGTCATGTGTCAGAGTGTGACACTGTGAGAGTGTGATAGCAAGGACACACTTTTGCAATGCTGGGAGACATTTCAAATACTAAAATATGGCAATTGACAAGACTCCTAAAGCTTTTTATTGTTCACTAAAAGGTCTAAATCTCTAACTTTCTAGCAGTCCCTGCGATTTAGACGTTATTAACACATTTATTATAGACATAATGTACTCTGTAGGGTGTTTCCCAAACGGGAAGGTTCAAACTTTTCATCACTTTTTATCACTAATCAAGGCCCGTATAAGGACACTGAACAACTATAAACACCGGGGGTTTTGTTTCTGAAATTGGCACCAGTACCCTGTTAGCATTTGCCATGCTCGTGTAAGCTAGTGGGGATTGAAACCATTACTCTCAGAATTGGTTGCAAGCCATTCATGAACTTGGATAGCTGTAGAAATGGTAAGAATAAGTAATAGACGGCTTGAAAGGATTTGTATGCGATTTGGAGGGTAATGGTTTCACAACCCATTGACTTGCACTCGCATTGCTTAATAGGAGGCTGGTGCCTGTTTCTTACGGGGGAAAATACTTTTGTGTAAAAATACTTTTGGATAATATTTTGCATTTTTCTTTCTAGGCATTTAGCTGATACTCTTATCCATAGCAACATAGAATAAATGCAGCAGTACAATAGGATTAAATTCCTACATCACCAACATTACAAGCAACCAGTAGTCAGGTGTGTGTGAGGCTCAGAGTCATATAGTACCTAACAATACTTTTAACAAAATACTGCTATGACCTACAATGATCATGAAAGATAAAAGTGTGCTAGGACAAAAATTACAGCTAAAGAGAAGAAGAAGAAAGGATTTTGTTTTTCAAACCTCAGACAAGAGAATATTAAAGGGGAGGATGTGATTCAGAGATGGGAATAGAGCATTATGCCACACTATTAAAGTAATTGATAATAACCCTGCAGCAAACGCACCAATGAATGAGGTATAATGTGTCATCTAATAATTGACACACTTGTTCTTTTTTTACAGACTATGGGATGATGGTATTATTGATCCCGCTGATACTCGTCTGGTTGTGGGAATGAGCCTCAGTGCAGCGCTAAATGCACCGATGAAGAGGACGCGTTTTGGAGTATTCAGGATGTGATGCGCCATTGGATTTTGTAGATGTAATACTTAGATTCACCCCTCAGACTTTCACATGTACTTATAAGTAGACTCGGCGTTGGGTTTGGGAAGTATCACCAGACTAGAGTAGCAAACCTCGACCGAAACAAAGTTCGAAAATTATGAAGCTAACGCACAGGGAAAGGAATCATACAACCTTAGATTCACGGTGATGAGATTAGAAGGGTCTGCCGCGGTCGGGGGACATTTCAACTGTTATCTTGTGCCTTAGCTGTTACTTTCCCAGTGTAAATGCAACTGCATCTGTAAAACTCTCTTTTGGTGGATTGTGCTTTTTCCCCCAGAGATTCTGTGAATGGTTCACTATTAAAATTTGTGAAATTTGAAAAGGAACTGTGTTTTTGTTGCGGACCAGTACTGATGGCTGATAGATGAAGATGAGTTAAAAAAGAAAGCATTTCATGAGGGGGCGCTATTTAGCTATATACTATATATATATATATGACTGGCTAAATATTTCAAGTTAGTAGCTTGTTAAATAGCACATAATAGTGCTGCTCAATATTCTGTGTATAACACAATAACATGAGCTGAAGAATGTTTTCAGGAAATCTATAAAGAAATTCTGAAGTTGCCTGTTTTCAGTGAAATTAACTAAATATTCACACTGGTGGGTTTATTGTGCTTTCAGAGCCAGCGTGCTGTTTCCTTTTTAACTAGCTGGAGGAAATGGGATGCCATCTTCAGCGCCCACACTGAAGGTTAGGCAGACATGGAGTGCTTAACTTTACCAGCTGACCTCTCTCTTTTCCATTCTATTAATTTGTTCTCTATTCTGCAGAACATGTTGCACCCATTGGGTACGTTGTGTATTGGTACAACCCATCAGAGTGCACTCGGGCACCCAGTTAGACTTTCCATAAATTCAAAGCACTATCCTTCAGGAGTGTTCAGAGCACACTCTGGCCAAGGAGTAGTGTTTACATTAGTGGTGGATGGTATCAAACTAGTTGACTAAAATGCAGACCTATAGACTTCCTGTCAGAACTGACAACCCCTTCATAATGTATGACTTGTGTATGACAGGCTGTGGAGAACCTTGTGTTGGGAAGAGCAGAAATAACTCAGGCCATGGTGTGCGTGCCACCCACACACACATTGTTCACCTCCCTCTACCACCACGTTTTAAAACTGGTCCGCTGGTTGGTTCTGGGTAAGCCTTCATCTTCTTCCACCAATTGTCACAGTGGGAGGCAGCAGTGAGCAGTGCAAAACCGTTTTAAAAGTAGAATTATTGCTGAAATAAGTACTGCTTGGAAGATGGATTCATGCAGAGATGAGGAGTTCAGAAAAAGCCTTAAAGGTGCAGTATGTTTGCCAGCGAGCAAGGAAACAAACTGCAAAATTTGAGCATCCAGTTTGATGGTGTAACCAAGATGACACAATGGCCTGTATTAGTGTCTGTGGGTTGTCAAAAGACGAAACTGTTCTGTTCTGATCTTTGCAGTATTCACCCCCCGCCCTCTGGAACTCCCTGAATCTGCGATGTCAGGTCCTTTTGAAATGTTCAAAAAGCGTCTGAAGACCTTTCTCTGCAGCCAGGCCTTTGGACTCAACTGCGGCCTTGTTTCTTTTTTAACTGCTTTATTGTGCGCCCACCCTTTTAGCCTAGTTGTTCTTTTTCTCATTAAGCCTAGTTTTTCTCTTTCTCTCTGTCCTTGTTAAGTGCCTTGGGTACTTTGAAAGGCGCTCTTAAATTAAAGTTATTATCATTATTCCGAAGTTGGCAACGGGCGCCCTAGTGCTTTCTCTGCTCAGGTGCAGAGGGCAGTTGAAGAGAAAACCACTTTGGTGATCAATAAAAGTATGAAGTATTACTTAGTAGCAGACAGGCAAACTGTGGTGGGGTGGCTGATGTGAGGCCTATTCAGTTGTCAGACATAAATTCATTTGAGATTAGGGTCATTATTTCATAGTAAGTGATTGATTGAATGAAACAAAGTCCAGACTGACTGGCTTGTGTGTGATTTGGCCACAAAATGTCATTGTCTGAATATGAAGTTCAGCCTACCCACCATTCTCAACCCCCAAGGTTAAGCGATTGTTCAATTTATTCACTTTAAAGGATTCAATAGGTAATTGTAGATGGAACAACATGATGGTCATTGTGATTCAGCAGCTCATTCACTCCCTGACGGCTTTATTTTGGCAGTTATGAGTACTGTAGAAGCACCTTGAGTATTCAAAAACAACCAGTATTGAGAGTTGAGAGATCATTTGAGAGTTTTAAGTTTATTTGTAAAGCCCTTAAACACACTTACAGTCTCAAAGAGCTTCACAACAACCACCTTTTGACAAAACAACCTTAGACCCTCAATGAGAACAAGGAAATACTGTCATGAAAACCTCATTAGGGGAAAAAAGTGACATTGGACTCAGTGAATTCTTGTCTGATGCTGATGTTCACTGAATTTTTTAATTCTTTTACGTTGGCGAGTCAAATGAACTACTTTAACGAATCATTCAAAAAGCAAGATTTGTTTACGGGTATGCCATCACCTGCTGGACCACAGAAGTAGGTGAAGATGAGTTGGTGTCATTCCATACTGGAGAAAACTATTAATTTATGAGGAAAAAAGACACACAATACCCATGCCTTTTTACATCATTACTTTTAAGTCAATTAATTTAATTCAAATAGCAAAGCAAAAATTTCATAATATCTGAACTGGTCCAATAAAAATGCTTAATAAACTCAACTTTTAAATTGGTCTGCTCATCCTGGTCTAACAATGTCTGTTTTGTTGATCAAATACACTGCAATGCAGGCAGTGCTGTAAATCCATCCCGATATACCCTCCCAGTTCTCACGAGACAGCTGAGTCTGAGTTCATCCAGCCGTGCAGGATCCGATCAGATGGGCTTTTATTTTCACAACTTTTGTCCCGGGTCCTGGGAAAACAGCGGCTGCAGCCTCCGGGGGCAGATGCGTCCTCTACGTCTCACTCCGCTTGAACGCCGAAATGACGAGCCTTGTGGTGCAATCTACGTGTGCACTGTCCTCTGACTGACGGAGCTAGACGTCCAATGAGATAAGCCGACATCTCGAGATCGTCAAATCAAGGCAAGAGAGGAGGCGCTGTCCCGTCGTCGTCTGAATTACGTCATGCACAAACAGCTGGTCATTGGCAAAATCTGAAAAAATGTAGACCAGCGTAGCGACTGGAAACTGCAACCGGGCTGTAGCCCTTAACAAATATTTTGCTTTTAACGATGTGGCAACTGGAGCGTCTGGGCTTAGGATTCAGCCCCCCGCAGCTCCTCTTGCTTGTTTACACCTATCTCTGCGCTCTCGGAGGTGAGTGATTCATTCAGGGTCTGTTGCTTTGATTCAGGGGAGCTGTTCTTTGTCGGGGGTGCTGAAATCCTCCCAGAAGCGTAATTGCATCCCATTCTGTTCGCCTATCCAGAGCTGTTGTTTATTCTCAGCCATCATCACCAGTTTGCATTAACCTAGACTATATCTTCAGTTACTTGCATGGAAAGGTCGCTACTAATTATGGCACGCAACACAGTGACAGATGCTGCTATAGGTTGTGGGTTACATTACCAAATGCCGAGTGTGACCAGAAGCACATCTGCTTTCATGTATATGCTTTCATTGTTACCACCTTTTGTTATTTATGTTTGTATGTCTTTGTTTCGCTTTGTAAAACATAATGATAAAACCCCAGCTAGCGCGTGTTATGTCCTGCAAAATATAAGTAGAATCACTGGACAATGTGGAAATGTTCAAGTAAAACCCTTTTAACCCCTTTTTAAATTCACTTTACTGAATTTATTCTCTAAAGACAAGACAAAAGAGCTGAAGAATTTAGTGATCAACATTAAAAAACACTTCTTTCTTAAAGAAAATGTCCTTTCCTTCCTGTGTGTGGCTTTTGTTTTCCATCCACCACGATGTTTTGCAACGGTTCAAGATAGAGCCCTGAAACAAAAACCTCAATGCTCAAGTGCAGTCGTGGGACAAAAATGAATGTGTACCTATAGCACACACTGTACGGGCTGTGGTCACTGAGGGGCTGTAAAGGTCGCGGGATCTTGCAGTCCCCTCACTGACTTGTTGCAGTTGCTCCATAAATTTGTACCATTGTTGTACCATTTGGTTGTATACAGGGATGTAGTGGACGGTAAACCCACCTGAGTTCAATTTGCCCTCCTTTATAGGCTGAGATAAATATTTCAAAAGGTTATTTATTTTACATCATAGTGAGTATTATCAAAGTGATGATAGTTATATGAGAGAAGTGTCTTTTAAATAAGAAATGAATGCTTTTCTGAAACAGATTTGTACACTCTTTTTGATACCCACTTGTTTTTATTTACAGAAAAATTGCAGCCTATACATGAAAACAGTAAAGAACAGTGATACAAGAGCATAGACAGCTCACAGCACATAGACATATTGGCACTAGAGATCCCTGATGTTGCTGAGGCAGTTTGTTGAGGGCTGTGATGGCAGAGGGCACAAAGCTCCTGTCAAAACAAGCATTTTAACAGATCCAGGATCTGTATCTGCGGCCGGATGGGAGGAGGGTGAAACATGGGAGGAGGGTGAAACATGGGTTGACGGGGGTGTTCAGGGTCATTTGCTGTAGTGAGTGTTTTATGTGTGGCAGGATTGGCGTTGAGGTCTTTGTGGTTGGGAGTGGAAAGTCCAATGATTATGGAGGCTGTGTGTGATTTTATTCATGCTGATGACAGTGAGCATGGTGAAACAGAGGATGTACGCATGGTCAGGAATGGGAGTCCATAGCAGTTTATAAATTTTGATGATAATATGATGATATTATCATGATAATGATAATGAAATCATTCATAATGATAATAACAATTGTCTTACCATTTTTTCTTCAAAATTGTACAATCTTATAAGATAGTGTTGATAGATAATGAATTATGAAAAGCAGCGTTCACTTACACTGGTCCTAAAGTAAAGGTATAGGCTGCATTTATTCAAATAATAAATCTGCAGTAGAAATGGCAAAAGCAGAAGTATTTCTAAATTAAGCCTGAAAAAGAGTAGAATAGTGGTTAGAAAGAACCTGGTGAGGGATTACTGAATTCAAAACCATACTGTAAGAAAACCTGTAGGCGCTTCCCTTCCCTATGAAAAAATAAAATATCTTTATTTAGGTGTTATACCAAAAAGCATATCTTATTTAGTCACTTTTGCTTTCAGCTACAGACTCCAAGACTACCCTGTGACATTTAGTGGAGTTTCTATGACTGACATTTGTCTATTTTGATATGTTACATTTTTGTTGGATAGCTGATTTGAATGTCCCAATGCTTTGGCCAGCTACAACTAAATTCCACACATACATCACATACATCCACCAGCCTCCAAGCTTTTCGTTAAATGTATTTTCAACTGGTATGTGCACAAATTCCATGACATTTCTAAAAGGTGTAATTTCCAAGAAATTGTGCAGGCCTGAACAACAACACTTTAAAATACCACTATTGTTTACTGTGGGAATCCAATAGAGAGCCTTGATCAGAGTATGACTACATTTTTGACCAGACTACATTGTGGGCAGGAAGGCTTGCTAGCATCACCCAAGGTTGCTAGCTGCTTGGTTTCTAGAGTGTTACTAAGGGTTGTGCTGTTTGCTGGCTCCATTTCCATTGCCTCAAGAATCTCATTTTTGTCACTCAATGTCAAGTCAACTGCAATACACAATATACTTTGTGACACAAGCATTAAGATGTGACTCATGCAGGGTCGGTACCATTACCATCACACAATTTATATGATCAAATATTAATAATATTGATCTTGTGTTTTAACAGTGGCTGTAATCTGTCACAGTCGAAAACAATCCTCTGTGTTTCTTTCTAATCAGATTAACATAACATGGTGTTATTGCGTTTTTGACAATGGGTTTTGAACGTGTTTCATAAGCCAGAGGAAATTTCTCAACCCAATCCTTCAACTGAAGTGAAGTTTAGAGTTATGAGGTTTTCACATGACAACAGTGATAGGCTAAAAGCAAACCCCGGCAGTGTTAGTGCCATACTTTTACCCGTTGAGTTATACAGGGCCTCAGCAAACTAGTGTAATCCGTGACATGTAATCAGATTCTCCTCAGCCCTCCGTCACAGGTTTCCCCATAAACCCATCTACGAAAGGTGTAAGGAACAACACTTATATGAAGAAGGCTCAAATATACAGCAGAAACTGGACCAGAGCAAGGCTGGGATGAGAGTGAAATAATAGCTGGGAGCTTTGTATAGGATTAGGCTTTAGCACTTGACAGCGAGATTACTTCATTCTTCTGAGTTTCTGCTTCCCTGTTCTCCGCCTTTGTATTCAAGGTTACTGTCATAGGTGAGAGCCACTATAAGCTCTGAGATCCGGTAATAGTGTGGGCGAGAGGAGCAGAGCGGAGCAGAGCCATATTTCTCTTTTACTAAAACACACACTAGAACATATTGTGCATTCAAGAAACACTTTCCACAGCACATTCACACCTTGATGCTCCGTCTCTCCAGAGGGTCACTTGGTTTTCCTCTTCCCCGTGTCATCATCACAGCAAATAGAAGCAGAACCTGCGCCGCACATACAGCGGGAAAATGAAAGTATTAGCACAATGGTCTCAGTTAGGTGTTCATGTTGTTATTCTCAAATGCATATGGTTCATACTGTTAGATCTGGATTGGCTCCTTCAAAATGGCACTGTATATTTTTTTCCCCCCACTGTTGCACATATTGGAAGGGTGAGATAAATTACACCCCCAAAAGAAAGCAGTGAATTACATCGCTGCAGGTATCCCCAGCACAGAGGATATTAAGGGTTGACATGCATGAACACAAATGGAGGTGTACATGCTAAAAATGGAAAACATTCTCCTCCAATCAAATGGCGATGTCTCTCTCGCAGCTCCCATGAAATATACAGCCTCCCACATCCTGCTCCTTTTTTTTTTTTACCTTTTCCTTTTGTTATGTTTCTGTTTATGATAACCGTTACCTCGGAGAGATGTGCCAGTAATTAACGGACTCAGATAATTTCTCACAGCTTTTGCCCCCCCCCGCTGGGTGTGCTCAATGTCAGGCTAGCTCATGTCGGTAATATGGCAGATTACACCTGCTTTTATGCAGAGCCTTTGGTGGATGTAATCCAAGGATTCGACATAATGCAGGATGTGAGTGAGCCTGCATACATCTCCCTCAGCTGCTTAAAAACAACTTAAAACTCTGTGATCACATATTTAGACCATCAGGCTCATTAAAAAACAGTTTACCAGTTTCAAGGAGAAGCTTGTCTTGAATGATAATAAAGCCAAATGTAAAAATGTTGGTACCTGAAATCATCAGTATTTCAAATGCGCAGGTGATTAGCTGCAAAACAGGTCTTAAGATCATTCATGACTTTAATAGTAACTCATATGTTTCATTTTCATATTAATCACTTTTGATCAAGTGTAGGTGCATTTGATCCAGTGGTGAACATCTGATTTTGGGCTGAAACTCTTCATACAGTATATTCACACATCGTCAGCAATTTGTTTTTTCTGGTTCTATTCCCCAGATTGCCTTTTTGTGACTGATTATTTCACCCGTACGCCTCGTAAGCTGAACGCTTTCAACTCCTTCGCCAGTGTGGAGCTCTTTCACTTCAATGTGCCTGAAGACACCATGATGGCCGTATGGAACCTCATCACCTTCAAGGAGCAAGGGGGCACTTTTGGAGACAGTTGCCCCGACCGCAATGTGACTGTGTAAGACTGTCTTGTGATTCTGTCAAAACAAAACAGGATGTTGTTATTGTTGAGGAGGCTAGAAAGGTGTTTAAACGTGGACTGTCACAGCCAAGAAAAGAAAGCCTTTCCTATGAAGTAACTGTCTCTCAGTCAAGTATGAAGCGCTAGTAGCAAGGGCCAGACTAGAGGTCTGTCTTTGGGAAGGAAGGTGAAGTAGCTGGCTAAATCTGTGCATTGTCAGCTATTATTGGCAGCCTCACCATATGGAGGAAGTGCAGTTGGATGCATTAGCTGTATTCTGCTTTTTATTTTGCTTGTCTTTTTTTTTTTTTTTTATTACATCGGAAAGTAATGTTTGTCATGAGAGCACATATGTAGCCGGTAATCCAGGACTGACTCTTCGGTGTGTCCCTGTGATGTTGTGATTGATGTCAAAATCAAATCACATGTATTTGTAATGCCCTTCATAACGGTTACAGTCTCAAGGGGCTTCACGATGCCTGAAGATTTCTGTTCTGTTGTGCTCGGCAGATACCTCAGTTGTTTCAAAAGTATTACGCCCCACCAACAAGGATTTGATTTTGGCTTTTGACTTTGTGATTCATAGGTACTTCAGGTCTGGGGCGCCTCCTGTGATCAACCCCCTCTACACCCACTTCCCTCGGGATACAATTGTCCCAGGGTCCTTTGCTGTTACTCTGACCTGGACTCTTCCAAACCGTACCACAGGAGCATTCAATGTGACCAGCCCACTCCCTGGAGACTGGTTCCTGGCAGCACATTTACCCAAGGATGAAGGGAAGATCTCAGTCAAGGTGAAATTGATCAATTTTCACAAATAAAAAATATGTATTATAACAGTAATCATTGCTGTGGTGTTTCTCACTGCACTTTCCAGAAATCACTTGTCAATCAAACAGTGTCACCAGCACTGTGACGTCTTTCTCCTTGGATTTTCTGTTGATGAAGGTTGCGTTTCTGTAGGTGGCGCTCTTTTCTTTGTCTGTTCATTAATGGTTATCACTGCTTATGCGAACGACACAGTTCTTCTTCTATTTATTCGAAGCAAACTCCTGCCTGAAATGTAAAACGCATCACACCAGGTGTTTAGAACAACAATTATAGCAAATATGAACACATCATGAACTGGGTATTGGCTGAATCACTATTGTGTTATATCAAACAGAGATGGAGGATAGCAAAACGGAAATGTATGAAAATATCCCAGATTATTACTTTGATACGATGGTTTCATGGTCAATTGATCAAAACAATACACTGAAAATGATTTAAGTATTGATTGGTACTAGTATTCCAATCTGTGTTGCAGAGCTTAAAGAAGCAGAATGGTAGCCAAGTATTTTCTTCATCTCATTATGTTCTCCTGGCCACATTTCAGGCAATTTATTTGTCACTGGCATGGTGTTTGGTTGCACTTCCCTTGTGGCTTCCACTAATTGCAAGACAATTGAAAAGTACATCTGAAATACCATCAAAAGTTGCCATCAACATTATGTGTACAAATGTTCACATTTGGGGCATTGGGATTATAAACAGTTATGGCTAACATGGTTCCAAGCTTCCAATGACACACTAGCTGGAAATAGAAACATCTCTGAATTCTGCGTCCTGAAGCAATTTCCCAGCAGCCAAGACTCTAATTTGTGAAGATTTCGGTTCAAAAAGTAAACTGGGGTGGGAGTAATGCAAGTTGAACAGTGGGAGTACACATTGCATTGCTAACAATATCCGATGGCAATTGACTGCACAGTAGGTAAGGAGCTGGCAGCAGAACAGACAGAAGCATGGATGAGTAGTAATTGTATTCAAACAAATTGTATAGCCGTCTCTTTGACTTGATGGGGTATTATGCCTCTTAGTGCGATTTGAGCAAGCCGCCGTACCGTCCAATATTTACAGGAAGATTGGAGAAAGATTAGTTTGTTTTAGGTATTATTTTGGGTGAATTGTTTGAATTGTTCTCTCTTTGTGCCGTAGTGTTAAGTACATTGTTTCTCATAATTTACTTGATTTTTCACCTCACCAGGACTCATTTTCGTTGAAAGTAATTCTGTCTGGACACTTTTTCCATCATGTTGTTATTGAACCAGGTGCGTCGACTCCTGGTCGAGGGCGAGGACAGCTATTCCCTCTTGTATCTCAGTAGAGGCGACACTGGTGAATGTGACTGAACTCTCTGAGGCCATAGTAATAACTAGCAAGGAGTTGTGGCTATACTCAATGAAAAACAGTGTAAAACAAAATAATCAATCAGGATTCGTAAGAGTTAACTAATTTAATGACTAAAAGCTGTTCATTTTTCTCTCACTTATCCATTACTTTGAAAAGACCTTTTATTTTATTTATTTATTGAGTTAAATGTTCAATGTTCAATGGTGGGTCCTCCTGCCTTATGCAGCTGTTAACCCCCTAAAATAATTTCATTAGTCTGGGATTCGATGGAGAGTTTTAGTGTCCCATGGTCTAAATACTGTTTCCAGCAGTACAATTCTGGGGAAAAGGCTGACTACTTTTTGTTTGGCATAGAACGGGTCAAATTTAAAGCTTTTGAATATCAGCAAAAAAATATCGGCTATCGGTGACTTCAAAAACTGACATCGGTCGAACCCTAATTGAAACACAACATGCTCTACAAGGTCCAGCTGACAGGATGTAATAGATCAAAGGGTCACCCTGGCACCTCCCGTCCTAATGACATGCCACGGTAATCGCGGCGGAAACACGGGGGGCTCGTCGACAGGAATGAAGGACCTCGATTGGCATTCACACCTGTCCTTTTGATTTGGGTGCCAAGGCGCCTTTCATTTCAAAATAAACATGCCAGTGGAACGTGCACAGAAACAATGCGCAGCCTCCTGGTTCAAAGTCTTTCCGTCTGGCTTTCTCATCTCACAGTATAATGCACATCAAGCATTACTGGAACAACAGGACTGAAATGGATGTGTTACGCTGTGGGACGAGCAGGGAGGGAAGAGTGATGCTGATCCGGGAGGCTGATAAGCGTTCTGCGTTGTGGAACGTTTCACCCAGTCTGAATAATATCTAATCTATATATATCTACAGCTTTACCTCGAGGAATCATTGGTGGGTTAACTGTTGGTGTATCATCTTTACCATTGTTGTCTTATCCTATTAGGGCCTATATGAAGAGTGCCAGTATCTATTCCAACCTCAGCTTATTGTCCAGAGGCTTATTGGGATTTCTGTCCTCTATCCTGGATACTTTATCAACCAGATGATCCCCGTCCACAACAGATCTGCACTTTATAAGTAAGTCTTCTTATTATATGGGTTGGACTGGAGCTGTCTTCTGAATAACTTATAACAGAAAAAAGAAAGCTTTTCCACCCAATCTATTTCCCCAATCCACCTCCTTGCATGTAGCTTTTCATTTTAAAAAGATGCAATTTCCAAGTCAGTCCTTATCGCCTGTGCACCTTTATTAACTCCCCACCTCTCTGAAAGTCACCTCGCTCTTAGCGATATGAACTTTTCCTTTTCAAGGTTCAAATGAATTGTTTCAGAATTGAGAATGACTGAATTTATTAGATGTTGAAAAAAGAAGCCAAAAAAGAAGTTAAACCACGATCAACTAAGATGATTGAAAATCTTGAACTCTTGCATCTACGGCAAATGTGTGATGTTCTTTTCTGAGAATTTTATGTAAGCTATTTTAAGCAGGTTTAGGAGTCTTTAATATGTTTATTATTATATATAGAACATATATAATAATTGCTATATATGTAAGTAATGGTATTATTATTTACCAAGTGTGTGTGTGTGTTTGTGTGTGTGTGTGTGTGTGTGTGTGTGTGTGTGTGTGTGTGTGTATGTGTGTGTGTGTGTGTGTGTGTATGTATGGGCATATGCAGAGTGTTCATCCCCAATTATATTTCAAAGGTGAAGGTTCAGCTGGTAAACTGCAGCACCAGGAACAAGAGTAGTGACAGTTGTCCCGTGGTGTTGAAGATAAGAGCCCGGGCGCCGCCAGTGCATAACTCAAGTGCCCTCGACTGCAGGGAGTGGAACCCTTGTGAGTTAGACACACTCGTACCTGCCTGGGAACAATGGTACTACATTCTGGTGGAGAGATACCTGAGTAACTCCGACGTCTACTTCCGCATCGGGGTGCAGGTCAAAGGTGAGTGACTTTCACAGGCAAACCGTGCGTGATGAATATCAGGATATTCTGATCCTCATGCTCAAGGAATTTAGTTTCTGGCACGTTGGAGATGGATTATAATTCCAATTGCAACGGACATCAATTCCTGATTCTTGTTCGTAGGGTTTGACAGACCTCCCTCATGTAAAGCTGCAACATGCATTTTTTCACATTAAGATAACAATAAATACATAGGATATATTAAACATTTCCAGTCTATGTCTGTGCCTAAATCCCACCGTTTGCCTGAAATTAGCTTTTTAAAGATGCCTGGGCGTTTTTGGGCGCATGCCATTTGTTGTCGGTGCGGCAAGCAGTGAGGTGGGTTGCAGCTATTGAAGTGAGGCTAATGGCCACCCCGCAGGAAGTCATAGCAGCAACAGAAATGACAGAAAGCAGTAAGAAGAGAAAGTAGAGTGAAGCTAAATGTGCAGCAGACAAGGCCCATTCAAATCCAATTTTCGGCATTGCTTTTCCACTCTGGCGCCATCTGATGGAGATGAAAGGGCTGAAAAGCAACGTAGAGCTAGCTTGTATAATGCTAGCCAGTTTGCCACGTTTTTCTACATAGCAAGCTAGCTATGCTTAAGAGTTCATCAGGTGTGAACTTGCCCAACTGAGGGCAGGAATTTGCTGCCTCAAGGTAAAACGTTGCATATTGTAACGTTGCAAATATAAAATGTGTTATTGTTTATAGTATGGAACAGGGAACACTGAGTTACAGTCACACGTCCTCTGGTAGCCTTATCCTATAAAGACTGTAGAGAATCAGAGACTGCATCATCGTGCTAACACATAATGGTGGCTTGACCTTTGCCTTGTCATTACGTCCTCGAGTGGCACCCCAATTTGTTTTTCAGGTCTTGATTAGTTCAATACATACAAAATCTCAATGGTATATTCTGTCTGTATAGTGTAGAGATATTTATATTTTACATGAGAATATTAACATCAAAACCATACTGAAACCCAAACTGTATTTTTTAAAATGTAATTTCCCATTTTTAACCAATTTTGCCAATTACAATTCACACAATCAACACTTGTTAGCGCTAGTAGGATTTTCTCTCTCTCTACCTTTGTCAAATTAATTGTGATGATGTTTATCACTACACTCTTGAGTACACAGTTGAGCTGTTTGCTTTCAGCATAGTTCATTATTTTCCCTTCCTGCTGTTTTGATGTGTAAATTAGGACTATACTGGAGTGGTGGGATGTTGTTTTTATTTTGTGGGGAATTAAGCCTGGAAACTGACTGGACCAAACTGGACCAAATGAAAGCTCAAAGCAGATTTCTGTAAGACACAAAATCCAATATCTAGTATCCATGAATTATACACCCAAAATATCAAAGATTGTGGCAAAGATTTCAGTTTGCCTGGGCTCTCTCAGCAGACAACTGTTTGTCTTATATTATTTCCCTATCAAAATAAAAGTTAAATAAAAAGCATATTTTCTAACATAACATATCATGTTTTAATGAGAGATAGAGAAGGGAAACAGACACAGGAGGATCATCAAGTGCTTTGTTCAAGACAAGACTGCAGCCGTGTGAATTCGTGTGTGTTTGCTAAGCGGCCAGTGGTACCAGACTTGAGTGCTACATGCTGTTTTGGAGTTGTGGAGAGCCGAGATATTCTTTATGCTCACTCCACAGGGATGGCTCACAAATCTGTGGGAAGTCCAATTCCATGTAGCGATCCCCTCCCTCTCCTCGGCACTGTACTGTGCACTTTATCACCATGGCAACACAGGCACTAATTATTCACACTATCTTCCCCCCTGCCTGCTAGCCATACTTCACTTGACCTTTTGTGGATTTGCTCTTAAATTGAAGAATACCTTAAATTCAGGGACAGACTGTCAGCTGGAGCCCTCTCACATTCTCATGGGTTCTAGCTGTTTCTTTTGTTATTGTTGTTCTTCTCTGTCCCATGTCCAACTACCCTGACCCTTCCTCTTCAAGAAACACTACTCTGACCCTTCCTCTTCAAGAGACATTACCCTGACCCTTCCTCTTCAAGAGACACTACCCCGACCCTTCCTCTTCTAGAAACACTACCCTGACCCTTCCTCTTCTAGAAACACTACCCTGACCCTTCCTCTTCAAGAGACATTACCCTGACCCTTCCTCTTCAAGAGACACTACTCTGACCCTTCCTCTTCAAGAGACATTACCCTGACCCTTCCTCTTCAAGAGACACTACCCTGACCCTTCCTCTTCAAGAGACACTACCCCGACCCTTCCTCTTCTAGAAACACTACCCTGACCCTTCCTCTTCTAGAAACACTACCCTGACCCTTCCTCTTCAAGAGACATTACCCTGACCCTTCCTCTTCAAGAGACACTACCCCGACCCTTCCTCTTCTAGAAACACTACCCTGACCCTTCCTCTTCTAGAAACACTGCCCTGACCCTTCCTCTTCTAGAAACACTACCCCGACCCTTCCTCTTCTAGAAACACTACCCTGACCCTTCCTCTTCAAGAGACACTACCCTGACCCTTCCTCTTCTAGAAACACTACCCTGACCCTTCCTCTTCTAGAAACACTACCCTGACCCTTCCTCTTCTAGAAACACTACCCTGACCCTTCCTCTTCAAGAGACACTACCCTGACCCTTCCTCTTCTAGAAACACTACCCCGACCCTTCCTCTTCTAGAAACACTACCCTGACCCTTCCTCTTCAAGAGACACTACCCTGACCCTTCCTCTTCTAGAAACACTACCCTGACCCTTCCTCTTCTAGAAACACTACCCTGACCCTTCCTCTTCTAGAAACACTACCCCGACCCTTCCTCTTCAAGAGACATTACCCTGACCCTTCCTCTTCAAGAAACACTACCCCGACCCTTCCTCTTCAAGAGACATTACCCTGACCCTTCCTCTTCAAGAGACATTACCCTGACCCTTCCTCTTCAAAAAACACTAACCTGACCCTTCCTCTTCTAGAAACACTACCCTGACCCTTCCTCTTCTAGAAACACTACCCTGACCCTTCCTCTTCTAAAGACACTACCCTGACCCTTCCTCTTCAAAAAACACTAACCTGACCCTTCCTCTTAGCACTTGCCTATTTGTCTTCACTTATTTGTCTGAGCTCTTGTTTATTTGATTTTCTTATTTGTCTCATTTGTTTTAATAAAAAGTAGGTAGCTAACTTATTGCACTTCTACCTTATCACTGGTTCTGCTCTTATAGATGCTTGTTTAGGAAGGAAATGCACTTACGATTTCTGGTGACTAGTAGTTCTTTACCAACCTATGTTGAATGCACTTATTATATTGGATAAAAGTGTCTGCTAAATGACTATAATGTAATGTAATTTACAGACATAATGGCCACATGCCGGCCAGAACATGGTGAAACTAGGTGGAACTTGATGATTGCTATTTTCTCTGCGGGTATTTTGCTCCTAATAAATGATTAAACTTTGAAGAGACATATAGTCCATTCTATTTATAGGTGAATACATTCTTTACATTGGTCTTTACATTACGAGTATTATGAAATAACACATTTACTCAGCCCTTTCCACCCCTCCTCACCCACCCACACACACACACACTAATTTATTTGTTTCAACCAGACCATTTATTGAGAGAAAACAGTATGTTAGTATTTTTAGGGCTGCTTCTGCTGCTTTCCCAAATGTACATCAAAACCCTTTCAGAGAGAAGACTATGCCAACGAAGCTGAGAGAAAGCCTTTGAAATCCTTCCCCTGGGGGATTGCTGGTATTTGATGGTACTTTGCCAGTTGCCATCAATGGCCATTTTGCTGGTTTGTGTTTGTGTTGAGTGAAGGCATACTGTTTGTAATTACTGTGACTCTTTGTCTCTTTAAAAACAGTGTAGAGCACTGAACGTTGCTGTTTACCTTATGAAGACCTTATGAAGGGGATCACTTAGTAAAATAACTGGCTCAGTTATTCCTTGTTTATTTTGTGATAGGGATTATTACATTGGACTGGATGTTGCAAGGTGCAATTTAAAAACGTTTTGCATCAAACCTGTGGCAATGACACAATTTCTTTAGTTCTTTTACAGGCATCAATTTGATTGCAATTATTTTGTAAATGTGATATGTTCCTCCTCTAGATTGCTCCAAATCCAATCTGTCGAAGGAGCAAGCATCATCCAGCTCATCGTTGAACATGCCCCAGTCTTTTGGAACAGCAATGGGTTTCTCCCTGTCTGAGACACTCTCGGTGGCTCACCTGCCCAGCCTATCGCAGAACGCCAGTCACCTGCACACCTCGGAGGAAAGCATCATTTACCTCGCCCCCACCGTTGATGCTAACAAGTGCTGGCCCATCCGCCCAACACTGCGCAATGAACTGGACACCTTTTCTGTGCACTTCTACGTCTTCTTTGGTCCCAATATATCCATTCCACCTGACAGGGCTGCTGTATTTGCAATCAACCTAATGCCAGTATTAGACAGCGGAGGGGTCCTCAACATGGAGCTCAAACTCAACATGGTGAGTTCCACAACTGACACTGACGTAATTTCTCTAGAGAAGCTGTGATTGATCGCTTGAGAGTTTTGTGTTTTGATGTGTTGATGAAGTTTGAGAAATGTCTAGACAATCCTGGTCTGGTTCAAGGTCTTAGCCCCTACCCCCTACAGTTGAGCACTGTAATGGACCAGCCTGAAATCTGAGTAACCCATACAAGACACTAAATAGGTAAAAGCTAGCCCTAAGGAAAATCCCCATCTAACAAGGGGGGTTATTGGGCTTATAAGGTGTCTGGCTGAGATAGACTGCTAAATGTGGAAGCTGGTACGATCATGGTAGTTCCTGTGGGTGTTAAAAATGTACAGGATGAGGCACACACCAGTGTTTGGCTTGCGACTCTACTTCAGAAGGAACAAAATGCAGCAGACAAGAGTTTGATAGGACTTTGGCTGTCCTTCAGACATTAATAGCATTGGGAATGCTCCTACATGGGACTCTGTAGGGCTAAAGGGTGCCAGGAACATAGTAACTAGAGAGTTATATGGCTGGCAGATGGGATTTTACACATTTTACTCCTAATAGAGAGCGGGCCAATCTGTGATTAAATAACTAGAGGAGAGAGAGCATAAAAGCATAACATCACTCTTTGAATGTTCAGTTTAAAAGAATTATTACAATTTGTTGTCCATTTTTAGCATGTGATGTTAATTGGCTGAATGCTTGAGTGGTTGGTTTATTGATTGATTGATTGACTGGCTGGTTAAGTGAGGGATTGATTGGTTGGTTGGTTCGTAAACATAATGGGGGAAGTCTCTGTAGCATAAAGCATGAGAATGTAAAAGACAATGCTATAGTTAATCCATCTTACTGTATTTTTCTATGGGCACTTTCTCCCCCCTTTGCGATGATCTGTCGCTTACTTGTCACAGGCACAGAAACCAGTCAACCACTAACAGTGAGGCGCTCTTTGGCAAAGTTACGAGGCTTAAGGAGACAATAGCTGGAGCTGCTTCTCTGCTGTGCATCCGTCTTTGTGAGAGATTGTGAAAAGATTTGAATGGATGCATATAGCTTTTATTCCACTGATAGTTCACCGGCGCTGGATTGATTTAATTACTTTTTGAAAGTTTTGTTCAGTAGGGCCTATGCAGACAATATCTTGTAAGTGCTGTGATCAATGCTATATGCTGTTGGCCGCGATATATGTTACTGTGGTTATATGACAGCACAGCACCATCCCTTTAAAACGTTGTCCGTAAAACACTGGGTGTTTCAATTACAGAGAAAATGATGCGCTGGTACGTCGCTAAAGTGAAAACGAGTGTTAGTTACAAGCTTGCCACGGAGGAGTGTGTGGGTGAATAATGCCATATTGTTTTTCTAGCTGATTTTGTTACAGACACTTGTTTTTATTTGTTGTTATGGTTAAAGCAACACAAGTTGGCGGTCTTTCAATCCAAACACTCATAGAAGCCCAATTCAGATATTATAGGAATGACAAAAGACACCAAATGAACACCATAGCAGACATCAGGCCACACCGTTATTTGTACTACACAACACTCAGCTTTGCTCAATACAACCAAGCTGCGCCTGCCTTAGCATGCTTCCTCCTCATCCACAGCCACTCACTTGCTCCTTCTGCTGCCTGAGACATGTTCCTTACCGCTTGTTTCAAAATCTGTCTGCGGATGCCCAACCTGCCTAGCAGTGCAGAGGCGTACTTTGCCACGATTCCTCGACAACAAACTTTCACTGGCCGTACCCGCGGCCTCCAACCTCGCTGTTCTGCCTCCCCTGCCATCTACATTTCTTCCACCCGTTTGTCTCGTCAACATCTGCTGGCATTGAAAGCACTTTGACAACTGATTTAAATCACAGAAAAGGTATCATGGAAAAGGTATTCCAAACACTGAAAAATAGACATAACAGAGTCAGTTGCTGTCAAAGTACAGGGTACAAAAAAACTGCAATGGGTCAAGTCTAGCAGACCTTACAAGGCCATACGTAACAGAGAATTCTAGAAAAAGCAAACAAAAAAGACTTTTCCTGGGCAAAACGACAAAACCTATTTCTAGAAGCTTGCCCCCCCCCCTAGTGACAAGCTTAGATAAACCCAAATGCTCTCAGTTGCTAAGCAGCATTAGCAGGCTAACAAGGTGAGAAGCTTGCCAAGCCACCTTGTTTTGTCATTTCAAATTGGACAGTTTGTACAATATTAACCTCATCTTGCAATTTGTGTCCAGTTTCATAGCAACCGCCAATTTCACAAACTCATTTTGTTCGAATTGGTTTGGGCATCGGGCTCTGCGTGACCAGTGCATGGCGCATTCCATGCTGCTACACATGCCAGCTCCAATGTTCTTGCATCAGTCGCCGTCATGTCCTGTCTTGCACATATTAGCAGAGCCCATGGGAAATTAGCTGAAGAAGTAGTTATACGAATACAGAGCACGTGCAGATGCTGTACAGTCCCACGGTGCCTAATCAGGCAACAGCTGACTACAGTCCTGAAGAATCAAGATAACCACATCATTCACAATGTCTTGTCAAGAAGAATAGATCCACTCTGCTGTATTGCTCTACTCTCCTATATTGCAGGTTAGCTGTCTTTCAGTATCATAACATTGTCGCCTGTTCACCAAAATGCATCTTTTGAGCGTTGCTTAATAAACTGCTTTGCTAGCTCACTCTAGTTGTAACTAAAGTAGTCACCGTCAAAATGTATTTTTTTGCCACGCATGGATTAGCCGCTACAGATGCAAAGCTTACACACATTAGTGAGACTGTAACACTGGGCGGGCGAGCATCACTCAATATGAGGTGAGAGAGCAGTGTTTCCCATAAAATGTATAATTTCAATCAGTGATCGGATCGGAGATCGACAGATCACGCTGTTAAATTAGTTGGAGAAAGATCGACTACTCTCATCAGCATCGGCGCTGCCAAATGAAATGTGGGAGCAGACGAGGCAGGCACACGAGGGGGAGTGTGCAGTAGGAGGAGACAGCCAATCAGATGATCATCTTGTCTTGTTGAATACAAGGAAGGGTTGTGGGAGTGGGAACTATATTAACTGGTCAAAATAATTGCACTGTTACGTACCTTTATCTTAATCAATAGGCCTGTTACTCAATACAACAAAGAAAACTAAAAATATACAATTCTTTTGTCAATTACTCTCAAACCATTTTGATAGTGTAGTGTTATGTCAGGGTTAGCTGTCTGATGGGAAAAAATATGTTTTAGAGCAAATTATTATTGGACTTCAGATTTTTGTGATTAAAGCATCTATTCTGTCAGTAGTTATGCAAATTTGCTTTTGAAGAGTTATCAACTGAACAGTTTGCTACAGTAATTTGCTCCAGTCAGTAACCTTGAACACTGCAGTGCCAGGCTATGAGTTCACTGATGGTGCTCCTGATTAAATTACACCTATGTCAGTCACAGTGCATGAACCCTAACTAACAGCTGCGTAATGGGACAGGTTTATAAATAATAATGATAATAAACATGATTAATATCGCAATTTTCAAAACGGTGTTACAAAGTGCTTTACAAGCAATAGCACAATGAATAAAAAACGCCAAGATTAACAATAAAAATGCCAGGCATGAATTAGAAATGGGGCCCAGAAGTATAACACAGGCAAATAGCAATAAAACAAAGAGAAAGGAATCATGTAACATCAATCCAAAGCCTGGGGGCCTACGCAGCGAAGGCTCAAGGACTGGAATGGTCATCATCCTGCCTGAGGATCTCAGACTGCACCTAAAAAACGATGGAAAGGACCTGAGCTATAGCTGGAGGCCAGACTTAGCTGAGCTTTAAAAGCAACCAGTAAATTCTTGAATTTAGTCCTAAACAGGCAACCAGTGAGGAGAAGCTAAAATAGGAGGAATATAACCTGTTTCCTGGTTTCTGTATGAATGCTTCAGATAACAGATTTGACAAGGGAAAGCTAATTGGAGCTGAGATGCAAGAGAAACAGAAGTAATATATCTTAATGCAAAATAATACAGGAATACATATACTGCTTTTTCATTTGCTCTTTGGCTTGAGAACGATGTGTATTAGCCTTTGAAAATGCAGGTAGTCTAGGTTGGTGTATTGAAATTCCAATGGCGGGGTTTTTTTGTTCTAAAACAGCCAGAAATGTCAGCACTTGATGAAGTAATTGTTGAGTCATTGGTATTGATTAATAACCCAATCAGCCCCCTGCAGATTCATTATGCTGGGGCAATACAAATCGTACTTGTTGCCACTTTAATAATCCCTCTCGCAAGCATGAAACACTGAATTTCCCTCTGGATACAGGGAACATGCATGTATTGTATCTTGTAAATGGTGTGCAAACGCAAGCTGTGTTCTGACAAAGACCTCACGCTCTGAATGTATGAACAGTCAAGTTTGGTGCCCACCCCCACCCCCCCGCGTACTGCTTTTACTGCTGCACCAGATTGATCCACATCGGCCTGCTTTCAACACTGTGCCGTATCAGCCACATTGCAGAACATGTCAGTTCCCTGCATAATTCTCCAGGTTTTCTTATGCATGAGACTTGTTAATTTATAATTCATGCTCTAGGGAGATGAATTGCCAACATCTTCATTTAGCTGCCTCAGTCAGACACAGGGAAAGTGATTTCAATTGATTTGTTAGTTTTTAAGCTGGCTGTGTCACAGCTAAAGGGAAATGAGACCTCAGGAAGTCCCGAACAGTGCAGGAACCAACACGATGCCACCAGATGGATGACGGCTGATGATGGCTGGATGGATAAATGATGTCTGTGTGGATTGTTTGTGTTTCATCCTGCAGTCTACAGTTAAAAGAGCTAACGTCACAGTGTTTGGCTGCCTGAACCACGGGATGCCTCTTTTCCTGCGAGAGAATTCTTCACTGAAATGTGAATCAGGTATGTCAATCTTATCGTCGAAAATACAGCCGCACACCTGTAACCACTATTTGGAAAATGAAATGGGGATTTTACAATTTTACCAGGTCCGTTGAAATATTGATATGAATTATTTAATATTGTTTCATGTGACAGAGATAACACCCGCCCCCCCCTTTTCTTTTCTCTCTTTCAGAATCGGTTGCCGGCTTTCTCCTCTCTGTAAATGCCTCCTCCAATATCACCAAACTGAGGATACCTTACCCGCAAACGGGCACCTGGTACCTCAGTCTGCGCTCTCTTTGTGCCACTGAACACGGGTGAGAGCGGCAATAACAAAACAGATTTTCCTAATGCTTATATTCTGCTTCTTTGGATAACTTTGTTCCACAACTCAAATCATCATCATCAAGTGCTGAAATCATTTCCAACATTTGAAAAATTTGTGATTGTTGGGGCATTTTTATGTCCTTGAAGTAGATTTACAGAAATTGACGCAAAATAGTTTTGATTGACACCATCTTTGGCTTCGTCCCAATGTCACAAAGCCTTTTCTACACTTGTGTAGAAAATACAATTGTGTTCAATTATAGCAATTGTCAAATTAGGAGATGCAAAGTGTCTTCATCAGTTTACAGTAAGATACATTTACTAGTTTGTTTAAACCTCACCGGTGGTTTACCGGTAGTTATTGATTCAAGTGGTGCAGTCTTCCTCATTCAGTTTACATCCATTCCCATCTGTTGCCCCATAGATTCATTTGGAATTGGATTCATTCATTTGGAAACGTAAACATGCTTCTGGTCTGCATGCGTGTCAAAGAAGTTGTAGGGTTTGTTTTTGAGCTCTTCAAAGGAGATTTTAGATTCATGGGATGTTTTTTTTATGGAATTTTCAAAAATGATTGAATTGTGTTTTGTTCTGTAGTGGGACACAGACACTTTTATGATGTCAAAATTACACAGTGCAGGATGAGGTCTTAAATATTAGCTATTTAGCAGATTGAACTGTATGGAAAACGTGAATAGAATACAATTAAGCAGATTTTTTGCAGCCAATTGGGAGATTTAATCGGATCTGAATAACAGATGGTGTGGGACATGGACTCATCCTCACACGAGAGCATTGCTGAGTTATGAAAACATGGTAAACGTTCACATTTCTACTGGGTTGATTTCCACCCACTTACACACGCTAAATTAATCAAATCTTGTTAGTGGTAAAAGAGAACAAAATGTGGTCTTCCAGATTATAATTAAATTGATTGATATAACTTAAAAAAAAAAAAAACTGAGCAGCTGTATCACTAAATGGATGCTGTCTGAGAAAAGCACAGAAACACACATCTGTTACCTTCTTTTTTTGTGGTTGGTTGTAGAACCTAGCCATTAGAAAAGTGAGCATATAACCCAAATGTTCCAGGTTTGCTTGCATCCATGTATTGTCAGGGACAAAACAAGTACCGATTCTGTACAGCCCCATGGTGCATTTGTGGGTTTGCGTGCTACAGCTAGCGACCTAAAAGCAATTTCAAACTACATTGTGCAAAGTGTACACATGCAAAGCCATAATCCATATTAGACAGGGTTGTGAACTGTTCTACCTTTTGATTGATATGCATTTCCAATAACACAAAAAAAAACGCAATCGACTTTTCCTAGGATGTTGACATGAGTAGTCAAAGATGGAGTAGACAGGGCAGTTGTTTCCGAATACAAGAAGAGGATTGTGGGAGCTGTGTGAACATTTGCCGCTATGTGTGAAGATTTATAGTCAAGACTCTTTATTTCATAGCTTAGATACTGCTCAATACAGTGCAGACATGTTTTTTTTAAAAATGATTTTCACAAGTGCAGCATATTGGGGTGGAGTATGATTTTATAATGCACATGTGAAGTGTCTGATGTCTGACTGTCTGACCTGAATTGGCCTCTTGATCCCCATAGTACCGTGATGACAGCTGGGAGGGGATTTAAAAATAAAAGGTCTAGTTTGATTCCAGAGTCTGCCAGTTAAAATCCATTTGGAAGTGAGACAGCAAGTGGGGAGAGCATGTGTTCCAAATGCTGTGCCAACTTCTGAATTGCAGCATTAAAAAGGTGCCTAAATGCTCCAGTGGTGCAGCACTACATTTCTTCCTCCTTGTTTCCATCCGCTTTTCTGCCAATCTGTGACTTTCTTAGATTTGAGGCGTGCACCAATGTTACAGCTAAGGTGTACATGCGTTCGTACCTGACCCCATGCATCAATGACTGTGGGACATACGGCCAATGCAAACTTCTGCGCACCAACAACTACCTTTATGCAGCATGTGAATGCAAAGCAGGTAACTAAATGCTTTAATAAATAATGTGTATGTGCAACATGCTGTCCACTTTATTTCCACATTATAAACACAAAGCACCAGTTTATTGTACTTGGGGGAGACATTTACTATGAAACATACCACAGGTTGGGTGGCATGAGAAAATAATGATATTAATATGGTGTATTCTCTGTAATAGTACTTATTAATTAGTAATCTGAAAGTAGTAAACAGTAAAAGCATGACAATGAATTAGTAATCTTAATTATTAAGGGATTCTAGTCACTGCAGCAGCAAAGGAAAATATATTGGGTAATATATAATGGAGGTTGACAGGACAATGACATAGGTCATTTTCTACTTAAATCACAATACTGCAATTACCCTGAATCCGCCTCCGTCCACTGAGCCATGGAGCGTCTCGTGGTTAATCTTTTAATATGAACCCTTGATAAGACAATAAAACATGTTCTTGATTATGAACGGCTTTTCAACAAAAGATGAGCTTATGAAACTAAACAAAGCATATCCTCTGAGGCTTTTTTTAATCCTGCCTTTGATCTTATTGTATTAGGGCCAGCTTCTCTTCTGTTAATTTCATTGACATCCTTAGGGTTCGGGCGGGCCAGATGAAGTCATTGTGTCTGTCTGTCTTTGTGTGACTGGTTCCTGGCAGGCTTTTTGCATTTAGCACTTGCCCTTGGCCTGGTCTCGAACTGCAATCCCTCCATTCACCACCGGACACAAGTATTCCATACACACCGAGTTATCCACCCCACCGATTCAAATGGCAAAGCCGGGGTGTTTAGCTCAGGAGCGATCTTACATCAGGAGGCTATATTGTGCACGGTCAACCATTTCACACATATCTATTTTCAATTATTTTTCACTGAGACGTGTCTGTTTATCGGACGGGGCTGATGAAGCGTCTGTCTCAGCCAGAGATGAACACTTCATCAGCCCTTTTTATCCATTTTGACAGAAAGATAAATTCTCGCTGGTGGAACGTTTGAAACTGACTTATTCATCAAGGATTTGTTCCCATCGGTTTAACCAAAAGATTTGAAGAGATGTTCCTAATTTGTTGAGGGTTTAAGGAAGAAAAAGATGACTTTGACTTTGAGTTTTTCCAACCTATCAACAGTGCAAAAGCTAAAGCTGTTCTCTCTACTCTCTTCCATCAAAAGCTCTTATTCCAACACAAACCGTAACCATAATGTACAGTATCTGTATGTGTGTGTGTGTGTGTGTGTGTGTGTGTGCTGACACTTGTCTCCCATGGTTAGGGTGGGATGGCTGGGGATGCACAGACAACTCGGAGGCCTACTCCTACAGCTTCCAGCTCCTCTCCACCCTGCTCCTCTGTCTCAGCAACTTGATGTTCGTTCCGCCTGTGGCCATCGCGATCCGAAGCCACTACCTCCTGGAGGCTTCTGTCTACATCTTCACCATGTTCTTTTCCACTGTGAGTGACTGTCACACAATCAGACTGGTGCATTTTCAACCCTAGAACTGAACTTGTGCGACCTGTAAAATATTTTAGGCTCTGACGCAAACAATCTGTCACTACTGAGTTGTTGTGAGAAAAACTAAAATTTCCTCACATTGACTGAAATTTACTAATGGGTACTTTATAGTGGGACAGGAAATGTCACATCAATAAATATTGTCTAATTACATCCAAAGGGATTTGTTGTCACTCCCAGAATGCATTGCGTTTACTGGTATTGGAATTCAAAATGGCAGGGATTTAAGCACCTGATTCGACCTGTTGCCATTGTTGGACAAAAGCCATGTATTATTAGAAATTAAGATTTTCATAAATAAATAATAGTGTTTACTTGGTCATTGATGTCTGTGCATTTTTAGATGGGATTTTTAGGTTTCAATGTTCCCAAGGGTCACTGGAGCCACTCGACACATAAATGATGGTGTAAACTTTCAATTCGTCTCGCTGGCCCTCGGCTATGACCAACCACTACCGTTCTCCCTCTCTCCTGGCAGTTCTACCATGCGTGCGACCAGCCGGGCATCGTGGTCTTTTGCATCATGGAGTATGACGTCCTGCAGTTCTGTGACTTCCTTGGCTCGCTCATGTCGGTGTGGGTCACCGTCATCGCCATGGCCAGGCTCAAGTCTATTATCAAACAGGTATGTACCTAATCCTTGTTAATGACCGAGTTGGGAGGAAGGAAATAGAATAGGATATGTCATGTATATATTACATATACATGTGGAAGCATGTAGGCTGAGTCCTCCACATTAATGGTGGCCAATTTGAGATAACCCTGAAGGGAAGAGGGATTATAGCGCGGGGAAGAGGGCTAGTGAGGAGGAAGCTATTAATGAGCGCTGCATATACCATATTTTGTAGTCTCAAATTGAAAGATCAATGTGTTGGAATCGGCGATGCGTGGTGCCCAGTTTTTTTTTGTTGTTGACATATTGCGGTTGGACGACAGTAAACACTAACAGGTGCACCCTCCCCCTGGGTCACTCCCTGGCTGCACACCAAGATGGAACAGTCTCAGGGAATGTGTGTGTGTGTGTGTGTGTGTGTGTGTGTGTGTGTGTGTGTGTGTCCATGTCCATAAATGAGAGGGGGGGGGGGGCGTGGGGAGGGGAAGGGGGGGGGGGGGGCGGAGTGGTGGGAGGGGAGTGGTGGGAGGGGAGGGAGAAAGAGTGCCCGAACATCTGCTGTCCTCTAGAGTTTTCATTTTTGCTGAGCGCTGCAGTACGCAGTCACTAATCAAATCGCACATGTCAGGACTGGCAAGTGGAACAGTGTGTGTGTGTGTGTGTGTGTGTGTGTGTGTGTGTGTGTGTGTGTGTGTGTGTGTGTGTGTGTGTGTACAAGAAAGAGAGTGTGTGTGTGTGTGCGTTTGTTTGTTTATTTGTTTGTTTGTGTGTGCATGACCGCAGCGGCAGTGGAGGGTGAACGACCCAGAAGCACCTGCTAGTGTATGTTAGCGTGTGTGTGTGTGTGTGTGTACTAGGTTTAACTTCAGAGGTCCGGAAGTCCTCGCGCATACACCGGTCCGACGACCAACGGAGAGCAGACGGTGTATTGCAGGGATGCGTCTGCTAGGAACGGAAGCTTCATGTAGGGATACGGGTTAAGGTTAGCGCTCATCCTGGGTGGCTGTGAAGGTTGCCGTCCGGGTTAGAGCTAAGTAAATCAATGCAAGTCACCGAAATGTCTTTGCAGGTATAGAGCCTCCACACATGTGTACATGCATGTGTGTGTGTGTGTGTGTGTGTGTGTGTGAGCTACTGCATGATCCAGTGGCGCAGTAATGACTGATGACCGCTGCTGCATGGAGACCTCGGGCTGCACCACGCCGGTCCTCTCCTCCCTTGGTGTGCGCCAATTAGTCCTGTTCTCCTGCAGGCAGGTCACCCCTTCCCCACTCTCAAAATCTCCCAATTTCCCCATTCCCATCCTCTACCGCACATCCTCCTCCTCCTCCTCCTCCTCCTCCTCCGCCTGGACCACAGAAGAATGCAGACCCCAGGCGTTCTGGACACACAGGCTTAAGGTTGCCCCCGAAAACATGTGTAGCACAGCTGCTCTCCATCTATCGCTTTCATCTCCCGTTGGCTTTTCGGTCGAAATGCGAGCGCGACAGGAATAGACGGATTCCTGACAAAAACTGTTTTTCTACCGTTAGTGTTTTTTCTTCTTCTTGTTGTTGTGTTGTAGTTCTCACTCTGCATATAGAGGGCTTTCAGGTGACATAACACACCGTCTGGCATCCCTCTGCTTGGAGATATGTTACGCAACCACAAAGCCATTTTTTCCAACTTGAGAGGAGAAAATATGAAAATGTTGGCAGAGCCAGACGAGTGTTTCTCTCTCGAAAAGCAGAGATGCCGTTGTCTTGAACACGCATCCTTTTTTTTGTTTGTCTGAAGGTGCTGTACCTGCTGGGGGCTATGTCTCTGTCCATGGCTTTGCAGCTGGACCGCCATGGCCTGTGGAACCTGTTGGGACCCAGCCTGTTTGCCCTGGGAATCATGGCCGTCGCATGGGTAAGAGGAAACCATAGAGTTCCTGCACACTAGCACAAATAGCTATGAGGCTTACTCCATAATGACAAATCTACTAGTTGAAAACCGTGACTTACAAAACAACCAACAACTGGATCCTGTATTTTAGAGATAGAGAAAATGGCATTATGTTATGATTGTTTTTTCACCCCACAAAAACAACATATAGTCAATTGGAAGTGAATTTTTCAACTGCTCTAGGAGGGATACTTTCTGCACAGGAAGATATCTGGGTTTTGTCATACAGTACATCTTGTAGGGCTGACATTTACGGTCTCTCTCACACGTCTGACACCGATTTGGAGCGTGCAGATAAAAGGGTGTCAGCATTGTGGTCCATTGTTCCTGGTGCACGGCAGGCGTAAAGGGTCTTAATCTGTCACTTAAAGTTACATGGGACTGGAACATGTACATGCCTGAAACTGTTTCAAATTAGCATGGAAAGAGCTTTAAAAGTTTCGCAGCCTGTGGGTATTAGTCATGCCTTGTAGTTCCATTATAAGTCAGCTTGTACTTTCACTGACTCTTCTCCGAGTCATAATGTGCTCCCTGAACTGAGAAGATAAAAAATAATAGTCTTTCAGGCTAGGTTCTGGGGGGGAAAAAAAGCCTTAAATGCGAAAGCTTTGACATGAGTTTGAAAACAAGGTTTGTGGCCTCTTCAGAGAAAGCTTTGCATTGAATAAAGTGTGGGAGTTGTAGCTCTAAGAATTAGCTCTCTGTGCGCTAGAGGATTGTACAGGAACTGTGAAAGATGAAGTACGCTTTAATTCCACTGAGTAAACCCTCTGTAGCCTTTGCACCAGAGGTGGAATACAGTATATGTTGCCATAGACAACATATTAATAGCAACCCACTAGAAGACACTATCTTGCTCATTCAAATGTGATTCTTTTCAGAGAATTACACTGTTTGAGTGTTTTCCCCCCCGAGGCTTTAGCTCATCCATAATTCAATTATAGATGTGTTGTTGACATATGTTGTTGAACAAGTACAAAATGTAAATACCGTGGTTGAGTATACTGTAACAAGATGTACAGCATGGAAGTCTACGCAGGTTCTGTGCGACATCAAAATGACTTCATCAGAAAGCCTATTGTGAATGGCAATGTGCCACACTCAGATAATCAATCACAACAGCAAACCGAGAGCAGCAACTTTCCATAAAAAGTCATTTGGATCAAGTGCTAATGTTGCAGTTTTTCAAAGATAACTTTTGTGCACATGCTTTGATTACTTGTCACTTCATAATTTATCAGCTGTTCAATACTGTACGTCTGCATTTCGGCATTCTCTCTTCAGTGCTGTACTTCTGAATTTGAGCATCTTACATATTCTATGAAGGCCCTTTCATTTCAGCTTGTCATGTTTCTGCAGAGCCTGGCATTCTCAATGTTCCCAGACACAACCAAATTAGATCAGTCAAGCGGAGGGCACAGAACGTCTGCTGCTTTGCAGGGGTGTCATGTGCTATAAGTGGTAGGGAAGAACCTGTTAGAATCCGTCAAAGCCAAATATTCCTGATTTTCCTCTCTGAGTGGGGTCTCTGACTTATGCATGACAAGACTGTTCTAGTCTGAAATGGTTACTCCAATCGTCTTTACTAGAAGAAATGTTGACCAAAGTGGAGGACAGCACACCAGCAGAACCCTAACTGTGAAAAGACAGTCCAATATTATTTCTCCACTTGGCTTCAGACAGTTCCTAAATCTTTAACCTGAAACATATACGGCGTGACAAATCAATCAGAGCCATTTTATCTGCTAGCATGATTGTTTTAGGCCTTCAGGGATTCTGTAATGTTTAGGGAAATGAATCCATGTGAGCTGTCAGTGTGTATTAATAGTTGAAAAATAGTGAATGAAAACGATAAACGAACGGCCTCAAAACGTGCTCTGTTCAGAACGGAGCAAAAATGAAATGTCTGCACCACGCTCCCGGTGATTCTGAAATTAATAAGAGCAAAGCCACTAACAGGACAGATGGGTCTACTCTCTTTAAAAAAAATCAATACAAATATCATAGTCAATTACTGTCAAATAGCACATGAGCATAAATATGATTGTTGTCCTATTACGTGACCAGGCAGTTGAAACAGTTGTGATCGTCTGAGCACCGATGACCTACAGTATTTACAAGGTCTGATGGCTGGTTGTGATCAGTGGCAGATTAATCGGTGCATCTCTAGTAATGTTTCCATTACTAACCCACCCATCTAACTTCAAGGATATTGCAGCTGTCACACACACACACACACACACACACACACACATTCACCAGGGACATTCGCCATGGAAAGTGTGTATACATGTCTGTCTGTCTCTTGGTCTACCAGACGGTGCGTACCATTCGTCGGCGGCGCTGCTACCCCCCGACCTGGAAGCGCTGGGTGTTCTTCCTCTTCCCGGGCACCATGATCGCCACGTCGGCCGTGGCCCTCTACGCCTTTGTGGAGACGGAGGAGAACTACTTCTACATCCACAGCATCTGGCACATGCTCATCGCGGGAAGCGTGGGCTTCCTCCTTCCCCCTCGCGCCAAGCCCGACGCGAAGGTGACCCCACTGAAGCGCAGGCGGGGTTGTGGCTATCAGCTGTGCGTGAACGAGCACGAGGAGATGGGTCTGGTGGACCCGGCCATCATCTCCATCAACAGCATCTGCACCAGCTGATAAACTCCCCACTCCCCGCCCTTTACCTTAGAGACACTCCATTGCCTTCTTTTACGTGGGAAATTCACACATGGGAAAATAAGCCACAGAACTTGAATAAGCAATGTAAATACTTTAATGCCAACGTGATACATTGCATTTCTTTTTCTGTTGTTATTGTCCTTGTAATTATTATCAATACAACTGTAATTATTATTATTATATATTGTTGAAGTTGTTCTGATGAATTGTGGGTGTACAGTGACACACTGTTGTTTGTGAATATGTATTTAAAGTCAAAGCTGAAACACTGCTGCTATTTGACGGTGACTGTAAAACTGCTTATGTTGGTTATTTATTGATGGTCTCTTAAAAAGGCCAGTTATTTCACTGTTTGGGTTCAGAGAGGGGGAGATGTGGGGGGATATTTATCAAGGGCACGGCTTTTATGATATTCTTTTGGAATATATATTTTGCACTGAGACACAAAAAATGTTATTCTGTAAATTTTTATAATAATATAGTATGGCATCACAACGTTCAAATGTAAAATCTAGTTGTCATGTGGAATGTTAGACTGTCTTTTGCAATTGCAATGTATCGCTTTTACACGAATGTGCTGACACTGTCCTTAACGGGAACAATTCCAAAGTCCAGCTACCTGATGAAAGTGAGGGGGAGGCAGGATTATTTCAGAGACCTCATACCAAGACCTCAACTTCCCTATTCTTTCTGCCAGGACCTGTCTGACACTGGATTCATGAACAATAAATGTTTTCTTTCTTTGCCTCGGTATTACTTTTGCTTCCATAGTTCTAAATGTGGCACGATTGCTGAACCTCACACAAAGACATCATATTGCAATTCCAGGCCTAATGGAAGCCAGAGCTAGACTGACAGCGAGATGAGAGGCTGTCAGCAGCATCCTCCCAGGAATAGACCGAGAAATAAATAATTCTCCAACATAGAGTGTCTCACTGTATAGCATTGGTTTGAAGGCCGCCGTGCTTACAAGCTTCAGAGCATACTGTCAATACACTGTAGCCTCTCTTGTTATGTGAAGAAAAGCAGAGCCGTGAGAGTTTGTGACATATACATTGGCTTTATTCTCTCTTATTCGTGATCCTTCAGCAGTTCTTCAGTATTCATCATTCTTTATGCGGTATACTCTTTTTTTTTATCACGTTCTTAGAAAGAATATTAAGAATTCATTATTTTGAGCGTGTACACCAGAAGATAAAACACCATGGATGCACACACTTCACCTCAATATGTAGTTTCTACCCTTCACATCGCACATAAAATATGTAGAAATGTAGAAATAATGTAGAAAATCAACACAGATTGCTTATTAAGATCAGTTTTATAAAACATGAAGAATACACTTTAACTATACTTTTTGTTGTAAACTTAGTAAATGATTAAGCTGAACATCATAATAAAGACATAAAGCACAGACAGGGTAGTTTGCAGTAAACTGCTTTGTAGGAACACAACAAACCATTCGGCTCCATTTACTTTTTTTTTTTGCAGTGAAGCAGGCCTCTTCTAGTGTGCCATTTTTATTAGTCATTAATTATTGTTGATTAATTAACTGACACACATTAAAAACAGGAAATGATTCATTAAATTTACATTTAAATGACAAATATAATTGAATGTGTCAGTTATTACATTTCACAATTCTGTCTAAGCGATGAATTCCAGCTACTAATATGTTTTCCTATTAATTTTCCATCTCACAATCCATTTGTCTACCGGTTTACCATTTACACTTCCTGCTTGGGCCACAGTTTATTCAAGTCAAGTTAATTTACATCGCACTTCTTCACAAACAAGCCACAAAGCGCTTTACAACCCTAACTAGGTCAAGCTGATAGACAATCAGATTTATAACACAATCAGTTCAATTATCAATCACATTATGACGTAATTCAAATGATGAATTATGAAGGTGTTGACAGAATACGATCAGAACAAAAGCACATAAAAAACAGGTTGAAGAGGACATTATTAGACAAGTACACAGAGAAGTGAGAAGAGCTCTCATTGGCCGGCTAGTGGATTCTCCTCACATCCTGTCTACACAGTCAGCAGGTTGTAGCATGTTGCTAACGCTAACAAGCAGCACAGTGTCAGAGACGGGGATCCCTCAACTTTAGCCCGGTCTGGCAGAACAACCGGAGGGCCAACCTGACTGGGTGCCATCACAATCCTCGTCCAAATCCAGGGGAACTGTAAGAGCTAGCGTTAGCCATTAGCTGGGGGTTAACTTTAATTTACCACCAGTGATTAACTTGTGGGCTGTTAAGCTACTATTAGATCACTGAACAAATCCCAGTTTGGCACTTGGTACACTGGGAGCATGTTCAATTAAAAAAAGACTTGTCTAATGATGAAGGAGAAAGTGTAAATGGAAAAGCAGTAGAGGAAAATGCGAAATGGAAAATGAATGAGCATAACTGTATGAAGCTCTGTGTATTTCAACCACTCAGTCACTTCAATAAAAAGCCTAGTAATGGAAACCCTTGTAAGAAGAGGCTCGATATTCCAAGTGCAGTGTGTACCCCTCGCTGGGAAAAAAAGGCCTGTGATTTTACCTATTGAAACAAATTACACCACAATGACACGTGGTCATAGACATTGAAATCTCAAACCGTGGATGTCCCTGTTCTTCCAGCACACATGAAATCAAAGCGAGCCCCTAGTTTGTATTCATGGATTCCAGGTTAACATATCTAACAGGATTATTACTCTGACACACCGTAACGTGGAGCACTACAGCAATTTCAGCCTCTCTTATTTGCATGGCTATTTTTCCTGGGGTAAATCCTGCTAACCCGAGCAGATAGCTCCTGTCCCGGGCTGAAATATGGGCCACATGCTGCTCTTCTTAATTGGTGTTTTGGTGGCCTCCTGCTGTTGGTGCCACCGCTTGTCTCAAACCAAATATTCCAGTGCCAGCAGAGATTGTATTTGAAATGCATACATTTGAATTTGTCATGCTCATATTGAATCGTTGAATTCGAAAGATTTGAATGGCAACATGACAAACATGAAACATACTGCATAGGCAGGAGGGAACAGTGATCGCAAATTGAAGCTTATTAGCAGGGACAGATGGACCCTTATAGAAAAAATCCACTCTAAAACACACTAACAATGTATAAAAACAGCTAATGGTAATGTACCTTGCTTTCCATGGGCCAAATGTACACAACATGATGCCACATCGAGATGTTTCCAGTGCAGCTACAATGGAGTTTAATAGGAGAGCATTTTTAAACAACCTAAAACATCAACAGTAAATGTCAGGTTTTGGTGTCAAAGAACAAGGGGCTTTTTAGACCCACCATTTTACACCGACAGGGAGAAATCCATTGTAGAAGAGGACGAGACAACAATTTCTCCACTGACAGTAGCCACAATGCGAGGCAGCGACAAGACATGTTGCTGGGCGTTGTTAAAAGGCATCCTGGGAAACAAAGGAACTCCCTAACTGAAGTAGAAGAGGCAGGTTGAGGGAAGTAGGTACAATAAAAAGGTAAATTACAACACTTCATCACAAAATATCTCCTGGAATGCAGTGAATGCCACAGATTGATGATATATAACAGTGTAAGAGTATTAAGGGTGGAATTTGAACAGGATTGTGACTAAACACCCCAAAACATTTGCTTCAGAATTTGGCACAGAATTGAATCAACACTTCTGTTACAGAATCTCAACAAAAACAATGAAGACAATGAGCATCCCAGAGCTGGTATCTACGGCAGGGCTGCCATTTACAAAGGTATCATAAACTGGTGTAAGGAGCACAAAACCTGGACCCCTGAGCAATGAAGATGAGTCATCGTTCACCAGTTTTCCTTCACCTTCAACCCACACTGTCTGTTGCCAACTGTTGAACATGGTGGTGGATCTGTAATGGAAAGCCATCTGGTAGGAGTCATTAAGCCTAATGATTGCTCTACATGGTTGTGTAATGCCCAAGGAATATGAGGCCATTTTATAAGACCAGATGCATCCTGTGATGCAAACACATGACTCAAACCCATGATGCTTGGTTAGGTCTGGTCAGGTAAGATTAGGTGTTTCTGTTATTTTGTCTACCCCCTTTATAACATACTCTAAAGTTCATTCCAGTAAAATCATATAAACAAGAAATTACATCTTTGGCAGCGTGCAGGTACAATCAATACAGGATGAAAATAGACTCGCTGTGACGTTTGATTCATTGTACCGTGTTCTGCATTCCCCATGGAGAGGTCAAACTTAGTCCACCTCGGCTTTGAACACAACCATCAGAGGGCCAAATGATGACTTTCCTTCCCCGCGTCTTACAGCCGTCACAAAAATGCAAAAGAGTCTCATAAGCTGTAATGACTTCTGAATGAGCCAGATGACTCTGCGTAGAGGTTTGATTGAAATATCAAGGACAGATTAGTGTTAGAGTGTAGCCATGTGTTTGCGCAGTGATTAAGTTGTCACAACGAGCTGGAGTCTGCCGAGTAGCTCTCTCCCTCTCCACCAGTAAATATCGCAGAGATCGAGTTGGAATATGGAGACTCTTGTGTCTTAGCTCAATGACACAACCGAGAGCTGAGTGTTGGGGGCTAGGCTCAGTAGTTAATAGGAAAGGGGGATGGGCGAGTTTCAAACCTTTATCAATAACTCTATCACTGGACTGATGCACACTAATATTGGTTAATGACATTTTACTTGCACCTATTTCTACACAGCATTGTTTAACTGGATACTGCACTGTCTGGTTCGCCCTCCAATGGCCACCGGTCCATACATGATCCCTGGGTCTGATCATGTACTTGCTCTCACGTAGCCCAATGTGCACACAATCAATATCACATGTTTTTACTTATATGGTTTTATGCTTCACTTATTTGTCTCATTTGTTTTAATAAAAAGTAGGTAGATAACTTATTGCACTTTCACCTCAGCACTGGTTCTTCTCTTAGTTGCTTGTTTAGGAAGGAAATGCACTTTCTGATGCACGATTTCTGGTGACTAGTAATTCTCTTGCCTGCCTATGCACTTATTGTAAGTCACTTTGGATAAAAGCATCTGCTAAATGACTGTAATGTAATGAAACATATAGAAATCCCCATGGCCAAACCATGTCTGACTGTTTAGCATCATCACAAAGTACGGGGCCAATAAAACCAATAAACCAAGAAGACACACGTGACTTGCACTCAGTATAAACTAAACACAGGCACAACTATATTGCAGTTATCCACTTGCCTATCTAATCCAGCTATAATTGCTACCCAAATTGCATCTTCTGTGCATGTATTAATAATTCAGATGGCCCATGGATTTTGTTTATTAGAGTTGCAACTATGCTGACTCTTCATCTAAGACTAGGCTACAACAGTTTCAAACATCATTACATTAGATTACCCAGGAAATCATTCACTACACTGTGAGAAAAGTCATTGAATGGGTAATCTGTTTTGTGGCAAACTACAGAGCACAAATTCTATTTAATACATGTTTTTCCTCAGGAAAATTCTATTTTTGCATAATCCCTGATTAGGTTGGTACAAGGGATTTGGAAATAGCCTGTGAGCCATCAGCCTTAAACGCTCATATGAACTAAAATGAGACAAATCAAACAAGCATATGAGTTTGTGTGATTATCTATTCCCTTCACACATGAAAGGAAAACAGAAGTCCAATTATGTGCTCCTTTTTCACACATGCCCAGCTGCCATGTCCAATTGGATAGGTGCTAAAATAAATGAAGGTCTTGGTGCAGGTTCAATCGGGGAGACTCCCTCATCTCATTCCTTGCACCTCCTATCGTTCATTATTACCTGGGCGGTTATCCAGTGTTCACACACCTCACCCTGCTGTGTGATTTTCAACTCACCCATCAAGTTGCGCCTGCTTACCCGATGCTTCCCCGTTGCTGTCTTTCAGTGTTCCCCTCCCCACCACCACCAGTGTCATGGCGCCATCTAAGTCCCCTGGGGGCGGATGTTCTAACTCTAAATTTATACGGCCTATGAATTTTTATTTCCTCAGATGATGGGGTCTACGCCAAGGAATACTACTGTTGAGAAAAAAAAAGATTTCTTTTGTGTGTCTTCCGATTGAACTGATGTTACAGCGCTGAAAGAGATGAGGTCACGTCTTTGTGGTGGCATGGTCCCACCTAAACCCTGAGATAAAAATGATGAATTTTGTTCCTAAATTACTGCTGATAACTCATTATAGAAGAAGTAATTAAGCATCTGGAGACCTTTACACATCCGTAACATTCTGGGAAATCTGTGTCTTACAAATCCTGATCATTCAGTATCAGTTGACATTTTCCTAATATACCCATATAGCATTTTCATACAATGAAACTTCTCAATAGAAGATGGCAAAATGTTTCAAAAACAGGATAGATCTGAATATCTAAATTCACTTCTCTGGTTTACCTCTGCTCTGCTCTGCTCTTCCCCCACATTCCTGTCAGCATGCGCTGGACCCAAACACATCAAGCAGACAGCCTGGCTGTCTGGTGGGACCAGAAAGGTCATGCTGCATTTCAGATGCTGTGTAGAGAGGGACGGCTAAATGTTGGTGCTGGAAGATTTAATGGAGTATGTAGTGGGCGTACAGTATGAAGTCTCATATAGACATCTGTCATACAGGCCTAGGTTTTAAAACAATGACAGCCCAACAGGGGGTTTAGAGTGTGTTAATGAGAGTCACACTTTAAGATTCAATACTATTGTAACTGAAGTAAAAGCTGTCAAGTAAAAGATTCAAGATTTACTTAATGAATGCACTTTATTTTGTAAAGTGTCTGTCCTCAAAGATCATAACGCTGTATTGTTTTGGAAGGTAACTCAGCAACTAATACTCTTGAGTACATCTTAAATGAGCTACATTTTATTTTACTTAAGTCAATTTTTACACCAGTAATTTTACTTCTACTTAAGTAATATTTCAGCAAAGTAGCAGTACTTCTACTCGAGTATAGGATGTTGTAGTACTCTTGCCACTCCAGGTCATGGCAACGCTGACAAATTCTGATCTGAGGCTCCAAATACAAGTTGCATGTAGGTCGCCTCCTTCGGGATCTGATTTTGTACCACTTATCCATGTGGTCCAGATCGAAATGCAACTTCATGCAGCTTTTTCCGCTTCTTCCTCTTGGGATACTTTCAGCTGCAGTGTGAATGTAGCCTCATTTGTAATGTTAATATATTTATTTTTATTTTTTATTTTTTTCTGAAAGGTAGTTTAGTCATGACGTCAAGTTCCAACTTATTTTAATGACAATGCAAAAAATGCTCATTTAATTTGAGGGCAAAACAGGGCAGATGTAAAAACAAGTCTGAGCTGTTCTTGACCATTAAAAGCTGAGAATGGGAAATTTAACACATCTGCATTTACACATTTGCTATTTTTTGTGGGGACACTTTAAACTATCAACATTCATAGGCAGTTCTGGTCTTAAAGATTGTTTTCTGATTCAAGATGGTCAAACAATATTGCTCTGGGAAATGTTTCACTATTTTGTTGACCATGTCTGCTTATTGTGTGCTTATGCTTTCTTCCACTCTGCCACAGCAAATTTCCACTGGGTGTTTTGTTATGGTGCAGAGAAAGCTGTGTGCATTGGTGATTTGAGCAACTGTTTGTCTGGGGTGTGTGTGTGTGTGTGTGTGTGTGTGTGTGTGTGTGTGTGTGTGTGTGTGTGTGTGTGTGTGTGTGCTGTTCCCATGATGCCACAAGCCGTTGTGCCTTAACAAGCTCTACAGCCAGTGAGCAGTTCCACTCCTGTGGAGAAGAGGACATCCTGATTGGCTGATCTCTTGCTATGAGCCCACAGTGTTACCAATTAGGTCCGGGTGCAGAATATTGCTTTTGGAAGTGGGGGACAGGCGGCCTAGGAAGCTGGGTCACTCACTGAGTTGAAACTGGTCAGCTTTGAACAGCTTGTTTGCTGTTTCTGTGGAGTTGTGATCTGTGTTTGAAGCTAGATGGTGTGAAGTTACTCTGGGAACGTAGGTCAATCTTTTTTGTTTTTGTTTTTGACATTTGAGGATGTGACACTACCCTGTTGCAGATTGAGAAAATAAATGTTTCATAATGGGACAGCTGATGATAATGTGAAAGCTGCAATATGCAACTGTTTTGATATTAAAATAACAAAAAATTAATGGGATATATTGTACATCATCAGTCTATGTCTGCCTGTGACCCTGTCTTCCATGCCAATGATGTTAAGGATGTTTTGGGGCGTATACCATTTGTTGTGGGTGTGTGTTGTATGGGCGCGGCTATAAAGGAGAGGCTAGCGGCCCCAGCACAATCACTATGGTAGAAATCAGAACAGTAAAGCTAAACAAGCAGGACCCATTCAGAACAAGGTAAACATCAACATTGATTTTTTTATTGCAGATTGGCTGCGTTCGCATCTGCTTCTTCAACAGTTACTGCACCATGCTACGGCCAGTCAACTGAGACCAGAAGACAGGCCATTACAGGAGTATTTTTACATTTTTTGTAATATCTTTTGGGTTTTGTAATGTAGCCAATTTATTCTGACATTATTTGGTTTGACTGAGAGATACAAATTGATGTCATTGTCATAGCAGTGAAACGAGATGCTATGCTGATGAATATATGTGTTACTCCTGGGCCATATTGAAGACAACACCGCATATTGAGGCACACCGCATTTAATCAATGATGCAGAAAAAAGCATAATCTCATATGGAGGCTGACAGTTTTCTATCAGATGAAGCCTAAAATGAGAACTAGTCCAGGACACTACTAGCCCTGATACAGGACCCTTTATTGGTTGTTGTCTCTCCCAAAGGGTCCTGTGCTGCTCCATTGAGGTTTCTCCCTACGAAGGTCGGAGAACTCTATAACAAAAAGTTCACAATAAACAATATTACATTACATTACATTCATTTAGCAAACACTTTTATCCAAAGCGACTTACAATAAGTGCATTCAACATCGAAATCGTAAGTGCATTTCCTTCCTAAACAAGCAACTAAGAGCAGAACCAGTGCAGAGGTGAAAGTGCAATAAGTTATCTACCTACTTCAGCCTGCGGTGAAAGATGGGCAGTGACTCTGCTGTCCTGACATCAGTGGGGAGTTCATTCCACCACTGTGGGGCCAGGACAGAGAACGACGGGGCAACCCATCACAAAGTGGTCGGGTGGGGGTGTAAGGCTTGACCATAGCCTGGAGGTAAGAAGGAGCTGTTCCTTTCACTGCCCTATAGGCTAGCACCAGGGTCTTGAACTGGATGCGAGCTGCTACAGGGAGCCAGTGTAGAGAACAGAGAAGGGTAGTTGTGTGGGAGAAGAAAGGTCCTGTATCACTACCAGAGACGACGACCCATTTCCTCAATCAGTTTAACAAAACAGTGCTAACACAGAGCATTCACTGTAATCATCATTCATCAACAGATAAATACTAGCCCTATAAGCGCAGTTTCAGTATACAATCCCAAACTATTATCGTTCATTTTCAGAATCTTTTCGTCTTGGTTGACATTTGTTAGATAACCACATCTAACAACATCTATCTATCTACTTTCTGTGTCGCAGAGGCATTTCACTTCGAAAGAAACCATATATTTTTATGTTATAAAAAGGAAAACATTGCATGCTTCACTGGGGACTGACTCCATTACATAAGGGTGATTGAGTCTAATCAAACTACTGCGGCACCACAGCCTGTCATAAACAATCTGGTAAAAGCCGATCCTGTTCTTCACGGCGTCAGTCTGTTAAACTGCTGCTCCAAAGCTCGATGACTGAACCAGCATTCATCACATGCATAATAACATGGAAACTGACAAGTTAAAGGGGAAGTTGAATCTGTGAGCGCACAGTCGTTATAATGGTTTCATCACACATTTCCATATCCTGCAATGTACACTGAGTGCAATTGGCTTCGGCCAAAACTGAAGTGAGGTGAGGCAGAGCGTTGTTGTTTTGATTGGGGTCACATTGGATTATGTGTGTATCAGGAGCCAGATGGATTATCTCAGTGATATTGTTAAGGGTGTGATACTCCGTCCTCACCTAATCATCTAGTGTGAACATATTTATGACTGAGAGATCAAAAAACAAATCTGTGAAATCCATCAGTATGTGTGTGAGGAAATGTGTTTTCAAAATAAATGAGGGTTTTAAAAGTCTTCTAGCGTGTCCCCAGCCTAGCGCAGTCTAAACCGCACCCTCAGGGAGCAACCTATCACTGTTAAAATGAATCTGGATGCTTTATGTTGTAAATAAAAGTACTAAAGGGGTCGGTAGCAATAGGCTGAAAAACGAAGCTAAGCAAAATTTGCACATTACAGTGATTAAACCACCCTAATTTCCCATCCATAGTATTTACATCACCACATAGCCAATTTGGTAGACAAATAAAAGGTGACTGATTGACTAACGGGTCTATGTGTGTGTGTGTATATGTATGTGTGTGTGTGTGTGTGTGTGACTGACTTAGTGAGTGAGATAGAGAGAGGGAACATGCAATTTTCTATTTAAAGTCACTCCAGTAGTTGCATTAAAATGTCAAATCCACTGCTTGGTCTAAGAAGTAAACTGGAGTTTAAAAAAAAAAGAACAAGTAGTCGGGTTACTTGCAGACTGTGGGAGACCTGCTTTCTTAAACCTTTCATCTTCAAGAAAGTAAGTATGTGGGTGAGTGTGAGTGACGGGACTTTCTAGGTCAAGGAAAGTGAATCCTAGGAACGCTTTCACTTAGAGCAACACAATTTGCTTATCTTGAGTAGCCAAAGCTGTAATCACATTGTCGCTCTGCAAGCCTGAAATATTTATAAGCTTTTCTACTCTTATAAACAAGAAATTGCCATGAAAAGTAATCATCCTCCAAAGCCATAAACCAAGCCGGGCCATTACCCTTGTTGCTGTCCCTCTTTGGATATATATGCTTCTTTTCACATTTCCACCTGGCAGTGGATGCTGGATTTGTTGGGAATTTTTTTTTTCACAACTCCACTTTAACGTGGCCACATATGGAACGAGGTGGCAGTGGCCCTTTCAGTGTGGAGTTTGCAAATCCTGTTGGTGTGGGTTTCCTCCGTGTGCTCTGGATTCCTCCCACATTCTACAGACGTGCAAGACATTTGGATTGGAGACACTAAATTGCCCATAGGATTCTGTGTTCACCCTGTGATGGACTGGCAAGCAGTACAGAATGTTTTCACCCAATGCATGCTGGGATAGGCTCCATCCCACTGTGAGCTTGCATTGAAATAAGCAGGTGAAGACAATGAGTCTCATTCACGAAATGTGAGATCACATTTGATAGTAAAGCGAACCTTTCTACAAACACGTCTCGTTCATCATTTTGTTCGTATCTGAATTTGTTCATTGTTACAATCAAAATGTTTGGATAGCATTAACATTTTTTAAGATTAAGATTAAGATTTTTTGATTTTTGAACATTTTTGTAAAAAGAGATGTCACCTCAGAAAATTACTTCTGCTAAATATGACTCCATACATTTAAGATTAAGTCGACTTTACTGCTTTGCAAAAAACAAATACAGCCAAAACACAATTTATAACTAAAGTAAATTTACATTTGTGCTGGGAGAGAAATGTGTTTTTGACTCGTAATACAAATCTGTTTCTGTAGCAGTAGCCAAGTGATTTACCTTGTTGCACTCACCGTTATTTGTCATCTTGATTTAGTTTCAGAGTCTCGATCTAGGCTGCCATGGTAGAATACATACAGGGGAAACACTTTGTTTTGACCAGAGCAACCTTGATCACTTGGTGGTCACATAAAAAACTTGCAGTGTTAGTTCAGCACAAAGGGATGAACTTTCTTTCTGAAGCATCCTGAGGTTATTAGGGTGTAAAAAACCTCTCTAAAGAAAATCAAACTGCCACTCTCTCATTTTGAACTGTCAAATAAGTTCAAGTGGTCTGGAGTCCCAACAAGATAACAAACAGCACTTAGCGAGTGTTCTTCACCCTTTCTGTTTTAGAGCTCGATGGACAGTCTGTAACCTTCAGCTTTATCCGATTCTGTGAGTGCCTCTGCCTTGCATTATCTAAAATGTTTCCCCAAAAACCCTGTAAAAGGGTTTGAGGACCATTTTCCACCAAAGGCCGGCATCTGTCAAAGACATTGGCAGTTAAATTAGAAATACACCACTCTTTCTCTCGCTTGACCGCTTGTGGGAGTGACCCCATCAGGTGTATTAGCCAAAGCCCAGGGACAGAGCTTGTTCCTTAACAGCGATGGAGTCCATAATAGCACTTTCTCTTCATACACCAGGGACCTTTCCATGGCCAAAGACAATGACCTTATCTCAAGTCCACGGAAACTTTATATTTAAAGAGAAATTCTAGCAAGAACGTTCTCCTTCAGGTAGGAGTCAGAGTAGGAGATTCCATAAGTCCTTGCATTACTAATGTAGGACAAAACCCCAGCAACCTCTGAATCAATAGTGGGAATAAATCTGAGTTTAATTTTTTTTTTTTTTTTTCTTTAAATCCATCTTGACAATGAATGATGATGTATTGCTGGACCTGGAGAAGGCTGAGGGAGAGGTTAAGATAGAAGCTAAGAGAGAAAGGTGGGCTAAGTTGGGTCAGAGGCAGGAGCACCCTCATGTTAAAGCTTTAATACCTTGAGCATCCCCCTATATCTCCCTGTTTTAAAGCAAAACGTTGGTCTGAAAAGCACACCTTGTATGAACGCCAAGCCACACGCTGCACAACTTTTAAAGTGACTCAAATTGAACTTCGAAGCTACGTCGGAATAAAGGTGTTCTTTGATCTATGGAGACTGTCGAACACCTTATCAGACAATAGCGTGACGAGAGCGGAAAGTTGAGAGGTGATCTTTGTTATTCCGCTAGAACCGGCGTCGCCCACAGGGAGAGGGTTCCCAGACTGTTTAATCAGCCATATTAATCATACATTATTTATTATAATTACAGGAATTGCTCTGTGCAGCGGCTGCCTCGGCGCTGCAAGACAACAGCATGAAAAAGCATGTGGGAATAGATTAAACAAAGCCATAGGCACTTCTCAAAGAACATAATGTATCATTCAGGACCTAGTGAAGAGACATCTTTCCATCTGCCCTACATGGTGTCAGTCCAGAGGCAAAATGGAATGACTGGGTGCTGCAGCGTACGTTACACAAAATGTCAGCAATTTTCCTGAATGACTGCACTTATCAGCTGTATCCTTATTTATATCGGCTAATTAATTATGGGTATATTGAATTTATTGTTTATTGATGGCTCTATCTCGCTCTGCCTAGTTGTGAGAATGTCTTGATTAATAGACACACAGTACAAAAGCAAACAGGCATGACAAACAATACATTACTGCATTGGTGGAATAAAAAAAATAAAAATCTTCTTGCAGGTGAACATAACATAAACTGAGACAATGTAAGGGCAATCTTGGCGTCCCAGTACTGTCGTCTGAATGTGGTTTGGGTTTCCACCAGAAAGACATTATGGGGGAAAACATAATTACTTGCCTAGAGAATTTAAAGACAATGTGATCTGTAAAGTACCTCAATTGTCTCTGCAGGACTGTAGCATCATTGCTTAGTTAGCTAGTGTACATTTGAGAGCGAGCAGCTGCTCTGCTAAACACAATATATAGGGGAGAGCTTGCCATTACAGGTATTTCTCCAGGTCGTCCATCACCCTGCCACGGCAGCACCGAAGTATGCTTAGGTGAGCCTGATTAAAGCCAAGGATGCTCTCCGACCGCTCCAAAGGAAATGAGAGGGGTGGGAGGACTCAAGCCCCTGCCCCATCCATCTCCCTACTGCTTTATTCATGCTCTATCTGGTTCACCGGCTTTCGCTTAGTGTTCCTCCTCTGTTACTTGCATTCTGCAGCAGGTGCTGGTGCATCAGGCATGTCTCATTATTTGTTCCACGTTACTTTCCCCTCGCTGTTTTTTTTTTCGCGAGGGGATGATTTTGCCTGGAAAAATATCACCAACCGTCTATTAATAGACGGCATGGAAGTCACAACATCTTTTATGTTCTTCAGAGCCTGACTGAAGATAGTAATAAAAATAATAATAAGAATAACCTTTATTTGTATAGTACTTTTAAAAAACAGAGTTTGCATAATTATTTGAAGGCAAATACCACACGCATAAAATACATTAAAACTAAGAGAGAAAACAGGAAAATACAGGGTAAAACAATCTTACATACTAGCAAATCTTTAAAAACAGGTTTTAATTGAAAAGAGATATAAAAAGATGATAGCGATTCTGCTAGTCTAAGAGTGTCATTCCAAAGCTCAGGGGCATGAAGGCAAAATCACCTTTAAGCCTTTGGAACAGCATGAGGAGCAGTCCCTCAGGACCTGAGACTGCACATTGGCTCATAGCGGGTTGAAATGTCTGTTAGAAGGCTTGGGTCCAGACCTAACCATGCTTCTAAAGTAATCAGTAACATTTTAAGATCAAATCTAAACAGTTGAACAATGAAGAGATACCAGAACTTTTGTCCCAGTTAAGATCCTAGCTTGAACAAGCTGGAGACGTGAAAAAGGACTTGTGACTGATGTCATGATAAAGAGAGTTACAGTAGTCAGTAGTCTGCAGAGATAACGCATGAATGACTTTCTACAGAGTACTAAATGATAAAAATGGTTTCATTTTGGAAATTGTTCTCAACTGAGGGAAGCAATGCTGCACCGTTTTCCTCACGTTTTTCATCAAAGCTTAAGTTAGATAAAACCAATGAGGCTGTCCTTGGCGAGGCCAGTTGAGTTATTGGGTTTCATATGGCCAAGTGGGAAGCCGAAATAAAACAGGATGGAGCCTAAAAGTGAACCTTGAGGAACTCTGAAAGTAAAAAGTATGAGAAGAGCTTTTTATTCTTCGTCTATCTGATGGAGAATGTTCGATGTGAGAGGTACGAGCTGAACGAGTGAAATGCTACGCCTTTGATGCCAAGCTGCACAAAGATTGAAAAGGATTAAAACTGAACTTTCACCCAAATCTGCTGCTAAAATGTCATTGGTAACTTTATTTAGGGCTGTCTCTGTACTATGCACTGCTCTAAAACCCAATTGGAACAGCACAAAAAATGTTGTTTTGATTCATAAATGCTGTTAGTTGGTTTTAAATCTTAATTAAAAACAGAAGCTTGGAGGCCTGTAATGCCCAAATTTAAGGAACCTAAATGGGAAAGTACCAGTTAATGTGCCAGTATTACTGATAAAATACCAGGAACAAATGTGTCAAAGATGTACCATACGAGATACTGCTTCTGATAGAGATGAGAGAGAAATGCGTGAGAGAGAAAGGCATTCCAAACATCTAAAAAACTAGAGAAATATCTGATATAAACTGATAAAACCCAATCAGAGGGAATGTTTTGAAGTTTAATGTGCTCTGGTAAAAAATGTAAAAGATATGCCCTTGGATAAATGCAGCCAGGGCTGATTTGATGTTGGCAGTGGAACGTGGGAGCTTGCTGATTTGTAAAGGCCCTGAAATTATTTTGTTAACATTTGCATTCACCACTAACATTTGGTTTGTAACCGGCAAAGGATGAAGAGAGAATTCAACTGAGAATGTTTCAACTAAAAGATGAAGCAGAATTGTCCGGTTACAAAGTCCAAAGGGAAACAAAACCCAAGGTGAGGTAAATTCATCTTTAAAGGAAATATTGATGGCTTGTGTTACTCATAGAAGTCAATATTGACCTTAAGGTCACAATCATGGTTCACAAATCATGAAGCCTTGCATCCCATAGACTACGAATATGGGGTGCATTTTTGAGATGTAAAAAATATGTAGTGAAATTTATGGAAAATGTGCAAAAAACAATACTATGCAAAAGTTTTAGGCACCCTAGATTTAAAATATAAATTCATTACGTTTTTGTGCTTTGTGTGCTGCCCCTGTCATAGAGAAAAGAATGAGACAGCCTCAAACCTCACTGAGTTAGTCTGTAAGGAGGAGTGGCAGAAAACCTTTCAAGGACGATACCAGAGACTGATCAGTGGTTATAGGAAACATTTACTCCAAGTCATCTCCGCTAACGGATGTGCCACAAGTTACTGATCGAAGGAGTTCACACATTTGTGCACACAGGGATATCTTCATTAAGGTTTGAGGTTTAGATGAGGATTTGATTGGGTTATTACTCTATATCATATGAAAAAAATACCACTCACAAACGCTCAAGCAAGACTGTATGATCATTATGTATATGGACAGGTCAATCAGTCTAAATTTACGACTTGTGAAAAACGATGCCAAGAGTGCTTAATTTACTGTACACTGATTGGCTGAATGACTTTATAGATGCGGTTATAGTACTGTTATAGTAGTCAGGGAACATTTCCTGGGTTATGGGTGCATTTTCTGGTTCTAAATTGGACGCGCTACAATAAAAATACTGCTAAAGCAATACAAAACAAGTGTGCTAGCGCTTTTCAGGAGCTTGGGTAGAGGGGTGTGGGGGGCATGAATGGAGTGAGTGAACCTACGTGTGTTGTAGCAGCAGAGTGCTGAACAAAATATTTAATTCATGTGCTGACTTAGCCACTACAGTAGAAAATTACCAAGCTACCTTCTGATATGTGCTGCTCACGCTTGTTGACTTCTACCGTACTGCTTGTTGAGCACACACCATGCAGGTCTCTCAGGGCTCTGCATGGCCTGCAGCGCGCATACTGTATTTCCCCTACGCTGTTGCACAAAGCATTACACACAAACAAAGCAGAGGATGAGCAAATCAACCAACACACAGAGCCCAAGAAACCTTTTCATGGTAGAGGCTCCTGAAAGTCTCTTTTATCAGGTATCACAAACTAGATTCTTGGCTCTCTTGCGTCTTGCTTCTTCTAGGGAGGATTGTCCCTTTAAGAGGATTCCTTTGGCAGCGGGTAAAGGACATAAAGCCTAATCTCGTAATGACAGGACCGTCGTGGCTTACATATTACTGTGAAGAGGTAGCTACAGCAGATCCGGTTAGTTTCAATTTGTCTACTGCTGAGCCAGCAGACTGAACTGAATGATAAGGGACCGGAATCAAGCCTAAATCCTTATATCTCCTAGTCTCTCTCTCTCTCTCTCTCTCTCTCTCTCTCTCTAACACTCTTTCAGACTAACCACTACCGGTTCCTCATCCGCCATTGTCATTGGTTGTGGTAAGAAGCCAATAAATGTTCCTTTGGAGGGGATGCGCTGCACATTACAGTGACTGATTCTCATTTCTTACAAAGATGCAAGCAGCTAGAGATGAGCTTAGTGCCTTGCTTAATTTTGTGCTCTGTACTTCTGCTCTCCTGGCAGCGCAGGGGGATGGAAGGACTCTGGAAAAGGCAGTCTTATTGAAGTCTGTCTCTTGCTGCGTTTGACATTATGAGTGGAATGCAGAGATGGCAGCCTTGAAGCCAAAACTCAACCCCCCTACAAAATGTCGTTGGTCCCATGCTGATGTTTTGAAGAGACACACATAAAACTGACTACATTTGTATCAGGAGTAGGGCATGATATACACAATTAAAGTGTGTTTTGCGCTCTGTAAAGATATTTTGGGTATTTGGGTAAGTTCAGACCTACTTTTTCCTCATAAAACAGGGAGAAGCTTGACGCCCCTGGTTAGGTCTGTTTCTTTTGATGCATTCATTTTGATGATGAAGACGATTACTGCAGTGATAAGAATTAGAATAAGAATAATACATGGTATGTGTACAGAACGTTTTGAGGAGTCTATAAAAATGATGTTTTTTCTGCTACACTAAGCTTGTGGTTCACAGCTAATAATAATCATAATCATAATCATAATCATAATACCACTTTTATTACTAATAATACAAATAAGAATTATTTGAATTGCATTTGAATTGTGTTGTATGCCCCAAGGGATTACGCAATGTTTGTAGCAAATCTCAGTGCTGGAATATTGCATCACTGGATGCCACTTCACTTTATTTTTTTATTTCATATCAATGATTCACCTTGTAAAGAGAAGTTGAACTCAACGCTAGAGAAACACCTCTGAGGATTTTTTCTTTGAAAAAGTTTGAGTTTTGTGTGTTGCACTTCGTTCGACTGTTGTCGCAGTCGTTTCATGTGCTTCAGCTTTTGAATAGCTATTCGAATGGTTCACCTGAGTCTGAACCACAAACTCTGCAGGGAGCTCAGCAGCGGAAGGTAAACGACCCAGAAGCAGCTATTAGGCTGTGTGTGTGTGTGTGTGTGTGTGTGTGTGTGTGTGTGTGTGTGTGTGTGTGTGTGTGTGTGTGTGTGTTGTGGTGCAAGTTACAATAGGCAGGTGTGGATTAGACCCAGAATAGATGCTGAGACACACAATACAAAGGGAGATGGGTCCTCACATACAAAGGGGAAGTGTAAGATATATGACAGCCATTAGATCATACATGTCACTCCACATACATACAGTACATTCATCATTCAGTATGTATGTACAGACAAGCAACATGGAGTACTGTATGGTTTCAGCTGAGGAGTAGAACTCAGTGTACTATGTAGGTACTAAATAGACAGAGACCGATGAAGTACACTGAGCACTACAGAACATATAGAAATAATAGAGAAAGTATGCAAAGTTTAAAAGGGTTGTGCAGACATTATGAGCCCGTGGACCGTGCAAATACTGCTTGGGTAAAAATAAATAGAAATAGTAACAGTAGCAACTTTTACAGTGGTGAGGAGGAGTCCAGATATCACGGGGGTGCGTGAGTGAGTAGCGTGGCAGCTCTTAGGGAAGAGGCTGTTGAGGTGACAGACCGGTAACATCTCGTGAAGGATCGTGGAGCAGATGGCGGCCCGTTTGAGAAAGGGTCGCTCCTTCCTGCCCTTTTCTTCGACCGGGTGTCATGCGTTTCCTTTGCGGCGGACAGCTGAAAGCCAACGACCCGCTCAGCAGTGCGGATAACGCACTTGACCGGGCTGTGTGTTGGAGGTGCTTCCGAATACCGACCGGTAAAATGACACCGGGATCGGTTGTGAGACGTTGGTGAGGGTGTTGGTGGAGATGGTCTCCAGGAACCCAGATTGAGAAGAGTATGAACTGCAATGTGTTACTTTGCTTTATTCTTGAGAGGTGTTATCAGCTCTGAACCCAACAATGTTGCTTCATTCCCCCGAAACATCCACCTGGTTGCTCCCACAGTCCCACACCCTTATCATCCCAATCCCAATTAATTGTCTATGTAGCGGCTCAAAATATTACATCTTGATTACATCACACATTCTTCGTTCAGGCTTTGTTCGTGGGTTGGCATTGGGAAAGAGTTGGTCAGGTTCACAAACAATAATTGGGCCACCCTAGACCATAAGAATCATATACAAATTCTTAACTTTTGATATTTCCCGTTAAATGTTTCAGAGATTGTTTCATGTGAGGTAGACAGTCAAATACAACAGAATTCAGTATAGAAGGATACAACAGTAATGATACATTTGGAAAGCATCCCATCATGTACTCGCCTCCGCAATTTCCTTTTAATGTGGAGCAGAAAGAAAGAGGCAAGAGCACTGCGCTGCTATCTCCAGAGATGCCTCCAGACAAACGCTGGCTGTATCAAAACTTCAGTGAAGGAGGTGACAGTGTCAGCTGCTGAACTGTGGGGGAGTGCAAACTGCAGGCAGAAAAACAGTGTTGGAAACTTGCTGTGTTCAATTCTGGCGAGGGTTTTCTTGTGCACGGTTTCTCTGCTGACACCCAATGGCTGCTGAGATAAAATATTTAAAATCTCTACATATAATTAGAGAATGAATGAAGACATAACACATGCATCTCTGTCTTTATCTCTCTCTCCCATCTCTCTCTCTCTGGTATCTGTTTTAAAGATGTTGCCAGGAATTTCCTTATGGCAAGATATGACATCGGGACACTTGAAATACATAAATCACTGAATAACCTCAGTTCATTCATTTCAAAGCCGTTTTTTTTGGCCTCCTTGCAGCAGCAGGGGTGCCCTGAATATTCCCACTTTCTTTACTGTGTCTTTGCTTCTGTTCCATTATTCTCTCTTCTATAAATAATCAGCATCCACCTGTCACAGTTTTCATCTCGCTCTACCCCTGACTATCTCATTCTCCTTTTATCTTCTGAATGCACTGCATTGTTTACAGAATAAGAAAAGGGTACTGCCTGTCCAATCTTGTTGCTGTTAAGGGCTTTTGGATGAATCTGCCTCCAAAATCTATAGACGATTCAGTTAAATAGAAAATGACAAGAGTACGTTTGGGAAATGTGATTATTATCAAATTGTCAAAGATATTTCAACCCATAATCTTATAGTCAAAACACATTTTACAATTCAAACATTCAGAGTCATTGAAAAACAAACTATTTGTTCATTTTTTTTAGCTCTCTGTAATCAGATTACTGCACCGTTGTAACATGCAATCCGCTATGTCTCCACCTTGATTCTTCATCAACCACACTGCTTGTCTGTCTTGGCATGGGAGAAACGTTTTAGGCCCAATCTACAGAGCCAAGAAAACGAGAACACGGTGCCTCTGACTTTTCAAGTGCTCGGAGGTTAATTATTCATCGACTTTCCTTTCCTCACAACAAGCCAAGAGGAGCAGGAGAGCAGGGTCTGCTACAGCTGCTTCTTTATTCCCTTGGAGAGTGTCAGAAGTTTAAAACCATGACTGAACTATAATTGAAAAGCAGGGTTTGGTGCCCTCGAACACAGCGGAAAGATATCCTCATATCACTCTGTAATCCTGAGCATCTATGAGATTCTTATCAAGGAGAACATTAATCTGCTATTTTTTTTAAATCTTCATTATGAATTCATTGTGGGTGTAAATTATTTGTATGTCTGTCGGTACAATTATTTGGCTTTGTTGATTCTATTAAAAAAATATGTCTAATTATTCTGATTGAGACGGGTAAGCAAAAGGTTTTTATATAAGCTATTTATGAAACAAAAAAATCTATTGATTGGCAGCAAAATCTGTGGAGTAGTTCTTTGCCATCCATATTAATGATCACTGATTTCAACCATAACAAGCTGTAATTTTCATGTGACGTGCTGCAACTGCATAAAAGGAAAAGTCTGCTCTTCAAAGTGGAACAGGGAAACTTCAAAACATTATATATATATTTTTATAATATTTAAACTCAGTGAGAGAGGCTAGCGCAAATCATGCCAATAACTGGAGGTAAACATTTTTTTACCGTGACTCTATAGGTCCTTGTGGAAATATCTCAACAACCAACTATAAACATCAGCCCCTCCACCAGATGCAGATCCTGAACTGGCAGAAAAGCTGTATGTCATCTATACGTAGTTTGAAAAAAGCCTCTCTTATTCTGCCTTCATCACAATCTCAATTCTAATCTCTTCATCATTCACAGTCAAAACTAAAGATATCCGATTATTTCCCAGATTCAATTTCCTTTCATTTAATGTGCAGCAGACCAGAGCCAAATGACTCCAGCTTAACACACTCATACAGAGCATTTGTCTGTATTGACTGGTATTTGTAATACCTCACTCTGTCAGCAAAAGTTCCCAAGCTGCTGACTCCAAAACAACCAGTCTCAATGACTCCACCCTGGTGTTCATGAAGGTATTTGAACACCTTGCCCTTTTCTCCCTCATATCCTGCACGTCATCTCTTATGTTTAGTTTAGTTTACTCACTGGCCAAATGAGTCAACAAATGATGCTGTCAATCTAGCACTGCACTACAATCCTCAGCACACACACACACACACACGCACGCACGCACGCACGCACGCACGCACGCACGCACACACACACACACACACACACACACACTCTTTATTGATTTGATTTCACAGCTGCATTCACTGCCTAAGATTTCATCACCACACACATTGAATGTCTTGTGCAGACAAATCGGCCTGACTATTTGACAATGGTAAATTTTGTTTTGATGAAGAGGAAGAGTCAATCATTTCTATCACTTAAATTTTAAGTTAAATTAGGTTTCTTGATTGTGTAAATGTACCCTTACGATTTGGAATCAAGCCCCTATCTCTGTTAGTTTCATAGTTATGGCTAATCAATTATAATTGCCTAAAGCCAGAAATCCCAGATCACCACCAAAATCGAATGTTCCTTGGGCCAAGGCGTATCTGTCCACCAACAACATTCAAAAGTTTCTGATATATCCTACTGACAGACACAAACTAACGAACAGGGGCGAAAACATAACCTCCTTGGCAGAGGTAAGAATAATTCTTTCCCACCCGGCTCACACTCTCTTTCAATTTCTACTTTTTGGCAGGTGCTACAGGTCGTTGGCAGGGAAGACAAACCATTTCACACAGCTTCTTCCCCCAAGCAGGATAAACCCTCTCAACTCTCACAATCAACCCTCTACCCCCAATTCACACAACACTCTTCCATGGTGATGTAGCATCTAGTATGAATTGTATATGTATATGTATATGTCTTGTGTATTGTATGTATTGTATGTAATTCTATGAAATTGATTGTAAAATAAAGCACTGTAAAGCACTGTTGGACTTTACATTGTCTGTCTGCTGTGTTTATTGCACTGCACTAGCCTAGATGTGTGGAAATAAAATTGACTTGAACTTGAACTTAATGGAATGAGCAGTCAGGTGCTTCAGATTTTTATTTTAATTTTATTGAAATTGAAATATTTTATGAACTCAGTTTAATAATTCATATGATGCAGCATTGAAAAATTATGACAATTCATACTTAAAACCTAAATCCACAGTGATGTTGAGTAATATCAACTTCAACATCATGTTATAAAGCTCCACTAACCACTGTGAAATCATAAGACAGGAAGAAGCTTTATTGGTCCATGTGGGAAATAAACATTAACATTTAGGGAATGATTTCTGTTTGGGTCACTCCCTGCTATGCAAGGTAATAGCTAACATGATTGAGCCACATTTCACATTGACCTTATTCAAATGTATTAACTTGTGTATGAAGCTATGGCATTTATAATGTCAAGGACACAATAATACTCTAAAAACGTGCTGTTTAGAGAAGACGGTAGGTTTACAGTAGAAACCTAATGTACTACAATATGGAATTCCAAAAAGTATAACAGAGTGAAATAAGGCCATTAAAAGTATTACATCTATTGCATGTATATTTTTCTTGCGAGGCTCCATATTCTGCAGCAATGTTGCATCAGAATCGCAATATCCGGGATACGTCATCAAACCGACACCGGCTCTTGTCTCTCACTAGGCTACAGATACGTCCAAAAGTTATCTCCACAGGCGGGGTAGCTTTCCTTGTGTTATGGCTGACCAGAGTGTGGTGGAGAAAATGAGCGAATTGCAAGTGGAAGCGGGGAAAAAGGTAGTAAATCAGTTGGATGGACGGCTGTATGTATGGTTTGATAAATATTAGCCAGCTAGCATGGTGCGTGGCTAGCTGTCAGCTTCATGGTGTCCCTGTGCCATGACGAGCTAGCTTCTTTCACTTTGCTAAATGAGTTATCTGTGGCTTTACGTGTGTATTAACTTATCGATTACCTAAACTACTTACACAGCAGGGTGTCATTCAAATTAGGCGAGTTCAGCTGGATAGCTTGGTTTGGCTGTAAGTTATAATAGCTACGATACGTGTATAGAGAGAACTTTACGCCATGCTTCATTCAAAAGTCTGGTAATGTAAAGTTATGCTATGCGTATCCGTAAACCTACACACGCCGTAAAACAGAAGTTAAGACCTTTTTCTAATCGTTAGGATCCACTTTTCAATTCGGCACTCATTTCAATACAATTTCAACTCATAGAATTGCCTGTTATTCCCACAGTCTTCTACACAAATTCAACGTGGAGGGCGGTAGCGAGCACTGTGCATTGCAATGAAATTAAGAATTGCTTGGTGGATCACTTTATGCCGAATTTACCAGATGACCCGACCGATTTGTTAAAGGTCTTAAGTCATATTATAACTGGTATGTTTTTTTGCCAATAACCAAAGTCGCATTAAACTGAAGGCTTTTTGAATGAAGCTCTCTGTACTATCATATTGGGTGTAGATGTGTTGATACAGTGCGAGCCTGTCTGTCTGTAAACAATGTGTGTATTTTGTATCCATGTATCTCGACTAGTCTTTTATCCACTTCCATCATGGGAAAGGTTTAGTAACCTGATGTTGTTTGGGACAGGGTGGAGCCGAAGGCTGGTAAAGAGGGAGGAAAGAAGAAGGCTAAAGTTGCTGCAGGTGATGCCGGGGGCAAGGCCGAGGTGAGTTGCTAAATGAAGTGTCAGAAGGTATGAGGACGCTGTCATTAGAAGGTTATGTTAATTGCAGGTTCTACAAGTCCTTCAGTCAACCTCTATGTTTAGTGGGTTTAACCCTCTGCACAGGTTCAGGTTGTTTGTCATGATGGCCACACACTAGCACACAGTCAAGCGGTGTAAAAGACTGTGACACAAAATATCAGATTGACAGATCAAATTACTCACATACACCTATCTCTTGTTGCGTTCCAGCTGTCCCCACCGCCGCAGTACATTGAGGAGCGTCTTACTCTGTACACAAAGCTGAAAGCTGAGCATGATGCCCTGATGGCTGAGAAGGCTGAGAAGGGGAGCCGAGCCATTAAGGTGACCCTGCCTGATGGGAAGGTGGTGGAGGCCGAGTCCTGGAAGACCACCCCATACCAAGTGGCCTGCGGAATCAGGTCAGTGTGCCCATTGGAGTATTTTTTAGGTCAGACCAGTTGTACTTTTCTTTCCCTATTGCTGTTGGTTGGTTGGTTGGTTGGTTAAGTGTGGCACATTGCTTTCATGTACCAAAAACTCAAAGGAGGTCCAGGAATTACATCTCCAGAAATGAGCTGTCTACAGTTGATCCCAGAGTGTATGATGTTACAGCCTTCCCACCTGCTTCCTTTCTGTCAAAACGCTTTCCTGTTGATTTGATATATAAAAAGTAAGGGACAGTCCTCTGTTCCTCTGAGGTGTTTCATACAGGACTGTCCTACCAACACACTTTGTGAAACCAGCCAGACTTCACCCACTTAGGACTGATGACATCTGTATCACAGGATCAGTACCAGGGTTTGAATATGACAGACTTGTTGTGTGACAGAAATGTTATGTACGTTTAGAGCAAAATCTCTCATTTAAGTTTTGGAGTTCATTTGGAGTTCACAGGACATATGTGGGTGTAGTGGAGCATTCTGACCACGCCTATATACTGTCATTGTGGTCAAGTCAGCAGTCTGAGCTATGACACATTATGTGGGTTGATATTAGTTTAGTTCTGAGTATTTCATTTTTTCCTGTTCAGTCAAGGTCTTGCAGACAACACAGTGATTTCTAAAGTGAACAACTGTGTGTGGGACCTGGACAGACCTCTGGAGGATGACTGTAGCCTCCAGTTGCTCAAGTTCGATGATGAGGAGGCTCAAGCTGTAAGTTCAGCTCAACCTTGGTTCTGATGCAGTTCTTAGATTGGGATTTATTTTTTTGTATATATCAATTAGTGCTTTGTCATAATAAAAAAAATACCACACAAATATAGAAATGCCATAGTAACACCCCTTTCACACACAAATCCATTTCCATGTTGGACCCATTCAGACCAGACTCCACAAGACCGAGTCTTGGAAGCCTATTAAAATAGTTCTGACATTCTAGCACATTATAGCAAAATGCAAATTACAGCAGAATTTGAATTTCAAACTCAAAGTTTGAGCAAAGGATCTTTGTGGTACAAACTCCTGGAGCTATTTTCATTAATAAGCTGCTTAATTGCAGGGAACAAATAACTCTCAAGCATCCACAAGCACTGCTTTTCTCTGTTGCCACAGTGGTGTGATATGCACCGGTGAAAATCTACTGCCTACATATTGGAGTTGTTAAGAAATCCTGGAATCAGCTGATGCTTTCAAGTCTACGTTATTGTGCAATTACTGCAGTGCACTGAGTCAAATTACAACATTACTTCATATTTTCCAACATCAAACTTATGTTCTTTCTGGAGATTCAAATGAACTGTGATCATTTCTCAATGCTACATTTATAATGTCCAAGGACACGCAGTAATCTGTCTGTCTGTCGGACTGCTTAATTGGTACTATATCTAGTAGTTGAATTAGGCTGCTACAAACATTTGGAAGATTTAGTGAGTTGTTCCTGAAGGCTTTCTCAGAGTACAGTGATTTTACAAAGTTGGCCAGGACAATAAATGATTCTTTATTAGTTTAAAATATTTTGCAGTGTTCATTTAACCTTATATGCAATAAGGGCAGGTCAGTGAACCCGCCATGAGTGAGCGCTTTACAATCATTAATAAACCTCAAAGCTCTCTAATACACAGTGAGTGTCCAAGCCACAAAGACATTAAGAGGAGAATGTGAATATAAAATGTCGCTGTGATCAAGTACTGTCATAAAAGTGGCAGAGAATAACATGACTTGTTCCTAATTTGGACTTCATTGTCTTTACGAGGTGCTGAATATCTGGCCTGAAGGGAAGGCATTCATCAATTGTTGTTCCTCAGTACTCACACGATTCAGCCGTCTCAATCACTTAGCTTTTCATGGTAACAATAGTTGCAGGATTTCATGGCCTATTTTGTACATTTTTTAACACGTCTTAAGTTGTCAGCATTCACAGGAAGTGATAGACTGCACTGTTAATAATATCTGTAGGTTCTCAAGTCTGCAGCACAACAGGAAATGATCATGACATCAGCATGGAGATGAGAATCAACAGTGTTACAAAAAAATGTTTCCACTGCTGTGATCTTATTAAAGATAATGGGTATAGTGACTCTACTACTGTTTTGCTAATCGGTCAGTATTTTCTTGCATACTCCTCAGGTGTACTGGCACTCCAGTGCCCACATCATGGGTGAAGCCATGGAGCGGGTTTATGGGGGCTGCCTCTGCTATGGTCCGCCCATCGAGAACGGCTTCTACTACGACATGTTCCTTGAGAGCAGCGAGTGAGTTGGGTTTCAGATGTCTCTGTGTAATTAGTGATCTTAATCGGTTCTCAACGTTGTATCGGTGTGTACTTGAACACCTGTCAGCCTGGTTTGCTTCTTAAGACTAGCGGCAAACACAAAACAGATAAACTGCAATGAGGCTAATGGGTTTTTCTTGGGTGTGACCTATCCGTGTAGTAGGTCTGTCAACAGGATCAGGACACCTAAACCTACAGGAGGTTATTTAACTCAGACACCTTGCAAAGTCTGAACACTTCTTCCTCCTAAACAACTTTTTCATTTGACCTTTCCCTGACACGGATGCTTTTTTTTCCCTACAAGAGAGTGTGAGGGTGCTGTCTAATTAATTCCACGTCCTCCTTATTGAAGTTATTTTATGCTAATGGATTCTTGGAGACTGTTTTTGCAAGGTCATTTTAACACCGCAGCCCTAAAGCCTAGGCCTGTCAGTATTTGCCCAAGCTCTGTAGAGGTTATCAGTTTCTGGCAGTCACAGAATTATGTTGTTGAACAAAAGGTCTGGTCACATGGCAAAATGCCTGGGCTCATCCTTGATGCCCTCTGAAAACGGGCAGACTAAATTTAGTGCTGGATGCTCTTTGCATACAAATATAGACTACAAAATAATTGTGTTTATTTCCCATTGTTTTGCACAGGGGCGTCTCGAGCAATGACTTTCCGTGTCTGGAGAACTTGTGCAAGAAAATCATCAAGGAGAAGCAGCCATTTGAGAGGCTGGAGATAAAGAAGGAAACTCTTCTGGAAATGTTCAAGGTAGCAGCCCGCGTAAACACACACATTACGCCACAGTGAGCTGTGAGGATCAATGTATTACTTACACCAAAAATATCTCTTCTCCTTAACAGTACAACCCGTTCAAGTGCCGTATTCTGAACGAGAAGGTCACCACTCCCACTACTACGGTTTACAGGTGAGTCCATGGCCTGTGGATGTAAAAGTCTGTACCTTAGACTACATTCAGGTTGGTGTTTCCATTGTTTTGTTTATTTCAGCAGGTCACCTGATGCTTCTGTCATGCTTGTGATCCTATCGAACGTTTTTCATTATATTCTAGGTGTGGCCCCTTGATCGACCTGTGCCGAGGGCCCCACGTCAGACATACTGGGAAGATCAAGGCCCTGAAGATCCACAAGGTAAACTTTGTGTTTCATTGGTACATCACTGTTTATGTACAGAAAAGATGTGATACTTGAATTTGGACATTATATGTGCATTGTTTAAATTTGTTAGAATTTCTAGAGCAAAGACACGTTATGCTTTATTCTCAAGGGAAAAGATAGACCCAAATAAAGTTATCAAAGCTCACTGTCCCCTCAACGTATCTGTGCTGTGCCAGAATTCGTCCACTTACTGGGAGGGAAAGGCCGACATGGAAACCCTCCAGAGAATCTATGGAATCTCCTTCCCCGACCCCAAGATGCTCAAAGAGTGGGAGAAGTTCCAGGAGGAAGCCAAGAACCGAGACCACCGCAAACTGGGCCGGGTATGGACTGAAATACGAGGACACCAATGAGTAGAAAACCATTCGTTGTTTTGAAGTAGTCTACTATAGGCGTTATTCTTTCAAACGGAGGCAGTTTGTTTTTAATGCAGTGTGTTTGTGGGATGCTACTGATGACATGCCTGTGAAAATCTAACCTAAAACAGATTTCATATGGATTGCTCCTAGATTATTGGACAGTTCTATCTAGATTTGAGCACATGGACATGTGTCTCCTAAAGCTAGACGTAAGAGCCAAGACTGTGGTCTGAAGTTTTCAAAGGACAATAGATTGAGAACCAGTTTTGTGGACAGTGGAAAAACCCATTGTGCTTTTCCTGCAATGTGGTTGCATTTTCTGACTAACCATTAGTCCTGCTATGGGAAAAAAAAGCTCAAGTATTCCTCAAAGTCAGCCTCCTTATTTTTCCACTTCCGAAAGAAACCCTTGCTGACATGACCGATAGGTGATTTGCTTCTTTAAATTTTAGGGAGTTGTTCAAATATTAATACTAAAATCTGAAGAAAAAACCCCAGAAAGTGGCACATTAAAATTTAAACCCTTTCAACTGTTAGTGATGGCGAAATGAACCTGGTACAGAAAGCAGTATGACACTAGATGTGCTTCTGCATGTAAGGTACAGTGTGGTTTGAGCTGTGTGTCTTTAAGGCCCCCCCCCCAAAGCTGTGATTAAAACAATGAGCAAGAGACGGAGGATGAAGTCAGACATATGCTGGTTATATTAAGTGAGTCATCTAGGCATGCATGACTGTTTTATCGTCGTCTGAGTTTTGCACTCCCATTTTCCTTCGAACTGTTACAAATCCCTTCTTCTGTCTTATCTAGGAGCAGGACCTGTTCTTCTTCCATGAACTGAGCCCAGGGAGCTGCTTCTTCCTGCCTAAGGGCGCCTTTATCTACAACACCCTGGTGCAGTTCATCAGAGTAAGTCAGAGCTGTGAGAGCCATAGTGGATAAATGCTGTGTAATCTTACTATAAACTTTGAGACAGAAAAAGAGAGACGCAGTGCACAGAGGCAGACGGCTTTAATTTGCAAGGAGACCTGGGGAGAGCGGAGGAACAGGCTTGTACAAGAGCCACTAGTCAAACCAAGCATATGCACATTTATTCTCAGTATCCACACCCTGTCAATTCCCACAATGAGCCATACATGGCTGTTCAAAAGCCAAATTCTTGCCTGTTAAACATTTGATTTGTCAGTTTTGACAAGAAAATAGAAAAAGTACACATCACTAGACTTCAGTAACCACAGCTTTTCACACTGTGAAGTTGATCGTTGTAGATGAGGATCATAGTATTTGGATGCATTTATTTGGAATTAGAAATAAAATGAAACCTGTAAAACAGAAGTGATGGGAACGGTAATAAAAGCTTCTGCAGTGCCTACATCATTATCAAGGATCAGAAAATCAATATGACCTCAACATTCACTCTCTTCACACAGTCATCCAACAGTGCAGTCACTGCATGATGCACAGCACTTACTGTGAGCATTATGCGCCATATCGAAAGTCATTTTAGTATTGTCACAAATGTTAGGGCACGGTTCTTCATAGTAAAGAGATGAGACATAATTGTATCATTTAAGACGGTTTCTGAAGAGAATAATGAAATGTCTAAAGCAAATGACAGCCCTGCATGTAGCAGCATCAAGACGACCAAACACATGTGGCTGTCAGGGATCATAAGGCAGCTGATCAGGCATATAAAAACCTGCTTTCTGCTGTGAATTTACAAGATGAACATCAGAATGTGTGCCAGCCCATGGTGCATTGAAGCACTATAAATATTATTACAAAAACTAGATTGAAGATGTTTTAATGGTCCCTCTACAGTGAAAGGGTTGAGACATGGTCTATGTTTTATTAATTGGCCTACCTCTACATTACGTTACGTTAAATGTATACAACATGGTGAAGCTGAGGTGCCACTAAATCAGAAGAGTGTTAATAACGAAATCAAAGACTGATGAATATCTCCCAGTTTGTGAGAAAACATCGAGCACGTTTACATTACGCACCATTACCCCGATTACTGGGAGTAATCAGCTTACGGCGATGTTTTGATTTCAGCTTTTACATGGTTAGAAGAAACACTATTTATCTAATATCCTGGTTTACAGGAATCCATTTAATAAGCGGTCTACCTCTCTCCATTCCACTGCACTGCGCCGTATTGTTTGCTTTGTAAATACGACGTCCAGCTTACTGGTCTGGTGACCGACGTGTGCAGTTTGGAAAAGACTAAATAAATCTAACTAAGTGTGTTAACTGGGTTGTGCTTACTCTCATTGTGACCTTTCCATTTTTTTTAAAAATAGTAAGATAAAAGCATTTACATGACAATTTCAATAGTCGGAGTATTGTCGTAATTGTTAAGAATTTGTGTGCATGTAAATAATTGTGAATTCTCCACCATTGGCAGAGTGAGTACAGGGCGAGGGGCTTCCAGGAGGTAGTCACGCCCAACATCTACAACAGCAAGTTGTGGCAGACCTCTGGCCACTGGCAGCACTACAGCGAGAACATGTTCATCTTCGAGTGTGAGAAGGAGACCTTCGCCCTCAAACCAATGAACTGCCCTGGACACTGGTAAAGACTTGTTTCCCACACGTTGCCTGCAGAGCTGGTCAAAGTTGCTCTCAAAAGTTGGCACTCAAGTGTAAAGAAAGTAGATCCCCTTCAGGTCTTGCACTGGTGTTAAATAGAGTTTGTTCTAACTGTTATAGCTTCAACACTTGAATTATCAGTGGTTTGGACTGTGCATTTTCTCACTCCGTCTCTTGGCCACCAGTCTGATGTTTGATCACCGGCCGCGCTCCTGGAGAGAGTTGCCCTTTCGAGTGGCCGACTTTGGGGTCCTGCACAGGAATGAGCTGTCGGGAGCCCTGACTGGCCTCACCCGCGTCCGCCGCTTCCAGCAGGACGACGCTCATATCTTCTGCTCCATGGAGCAGGTGAGGCCCATGGTGTAGCCTTCTCGTTGGTCAGCCAAGCTCAGACAACACGTTCGGAGTAGTGCGAGTCAGATGATGAAGCTTTTCAATTGTCTGGTGCCGCCAATAAATTGTGCAAGTCGAAAACAGGTAGACATCTTATTTTAACATCTCTGCCAAATTTTCCTGGCAGTAACTTTGATAAATGTCCCCTGCTTTAGTCTACTTCACATCAATAATAATAATGATGATGCATTTTATTGATAATACATTACATTAAAAGAATATGTCAAAGTGCTACACCAAGGAGACATTTAAAAGCAAGGAAAAGCACAATGTGAAAGGAAAAGCAAAACAAGGGTAAACACAGAATGCATTTCTGAAGAGAGAGGTTTTTAAAGTTGTGTTGAAGGAGCCCAGTTTCAAAGGCTCATCAGAACATTAGTATCTTGTCGGCACTGTTTATTGAATGAATGGTGAGAGAGCTCCATGCTTATAGTGACACACACAAATGTGATTTCTGTTCGGACCGGGAGCACAGAAAGTCTAACTTTCTTAAGTAGTGTTTGTGTGTAGTGGCACATCAGCTTGCAGTCCATAGCCCACTGTTTTTGTTTTCTTAATGTAATCAGTAATGTCAGCGTTGCAACTAGCCTCTGCGTGGCATAACATTCTCCATAGTCGCAACAATGAAAGTGTTGATGCAACAGTTGATCAACATAGTTTAGCGTTTAAGCATTTATGAAAATTGCATGCACAGAGTAGTCAAAAACAGCTTAATGCACTAGAAGCAGAAAAAAACGGACCAAAAAACTGGCATGATATACAATACTATACTGGACCAAACATTCACTCATCTTATCCTCAAGGCATATCAGAGATTGCATCGTCTTCTAATAAGTAGATAATGAACATGTTTATCTATTATGGCAGATTAGATTGTACATGATGATAAAGTCTGCCTTGATTTAAATTAGTTGAGAAATTAAACTCTGTATTTCCATGTGGCTGTATGTTGTTTGCACTCGGTGGATATTATGATAACCACTTGTGAATGATTGATCAAATGTAAAACCTCTATAAATAGACAATACAAATGCTGTTGTGTTGTCTTTGACCCCAGATTGAGGAGGAGATCAAGGGCTGCCTAGACTTCCTGCGTACTGTGTACAACGTGTTTGGCTTCACTTTCAAACTCAACCTCTCCACACGACCTGAGAAGTTCCTGGGAGACCCTGAGATCTGGGACCAGGCAGAGAAGGCAAGAAGATATTCATTCATTTCTGTAGACTCACAGAATGGTTTTATGTACAAAAGGGATTTAGTCTGTAGTAGTGCCAGTGTCAGTAGTCAGTCCTGAACTAAAACATGTACCGTATCCCCCCCAGTGCTGTCACAGTCTGCCTTTGCTGTCAATCCCAATTCACTCTATGGAACGGCTCCAGATTTCACATCTTGATGAGAAGAGATGACAGGTTCAGGTCTTAGTTCTCTGGTTTCTGGCTTTGGGAGAGAGTAATTCAAAACTAGTTTGGACAACCCTTGAACATAAGGGTTACATAATAACAACATAATAACTAAGTGAGTAATAATTGCTCTGCCCTAGTTACCAGGTTGTTCCTGCTGGGTAGCAAGATGTGGTTCCAGCATTTTTAAGGGCACACAATAAGCACCTCTATTGGGTCAACTAGGACTACAATACATGCCCTGAAAGTTGTGATTAAATGACAACTGACAGAAAGATACAAGCTTCTACTGGCAGCATATGAATGGATGAACAAGTGAATACTACAATTTCTGTAATGATAGAACAAACACGTAATAATGAGTGAAGTTTAAGGTTTAAGGTTAAGGTTAATGGAGAGGTACAAGATCAAAGGTTTGTTATTAACAAGCTGTGTGGCCGTGCCTGGTGTGTTCTGTTTCCACATTAACAAAGCAATAATTGTTTGTTATTTTGACAGCAACTGGAGAACAGCTTGAACGAGTTTGGGGAAAAATGGATTCTCAACCCAGGAGACGGAGCTTTCTATGGACCAAAGGTGAGCAGTACGCTGATGTGATGATTCACTCAGACGTCACTCAGCAGGGGGTCTGGTCTCATTTGTGTCCTCTCTCTCTGCAGATTGACATTGAGATCAAAGATGCTATTGGCCGATACCATCAGTGTGCCACAATTCAGCTGGATTTCCAGCTACCAATCCGCTTCAATCTCACCTTTGTCAGGTAAACTCTTTGGCTTCTTTTTTATTCAGTCACGCAAAATAAAAAATAGTAGAATATTATTTGAGTCAAGACTCAGGGACAACATACGCGAGTACATTTTCCAGTTCATACTCACAAAAAGTGTGATTCCTGGTGAAGAATTGATAGAGGTTAAGAATTAAATCAAATAAAAGAGAGAATAAAAGCAGCACTAACCCTTTTGTTGCTGCTCCAGCAGCTGTGGATTTGTTCCATGCTGCTGCAAGGCAGTCGTCTTACTGTCTTTGCTGAACATCAACTCATCACACCTGTTTTAGCTCGACAAACTAATTCCTAAGAACACAACGACACCAGACACATTGTGGCTGGAATGACAAGAGACAAGAGGACTGCTGTTGTTTCTCATTGGTTTTCTCTTTCTGGTTTGAGTCACGGTTGTTGTAACTAATGTTGTTATCCTCCTCCGATGAATGTGTAGCCACGATGGTGATGACAAGAAGAGACCGGTGATCATCCACAGAGCCATCCTGGGATCAGTGGAGAGGATGATCGCTATCCTGACTGAAAACTACGGCGGCAAATGGTTTGTAGCAGTCAGTGCATTTAAAAAGCAGATCTGTTTACCAGGTGGAGTGATTGGTTGGTTAAAACATTCTGTAATGCCTTGGGACAAATCACCGACTACAACTTCAAAATTCAAGCAACAGAAATAAACCTGAGCTACGTGAAGGTGTAAATATGTGTGTGCAGATTGCTCCAGTGCCAGCCAAGTGAATGTAGATGTCTGTTTCTGTTCTCCAGGCCTCTGTGGCTTTCCCCTCGTCAAGTGATGGTTGTACCTGTGGGACCAACCTGCGAGGAGTATGCCCAGAAGGTATACACCCACCACCATCACAGCAAAGGCTTTTGTCTATATACATATATATATATATATATATATATATGGAAATACAGTTACATAAATAATGCCACTGCTGTTAAAATTAGGGGGTCCTACACATGTCTGGAAATATATATGGAAAATAAATGATAATTTTCAGGTCTTGCCAAATGCCTGAAAAAAAAAAAAACAGTTGCTCAGTTCTGATACAAACTACACATTTTATGTATATGTAAACCTGCGATTTTGTGAAAAATAATGGAGTTGGCATTTCTTTTATTTTCTTTCTATTATCAGCGAAGATCATAGAGGGTTCCTTTGGTCATGGAAAACCTTTCCAGGCCTGGAATAGTTATGGAAAATGGAACATGTGCATATAGTTTTGGAAATCTTGTGAAAATTTGTTGATTTATCTTTTTTTTCCAGTCAGTGAAATGTTGGATTTCAAGCTTGTTGATCCACCAGAAATAAGAACGTAAAAAAGACCAAGATATTGATCATGGAAATTGTGCTATATGCCATAGTCTTGGAAAAGTCATGGAATCTGATGAACAAAAAGCTGGAGGAACCCTGATCATATTGAACACAATAGTAGGGTAGTAGGTGTAGGATCTCTGTGGAATGAATACTTTATGGTGGGTAGTATATCATTTGGCATTAACTGTTTTGTCTGTGACTGGCAGGTCCAGCAGGAATTCCACACCAACGGGTTCATGACTGACGTGGATCTGGACCCTGGCTGCACCCTCAACAAAAAGATCAGGAATGCACAGTTGGCCCAGTACAACTTCATCCTGGGTCAGTGGTGAACACACTCTCGTCTTCTCTCTTTCTCTCTGTTGTTTTCTCTTTGTATATCTGTCTCTTTCCTCCCTCCAAGTCTCTTTTGAAATTGATTTTTTTCGTTTGTTTGTTTATATCTCTCTTCTTTTTTTTTTCTTTTTGCTGGTAAAAGTGGTGGGAGAGAAGGAGAAGACGAGCGACACGGTGAACGTGCGTACCCGGGACAACAAAGTCCACGGCGAGCGCAGTGTGAAGGAGTGTATCGAGCGTCTGCAACAGCTCAAGTCTTGTAGGAGTCGGAACGCCGAAGAGGATTTCTGAGCCTTCCCAAACTCGCTGCCATCACCATGTCCGTTTACCAACAGCAGTTAGTATCTGGTCATTTCAAAGGGTTTTTTGGCGAGGGATTAAAACTACTTTCACATTTGTTGCCTGATCTCTACTTTTTTTCCCCAGAAATCTGACTTTCCAGATAAGAAAGAAAAAGAACAAAAATATTTTTCCCGTGTCTTCAGCTTGCCCCTGTACTTTATCAGTGTAGGATTTCTCTTGCCAAGTCGTATTATATGGATGCCCTCCATGGTAATTACTGTAATACCCCTCGTCCTTTCTGCTTATTGGTGAAATACAACTAGCACCACACTTCGTGTGATTTAGTCTTTCAGCAGCTTTACTGAACACCTCCTGTCTAATGAAATGAATTACCGTTACGTTCCCATAAATACAGACCGGGATCATAACGGAAAAGGATGATTTGTAATATTGACTTGACACTGTTTATTTTTATCATTCGTCTCTGCAGGGAATTGTACATGAGTTACAATTTTTGATTAAAAAAAAAATAAACAATCTATTCTTGATGTGTGTGTGTGTGTGTGTGCTTTTATGTAATTGTATTCATCACAGTGGGGAAATTGGGTTGTTGCAGCAGCAAAAATAATGAATACAGCTCTATTGATCTGCAGGGGGAAAAAATAAAAATGGAATATAAAAGCATGTAGCATGTATGTGTGCATGCAGCCGAGAATTTCAACATGTTAGGTAGACTGGGTGGGAAATATGTGAAAGTATGGCTTGCTTGCATATATGGATTTACTGAAGTTAATTACAGATGGTACTAAAAGTCTCAGTTGCTTATATGATGGTCAACTTAGACTGGACTGCATATTCAGAGTGAAATTAAATTCAGAATATGATGGCAATGTAAAAAAAAAAATGCCAGTGGTGTGGAGTCATCCCTTGAGTGCAGATCCAGACTGTGCTGAAGCAGCCGCTCACTCCTCTGTACTCAATATACAGCGGGGTGAATGGAGAGGTAATGATGTTATAACAGAAGAAGAGGAAGGTGGTAGGACACCGGAGGAGAGAGTGGAGGTGGATAAATTGGATAAGAGACTGTACACAGCCAATTTCTCTCAAGGGGAGGCTGGGGGTGGGTAGGATTTGGAGAGCTGTGTGTAAGCGAGGAGTAGAGTGGATCAATAGGCGGCTGGCCACCTTCCCCCAGGATGGAGCTCAGACGTGGACGATACAGTCACATTTTGACTGATGTTCTTGTGAAGCAACACGCTTCCTCTCTTACTACATACTTATTGAACTCAAGGCCCATTTACTTGTGTGCTACTCCTTTATACTGTAGCTTGAATAGCTTTTTCATAATACATAAGAATACTTTGTACGGTATTTGTTTTATTACAAAACAAATGTCAATTGCTTTATTGAATTTCAGGATTTCTTTCCCTTTTTAATTCGACATCACAAGCTGTATGAAGCACATTCAGCAAGACTTGAAACATGCTGAATATACTGTTCATTATACTGTAATTGGACTTACTACTTGTTGAGTTTCAGCACTATGCACTTCCCTTGTATTTCTAATTGTAAAATTCCTTCCTTTTTCTCAATTCCTCTCATCATTTCTGTTTTTCAACTTGATTTTCTTATATCATACTGGACATGTACTTTATTTAGTTTAATATGCAACACATTAAGGTTTTTGAGGCTGTTTTTTGGATATTCTCACGTGTCACCGGGCTTCCACCATCAGCCTTGGATTATTGTACAAACCACTAGTAGGCGCTATGCCCACACTGAACTGAGCAAACAGCTGGAATAGAGAGATAGTGAGATCAAGCAAGAGAAGTGGTCCCACACTGATCAATGCCATGGGGCTTTTATAGTGGAAACAACAGAAACTTAGTTGAAGAAACAAAAAACGACCTTGTTTTGGAGTTTTTACCTTTTTCACTTGTCTGGTGTTCTTCAGTCAATCAAGAAGCTGACAGGTTGGATCTCACTCAAGCACCAGTCCAGCCTGAAAACCAATGACTCCAGTATCCATGAGGTATTTAATATAAAAACACAGATTTAGGATTGGGAAAACTCCTGTTCTACCCCCTGGCTATAGGAGACGATCGCTATCTTCCAAGGGACCGGGAGCGACCTATTTCAATCACGCTTGCTTCTTCCATTAATTAAATTAATGAAAGTAGTTTAATTATGTATGAGACTATATTTGGAGTGTAATTTCCTAGTTCAACACCGGGCAGTTGTACTCTGGACTGCTGCACACTCGCAGAAGTGTCTGCCTGGATACACCTCTGAATACAGGCCAATGAAAACATTGATTTTGGCCGTACTACAAGTTTCAGGTGATTAAAATAAGTGAGAAATCATCAGTTATTTTGGCCCGTGTGGACTTTTCAGCACCAACTAAATGTGTCCACAGGTACTATTTCTTGTGTAGGCTTATATTTTATGCTTACTGAGACACAGTGTGTGAGTGTATTGAAATCAAGTGCTCTGGCTTAAGGTTGTGGGCTATTCGTGTCTTAAATTCGTCGAGGTCTTATTATACCAGTAAATGTTGTTATTGCAACTGCAAAACTTGAGAAAAGCTACTTCAACATGAACTTTAACATACTTAAAAAATGAAAAGGTGGCCTTTCTCTCCACTGACCTGCCCTAATATTCCTTAGCCAATCAATCATTTCCATAACAGTCATGAATTTTCCAAATTTACAGCTAGTCTAAGAAGACGTGTAAATATTTAAAAGCAACCAGAGCACAGACGTCAAACAAGTCAAACAAGAGAATCTCATTTATTTGTGTGTAGATGTAAAAGCGTCCTCATCCAATTGGGCCACAAGGGGGAACAGCTGAACCAGGATACCCTCTATTGGGGGGGGGGGCTAACGTCGGTGGAGTGTGGGAGAGAAAAAACATTTTGATAAGGGGTTATTGAAGAAGTCAATGGAGTACGAGAGTGTCAACAGAGGAGTGAGACAGGCAGGAGTCTCTGGGGATTCAGCTCTGCCGTTAACTCTCGGCCTCTCAGTGAATCCTCACTCCCTCTTTTTCCCCTTCGGATCCTCTCCGTATGCTTCACTGGCAACCTGGCCATGAGGGGTCACAACGCTTCGCTGAACTGAGCAAACTTTTCTTTCTCTGTCCACACACCAGCATATCGGGGTGACAACCCACACCTTAAAAGAGCCGTACCATGACTCCCCTCTCGTCTACGTGAAGGACGCCGACTTTTATGACATCTTTTATCGTGCTTGTTTATGAAATTAGTGAAAAAATGTAATCGTATATCCTTGTTTTTATCCTTGTGCTTTGAGATAAACCTGTAAAGCACTCACTATCAATGATGTTTTTGAAAGTAGGATGTTTTTCTATCATGTGGCCTCCAAATAGAAAGTACATAGAATACATTGAAACATAGAAAACATTCAAAGTATGATGAAGAAAGTGATACTGGAAATCAGATATAATATTCCCCCGCCGATCTCCACGGTGAACTTCTACTAATGGGGGTCTTCACAATTTAAAACACATCATGTGCTGAGATTCCTCATCTACCTATCTCACTATCATCTAATTGCTACCCATCTGATAGAGTCTAATGGAGTAGATGATGGCAACGTTCAGCCAGCAGCAGGTACACCATGCATCTACATCCATCTGCCATTTTAAATCTACAGTAACAAAGTTGTTGTTGTCGTTGTTTTCGTGTTGATGCATTTTCCTTTGCTTGTCACCTTGACAACTTACAACAGTTCGGCCCATTTTATTCAGCCTTATTATTACTTGACTGTGTGATGTAGTGGAACACGTCGAGGTTTTTTCCGCCACTCTTTTCCGACAGTCACAGCCAGCAGCCTCCCTGATGACACACTCGTGCTCCTACCTTCCCTCCGCCCAGAGTAATGCTGCCTCTGGACCTAAGAAATGCATATTTGAATGCTTACCAACCATTTTCTTCTCCAGAATACTTCTCTGTTTCTGAGCAACCCAACCCCCCACCCTCCCCTCTACACACACACACACACACACACACACACACACACTCACACACACGCAACCCCTTCCAGCACCATTACCCCTCTGCATAAATGCAACCGAACCCCAAATTATGGTCAGCCGCTCGTGAAGTTAGTTTTGCTTGGGAAAACCAAGCTGCCATCTTTAATATCATAATGTTCCCAAATTATATGGTTCTAATTGGGAACTGTTTGATCACATTCTCTGGCATCTGGAAAGCTAGCGTGTGACCTTAACAGAGCTTTTTTTTTAAATCTAAAAGTATGACCTTTACTTCTGACCCGGCATGAATTAACTCAACCACTTTACACTGGAGCGAGGGCCTCGCCGCCAGTCACACCCCGCCTGTATAGCCTACACCAACATTTGGATGTGAATATCTGCGATGGAGGTCTGGCAGATGTGCAAATGCAAGACAGCTGCATGTCAACGTAAACTAAGCGGCGCTGCAGTTGACATTCAGGGCATGTACCAGTGACAGAGAGGCAAAACGCAAACAGCTTGGACTGTTGGAGAGTATTGTCTGCGTTATTGCTGTAATTGCTGTTGTTGTCGTGCTGTTGTTAATGGTGATAATCACAAATAAAAACACACAGACTACGCAGACAGTGATGTATAATTACAAATATGACTGAAATGAACTGATACGAGGTCAGATGTTGGAGATATATGATCATCTAAACCTCCACTACTTTGGACTTCCCATTAAAATCCATACAATTCAACATTTTCCATAAATCCACTGAGACAGTTTTTTTTTTTTTTAACCATCAGGCATTTAATAACATTTCAGCTTCTTAGTTATGGTTGTAATAGATGGAATTATATTAGTTCTTAACAGAAATCCTTTTATACCAATCAGCGTTTCCATCGTAAACGCTGTGCCCTGGGCATTGCGAGCACGAGGCGCCCAGGAGTACGTTTTTTTTGTTGCTAATATGATCCTTATGGTAAAGAGTTATATAAATCACCCATATGTGGAGACCGCTTTCCTTTCATGCCTACGTGTCTCAGTTGGCCTGCTGCACCGGTCCAGCATGAGTCTAGCGGCCTCATTATAACCAGACAAAAGCCCGCTGCCCTGTTCTGCCCACAGGGAAGAAACACCTTGTTCTCCATTAACCGAGGAATCACAGTTGTTGCCCATAACGCCCACTATTTCCATTACAGAGGTTTTACATTGTACTGAACACCCCAATAAAGAGCAACTCCTTCACTGGTCAGGCGACATTTTCCCATTACCACATTCTGTTCTCAAGGACGATATCCTAGCATTCACTTCCAAATGAAGTATTTATGAACACTTCCATGAATACATTTCTACTTTGCCTGGATAGCGTTCTTCCTGGTAACGCCTTCATAATGCTGTGTAGACTAACTGATCCCAGGGCTGTTCAGCTAGAAGGTTGTTTTAACCATGAATTCCTCCATTTTCACCTTGCTTTTTACTGACGCACAGCCTCCGCCTTATGTGCGGCCAGCGAGATGTTTGGGCTGGAAAGTCTCCACAGAGGAGGGCACCGGTATGCCTGCTTGTTATTTATCTAAATTGTATTTTTCTCTTTAACCATTTCTTTCCCTTCCCCCCGTTTCACTCTCAGGGGGCAGTTTACTTTAGCCCCGAAATAGGAGGTGCAGAGAGGAAAGGCTTTGCCAGGATACCCACAATTCACCAGCGGCTGACGAAGCTGATGAAGTCGAAGTTGACAGCTGCATAAATCACTGGCCCGTGGTGCTAATAGGTGGCGGTATAAAAATCAAGCGCAGACCACCCATGCTGAGGGGCAGGAATAGGAGCATCGAGTCATATCTAACGTGCAGCACTGTACAGCCATCCCAAACACTTAAACCCCCCCCTCCTCCTCCTCCTCCGGCTCCCCGGGCTGTTCCAGTCCAAGGGGCTCTCTTAGCAACACAGGAAAGGCCCGTCTGGCATCCGCGGTGCAGTGATTCATATTTGGCACTTTCATAAAGGTTCCAAGCTGCCTGAGTTTTGGGCCCATTGTCGACCGGTTCACTCCTCAACCCCGCTTTGGGAAAAACCTATAAACATTTCAAGGCCGATAACCAAACAGGAGTCGGTGTTTTTTTTTTTTCCCTCTTTCACGTGAAGACCTCCGTACGTCGTCGGATACGTTGCTCTGCGTTGTTTCATTCACGGTCAGGTGAAAGGGCCGCACACTCATTATTACACTGATTTGTGTTTACTTTAAAATGGGGGGGGGGGGTTTCTCGAGCTCATTCAGCAGAACGTCTAAGAGAGGTGTGAAGGTGGCCACCCTTGCACCGGCGTGGCTGTTCGTAGGGCCTCTCTCTTTGTAAAGGGGGAGATGAAACAAAAGCGCGGAGCATGAGTGGGCGGACCGCCGGCGCACAAAGCACAGCATATTGCTCGATAACAAGGTCTGGATCCCTGGGTCTAGCACGACAAAACTCTTAGGTGATGGGCCCCCGTGCCATCGGGTTTGACCATGCATGTGGAGAGTGAATGTAGACCCACCCCCCCACCCCCCCCCGTCCCTCCCTTCCATGTTTCCTAGCTGGTCTGAGGTCCTGTTGTGTCCCATGTGTGTCCCATGACTGTTGCAGATGAGGAGAGTGGGCTCTTATGTTCCCAGGGGTGGAATGGATTTTTTTTAAAATTTTTTAATGTAAATCTACAAAATGTACGACCATGAACTCATGGCTGGAAATCTGTCAGAGCTCATTGTTGACGTCACAGTTTAAGGGAAGGCAGTGAGATTTTATGGCTCCTACCTGACTCATATTCTGAGGCTCCTCTTAGTCAAAAGCTCTCATCGTAGTCTTTGTGCTCTGGGAAGTAGTATCAACTTTTTGAAGCATTATTTATTTCTTGTTTGCAGATATTTCGTGTCATCTTGTTGGTGTATATATCCAAGACTTTTCAAACCGGCTCTGCAAGTCGGCGCCTCAATGGAAACACGGTCCATCTTAGTGTAGTTTTTGTAATGTTACCCCAATCAATGTAACTCCCTCCAACTATTTTACATGTTTTTGTTGGGTGTCAATTTAGCTGTGAGGAATGCACAAGCCTGCCAAAACACGCAGCATAAGAAAAAAAAAACGAGATTGAGAGAGAGAGTATTTGAATGAAGGGGAAGACGTGCCACCTGACACCTGCAGGCCTCGAGCTCCATTAGACGCCTTCGATTGAGAGCCCCTGTCTGAATGGCGTCCCCTCCCTCGCCCGCTGACACGTCTTCCTCCGAAATCAGCCCTTAATGACCGTACGCTATGGCCTCTGCCCGAGAGCCCGGTCTCTGTTGCACTAAAAGCTGCTACAGGGTGTCCTTTACAGCCTATAAATGGCTTGAGGTCATATCTCATTAAACGAGAGTGCGCAATGAAATGACTGCTCGCCGTTATTTGCCCCAGACGATAAAGCCCGAGTGTTTATGGCAAGTGCTCCACTCTCACTCGCGGCCCAGGTGGGCTTACGTGGGGGGAAAAAAAACAACCAAATTATGTCAAACTGTATAACGGTTGCGGAGGGATAACTGGTCTCCGGGCTAGGCTGTTTTCATAATAGTCAGTGATGAGGTTGATGGATTTGTCGGAGTAGCTGTTGCTGAAAAAACTGACTTCATACTTGACTTCACTTAACCGCGTGAGTTATTTGGCCACGGGGGTGTGAGGCGGTGTTTGTTATGGTTGTGTTTCATCATATGTTTTTAGTATTGTATGAATGATGTTTGTGGTAAAGTGTGTGTGTGTGTAAATGTTGTTCTATCATGTAATTACGAAAAACCTTGACACCTTATAAGCTCCCATTTGAAATTCTTTGTCAAAATGAGTCCCTCTAATGAAGGAGCTTGATGTTAATGCTCAATATCTCAAAACGTAAATCCATTTCCATACATGAAACTATTTTCCCTTTTTCTTTTCCTCACCTCTCTCATCATGGGCCGTGCGTGATTGACGTGGGGTGTATGTATTACCTGTCATATTGCAGTGCGGCAGCCAGCAGTTTGTGGTGTTTGTCTTTGGCGGTTGTGGCGCATGATTTGTCAAAGTCAGTGGTCAGACGGCATTTGAGGGAGAGGGGCAAGGCCGGGGCTATTAGGCTGACCAGAGACCACAGCTGAAATGAAATGGTAGACAGCTTGTGGTATAGCAGGCTATCTATCTATCTATCTATCTATCTATCTAATATCTATCTATCTATCTATCTATCTATCTATCTAATATCTATCTATCTATCTATCTATCTATCTATCTAATATCTATCTATCTATCTATCTATCTATCTATCTATCTATCTATCTATCTATCTATCTATCTAATATCTATCTATCTATCTATCTATCTATCTATCTATCTATCTATCTATCTATCTATCTAATATCTATCTATCTATCTATCTATCTATCTATCTATCTATCTATCTATCTATCTATCTATCTATCTATCTATCTATCTATCTATCTACCTACCTACCTACCTACCTACCTACCTATCTACCCACCTATCTACCTACCTACCTACCTACCTACCTAACCAACCCACCCACCTATCTACCTACCTACCTATCTACCCACCTATCTACCTACCTACCTACCTACCTACCTACCTAACCAACCCACCCACCCACCTACCTACCTACCTACCCACCTATCTACCTACCTACCTATCTACCTACCCATCTACCCACCCACCCACCTACCTACCTACCTACCTATCTATCTATCTATGTCTATCCAATGTGGTGCTGGTCATTGCTCAGCACTCGTCAACAACATCATGACAGGACGTCTCCGTCTAATGCCCCTTGACGTGGCGTCCGATCCAAGAGTGAGATCATGCCATGAAGAAATGTGACTGAAGCTCTTGCACCGTCTCCCCGCCAATAACTCCGGGGCCTGTTTTCTAATGTTGTCATGGGAGAGGTGACTGCATTTAGCCGAGCCAAACAAAAGGCCCTTTTGTCCCTCCGTCCACATCTGTCCGGAATCACCTCCCCTAATTACCAAGGTTAGTTTTTGGAATTGACAGCGTAAATATTAAACTGTCAAACTCTGTCAGTTGGCGACACGTTCCAGCGTGAGTCACCGGCTGCCGAGTCGAAGGAAAACAACACTCTCATTCTCCCCTGTTGAGTAAGGCTGGTCAGCGGGGGAAGAGGTGGGTTGAGGAGGAACACGAGCACCTCGGCGGCTGTTCGTGCTTCGTACCTGTTACTCATCCAGTATGTGTGTACAATTCTGCCTTTAGTGCATTTTTGTAAGGAATTATTTAATTATTACCACACAGCATTGTTGTTTGTTTGGTTTTGAGATCATTTGTCTTTGTATTCAACTCTTGTTTGGCAAAAGAAATAGTAATAATAATCAATTTGGAAGCAAAAAGAAATTGCGCTCATATGTGTTAACCTCAATATATCAGTCTCAAAATAATTTTGACAGTGTAGTATAATGGTTGTAGAAAAATGAGACCCATCAATGAGAAAATTGTTTAAATCTGTATGTTGCTTTTTTATTCTGTGATTATTCTGAGTGTTTATTCTGAGTGTCCCATCGTTTTCAGATTCTACTGGTAGCAGCTTTATGCAAGAGATCTCCTCCCACATCCTTATCCTGACATGTTCCTCCTGATCTTTTTTCTCATGGTAATATAATAAGAGACTATTCGGGAAGTGCTCAGCAGTGCACCACAATGCTTGTGAGTAAAAAAAACATTTTCCTTCTCTGCTGTAGTCAGCCGTCAAGCCTCAGAAGGTCTTTGTTCTGTCAGTGACTTGAACCAGGTGCTGAAAAGAGAGGGAAGTTCGAGCCTTTCAGTTGCACAAGGACGTTTTCTTTGCGGCCGGTTAGGGTGAAACTCAAAAAGTTATCCTTGGCCTTAATCATTTTCCACACAATGCGAGTGCAGTTGAGGTAATGTTCGGCTTGCAGATCTATCATGATCTTTTCAGATGTGGGTAGTACCTCGAGTCGCAGGAATACGGCTGTATTGACGGGAATAAAACCTAAACAAACTACACTGACAAGACAGAGAGCTGTGCAAACACAAGATTAGAGCTGAGATGAAAGAAAAAGGAAGCCGGTTCAGTCAGTCATCGCCGGCGGTCTTGATGTGGCTTCGTGCTACTGTATCCTACTGAGTGTTTTGAAACCTGACCCTATCAGAATCTCAAATCAGAATAAAACATGTTATACTGGCCAAGTTCAATACATACACAGGGATTTGTTCTGCTGATATTGGTGTGGTGGAGATACATTGATAATTTACAGCATTTTTGACTTTTGTGCTAGGGCATGTGAAGAAATGCTGACTAACTACAAACTACTGAAAATACACAGTACTGAGACTGCGAGAACAAGAGAACAAGGAGACGGAGCAGCTAAGGCAGCTAATCAACTTTTCTGGTGTAATGTAATGGTTAAACATATAAGTAGCATTGAGGGTAGACAAGTAACCTTCCTGTGGCACTGTATACTGGACCTGTGTGTGTGTGTGTGTGTGTGTGTGTGTGTGTGTGTGTGTGTGTGTGTGTGTGTGTGTGTGTGTGTAACTCTTCCCATGACCAGGAAGCCATGAAAGGACACATAGTAGGATCTCCTGATAGCTCCTCCTCCTCAGTGAGACAACAAAAGTCCCCATCGTGTCGTTTGGTTAGTTTTGCTGTAACCCCCACAACCACCGCTCCATCAAGCAGCAGCCAAATACAAATGAACAAATGCTGTCAGGCAGAGTCGGTTGCTAAACAACCAGGGTTGGCATCCTTGGAGAAGAGCAGTGCTGCACCGGGTCTTTAGGACCCCTAGCTGTGCCATGGGCTGGCCACGTCTTGCCTGTAGAGAAGTGTGACAGAGAGACCTGACAGCTCCGATGCCTTGCCCAAGGACACGCTGTCACCGTGGCATAATAAGAGAGGAGTGAGTGGCCCCCGGCCGTCAACAACACCGAGGCCCCTACTGGACGATTAGAAAGAGCTTCCCAACAAAGAGGCAGCCAACAAAAGGCCCATGTTAAATTAGGCATTTGATTCAACACTCGGTCACAGGGGCAAAGTAATCAGGGGGAATTCGTAAAACATATTAAAAGGACAAGGAGAGACAGAGCGTAAGATAGCCCCAAAACTGACTTTGTGGTGGGATGTTAAAGTAAAACGAATTATGAACTATATTACTGAATAAAAAAAATTAAAAAAAGAAAAAAAGAAAATGCAATGCATCACTAGATAGGACTTTTGATGAGCATCTATTTGATATTAGATAAATATCATTCTAAATTCTAAATTCTAAATTCTATACTGAGTAAGCTGAGTTACCAAGCCAGCAGGCACTTGTATCTTGTGTCTGCCAGGTGTCTCAGACTATGCACCCTCACTAAGGTAAAAAGGGAAATGAAAATATTTACAATGAAATTGTGTGACATGAAGGCAGCTAAAACTAAAGCCTCAGTCTGCAGGACAGAAGCTGCAATGTCTAGTAACACATCACAACGTCAGACAGTATCTGGGAACCAGTTCTCAGATGTAATCGCCTGATGGGCGTAACATGGCTTATGGGGAATAATACATTAGCCAGTGACCAGTTGATGTCCAGGATGCCAGCACTGCTCGGTGCCTCCACAGCCGTCTCTTCAGGTGAAGGGCCCAGGGCTCTGCAAGGCCATCATACAGCAAAGCATCCGTCTATCAGGCAAACACACGGAGGGCAGCAACAAAGTCATCTGGCATGCACGCGTTTCCCTGAATCATAGTGGTGTAGCACTCCTTTGAAAGCTCTGAATTTGCAGTTGTTGTTATTTTATGATTTAATTACAAGTGTAAAACTTGGAGGTATTGCAGGAGGGTGGCGGGAGGGGCCAAAGGAGAGCTTGGAGAGCAGAGGATAATTATAGGGAGGGCAAACCTCGTCAGAGTCAGAGGAATTCACTCTGATTTATTCAAGAGTGAAAGGATTCCTTGTAAGCCTTAAATACATTTTAATTGCGGTAAGCTGTCTAACACAGCAGAGCTCTGCCCCCCCCCGCAGCACCCCTGCTGAGTTGGGAACTTTGATTAGATTACAAAAAAATGGATTGAAGGGGGTATTAAAGAGCCACAGGGGTCCCCATATCCGCACAAAACCTTCAGTGATATATAAGGAGTTTTGCTCCAATGTGAGATACACACCACTTGAATGAAGCCACTCACCTACTCTGCCCGGCAACACACCAGCACAGCTAGCAGCTTACTTATATAATTGCATGTTGATCTTTAAAAAAATGTGGGCTAGAGTGATTGTCTTCGTCCAATATTTGGTAGGTGTGATGGAACTGCAAACCTGTTTTTTTTTGACACACAAAGAAAATGATGGGCATGGTCTTGTAAGTCTCCAGTTTAAACACAAAACTAAATTAATAGCGAGACAAAACCGAATTGACATATATTGGAATGCGTGTTTCCTACACCCTTTGGCAAAACAGCATTCTCTACCCTTACGCCTCACCTGTTTAGTCATGTTGTGGTATTTATGGGTTCGATTTTTCAACTTTGTTCCTGTTTTTTTCTTTCCTCTTTAGATGCTTAACTGTGTGTGTGTGTGTGTGTGTGTGTGTGTGTGTGTGGCGACCTCTAATTGTCCCTGCACACTACTGAATCATTTGTATTTTCACTGATATATTCTTTTACATGCTTGGTGGATGTAAATACTACTACTAAAACAAATGTGTGTGTGTGTATGTATATATGTGTATGAGTGAACAAATACGTGCCTGCCTGCCTCTATGTGTGTGTGTGTGTGTGCCCTAGAGAAATGGGCTGGTAAATGACTTAAATGAGTGTTCAGGAAAGAGAGATCTGTCCACAACTCCCCACACACTTTCTCTGCAAAGTACAGAAGGTACCGTCTGGGCGGACAGGGAGGAAGATAGAGATGGATGGATGGATGGAGGGAGGCCCGTGCTGTGGGACATCAATTCCAAGGTTAACACACTCTTTTTTTTTTGTTGCTTCTTTCTATCTCTCTCTAGCTCACTCTCTCTTTCTGTTTGTAATGCTATACTTGACATTTTGCAACTGACACACATTCATTTAATTATCAGTCAAACTTTCAATGTTATGAAATAATAAAAGAAAATCACACATATTTGACATGGAATCGGCAAGACAGAAATGTCCAGGCGTCACAACTGCAGAACTCCAACTCCAAGCATGCAGGGCTTATGCTATGGCATATGAAGAATATCAGAATTTGAGTTTGGCTTCAGTGTTTGCTGAATGACACAAGGGGTGGAGAGTTTGAAACGTTTGTCTCTCAGGGATGCTCTTTTTCTTGTTCGACAAGAGTTTCAAAGACCCCTGCGCAAGTTGAAGCCTGCTGCGTGGTGCTCGGGCCCTCGGGGAGTAAAAAAGGCCCAATGATTGAACTGGAAGGAAGGGAGCGAGAGAGTCACGTTCCTCCAACAGGAGTCCAAAACACACTCCTAATTCTACTCACTTTCACAGCCTGTTTTCAGGGCCAACATGGACATTTAAGGACCCTAACCCTAAGGCCCGTATAAGTACAGGCATTTTGAGTTTTCTTCTTTTTTCTTAGCCCAAAACCAAACTTTCATATATTGTGTATATGCTGCTTGCCCAAAACTCGATGTCTATTGCACGCCCAACGTCCTGGTAGGGGGATCCCTCTCTGAGTAGTCCCCTCACAAGGTTTCTCCTAATTTTCCCTATACGGTTTTGTGGGAGTTTTTCCTTGTCCTCTGTGAGGGTCTAAGGCTGGGGGATCTCGTGTACTAATCATTTATTATTTTCACATGTCGGGCACTGTGAAGCCCTTAGAGACTGTAACGGTGATAAAGGGCTATACAAATAAATGTGATTCGATTTGATTTGAGGTGAAGCAATATTAAAAAGTTGAAGCAAGCAACTTGATCTGAATGATCAATTTTTAAATGTAATTTTCAAAATAAACACCCACCTCATCCCAAGCCACTAGTCGCTAATACTGACCATTTTATTAGCAGAGATCAGGGATGGGTCAGTATCTGTGTCCAGCATAAAATACATAACATAATATATATAATTTTATTTTGGTCAGTTTCAATTGTGGGCTGCCAAAATTGTTTTAAACTAAAAACTATTTGCCAAAGTGGCCATAGAATTTACAGGCTTACCAGCTGCAGCCAGACTGTACTAGTATTTTCCTGGAGTCTGCTGTTGACTCCAAGCCCCAGACAGCACCATAATGTAGCATGTGTAGATAGTCATCTGGACCGGGGTAGGTTCAGGTCAGTCAGAAGGCCATGGCATGGTTTTTGCAAGCAATTTGTCAATGTGCTGTTGGAAGCACAAGGCGAGATTCAGTGAGGGAAACTGAAATTGAATCATATTACAACTTAAAAGGCGTTGACCTTTGCCGGTCAAGGTGGGATGATGTCAGCGGAGTTGCCCTTTGAGGCTGCGGTGGCTTTGGCTGATCCGAGTCTGTCAAAGGTCTCGGGGTAGAGGCAGCTTCCTCTGATCTTCTCTGGCTCTGTTGGCTCAGCATTTTCTCTCAACAGACGGCCCATTCTGCAGCAGCTGCCCCTTCCAGCAGGGTCACAACCTGTGGTGGAGAAGGAAAAGGACCTAGCAGGCTCCTGACCGCTGCCACGGCTGCCCGACAGCATCTGATTCAATTCTATCTTTTGTTTCTGTCTCTCTATCTCGCTGTATCTCTTTCAGCTTGCCCTTTCTTTCTTTGGTGTGTGTTTAATTACTTGTGTGTGTGTGTGTGTGTGTGTGTGTGTGTGTGTGTGTGTGTGTGTGCATACCACACACGCACACACGTCTGCATACCAGTTAAAAAGCTCAAATGAATTGATTATTCCCTTCAGTTTACAATAGAAATGGATTTGCCTTTCGCACCAGGACAACTTCTGTCAAGACTGATATTTTTCAGTATTCACCTGGAATGCAGAATACTAGTACTTAGAGGTTTTTTAACAAGTTTTTTTCTATTATTGAATTCCAGCTTCCTATCGGTGAAATCAAAGAGAGACCTATGTACAGTATTTCCTAGATTTCTATTTTGAATTTATTTTATATATTACTTATACTTATATACTAGTTTATTTTATATACCACTCCTAAAAGAGACATATTCCTTAAATTTTATTTTTACTTTTACATTTTTAATATTTTGTTGTGACCTATGTGAAGAATCCACTTAGTTGAATTATTTGTATGTACAGACCTACCTGGCCAATAAAATGTTCGACGATGCCGAGACAGTGGCACATATGTAAAAATGTGCTTGGGTGCAATCTTCAACTTCTCTGAATATTCTCACATTTATTGATCATCTATAAAAACTGCATGCCTTAGTTATTGCAAACCGAATTTGAACGAGCTCAACAATGACACCGTGAACCTCATCAGGGTCCGTGTCTTATACAGCACATGCAGGGAAACTTCACGTCATTTCCTCTTTCTTAACTTGAGTCATGTCAGAAGACAAAAAAGACTTTATTGGGATAAAAAAACAAACAGTTGGTTGGTGCACAGAGCACTCCTCTGTAAGCCTGGAAATCAGTGCTGCCTTTGAGAAAAGGTACGTCAAGAAGTGGCACAGAGCAGGGAAAGTGGCCTCATAGAGGTGATGTGGATTCATTGGTGTGATCAAGTTTGATAGCAAGACCTTCCCATGAATAAAGCCCCTTCAGATTCAGAGAGACCTGCCAAAAAAAGTTTTTAAAAAAAAGTGGAAGTGGGTGTGGCTGGATATTCTGGGGCTGTTGTATAAAGAAATAGTTAAGTTTAGCAAAAGAAATGGAGTTAAGTTTGTGCAGCCCTCCTAAGGACAGGCTTGGGAACATGGCAGCAGAAGAAAAGAGGAAACCAGGGAGGAAGGGCAAACCACAGGCTTCTCTCTGGAAAGCCTTAACCTGCCTCTGGCTTGATCCCCTCTACAAAGGAGAGCTTTGATGGGCTGATGCGCTGGCTTGTAATGAATACCATTGACAACATCTTCACACTTCCTCCTGCGCACTGCTGAAATTACACAATGACTATGTCAACAGATACATTATAGTATATAAGCTATTCTGAAAGAAGCGTGTGTCATTGCTAATAGATATGCATTAACACTCATACACAAAACGTGACAATATCATGCTCTGAAAAAACATCAAAACATTTGGGACTTTTACAGAAACCTTTCACTTTCATCAAAGTCTCTATGTGTGCCGTCTCAAAATTCACAGCAAATTGAAAAATATGTCAACATATCTCCTTGCCTCTTGCTTACAGCCTAGCTGTAATTCTGATTGATTCGATATCGATATCACCTCCTTTCTGTATTTAACTGATAATGCAATCATCCTCCACCACCCCCTTCCCCTCGCCCACCCCTCCCTCCTCTCCCCATGTGAGGCTCCTTAATGCTCCTGGTATTTTCCCCCATTCAGCATGGCATGAGTACTGTTATTCATTATCCCAGGCAGCTGTTACCGCAGGGATAACCCCCGGATCCCACTGACCTGTCAGAGGGGCAGTTTCTTAGCTTGAGATCTTCATTGACACTGACGCTACGCAGGTAACATGCAGGTCACCTCCCACCCCCACACTGCATATCTCTTATGGAGCTTTCTCACTTTCCAGGTCACTGTGGACGACTTTTTTTTTCCTCTGCCATCTGTGGATAGCTACATTTTATTGCGTTCTCTACATATAGGTGTTTCTCTGTTGTCCTACAAGAAAATACACTATTTATTTTACATTCAACAAAGTAATAATTGGACATAACTTGGGGCGTCCTGGCTCAGTTGAGTGCAAATCATGTGATCTCAACATCCTGGCGCAGGACCCTCGTCGGATGTCATCCCTCTCTCCCCACTGTCAAATGTCAAATAAAGCCAAAAAAATTAAACTGAAACACAATACACCAATATGTCTCCGAAATCCACAGCTTATCCCCGTGTCCTGTTCTTCTGGCTGGTCGGATCAGAAGGACCTTAGGCTATCTCTTTAACAAAAGCAACTTGTTCCGTGAGAGGCACAATTAAAGAGTGGGAGGCAGGAAGATTACACACAGGCTTTATAGGCACCTCCAAATGACTCAAGAACAGACTATTCACCAGCTGGTAAAATTATCCACCATTGTCACGAAACATTCAAAGCCAGTCATCCCTCTGCACCCAACCCCAACCCGCCCACCCAACCCCCTTCACCTCTCCCTTTCCACCAGGTTAGCTCTGGGAGGGTTATATAAAGTCGAAAGGGAGATTGAAAATAGTTCTGACATTCGGGTGAAGTGAAAAAAGCGTCCAGTCTGGCTGCTGTCAGACTAGATAAAGCCACAGCAGTCCTCAAAACTCAGGAACGTCAAGCGCAGTAGATTAGTGCTAAGGAATCGGGTAATAACTTTAACACATGACATCTTACCACTTTCCATCACGTACGCAACTTCAAAGGGGGAAATATGGTATTTATTGATGGGCCCATAATTCAGTGCTCCTCTAAAGCAGGTCAGGTTTCATTGGACAGGGCAGGGAGAATAGAAACCAGATGAGAGGTTTGTGTAGGCCCCGGCTCCGGCTGAGCCTTCACTTCAGGCCCCGCAGGTCGCCGCGGCCGAATCCTGATAAGGGAGTGCCCCATCCTCGCTGGATCACGGGGAAGAGAGGAGTCCGACACAGCATTCATCACGATCATTCCTCTTCCCAGGGACGGGACAAGACTCTAATCCTATTTACACTGGTAAAAAAAATAAAATATGCAGGTGGAATCTAGCAGGACCTGAAGCTGAAGAGACTTTGTTCTCCTTGTGTTTCCTTGGTTTTAAATCTAAATTTGGTCCATTACTTCCAAACTAGTAGACCAAACTCTTACACAACAGGATATGTCTATTTGGCTAGAGCTCTCTTACAAACCCCATGTGAAACATTTTCACTCACCACAAATTTGGTAAGTGAATATTTTTGGTGTTGCTCAACCTCCTTCAGCACAAACAGGAGGCTGACTTCTGCAGGGCAGCGCATTTCTCATCTCCCACCAACACAGTCGCTATCTGATTGAAAGCACACAGCTTCTAACGCACATGACTTGAGACGGGCCGGGGAGGCGGGCAGCGGGCCCTGCGTGAGCCACCCGTCCCATCTCTGCTCTGCAAATGCCAAAGGGATTTCCACAAAGCAAACACTGGTTAGCCTCGCTATTTAGTGTGGAGCGCCACCGCAGCCAACAACTTCACAGAAAAATCGCTCACTTCGCCTGATGGGGCAAGCAGTTTGACTGACTGTGTGTGTATATGTACGTGCACACACACGACCCAGTGTGTGTGTGTTTTTATGTGCACTGTACTTGCATTGATTGTTCTGTACTGTGTGGGCGAGTGCACGCGTGTAATCCATATGATTCTGCATTGGCACCATGAGAGAAATAGCTGGAGCAATGAATCATATACTGGCAGAGCTCCAAACTGTGTGTGCTGTGTGTGTGTGTGTGTGTGTGTGGGTGTGTGGTGGTAGTAGTAGGGGGGAGCTCTTCTTGGGATGAATGTGGTTTCACTCTCTTGGTTCTACATTTTCTCCCTGAGGGGGGGATGGTGGTTGCATGTTTCCCTATCAATTACAGTGGCTAGGGTCTTGGAATTGGAGATCCGCTGTGATTCATCCATGCCATTCTTGCATGCTTGACTCAGATTCATGTTCACTTGCTACAATCACAATACAGACTGTGTTTACAAGTCTGTGTCCTGGGAAAAAAGACAACCCATTGAGAATGCAAAAAAACCCAACACATTTACAATAGTCTAGACTAGATTTGGTTTTAACTCCTGTTCCTTACATACTGCAACAGTTACTTTTATTAAAGTAAAAATCCACCTTAAAACTATTTAACATTGTTAAAAAAAACACCTATTGGCAAGGTAGCTTCCATTTCTGGCTCCATTTTGTTGTTTGGTGGTGTATTTTTCTTTGTGCGGATAACTGGCCAAATGTAGATGACGCACATTGAGATATTTAAGCTACAACAGAGTTTAATAGCGGAACATTTTTCAGCCGTCTAAAACATAAACGCTAAACGTCAGGTTTTGGTGCCAGTCCCTCAGAATTTAAGATGAAGGACGTCTTCGTAAACTCGCCCTTTTGCACCGGCGTTAAACAATTCTTCCACCGACAGTAGTCTCAATGGACCATAATGCAATGCAGCCACAAGACACACGTGGCATTTTGACTAAGCCGTGATCATATAGACACGCCTCACTTTTTCGCAAACTAGTTGGCTGGCTAACTATTTTTATGCCCATACTCCCACCTTTGATTGAAAGCAGCAAGTTCACACCCACTCTCTGGGGCTTGTTGAAAGTCTTTCTGGGAAACGTAGAAAATAACTGAAGTAGACAAAGACGAGGCAGTTGTGCATACACCAAAAAATGTCATGACAAAATAACTCTTGGCATGCATTGTACATCACAGACTGATGATATATAACAGTGTAAGAGTATCTGAGGGTGGATTTTTTTCCCGTTAAGGCCATTTTTACCATACTCCGTAAATGAAGTCCTGTTCCAAAAAGTCAACCAGTGTGTTCTGCAGATTTGAGAACAGTTTACAGAACATTGTGGGCTTATGAATGTCACAGGGAAGGTATACGTCAGTTCAGAGGCTTACAGACTTGATCGCTTCTTCACAGTGAAAGAAGCGAAAGAACATGAGGTTCTCTGACAATTTGCTTCAATTTACAGTTTGTAAATTGAATACTAGTATTTTTACCAACTATAACTACACTCCTGCAATGGTGTGTATTTGTGTCAATACCATACCAATAACCGCTGTGTGAAACCATCTTCATGACACATTCATGCAGCCAATAAAAGAAAGACTCATGCACACATGAATGCACACACACACACACACACACACACACACACAGGCCTCTTATTGTGCAGCTCAACCATCTGTCTCTCAGCAGTAGGTCCTTGTAACCTGTTGTAGTCTTTCTTACCTTGTTCATTCAAGAATCCAGTCTCAATACCAAACTAGTTGCTCTCACCATGCCACGCTGGAAAGTAAAATTCCTCAGAGAAAGTGGGATCCAAGTACGTAGCTTAGACTGAAACGGACAAATGACACAATCTGAAAAACGAGAGTTTTTCTGTGTTGTTTGTTCTTACCATTATGATTCTTCAGGGTGCTTTGATTGCTTGATTACTATAAACCTATGGGGGGAAAACTGCTTTGAGTCTCCTAACGTTGCAGAATGTGAGCCAGGTCATTGTTAGGGCCTCTGGCTGTTGGTGAGGTGGATATTGGGAGCGATGGAGGAGTGCTGGGGACAGATGCTTCTCTTTAGGACATGGGCGGCTGTTCAGATGAGATGCCTTACGCTGCACCAGTCTGCCGTAGTCTTAGAAGTCAGTTGGATGTCCAGACCCCTGCCATATGGAGTTAGTTAGAAGCAAAGCAGCAAGCCTCAGGCCGCTCTCTCTATATGCGATCAGCAGTGAGCAGTCGCCTCGACGAGACGTCTTTCTGATCGCTGCAGGCAACGTAGAGCTTCAAAGATTACAGTCCGAGTTCAATTTTTGAGCGAGGAACAGAAATCTGGCTTTTAATAACGATGAAAGGTTTCTTGAGAAGGTGCTTTGCCTACAAAAGTGGTAACTTTATTAATACACACATTTGGTGGAAAATAATGGAACTGGTGGAACTATGAAGTAATACACCCACCATGGTCACTTGTCCTATACTGGGATGTGATTATGTTACTACTGTACCTCCCTGTGTCTGGACTCTGTTCAGTACATACACAAGCCTGACAGTTGAGTGCCATCCTTTATAACAATGTTGTTTAATGTAGAATGCAGTATGTGTAAAGTATCAACATCCATACTAACTGCACTGTATATACTGAAGCCATAACACCCATGGGTGTTTAGTGTTACAGGGTTTTGATTGTTCATTTTTACTCATGTGAACACAGAATTATGGAGAGCATTTTTCCAATGTCCACTTAATCAAACTACTAAAACAGTATAATATCTTAGCATTTTACTATGTACATGTGTAAATATGCCATAGAAGATTGGCTAAGCTTGTTTAAACTTTACTTTGAACTGTTTCAGTAAATGAAACCAACTTTTTGTCTAAAAATGAGGTGTGTGTGTGTGATGTTCTTTCTAACGACCCTCGGTTAACTTTGTACCTAATGCAGTCATTATCATTGAATAACAGGAAGTTCATTTTCCTGTTCCTAAATGGCCCAACCTTTTCTGACCAATGACCTCTCAGAATAAGGGGTCGGGGCCAATTATAAGCAAGCTGCTAATAGCGCTTTAGTGAGTCCAGATGTTGTTATCCACCATTCCTTGAAGTCACTCCATAGACTTAGCCTTAAACAAAACCAGAACACAATATACAAAAATAATGTCTGAACAGAAAAATGTGTTTCATCGTGCTTTTGAATTTGTTTCTTTCGTGCTCCAAATTTGCCACGAAACCCATTTCAGCATTTCAGTTCATTATAAAATGTGATAGTGACCATTTGGTTTGCTTACTGCTTGTGTGACCTTCACTTTCTCCAGTTGGAGCCGAGGACTCATGGAGACCATATGGATCACAGACCTCAACATGTATAACCGGTTCCCCTAACACAGGAGGAGCTAGGTGTCATGAGCTTATGGTCTTTCTATTAATGCCAGCTTCTGTATGTGACATTCAGTGTTCTGTTCATGTGCAGGGTTGGTAGGGATGTGGCTGTTGTGTGGTGGTGGTTTGGGTTGGAGGAGGTGGAGGGTGGGGGCGTTCTTCCTCCCCCTCAGGGTGCCCACACCTCTCTGTCAAAACACCATAATTTCAGCTAAACAGGAAGGGAAATGAGAAAATATTAAGCTTTGACTTGGCACACTACAGACATGCTGAATTTGCGCTGTAAACTGAAACTTTCACACAATTTAGAAGTTTCACAATGATGCGATAAGGTATACAATGTTTTGTCCAACGTACCTGGACGTAGTCAAAGTCATGAAATGTCCAGGTGCAATGAAATTGTGGTAGAAATTGGCAGGAATTTGTAAATGTTGGTTTGACTCTGATAGCTGATTGTTTTTCAGATTGTTTGTCCAACTCTCACTCTCATCGATGTCACATATAAACAGGGTTCGTGAATGTACTCCTTTTGCACGAACTACAAATCTGCAGTGGGTAAATTTTAAAAAAGCTTCAACTAAAAACTCTAGTTGTATGCCGCTCATCATGTAAGACTTTTTGCTTGCTACAGAACTGTTTCCAGGGCTTCGGGTTTAGATGGTAGTCCATGAACAATTTATGTGCTTTTTTGTTTGTTTACTGTGGTTTGCCAGTCATAAAAATAAAGTCAGCTGAAGGAATCTCTCTCTCTCCCTCTCTCTCTCTCTCTCTTGGCCCGCTGTCAAACCCTCCAAGCCACTTTGGCTGTCACACCCACCCTTGGCCAGAGTTGAAATTAATTGCTGACTAAAAAAGCGCCTAGCAACTCCCTTGCTACGCAGCAAAAACACATCAACAGGTTGTCACTTGTGATATCAAGTCAGTTACCTCCTCTAAATTATAAGACCTGACACTAGTAAATGATACACCGGCAGAGGAATTTGCATGACATCATGGAGTATCCCATTTTGCAGGAGGGCCTGATGGAAAAAACAGTAGTGCAATGTACACAAAGTACAATGGCTCGTATTTATGTGTGTGAATAGAAGAGAATAGAATAGAATAGTCCAAAATTATGGAATTCAATATGGATTATTGTTGACTGAAGGAGATAAGTACAGTAGATGACTCTTGATCTGTGATTCTTTATTAAAGTGATAATTTCTAATTTTCTGTTCAGTCACGGTGGCTATCGCTACTCATGCTAACTACCCAGTCTACCCAGTTAGCATGAGCAAACAAACGAGCAAACAAATGACTGTTGCTGCTGCCGGAAACGAAAAACGCATCACTTCCTGTGCACCAGGTCTTTCCTAGGAAAGACCTACCAAGTGTTTAGAACAGCAAATGTAAAGGCTTCCATGAACTGGGTGTAGGTCGAATCACCATTATGTTATATCAATCAATAGAGAGTAGCGAAATGGACATTTACTGATATGACACGCACGAAAGCTGATCAGTGATGACAACCACGTCAGTCAGCCATGCCATGTCCCCTGTAGTCTGCTGAGTGCACACGAGGGTGGAATGTACATAATAGGAAATTGAAAATGGACTTATTCCTACAAGTTTGGGGGAGGAAATTGAAATAATGAAGTCAAGCTTTTGAAGGCCCAGATTCGAAACCTGAAGGAGTTTTGGTCTAAGACTGTTTTTATTAACCTGCGTCTTTGGTCGGAGGAACGCTTATGAAGTGCAGCTGGCAAACAGTCCCTGAGGCAAAACGTGTTTGTAATGGACCACGACAGCCCCCTCCATCTCGCTTACTGTTTTTTGACCACATTTTGGTTTCTCAACAGCTCCCCCCAAAACTAATGTTATTTGGTGTCTCAGATTTAGCGTATGATGAATTGCTTTGATGCCGTATATGTTGCAAATCGTAGTTCTGACTTCTGTGTTGGTTTTCGCGGTGTTGGACAATGTGTACCATCTTTTTCTAGATCCATAAAACAGATTCAAACACCATAATACAGCATAGTCTGGTAGAGTTAGTGTTCTACTTCCTATCCTGTAAATGTTGAACGCAGGAATTCCTTCAGTGAATTTGTGCCTCTACGTTTCGCTCAAAAGTCAACATGCAAGTCATGACAGTCTTTCTTTATCATCATCATCTCATCTCTCGCTGATGCTATCTTCCACTTCTGGCCAAGAATGTCTGCTGCTGTTTGAGTGAATGGAGGCAGAGGCAGGTATGGGGGCATATAGCAGAAAACTGAGCTTACATAGAGGTGACCTCCACCTTGTCAAGTCAGGTCTTCACAAACGGAAGGTCAGCTAATTCTCTGATAAGGTTCTGTTGTTAGAGATATGACTGGGAAACCATTGTTGAGATATCATACTCAGAGCTGATGACTATTTGCTCCAATGACCATTAAAAAGAAGTTGAAGTTTAAACACAAGACAGTGTCCTGTGTCATAGTAACATCAATTTGGGGGGGGAAAAAATCAACCTTATTCGCCTATGCACTTTTACTTAAAGAGTTACTGAGCTGACCTACATCCACCACAAACATATTTTTAAGGTATTTCTCTTTTTCTAGCCTGGTTGTTAAATTTAGACATTATTTGGACAGTTCTCCAGTGGACGCAAGACGTTATTTCAAGACTTGTGATGCATCTTGACACTGTATGCAAGCAAGCGCCAATATTGCCAGCAATGGTATAATCCATAGTTGACCCAGGGCTGCCCTAATAGTGTATCATTAGACTAGTCTACTGGTTGCAAGGCCTGAATGCAGCTCTGATACCTCAGGGTAGCACGCAGGGAGGAAGGGCTATGCTCTAGGGTATAGCAGGGGAACTTTTTATCTATAGTCCCATTCATGGGGGAAATATTTCTCTCCGTTTGGCCGAGGAGAGCACTCTCTGAGGGTTGAGCAGAAGATAAGAGAGATGACTAAGGGCAGGAGACAAGCTAATGGGAGGGAGATTTCCCATGGCTTTTCAAAGCACTAGCAGCTGGCCATGTGCAAAAACACCACAAAGCATAAAATATGATATTCCCAAATCATTAAGATCAAATTCACAATACGTTCACAAGTCACGGTTTTATTTTCACTTTTTCAGCATGCGTATGAGCTTGTGAATAGTCAACCATTGATACCAACTGCTCTGGGTCTTGCTTTCATTTGGAAAACATAGTATAGAGTTATTTCTCTACAGATATCCAAACTATCGCTATGTGGACTTTGATAATCTAATTTTCCCGTTTCCAACATTGCTCATTTCAGGGGGAGAAAATTCTTTTGTTATTATTGATAAGAGAGAAAAACGTTTGCACATTATTCAGGGCAGATAATGATGGAAGTTGCTGAAGAGCCTCTGTATGAACTCAAATGTATGCATGCTAAAAAAGGAAAATGTTATATAAAAAAGTAATACTTTAATGGTTCTTTGCACCATATGACATAACTGCAGGTGACTTTCTAAATGACGAGAAAGCGCCACAAGAAAACATTTGCCATGATTACAAGATAATCGCAAATTTGTAATGAGGTTGTTCTCCCAAAGCATGCTATACTTGAACATCAAAGCACCCCAAAGAATCCAAACATGCAATTAGAATTAAAAAAAAAACTGATTACTGTGAGATTTGGTGTGGGAAAAAAAAAATCTTGTCAAGAATCACACACACACTCTCACAGACCCATCCAAAGCCACTGCCGGAAAGCCTGTGGTCTGCCAGAGAAAAAATGTCCATAAACACAAGTCTGGGTTTGCCTTGGCTAGAACGCGTTGCTGTCTCTCTCTTCAACGGGTGTGTAAATCTTTTTGGCTTGGTGTGCTGCGGATCAGCGTTTAGCCTTAAGCAGCGCTCCACACCATCGTGGTTTTTTTTCTTTGCACGAGTGTGCACACTCGTTTAGATGTTTCCCGTCTCTGTCAGTGGCGAGGCCTCAGGCCAATGGAGGGAAGGAACATTGAGTCATACACCAGTCAGTCTACGGCCCCGGCCATTTCCTTTGGCGCGGCGGCCCTTGATGGGATTGGTCACCGAGGGACTCTCTAGTCTGAGATTGGCCTGTGCTGCGTCAGTGGAGACCTGTCTAGTGTCCTTTACTAACAGCTGTTTTCATTTAACTATTCTCTCCTTTTCTCTGGACAGTTTCTCTTGCTTCTTTACCTTTGTGTCTTCCTCTTCATCTCCCTTCGCCTGTCTGAAAATGGTTGTGATTTTTCCATTTAATCACATGTGTAATAAATGGATTTGGCAGTGTGGTTGATCAGTGGTTTGTCTTTGCCGTGGCCAGTGTGAACTTTCTGGGGAAATCTGACCACAGCAATCCTCATTCATAAAAATATGCCAAGGTTCTTGTTTTCAATCCAGCAACCCAATGGGAAATGTGTTACTCCTCAAGATATATTTTTACTGTTGTTACATGGGGACTTCCCAGAGATCACCTGTCAGTCAAACAGTGTGGCCAGTACTGTGACGTATTTTCCATTGGATTTTCTGTTGATGAGTTTGTTTACGTGGCGCTCTTTTCCTTGTCTGTTCAGCCATCTTTTATAATTGGTTTGTGATTTGATGAAATATAATTTTTAACCAGCAGCCTCCCTGGATCCCCCCTCCCTCCTGGGACCCACCCTTATGTCTTTTTGGTCTGGCAATCAGCTCCCACCTGGCTAATTAGTAATGCCCCTCAACTAGCTGTTGACTGCTGGGGAATGTCCTTTCCCATAGTTTCTCTGTGGCAAATAGCCCAATCTGCCACACTATACTGTAGCTTCAGATATATTACTACTACTACTGTTAACTTTATTATCGTTGAGCTCATGATTGTTGTAACAAACTTGAAAATGCATGAAACTCATCCCTGTTTTCCCTGCGTCTGTTTTGAGGTTCAACTAAACTCACCATAAGTCTCATCCCCATGCATTATTAGTTTTTATAGAAAAATCAAAACCAGCCATATTGCAGGAGCTATTAACCAGGTTTCTATATTTTCTTTTCTAAAGATTTCGGCGATATCCTTGGTCAGAAATAGTGTGCAGCAAGTAAACAATTAAAGCTTCAGGGTGAGCAACAGCTGTGCTTTTTCTGTCTTTATGAGCCAGCTTTGAATAATTAGCTATCTTTTAAAAGGTCAAATTAGTCCCGTACCAGAGGTGGTGGTGTTTACAGGAGGCTCCAGCTTTCCAGTCAAGAGTGCTCCGCAAACAAAGAGCTTTATTGGGATTTGGAGAGCTGGTACGAGTACAGCTACATGTGTTACTAGTATTCAAGGTGCATGAGGGAGAGGTAGTTTACTTTGGCTGGTGTTAAGCGGAGCTCACTCAAGCAGAGATTTGAAAGGAGATCAGAAGGTTTCACATTGTGTTCACTTTGTTTGATTGGCCTTAATTAGTGGCACCGACACGCTTTCCTTTGTTGATATGATTAAGGCTACATCCACATTAAGCTGGGTAAATTTGAAAGCGCATACTTGTCTCTGCGTTTTGGCCCCCCCGTCCACACTAGGGCGGTGTTTTTACCCCCCAAAACGGAGATTTTCGAAAAACGCTCTCCCGAAGTGGATGAATTTGAAAACGCCGGACCCCCGTTGTAGTGTGGACGGCGAAAACTGCTTGCCTGTCACTTAATCCAGCTGTGAGCGAGCCGGCCACTCGGCTCGTCTGCGCATGCCCACAGAAGGAGGTATGCGTTTTTGGTGGTCTAGTGTGGATGGCGAGGTTTTCGAAAATGCTTTTAGTGACTGCTGAGTGATTTTTATTCATATTGAGCTATATATGGTAGCTCAAATTTGAGGCTTATCTTAATATAATACAGTGTATTCTCGGATAAAAGTGTTCCGTTTAGAGATGTTTTGATTTGTTGAAGTGAGAGGGAAAAATAAAATGTGTTGTGTTGTCTATGAGGTGCTGGATAGTTCTTAACCAGAGTTTTCACCAGTTTCTGAATGCGAACAGTAGGCTGCCAACTCACTTAGCAAATATAACTACTTGAATTAAAAACAAATCCAAAGACAAATAAAGCAACAAAAGGTGTTATCTCACAAGTGTTAAGATTATGTAAGCAAAGGGCTAGGAGGCTAAATGCGCCGCTGTGCCCTTTGCTCTTCTCCTTTAGGTTTTGTTTGTTTAACAGCATTAGACCCTGGAAGCTCTTAGAGGCGCTAAAAAGGCCGGGCGAGCTGGGTGTCAAGAGGATGTCCCCTCTCTAAACCAAAAGGCCTTCATTGTATGTTTAAGTCTGTTTTGGTTTCTATTCAACTGTAGCTCTGTGTTTTGAGTGTAAGAGCTAATTCCATTTGTACTCCAGAGTTGAAATTTATTCATAAGATCCAACTGACAAAATAGAGTTAATTATAATAAATAATAATTAGAATGAGTGCTGGAATAAAAATACATAGCTGTTTCAATCATTAATTTAAACATAATAACTGCAATATGAATTTGTAATGGAATATCCTTGTTTGAATTAAATAATTCATAATAATAATTCAACCTCAGAGTCAGAAAACAGATTAAGAAGATTAAAAAATACAACATTACAATACCTTTGTGGCTCAGCGTGCATTGCAATGAACATTTACACCACAAAGTCAGACAGACAATAACTTCTAAACCGTCCTAGCATAACACAAATGTCATTAAGAAGAGACCGTCGTCGAAGTGGTTTGAGGGAAGCTGTGACGACGACACGACCAACTCTGCAAATGAGTCATTTCACTTTAGGTAAACACGGTTGGGCTACAGTTGCAGTGAAAAGGTGTTGCTGGTAGGGGTGGGGGGGTGGGGGGGGGCTCTTCATCCCCTGAGGAATGAAGAGCCCTTCTGACAAACTCTGTTCTGCTCTTGTCCGTTTCATAACACAGGCCGGCCCCCGGGAGGCAAAGATCAACATTGGGAAAGGTTTTGATGGAGACGGCGAGTCCATCAGCCGCTGCACACCTCATCTCTCAGCAAACACAGCATGTTTCCACTTACTGGCCGGTTGGCTCATGCTTCCCACAAGTAAGTAAGAATTAAACATACCCTTCTAGGAATGTCTGAAGACGTGTTTGAACAGTGGGAAATATTGAGTGAGAAATATTGTCTTCATTAGTCCAGATGCAGCATCATGGTTGGGTGTTTATTAGCCTGGATGTGGACACATGTTGAGGGTGTCTGGCCACGTCTTCATGCTTTCTGTTGCTCTGTTTAGTGGGCAAGCCAACTAGATTGTCCCTAAGAAAAACAACCTAATGACTTACCATTCAAACAAATTACTGACAATGTAATGTGCATCTTACATGAATTCAGCTAGAAGATCAGTCTACCCAAACACACACACCATCAGGCCTAGTAGCATGAAGACTTGAATGCTAAATTAACTTGGGCCGTATCTCCACTAGTAGATTTTAAACTGCCATTTTCAACAAATATATTATTTCTATATTATATCATTCATCATTCATATCATGAATAAGTCCACCTCTTTAAAACAAAGGTGCATATTATTTAATATTTATCTAGAACTATATATATGTACATACTCTGCACTTTACTGCTATTTGCACTTCTGGTTAGATGCCAAACTGCATTTCGTTGTCTCAGTACTTGTACTCAATGACAATAAAGTTGAATCTAATCTAATTTAATCTAATATTATGTCACTATTCTGCAGAGGTAAGCACAGGAGGAAGCAACCCCCACGCCACCCTTTGATGCAATATTACTATTATATCATGAATGTATATTTCGGCTCTGAGACTGTTAGAGAAACACGGTGGGTAGTGAAGCCCAGCTGATTAGTGTACACAGGTATCTCATTATGATCTTTTCTCTGGCTGGTTAACCGCCACCCTCTGATCCCCACCACACACTTTTTTTTTTTGGCCACCAAATATATACAGCTTGGCTCCGCGCCTGCTAAAGAGTGCTAATGTCAAGATTAAACATTGTGGTTTCCCCCCAAAATGGGGCAACAGCGTACACACACACACACACACACACACACACACACACACACACACGCCTCAAACACCTCAACTGCTGAACCTGCACTATGTTGCACTGCAATTAGTTTGTGTTTTGTTTGATCTTGATCTCTTCTGCCTCGAGGCCCCCTGAGCTACATGATGAATTAGTCCTGCTAACCTCATCATACAATTCCATACTACAGCTGCAACTCTCACTGCCATGCCATACTAGTCTGATCAACTGGCAAAGGAAAAAAACACATTCTTCTGTCCTAGATACACATGATGCATACATATAAGTCACATATTAACATCTATTGTACTATTGTGCTACTACATTTGTATTGTCAAAAGTTGTGAATGTCCATGGGGGTAACATGGCATGAAAATAACAGCTAGATTCAAACAAAAATCTGAAAAAACATGAAAAAACATCAGGTCTTAATTCAGTCTACTTTGACAGCCGATCTCTAAACTATTGAGTCCTTCAAATCTTTCAAATATGCTATAATGATTCTCAGTTGTATTTCCAGAGCCAGAAAATAACACATTACACACAAAGAGCAACGGACAGAGAGCATCTTGCGCGTTTCACATAATTCCTTGAGCGCTTTTGCCTCAGCCTTTGGAAGGCAGACAAAAATGTGGCAAAAATATCCAAAACAAGAGCAAGACAATTCAGTTCAAGTACGAGACGAGGCCAGGACCTCTGAAACGCCGTCTTGACACCAAGACCAGACCGGAGCACTACTGCCCTGATATTAGATCTCCTCCACAGGGAAGGAGAGAGAGAGCCACCTGGCTGAGAGGCCCGCCGAGAGGCTGAAGGCCAAATCTCCAGCAAGATGTCAGATTCTTTGATTAACATTCCTGGCCAGGACTCATTTAGCAGCTCTGTCAACAGGTGGACGGAGGGAGACAGGCGGCTCACAGACAGAATAATTGGAGGGAATTCTGACTCTGTCCTTCATCGCTACTAATAATGAGACAGGTGAAAGAAGGAGTCGAACCTGTGTACTTCCCCTTTCCCCCTCCTCTCACCAAAGAGAGGAAAAGACTGAGATAGTGGCAAAGACTCTGTGTGTAAATGCAATTGGTGATTTGGAGCGATTTCCTTGGCACAGGGACTTTTTCCTTTTTTTTTAAAAAGAGAGAGAAATCTTTTTTTCTTTCCAAGGACCCGGGGTTACAAAATCCTGTGAAAGCAACAGCTGTTGTTTCCTTTTCTCCAAACAAAGGCCAAGGACTCACTGGAAGCTGATATGCCATTCAGGGGCGGTTGTAAAACAAAACGGCCGCCGAGGAATGAGTCAGTTCTTCTCTGAGCCGTGTCAATTTGTCGCTCCAGGCGAAGATAGCTCAACGAGAAAAGAATATCTAATGGAAGCTTTTTAGTCTCGGCCTAGAAGGGGAAAAACTCAAAAACCAACCAACTACAATAAGACACAGGATGATTAATTTATTCCACTCACTTGCCAATGAGGAGGTGCCAACCTATGAGCACAGAAAATCAGCCACACTGACAAACAAGACTTTCTCAACTTGTTTTGCTTGCAATTCACAGCTAATAATTTGAAGGGAGGAGAATAATACAGTATATCTCTAAGGCACACGGTGCCAGACTCATTTTGCAAATGAACAAATGTTATTTTCAGCATTGATTTTGCAAATCTGGAACTGGAACACAAACAGACCGGTTGGTGAATCTCATTCTAGGCCTTGTCTTAATTCATTAAAACATAGATAGATATCCAGGAGGTGAGAAGAGAGTCACTCTTCACGCCTTCAGTTGATTGGCTAGTTACATACCAGCAGGGGTGGGAAGAGACCCAAGATATCTTGCAGATATTAGAAGATATTAGATTACTGTTACATTATGATCTCATGCAATGCAAAAAGAACAAAAGGCCAGAGAGTTCAAAATGTTTTTTCTTTTTATTTTATTTGATAATAAATTCCACTCTCAACAGAGTTCAAATGTGACATTGTACATGTTCTTATAGACTATTTTGAGCATCCTAAAAATTATATCATTATATCATATCACCATCATATCATGGATACATTTGACCCTTTAATGTTACAGTTAGTTATACCTTTGCAGGTTTGATGCAGATGCATTTTCAAAGTGACCCGTTTCTGCTACAATGATGGAGAGCCTCCAAAATGTGGCCTCTGGATTTAAAATGTAGTAAAGTAAAATACTTAATTTTTACTTTATTTACTTTATTTATATACTTTAAAATTATTGACTTCAAAAAACACTTAACAAGCACAAGTACAAGCACATAAAAAAGCTTTTACAGTAACAAGAGTAAATTCATTACTTCCACCATTGCTTTCTGACACTCGAACATTAATTCATTGGCTATGATTACCAGTTTCCTGACCAGATGAACGTTCATACTCAGTTCACTTCACTTCCCCTTCATTATCATCAAATGACCTTTTGTTTCACACAGGCCAGGGTCTCAGCCAGGTTAGCCCAGACTTTATGTCAGTCAAAATTCTCATGGGGGGGGGGGCAGAGGGGCAGTAGGGGGGTTTGTCTTTGAAGCTGACTCAGGGTTGAATCTCGTGTTTATACATTACTACTGATCTGTGGTACTAACTACAAGCCTGTTACTATTAGTTCTGATTGGCAGAGCTGGCTACAGGCTCTTGACTCAAATACCCCAAATGCCACCAAGAACAAGCCCCAGCAGAATGGCAGCAAGAATGCAGAAGTAGTGATGAAAATGTATTATACTTACACTGTAGGAATGAACACCAGAGGCTGCATCTATTTCTAAGGTATATCAGGGGGAAGGACAGAAATGTTTACACTTCAGGGACATCTTATCAGGTATTGTGATGCCAGATGGCCTTGGCTGCTCCAGAGAACCTGGTAGGTATATTTGCTCAGTATTTTATTATTCTCTTTCCTGTATTTATATAAATTATACATAACACCTTTAAAAGAAACGAAATATTTTTGGTTGCATATTGTATGTAGCTGTTGTACTATGCTGAGGTTCAGTCCAGGGTGCTGAGTGTAAGCAGCTGGCTCTGCAGGTTTACCTGTTTGACTGCCACTGGCCCTGGACTGCCTGCTGTCTGACTGATCCACAACAGGGGCCTCATTCCTCAATCCTAGAAAGATCTTATAATCCAATTTAAATATGCTTGCAAGTAGAAATCCATGCAAACCTCATTATTTATAAACTTTGCACAAAAGTTCCCAGCTCCAAACTTGGCATGCACACACCTAAGACAGCCAAATAGACATATTGTGCTGAAGGAGGGAAAGAGCCCAGATAATGGACAGCAATACAGCACTGTATAGCACTACAGACTCAGATCACTGACAAGTAAGTTATTTATTTATTTATTCCTTGATTTTAATCCTAGAATTGGGACATTTTATTTATTTATTTATTTTATTTTTAAAATTTCATGAAAATATAAATGAAATGATGTTTGATGTCACCAAATGAGCTATGAGGTGTGTTCTATAACACTTATATACCATATACCCCATACATAGATACTGTATACAGAACATACAGTATATGTGAATAGTCATTTTCAGTCCCACCAGCTCTCTCTCTTTCTCTGTTGCTTTTTCTCTCACTTTCGCTGACACACACCCCTAATTCCATTCCACAATTTTGGCCTGTTCACTTTCACTCTCTTTCCCACTCCCTCTGCAGCACCCTCCCCCCAAAACACACATACACACACACACACACCAACCTTCTCTGTTTCTGCCTAGCCCCAGACGCCACTAACTCACTCCTGTAGGCCCCGCCTTCCTCTGCCGCTCCTGCAGTGTCTTTGACATGACATACGAGAAGCTCAGGAAAAGACTCGTTCAGTTTTCCCCCTTTTGCTCAAGAGGGTCACTGCTAAGCTGGCTTTCGCTGTGGGGAGAAAACAGAGCTCAAGCAACCTCCAGGAACCAGCACGACTGTTCACGAAGTTTAATGCGGTGGAATAGTCTGGCCTTTTACATCATCATCATTATTATTGTCATCATAATCATTATCCTCCTCCTCCTTCTTCTCCTCTTCATCATCATCATCATCATCACCATCTTCTTCTTCTGCGTCTTTTATTGTTTAACCAGGTTTACTTGACTGCAAGTAATGTCTAATTTGCAGCAATGGCCCGGTGGGACAGAATGGCATACAAATGCACGTTTGCACATGCATTAGCACACACACATATGCACACACTAGACACTACTCAGTATTAGTAGTAGTACCAACTACTGTTTGCAGCTAATGAACTTCACGAGAGCACTTTTAGGGTTAAGTGCAGAGAACAATGTCCGAAGATCTCCCCAATTCAAATTTCTCTTTTAGTTTGTGGATTCAATCTGGCAACCTTACAAGCTCACATCTCCCAACCTCTCTGCTCCCATCATAAAATTGAGTGCACAAAGAGGGCTTGATTAATGACCCTGAATGACCGGCCTTGCTCCGAGTTGCTTTGGTAAACTGGACCATTGTGTAGTGGCTTTGTGGTCCAAGTGGAATTATTCATTATATGTTTAGCTGATGTCAGTCCAGTTAATAACAGATTCATCATGGTGTGTTGTGTGCCATGCTACTACTTACAGCACACAGATAGGATTATATAAAGTATTGTCTGTTTTCTAGTGAAGAGATTTCAACTTTTTGTAGTGCAAAATGTATTTTTAAAAAGTTCTCAGAGGTTCATTTCTGTTTTTGTATGTGACACTACAGTATGTGGCTGCTTCTTAGGTCTGAAGGTAGTAAAACAATCAGATGAAATCACCAGCCACACACACAGCAAAATTAAGCCATAGAACCATCACATAAAACAGGAATTATTCTTTAATGGAAATGTTTACTTTGGACATGTTCCTTTAAATCAAGTACTTACTTCCTGTTCCAGGCAGAAGTATCATCATCCCTGCACACACTCAGCGCTTCTTTTTACTGCCACTTCAAACCACGACAACCTCTGGTCTTCACCTCTTTTGAAGAGAAACGTGCGGCCTGCTGCTGAAGGCTTTAGGATGTGTTTGCACTTTGGATCTCACTTGAAGATGTTTACAAATGTCACCGCAGGGAGCCAGACGGGAGAAATAGAGCTCTAAGCCAGTGTTTTGCATGGTAAACTGAGGTAAACCGTTTGATCATTTTATAATACTTTAATATTTAACCAATAAGTGAATGATAAGATATACATTTTCAACTAATTGCTGAGTATTATGGCTACCAAATTATAATCCTATTTGAAAGAAGAGGTTATGTTATAATATAAAACGGGTTAATGCCATTTGTTGGATGTTTTTATCAAAAAGGTCTTAAAGTACTTCTTACTTATCCTGGGAGTCTTACTGCCAAAATTTGCTCCTAAACTATTCAAATATACAAGTGAGACGGATAAAATTGTTGGATATGCTGCCATTACTCTCTCTCCTCTACACAATTACACATTACCAGTAACACACACACAAACACACACACTTACACAGTTATACAGACTTAATGAGTCTTAATTCTGTGGGCTGAGGGGTAAAACTGGAGCCAATCATGTGGTTGGTACCTTTCACAACGTCCTCTGTCCCACGGCTGCCTATTCATTAATTACCTTGAAGGGTCCCATTTGTGTTAGGGGTTTACAAAGCCACATCAACTCACACACCAAATGAACATATTTATGACCTACAGACTGTACAGGGGCTGTTCTCTGTGAGCCTGCACTCCTGCCTGCCCTCCGCTGTGAAAAGAGAGTGCATAAAAGAGGAAATGAATGTGTGAGGGATGAATACGTGGCCCTGGGGGTCAGCTTAATGGAGTGAGACCCTGGCCCCTATTGACTTCCACTGCCACACTATTAACTCCCCACAACTCCCAAGCTCTGGCCTCATTATTCATTTTGGGATGAAAGCGCATTTCCTGTTTTTCTGTTTTTTGTTTTGTTGACTATTCTTTGCAGATCTACATGTAGACAGCAAAATCTCCACCGCTAATTTACACACCCATCAGAGTTCATTTAACATTTTTAAAGCGTTTTGATCACTCGCCTCAGAGCTCATATCAGCTCTATGAGTGGATAAAACACTCCGACTCCGACTAAATAATTGCTACTGAAAAAAACAGCAAGTTACCCAGTTCCAGACTTTCAGAGAGCCAAAGGATTGGGATTAAGTGTTGTCCCAACCATAAAACGTTTTGCATGGGTCTCCTGCCCTCTTGAGATTTAATGGCAACAAGGAATCCCACTTTGTTGAACGTGTATGTGTGTGTGTGTGTGTGTGTGTGTGTGTAGGGTAGGGGGCTGGGGTTTTTTTTATTTTTTTTTATCAATAACAAACGAGAGGGGTATGTTTCTTTAAGACAAGCCCATAAATGGTGGCCCGGTCACCACCTTCTTCACTGAGAAGGGGTTGGCTGCAGCTCGAGTTTTCCTTGGCGGGTCAAGCCTGCCATTGAAGTTTGAATGGGCTGCCATGGCAGATTACACCGCGCAGCTGTCCCCCTACCGTGGAAATTAAGTTATGCCCCGTGTCAGCAAGTTTTGTGTTTTCCTCTCTCTGTCTCTTTCTCTGTGTCTCTTCCCTCCCCCTCCCCCCCCCCTTCCCACTCCTCTTATTCCTTGAGTTATGGAGGCCTCTGTTAAGTGCACAGCCAGTTGAGGCTTTTTGGAAGAAGTGATGGGTTATGGGTAATCAAGTCTTGATAAAGGTTGAGTGCCAAAACAGCTTTGGTGCGTCCATCTCTAAGAAAAGAGCGTGGACACTCAACATTGTGCACAAAAAAACGATATGCAACATTACCATGATAGTAACCTGCCCTTCTCCATGCATGCACACGGGCACACACTCGCACGTGCACATGTACACACACACACACACAAACAAACACATACACCCCTCCAATCCCTCACCATCTCTTGGCCTCCATCCTGCTGCCCTCGTGGCCCCGGCCTTGTGTTTTGTTTATTTGTGGGTATGTTTGTTTGTGCTGTGGTCAAAGTGAGAGGTAAACACTCCAGGTCTAGTGATGTGTGAACACGCTGAGAATGTCACCAGAGCCCACAAAGCAGCTGGACCCTCTGGTTATTACTGGCTGGTGCCGCGGGCAGCTCCATTTCAACTTGGCTGATAAAGAGTGACAAATAGTTATGCACTTTGTTAAAGGGGCAATAATGACATATGACATATGATGATGATGATATATCTGCAGGGGGTTGATAGGGTTACCGATCAGTACCAATGACCCGACAACAAGCACTGAGATTTCTGGCTTTCAATACTCACTTAACAGCCTGTACTCTATTTTGGAACAAAAGCTTCCTGCCCACTGGAATTTCACTCCCAATCTCCTCCCACCAAACTACTCCCATTTTCTGCTTAACGATGGAGGACGATGCTACAAGCAAGACACTGGCGTTGCAAAACATTTCATTCTCAAGCCAAAATGCCAACGACACAGCAAAGAAATTTCCCACTAGGGATCAATAAAGTACCTACCTTGCCTCTTCACTAGACGTTTCTGTTGGCTCTCTGCTCTAATTGGTTTGTCTACTTGTCTCTATTATGAAAATGTGACTGTATTGTTTGTGTTAATTACAGGCCACCATACCTCAAGGAGACACAGTAGGTTTTGTAGGTTATTCAACATGATATTGGGTGCCTGTGGCTGGGCTGAACAATAATGTTAGGCTCGCTAACTTGGCTAGCTACTACAGCGCGTTCAATCTTAAACAAAAGATTAAGTTCACTTGCAATGGAGTACTTGAACATAATTAGGAAAACCTTCAACCATTTTAAAGAAAACATCAACACACAATATGCACCTCACTGCAATAACTTTAAATATAAAAAAACATACGTTGTAGAATCGATTCACTTACCCTCTCAAGAAATCGGGAAACTTGGCATAACTCTGCTGGCCCCGAAAACGCAACCAATTTAAATCACAAAAAAAGTTGAAATGGAAAACAGTTACTTTTAGTTCAATGAGTTCTTATAGTGACGTTCACACATACACAGTTCAACACAGACCAGAGCAAAAGGAAAGAAAAAAGGAAACTCCTGGCCAAACCGCCAAACCTATTTCTAGAAGCTTGCCCCAGTAGTCGCAAGCTTGAAAAGAGAGGAAACGATCAAGCTAGCATGTATGCGCCGCATTTATTACACAGTGTAGATATTTCTAAGCCCAATTTCTACTGCTTTGTTAAAGACATTATTGCAGTATTTTTACTTTCCTCCAGCTAATCTAAGGGTTAAGGTTAGGAAAACATTTGCACAAACTGAAGCACACCTTGTCGGTCTTCTGGCGGAGAGAAATCCTCCACCTCAAAAGACCCCTCCGTTGCCAATGTGCCCTAAGACTCGACGTCACTGCCGTTCTGCAATGTGTTAGCTAGCTAGCAGGCTAATCTCCAATTATGTTCTCAAATGGATATGTCGGCGGTACGCACCACCACGCCCACACATTTTACTTCCCTTGCTCTCTACTGCCCAAACTGGCATCCAAGTTTTTGGCGGGTGGAGACATTTTTAGGTTGACAATGGAACTATTACTTACTAGCCAACATGGTACTGAGCGAGTGAACCCGTTACAGCGCCTCTTGCTGTCTTTCCTATTCTTCTTCTATTATCTACTTTTTTCTCATTAATCCAAATATGCTTAAATGTACTATCTTACTCATTTCTCTTTATTTTTAGTACTTTTATCATTTCATCACTTTTAGTGCTGTTTGTTTTTGCACACCCTCATCTTTTTTTCCTGCTTTCATTCATACACATTTACTATATTCTTATTTATATGCTTTTTTTTTGCTCTATCTTATTAATATTTTGCTGCTGTAAAGACCCAATTTCCCCACAGGGCTAAGTTTCATCTTCTTTTATATTGTCTTAGAGTTTCTAAATTAAGTTTCAGACAATCGATCATACAACAAAAAAACATGCCGTTGATGTTGTAGAGCCCATGTACTTCAGAAAGGACCCCCTATCCAACCTCTGTTCACCTCATTGGTCTGCATGTTACCTTGTATGAAAACAGGCCAGCCAACCTCCACCTCTACCAGAATGGCAGAATAAGGAAGGCTTTGGCTGTTATTGTGTTTGCTTTGCACTATGAGACGTTTTAGGTTGTAATTCAGTGTGTAGACATCAATGCATGTGTATGCAGAGGATTGAAACGCTCAGTACAGGTAGTCTGGATAAGTATACATTTGTTATTTTTAAATTTGTATGAGTATACGTAAAAACCCTCTTAGTTGTAGAGAACAATACAGGATTTCAAAAAAATGGAAAATAAAAATGTGTATTGATTTGCGAATGATTTTTGTAAATTATTTTCCATCCTTCTTCAGCTACACTCCCCAACATCTCCCCAACATTATACTGCCTATATAACCAGGAACATCACTCCAACTTAACTAACAAGTGTGCAACACGTTGTGTCCCCCTTTAGCAGCAATACTAAACAGCTACATTTTACAACTGAGAATATATCAAATGGCTGCCACAAATAGTCAGGTAGCAAAGTGTTCTCCTGGTGACAGTGGGATTAGTCCTGCAGGTTTTCTCTCAGGACCCGAGGAGTTGGGCTGCAGCTTGAGTAACTGGATTACAGGCCTTTTTCTTATTTCAAAGGGTTGTGAACTCAGCAGAGGTCTTGCATGATGAAATCAAAGTGGCATCTTAAATAGAAGGGAAAAAAACAACATGGTTTTCGAGAAGGTCTTCTGGCATTGGCCAAGCAGCTAATGAGGGTGATGCAAAATCAATGATCTTTGCTTTGCCGTGTCACTGACGCCTCCTTCTAATGGCATGAATTCAGACAGTAATGCCCAAGCAAGGTGAGGAGGAGAGCATCGCCAACTGAAATAGTTCAGATCAGTGCTTACAATACCAAACGACATTCCAAACAAAAATCACAGAAAAAAACCAAAACACAACACACTTCTTCTCAGGACCAACCATCTTTTAACAAATGTGTGCCTAAGCTATGGCAGGAGCACAGAGGGGGAGCCCATTCCATCAAATACCCTGTGGTAACTTTAGGGGATTATTTCCAAATCCTTTCAAATGAACTTTCCATCTCAGTGCCTCCTCCTCCGTCTCAGCCATTCCAACTGTCCAACCGTTTCTACATCACTTTCTGCACAACCACTCATGGAGCCAAGAGCAAAACAAATCTGGCAACAGCACCTCAGGAGTAAGAAACTCACTTCAAGGCCGGACCTGTCATAAACCTGAGCCAAACAGGTTGAATATACAGCAAACTTGTATTTTAGAATTGATATATCTTGTTAACCACAGCAACATGTACATTCAAGCTCCAGGTCCATCAATAACATGCTCTAAAACAAATAAGTATTATTATCAAGGGAACACATTGAAACATTTTATAGTTTGGAGTATTTTTTTCACATTTAGGAAAATGTGTTCCTACTGAGAGGTTCTGTATAGATTTTCCATACATGAAGAAAACACCATTCCAGTTGATGCCAGGACTTAATTGAAAACACTGCAGAGGAAAGTGAGGCTGGGGCCAAATATTCCATGTTGCCGATTATCCCCAAGAATAATAAAGAAATAATGCAATTATTAGCTGACCAAGCTGTGAGTCATAGAAGCCACCATTATAACAACTAACAGCTTGAAGTGCTGAGAAAAAAACAGTAATGGAATTAGGAGGGAAGGTAAGGAGGGAGAGAAGTAGGGATGGAAGAAATGAAGGAGGGAAGGAAGCAAGACTATGAGGAAAAAACAAATTTTGTATCTCAAATTTTCTTTGGGGCGCAAGATTTAGATCTCATTACAAGTAACTGTACACTGTCTTGTTTTCCACATAGAGCATCAGTCACCGTGAGAGCAGCACTTCCCCCCTGCAATCTGCATGGGGTAAAGTGTGGGGCATTTGTTCAAGAGTCCAAAGAAATGGAACATGGAAGTTAACTGAACTCACTGAAGCAAGGTTGATGGCAGAGATACCTTACACACGCTCAAAGACCTGGAACACAAACAGACACAGTTTGTAAATTACACCCAGAACCCTCCTACCCCCACCCCTTTCTGTGTGTGTGTGTGTGTGTGTGTGTGTGTGTGTGTGTGTGTATGTGTGTGTGTGCGTGTGTGCGTGTGTGTGTGTGTGTGTGTGTGTGTGTGTGTGCGTGCGTGCGTGCGTGCGTGCGTGCGTCCCATTTTAACTGAGCTTTCAAAAATCTCTTTTGATGATTATTTTTGCGTTTCTGGAGCGTTAACCTTTTTTTTTTGACTGCCTGAAATAAAATAAAACTGGGCATACACTATATCCTTTGGTACACCATTAAAAAATAAATTGCTACAAATGGCTTTTCCAGAACTAAATTATCAAATATATTCCAATACTTTCACCAGTTGGATGTGATGTTTTATGATGTAGGAAGGCTGGTTCAGTGAGAATTTTTGCACCTCATTCATCCATTCACACACGGAGCATTATTATAGCCTAATCAACGCATGCTGCGCTTTTTCTAAGTGCTGAAACTGCCTGAACAAATGCGAGAGGCAAAAGAAAGAGAGGGGGGGGGGGCGGTGAGGATAGCTTTGGCTACCAATCCATTCTCCTGGTAGAAAGCTTTATGCACGGAGGACCACATACCGACACTGCAAAAAAAAAAAAGACAAGCTTGGCAAGGTATTTTAGATCCAGACTTATCAAGCTTATGTTAGGCTATTTTTACTGCAGTACTATTGGATCATTTTCAATACATTCATCTTGTTTCAGAGTAATGTCACTTTTCTCCAGGAATTTTCTTGAAACAATGCGGAGACCGGCATAAAAAACGGTTTCTCCTTTCAAGGTCGTATATTCCTTGTTTCCTGGTTATTTCTCAAAAGAAGCCGATGAAGTGGAATTTATCGAATTGAGCAACATTTTGACTACACTAAACTCGTGAAGTGAGTCCGATAAGTGCGGATAAAAGATAAAATCACTATCCAAGCGTGTCATTTTCTTGCAGTGGAGGGTTGAAACCCAAGCGGCAGCAGATCGTTCCCACATGCTTCCCCGCCGCTCGGCTCTCTGGAGGTGTCAAGCCAGCCTGAAAGAATGAAGTGCCTCCCTATTGTGCTACCCAACTATTATGTGCTTAACATTTCCATGACAAAGATGCCACTCGACTTCTCCTCCATCCATTCAGCTGGAGGGCCCTTGTCCCTTCTCTAATAAAACATTTTGCAGCAATCATTGATTTAAAGCCTCCCCCTCCCTCCCCTGACGGCAGCCAAGAGAGGAGTGGGAGGGTTTGAAATGTTTTTGAACGAGATTGGAGATAATAATAATAACAACAACAAAAATTATATTTTAGCCAACAAACAATAAATAAATAAATGGTAGAGTCTAATAGTGTTAATTACAGGTACCATGATTAATTAGTCCCTGGCTGGTGAGTGAAGAAGGCAGGGACTTTGGTGATTTATGGCAACAGTTGCTTTTGACAACAGCCAGCTAAATCAAGACATAGCAGGTCATCAGGATATCGGTCAACTGAGAGAGTTGACTTGCTTTTTAATGAGCCTATTAGGTTCATGTGTTCTTCCTTTAAAAGTTAAAGAAAAGTCAAATTCATCTGTAAGGAAAACCGATGCTGCAGATGTAGCAGTTGGTGCTGGCTTGCCATTTTATCCTTTATCCTACAACTTCACTGAGGTGAAACCAGACTTGGTGCTGCTCTTGTCTCCCTCTAACACACTGTTATATGATAATCAGGGATGTGGTAAACCCACCTAATACTGTATACTGTATTATTGTAATACTGTTCCCAACTTTTAAATTAGTGGAATGGAGTTTACAGACCTTATTTAGCCTGACATACATTTTAAAGACCTGAATGCATGGTATATATCCTGCTAAATAGTATCAATGTACATTATGTGGCGGTAGGGTTCTGTGAGGAAAAAGCATAAACTAAAGCTTTTCTGACAAATGTTTCTATAATTCATTTGTGTTGTTTTTCTTCTGATGATCACTGACTGAAGGTCACTGTTTAGCCACCTTTTTATTTACTACTAAATAGCCGGTGATAAAACGTTAAGAGTTAATTTCCTCAGCCAGCTATCCTATTTACAAAGTCAAGTATATCGATTTAATAATAATAAACATATTAAAACATATTATAAACAGTTTTCACTTCCCAATTGGGTAAAGGCAAAACATAATGTGGAAAATGAAAAAAATAACTCAGTCAAGAATAATAATTTCAAGTCTCTTTTATGCCTTCTATAAAAGTATATTGTTAAGGCAGTCATACAGTGGATTTAGACATTTCTTTCTCTGGGCTACACAGTGAATAAATCATCTCATAGCCTAACACATAAAGGATTCTCTGAAAAAAAATCTATAGGCTATACACATATACACAATGTACATTACTTTGTAGAATACACACAAAATAACTTCCCTTTAAAGCTGGAATTCTTACTTGTTTTCATTCACATGTTGAACATTTGGATGTAACTGGTTCGCATGTAATAAATTACTGTTTTCCTAATTTATTTACAAGTCCATAAGTTTTGACTCCAGCATTAAATACTTGCAAATCAGATCACCTGACGCCAATGGCAACAGCCTGTCATATAAAAATAGTTCATCTTTCTTCTAAAAAATGATTGGCAGTGCACAGCTTATACAGATGAAACTTTGCATTGTTACCAAAACAAGCCAAATCTATCATGTGAGCCAGGTCACCATACCGAGGACTACCAGGGTGTCTGAGAGAAAGCAGAAAGTCTTAATTGAGCTTATCAAATAAGCAAAGCATTTGGAGAGTGAACGGGGTCATACAATATGTTGTTTCTGGACTAGTTTGCATAGAAAATATCATGATGTGATAACCGTCAGAATCTAAAATGTCAATTCAAACAAGGCAGGCCGGTGTCAAAAGACCTCTTCCCCTTTAGTGTTTGAAGCTCTAACCCTTCACAATAGTGGCAGGTCATTGAGTGACAAAAGTTTAGATTGCCTTTTATCCTGACAATAGTCGGGGCAGATTATGAACCCTGGGATTAATGGAGAGGGAATAGAGCCAAAATGGATGCCAGCAGGGTCAAAACACAGTGGGCCGATGGGAAAGAGCCTCTGCTTCCCACATATTCGGGGTCTTGGACGAAATCCTCGTAATAGTCTTCGTCGTCCTCCGACCCGCTGCCGTCCTCCTCCTGGACCGGGGAGTCAAAACACAGGGTTCTCATGCTGCTCTTAACAAACTCGCAGATAGCCCTTTCCGTCCCGTCACAGACGCAAGTGTCTAACTGTTCAGCTTTGGGCATTTTGCGCATATCTGCGATCACATTCCGGCAGGCGTTTGTGCATATCGCCCCGCTGAAAAGTTTGGTACAGTGGATTAAATACTCTCGCACTGCAGAGCTGCACTGATGGTCTCTCTCACACTGGCGCCGGGCCTCTGTGCAGCCAGTGTTACTAGTCCTGGGCAGGCAGGGCTCGATGGCCCGTTTTGTGCTCATGCAGGCGGCATCCTGGGCACAGCTGCAGTCCTCCAGCGCCGGTCCGTTTTTAGTCAGATTGAGCTGCACGAGAGAGGAGATGCAGTGGCTGGGGCACTTCTTTCTCTGCCCGGTCAGCACAGGGCCACATGCATGCAAATACTGTCCGTACGCGTAATGGCACTCGGACTCGGCTTGGCAGCTCATTATCGCTTGCCAGCAGATCAGCCGCCGACCATGGGATGGCGAGGCCACGGAGAAGAAGGCGAAACACAAAAGTACACAAGCAACTGGCCAGACGCATCTGTGGAAGCTCTGAGCCAGTGTGCCAGAAAATGCCATTGTTATGGCTGCAAATAAGGGGCAAGCTTACACCAGTGTCATATGTGTGGTCGTGGCCCTGCTAGACTCCTTCCATTGAGGGTGTCGAAGAGTCCGTTTTTTAAAATCCCGATCCAGATGCTCTGTGTGTGTGTGTGTGTGTGTGTGTGCGGCTCTTAAACGGGCTGTAATCCCGACTCGGTTTCGGCTACAGCCAACGCGCCACTGGAAAGTCCGTCAGCGTCGATCCATGATAGTTTCAACTGGATTCCCGTGTGAACCTTCCTTTATCCATACTTCTTTGGGGGGAGTGAAAAACGAAAGTAAACACGTTCAAGAAGTGTGCAAAAAAAAAAGAAAGAAAAGTTCTCCACTACTTTAGGAAAGTTCACACAGCAGCTCCTTCCATTCAACTGGATCTAAGTTAATGCAACAACTGAGCAACTGAGCTATTCCCCTCTTGCGTCTTTTTTCTCAGAGCAGTAAACTCCTGCCGGATCTTCACCAAAAGGCGAAGCCGAGGTCCCCAGAGCCTGTTGGTAAACTGCGTTGAATCATTTAGCAGTCCTTATACCCACAGGAGCGCAAACAAATAGTATGAGAAAAACAACAACCCTTCTGGGTCGCAGAGTGGTCCTCTCTCCCCCTGAGCATTTGTCTTTCTGTTCTTCAGCCCCCCTCCTCCCCTTTCCACACATTGGGTAGGTGCCTCCTATTGGTTGGCCACTTGTTGTGAATTTCTACGTAGGGATGGGCGGGAGTTTGGGGTGGGATGAAGATGGTTCTTGGGAAATACAAGGTGAGGAGGGATAGCAATAGTCAAGCATGTATTGGAGGGCAAAGCCAGCCAAACTCAGTGTACACGCAGTTTTATTTGATTTTATCCACCTTTTCATTGCTGACATGAATTCACAGTATGCATTCTAGTAAGTAGTATGAAACAGATGTAAGTTATGAATTCGTGTTTATTTTTATTTTTCTGAACATTGATTTTTGTTTATTTTAGTGATGCCTTGCCTTATGATCATCACCGACCTGAGGACATAGTTGACCCACCTCTGCATTTACCACATCACTGGATATAATACTATAGTAGTTCATCTGAGTGGTGTCACATGTATAGGAATACAATCTAGTTGGTTGGTTTAATTTGTTGTTGACTCGTGATATACTTAAATAAGGTCTAAAGCAGCTTAGTTTATTTTTAAAAAATGGATAGATAAAAAAAAATCATGAGATGATTGATAATTCATTGAAACCTAGAATGTCATGTCTGGAGCTCTGATCTTTTCTATCAATTAATAATCCATATCCTGACAAATGTTTCTCCAGCAGAGTTGTTAAGTGCAAATTAATCATTGTATAATTTGTGACTCTAGTCTACAATTATCATCGCTTAATGTAATCATCCATTATGGCTAACTTCTGGCATATTATTGCACCCTACTGTTGTCCTTCTGAATGTTAAACCTGTGATTTAGAGCATTGGCAGTTTTATTTGCAGTGTCCAAGTGTACTGATACAATTTTCAACCTTAAAATGGCATTCTTTGTTAACGATTTGCTTACTGGCATTCAAAATGTAATCTATTACAGACGACTGATTATCTGCTTAAAATGTAACTGTTCATATAATCCACGGGAATGGGTCATGTAATCTACTGAGGCCACTGTCAGTGGAGAAATTGGTACGGTGGGGGTTTCTCTCTCTCTAACGAAGAAACCCTTACTCTTTGATTTGGAGGGCTGACACCAAGACCTGACATTTACCATTGATGTTTTAGATCAACTCCAGTTGATCAAACTCCGTTGCACCTTATATTCCTTTTACTCAGTTGTAAATGGACCCAGGAATGCAAGGTACATTTAGGGTTGTTTTAGGGTGGATTTTTTTCCTATAGAGGATAGCATTCCTCTAGGTTGGGATTCACCCCCAAGCAGTTTCTACTCACGTTTCCAATCGACAACATGGTAAGACAATCTGACAGCTACTTGGAGAAACAAGAACAAAAATGATTTTGCAAAGATGGTAGATGTTACTGTGTGCACCCATGAGAATGTCCTGGGGCTAGAGGTAGATCTTCTGTCTCACAACTGTGGAATAAAGTCATTTGGGGTGCAAACAATTAAACAAACATTCAGTAGGTCTAAAAATGTGTCTTCCATTATCTTCTCATCTTGATGTCACCACAGGTATGAACAATAGTTTGCTGGTCTTCAGCTTTGGCAGAGTTGTTCATGTTCATTTCTATTGATTGGACTGACCTAGACCACAGCAATGACATAAACAAATACTTTAACTGAGTGGTATTCCCCTCTAAGTGTCATTTCTTATTCATGGTGACAAGTTAGGCTTAAGGCTTGCAAATATATGCCAATTCTAATCAAGGCTGCCAATGCTAACATGCAGCTATAGAAACCCACATAATATCTAATAATATGAAAAACCAAAACCACCCTGAGCAGAGTGCCACTCTGTTCCAGCTACTGTGTAATAATATTTAGTTCTAAATATTTGTTCTAATAGGTTTAAAAAGGTTTGTTTTAGGAAAAGTTTTTATTTTAGAGCTCTTTTCCTAAAGTGTAGATAGGCACGCCAAGATATCGACCTGGACCTCATCATCAAAATGACACATGGGTGTGTGTGGGTGTGTGTGTATGTGTGTGTGTGTGTGTGTGCGTAAAATGATAGCCCACATGTTGACACATGAGCAGGAGGAGGCAGTTTAGTTCTTGAGGCTTGATGTGGATGAGGGAGTCAGGGAGAGAGAGCAGGGAGGGCACAAAGGCTGTTTGTGTTTCAAACAGCATTCTGATCTCAGGAATGTACCTTTAGGCCACAGCCGTGAGCTTCCCACTGCAAACAATGCACTCAATGTCAGTTACGGCTGGCTAGTGCAGACGCTGCTGGCGCTACTCCAAGGTCCCAACTCGTCGAAAATGATGGATACAGGCAACTCAATACCTCAGGAGTCCCTCTCCTGCCATTCCCTCCAGCACGGAGAAAGGAAACACTGTGTTCTCCCACAAAAGATTTCCTCACACCGTCGTCTTCATTGTTTTCACGTGCATTTAGCTCAGCTGTAATGCGAAACAGAGGCAGCAGCGAAAACAAACTAGTGTAAGAATCATTCAAGCGAGAAATGTGTTCATCTTTGTACTGAGCATTAAACAATTAGTGTTAATAAAGCAAGTCATTTTCCCATTTAGAACGCATAACTCGCTCACACATCCCGCGAAGATGGATTCATTTCATGCTTACTCTGTTAGCTGATGACGCCTTTTCAGAAACTCATCAACCACATAAAAATTTTTCAACCCAAAACATTTGCAGAGGGAAAAAAAACTGATCGAAATATCCAACACTCTTTTCTTTGCCAACTGCAATATGCTGAAACCAGATGTGCTTCAGTGAGAGCTGAGCGTCGTTACTTTGAGGGCTCAATTAAATCCCAGTTCTTGCCGCAACAGTCCAATTAAGGGACAAACATAATGATATTAAAACCATCCCCTGCTGATGTTCAAAACACTGAGCGCTAGGTTCATTCCTGTTTTGTGTTAAAGCAGATCGTACCAGGCTATGACGTTGAGTTGAACGAAAATAAAAACAGGCCTATATTTTATACAGGACCTATACAATTCTGACAGGTAAACTGTTAACCCTGCTTGATATTATCTAATGTTTCATCTATGTAATGCTCATCTATGTGAACATCAGAGACAAGCTGTACTAAATATGTGTGTGTGTGTGTGTGTGTGTGTCATCTGCTGTTCTGCTGTTCATATTGCGATATAAAAGGGGGGCCTTTGTCTCAAAAGTATTTCTCAGATGAGCCATTGACTGAAATAGATCACAGGATTAATTTTGACAACAAACGAATAAGTAGATAAATCACAGCTCATTTTGCTTTTTTCTTAGCTACATTAATAACACAGGCAATTAAGAGATTTTTGATAACACATTTTATACATTTTAAACCCAGTTTGGTACAGGAGGTTGCTGTGAAATATTGCCGGGCAGAGAGGTACGCTGCAAGGATTTCATCGGTTAGTGACTGAGCTGAATCCCAACAGAGAGGGGTGGTGGGAGTGGGCGTGCACCGTGTTGTCTCAAAAAGGAAATATCAGAATACAGGAAATGAGTCCGCAGAAACTATCCATTCAAATTGCTTCCTCTTTGGGATTTAGGAGAAGCGATAATGGCGAGTGATAAGTTATTTGGAACTGAACCAACCAAGATTAAGGATTCATTTCCTTCCCAAATTTTTGCGCATGTCTGCATATTCATTTGCCTGTTTCGTCCCTCATCTCCCGGGGATTTGTGTTGATGTGTTCAGTTTGGAGTTGCTGAGTGAAGGACAGAGTGATTGAAACCAACGCATTTGGCAGAAAATGGCAGCAAGCCATGAAGCAACCATTTCACCAATTTTACAGAGCTTTGGGTTCAAAAGCCGAGAGTCCATATATATACATGGGAGACTAAAAACATTTTATAAGCTGTATAGGTCATGGCAGACTGAGCTAGGCAAGCTGCATTCTCCTTCCAGGCCAGAGTTAAAGGGAAATTCCACTGCAGGGCTCAATAACAGCGCAACAGATTGTTGCTGCTTCCCAGAGTAGAACAATGAAAGAATTCGGCCAATTCTACCCGGAGATATTCCCTGAAATTACACCACACAACAGAATTACTACTTGGCAGGAACTAAGGTCCACATCCATCCATTCACTTTCTTTACCCGCTTGGACAAGCTATCCCATCATGCACTGGGCTGGGCGGAAGGCAGGGACACAGCCTGGACAGGTCGCCAGTCCATCACAGGGCGAACACATAGACAGACTAACACAGACAGGCAGACAACCACATTCATGCTCACATTCACACCTACAGGTCATTTTAGAGTCGCCAGTTTACCTGACTTGCATGTCTTTGGACTGTGGGAGGAAACCCATGCAAACACAAGGAGAACATGCACACATGCAACAGCTACAACAAATGCTCTCAGTTCAGCGCAGCCTCATTTTTCTCAAGATGGGGAAGCAGGAAGTCAAACTACCTTTCTTATTGTGGTTTCAAAAGATAATTGGGATAGGGTGAATTGCATGAAATCCAATTGCTGAGAGTAGAGGCGAGGATACACTCTGCCCAGCTGTACTAAGCCATCTGTATGACCGTCTGCTGCAGGGGCCAGTAGGGCGGCGGCAGAAATATGTCTCCTTCCTCTACATTCACTCATGCCTGTCCCAGTCTTTTGCCCCCTGATTACATTCACCCCCACCTTGTCATTCACATCCCTCCCCATGATGGAAGTCCTGCCAAACTGTTAAAGTCCTTCTGCTGCAGTGAAGCCATCAACTGCATTACATACCAGCGCCTGATTGGCCCAGGGGCAGAAAGTGGAGTTGGAGCCGCCCTGACAGACCACTGTGAATCTCTAGACGGCCTCTGCACACCAGATATGACAAAAGCCAGCTGTTGCAACACATGCTACTTAGCCACTCAGCCTGTATAAGCGGCTATTTATACAGGGCCTAAAGGCCTTTCATATCACTGCAGACAAGCGCGGGCACATATGGGCGCACCAATAAAGATCTAACCTGACCTTAGTCCCCCAAACATGCAGCGCGGCAAGAAAGAATTTAACGATATAAAACACAACAAAGCAAATGTATACATAATCACGTTGACCACAAGTACTGTAAATTCCTGATCTGGTGTTGATGAAGAGGCACAGCCTTGTTAAAGAGGAAAACAGTATTACTTTTGACAATGTTATTAATGCAAACTAGTCAAAACGAGCAGCTTTAAAATTGGCCAAACATTAGTAAAGCACACCCTTATAGACTTTATTCATCTTCATCATAAACCAGCTACAAATAAGTTTATGTTCATTACATTTTGTTTGTTCAATCTAGAGGTGCAAAAAATGCACAAATACACTTCACTGACTTTTTATGAAGACTCAACATTTATGCTATCCACTCACTGAGTATCCAGTTGATAGGAAATGTAAACAGTACACAACAGAATACTATCTCACCATCTTGCATGGCTTTTCGACTTTGTTGTGTCCCAGAACCCCTACAGTTTTTTGGCGGCCCTCCAAGGCTCTAGTACCAATTTAAGAGATTAGACCCAGAAAAAGCACACAAGACCGAGACAAATGGGCCCAAATGGTCCCCCGCCAGATCTCCCCTACTCAGCCACTGGTATCACAGACTGCTATAGAGACGTCAAGTAGTGAAGGAGGGAATGTGAAACCCTGGCATGTTCCCCCATTTGGCACGTTCCTGAGGCTCCAACGCAGTTATGAGGCCACTTCATAGGAGTGTAAACTGTGTATTTAAAAAGCCGTCATTGTGGGACTAACATTGGCCCTGGTGTAGGTTGTTAGAATAACTGAATGACACAATGGTTTCTTTTCTAAATAAACAGATGTGGGTAGGTTGTTAAAACCTTCATTTTTTTTCTTCCTCTTCTTCTCCCCTCCTCCACTCCATCTGTAAGTGCCCTCACACACACACACACACACACACACACACACACACACACACACACACACACACACACACACACACACACACACACACACTCTCTCAGTCACACTCCTTCACTCCCGCTCTCCCTCCTTCTGCATGTCTAAGGAAAGCAAAGGCCAGTTTCCCTCTGCAGCTGTTGAGTACAGATGGGCCTCTATTCCAGCCTCTCTGGTGAGGTGATATCGGTCGTCTGCTCAGACTGACTAATTGCGTGTCATTCTGAACTCCTGCAAGACCACTGCCCCTATGCAGCCCCCCCCCCCCCGAGTGCCCCTGGTCCACCCACGCTCCTCCCACGCTTCATATGGAGGAAATGAACTCACCACAATCCGGCATTGGACTCCCGTCAGATCCAATTCTCAATGAAAGATTACCGTGGCATTCAGCTGAGACTGAGGCTCATTCTAATAATAATCCAAAGTTCCACGGCTAGTTCGTGCAAAACAGAAAATACCAACATTTTCATGTAAATAATGTCTGTTTCGAGCTTCTCTATTGGTTGATATAACACAGTAGTGATTCAACCTATAACCAGTTCATGAAAACGTTTGTATTTGCTGTTCTAAACACCTGGCGTCAGGTAGGTCTTTCATGGGAAACATCCTCTGGCACCCAGAAAGTGATGTGAAGAAGAACTGGGTAGTTAGCATCAGCAGCGATAGCTACCATGGCTGAACAGACAAAGAAAAGCGTGATACCTACTGAAACTCAAAGTTCATCAACTGAAAATCCAAGCAAAAAGACATCACAGTACTTTGATTGATAAGTGATCTCTGGGAAGTGCAGCGCAAAAACACCACATCGTTATCTGAATGAGAAAAACATGACTTCTTGTAATGGATAATGATGGTACCTACAGTCACAAGCACTATCATAAAACTATTGAAAATATGATAAAGTTAGGTAAATATGTTAGTGAAACTGTATGTTGTATGTACAAGTTGTATGTCTTTTCAGCCACTGGGTGCCAATGTCACCAACAAAGTAAGAGTAAATTGTCAGCTGGCTGTGCTGAGCTGATAAGGCAGCTGCCTGGTGACCAAATGAAAAGCACATGTCTTACATAGCATCAGAGATGCATCAATCCTCAGTGAACTCTTGACTCCAAGGGGATTACTTTGGATAAGAATGATGTGACCAATCGAAATGTTGCACAGTTTGATAAAACACAGGGGTCATTTCAGAGTGTCAGCTTTCTGAGAATGTTTTTCAAATTCATGATTGAAGGTTTGGTGTGGTTTGGCCTTGAACTTGGCGTTCCTGTCTAGAAGCAGTTTTGTTATTCAAGTAGAGTATATATGTATGTATATTTGTAGAGTTAATGTATACATGTAGAGATACACTATGAGCTGTATTTTCTAATAGGCGCGCTAATTACCGCAATGTGCAAATTCTTAACAGGCGCCTGATATAAAGACCACACACTGAAATCAATGCAGTTGCAATTTTCCAATCAGAATATCTGAGGCACAGCCATTGTCCCACACACCACTTCATTGCAGCTTTAAACACTGTACGCAACATCACCATGACTTTCTGTTCATTTAATGCACTTGAACAACCGTTCCAGAAATATGTTGACAGATAAAATCCTCTTTGAATCAATCAACCAGAGAGTAACTTATTTATCTATTTATTTTGGGGGGAGCATGTGAGCTTTTAATGTGCCAGACATGAGGCATCAGACAGTGCCAGACATTTCTCCTACAGGTGTACCATTCGCTACTCACCAGCTGTCTGTGACTCAGATGCCCGTGAGATGATATGCTTCTAATCAACTGTACTATCAGTTCTGGCAGGAACGTTAGCGCTGTCGAGTCCCAAAACAAATCATAACACCAGTCCCAGAGGGGTTTAGCTAGCTACAGCATGATAGTTGAAACCCAATGGAACTTGTAACAGACACACAGGATCACAACAGTGGGCATAATTAGTTTGGCTGATTTATGGTGGTGATTTATACTGATGATTTAGACTTAAACGTTTCTAACCTTTCAAAATGAATGAGGTGTTATGAAGTAATTACTATGGTAAAACTGTTACACTTTGGACACTGGACATTTTTTGAAGATGGAAGCAGGAACTTGGAATATCCAGAATAAGCGTAATGTTATTTTCATCAGATGTGACCAAGATGTCATGCCGACTCTGACTGACTTTGACAGCACCGTTTCCTCTTCAAAGAGTTCCTCATAGTTTTATCATCTATTATAAGCGGGATGCTTTCAAGATGCTATCCCATATGTGACACTTAAGACTCTCTTGAGTTAGCAACCAATGATACAGATGTAAAACAAAAACTGACTTGGCGCTGGTATTTTGCTGCAACATACCCTGCTGGTGTCTGCTTTCAGCCGATAACGACCAGGCAATAAGTCTTGTGGGCCCCCAGATGGCTTTGGACAGATTCATCACAACTAGCACCCCAGGTCACCCACAGGTAATCCATCAGGGCACTGGGCTAATTCACAAGAGTTGGGTAGGAGCGAAGGAAGTCTGACCTTTTCCTCTGCTCAGTTCACACCAAGGTTACGACTCCACTGTCACAATTTATAGGTTCATCCAACTGTGCAGCTCAGTGCGAATCATAGTGTTTGATTTTATACAGGCCACGCTGCGGTATACCATGGATCAACATACTCTGTAATACTTGCCTCTCAAAGGTAAACAGAGGTGTGTGTGTGTGTGTGTGTGTGTGTGTGTGTGTGTGTGTGTGTGTGTGTGTATGTATGAGTGTTTATTGATATTGATTGAATATTGATCATTGGAGTTCATGCAGAATGACAAGATGTTTCTAATTATCATCTTAAGGCATCCATTAACTCCTAGGATTCACTCTGTGAATGTATTGTATGTTGTGGCATATGATTCAGGAGCAACTGACAAAAGCAAACAGGTCAGCTGCAGCATTAGTCAGCACTCTGGGCAATTCCTAACATGGCCAGTGCACAGGGAGAAATAATGAGCCAAGGCCGATCCCATTCTCTGTGCCAGTTGTGTCCTGGTTGCTCATGGCAACTGTTCTCAAACAAATCACAAAGCCAACAATAATTATTAGTGGCTATTAGGCAGCAGTCCATTCCAGGCAAAGTGGCAGGCAAAAGCCACTTACAATGTTGGAACACCTCTATAAGACTAATGTCAAATAAAAACTCCACCCAGCCATACTGACACTGCCAAAGGAAACATTTTCACAAGACAGATGCTCTTTGTGATGTCATAGAAATAGACTCTACAATTGACAAAGCATTAAAAAAAATCTGTACTAGTTTATTAGAAAGATTTCCATCATTTCAATAGTGCATTATTCCCAGGGTTTTATGTTGCTCATTAGGAAATTTATACAAAACATCTGCAGGCCAAGAGAACTAACTTGTTTCAAAACTAATGAAGCAAAAATGTAACCAACACTTTTAGAATAATGGTTTGTACTGTGCCAACAAGGAATAATTTAGGGGTAATCCAAGATTTGTTGATCCATGTGAAAGAGAAGCTCAGGACTGTTCCATCATGAATCTAAAACCTCCAACAGTTAAGGGACTAGTTACATGTTTTTTTCTATGATTGGTCAAAAGTTAGCTAATGTACATGTTGCTAATGATTTGATTAGTCAGCCTCACTAAAATCCAGGCTTTTCTGCTTAGGGAGTCTTAAAATCACTTTTAAAACTTAAGCATATAGCGTAGAAAAGCTGAAGTACGGATAACATGGTCCAGTGGCATGCATTTAGTCTTCCCTGATAACCTGGAAACAGAATTGGCACAAACCAGAGCACTGTCCCAGCTTGCACTCTATTTGTTCCCATTGCACAAAAATATTTAAGTATCATTAAAAGCCAAAACTGATCTAATTATTGCACTGGTCCTACGCTGGTGAAAACATGTCTGAACCAGCTTTTTAGTCTGTTGTTCAAGTTTTACACGTCAATTAAACTTTCTGTACGCCAATAAAAGACCAAGAGACAGTTGAATTTATCTAGACATATGTTCGGGCAAATAACAGGTATGTTTTTTCGAGTTTAGTTGAAGGTAAGAACATAGTCAAACAAAGGTGAACTGAGGCTATGAACAGTATCCACCACTCAGTACTCATCAACACTGAGACAAAACCTACATGTTAGCCGCTCACTAGCACACCACCCAGCTAGCTTTCAGAAAAGTGGTGCTGTGGTTATCGGCTGGGAATCTGGGCAGGGAAAGTGAATGTGAAAAGCTCTCGCCTCCCTAATCCACTACCATTGAGGTAGTACTGTACTTGTGCATGGAACCTCAGCTGTTCTAGTGGGGCTGCTTGGTGGTCAGCAGTAGAAGTCTGTGGTTGTACTGGGCAAGTCCAAGATTTGAATGAGTAGCAGGGTTATGCTGAAAACGAATGCGCTCAGTGAACCCAGGCGGAGTAAATGAAGACTATATGAAAATACAAATAATCAACCATTTGAAACATTTAAGTGAAATGTTTCCTGGAGCAAATGCCAAATACATGGGGCAGGTAGTCACACCTCACATACGGTACATGAACAACAGAACCCAAATTGAACATGTTTGATTTGGGCAAAGGGAAGTATACTGGCCCTTGCTGATCAGTTTTAATGATCTGAAGTCAGTCGCTCTGGTTTGTTGTTTTTTACTGTGGCGCAATGCAACATTTCAAATTATATCCAGGTGTGCATCCATGGTTCCTCCCCACATTTCTTTGTGTTAAAGGAAAGGGCAGGTGTGTCCCTCCCACTGTGGTGGCCAAAGGTTTACGACCTCATGCGCTGGCATTTGGTGTTGCCTCACATTGTGGGCCTCTGGTTGTACTTTCAGCTGGTAGGAATGTGATGTGCAGTGGCTTGCTTGGGAGGCCTTTTATGACGCTTAGCCTAATAGTTTGTGGGCCTTTTCAAAGCTAACTGGCTTTTTGTAGGACGATTTTCATTCAAGTCCTGCACATACATTAATGTTTGTGCAGGAATGCACACGGTTATGCACATGCTTATGTGGGTGCACACACAAATGAAGTCCTACCGTAGTTCTTAGCCAATTAACCAGGGGTTTAGTTGAGGACTATCATGATGAAGAGCTAATACAGTATTGGTTATAGAGACTTTGCGTCATGGAACAAAGCTCTCTGCTTGTTTGAGGACAAAATCCAATGGGGAGGCCACATCCCCAGTCTATTACATACCATATCCATCACCATGAAGGACACTGAAGCTAAGGGGACATTTGGCCTAATCGCGGTCATTTCCTGGATCCAGCCATGGACGCTGGCTGTTCTCTCTGTGTTTGGAGTCTGGCAGTCTGGGCCTATAGACAGTGCAAACACACAGCTAACACACTCATCCATCCAGCCATCCAGCTCACAGCAAACCTCTGAACCATCTGCGACAACAGCCGAACAATCTGCTCCTTCTTCTGCTCTTCCCTGTCCAGACATACTTTCTGTCGCAATCTGTCTGCCTTGAATGAAGATAAAGGAGAATACCAGAGCCTGATTTATCTGTCAACATTGAACTATCTGAGAGTCCCTGGCACAGATGGCTGGATAATGTCAACTTGAAGACTTTTCTCTCCCTCTTCTGATTTCCTTTATCTGGCTCCTCCAGACGTAACCCCGAGAATGCTTGAGAGCAATAATGATAAGCTTTGTGTTTGTAAATTGCAACTTAATGATTAGGAAAGTGCCTCTCTGCATCTCTGGCTATCTCAGCAGCAAGGGCTAGCTTGACTACTCAGTTGATTGTGTAGACATTGAAGTAGTAGTAGTGATAATAAAAATGATAATGATACAAAATAATAATTTTCTATTATTAGTGTCCTAGGCTGGGACTCGGGGTGCTCAGACCAGCTGGGCTCCTGTATGCTTGATCATGTCAAAACTTGTCATTTATACAATGATTGCAGTTTAGATTTGAGCAGACCTGTTATTTTGACAAAGCAGAAAAAAATAGTGCACAGCTCTATAGTACACTACTCTTACAAAGAAAGCTTCCTATTGTTATAGAGTATAATAATGGCTCTCAAAAGTGTTAGTCATAACTTGATGTTTTGAATTTTAGTTTTTCGTCACCAGACATTTACCATAATCTGGAAATCTCAATCTCAGTTTCATAATCTGAGATCATGTTTCCTCACATCTCGTCAGGGTCTGTATAATGCTGTTGAACACAAACCCGTTTGTTAATGACACAGACTTGGTGAGATGTCTCCCCGAGCCTCCCTGGGTTCCTGACTGAAATTCTCCATCGCCGCTTTAATCAAATCAGAATCAGAATCACTTTGTTTGCCAAGTTTAACAAATGTACAGGAATCTGTCACAGTGACACTGGAGCAGAGACACAGTGACAATGTACAGAGTTTCACATTACTTACTGGCATGCATGGTACAAGGACAATCGGACCCTAAAGGGACAGTGCAAGACATACAACATCTACCTGTCCATACTAGTCTAGTCCACCCCTCCACTCCAAGTCTACTCGTCCATGAAGCCAACGCACCTCCTCCTCTGTCAGAGCGACTCATCCCACAAAGAGATGATACAAAACTGAAAGAGTAAATCCAAATCTGCATGTAATTCCCAGGCTTTAAAATGTTTTTTTTGTTAAAAATTCTGTTGACCTATTAAAAATGATATTATCTACTGAACTAACATCAGCCATTCTTTTTAGAGGGGTTATGATGTTAGTGTGTAAAATCTCACAATTAAAACGCCATGTTCTGTTTAAACAGGTTAATATCTGTAATCGGTTTCATTTTCAAAATCTTATGAGTTTTCAATATCTTCTTGATGAAATGGACAAAGTACATATGCTACTGTGGGACATTTGCACTATTCCTGCTTGTGTCCTTTTCACCTGCTGTCACTGGCACTGTTACGCACTTCTCTCCACGGACAGAGAACCATATTTGGATATTGTGCAGGGAGCTTAGCTTAGATTTGATGTCTGATTGTCTTCAGGGAATAACACTGACTTGCTTGATCCACAGTGGCAAGAAGGCAGAACTGCACCATCTAATATCTGCTAGAATTGACTGTCACAGCCACAGACAAATGTTTGGCAGTAATTGGCTGGTGAATAGTGTTAATTTAAAACCCCCTCATGGTTTTCTCAGCTAAACACCGGAGAAGCTTTCTCCTCACTCAGAAAAGGTCAACGCATGTCTGGTTCAAGGACCTTTGATATCAAGCCATCCAACACACTCAGCTCTTATCATAAAAGCATATTCTAGGGTTGAGTAAGCCTCTTCAGAGAGGAATAAAGACTCTGGGCTGGGACTATGCTTTGAACTTGAGATAAGATGGCCTCCACATGGTGTATGTGTTTGAAGGGGTGGGGGGGGTGGGGGGGGCAACGTGCCTGTGTTCATGTATTTGCATATACATGTGTCTCCCCTTTGCTCTCAAAGTTTTAGAACACATTGCACTTTGAATGTACAATGCACACTTTGTTAACTGCTTTTCTAATGCTGGCGTCTTAGAGAGGAAAGCCATTTCAGCCATTTAATTTAAGTCAACAATTGCATTGAGATATTGCATTTCAATTTATTCAGTTGCAGATGGTAAACATCAACACGAAAATAAAAAAAATGCAATCCTACAACGTTAACCAATTCATCACATCCCAATGTAATTTCTATAGATTGTTATGTTCCCCTCAAACTCAAACTCATCCCGGTTTTGTGTTGATTTTTCTAGTTGTACATGTCGAGGATATCAAGAGGCCAAAAGCTCCTGAGTGAAGCCCTGAAAGTTTAAACGATTCCTTCTAACTGGAAGTCTGTAGTGAAGTGGCCTGATTTTCCCATCAGGCTTCAGGGGAACTCAACTCAACTCTCTGGCCGGAGTTTGGGACCTGATTTACTCATCCTCCTCCTCCCCCCACCCCTACCTGACAGGAGCAGCTGCACCTCATGACAGATAGGCCATGTCATCTCCAAAATTCCACCAGCGCTACCCTGCTCTCAGCATTTCTGTCAACACTCAATATGACGGTCTAATTTTACCAAGGCTGGCACGTCTATACGCACATGGTGTGCACGCTCATACGTATATGGTCACTTATATAGATGTGCTCTTGGGCACCACATACGCACACACACACACACATTTAATTGGCCATCAATACAGGAGTAAACAGAGAGACATAACCAAAACAGATGCTATCAGAAAAACTCCATGAGCTGCCCGTCGTCTGTGTGTTTGTGGTACTCACGACTACAGATAGTACCTTCTCTGAATGTGACAGCCAATAACAGCTGACAGAAAATATATTTTCAGTGAGAGATTGGTATTTTAACGTCTTTGTTACACATTCTTCTCTCAAGTTGGAATCAAACATACACAACCTCTAACACGCAAACACACACACAAATAAATGCTTGGGCCTTGGAATGAGCTGAACAGCCCTCTGGGTAATAAGATGAAGGGAGATGTGTGGAGGGAAAGTCAAGCCCTCTTGCCATTCCAGGCAGAGCACAGCAGGGCAAGACCCATACACAGGACCAATGACAAAAGCAGACAGGCAGCAGCACTGATGCATAAAACATGAGCCTGAAAAGGTTTGATTACAATGGTGATTTCAAAGTAACGTGGAATAAACTTACAGGATGTCTAGCCGCGCTTGGAAGATCATTTACTTTTGCTACCTTCCTTTGCCATTGTGTCAAAGTACTAGTACCAATATTATTTGAAAAACCGATGGCAGTGTCAGACACTAGCAAGCCTTTAAGGTAAGATCCCAGTTTGCAATAAGACCGCCATATTCCACAGAGCATGTGACTTAAGAAAAATACCTGTAATGTAAAGACATATGATAGTTAGTGAAAGATGAATTTGTTAAGGAGTGTTAATTCCAAGACAAACACATTTAAACAAGCATGTAGTCAAACTACTGTGTAGTCCACAAAGAAACAGCAGTTTTGTATAAATTCAGACAAGGCCAAGGAGTTGTTTTGGTTGAACCCATATGGGACTCATTTAAGAGGGAACTTCTGGCATCGATTCCAAGCCTGGTTTTGATGTTCAGATAGCCATGGCACACATTTCAGTCCACATGAAACTATTCCAAGATAAATCTGTTGCTGTCACCATACCAGTGTCAAAAATGCATTCATTCAATTCAAAAATGTAAATACAATTTCTCAAAAATGAACAGGTCTCTGACAATGTGCTTTGAAATGAAATGAAATACAATGAAACAACAATGAAATGAAATAAAACGCTTCTTCAAAATGATACACACTCATAAAAATCTGCCAGTTTTGTTTTAGGTTTTTTCAAGTCAATGGCAACTTGGAAAATCCGCACGACTACTGTTCAAATAATTCCATCCTGTACCCATAAAATACACAAATAGCAGTTTTAATATTACTTGTTAAAACTATGACGTTAAGTCCTGTTTTTTTTGTAAGATATTCCAGTAATTGGAATCCATTTGAAAAGTAGAAATGCAATCATGGCTATAAACTCACAGTGGACTCTGACTTTAACAGGCTTTTTTTTTTTTGCTGCTTTTCTTCTCTGCTTGGATCAAATTAGGAGAGGGGCCTTTTTAGGGAGCATTTGGGCCATAGCATGGACTAGCAGTAGGTTGAAATCCAAAGCTGTTCTCATTCACTGCTTTTCAGAGATCCTTCAGTCACACAGAGGTACTGAAGGCACATAGAAGAGAGCAGTTTGCTGAAACCAGGTAACTAGTGATGAATGGTCCTTTTTGAACGGCAAGAAAGGAATAAGTGTTTGAATTATATTGATTTTATAGTTATTGGGCATATGAATAATATTTTCCGTTACGATGATACTTCAATTATTTGAATGATAAGAGAGAAATGTTTTTTGCCTGTAGTATCTTTGGTGTCTTACATGCAGAATATTTTCACTTTTTCCTGTAAATCTCTAAAATGCTGCACTGGAGATCAACTGTCAGCAAAATTACTTCTTGAAAACGTTGATCCACAACACAAAATAAAACAATCTTTCTTGGATCTACAGTTCATTGTTTGAAGATGTGTGATTTTTAAATTGGGTTTTCAAAATGAAAGTAAGAAAGTGGTGCTGATTATGGGTCCCCAGAGCAGCCAATTTCAAAGCCATTCCTTATATGAGCACACAAAAAAAAAGAAATGTGATGTGAAATGTGAAATATGTTATTAAGATCAAATTTTGCCAAAATCGCAGCTTGGGGTTGCAGGGAATTTAGCACACCTCTTCGACAATAGTACAGCATATCTGGGATATTGATGTCTGGCATGTTGCCCTTGAAACATGAGAGTACAGCTCTGGCCCTCACCATGCCACCATGCTGTGTTTACAATCTGAAGACTCCATTTGCTTGCTTGGGGTTTTGATGTGGCACCCCGATGCCAAAATGTTGCACCATTAGGCTGAGGTAACACCTTCATCACCTCTGACACCACCTGTTCTCCCAGCATAGACCATTGGGCAGGTATTATGCCAATCATCTGCTCTGCATGTGGGAATGCAACTGTGTCCATCCATCCATCATCGCTAATTTCCACTGGCACAACTCCTAGCTCTTTAAACTGAAAGAGCCTGTGGAGCCTCAGACTGGTCCAAGGTTGTCAGCGGGTCAGAAATACCGTCTGCCACACGGTGTGGTAAGCGGTTTCTTAGCAGACAAACTGTTGGCAAGGTGTACCTGTGTTCCGGAAACTGTTGGACTGAAGTTTACCTTGGACACTGGATTTCTAGACAGAGGACCCCGTGGCTTGACCTCATCCCTCTCCTCTTCTCATGCCCAGACAGGGCCGGCATCAACCTGAAGGCCAATGAAGATACCTGGACCGTGGAGGAATGCAGTTTCAGTTGCTCTCCCTGTCATTTCCTCTTATGTTCAATAAAAATGACTTATGTGGAATTTGAATGTAACCTGACAACTAACATTCATCTTAATGACAAAACCAACTACGGTGTAACAAACGGGAATGTGAAATTCTAAGATTCATTGCTACAAGACCAAATTTTTTTAATATTGGTCTTCTACACGTCGAGGGAAGGATTGTCTTAAGATGTATTGAAATATAATTTTTACTATTTAAAGCCACACTAGGCAAGATTTTTATATAAATAGACACTTCTCCAACCACAGGAAGTGAGTAAAAGTAAAATGTAAAATAAAATAAAAAATGAAATAAAGTGTAAACTACCTAGCATAGCATAACATTTGTACCTGTTGAACTCTCAACGAGGGTCATTTATCACATTTCCATAACAATTATGTAGAGGGGTAGGAAGGTACTTTATTAATCCCCGGGGGGAAACTTCGGTGTTAGCCGACAGCTCCAGAGAAATAACCAAGTGAACAAACTGGCTTTGGAGCAGGATAGATATTCAAGAATGCTTTTAGTGGAGGTATTGCATATCATTCATATGCAGTTTTTGGAGACAGAAGGCAGAAACAAAGCCTCCTGGAATTTTTCTATGTTCACCTCAGCTGAATCTGGCCAGGTCAAATGACTCTGCACGGAGCCTCTGTGTTTGTTTCATTTTGTGAAATAGTCCACAAATGAGACTTCTTCTTCTGTGAACACCGCAGAAGCATGCTGTAGCGTATTTTACTGCCCATGACTTTTTCAACCTGTAACTTCAGTCTACCACAACCACCTGCACACCCGCATGGAGCTGCCTCTCTGTGCTGTGTGATCATTTCTCTGCCTTCATAAGAGATCCGCTGCCTGCATCCATCAGAGGCCCCCGAGACAGAGAGGGAGAGACATATTGAGCATGACAGAGAGCTCCAGTGGAGCAGGGTGCTGGCACACCAGGTAAGGTTTCACATTCAAGAACTGATTGGAGGAGATATAGAGGATCAGTAACAGGGAATGAGACAGATGCTGCTAGCCCTCAAAATAATGACCCACATCCACAAGTATATACAATACCTGTCTTGAGGAGGGAAGGAGGAGGATTTGAATGAAAATGTCTGAATGTGTAGAATTATCCCTTTATCTGCTGCAGGATGCCTTAGGGGAAGTGGGACGATTTCAAGCATCGGCTGTATCTCTCATCATTCCACTGCATTCATCATTTTCCAGTAAGAGCCAAATACTCCATGAGAAAGGGGATACCTTCATTTCTGGTGGTGACAGCTGGTCAGAGAGAGAGAGAGAGAGAGAAAGAGAGAGAGAGAGAGAGAGACAGCAGATGCAGCTGCAGCTGCAGTCTGGCTATATGATGGTAGGGGTCCAAAAGCAGATGGGGGCCTCAAACTGAATTGCAACTCGATAGCCATTTTGAAATACCCACATAATGTTAAAAAAATAAATAAATAAAGGAACTTGCTGTATCCAGGTTAGTGGAAATAATAACTAAAGAAAAAAGATTTTTAGGATATTTCATCATTCTATTTATTGATATATCTATCTGTGATTTCATTTTGGTGTTCGTGTAACTGAGTAATATCAAGATAAATTAATGATTTGTTGAATTATGCCATATCAAGAGATCAGCTGCATTATCACCCATTCATCTACATTCATTTATACATTTGTCAACGCAGCCTAATCACAGGTTCGCTGTATTTCCACAAAGGAAATCAAGCCTCTCAAGGTTCTTGAGGGGCGTCAGCTGATCATGGTGTCCTGCAGTTTAGGACTGGATTTCAGCCATTGTCCAAAGACCTCAGGCTTGAGATGACTGAAGCATTCTGGCATCCCAACTCAAGGAAACCTAATATCAGGAATGCCCCCCCACCCCCCATAAACCATCATCCTCGCTCCCTCTCTCCTCCCCGGGGCTTTTAGCCGAGCCTGTTGAGGCCCCGGCCTGTTGAGGTGACATGAGCGGTTTTGGTTGGATAAAAACATTACATGAAGTCTCCTCGAGGCCGGGCATAGGTTGCATGTCTGTGACTTGTAATCTGTTTCTGATTACTGAAAATTGAGAGGAGTCTTTTACTGATTACTGGTTACTTTTTTAGAGTAGGACCTACAGTGTTTTCGTTGTAGATATCTAACACCAAACACAATGCTTTGATTTTTCTGTTTGGAATTAGAATTTCAGATGTGGACAGTATTATGGATTGCTCAGCTTTTCTGGATTTCCTTTTGGATGGATGTCCCTTTCTCTTTCATGGATACCAGTTGCTCTTCTACCAATTGGCAAGAGAGGCCACAAATTTCAAGGCAAATACTGATTTATCAACAGATGTTTATAAATCACACACAGTGAACTAATGAGCAAACGGTGCTTATTCTCAAGTAATATTGATTTTCATCCATCATACATCTGGACTCTATCTTTTCCCAACCTTCAGTGTAATTAACTGTCCAAGAGAGGTTTTTGATATGGCCTTTAGTTCATTAGATACATGGCAACACAGCAAGCATTTCACAGATGGCGACATGCAGGATGTGAAGTTCAATGTCAACTCAAACGAATAAAAACGTTTTCACAATATGATATTATGTTTAGAGGCACAGTAAACATTGATATTAAAATAGCTTTGGAAACTGTTTTGAACTGATATCGCAAAGATATTTAGGCCTCGGATGTCGTCTCAGCTTTCATTTTAGCACATTTACACGTTTCCGTTGGTACGCAGCCTGCACCGACGCCGGCTTTGTATTGCTTAGCATTCCTAAAGCTGCGAATGAAAGTGTTGCCACCTTTTTCCTCACTGTTTGGTATTGTCACTACATCTGCCGAGGACAGGAGGCAGTCGGAGAGGATTGTACTCACAGCAGCAAAAATTGTCAGCTGCAACCTCCCTGCTGTCGCCGCCATATTCTTTACCCGTAGGCGACGTGAAACTAGTTGTTTCTGACACCTCTCTCACACTCACTTCACATTCCTCTCTCGGCCTCTCTGGAAGAAGGCTTATAACCTGCCAGGATCAGGACGCAACTGTTTCATCATCTAGAGAGACTCGATGGTTCTGGGATCTACAAGCCACAAGCCGTATTAATTTTATTCTATTGGATTTGACTTGGATTTGATTGAGGTATATCCAACTTGTAATGGGTACTGTATGGGGAGGGGTGTATGTAAAGTGTATCTGATGTCCTGACAAATTCAAACTTGCTTGATATGTCAATATACTATTGAATCTTTAATCCAAAAAATCCTATGTACTATTGTATAAACCACCTTACTTGCTAACAATTGCATTTCATTGAGAGTTTACCAGTTTAAAGTTTGATACTAAATGGATCAACTATTCTCCAGATGACGATTCTTATAGTTTGGTCAATGTTTAGTCAAAAAAGATGCACTTCATTTTGCTGCAACATTTAAGCAAATTTTTCTGAAATCTGTAGTCAAGATGATGACATAAGGCACAGTTATTGTACATCAGAGCCCATGTATTGTTAATTACATTGCATTATGAATTACTGGGTTTAAATCACACTGTGGGTATGATAGCAAGGTTTCATAGATCTGAATATCATGGATTGGAAAGTGAAGCTCACTCCCTGCCCTGGATATGACACAGTCATGCAGTCCCTGGAGGAGGGCAATCCCCAGCAACCCAGAGGCCAGGACCCCAAGAACTCACAAGAATGTCATCCATCTTCTGCCAAATCCTTTCCCTGCTTTTCTCATGTTTGTCTTCTGTGACAGCTCTGGGAAAAATGGGAATAAAACCGCAATGAAATCCAGTGTCAAATATAGAGGTCTTTCAGGTGAAGTCACTTGGCTGTCTCAGTGTGCAAGACATGATTCATTTCTTAAATTAAGTTATTTTTTACCATAGGGAGATACAGGAAATATTGGAAGAGAGACCAACGATCCCAGGCCAGATTCAAACCCAGGCTGGCTATTTAGCTAGCTAATAAAGAAAAACTATTTGTTTGATGAACTGATCCGACGCGTCTCAAACTACAACTCTGATTAGAATCAATGGGTCGTGGTGGAGGGTCAGGTCAACCAAAAGAGTAGATTCCTTACAGTACCTTACCTCCTTTGTACTACTCAGTGTTTTACCTACACGTGTTTGTACTTGGTCTTGGCCGGAAAAAATATAGAATAGATGTGGAAGCAATTAGACACTTGCTCCACTCTATAACTCGGGGGCCAAAATGTTTGTCAGTGCTGTAATGCTGTATTTGCTACTTGTTAATTAGGTGACTGCATGAGTGCACTATAGCATCGGAGGGGAAGTGCATCTGCAATCAACTAACTTCCTGCAATGGTTAACCCTGCAAATATCAATCTCAATTATCAAGCGATGGCAGTGATAATCAATAGGAAACAGCCTTACATTTCTCATGCCTTTCCCAAACTCTATATATTCATTTACTTTTAATTTACTCACTGTTTGTAGCAGGTTTGACTCTGTGTTTACGATGCATGTACAAGACAGAAAACAGACAGAAAACCATCTAATAAGTTTTATTCTTTACTTAGCTATGCCAGGGCACGTAGCTCCCGTACAACAGCGTGTAAATCCGGCTATGTAACCCAACTCTGATGAGTTACAGCAGCCATAACGTGGCGACCGTTTCACTTTTATCACTCCAATTATAGTTAAAAACATGACGCCTGCGTGAGTGCCTGTTTGAATTTTCACTGGTTAGCGGGAGAAAACGAGGGAGACATGGGTTGGAGAGGAAAACGTGCACTCAACATTGTGTAGTGAGGGTTTATGAAGAGCCTATCCCCCAGCAGGAGATGTTTTATTAGCGGTGTTTAAATGACCAGCTTGTTAAACATCAAGCGGCAGGCGGGCAGCCAGGCGGCTGTGGCCTCAGGATCCACTGCACTGCTACATCACTGGCTATTTTCAACCTCTTCAAGGCTTTATTTGACATGCTAGTGTGTAGACAGGGTAGTTTCGAGACACAATAATCACTTTTAACTTAAGTTGAAACACTAGATTCCTGCCTGTGACTGGGCAATTGGACCAGGGTGGTCCTAGTATATTCAGTATCTCCTCTGACTCCACAGCGTCAGGGAGAGAAGAAAAAAAAGAGAGCGAGGGGCCAGGAGGAGGTTAGATAAACAAGAAGCCTTTTCAGAAGTCTTAATAATATTTACACCTTGACATGTGCACAGGAGGGACTTAAACATATGATCTATCTTTCAGACTTGTATACAGGGGTTCACAAATCAGGGTTTTTATCAAATTGATAAGTCACGTTGTTAAATATGAATGTAAGACATAGATCGGTTTCTTTTGCTTGAAGGTCATGGGAGCACACGAAAAAGAAGCGATCCCTTGAGATGAGGGCTGCAGTCATGGAAAATATGGGACATAAAGTGCAGTCTTTGATGGTTATAACACAGATGGAAGATCAGGAACAGGGAGAAAGTCTAGCCAGCTGATTTTAGATCCTCATTCATTTTATGGTGTTCACATGGTTAGTTGATTTGTTACTCTCATTCTTCTTCGTATAAATCATCTGGTTGCTCATTAGATTTCTTCGGAAATTAGTAATTATCTGGCTGGTACTAGAGTATACACTGCCTTGCAAATAAAGTCCTTCTTCTTCTTCTTCTTCTTCTTCCTGGAAGTCAACTCCATATACAGTGTTAATCTTAAGAAAAATTGTGATAAAAAAACAACAAAAAGAAGCCTGTGTTGATGGAGATTGAAGGTGCTGCAATTCAACCAGTGACGATTTCAAGAAAAAGAAACTTTCCATTATTATTATTAGTCCTGCAAAGCTTTCCTCGTTGTTTAGTCCTGGACCTCCTAGGTAGCTATCCTTATTTGTTATTTAATGTAGTTGTCCTTTCCCCCACCTCCTATATCTTTTTGAGTCCACAGGCAGATAAACATATCAGATAATATATACATACATATACATGTTTTATAACATATAACAGATAATGTCTGGTTTCATGGTCTGGAAAGGATAACAACTTGACCTGTGCTTTCTCTTTGGCAGGAAACGATAGCTATCTAGACAGGATAGAGGATGCTATCACAATATAGCAAAGACAATATTTACTGCATATGTTTTCACCTGTGTAGTCAAACTATATCTTTGAGGTATACAATGTCAGCAGGCAGCAATTACAATGGCTGCTATCACATGTAGTAAACATTAAAAAGAGAGATCTCTGTATATGGTCATTGCGTTGATAATCTGTTTTTTGTCAAGTTCTTCCTGACATTTTGAGACAAACCATGTGAATTTAACACATCAGTTATTTGTTTTGAATGAAGAAACTTTAATCTTTGAAGCTTCTCTCATAGCTTGGTACGGCAACAGAAGAGCAAATGTGTTGGTCTTATGGCAACCCAGTGGTCTATCAACCAGGTCCACATACCTTATCTAGAGTAGTGAAATTTGAGTTCTCCAAATAGTTCTGGACTTGGACCGGCAAGAAAAATCATTCTTTAGAGTAATGCATTATCAAACATTTTATTACGCAGCTAAAACCTGTTTTTAAAGCCTCATGATTACAGCAGTTTGACTCAAAGCCCTTAGGTCTGTATAAACGTGTTAATTTTAACTCCTTTCTGCATTATTGATGTGATGTCTTCCTCGGGGGGAGCATGGACTGGACTTTCATTACCATGGCTGTCCTTTTGATGGATTTGATTTTGATCTGGTTAGAACGGCTCACTGTGCTTGTCCAGACTGCCTGTGATTTATTTGGTGTCTCCAGATTAAACAGTGTGCTCTCCTGGCGGCCTCAGAGACAAGCTGCACTCTGAACAATTTGAAATGTAAATACAACTTGACCATGAAAATCTATCTTTGTGCATTAGGGCTTTATTGTGTTCTCAGAGCAAACTAAGGCAGGGACAGGGAGTTTGATGAGTGACTGCACAGGGAGTCTCCCAGGAATAAGTGAATAACCTAGATAGGAGTTTGGGAAAGTTGTGCAAGCCTGAAGACTCACACTACCTATGTGCAACAATTATGACTAATGAAAACCAGACAATCTCCTTAGTCTGAAATACATTTGGTGCAAAGAAGCAGATCAGATGAACAAATTACCCCAATATTCTGGCTATATTCTATTCACCTTAGCCTTTCTCCCTGAAAAAGACAAGGGCTAAAAGCAAATGGCAGCAACATGAGCACAGTGCTGTATTAATGATCGACTGGGGAGTGCTTCACATCCAGAACATATTTCATGGCCCAGAAGAAGGACGGCTGAGGTTTCTGGTTTGGGGTCGTCTGAAGAGTCAAGACCAAATATCCCTTGTGGAGTCCCCACAGGAAGTCATTGCTAAGAGTGCAATTAGAGGCCCCAGTTTTTCTGTCCAAATGATAGTACTAGCATCCCTATCTTGTGTTAGGGCATGACATGTGAGCAAATGACAGAAGCCCCACAAGTACTGTACACACAGGAGGATAACTTCACCCAGTCAAGTATCTGCTGCTGCTCTTTGTCCTTACGTAGCACAGTCAAGTCTGATGTGGAGCGTTTTAGGACTTCTAGTTGATTCAGCTGCCTCAGCTGGATAGTAGTTGTGATGCTGTTCTAACAGACATACATTCCTGTCCCATACAAGTCACATTCAGTGTAAAGGTATAGCTTACAGTGTCAGTGAATATGAAAATGACAACCCACTGATCCATGATCTATGGTGACACACCCAAGAGCAGGGCTGGGGATTAACAGATTACATAAAGTAATCTGACAACAACAAAATGGCAACTGTATTTATTAGAGTTAATGATTTGTTGGATATTAATACTATTGACACAATCCAAAGTTAATAATAAAATAATAATAAATAATAAAAACTCCATGTTTAACTTAATATTGTAGCAATTGGACACAGATTTGCTAGTGATTGATGGAGGGAAAGCAATCCAAAATTAACCATTATCAGATTAAAGATTACATTACCAAATTCCAGCAATTTCATTCCTTGTTTCACAGTTACACTTTTAAGCAGGCAATCAGTAATAAGAAACAGATTGAAACAGGCTTCCCAATCCTGACCAGGATACTGCCTAACCAGGATACTGCCTAGATGTCGTCGACTGTGGAGGACACTTACATAGGTCACAAAACTGAATTATGTCTGTTTACTTGTTGAAGAGCTTGGTGTTAGCACCAGGCGGGCTCCTGCTCCAACTGACTGTTTATGTTCATTCTGGAGACCAACCACCTTCAACTGACATCAATTCCAACAAGAGAGACTCAACCACCATGTGTGAATGTTCTCTTATTGTAAATATTTCCATAGCTGTGCATTTGTGGGATGCCCTCCCTGCCAGCTCTCCCATTTTGAAAGGTGTGGGCTTAGATAGATTTAGACAGTGGTGGTTCTCTTGCTATATCAGGGGTTGTTGAAAATGAGTTGTCAATTATGGAATAAGCACTGTCTCAGCAAAGTTATGGATTTCTCCTTGTGAGTACTTAAGATAAGTTAGCCTGGTGTACAAATGGGCACATAAAGGCCTTGTATTTATCAAGCTGATCTGTGATGACTTTCCCTCATCATTTGAATATATCATTCCTCACTAGCTAGGACGCAAACCTGATCTGAGATCAGCATTCCTTCATCCTGAAGATAACACCTATCTAATATAAAACACTCCCTGAATATAGAGCTCAGATTCCTTAGTGTCCTCAGGCAGCCTCAAACCCAACGATGATCCCCTTCACCCATCTGAGATGTTTTGAAACTTCTTGGTTTTATAATGCTCTAGATAAATTCAAGCTTCCTAAATATTAAAATTAAAAAATAATTCAACCTTATGTTAGTCTCATTTAGTTTGGTTCACGTGTTAGAACTGAACCTTTTTTCACAGGATTGTACAGTAAATTCAAAGGTTCACAATGATGATTTCAGCACCCATAACCCATTGCTGCATACAGTATGTGCCAAAATCAAACAAAATGACTTGGGTTAAGGTTAGGCAATTAAAACAATTTGATTAGGGTTAGGGTAAGGTTTTGGTCATGTTTAAATAAAAAGTAATACTTGAAAGCTACTTGGCATGAGTTGGGACTTAAACCCAGGTCGTTGGAGTCAAAGGCAAGGTGCCCGCCCCCCACCCTGACCTCCATGCCCTTACTTTCCACCACACCACTTCAGTGTCAACCTGCCACCTGTTTCAGTCATGTGAGCTCCACCTCCTGCTTCACTCAATTAGTAGAATATCATATGAAATTATGGTGCATTACGTTTTGTAACTATAACTATGAACTTCATATGAGAACAGGCTGGCATGCTAAACTAGCATGGTGGTGATGGCTTCAGCCTTCTGTGCACTTCAACATGGAAATATCATGGGCCTGTGGCCTAGCCCAAAAAACAAGCCTGGCTAAATAAAACTGGATGATCCAAAAATGTAAAAATATAAAACAAATATCTACAGGATATTCTCAGAACTATGTTTTAAATGGTAAAACAGGTTTGCAGCTGTTTTTTTGTGGACTAGGTTAAGAATAACAGCATGGGTTAGGTGAGCTCCCCCAAATCAAATGTAGCTTGTAGCTGTTTTTTCATTTCATTAAAGGAAAATAACTATATTTCATTTTTATACAGGACCGTCTTGGGACAGTTTGATATTTATTTCACACATTTGGAGATTTGGCACTATATCACCATCGTTTTATTTCAATCCAGAACACAATGAGTGTTCATAATGTATCATTTGGGTTTAGAAATGGATTTCTTCAAGATAAATAATTAGTTGCTATGGCTATGCTGAAGGGAAAATATGATGTTGCTCCATCGGAATGTCTCCTCCATCCCCTGCCAAATCTGAGCTGGAAACACTTAGTAGAGAACCTGTGTGTACTAGGAACCGCTAATAATTTGCTTAAGGGAACCCACATCTGGTTGGATCGCTGAGGCAGAGGTTAAGAGTGTCGAAACTGGGCCACTGCTCCTTGCCAGTTGCAGGCTGAGAATAGGCTCTAATGTTAAACAAAAATGTAACTACAGGAAATAGGCCTGTTATCATAATATAACCATTTGCCTTGGCTAAGAACCAGACTAAAATTGCCCCTTGTTTACCATTTTTCAGCAGGGCCAAAAGTGTATGGATAGATAAATCACAAATCCTTTACAAGCAACTGCAGTCACTGGGTTGTTTGTTTTTAGTATCATGGCCAAAAACTAGAGCAAATACACTGAACAAGTGCGAAAAAAGACAAGTTTGTTTACACAGCTAACAGCTTTGTTTGAGGGCTTAGTTGATAATCTGAACAGTTCCGCCCTCCGAGCTACTGAATACCGACTAGTGCTTGAATGCTACACGACTTCATACAACTGGTGACAGCTGCCTTTAGGGACAGCAGCAAACACAAAGTGCTTAAAAGTTACAGCATGGCTAATGCATGGCCAAAAAAACAACAGCAAAAGACGGTAATAAAACAGATTTTTCAACCATGTCAACACAGATGTCTCTTTCCTCTGTAAGGGTTGTTTTGGGCATTTTGGGCACCCTGTGCAGGGTTGTAGAGGGACACTGTTATGCCTTTTCCCCCCTTTCTTCATTACCAGTTGCTACCTACCAGGGGGAAATTGAAAGGAGATGAAGCAAAGGAGGATGGAGAAGATTGAGAGACGAGAAGAGAAAGAGGAGATGCAGGAACATTTGTACTTATGCATCACGGACACCGTGGAGTCAGCCTTGGATGAAAGGAAGTGTGATTTTTGGCCTCGAGGATTTCACCTGTGCTCTACAAACACTGGTGAACTGGGTTGATGAAGCATTCTGTCATCTCCCTAAACCCTCACATCTTTTAGCTAAAAGAAATGTAGACTCAAACTGACAACTTTGCACAGTTTAACAAAAAGTAAAAAGGACTTTCCAAAGCCCCTCTAAAAGCCCCTTTCAGAACGCTAGCGATGGTAGGTCGACCTGAGCAGCTCAGTGGTGAAAAGGAACAAGGCTCAAATCGGTCCAGAGAGCCCTGCGCTGATGGAATCAGAGTTTTGATTCCTGTGTAGTTTTCCATCAGAAATAGGGTGTACGTCGTCCATATGAATTGCTGCATGTTTGAGGTTATTAAAGCAGGAGCTTAGTGGCCTATTCTGGCAACGCTGAGCCCCAGTTCTGTGTGTGATGAAGTTTCAGGACCCCGGGACAGCGCGGCACCCATGTTACTGCAGCAGCCTGCGGAGAGAGGCCTTACGTAGAAAGAAAGGAACAGCTGGGAACACTTAAAACCCAAAGCTAGCATATTAACGTTTTCTAAAACAAAGTAAAGGTCTCCTGCACTTCACATTCTATCAGTAATATATCAGCTCTTATTTGCTCCTCTTAAATGGGAGAAGTGGCTGTTTCACGCAGCTTGTTTTGTGTTTTTTACTAAGTTTCCTAAAAGGTATTAAAGCTAATGCTGCCTCTCTAAAAGGTCAGGGAGGGACTGATAGGGTTATGACATCACAACAATTATCCTCTGAGAAAGTCAGAGTCCCAACCAAAATTGTTCCCTATTTAGTTGTTGTTTTACCTCCAGTTCTCTTTTGAAGTATAGTAAAGTATAGCCTGATGGTTTAACAATTTAAGAAATCTACGTCATTGATAGGATTAGAGATATCACATTTTTCAATTAGACATATCTATCAGACATGAATGGGAACACCACACAAGTGCAACATAAATCTTGAACATGACGGAAGGCAGAACGTACGAGGAATACTATGTGTATTGTATGCAGTGCTTTGTCTTACTATCAATTACATCATCTCACTGCATAGACAACTCTAGAGGGATATAATTAATGTCTCAGACCAACAAAAAACAGATGTAATTCTGTTCATAAAGAGGCCACCATGCAGCCACTACCCATGTATTACCGTGAAACTATTTGCTGCAGGCACTACTACACGCTTATTTCTTTTAACAAGGATTTCTACGTGCATGATTCTCTTGTATTTAGGTCGTGAAACACAGCACCAGATTCAATGAAAGAAGTGGAGAAAACTAGCCCACCACTGAAAAAAGACAATATAGTCTGGGCACTGGGATAGTCATACCGTCACTTCTAGGAAAGTCCTGAGTCACAACTTAACTTGGCTCCATTGATTAGGATTTGGCACGTTCCTTTGGAAAAATAAATGACCATGTGTTACAAGTGAAAGAGGGGTAATTGTGAGCACAGCGACACATATGTAAGGTCACTTATATACCAGACAGCCAAGTGTTTCATTTGAACACCAAGGGGGACTTTGTGAAAATGCAAGAACCACTAAGTGACAACACAAAGTGTACTTGTGTGAAACAATTGCTCTTGTAAATTAGGACTTTGCCCTAGAGTGCTAGTGTAGCAGGCAAGGTATATAGTGCTTATAGTGACAGATTTTGTAATGATAACACCTAACATGACATTTAAACCAGAGGACAAGTTAGCCAATGGCCAGTGGCCTTAAAGCTGCAGTATGAGGGAAAATAACTGACAACATGGAGCCGGATACACTACCATGCCACTTTTCCCAGTGTGATATAGCAGTGAGTAAATTAATGTGGTTTGTGTTTACATGTCAACTCATGTAATCAGTCGGTTACTTTTCAAATAAGTATGTTACCTTTACTTTATTATTTGCTCTTTCATGTTATTTCTGCCCAGTTTCATGCATCATTTGAGCAGATGTCTCTTTGTTTAATGGATTACTTTTGTCTTTCCCGCTACGTGACATTAGGCTAGTGCTGTAACATGTCTACTTGCCTTGTTTTGCATTTCCTCTACATATGACCATCAACACCCGCAAGCCATTTTCTGGGGGCCTTTTTATACTTTTTTTTTTTTTTACTTCTGGTAATATAATGACTGTTAATAGGATAGGATAACATGTTTCTTTGAGGGTTTCTGTTACTTTTAATGGAAGCAATGTTGTAAAATCCTACCACACCCGTTCTGTGTGGTAGAACATGATATTCAAAGAATGGATTTTGTGTGGGGCACCATCATAGAAGTACCGCTATCCACAACTACATAGGTGCTACATTTACTTGGTTCTATATGCTCTGTCGATGCTATAATAAAACAAAGAAAGAATTATTTTGTTTTCAGGGTGGGACTGGTAAAGGGTCCAACTCTGTGTGAGACAAACCAGTTGTTTTTTGTGTGCAGGCCTATCTTACCATCTGAGGGAACTTAAGGCAAGGGGCTGTACCCGAGTCTACAGACTCTTGTCGGAGTTCATTTCCCCCCAACCTCCTCTTCCCAATGAATTCCAGATGTTTCGCAGACGAAAGTGAATTTTAAAGGTTGGAGGGGTGAGGGGGCGGTGGTGGTCAGGGGGGTAGTTCTTCTCTGCACAGTATGCATGTATAATGTATGTAACTACCCTACCTAAAAATCACCATAGCTGCTCTACACTTGGCAAAATGCCAAGGTCATTCAAGACCTAAATGTTTAAAATAACTAGCAACCAAGCAGTTCACTATTTGACCATTTAACCAACTAAATAGTTTCGATTGACGATAACTAACTAGTGAAGAATCTACCGTTAAAATCCTTGTAACAAAGACAAAGTAACAAAGTCTACATGTCTACAGAATGGCAGACTCACTTTCAAGTAACAACCAGTATAAAAACTATTCCAAGTCTAATAAAGTCCTGACTTGCACATCTTTGGCACATAACAAAAGTTCACCTTTCTGTGAGGCCTGAAATAGAAATAGTAGGTCAGGCAAACAAGCAGAGGAGGTGTTTCTCCTGGAGATCTAGTGACTGTGTGTGGTCTCCCTCTCCGGAGTAACCCGAGGTAATGAAGTCATGACTGGAAGAAATATACTGCTCTCTATTTTTAATAAATATCAAATCCTTCTTGCCTGAGGGCTAGATGAGAAAAAGCCTGAACCAAGTGTTCCTCTTGGCTCATAATAAAGTGGCAGCCCCCATGCTGGATTCTCATACAAGGGGAATCAAATGAAAAAATGCATGAAATTAGATTACTGTCCCTGCAGTTTCTACAACATCAACATTCACTGTATAAAAAGATCTAAAAACAAAAAAGTAGAGATCATTGATGAGATGTTTGTGCACGTCAACATTATATATACTTTTAAAGCTTCAGCATGCATGTATAGATGAGTGCCTATGTGCATGCATGGACAACTCCCAGTGTTTTAGGGGTTTTGTGTGCCTTTTAAATGAATGTGTGTTTTGCTGTATCATGCTGTGTAATACCTTGTGTGACTCCTTCAAACCACTTTGAACACCATCGCCGTTAAGACACCGACTATACATGGAAATCATGGTTACAGGCTCACCACTCTTTTGCCTGACTCACTTGACCAGGATTGCCGACTCATTGTTTGCTTTCCTTCCTGGTAGCGGCACACGTCGGCTACCGCGCATGACATTGGCAGCAGATGTGGCGGGGCCCAGAAAAAATAAACTGGCGGATGACGATGCCGTCCACAGAAGCTAAATATTGACTTAGCGACCTGTAATCAGATTCACACACATGACAGAATGGAAATAAACAGCAACATTTGCCCGTGTCGCCTCTGTCGACCCTCCCACCACAACGGAGCCTCAACTTGCTGGGAAAAGCAAGCCGCCTGGGGCTTTCTACTCAGCCAGTCTGGTAATGGGCCCTTACTTGTGACATGCCAAGGGGTGGGAATAAGAAAATGGGAGACATATTATGCTGTATAATTACGTGTGTGACATTCCTGCTTCCTACCATCTCTAAATTCAAGCTTTGGAGTGAAAGCTATTGGATTCCCTCAGTCTGGTGTGGATGCCCGAGTTTCCCTCTAAAATAGAAAAACTTAAAACACAACTTAGAATTTGCAGCAAGAAGCTATCATCTGTATTGGCATTGCAGATGCACTGAATGTACAGTTTTATTGTGGACTGCAATGATTTCATGGTGTGTTTTTGTTGGTAATACGCTACACTGAATCGTTAACATCTCTGTGCTGCATTCAGGCGACTTTAGCGCCTGGGTTCCTGTAGGTTTGATTGAAGTTTATGTAGCCTGTTAAAAAGATAACCTTCTCTCACATCTGTTTATAAAATCATTGTTAATCCAAACATCTGTTTATCTGCCACAAGTCACAATGCTGGCTCTTCTTCTACAGAGAGAGAAAACATCAAGCCTACATTCTCCGAGCTCTATAAATTATGGCCCAAAATATAAGACCTTCATGTGGTTGGAATCTGGAGATTAAACAATGGTCGTAAATTAAGCTCATCTGGGGTGTAATAAATCTATCGTTCTATCTTTGGGCTCATCTCACCTCCTTAGCTCGCTCTTGGTCCTATTCACAGGGATTTGAACCGGAAAGGGAATTTTTTGAAAGGGATTGCAATTGTATTGTTCTGCCATGAAATGAGTTCATGTTTCGATCAACATGTACTTGGATTCAAGATACCAATGAATTTGCTTTCCACTGATCTGCAAAAAGGCATGTGATTGATTCAGTTGTGAATCAAATTGATAGTTTCTAGCAGGTCCCCCCCAATTGTGTTAGTATTAATCTAGTATTAGCATTAATCTATTAGTATTAATCTCAATCTCTTTTAAACTGAAAAACACAGGATGAGAAGCACCTAGATAATGGATGATACAAAGGTGTGGTGCATATAACAAATAATTGCTGAAAATATCTTCATAACACTCATTTTCATGGTTAATCCCCAAGGAAGTTTTTCCTTTTAAAAGTTTTTCACTTAAAATTTGCACACTGTCCCACAGCTGTGTCACGAATGACAAAGTCTTGTAAACACATAATTGAAGCTGATTTTAGGACTCAGTTAGTATTAAGTGTTGCTGTTTTATTTTAGGCATCATACTTGTTTTGTTTTTGTTTGACAAGTTGAAGTTCTAGGAATCTCAACTCGTGCATGAAAGACAATTTTTAGAATATATTTTTGGCACGCCCAAGCTGGTTTCGGTCTCTGGACACACACCACTGCTCTCTTTGTCGTCTTTCTGTATTAGTTTGAGTGTGAGCGTACAAGTTTGAAACACCCAACGGTCCACACATTATATTATTATAAGTCATTGTGTTTCTCTGTCTAATTAAGATTACTATTGAAAACATTAATTATTATGTCTTGATGAATAGCAAATCGTTTAAGCCAGACATGGTAACAACCACAATTGCATTGGACACAAAATTATTGTTTTTTTACAATGTCTCCCTGGCATATTTGAAACAGATGTTTGGAAATTGATTTTGTATTACACACCAGACCATCTGCTATTCATTCTCCATTTATTTGTTTTGTTTTGTATGAATTAAACACCCTAAAAATTAATGTATCTTTTATTTGCCAGAGAACCAAAATAATGATGAATATGAAAGCTCTCCATTAAGCCTTATGTTTTGGAGTACTATGGCTTTCAAGTACATGCTATAGTATACATTAAAGTCATCAATCTGAAATGTGTGCAAGTGTAGAGATTGCTTTTGAAGTCAGTGATTTATTACTTCATGCCATACTGCAGAGTTAGCTGAATAAAGAGTTTAAAGACACTCCCCCTATCCATGTATTTATTTCACAAAAATGACCTTTGAACCTTTTTCAGGAGTACATGGCTTTCATCACAGAGCTGTGACCACTTCAGTTTACATTCAGTATAGTGTTATATCATTGACTGTTTTGTGGTAAGTATAAATGCCTGTTTTGCTGCTTTCTTTTCTATCACTGATCGATATAACGCAATAGTGATTCAACCTATACCCAGTTCATGAAAGCTACATTTGTTGTTCTAGACACCTGTTGTCGGGTAGGTCTTTCCCAGGAAAACTCCTCTGGACCACAGGAAGTGATGCTGATGATTTTATCTTTCTGGCAGCAGCAGCAGCAGCAGTTAGTTTGGAATAAATTGAAGAACTGAACTTCATCAACAGAAAATCCAAGGATAAAGACACCGCAGTACTGGACAAACTGTTTGATTGACATTGACTCAAACCCAGGTACATGGTTGCTCTCACAATATCCTGACTGGCTGCATCACGGCCTGGTATGGCAGCTGCCGCCCTCAAACGCAAGGCGCTACAGAGGGTGGTGAACGCTGCACGACGCATCACCAGGTCGGAGCTGCCCTCCATGGAGGTCCTCTACCAGCAGCGTAGCAGGAAGAAGACCAGCAGGATTTGTAGTAGTATCCGGACTCGCACCACCAGATTCAAGGACAGTTTCTTCCCACAAGCCATCAGGCTTTTGAACAATCACACCTGAGCCCCCCCCCCCCACGCACAACAGGCCACTTTACCTCAAGGTCACTTTATTTTACACTCTGCTTCACTTTATAACTTATAAACTTATACTTGATTATTATTTTTATAGTATAACTGGTACTTATAACCTTTGTACTTTGTAACTCTGTACTTCTAAGATAAGATAAGATAAGATAAGAGAGACTTTATTAATCCCGCCGTGGGGAAATTCACGTTACAGCAGCTCACAACAATAGAATTCTAGTATTGTACTTTATAACCTTAGCATTGTACTTTCCTAACATTGTACTTTTTCTTATTATATTTCTTGTGTTTTTTAAATTATGTCTGTTTGTCTTAGCATTAGCGTTAGGTGTCGAAGAGACACAAGAATTTCATTGCACACTTTTGCTTCTGTGAACGTTGTGTACATGACAATAAAAAACCTTGAACCTACCTCATAGGCTCTTGTTAATGAGTCATGATCAGAAGATCAGATAATTAGGGGTAGTCAAAGTCAGTTATGGGCCAACTAGAAAGTCTTTTCACAAAGAAGAATAATGTTGTAGTAGAAAATCTATCAAATGTGTACTTCCATAGTGTTATTCATCCATGGAAAATAGATATTAATACATTTCCAAATATTATTGAGACCTGGTGTATTTATACACACAAAGCAGTGCATTAAAACAGTTAAAAGCTTAATGTGAAAATAATAGTTATATTCACTGTAAGATGATTCCTTTTCCATATGCTGTAACTCTAGCAGCATTAGAACTGGACCCAGGTAAGATGGCTGCCATATGGTTCCATTTGGGTATGGGAATCTATTTTGACATTTCCACTGTATTGTTAAGATCTAAATGAAGTAACCAAATGCTGCCTTTTATTTCAGTAGGAGGCTGTAATTGTCGGATGCCTGAATAAACTGTCAGCTTAGACCAATTTCTTCCCCAGCCATCTGGACCATTCACTTTTTGGCCCATTAGCCCTCCTTCAGTGCTAGCACATTTTTGGACTCACTACATAGGAGAGGAGATAGCGGCCCAGATGACGCCAAAGGTAATCACAGGAACTTGAACATGCCCCTGCCATTGGCACTGGAACCAGACTGATAAGTAGGACAAAACGAGTATTTAAGGCCGAGGAGGAGTTTTTATTCCAGGGCAAGCTAATTGCTGCTGATTGCAGGGCAGATTGGTGGATAGTGGGCTAATCAAGATGGCTGCAATTTCATGGAACCCTGGCCAGACCTTTGAAAGAAAGGTCTATTCCCTCCAAGTTAAACGACTATCGTGGAAGAAAATCAGCAATCAGGAAAGAAACACATGATTCTTTTATGTATATATACACACAAAAGGAAAAATATCTGCAATATGTGTATTTTTTGGCCCGTTTTATGTCATTGAAATATCACAGAAGAACATTTAAAAGTGTGTAAGCTACACATGCTGGAAAAGATGGATGAGAGCCTGAACACATTCTCATATCGCAGTGGCCCTGAATGGACTGTGACATTTCCACATATGGCTTTTAAACCCATGATGCAATGCTGTGTTCCAAATAACAGTATTTCACAAACACTTGATGAAAGCTGACATAAGTGCTCAATCAGTGTTTGTGAACGTGCCACGTAGTTGTTATGAGGCTTTCAAAGGTTTTCCTTTTTTTCCTAAAAGGTTTTTTATGGGAGTTTTTTCTGGTCCTCTGTGAGGGTCCAAGGTTGGGGAGGCCGTCATTTATTGTTTTCATGATGTAGGCATTGTGGAGCCCTTTGAGACTGTAACTGCGATTAAGGGCTATACAAATACATTTGACTTGACTCTTCTCGAGACATTATAAAAAGATTATAAACCGGGGTTCAAGTAAAGTAATTGTTACCAGCAAGTTAAATACACAGATACTGTGTGCTAAAAAGGTCCTGGCCTTGGTTAGCACATAATAGCTGAGAATAAACACTGGAACAAATGTGATTCTTGACATCTTTTATTTTACAACACAGAATTCCTACTCAGTACGATATAAATAATCTACAGTTGCCGCGCCAATCGGCAATTTTCCACCATCTGAAACCTCTCTTGAATAAGTGCAGTCATGAGAACAAGTCTAAAACCCATTGGGTCTAGAAAAGGGAGTTTAGCCTTCTAATCTCCCTGTAATGAACGGAAGTCGTCAGGGCCTGCTCTGAAGCTTGATAATGTGTAACATAATGGGCTTTTTGTGTTTTTAGTTATAATGATGGTCTCGGCTGCTGCAAGGCTGCTGCCACTTGGAAACAGATATCCGCAACATCCAGCATTCCCCTGGGACAGCTGGTCACTGGGACAGGGTGAGACGCTGAATAAAGGTGTCCACTGAAAACAGTATTGGACAATACTAAACTGAAGTATTCAAGCACTCACACCACGTTTTTGTGTCTCCAACATCTCCTGCTATTACTGAAGCTAGAAGAACTAGAAGAACACCTACTGGGTAAATGATAACATTGTTGGGGTTAAGTCAGCGTGAAAACTTCAATAAGACTTACATATCAAATCACTCCTGTTTTTCATGTACTATGCGCTAACAAAACATGGTTTGAATCTGTTTTTTTAAGTTTTTTAATTATATATTTGTATTCCCAAATTACTGTACAAGTAAAAATACACCTTCTGCACATACCAACAAATACATCTACCAGTTAAAGCCGCATTAGGCAAGATTTTCATTTAACAATACACAATCAGCCTAAATCACAAAGAAGACCCTGTAGATTCACCCTATTTAAAAACAAAGTTGGGTTTAGACACTTCTCCTTCCACAGGAAGTGACGAATGAAAACGCAAGAGTGAAATCCAAACCGTCTCCTGAACAGCAGAGAGCGAGCTCTCCATCCACAGAAAGCTGCACTCACACAACATTACAGTTTTTGCCTTCCTCATCCCTTTGGTTTGGTAAAGCATCACAGACCGGCCGGGTTGGTAAACATGAGCGTGCATTGAACTGATAACTGAGGTCACATCTTGCTGCTATTTGGAGCCACCAACATGTAAAATTGCTTAATGCAGCTTCAAATGTTGCTACATGTTGAGTTCAGGTCAATGTGTGGCAGCTTTTCCTGGTTTTCCTGCTGCGATGTCACCAGAAGAGAGTGTTAAGGCAGCTGTAGGGAAGCAGAGGTGAGCTGGAGAAATCGTAAATCTTCCCCAGCTCACAATGGTGTTGGTTTACCGACCGAGTGACACGACTTCAAAGAGAACCCCTGTCTTCAAATGAACTTGTTGCCTTCATTGACACAGGTTTAGCTTGGCCAGCTGTTTAAATTTTGTATATGTGTGCATGTGTGTGTGTCATCTGTGATTTACACTATGGCGCTGCTCCATTGATAATTAATGGGACAGGAAGTGAGTGGACTCATACGGTGCGTGTCTGAACTGTGTGACATCCAGATGAGCTTCAAATCATAGAACAGTATCAATTCCAAGCCAGAAAATAGACCTCATCCGCAGAAAATCACCCTGGGAATGCCTTACTCATCTTCTCCACCTTTTTCCATCTCTTCTAGCTCATTCTCTATGGACCTCTCTTCTCAATTGAGCTGCTCTCACTTGTCTCTGGCTATGAGAGAGTAGTGAATGTTGAAGTGAAGTAGGACATTTCAAACTTGATTTTTATTTCAGTGACAATTTTGTATTTTTATACTGCATGTTCTCATTATCGTTTCACAGAGAGACAATGCTGAGCTAACCATGGTGACTTACACAGCTTCATTACAAGGCCGGATGATACATTTCAAATGAAAGCAACAACAATTTAACCAGGCAACAGCAGTGCTGCAAAATTGATCACACCACAGTGGAACAGAAATACAATATCTGTGAGACAAAGAAAAATGAAAATGTCTCAACCCAAAACAAAAAGTGAAAAAAAATACAGAGCCACAGACACCACATGCTATCAAAACTCCACAGAGGAGAACAGTGGCAATTCCCTTTTCGTAGCTAGCAAATGTAATAAGCTGTTGTTTAAAAGATGCATGAAAACCTAAGCCCCATTTTTATGACGTTTCTTAACCTGGACTTGGCCTTTAAATTTGAAGCGATATAAAGAGTCCATTATTCTAGCTCCTGGACAGCTCTGTATGCACCTTACTGTAGGTTGACGCCGTAGGAGGAGAGATTTCTGCAACTGAAACAAGTGGGAGGGGGACGGGGAGGCAGAAAGCCACAGAATACTACCAGTCAGCATGCATACAGTTGACCCTCTGCAAATTGCATTAAGATGTCATTTAAACTGATTTGAGCTTCAACCACTTGTTTGTCTTTTATAGCTGCACTTGAGGTTAAGTCAACACTTGTGGTGATTTCTGTGGATTTTTGCCCCCAAGTCTCACAATGAAGCCATACAGTTGACCAAACAAATTCAATAACACAGCAAGTTGAGTTTTGCCAGAGATGTGTTTACATCAACCCTATTTCCACGCGGGAAAGGCTGTCCCTTCAGAGATACAATCAAGACAGAGAGAGGGACAGCAAACTGTTGTTTATTCTTTAGGAGTTTTCTCCAAGGCACTAAGAAAACGCCAACAAGGTTTCCATTGTGAAAGAACAGACTTCCTTTGTGTGCCTTGCCATTGAGTTCAGTGTTTCCATAGCCCTATGCTCTCCACCCTCAAAATCATATAATATTTCTGAATTACAATGACATGTGCAGGATAAGGTTTCCCAACTCTCAGACACTTCTGTCAGAGCGTCTTAAAGTTTTGTCTTGGCCAGGAAACCTGAGCTCCACGCCACAGACAACTATAGACACTGACTGAAGACAATGCCGTTCAGCAATTTATTGGTTTGAAGAAGCCTAATCTAAAAGCCATCTCTGAAACAGTCGGATGGAAGAACACTGAGTTTGCTTTTGATAGTGGCACATTTTTATGTCACAAATAAAAGTTCCAGAATATACATCAAATCTATTACAACCAAAAGCACCCAACAATGCTCAATATTTATCACAACGTTCATTTATCCATTGAATAATAGGCATTGTTGGCAGCGTTTAGGCCCTCCACACCATGAGTTATGCCCCTTTTCCATTAGCGTGGGTCCGCCCATTTAAAGCGGGCGTTTCCGTCCACACTACGCCAGCTGTTTTCAACCCCTGAAAACGTTACTTCAAACGCTAGCCACGAAAACGCCATTTTCATACTTTTCCCCACTAAAGAACGAAAGCAACGCCTTTGACCGTGCTCTGAACACGGGTGCGCACAGCTCAGATTCTGGCCGTACCCACCAAAAAATACTGCCCCTTCACCCTCTCTCTCTCTCTCTCACCACCCCACCCTTCCCTCCGTTCTCTCCTCTCCTAATTTCCTATTGGCTGTCGGAGACATGTCTGTGGTTCTGTGGGATCCTCCCATGTAAACAGCCATGTTTTACCGCCAGCTGACTGCCAAAACCCCTCAATTTGTCACTTCCCAAAGTCAGTAAGTGTTTTGTGGCTTGCAAGGTGCTAGCATAGGTACTTCAAGGAGAAACCTCAGGCAGAGTGAGGTCAGAGATGGAAGAGATGTGGTCGGTGGCTTGTGGTGCTTTGTAGGTGTGTTGAAAGTGCAAACCACTAGACCGGCTCAAACTGAAACCAATACAACCTTCATCTGTTTACATTTCAAACTGTTTTAGTCTGACAGATGTTACTTTTTTAGAAAATTAGACCACCAGATTGTCATATTACACGCAGTGTAACTGGAAATGACTATTTGGTGTAAGCAATGGTCACTGATAGGCACTTCACATTCAGCACTTGCCCTCAGCCTGGCTCAAACCCCAGACCTTGCACTCACTCGCGTCATAACTGGGGGAAAACCTACTGTCTCTAAAATGTCAACTACTCAGGAACGAAGAAAAACAACCTTGTGTTTAGCTTGACAGCCATGCATTTATGAGTTTATGTAATTGGCTTTGAAAAGGTTTCATAAACTTCAGGGTTGTAGAATTTTCTCTACCCATAGAAGAGCATGTAATTTGAAGTTACAAGGTTTTCACCCAACAGTGACGATGCACAAAGTACAGACATCTTATCCATTCTGGCTCCAAATCAAAAGTCAAGGCTTCGGGAATTGAAACAGAAATGAGCATACACCAAGGACTTTATCACACAGCACTAACCACACACAGATGTCCTGAGACCTTACACACGGGACAGAGGGGTCAAAGTTCAAGGGCTTGGGTCAGAGTCAAGGACACAGGGACAAACACTGGCCATCACACTCAACCTGTGATTCCACGACGGTCCCTCTGCCATTTGTATTTGTAAAAGGTTGTCAGATTATCTTCCTTTGAATCTTGACAATCTAGTATTAGTGTGACGGTTAGTGAAGACTTAATGGAGCAAACGTTTATATACAAGAGGTGACATCAAACTCCAAGGGCTGAAAGTAACATCGCTGGTGGGCCGCGGTTCAAAATAATGTATGATAATAATAAAAAACAATGGTCTTGAATATGAATTATAAGTGGAACAAGTCAATAATATCAGTCTCTTGTTGTTGAGACCAGCAGGCTGTTGGGGGAATCAAACCTGTGACTATCGGGTTACAGGACGGACTCTCAGGGGTCTGTGGGTGTCAGGATGGAACCAAGCGCACATGTAGAAATACTTTCAGATGCTTTTCAGTTGTGTCTGTCCTCCACACGCATGCACACGCAAACCGACGCACTCGCGCACACACTTCTCCCATCACTTGTCCGTTGTCTTTCCACAGCTCATGTTCACCAGATGCGCCAAGAACCTGATGAGAGAGACAGAGAGAGAGAGAGACAGAGAGAGAGAGAGAGAGAGAGAGAGAGAGAGAGAGAGAAGAGAGCACCCCGACTTCTCCACCGCTGAGGAGGTGATTGTAAAAGTATGGAAGGAGTGCAAGAAGGAAAGGGAGGAAGAGAAAGAGGGGAAGGGGAGAAGGGGGAGGAGTGTGAATAGAGATGTGTGCGTGTCTGATGATTCACGCCTGCGGGGTGAAGGAGTGGAGGGGTCAAGGGGACCGCGAGGAGGGGAGTCGGAGGGGTGGGGAAGGAGGAAGGAGGAAGGGGGAGTGCAAAGACCCCTTGGCCAAGCTGAGGAAAACACATGCTGGCCTCCCGCTGATGTCTGTGTTAGCCGTGGGACCGGTCTGGACAGGTCTCCTCACTTTCTCCCTTCTCCTTCTCCCTTACCACCCTTTCACTCCCCCCCTCCTCCTCTCTTCCTCACACTTAGACCGGTTGTTCTCTTAGCTCTATCGCACTGCTTTTCCTACACGTTCATTTTGCTTTTTTCCTGTTAGCTTCCCACAGTTGCAACCTCTCTCTCTCTGTCTATTTTTCTTTTCTTCTCACCGTCTCTCTGGCCCCGTCTCCCTCCCCCCACTCTCTCTCTCTCTCTCTCTCATTCTCCCCCGTCTCTCTCATGCCGTTTGGACTGTAACCTTATACCAACCAAACTTTTCCTCGAGTCATGTGCTCAGCTAGCTATCTACCCACTTAGCAACTGTGCCTGGAAATGTGTTTGACGTAGCTTCCCTTCCGCGCAGCCTTTTACAGGGTACAGGTAGGGTCAAACCAGAACACAGAAAACTCCCAGGAGCCTCCTCAGATATCTGGAGAATGCTGAACATGGTCAACAAATGAAGAAGCAGCTGCGTTCGTCTGAGAGCTCCTCTCTGAGGAACGTAGAGTTATGAGGCCACTCACACACGACTCTGTTTGCTTAGTCTCTGACACGGAAAGACAGCCAACACGAGAGATGGGAAGAAAGACGGGGGAAGGAAACAAAGAGGAAGGAGAGGGATGAGACAGGAGGGGGTAGGTGAAAGATTGGCGGTAAAGTGGAAAGATGAAGGGTTGGGAGAGAGACACCCCATAAAGAGAGAGCGTAATAATGGGAGGATATTGAAAGGATGTTGCTCTTTTTGGAACAAAATGCCCTGCAGGTCCCATAACACGTGACGGTCCCAGATTGCTTTCACAGCAAGTGGAAGTAAGCCTGTATAGAGGTTAAAGTAATATATCACTTTGATGGATATATTTTTCCAATATGTATATTAATTCTAGTCATGACTGGTGATCAGGAAACAGGAAAAAAGGAAAAAAGTTTTTTGAAGAGAGACAGAACACAGAAAACATATTATCTTATTTCATACAGCAAAAGTTCTATTCCAAAAATGCAATATAGCCAAACTTCCACATTCAGTGTCTCCACAACATAGAGGACGCGGTCAATACTGTAAAATATCCTTTTGTTTATTTAGTTATTTTAGTCATTTTGTTGACCAAGAACTTAAGTTTCCTGTTTTCGCAATATCTTTAAATTAATTCATTTTATGAGAAAATATATTGAGTTCTTCAAAAGGTTCAGAACAAAATATATAATAACAATAATAATAATAATAATATGTGTTCTTGTTTGTATAACTTTTATTTTCAAAGTAGCAGCCTCTTCCACACTTTTACTAAATGTCAGAATTCACATCTGCTGCCATTTTGTAGCTAATATTCATGTTCTTGCTAGCGTTGGGTTTAATTCAGTTGGGGACAAAAGATGGCTTAAAATAAAATATTTCACAATAGAGCTAAATTGTGAAAATGTTCTACAAAAGTGAAATATATCTTTAAGGAACCACTGGGTTCAGTCTAAGGCCTATAAGAGTTTGGAGTGACTCACAATCTTTGATATCATGAGATCATTCAGCACTTAATACATTTCAGACTGAGATCGGGCTCTCTCTCACACACACACACAAAGAGGTCCCCTGTCTCACATCAACTGTTATAATGTAGAGAATGGAATAGTGCAAAAGGTGTTACTGTGACACCCAGTGTCCTGCTTGGTGGCCCACTGGACTAGAGAGACACACACACACACACACACACACACACACACACACACACACACACACAATACATAAACAATTGAAACAGCTGCCCAAGCTAAACCTGTGTCAATGAAGGCAACAAGTTCATTTAAAGACAGGGGTTCTCTTTGAAGTCGTGTCACTCGGTCGGTAAACCAACACCATTGTGAGCTGGGGAAGATTTACGATCTCTCCAGCTCACCTCTGCTTTCCCACAGCTGCCTTAACACTCGAAGAACAGCACGATTTAACTAGGAGGTGTAGTTGTTAGTAAGTGTAGTAGGTGCACTTATACATTCACCGAAAATTATACATATGTCATTATTTAAACAACTATTGATTCCAGATTTTGTCAGTGTATTGTCAGCATGTACCATGGAAAGAGCAGCTGTGTTTCTTTCTCTCTTATTTAAATATCTGAATTTATCTAAATCCAATTCTGGTCCAAATGACAAACTAAGTTAAACTATGATCCTACCAGTTCTCACTCAGTGGTCGGGGGAGATTTGTGGGTTTGATTCTGGGTGAGTCTTCAAGGGGTGCTTCACTTTTGGGCCGAAGAACTAGAGAACTGGCGCCCCCTACTGGCCACGAGGAACACTCATTATTGGCAGTTGCAAAGACAAAGATTTAAAATGTATTGGTGCTTGAGTGTATGAGTGTGTGTTTATGAGCGGGCACAAAATAAATCAAATGTACCGAGCATACACACTACTCTATACTAGTAATGTACGAAACAACGGTGCCCAGGTGTGCTCATACACGTGTACATAATAACAGAGAATCAAAACATATTGCCAACTGTTAGTCATAGAAAAGCAGTCTATCACTTTAGCACAGCATACACAGTTACAATTACACAGACAAATGTCTATTACAACCAGTCCTGCAAACACCCACTCAGACCTGCAGACACCAACACCCACCACTGATGTCTTCAGACTTTGACGGCTGGTTGATTAATGGTCCTTGCCCTCTTGTCTCCTCTCCCTAGCAACACCTCCTACCCAGTTTATAAGATTCTCTGGGACGCCAACATTGCTTCTGTGAAAATAATGTTATTCCTAACATTCAGTCAGATTTTTCTGTAACAATTGAGCTTCACTTGCAAATCATTATATTCAGCTCAGGTAGACGGGTCAAAACCAGACCACTTGTCTCCTACGGGCCAAGAGGGAATTGGGAGGACAGGAGTCGAAGTGGTAACCTGAAGAGTGAACGTTTCATGCCACTCTTCTCCCTCCTGAATCCCCAACGGTGGAATGACCTTCCCTCTGCAGTCAGAACAGCAGAGTCACTTTCCATCCATTGACAACTCACCTTTTCAAGAAGGACCTCATGTCACCTTCACCTTAATTAGATCCCCTCTGCACTAGTCACATTACTTGTTCTCAGGAAAATCCCTGCTATCTCTTTCCTTTGTTTTCGTTTCATCTCTTTTCTGCGCACTTAAATGATTATTCTGGGGTCACAGGAATATTGTCAGGGCATTATGGCCCAGAGCATTACACTGTTAGTTTCTTGTAATTTTAGTGAACTAGGAACAAAAGATTTTTCTACTGTTGTTCTGATTATAAGTCATTCTGGATAGGAGCATCAGTTTAAAGCCTAAAATGTAAAATCAATTAATTTCACGTCTAAACGGGAGGTGGTCGGGGTGCAAGTTGTTTTTCACACACATTGTCAGTACTATATACACATACACATATATATATATACACACACACATATAATTGAAAATGTACTTGCACTTGTTAAAAACAACAGCTTGTACTCAACTCCAACATTACTCTTTCATTTGCTGCAGTAGTGCAGCCGTACCGTATGAAGTTGGAAATTTTCGCAGTTTCTTTAGAACACTTCAGCCGCCATGTTACAGCACCAGCAGAGTAAAGAGGAATTAGTTCCTAAATAGCAGAGGAATCAGGAGATACACTTCAACAGGTATGAATGTATTGGATGTGTTGGAGATTGGACTTGTGACCTTCCGGTTACTGGATGGTCTCTTTAACCACCAGGCCACTGTACTGGCATTCTCCTTATGATGAAACCACTGGCTATGGTCGTTGATACACACCTAGTTCAAAAGAAGAGGCATACAAGCACTTCATGAGATGGAAAACATGAACAATGAGTGATCAGTAGTATCAGACCTCCTGCCAACATCCACTGCAGTCCTGTCATATCATATGGACTGGGTATTGCTGTTGGCCGTCACTGAGAGACATATTAGTGGCTCCAGAATTTATGTTATATAAAAAATCCCACATCCAGTCAAAATTAAAGCTTTTTTTTTTTTTTCTTGCACAAATACGCAAACAAACAAAGCCCAAGCAAAACTGGGGTCTCAAAATTGCTACGTGTGTAACCATGAAATTACAAGGTAACATTATAGTTTATACAGCTATAAAAACGTAATTATGTACTGTGGCTTTATGAATACTGTGGTTCTCAAGATTAGGTCTCTTAGAGAAGCTAAATACCTTTCTGTTAATTTGTTCCCTTTTCCCAGGCCTTTGATTCGGCCACTGTGGTGAGATAAACGTTTATAAATCACGGGGTTAGCAGCTAAGACACTTTCTGAGAGCACACAAGCGTGTCGGGCCAAAATGAATATGGTTTTGATTTGGAGTGCACGCCAACACTCCAGCCAATGCTAATCGCCAGGGAAAGCTCGTGAAAACCATGATGGATTTCACAGGCATGCTTTTGAGCTTGAGGTTTCCATCGCAAATCCATTTAAGCTTTTATTTAATTTGGTTAAATATACAGAGTCCTTTTTATCTTTTTATGTGTCCGTTTTTGACCCACTAGCCTCGAAGGAAAGTATGATATAGCAGGGGGAAATTCCCAGCTTTCCTCGCCAACTTCCTTTTTATGAAACAAAAACTTTACAGTGCATATGTATCTGTGAGTGTGCGGGTGAGAGAAAGAAAGAGAGAGATCGTGGCAGACAGAGTAGCTACGCAATGTCTGAAGTTTTGTCCAAGGGCCGACACAATGCTTTGGTAATGCGCTGACGAAACACTGCTGGCACCAGCGTAAGAGAACAACGCGGCATCCGGTGGATATCCAGAGGTGACCGCTGTCCAATCCACTACCCGCAACGTTAACATGGGAACAAGTGATTCGCTGGAAAAGCCATGTTAGCCAGATTACACAGGCCGTGACAGCCCTCTCCCGCCTGCTGGGCCCAATGAGACAGACAGAGGAACAGAATGTTGTTAATGAGACCAAGGAGTCGGCCCTCTGGGGCTTTTCTGACCTGCTCTGTATGGATGGGGCCAAATCCAGGAACCCCCTTGATCACTAAGGCTACGTTCACACCGCAGGCCTCTTTTTTTCCCCTGACCGTTTATAGTCTAGCATGCAACCCAGAACTGATACCAATATGAAATAACAGTGATGGTGAGGTTCATAAGCCGGAAGGAAGGAAAGCTGCATCCACTTTTTCATGAGACCCAGGAGACCCAGTTATAGGTTATGATCAAACTAAATGAATTAAAGCTTCAATCCATAACATCCCCTAAATATTTGCACATGACATCAGTGTTCGTATTAAAAGCTCAGTCAAACAATCTGAGGGTTAAACAATGATTAAATGACGATAAACCAAACCATGAAGCCAGTAGTGGAGTAACAGTGTTCCAACACAGGGCACTATATTATGATTACAGATGAGAGCGTTACCCTTTTAGATCTGATGGTGTACAATTACAGACTGGGGCTTTAACCCCTTTAGATCTGATGTCATATTTCCATCCCCTTTCAAGCAAAGGATCAACTCCCTAGGAAAGCTTTACCCGTGGCCTTTAAGGCAGATCTGAAAGAGAGGACCCGCTTGTTGTTATCTGTTATCTGTCCCGTTGACACAAAATAACTTTTTGGCTGTTATTTGGCATCTCCGTGGCAGGAAGGTGTGAGCGAGGCAGGAGAAGTTGGACAGCTGATGGCATTCCAGAGGCCAGAGCAAGACTGCACCATTTGACCACAACCGGCTTCGTCTCTCTCCTTGTTTTGGTTAAAACCTCTCACATGGGGTGCTCTTTTTTTTTTTTTTTTTTTTCTCAATGAAGACAGGTTGATCAACTAGACTACACTGCAGTCCCCATCGGAGTGGGAAAACAGTGTCCCTGAGATTATCTTCATGTGTACCTACATTGAATGCTCCCATGCGTGTGATTCCAATTCCTGGTGACAGGGGTCCTGCAGGAAAGAGCAAAGCTAGGGTCCCTGGGATCCTCCCATGGGCGGCCTCCTGCTGGGGGGCCCTAACCCTACCCTTTCATGTCAGGCAACACTGTGGAAAAGAACCCTCTCCCTAACAGCACCCAACCTCTCTCATTTAACAACACATTTATCTATACTCCACTGGTTAACAAAGTCCCAGCAGTTTGGTGTCACACATCTTACAAAGACTCTTGAAGAGAAAATAAGCTTTTTGCATCGATCATAACACAATATAGGTTTGTTTTACTTTACACACATTACCAATGTAAACAAGGATGTTAACAGCTTTGGTAAAACCAATTTCATCACAGGAAGTGATGCGTTTTATTAGGACTAAATAGAAGAACAGGATAGTCAGCATGAGCAGCGATAGCCACTGTGGCCAAACAGACAAAGAGAAGAGCGCCACCTACAGAAACCGAAACTTCCATCAACAGAAAATCCAAGGAGAAAGAAGTCACAGTACTGGACACACTGTTTCATTGACAAGTGATCTCTGCAAAAAAAATGATCTCAGGTGCAAAGCAATGATCGCTTTGCACCTGAGATGTAGCTAAAATAAAATTAAAAACAGAACAAAGAAAATCTGGTCCCAACAGGAGGAGGCACACTGCAATTACTGGTTGGAGCTTTGAAATGATGTAAAACATGTGCAGTTTTTGAAATATTGGCTGTCCCAGTAACCTGTCGTCTTTCACTTGATTTTGTTTAGTTTCCAGCAGTCCAACAATCCTACTTCTTACACATTCACAAAGTACAACGGGTCAACCAAGACAATACAACTTAATACTTTTTTACAATACAACAATACAATACAATACTTTTTTTTTTGTGCTTTTTTTCTGTTATGTTTTTTTGTGCAAAGAAATAATTGTTTGAATTGTGTGTCTACCATGTGTGTGTACTTGCATGTGAGTCTGTGTGTGTTTGGGTCGGATGGGGGGCTGTCAAGCAGCTGTGTAAACATTATCTATGGATGATTTATGAGCCCACCTGTAGGCTGCTAATGGGCCAAAATGACACCGGGGTCACTGCAGCTCTGGACCCCCACATTGACTGACTGACTGACCCACTGATAGCCTGACTAACAGACAGACCAACGCAGGAAAATACAGACAGATAAATATATAGAGTAGAGAGGCAGGTCGGTAGTCTGCCTGACAGGTGCAGATAGGCAATAGTAATAATGGTCTTCTTTCTATGATATATTGTCACCGTCACTGTGCTGATTATTACTTTTCTTCTTTTTTTAAATCACTGTGCAACTAAAATAAACTACACTCTACAAAGTTGGTTCTGACACCAAATGGCATCCTCTGCACTGACTCTTTTACGATGTATTTTGAATGTGAGTGACCATGGATGTCAAGGTAATAAGGGTTTAGGGTTATTTTCCAGCTATCCACCTCAAGCCTAAAGAGATCTGCAGCCAACGTCCCTACAGGAGGGAGGGAGAGAGAGAGAGAGAGAGAGAGAGAGAGAGAGAGAGAGAGAGAGAGAGAGAGAGAGAGAGAGAGAGAGAGAGAGAGAGAGAGAGAGAGAGAGAGAGAGAGAGAGAGAGAGAGAGAGAGAGAGAGAGAGAGAGAGAGAGAGAGAGAGACACAGACAGACAGACAGACAGACAGACAGACAGACAGACAGACAGACAGACAGACAGACAGACAGACAGACAGACAGACAGACAGACAGACAGACAGACAGACAGACAGACAGACAGACAGACAGACAGACAGACAGACAGACAGACAGACAGACAGACAGACAGACAGACAGACAGACAGACAGACAGACAGACAGACAGACAGACAGACAGACAGACAGACAGACAGACAGACAGACAGACAGACAGACAGACAGACAGACAGACAGACAGACAGACAGACAGACAGACAGACAGACAGACAGACAGACAGACAGACAGACAGACAGACAGACAGACAGACAGACAGACAGACAGACAGACAGACAGACAGACAGACAGACAGACAGACAGACAGACAGACAGACAGACAGACACACACACACACACACACACACACACACACACACACACACACACACACACACACACACACACACACACACACACACACACACACACACACACACACACACACACACACACACACACACACACACACACACACACACACACACACACACACACACACACACACACACCTGGCTGTTAAGTGATCAGGAAGGTAGGCCTCTGAAAATGTTGAAACATTCCCTTTCATAATATACCAAGTAGCAATAAAGTTGTTGTTGTTGTTCACATTCACCTGATATCCTCCCTCCTGATTCAGTGTTACTCACAGCTCTGCTCTCTGCTCTCTAGTCTAAAGCAAGTATTAAGTGTAACGCCTGATACGAACACAGGGTGGTGCTAATGTTCCACAACAAAGACAACCCAGTGAATTTATTTAACACCGTATTTGCTCAGTATGAAATTAGAGAATATCCAGTGACTTTGATCCAAGTATGGACATAATGAGCTTCTTAAAATCATTGTTTCATTTGTAATCGAGGCTGAGGGGGGGGGGGCACAAAAAAATATAGCTATACTGCCATAACAGTTATTTCAAGTTTAACAGTGCAATCGAGTTCCTAGTCCCATAGATTGTCAACCACTTTGCAGAGCTTAATACTTTTAAACATCTTAAAAACCTCACATTAACACCACAAGCTGCAATAAATTCTGGTTCATCATGGTTGAGTATTTCCTTGAAACCTCTTCAACTCCTTTGGCTAGTAGCAACAAAATGAGTGGCTATAGCTCTGTGGTTACCAATCATGTGCCATCGTAACCAAAGAGGTCACAAATTGTATTGCATGTTTGCTGAGCTATTGTTCCACTTTGGCTCCATGCCCAAGAGAGATTGTATGGAAAAATCAAACAGCGTTGTATATTATGAAGAATGGCCTGGTAGTTGGTTGAGAGTTGTCAGTTACAATACAGTATAATTTGATTCTATTCTATAATATTCAAGAGAGCATTGTCTGCAGTATTCACGGCAGGTAAATACTTGTACATTGACCACTGTAAGTGTGTTTCAAGTCACAGTATTCCCTGTGGCACTGTTGTAGTACTTTTAATAACCATTCTAAACTGCACTCTTATTAACAAATGTACATTTTGATAACATCTAGTCAAAGACAAAATAAGTTTTTACAAATTTTTTAGTGACCATTAGTTCTAACATGAAAATAACCCCCTTTATACAGCAGTTTTATTTTTGAACCAGAGGTTACAACATGTTGATTTGAGACTGTAAAAGTGGGAAGTATGGGAAACAAATGGATTATTAATATTTTTGTTCTTCTCTCAAGAAGGACAAACTATGATAATGAGGAAATATGATCAATACAACAACAAAGCAAACTGTAACGGTGAAGACAACAGAGTACATGATTTATCTGAAGCATCAATTTCTGGTAGTTTAAGTCAAACTTCATCGATGTGTAAATAAAGAAGCTTTTATAATGGATTAAGTTTGTAACTTTTATTCAAACTGATGATGTTAAAAATGGCATGAAACACTACTGTACTAATTCTCGGAAATTTCTAGTACCATGTTGTACCACGTTTTCAGCACTGGTACTCTATGCAACACTAGTATGAAGTAGCATGTGCTTCTTCAGGTTCGAGCTGTGGATGAAACTGTCTCCACAGAAACTGCATCTGTATGGCCTCTCCCCGGTATGAGTCCTAATGTGTTTCTTCAGGCCTGTGCTTTGAGTGAAAGCTTTCCCGCAGGTGCTGCACTTATAAGGCTTTTCCCCTGTGTGGATTCTGGTGTGCGTTTTCAAAGTTGAGCTGGCAGCAAATCTTTTCCCGCACAAAAGACATTTATATGGTCTCTCCCCTGTATGGACTCGGAGGTGCTTTGTGAAAGTTGAGTCATCGGTAAAATCCTTCCCGCAGTGGATGCAGCTGTAAGGCTTCTCACCTGTGTGAATTCTCATGTGTCTTTTCAAATCTGTCTTCTGGGTGAATCTTTTTTCACAAGTGCTGCATTTGAAAGGCTTTTCGCCCGTGTGGATTCTCATGTGCTTTTTCAAAAGCGCACCATGGCTGAATTTCTTCCCACAGGTGTTGCAGCTGTAAGGCTTCTCGCCTGTGTGGGTTCTAACATGCAGGTCGAGGTTCCATCGACAGCTGAATTCTTTTACACAAATTCTGCATTTGAAAGGCCTTTCACCAGTGTGGGTTCTACTGTGTTTTTTCAAGTCTGCCTTCTGGGTGAATGTTTTCCCACAAGTGCCACATCTGAAAGGCTTTTCACCCGTATGGGTTTTCATGTGAGTTTTAAGGTTTATCAATTGAGAAAACTCTTTGCTGCAACAGTTGAACTTGTAAGGTTTGTTGTGTTGTTTCGGCTCCGTACTCCAAGCTGATCCTGTGTTGCCATGGTTCCCACAGCTGTCTGTTTTGTTATCTTGGCTCTCAGCTACTTGACAGTTGTGAGAGAGGGGTTGGCATTCACTGTTTGGTTCTCCAGAGCCCTTTATCCATCTAATTGAGATGTTGGCTAGAGGATCTTTCTCTACTACACTCCGAGTTTGGTAGAGATCTGAATTCAAACACTGATCTTCACTGTGGTCACTTTCCTGACAAGTAGGAGTAAATGTGAATTTAAAGATATCAGCCTCCTCCCGCACTAGAAGCTGCTCACCTTCCTGACTGGTGCAGAGTTCCTCTTGTTCCTCTTTAATCTCTGGGTCCTCTTGGTCCAGACTGGAGTTCCTCTCCTGGTCACAGTACTGCTGGTCATGAGGAGCCTCCTCTTCACTGACATTAGGCTGTGGCGGGTCTGGAAGAAAGGACAAAGGAAGTACTCTTACTATAGTGCTAGCCATAAAGGACACTCGATCAAGTAAACTTATTTAAGTGTATATTTTAAGTATATTTTAAATATGTTAAACGTATATTTTAAGTGTTGGTATGGTGTCCGAGTCCCGGGAGCCTGCAGGCAGCTCACCAACCAAGGCTTGAAAAGTATGGTTTTTTACAAACCTGCTCGGTGTAGCTTTATCTCAGGCTTCAAAACGATGTCCAGCAGCCTGCGCTGACGGTTGATCTCTTCCTCGTAAACTACTATCGTTTTTTCAAAGGCTCCAAATATTTCTTCAGCAGCCGCAGTTAGTCGCTCGTTGACTAACGTTCTAAAATATTGGGCTGTAGACATTTCCATTGAATTAGATATGAGATATTTTGCACACAACGCAGCTAACGCTAAACCAAACTCTTCCAGCTAACCGAGCTAGCTTTTACGCATGACGTCAATGTTTACTTCCGCCGGACTCTATATAATGGTACACAATTTTATATTGAAAGCGTTCCGCTTATCTTGGTTAATTTATGTTTTATTACATATCTCACGTGGGAAATGTATCACAACTGTAACAAAATTATACTAGATAGTAAAGATTGCAAAAGCGCATCAGATATTATCCCATTGTTAGACGCGAGCAACTCGGAAATAAAACTCCGTCACTCCGGATAAACTGCGACCGATTTGCATCTATGAAACCAACTACCCCTACCCTGTCTAGCTTTTTTTGATGTGTTTCTGTTTCTTGACAGTAGCCTTGGAGTGCAGTAGGAGGCACACACAAGGATTGATGTCACATGGGGTTTGAGGTGGATATTAGCAAATCTATTTTAACGTTTCCTGGTTTACACTTTTGCCCAGAAAAGGGGAGCTGCCACCGGAAGTGCCACTGCGAGCTGCCACTGCCACGAAATGATCTCGCCCTTACTGCAGAAAAGAGATACGCAGAAAATGTAATACGTGGTCTCCATATCGTCACCCTCTTATAATGGCCTAAGTCATATTTTCAAGTTTTTCAAAAAACAGAATAAACTGAACCAAATATAGACACTATGATATTTCTTAATCATTTCACACAAAAAGGTTATGACAATATATGACTATTGACATACAAATAACGCTGTCTGTCAATTATGTAACATGAGAGGATTACATTACTTAGGCTGTAGTAGTAACTGTAGTAGTAACTAGTTACTACCAGTGACTAGTAACTACTAGTCACCAGCAGTAACTTTAATCAGTAACCAGCAACTGTAGTAGTAACCAGTACAGTACTTCACAGAGCTAGCTATTTCGTGTCTGTAACCCACTGGGAAGCTTCGTAATTAAACTATAAATTGTGAAAGTAAAAGATTAAATAACTACGCAACATTTATAGCCTAGCCTATATTATAGTAAACCTTATCACTTACCAATAGGGGACGAGCCCTGAATCATGGAAATAACTTCATTTATCTGGTAGTATTTCTTTCTTTTTGAAGCAGCCGCCATCTTGAAAGCTTGTAAAATGTTTGCCTAAATCACTTACTCCAAAAGTAATTTGGCCTAAATCAGGATTAAAATTGCCTAAATCACACTTTTGACGTAGGCCATTATACTACCAGGGTAGGAACAGCTGATCTTTTCAATTAAGGATGTAGGCACTTTTACCAGAGGTGGCCAGCATCATGAAGAGATGATTTAAGCAAAAACATAATTTTCCTCAAAAAGTGAATTAGGCCATTATTTTAAGAGGGTGACGATATGGTTGTATCAGTGAAAGAGCCCATCTTTAGGTAATTTATCCTTGCAAGATAGTAAATATTTTATGAACCATTCAGTTTAAAGCCTGTATAAATTATTATATTGTGATATCAGTCTGTCTTTACAATAACACTTGAAAGCAAATTATGTCATAATATTGATCTTTTGGCAAGCAGGGAATCAAAGAAGATAAATAAATAAAATGAACTGGATGATTTTTAAAGATAAAGCAGACAGTAGTTGCTCCTAGCTTAAAATAATTTAATTTGACTCCAAATGAGTCTGTGTTAGCGTATTGAATGTATGTATGCAAGTGTGTTGGTAAAGATGTGGAAAGGATATAGTTATTCAGTATAGAAATGTATATTTTTATATGAAATGTTTTTAAATAAAAGTTGGCTTTATTGGCATTATAAGAGAAAGTTGTGCTACAAAAGCATTCACTCTCTCTGTGGCGTGTGTGTGTGTGTGTGCATGTGAGTACTGCAAAGTTTTGAAGAGTGATACAGGGGGAAGAGGTTTGTATTGAGATGTGTTTCAAATTAGATAATTTATGTATATTTGTTTACTTTTATACAGCCTGTTTATGCTGGGGCCAGACTAGTGCCACTAAGTGACATTATCAGACATACAGTAAAGGTCTGTTGACAACATTGCTTGTCAATGGATCAGAGTATCATTGAATATGCAGTTATTTGTTTATTTTTCTTAGGGGGGGGGGTGTCAGTGTCTCTCTGAGAACATGCTGATGCACACTTCTCTCACTCTCTCATGCTACTAACAAAACGGCATGGTCAAGAATACAGAGCACATGATTTATCTGAAGCATCAATATCTGGTAGTTTAAGGCAAACTTGTGTGTAAACAAAGCTTTTACAATTGATTAAGTTTGTGAATGTGATTTTTTTTCAAACTGGTGATGCTAAACATACTACACAAAAAATACTACACTATTACACAAGTCTTCCAGATCTGGAAAGACGTATTTCCACAGAAATTGCACATGTATGGCCTCTACACAGTGTGAGTTCTAATGTGTTCTGTCAGGACTGCAGTTTGGGTGAAAGCTTTACCATGAGTGCTGCACTTATATAGGTTTTCCCCTGTGTGGAATCTGGTGTGCTTTTTCAAAGTTGAGCTGACAGCAAATCTTTTCTCGCACAAAAGACATTGATATGGTTTCTCCCCTGTATGGAACTGAGGTGCCTTGGAGGTGCCTGCTGGCAACCTCCTTCCCGCAGTGGCTGCACCTGTAAGGCTTCTCACCTGTGTGAATTCTCATGTGCTTTTTCAAGTGCACACCAAGGGTGCATTTTTTACCACAACTAGTGCAAGTATGTGGCTTCTCACCTGTGTGGATTGTGGTGTGCATTTTCAAAGTTGAGCTATCAGCAAATCTTTTCTCACACAAAATACATTTATAAGGTTTCTCCCCTGTATGGACTCGGAGCTGCCTTGTGAGAGCTGAGCTGCTGACAAACTCCTCCCCACAGTGGCTGCAGCTGTGAGGCTTCTCGCCTGTGTGAATTCTCATGTACTTTTTCAAGTCCACACCACGGATGAATCTATTCCCACAGGTGTTGCAGTTGTACGGCTTCTCACCTGTGTGAGTTCTAACATGAAGGTTGAAGGACCACCGAGAGCTGAATGCTTTTTGGCAAACATTGCCTCGGAAAGGCTTTTCGCAAGTGTGGGTTCTCATGTGTCTTTTCAAGTCTGACGTCTGGGAGTACATATTCCCACAAGTCCCGCATATGAAAGGGCTTTCACCTGTATGGGTTATGTGTTTTTTCAAGTCAGCATTTTGAGTGAACGTTTTCTCACAAGTCTTGCATCTGAAAGGCCTTTCACCTGTGTGGGTTTTCATATTCACTTTGGTTCCAAGCCCAAGAGAGATTGTATGGAAAAATCAAACAGCGTTGTATATTATGAAGAATGGCCTGGTAGTTGGTTGAGAGTTCTCAGTTACAATACAGTATAATTTGATTCTATTCTATAATATTCAAGAGAGCATTGTCTGCAGTATTCACAGCAGGTAAATACTTGTACATTGACCACTGTGTGTTTCAAGTCACAGTATTCCCTGTGGCATTCTTGTAGTACTTTTAATAACCATTCTAAACTGCACTCTTATTAACAAATGTACATTTTGATAACATCTAGTCAAAGACAAAATAAGTTTTTACACATTTTTTAGTGACCATTAGTTCTAACATGAAAATAACCCCCTTTATACAGCAGTTTTATTTTTGAACCAGAGGTTACAACATGTTGATTTGAGACTGTAAAAGTGGGAAGTAAGTGAAACAAATAGATTATTAATATTTTTGTTCTTCTCTCAAGAAGGACAAACTATGATAATGAGTAAGTATGATCAATACAACAAAGCAAACCATAACGGTGAAGACAACAGAGTAAATGATTTATCTGAAGCATCAATTTCTGGTAGTTTAAGTCAAACTTCATCGATGTGTAAATAAACAAGCTTTCATAATGGATTAAGTTTGTAACTTTTATTCAAATTGATGATGTTAAAAATGGCATGAAACACTACTGTACCAATTCTGGGAAATTTCTAGTACCATTAAGTATTGTACCACGTTTTCAGCACTGGTACTCTATGCAACACTAGTATGAAGTAGCATGTGCTTCTTCAGGTTCGAGCTGTTGATGAAACTGTCTCCACAGAAACTGCATCTGTATGGCCTCTCCCCGGTATGAGTCCTAATGTGTACTTTCAGGCCTGTGCTTTGAGTGAAAGCTTTCCCGCAGGTGCTGCACTTATAAGGCTTTTCCCCTGTGTGGATTCTGGTGTGCTTTTTCAAAGTTGAGCTGACAGCAAATGTTTTCCCGCACAAAATACATTTATAAGGTCTTTCCCCTGTATGGACTCGGAGGTGCTTTGTGAAAGATGAGTCATCGGCAAACTCCTTCCCGCAGTGGATGCAGCTGTGAGGCTTCTCACCTGTGTGAATTCTCATGTGCTTTTTCAAGTGCGCACCACGGCTGAATTTCTTCCCACAGGTGTTGCAGCTGTAAGGCTTCTCACCTGTGTGGGTTCTAACATGCAGGTCGAGGTTCCATCGACAGCTGAATTCTTTTACACAAATTCTGCATTTGAAAGGCCTTTCGCCGGTGTGGGTTCTAATGTGTTTTTTCAAGTCTGCCTTCTGGGTGAATGTTTTCCCACAAGTGCCACATCTGAAAGGCTTTTCACCCGTGTGGGTTTTCATGTGAGTTTTTAGGTTTGTCAATTGAGAAAACTCTTTGCTGCAACAGTTGAACTTGTAAGGTTTGTTGTGTTGTTTCGGCTCTGTACTCCAAGTTGTTACTGCGTTGCCATGGTTTCCACAACTGTCTGTTTTGTTATCTTGGCTTTCAGTTGTTTGACAGTTGTGAGAGAGGAGCTGGCAGTCACTGTCTGGTTCTGATACTCCAGAGCCCTCTATATCAGCTTCAGATTTTATCCATTGAAAAGAGATGTTGGCTAAAGAATCTTTCTCAGCTACACTCTGGGTTTGGTAGAGATCTGAATTCAGACACTGATCTTCACTGTGGTCACTTCCCTCACAAGTAGGAGTGAATGTGAACTTAAAGATATCAGCCTCCTCCCGCACTAGAAGCTGCTCACCTTCCTGACCGGTGCAGAGTTCCTCTTGTTCCTCTTTAATCTCTGGGTCCTCTTGGTCCAGACTGGAGTTCCTCTCCTGTTCACAGTACTGCTGGTCATGAGGAGCCTCCTCTTCACTGACATTAGGCTGTGGCAGGTCTGGAGGAAAGGACAAAGGAAGTACTCTTACTATAGTGTTAACCATAAAGGACACTCGATCAAGTAAACGTATATTTTAAGTGTTGGTATGGTGTCCGAGTCCCGGGAGCCTGCAGGCAGCTCACCAACCTAGGCTTGAAAGGTATGGTCTATTGCTCGATTGATTCAAAACGGGCTTCTACATTGTATGCATTGTATGCGTAGTAATATAACGTTTTTTTTCACTAAAACTAATGTACAAAACAGCATTATGATTTTACGAACCTGCTCGGTGTAGCTTTATCTCTGGCTTCAAAACGATGTCCAGCAGCCTGCGGTGACGGTTGATCTCTTCCTCGTAAACTACTATCGTTTTTTCAAAGGCTCCAAATATTTCTTCAGCAGCCGCAGTTAGTCGCTCGTTGACTAACGTTCTAAAATATTGGGCTGTAGACATTTCCATTGAATTAGATATGAGATATTTTGCACACAACGCAGCTAACGCTAAACCAAACTCTTCCAGCTAACCGAGCTAGCTTTTACGCATGACGTCAATGTTTACTTCCACCGGACTCTATATAATGGTACACAATTTTATATTGAAAGCGTTCCGCTTATCTTGGTTAATTTATGTTTTATTACATATCTCACATGGGAAATGTATCACAACTGTAAAACAATTATACTACATAGCAAAGATTGCAAAAGCGCAGGATGATTTTTAAAGATAAAGCAGACAGTAGTTGCTCCTAGCTTAAAATAATTGGATTTGACTCCAAATGAGTCTGTGTTAGCATGTTGAATGTATGTATGCAAGTGTGTTGGTAAAGATGTGGAAAAGATATAGTTATTCAGTAGAGAAATGTATATTTTTATATGAAATGTTTTTAAATTAAAGTTGGTTTTATTGGCATTAGAAAAGAAAGGCGTGTGCGTTACTGTGCATGTGTGCTAGCGTGCATGAGTACTGCAAAGGCTTGAAGAGTGGTATGGGAGAAAAGGTTTTTATTGTCGATGTGTTTCAAATGAAATATTTTACATATATTTGTTTACTTTCATGTAGCCTGTTTATGCTGTGGCCAGACTAGTGCCACTAAGTGACATTAGCAGACATATAGCAAAGGTCTGTTGACAGGGGGTCAGTGTCTCTCTAATTACATGCTGATGCACACTTGTTCTCTCATGCTAGTAGCAAAACGGCATGATCAAGAACAAAGAGCGCATGATTTGTTGATTTATCTGAAACATCAATTTCTGGTGGTTTAAGGCTAACTTGCGTGTAAATAAAGAAGCTTTTACAATTGATAAAGCTTGTGAATGTGACTTTTATTCAAACTGGTGATGCTAAACATACTACACAAAAAAATACAACACTATTAAACAAGTCTTCCAGATCTGGAAACATCATACCAGTATCGTACCACGTTTTCACCACTGCTACTCTATGAAACACTAGTATTGAGTATCATGTGCTCTTCAGGTTTGAGCTCATGGTGAACACATTTCCACAGAAATTGCACAAGTATGGCCTCTACCCAGTGTGAGTCCTAATGTGTTTTTTAAGGCCTGCGCTTCGAGTGAAAGATTTCACGCAAATGCTGCACTTATATGGCTTCTCCCCTGTGTGGATTCTGGTGTGCTGTGTCAAATGTGAGCTGACAGCAAATCTTTTCTCGCACAAAGAACATTTATATGGTTTCTCCCCTGTATGGCTTCGTAGGTGGTTCTTGAGAGCTGACCTGCAGGCAAACCCCTTCCTGCAGTGGATGCAGCTGTGAGGCTTCTCACCTGTGTGAATTCTCATGTGCCTTTTCAAGTGCGCACCACAGATGAATTTCTTCCCACAGCTGTTGCAGCTGTAAGGCTTCTCACCTGTGTGGGTTCTAACATGCAGGTCGAGATTCCATCGACACCTGAATTCTTTTACACAAATTCTGCATTTGAAAGGCCTTTCGCCAGTGTGGGTTCTAATGTGTTTTTTCAAGTCTGCCTTCTGGGTGAACGTTTTCTCACAAGTGCCACACCTGAAAAGCTTTTCACCCGTGTGGGTTTTCATGTGAGTTTTTAAGTTCGTCAAGTTAGAAAACACTTTGCTGCAACTGTTGCACTTATATGGTTTGTTGTGTTGTTTGGGTTCTGTTCTCGAAGTTGATCCTGCGTTGCCGTTGTTGCCACAGCTGTCTGTTTTGTTATCTTGGCTCTCAGCTACTTGACAGTTGTGAGAGGGTTGGCAGTCACTATTTGGTTCTGATACTCCAGAGGCCTCTCTGTCAGCTTCAGATTTTATCCATTTAATTAAGAGGATGTTGGCTAGAGGATCTTTCTCTGCTACACTTCCCCCACAAATAGGAGTAAATGTAAACTTAAAGATATCAGCCTCCTCCCGCACTAGAAGCTGCTCCCCTTCCTGATTGGTGCAGAGTTCCTCTTGTTCCTCTTTAATCTCTGGGTCCTCTTGGTCCAGACTGGAGTTCCTCTCCTGGTCACAGTAGTGCTGGTCATGGGGAGCCTCCTTTTCACTGACATTAGGCTGAGGAGGGTCTGGAAGAAAATGTATTTACTATGTCTTTATTTATCCTGTACAGCACTTTGGTCCACTGTGGTTGTTTTTAAAGTGCTTAACAAATAAAGTTGGATTGGATTGGATTGGAAAAGACAAGGGAAATACTCTTACTATAGTGGTAGCCAAAAAGGACACTCATTCAAATAAACGTATATTTTAAATGTTGGTATGGTGTCCGAGTCCCGGGAGCCTGCAGTCAGCTCACCAACCAAGGCTTGAAAAGGTTGGTCTATTGCTCGATTGATTCAAAAGGGGCTTAGACATAGTAACATAAAGTGGGTGACTGATCCCTTAATTTTCATTCACTAAGACTAATGTACAAAACAGATTTCATGATTTTACGAACCTGCTCGGTGTAGCTTTATCTCAGGCTTCAAAACGATGTCCAGCAGCCTGCGGCTGACGGTTGATCTCTTCCTCGTAAACTTCTATCGTTTTTTCAAAGGCTCCGAATATTTCTTCAGCAGCCGCAGTTAGTCGCTCGGTGACTAACGTTCTCAAGTATTGGACTGTAGACATTTCAATGAAATTAGATATGAGATGCTGTGCACCCAACGCAGCTAAATCTAAACCACTCTTCCAGCTAACCGAGCTAGCTTTTACGCATGACGGGAATGTTTACTTCCGCCGGACTCTATATAATGGTACACAATTTTATATTGAAAGCAGTCTTGGTTATTTTATGTTTTATTACATATCTCACGTGAGAAATGTATCACAACTGTAACAAAATTATACTACATAGCAAAGATTGCAAAAGCGCAGGATGATTTTTTAAGATAAAGCAGACAGTAGTTGCTCCTAGCTTAAAATACTTTAGTTTGACTTCAAATGAGTCTCTGTTGAATGTATGTATGCAAGTGTCTTGGTAAAGCTGTGGATATGATATAGTTATGCAGTATAGAAATGTACATTTTTATATGAAATGTTCTTTAAGTTGGCTTTTTTGGCATTAGAAGAGAAAGTTGTGTTGCAAAAGCATTCACTCTCTCTGTGCATGTGAGTACTGCAAAGGTTTGAAGAGTGGTACAGGGGGAAGAGGTTTGTATTGAGATGTGTTTCAAATGAGATAATTTATGTATATTTGTTTACTTTTATGTAGCCTGTTTATGATTAGCATACATATAGCAAAGGTCTGTTCACAACATTGCTTGTCAATGGATCAGAGTATCATATGCAGTTATTTGTTTATTTTTCTTGGAATGGGGGGTCATGCAGATACAAACTGACTGGTCAAGACAACAGAGCACATGATTTATCTGAAGCATCAATATCTGGTAGTTTAAGGCAAATTTGTGTGCAAATAAAGAAGCGTTTACAATTGATGAAGTTTGTGGATGTGACCTTTATTCAAACTGGTGATGCTAAACATAACACACACAAAAATACTACACTATTAAACATGTCTTCCAGATATGGAAAGATTGTACCAGTAACATACCACGTTTTCACCACTGGTACCCTATGCAACACTAGTATGGAGTATCATGTGCTTCTTCAGGTTTGAGCTCACAGTGAACGCATTTCCACAGATATTGCACATGTATGGCCTCTACCCAGTGTGAGTACTAATGTGTTTTTTCAGGCCTGTGCTGTGAGTGAAAGCTTTCTCGCAAGTACTGCACTTATATGGCTTTTCCCCTGTGTGGATTCTGGTATGTTGTTTCAAAGCTGAGCTGACAGCAAATCTTTTCTCGCACAAAAGACATTCATAAGGTTTCTCCCCTGTATGGATTCTGGTGTGCTTTTTCAAAGTTGAGCCGACAGCAAATCTTTTCTCACACAAAAGACATTTATATGGTTTTTCCCCTGTGTGAATTCTGGTGTGCTCTTTCAGATTTGAGCTGATAGCAAATCTTTTCTCACAAAAAAGACATTTATATGGTTTCTCCCCTGTATGGACTCGGCGGTGCTTTGTGAAAGATGAGTCATCGGCAAACTCCTTCCCGCAGTGGCTGCAGCTGTGAGGCTTCTCACCTGTGTGAATTCTGATGTGCCTTTTCAAGTCCGCACCACGGATGAATTTCTTACCACAGCTGTTGCAGCTGTAAGGCTTCTCACCTGTGTGGGTTCTAACATGCAGGTCGAGGTTCCATCTACAGCTGAATTCTTTTACACAAATTCTGCATTTGAAAGGCCTTTTGCCGGTGTGGATTCTAATGTGTTTTTTCAAGTCTGCCTTCTGGGTGAACGTTTTCCCACAAGTGCCACATCTGTAAGACTTTTCACCCATGTGGGTTTTCATGTGAGCTTTTAAATTTGTCAAGTAAGAAAATACTTTGCTGCAACTGTTGCACTTTAAAGGTTTGTTGTGTTGTCCGGGTTCTGTTCTCGAAGTTGATCCTGCGTTGCCGTTGTTGCCACAGCTGTCTGTTTTGTTATCTTGGCTCTCAGCTACTTGACAGTTGTGAGAGAGGGGTTGGAAGTCACTATTTGTTTCTAATACTCCTGAGCCCTCTATGTCAGCTTCAGATTTTATCCATTTAATTAAGATGTTGGGTAGAGGATCTTTCTCTGCTACACTTCCCTCACAAGTAGGAGTAAATGTAAATTTAAAGATATCAGCCTCCTCCCGCATTAGAAGCTGCTCCCCTTCCTGATTGGTACAGAGTTCCTCTTGTTCCTGTTTAATCTCTGAGGGCTCTGGGTCCTCTTGGTCCAGACTGGAGTTCCTCTCCTGGTCACAGTAGTGCTGGTCATGGGGAGCCTCCTCTTCACTGACAGTAGGCTGAGGAGGGTCTGGAAAAAAGGACAAAAGTAGTACTCTTAATATAGTGGTAGCCAAAAAGGACACTCGATCAAATAAACATATATTTTAAGTGTTGGTATGGTGTCCAAGTCCCGGGAGCCTGCAGTCAGCTCACCAACCAAGGCTTGAAAAGTATGGTCTATTCCTCGATTGGCGATTGTACTGCGGGTGCAGGGGATGCATTTGCACCCCCTACTGTTGGGATAAAAATATTACAATTTTAAAATCAATGTCAAAAAACATTCGTCAAGGCATCCCGCTGCACGGACATGATGAAGGTGAGGGCTCTAACAACCAGGGAAATCTTAGAGAACTTATGAAACTTCGTTCTAAAGATAATGAGCAAACCAGACATTTCTTAACGCAGAGAAAAATTCTATACGTACATGAATAGTGCCACGCAAAACGAAATCATTGAGATAATGGCCCAACAAGTGTTAGAGTCCATAATAAAAGAGGTGAAGGATGCATGCATCTTTTCTATCATCGCAGATGAGACCATGGATTTGTCCAGGCACGAGCAAGTTGCTCTGATTGTTCGCTATGTATCTCATGCCTCAACTGTCAACCAAAGGTTCATTGGCTTTTATAGAACAGTACGAACAGATGGCGCTTCACTTGCAGCCCTGATTAAGAACACATTGGAGACTTTGGACCTGGATCTATCTTCTCTCAGAGGCCAATGCTACGATGGCGCAGCAAGCATGAGGTCCATACAAGGGGGTCGCCTCACGGATTTTAAACGAGAACCCACTCGCTTTTTACGTACATTGCCACGTGCAAATTTTGAATTTGTGCATTGACGACATGGCATTCAGTGTGCCTGCTGTGCGTAATTTGGGACACTGCAAACACTCCGAAACTTTATTGAAGGCAGTGCAAAGTGCCATGCTGTGTTGGAGAAATTGACAGCTGCCAAACAGTTCGCAGGTGGAGCGAAAACTCTGAAGTCGCTCAGTGACGCGTTGGAATTGCCACGTAGAGGCTATCAAAGACGTACTTGACAATTTTGAGTCGACAAAACCCAGGAAACTCCAGTTTACAGCATAAAAGGTAGGCCTAATGGATAAACATTTTCTATTATTTTGGCCTGGGTTGACAACTTTAAAGTCAGTCTTGCTTTACATTTGTTGTGTGGAATCATGAGAACAGAAGTTTCTTACTTTGCTTAAATTGTATTGCCTGTTTCTTTACAATTATTAAGTTTAGGGAAAGGGGTAAGGGGTAAGGGGAACAAGTGTTTGTTCGTCAGGTGTGCAGTGGCTGCGCGCCACTTAGGAGAAATGCGAGTGAGCTATTTCGCGTTGCAGTATTGTGCGACCCGTAGGTGCGTTCGCTGTCCGCGGTCCCGGTTCATTTGTGCATTTTTTAGAACAAGATAGACTGACTTGGCCGACGTATTAATTGTCATGATGTCGTCTGTGATTGCTGTGATATGAGGCTGCATTATAAGCGTTCCTGTGGCTCCTGTGACACTCTCAGCTGGGATATTACAGTGTTCGTGTACAATTGCTCTGACGACTGCGTTGTTGGCTCTAATGTTGTAGCCTTTTTTGGTGATGCACAGTTGTCATAATGTGTAACATTTAAACCTATGTATAACCAATAGGTGGTCATGTAGTTATTTAGCTATAGGCTACTTCGCTTCTCTCTCTTTCTTGCTCCTCTGCCCATTGCACCCCCGTTTTAAAACCATAAAATCGCCACTGGCTCGATTGATTCAAAAGGGGCTTCTACTTAAGGTGGAAGCCTTGTATACATAGTAACATAAAGTGGGTGACTGATCCCTTCATTTTCATTCACTGAGACTAATGTACAAATCAGATTTTTGTTTTTACAAACCTGCTCGGTGTAGCTTTATCTCAGGCTTCAAAACGATGTCCAGCAGCCTGCGCTGACGGTTGATCTCTTCCTCGTAAACTACTATCGTTTTTTCAAAGGCTCCAAATATTTCTTCAGCAGCCGCAGTTAGTCGCTCGTTGACTAACGTTCTCAAGTATTGGACTGTAGACATTTCCATTGAATTAGATGCGAGATACTTTGCACACAACGGAGCTAAATCTAAACAACTTTTTCAGCTAACTGAGCTAGCTTTCACGCATGACGTGAACGTTTACTTCCGCCGGACTCTATATAATGTTACACAATTTTATATTGAAAGTGTTCCGATGTGGTTATTTTATGTTTAATTACATATCTCACGTGGGAAATGTATCACAACTGTAACAAAATTATACTACATAGCAAAGATTGCTTTAAAGATAAAGCAGACAGTAGTTGCTCCTAGCTTAAAGGAATTTAATTTGACTTCAAATGAGTCTGTTAGCGTGTTGAATGAATGTATGCAAGTGTGTTGGTAAAGATGTGGTTATGATATAGTTATTCAGCATAGAAATGTATATTTTTATATGAAATGTTCTTAAAGTTGTCTTTATTGGCATTAGAAGACAAAGTTATGTTGCAAAAGCATTCACTCTCTCTCTCTCTGTGCATGTGAGTACTGCAAAGGTTTGAAGAGTGGTACAGGTGGAAGAGGTTTGTATTGAGATGTGTTTCAAATGAGATAATTTATGTATATTTGTTTACTTTTATGCAGCCTGTTTAATGTAAGTGACATTAGCAGACATATAGCAAAGGTCTGTTCACAACATTGCTTGTCAATGGATCAGAGTAACATTGAATTTGCAGTTATTTGTCACGCTGATGCACACTGACTGGTCAAGACAACAGAGCACATGATTTATCTGAAGCATCAATTTCTGGTAGTTTAAGGCAAATTTGTGTGTAAATAAAAACGCTTTTACAATTGATTAAGTTTGTGGATGTGATTTTTATTCAAACTGGTGATGCTAAACATAATACACAAAAAATACACTATTAAATCTTCCAGATATGGAAAGCTTGTACCAGAATTGTTGGAGCCATTTCAATGGTGGCCATTGGGGACGCTATGGGTAGCCTTGGCAATCTATTTGAGGGTGATGCTAATTGATGCAAGTGTGGTGCACAGCGAGGTATATTGTTTTTGACCGTAAGGCCGGTGTGTTTGTTTAGAGAGATTGTACCTACCTTTGTTCTAAGTTAAAACATTAATGGAATTTTGCCTACTTTTGTTCTACGTTAAAAATAAATGAAATGATATATCCAAATATATAAGGTTTATATAAGGTTTTTTTTTTGCCTCTGACAATTTTTGAGGACAACGGGAACCAGAGACTTCATTGGAAGCACCGGAGCCACGAGTACATCAACACCGAAGCAAACTGTGGGTCAACATTAAGTCAAAAACATTCCTCTGTATGAGTTATAGCAAAGTTAACAGCGATAATCCGGTTCTGCTGTACGTTCTCCATCACAACCACGGACCAAGTTTATATAGTTAAAGAAAACAATGAAGGGATGAATATGCAAAAGCGCTATCTACTAGGGGAAGGACTAAAAGCTGACGAAAAGCATTGACGCAACCAGTGAGGTCACAAGGTTGCACGGAGCAGATATCTGGGTACACGTGGCTTAAGGAAGTAATGGGGGAGGCTTTTCTGCATGGTACCGGTACCCTGGGCGAACCGTGTTATGATCTGACCTGACCTGTGGCCTGCATTACCAGGCACCAGTCGTTCTCCCCACAGATAGATTAGGCACAGCCTGTCCTCCCAGCATATGATATGCGACTATTGACAAGACATGCACCCAGACACCTCAGCGCCTCACCCTGTGTGACTCAACATGTGCGTATGCTAAGGCCTAAGAAAGAGCAGCATCTAAAGAAATATAGGGGATAACAAATATAGGGGATAACAGTAAACAAATCAAGAACAAATCAAGATACCAATCAAGATAAGGTAACATACGTAAATTCTTCCACATAAGGTAATTCTACATTTTGACTTTGAATTTATATGGCTCCACGTGTATACATAATTGTAATTCTGTCTTGTACAGCCATGAACAATTAGGGGCCGGTTGGGTTGGAGCCATTTCAATGGTGGCCATTGGGGACGCTGTGGGTAGCCTTGGCAATCTATTTGAGGGTGATGCTAATTGATGCAGGTGTGGCACACAGCGAGGTATATTGTTTTTGTAAGGCCGGTGTGTTTGTTTAGAGATTTTACCTACCTTTTGTTCTAAGTTAAAACATTAATGGAATTTTGCCTACTTTTGTTCTACGTTAAAAATGAATTGCTTGATACATCCAAATATAAGTTGGGTTTTTTGCCTCTGACAATTTTTGAGGACAACCGGTACATCAACACCAAAGCAAACTGTGTGTCAACAAGTATCGTACCACGTTTTCACCACTGGTACCCTATGAAACACTAGCATGGAGTAGCATGTGCTCTTCAGGTTTGAGCTCATGGTGAACACATTTCCACAGAAATTGCACAAGTATGGCCTCTACACAGTGTGAGTCCTAATGTGATTTTTCAGGACTGCGCGTTTAGTGAAAGCTTTCTCGCAAGTACTGCACTTATGTGGCTTTTCCCCTGTGTGGATTCTGGTATGCATTTTCAAAGCTGAGCTGACAACAAATCTTTTCTTGCACAAAAGACATTCATAAGGTTTCTCCCCTGTGTGGATTCTGGTGTGCTCTTTCAAATGTGAGCTGTCAGCAAATCTTTTCAGACAAAAAGAACATTTATATGGTCTCTCCCCTGTATGGACTCGGAGGTGCTTCGTCAGAGCTGAGCTGCAGGCAAAATCCTTGCCGCAGTGGCTACAGCTGTAAGGTTTTTCACCTGTGTGAATTCTCATGTGTATTCTCAAGTCCGCACCAAGGTTGAATCTTTTCCCACAGGTGCTGCACATGAAAGGCTTCTCACCTGTGTGGGTTCTAACATGCAGGTCGAGGTCCGATCGATAGCTGAATTCTTTTACACAAATTCTGCATTTGAAAGGCCTTTTGCCGGTGTGGGTTCTAATGTGTTTTTTCAAGTCTGCCTTCTGGGGGAACGTTTTCTCACAAGTGCCACATCTGAAAAGCTTTTCACCCGTATGGGTTTTCATGTGAGTTTTTAACTTTGTCAAGTAAGAAAACACTTTGCTGCAACTGTTGCACTTATACGGTTTGTCGTGTTGTTCGGGTTCTGTTCTCGAAGTTGATCCTGCGTTGCCGTTGTTGCCACAGCTGTCTGTTTTGTTATCTTGGCTCTCAGCTACTTGACAGTTGTGTGAGAGGAGCTGGCAGTCAGTGTCTGGTTCTAATACTCCAGAGGTCTCTCTATCAGCTTCAGATTTTATCCATTTAAATGAGATGTTGGCTACAGGATATTTCTCTGCTACACTCTGGGTTTGGTAGAGATCTGAATTCAGACACGGATCTTCAGTGGTCACTTCCCTCACAAGTAGGAGTAAATGTGAACTTAAAGATATCAGCCTCCTCCCGCACTAGAAGCTGCTCACCTTCCTGACTGGTGCAGAGTTCCTCTTGTTCCTCTTTAATCTCTGGGTCCTCTTGGTCCAGACTGGAGTTCCTCTCCTGGTCACAGTACTGCTGGTCATGAGGAGCCTCCTCTTCACAGACATTGGGCTGTGGAGGGTCTGGAAGAAAGCACAAAAGGAAGTACTCTTACTATAGTGTGAGCCATAAAGGACAGGTGGTGTCCCGGGAGCCTGCAGCCAGCTCACCAACCAAGGCTTGAAAAGTTTGGTTTATTACTCTATTGATTCAAAACGGGCTTCTATTTAAGGTGGAACCATTGTATACATAGTAATATAAAGTGGGTGACTGATCCCTTAATTTTCATTCACTAAGACTAATGTACAAAACAGATTTATGATTTTACAAACCTGCTCGGTGTAGCTTTATCTCAGGCTTCAAAACGATGTCCAGCAGCCTGCGCTGACGGTTGATCTCTTCCTCGTAAACTACTATCGTTTTTTCAAATGCTCCGAATATTTCTTCAGCAGCCGCAGTTAGTCGCTCGTTGACTAACGTTCTCAAGTATTGGACTGTAGACATTTCCATTGAATTAGATATGAGATACTTTGCACACAACTGAGCAAAATTTAAACAACGTTTTCAGCTAACCGAGCTAGCTTTCACGCATGACGTGAACGTTTCCTTCCGCCGGACTCTATATAATGGCACACAATTTTATATTGAAAGTTTTCCGATGTGGTTATTTTATGTTTTATTACATATCTCACGTGAGAAATGTTTCACAACTGTAACAAAATCATATTATGATTATGATCACAGTATGATTTTTAAAGATAAAGCAGACAGTAGTTGCTCCTAGCTTAAAGGAATTTAATTTGACTTCAAATGAGTGTGTTAGCGTGTTGAATGTATGTATGCAACTGTCTTGGTAAATTAGTTAAATTACATGAATTCAAATTAGATAATTTATGTATATTTGTTTACTTTTATGTAGCCTGTTTATGCTATATATATATATATATATAATGTAAGTGACATTAGCAGACATATAGCAAAGGTCTGTTCACAACATTGCTTGTCAATGTATCAGAGTATCATTGAATATGCAGTTATGATTTATCTGAAGCATCAATTTCTGGTAGTTTAAGGCAAATTTGTGTGTAAATAAAGACGCTTTTACAATTGAATAAGTTTGTGGATGTGATTTTTATTCAAACTGGTGATGCTAAACATAATATACAAAAAATACTACACTATTAAACAAGTCTTCCAGATATGGACAGCTTGTACCAGTATTGTTGGAGCCATTTCAATGGTGGCCATTGGGGACGCTGTGGGTAGCCTTGGCAATCTATTTGAGGGTGATGCTAATTGATGCAGGTGTGGCGCACAGCGAAGGTATATTGTTTTTGTAAGGCCGGTGTGTTTGTTTAGAGATTTTACCTACCTTTTGTTCTACGTTAAAAATGAATGGATTGATATATCCAAATATAAGTTGGGTTATTTGCCTCTGACAATTTTTGAGGACAACAGGAGCCAGAGACTTCATTGGAAGCACCGGAGCCAAAAGTACATCAACACCAAAGCAAACTGTGTGTCAACAAGTATCGTACCACGTTTTCACCACTGGTACCCTATGAAACACTAGTATGGAGTAGCATGTGCTCTTCAGGTTTGAGCATTTCCACAGAAATTGCACAAGTATGGCCTTTACCCAGTGTGAGTCCTAATGTGACTTTTCAGGCCTGCCTTTTGAGTGAAAGCTTTCTCGCAAGTACTGCACTTATATGGCTTTTCCCCTGTGTGGATTCTGGTATGCTGTTTCAAAGCTGAGCTGACAACAAATCTTTTCTTGCACAAAAGACATTCATAAGGTTTCTCCCCTGTATGGATTCTGGTGTGCTCTTTCAAATGTGAGCTGTCAGCAAATCTTTTCACACAAAAAGAACATTTATATGGTCTCTCCCCTGTATGGACTCGGAGGTGCTTCGTCAGAGCTGAGCTGCAGGCAAAATCCTTGCCGCAGTGGCTGCAGCTGTAAGGTTTTTCACCTGTGTGAATTCTCATGTGTATTCTCAAGTCCACACCACGGTTGAATCTTTTCCCACAGGTGTTGCACATGAAAGGCTTCTCGCCTGTGTGGGTTCTAACATGCAGGTCGAGGTTCCATCGACACCTGAATTCTTTTACACAAATTCTGCATTTGAAAGGCCTTTTGCCGGTGTGGGTTCTAATGTGTTTTTTCAAGTCTGCCTTCTGGGTGAACGTTTTCTCACAAGTCCCACACCTGAAAAGCTTTTCACCCGTATGGGTTTTCATGTGAGTTTTTAACTTCGTCAAGTAAGAAAACACTTTGCTGCAACTGTTGCACTTATACGGTTTGTCGTGTTGTTCAGGTTCTGTTCTCGAAGTTGATCCTGCGTTGCTGTTGTTGCCACAGCTGTCTGTTTTGTTATCTTGGCTCTCAGCTACTTGACAGCTGTGAGAGAGGGGTTGGAAGTCACTATTGTTTTCTAATACTCCTAAGCCCTCTATGTCAGCTTCAGATTTTATCCATTTAATTAAGATATTGGCTAGAGGATCTTTCTCCGCTACACTTCCCCCACAAGTAGGAGTAGATGTGAACTTAAAGATATCAGCCTCCTCCCGCACTAGAAGCTGCTCCCCTTCCTGACTGGTGCAGAGTTCCTCTTGTTCCTCTTTAATCTCTGGGTCCTCTTGGTCCAGACTGGAGTTCCTCTCCTGGTCAGAGTACTGCTGGTCGTGGGGAGCCTCCTCTTCACTGACAGTAGGCTGAGGAGGGTCTGGAAGAAAGGACAAAGGAAGTACTCTTACTATAGTGGTAGCCAAAAAGGACACTCGATCAAATAAACGTCTATTTTAAGTGTTGGTATGGTGTCCGAGTCCCGGGAGCCTGCAGTCAGCTCACTAACCAAGGCTTGAAAGTTATGCTCTATTGCACTGCACTTATAAGGCTTTTCCCCTGTGTTGATTCTGGGGGCTGTTCCACAAAGCAGGCTTAGCAAAGCAGGCTTAGCAAAGCGGCGATTAACCTCACAAGACTGGTTTGAGTTAACCTAACAAATCAATCAGGCTAGGTTCCACGAAGCCCAAGTCAAGCTACCGTGATCTGGCTAAACCAAGCCAGGCTCAAGCAATCCAGATAATTGCGCGTGCACATTTATACACAGTTTATTTAAGCAGACCGAGAGGTCGTTCATGGATCTTATCGATTCATCATGGCAAAAAATGAAGGTAAAGACAGAGCCGCAATGTTCATGGCCACTGAGCAGCGACTTTTAGTGAAGGTCTATGGAGAATTCAGCCATATTACAATGAAAAGGGAAATACAATTTCCGTGAATAAAAGGGAGAGAGAAAGATTGGCAACAAATTGATGCTAGATTGAATGTGTAAGTAAGTGTTGAATTAAAAACGAACAAATTGTATAGACCTTAATAAATATCCATGTGTTCCAACAATATTAAAGAACTGAAAAGCTAAAAATATTATAAATGATACCATGTCATATATGAAACCTAAAGACTGTAAATTTACTAGCCTATATATTGCCATAAATTATGTAGTAAAGGCTGTGGACCCTATATGTGGATCGAACTCACAACCTTAAGACAGAGTCTCATGCTCTACTGACTGAGCTGTCTGGACTGGTCTTAGTTTTATATTATTTTTATGAAATCGGTTGTTTCCATCCTGGAAATTGATCGGCTGAAAGCGTGTTCTACAGTGACTGAAAATCCCATACAGTAACAGTGAATGCGTCTCCTAGCAACCGTGGAAACATGGTGACATTCACAAGATACTTTATTTCAATGCATTTGTTAAATAAAAATCATTTAGAAAATAAAATAACACTGTCATCACATCATTATTTCTATAAATTGTAAATGTCTTCTAGAAGCAATACGGCACTTGAGGTCTCGCTGGACACCCGTGTGGGTTTTGATGTTTTTAGGTTTATCAATTGAGAAAACTCTTTGCTGCAACAGTTGAACTTGTAAGGTTTGTTGTGCTGTTTCAGCTCTGTACTCGCAGCTGATCCTGCGTTGCCATAGTTGCCACAGCTGTCTGTTTTGTTATCTTGGCTCTCAGCTACTTGACAGTTGTGTGACAGGAGGTGGCAGTCAGTGTCTGGTTCTAATACTCTAGAGGCCTCTCTATCAGCTTCAGATTTTATCCATTTAAATGAGATGTTGGCTACAGGATCTTTCTCTGCTACACTCTGGGTTTGGTAGAGATCTGAATTCAGACACGGATCTTCACTGTGGTCACTTCCCTCACAAGTAGGAGTAAATGTGAACTTAAAGATATCAGCCTCCTCCCGCACTAGAAGCTGCTCACCTTCCTGACTGGTGCAGAGTTCCTCTTGTTCCTCTTTAATCTCTGGGTCCTCTTGGTCCAGAATGGAGTTCCTCTCCTGGTCAGAGTACTGCTGGTCGTGGGGAGCCTCCTCTTCACTGACAGTAGGCTGAGGAGGGTCTGGACGAAAGCACAAAGAAAGTACTCTTACTATAGTGTGAGCCATAAAGGACACGTTTAAAACGTATATTTTAAACGTGGTGTCCCGGGAGCCTGCAGCCAGCTCACCAACCAAGGCTTGAAAAGTTTGGTCTATTACTCGATTGATTCAAAACGGGCTTCTACTTAAGGTGGAACCATTGTATACATAGTAATATAAAGTGGGTGACTGACTTAATTTTCATTCACTAAGACTAATGTACAAAACAGATTTTTGTTTTTACAAACCTGCTCGGTGTAGCTTTATCTCAGGCTTCAAAACGATGTCCAGCAGCTTGCGCTGACGGTTGATCTCTTCCTCGTAAACTACTATCGTTTTTTCAAAGGCTCCGAATATTTCTTCAGCAGCCGCAGTTAGTCGCTCGTTGACTAACGTTCTCAAGTACTGGACTGTAGACATTTCCATTGAATTAGATATGAGATACTTTGCAAGCAACGCAGCTAAATCAATACCACACTTTCAGCTAACTGAGGTAGCTTTTACGCATGATAGGGATGTTTACTTCCGCCGGACTCTATATAATGTTACACAATATTATATTGAAAGCGTTCCACTCCTCATGGTTATTTTATGTTTAATTACATATCTCGCGGGGGAAATAGATAGATAGGAAAGATTGTAAAAGCGCATCCGATATTATCGCATTGTCGTTAGACGCGAACAAATTGAAATAAAAAGCAAGCACTTAACTCCGGATACGCTGTGACCTGTTTGGCTCTATGAAACCAACTCCCCCAACCCTGTCGAGCTATTTTGATGTGTTTCTGTTTCTTGGCAGTGGCTTTGGAGTGCAGTAGGGGGCACACACAAGGATTGAGGTCACATGGAGTTTGAGGTGGATATTAGCAAATCTATTTTAACGTTTCCTGGTTTACACTTTTGGAAACTTTTAGGAAAGAGATACACAGAAAATGTAATAAGTGGTCTCCATATGGTTGTATCAGTGAAAGCCCATCTTTAGGTCATTTATCCTTGCAAGATAGTCAATATTTTATGAACCATTCAGTGTAAAGCCCGTATAAATTATTATATTGTGATATCAGAAACAACTGTCTTTTAGTGATGTTACGCTTGATACCGGGACTTCGAAGCGCGTATCGAGAACGTAGGGCAGTTTCTCGTGAACCTATGTATCGAGGCGTGTATCCTTTTTACGTCATTACGTCACGATGGCGTTTGAAGCCTCATTCACGTACGTGCTTCAGGAATGGATTCGGGTCTGGCGGGCAGTTTTGAATCACGGATATAAGGAAAGAAATTCCCCCCATAATTCGTGGGTTGTAGTAGGACAGGAGACTTTTGAGATAGTGTTGAGATAGTGGTGAGATAGTGTTGAGATAGCGGTGAGATAGCGGTGAGATAGTGTTGAGATAGCGGTGAGATGGAGCCACAGAGAAAGCGTAGATTTCCCCCAGTCTGGGCATACTTTGATTTAATTTCTCCCATTAAGGTACGTCTATGAATAGGTGTCATGTCATAACTAGATACAGATATCATGTCTATTATATCTACATTGAATTGCTTGGGAGGGTCTTTACTTTCCTTTTTAACAATGTATTTTATTCTTAAGGTGAAGTGCTTTTTGTGCACCAAGGAATTGATGTACAATAACAATACTTCAGGTATGCTGAGGCATTTTGTGCACCCCTGCGTCATCAGTTCCCTGTGAACGTGTGTTCTCTAAAGCAGGGGACATTGTAACAAAGAAAGAAACCATCTGAGTCCTCACATGGTGGAACAACTGTTATTTCTAAATAAAAATCAATAATTTTCATCCCTCTGAAAAAAAGTCAATCATTGTCATCCTCCATCACCTATACCCAGTTACACAAGCACTTTCCCTGTCCTCAAACCAGTTACACACGCACTTTCCCTGACCTCAAACTAGTTACATAAGCATATTCAAAACCCCATACACCGCCCAGTTAAAAGAACACTGTCACTCATCAGTTGAAGGCTTCTGTAGCCACAACATGCCTTGTCCTTCTGTAGCTATATTTAAATCTTATCATACTGATGATTACACCAATGGACTATACAACTGGTACATTTGCCCCTTTACTAATCATAGCATTATAATAATAAGCCATAAAATGATATGCTGTATCATAAATAAATAACACTCTTGACGATAAGCCAGATTTGAACCTGTGATTACCATGTCTGTTGGAGGGCACTATGAGTGGTAGAGCTACACACTCCGCCACCAAACAGAATGAGAAGCTGCTGCACGTGGAGTCATTTGAAGCCTCGAGAAATGAATCCATTTTCAACCCATTTGGCTGGAATGCTTCAATGCTTCGAGAAGCTTCATCTCGCCATCACTACTGTCTTTACAATTACACTTGAAAGATAAAGCAGACAGTTGTTGCTCCTAGCTTAAAATAATTGAATTTGACTCCAAATGAGTCTGTGTTAGCGTATTGAATGTATGCATGCAAGTGTGTTGGTAAAGATGTGGAAAGGATATAGTTATTCAGTATAGAAATGTATATTTTTATATGAAATGTTTTTAAATTAAAGTTGGTTTTATTGGCATTAGAAAAGAAAGGCGTGTGCGTTACTGTGCATGTGTGCTAGCGTGAATGTGAGTACTGCAAAGGCTTGAAGAGTGGTATGGGGGAAAAGGTTTTTATTGTCGATATGTTTCAAATGAGATATTTTACATATATTTGTTTACTTTTGTGTAGCCTGTTTATGCTGTGGCCAGACTAGTGCCACTAAGTGACATTAGCAGACATATAGCAAAGGTCTGTTGACAACATTGCTTGTCAATGGATCAGAGTATCATTCAATATGGCTCATCCTCAGCCACCTTCGCTCTGTGGTGAGCACAGCGATGGACGCGCTGCAGTTCGCCTACAGGCAGAACATCGGGGTGGATGACGCCATCATCTACCTACTGCACCGATCACTGTCCCACCTGGAGAGTGCTGTGAGCGCTGTGAGAATCATGTTTTTTGATTTCTCCAGCGCATTCAACACAATTCAACCGACGCTGCTGCGGGGGAAGATGAAGAGTGCAGGAGTGGATGAACAGCTGACTGCTTGGACCATCAACTACCTCACCGACAGGCCACAGTACGTGAGACTGCGCAACTGTGTGTCGGAGGGGGTAGTCTGCAGCACTGGGGCCCCCCAAGGAACGGTCCTCTCTCCCTTCCTCTTCTCCCTCTACACATCTGACTTCTCCCACAACACCAGCAGCTGTCATCTCCAGAAGTTCTCTGACGACTCAGCCATTGTTGGCTGTGTGTCTGAGGGGAATGAGCTGGAGTACAGGTCAGTCATCATGGACTTTGTGGACTGGTGTGAGCGTAACCACCTGTGCTTAAACACCAGTAAGACGAAGGAGATGGTGATTGACCCCTGGAGGAAGGCACCACCCCTCACACCGGTGAACATCCAGGGCTTGGACATAGAGATGGTGGACAGTTTTAAGTACCTGGGTGTTCACCTCAACAATAAACTGGACTGGACACACAACACTAACGCCCTGTACAAGAAGGGCCAAAGTCGCCTCCACCTTCTGAGGAGACTGAGGTCCTTTGGAGTACGCAGGCCCCTGCTACGGACCTTCTATGACTCTGTGGTAGCTTCTGCTATTCACTACGCTGTGGTCTGCTGGGGAGCGGGCAGCACTGACCGGGACAGGAAGAGACTGAACAAGCTGGTCAGGAGGGTCAGCTCTGTCCTGGGCTGCCCACTGCCCTCTGTGGAGGAGGTGGGTGAGAGGAGGATGTTAGCCAAGCTGACCTCCATCAGGGACAACACCTCTCACCCACTGCACCAGACAGTGGAGGCCCTGAGCAGCTCCTTCAGCGGCAGACTCCGTCACCCACAGTGTAGGAAGGAGCGCTACCGCAGGTCCTTCATCCCCACCGCTGTTAGACTGTTCAACCCAACAGTCTAGTCCTCCTCTTTTCCTCTCTTATATAGAACTGTGCAATACCCCCGCACAAAGAACATTTATATGGTTTCTCCCCTGTATGGACTCGGAGGTGCTTCTTGAGAGTTGAGCTGCAGGCAAAATCCTTCCTGCAGTGGCTGCAGCTGTAAGGCTTCTCACCTGTGTGAATTCTGGTGTGCTGTTTCAAAGTTGAGCCGATAGCGAATCTTTTCTCGCACAAAGAACATTTATATGGTTTCTCCCCTGTATGGATTCGGCCGTGTTTCGTGAGAGCTGAGGGGCAGGCAAAATCCTTCTCACAGTGGCTACAGCTGTAAGGCTTCTCACCTGTGTGAATTCTCATGTGCTTTTTCAAAAGCGCACCACGGCTGAATCTTTTCCCACAGGTGTTGCAGCTGTAAGGTTTTTCACCTGTGTGAATTCTCATGTGTATTCTCAAGTCTGCACCCAGGTTGAATCTTTTCCCACAGGTGTTGCACATGTAAGGCTTCTCGCCTGTGTGGGTTCTAACATGCAGGTCGAGGTTCGATCGATAGCTGAATTCTTTTACACAAATTCTGCATTTGAAAGGCCTTTTGCCGGTGTGGGTTCTAATGTGTTTTTTCAAGTCTGCCTTCTGGGTGAAGCTTTTCTCACAAGTGCCACACCTGAAAAGCTTTTCACCCGTATGGGTTTTCATGTGAGTTTTTAACTTCGTCAAGTAAGAAAACACATTGCTGCAACTGTTGCAATTATACAGTTTGTCGTGTTGTTCGGGTTCTGTTCTCGAAGTTGATCCTGCGTTGCTGTTGTTGCCACAGCTGTCTGTTTTGTTATCTTGGCTCTCAGCTACTTGACAGTTGTGAGAGAGGGGTTGGAAGTCACTATTTGTTTCTAATACTCCTGAGCCCTCTATGTCAGCTTCAGATTTTATCCATTTAATTAAGATGTTGGGTAGAGGATCTTTCTCTGCTACACTTCTCCCACAAGTAGGAGTAAATGTGAACTTAAAGATATCAGCCTCCTCCCGCACTAGAAGCTGCTCCCCTTCCTGACTGGTGCAGAGTTCCTCTTGTTCCTCTTTAATATCTGGGTCCTCTTGGTCCAGACTGGAGTTCCTCTCCTGGTCAGAGTACTGCTGGTCATGGGGAGCCTCCTCTTCACTCACAGTAGGCTGAGGAGTGTCTGGAAGAAAGGACAAAGGAAGTTCTCTTAAGATAGTGGTAGCCAAAAAGGACACTCTATCAAATAAACGTATATTTTAAAATGTTGGTATGGTGTCCGAGTGCCGGGAGCCTGCAGTCAGCTCACTAACCAAGGCTTGAAAGTTATGCTCTATTGCACTGCACTTATAACGCTTTTCCCCTGTGTCGATTCTGGGGGCTGTTCCACAAAGCAGGCTTAGCAAAGTGGCGATTAACCTCACAAGCCTGGTTTGAGTTAACCTAACAAATCAATCGGGGCTAAAGCGGTTCTAGCAATCCAGATAATTGCGCGTGCACATTTATACACAGTTTATTTAAGCAGCCCGAGAGGTCGCTCATGGATCTTATCGATTCATCATGGCAAAAAATGAAGGTAAAGACAGAGCCGCAATGTTCATGGCCACTGAGCAGCGACTTTTAGTGAAGGTCTATGGAGAATTCAGCCATATTACAATGAAAAGGGAAATACAATTTCCATGAATAAAAGGGAGAGAGAAAGATTGGCAACAAATTGATGCTAGATTGAATGTGTAAGTAAGTGTTGAATTAAAAACGAACAAATGGTATAGACCTTAATAAATATCATGTGTTCCAACAATATTTAAGAACTGAAAAGCTAAAAATATTATAAATGAAACCATGTCATATATGAAACCTCAAGACTGTAAATGTACTAGCTTATATATCGCCATAAATTATGTAGTAAAGGCTGTGGACCCTATATGTGGATCGAACTCACAACCTTAAGACAGAGTCTCATGCTCTACTGACTGAGCTGTCTGGACTGGTCTTAGTTTTATATTATTTTTATGAAATCGGTTGTTTCCATCCTGGAAATTGATCGGCTGAAAGCGTATTCTACAGTGACTGAAAATCCCATACAGTAACAGTGAATGCGTCTCCTAGCAACCGTGGAAACATGGTGACATTCACAAGATACTTTATTTCAATGTATTTCTTAAATAAAAATCATTTAGAAAATAAAATAACACTGTGTCATCAAATCATTATTTCTATAAATTGTAAACGTCTTCTAAAAGCAATACGGCACTTGAGGTCTCGCTGGACACCCATGTGGGTTTTGATGTTTTTAGGTTTATCAATTGAGAAAACTCTTTGCTGCAACAGTTGAACTTGTAAGGTTTGTTGTGCTGTTTCAGCTCTGTACGCCAAGCTGATCCTGTGTTGCCATAGTTGCCACAGCTGTCTGTTTTGTTATCTTGGCTCTCAGCTACTTGACAGTTGTGTGAGAGGAGCTGGCAGTCAGTGTCTGGTTCTAATACTCTAGAGGCCTCTCTATCAGCTTCAGATTTTATCCATTTAAATGAGATGTTGGCTACAGGATCTTCCTCTGCTACACTCTGGGTTTGGTAGAGATCTGAATTCAGACACGGATCATTACTGTGGTCACTTCACTCACAAATAGGAGTAAATGTGAACTTAAAGATATCAGCCTCCTCCCACACTAGAAGCTGCTCACCTTCCTGACTGGTACAGAGCTCCTCTCGTTCCTCTTTAATCTCTGGGTCCTCTTGGTCCAGACTGGAGTTCCTCTCCTGGTCACAGTACTGCTGGTCATGAGGAGCCTCCTCTTCACAGACATTGGGCTGTGGAGGGTCTGGAAGAAAGCACAAAGGAAGTACTCTTACTATAGTGTGAGCCATAAAGGACACGTGGTGTCCCGGGAGCCTGCAGCCAGCTCACCAACCAAGGTTTGAAAAGTTTGGTCTATTACTCGATTGATTCAAAACGGGCTTCTATTTAAGGTGGAACCATTGTATACATAGTAATATAAAGTGGGTGACTGATCCCTTAATTTTCATTGACTAAGACTAATGTAAAAAACAGATTTATGATTTTAAAACAAACCTGCTCGGTGTAGCTTTATCTCAGGCTTCAAAACGATGTCCAGCAGCCTGCGCTGACGGTTGATCTCTTCCTCGTAAACTACTATCGTTTTTTCAAATGCTCCAAATATTTCTTCAGCAGCCGCAGTTAGTCGCTCGTTGACTAACGTTCTCAAGTATTGGACTGTAGACATTTCCATTGAATTAGATATGAGATACTTTGCACATAACTTAGCTAAATCTAAACAACGTTTTCAGCTAACCGAGCTAGCTTTCACGTTTCACCGTGAACGTTTCCTTCCGCCGGACTCTATATAATGGTACACAATTTTATATTGAAAGTTTTCCGATGTGGTTATTTTATGTTTTATTACATATCTCACGTGAGAAATGTATCACAACTAACAAAATTATACTACATAGCAAAGATTGCAAAAGCGCAGTATGATTTTTAAAGATAAAGCAGACAGTAGTTGCTCCTAGCTTAAAGGAATTTAATTTTACTTCAAATGAATTTGTGTTATCGTGTTGAATGTATGTATGCAACTGTCTTGGTAAAGATGTGGACATGATATAGTTATTCAGTATAGAGATTTATGTTTTTATATGAAATGTTCTTAAAGTTGGCTTTTTGGCATTAGAAGAGAAAGTTGCGTTGCAAAAGCATTCACTCTCTCTGTGGCGTGTGTGTGCGCATGTGAGTACTGCAAAGGTTTGAAGAGTGATACAGGGGGAAGAGGTTTGTATTGAGATGTTTCAAAGTAGATAATTTATGTACATTTGTTTACTTTTATGTAGCCTGTTTATGATATATATATATACTGTATATATACAATGTAAGTGAGATTAGCAGACATATAGCAAAGGTCTGTCCACAACATTGCTTGTGAATGGATCAGAGTATCATTGAATATGCAGTTATGATTTATCTGAAGCATCAATTTCTGGTAGTTGAAGGCAAATTTGTGTGTAAATAAAGATGCTTTTACAATTGATTAAGTTTGTGGATGTGATTTTTATTCAAACTGGTGATGCTAAAACATGATACAGAAAAAATACTACACTATTAAACAAGTCTTCCAGATATGGAAAGCTTGTACCAGTATTGTTGGAGCCATTTCAATGGTGGCCATTGGGGACGCTATGGGTAGCCTTGGCAATCTATTTGAGGGTGATGCTAATTGATGCAGGTGTGGCACACAGCGAGGTATATTGTTTTTGACCGTAAGGTCGGTGTGTTTGTTTAGAGAGTTTGTATCTACCTTTGTTCTAAGTTAAAACATTAAAGGAATTTTGCCTACTTTTCTTCTATGTTAAAAATGAATGGATTGATATATCCAAATATAAGTTGGGTTTTTTGCCTCTGACAATTTTTTGAGGACAACAGGAGCCAGAAACTTCATTGGAAGCACCGGAGCCACAAGTACATCAACATCAAAGCAAACTGTGTCAACAAGTATCGTACCATGTTTTCACCACTGGTACTCTATGAAACACTAGTATTGGAGTATCATGTGCTCTTCAGGTTTGAGCTCATGATGAACACATTTCCACAGAAATTGCACAAGTATGGCCTCTACCCAGTGTGAGTCCTAATGTGGTTTTTAAGGCCTGCGCTTTGAGTGAAAGACTTCCCACAAATGCTGCACTTATATGGCTTTTCTCCTGTGTGGATTCTGGTGTGGTTTTTCAAAGTTGAGTTGACAGCAAATCTTTTCTCACACAAATGACATTCATAAGGTTTCTCCCCTGTGTGGATTCTGGTGTGCTTTTTCAAAGTTGAGCCAATAGCAAATCTTTTCTCGCACAAAGAACATTTATATGGTTTCTCCCCTGTATGGATTCGGAGGTGCTTCTTGAGAGCTGAGCTGCGGGCAAAATCCTTCCCGCAGTGGATGCAGCTGTGAGGCTTCTCACCTGTGTGAATTCTCATGTGCCTTTTCAAGTCCACACCACAGATGAATTTCTTCCCACAGGTGTTGCAGCTGTAAGGCTTCTCGCCTGTGTGGGTTCTAACATGCAGGTTGAGGTTCCATCGACAGCTGAATTCTTTTACACAAATTCTGCATTTGAAAGGCCTTTCACCAGTGTGGGTTCTAATGTGTTTTTTCAAGTCTGCCTTCTGGGTGAACGTTTTCCCACAAGTGCCACATCTGAAAGGATTTTCACCCGTATGGGCTTTCATGTGAGTTTTTAACATTGTCAAGTCAGAAAACACTTTCGCTGCAACTGTTGCAATTATACAGTTTGTCGTGATGTTCAGGTTCTGTTCTCGAAGTTGATTCTGCATTGCCGTGGTTGCCACAGCTGTCTGTTTTGTTATCTTGGCTCTCAGCTACTTGACAATTGTGAGAGAGGGGTTGGCAGTCACTATTTGGTTGTAATACTCCAGAGGCCTCTCTGTCAGCTACAGATTTTATCCATTGAATTGAGATGTTGGCTAGAGGATCTTTCTCTGCTACACTTCCCCCACAAGTAGGAGTAAATGTGAACTTAAAGATATCAGCCTCCTCCCGTACTAGAAGCTGCTCCCCTTCCTGACTGGTACAGAGTTCCTCTTGTTCCTCTTTAATCTCTGGGTCCTCTTGGTCCAGACTGGAGTTCCTCTCCTGGTCACAGTACTGCTGGTCATGAGGAGCCTCCTCTTCACTCACAGTAGGCTGAGGAGGGTCTGGAAAAAAAGGACAAAAGAAGTTCTCTTACTATAGTGGTAGCCAAAAAGGACACTCGATCAAATAAAAGTATATTGTAAGTATTGGTATGTGTCCGAGTCCCGGGAGCCTGCAGTCAGCTCACTAACCAAGGCTTGAAAGTTATGTTCTATTGCACTGCACGTATACGGCTTTTCCCCTGTGTGGATTCTGGTGTGATTTTTCAAAGTTGAGCTGACAACAAATGTTTTCCCAGATAAAAGACATTTATAAGGTCTTTCCCCTGTATGGACTCGGAGGTGCTTTGTGAAAGCTGAGCTGCTGGCCAACTCCGTCCCGCAGTGGATGCAGCTGTGAGGCTTCTCACCTGTGTGAATTATCATATGCTGTTTCAAGTGCGCACCACGGCTGAATTTCTTCCCACAGGTGTTGCAGCTGTAAGGCTTTTCACCTGTGTGGGTTCTAACATGCAGGTCGAGGTTCCATCTACAGCTGAATTCTTTTACACAAATTCTGCATTTGAAAGGCCTTTCGGCGGTGTGGGTTCTAATGTGTTTTTTCAAGTCTGCCTTCTGGGTGAACATTTTCCCACAAGTGCCACATCTGAAAGGTTTTTCACCCATGTGGGTTTTCATGTGAGTTTTTAGGTTTGTCAATTGAGAAAACTGTGCTGCAACAGTTGCACTTGTAAGGTTTGTTGTGCTGTTTCAGCTCTGTACTCCAAGCTGATCCTGCGTTACCATAGTTGCCACAGCTGTCTGTTTTGTTATCTTGGCTCTCAGCTACTTGACAGTTGTGAGAGAGGGGTTGGCAGTCAGTGTCTGGTTCTAATACTCCAGAGGCCTCTCTGTCAGCTTCTGATTTTACCCATTTGCATGAGATGTTGGCTACAGGATCTTTCTTTCCTACATTCTGGGTTTGGTAGAGATCTGAATTCAGACACAGATTTTCACTGTGGTCACTTCCCCCACAAGTAGGAGTAAATGTGAATTTAAAGATATCAGCCCCCTCCCGCACTAGAAGCTGCTCACCTTCCTGACTGGTGCAGAGTTCCTCTTGTTCCTCTTTAATCTCTGGGTCCTCTTGGTCCAGACTGGAGTTCCTCTCCTGGTCACAGTAGTGCTGGTCATGAGGAGCCTCCTCTTCACTGACATTAGGCTGAGGAGGGTCTGGAAAAAAAGGACAGAAGAAGTACTCTTACTATAGTGGTAGCCAAAAAGGACACTCGATCAAATAAACGTATATTTTAAATGTTGGTATGGTGTCCGAGTCCCGGGAGTCTGCAGTCAGCTCACCAAACAAGGCTTCAAAGGTTTGGTCTATTACTCGATTGATTCAAAACGGGCTTCTATTTAAGGTGGAACCATTGTATACATAGTAATATAAAGTGGGTGACTGATCCCTTAATTTTCATTCACTAAGACTAATGTACAAAACAGAATTATGATTTTACGAACCTGTTCGGTGTAGCTTTATCTCTGGCTTCAAAACGATGTCCAGCAGCCTGCGCTGACGGTTGATCTCTTCCTCGTAAACTACTATCGTTTTTTCAAATGCTCCAAATATTTCTTCAGCAGCCGCAGTTAGTCGCTCGTTGACTAACGTTCTCAAGTAATGGACTGTAGACATTTCAATGACATTAGATATGAGATACTTTGCACACAACGGAGCTAAATCTAAACAACGTTTTCAGCTAACCGAGCTAGCTTTCACGTTTCAACGTGAACGTTTCCTTCCGCCGGACTCTATATAATGGTACACAATTTAATATTTAAAGTATTCCGATGTGGTTATTTTATATTTTATTACATATCTCACGTGAGAAATGTATCACAACTGTAACAAAATTATACTACATAGCAAATATTGCAAAAGCGCAGGATGATTTTTCAAGATAAAGCAGACAGTAGTTGCTCCTAGCTTAAAATAATTTAGTGTGACTTCAAATGAGTGTGTTAGCGTGTTTAATGTATGCATGCAATTGTGTTGGTAAAGATGTGGATATAATATAGTTATTCAGTATAGAAATGTCTATTTTTATATGAAATGTTCTTGGCATTAGAAGAGAAAGTTGTGTTGCAATAGCATTCACTCTCTCTCTGTGGCGTGTGTGTGTGCATGTGAGTACTGCAAAGGTTTGAAGAGTGGTACAGGGGGAAGAGGTTTGTATTGAGATGTTTCAAATTACACAATTCATGTATATTTGTTTACTTTTATGTAGCTTGTGTATGCTATATACATGTACATATAATGTAAGTGACATTAATAGACATATAGCAAAGGTCTGTTCACAACATTGCTTGTCAATGGATCAGAGTATCATTGAATATGCAGTTATTTGTTTATTTTTGTGGGGTGGCTCATGCAAATGCACACTGACTGGTCAAGACAACAGAGCAAATGATTTATCTAAAGCATAAATTTCTGGTAATTTAAGGCAAATTTGTGTGTAAATAAAGAAACTTTTACAATTGATTAAGTTTGTGAATGTGATTTTTATTCAAACTGGTGATGCTAAACATACTACACAAAAAATATTACACTATTAAACAAGTCTGGAAAGATTGTACCAGTATCGTACAACGTTTTCACCACTGGTACCCTATGCACCACTAGTATGGAGTAGCATGTGCTTCTTCAGGTTTGAGCTCATGGTGAACACATTTCCACAGAAATTGCACATGTATGGCCTCTACCCAGTGTGAGTCCTAATGTGATTTTTCAGGCCTGTGCTGTGAGTGAAAGCTTTCTCGCAAGTACTGCACTCATATGGCTCTTCCCCTGTGTGGATTCTGGTATGCTTTTTCAAAGTTGAGCTGACAGAAAATCTTTTCTCACAGAAAATACATTCATAAGGTTTCTCCCCTGTGTGGATTCTAGTGTGCTTTTTCAAAGTTGAGCTGTCAGTAAATCTTTTCTCACACAAAAGACATTTAAAAGTTTTTTCCCCTGTATGGACTCGGAGGTGCTTTGTGAGAGCTGAGCTGCAGGCAAACCCCTTCCTGCAGTGGATGCAGCTGTGAGGCTTCTCAACTGTGTGGATTCTCATGTGCCTTTTCAAGTGCGCACCACGGATGAATCTTTTCCCACAGGTGTTGCAGCTGTAAGGCTTCTCACCTGTGTGAATTCTGGTGTGCTCTTTCAAATTTGAGCTGATAGCAAATCTTTTCTCACACAAAGAACATTTATATGGTTTCTCCCCTGTATGGACTCGGAGGTGCTTCGTGACAGCTGAGCTGCAGGCAAACTCTTTCCCACAGTGGCTGCAGCTGTAAGGCTTCTCGCCTGTGTGGGTTCTAACATGCATGTCGAGGTTCCATCGACAGCTGAATTCTTTTACACAAATTCTGCATTTGAAAGGCCTTTCACCAGTGTGGGTTCTAATGTGTTTTTTCAAGTCTGCCTTCTGGGTGAACGTTTTCCCACAAGTGCCACATCTGTAAGACTTTTCACCCATGTGGGTTCTCATGTGAGTTTTTAACTTCGTCAAATAAGAAAACGCTTTGCTGCAACTGTTGCACTTATACAGTTTGTCGTGTTGTTCGGGTTCTGTTCTCGAAGTTGATCCTGCATTGCCGTGGTTGCCACAGCTGTCTGTTTTGTTATCTTGGCTCTCAGCAACTTGACAGTTGTGAGAGAGGGGTTGGCAGTCACTATTTGGTTCTAATACTCCAGAGCCCTCTATGTCAGCTTCTGATTTTACCCATTTGCATGAGATGTTGGCTACAGGATCTTTCTCTCCTACACTCTGGGTTTGGTAGAGATCTGAATTCAGACACTGATCTTCACTGTGGTCACTTCCCTCACAAGTAGGAGTAAATGTGAACTTAAAGATATCAGCCTCCTCCCGCATTAGAAGCTGCTCCCCTTCCTGACTGGTGCAGAGTTCCTCTTGTTCCTCTTTAATCTCTGGGTCCTCTTGGTCCAGACACTGCTGGTCATGGGGAGCCTCCTCTTCACTGACAGTAGGCTGAGGAGGGTCTGGAAGAAGGGACAAAAGAAGTACTCTTACTATATTGGTAACAAAAACGGACACTCGATCAAATACACATAACCATCAAATAAACAGAGCCTGCAGTCAGCTCACTAACCAAGGCTTGAAAAGTCTGGTCTATTGCTCGATTGATTCAAAACGGGCTTCTACTTAAGCTGGAATCATTGTATACATATTAACATAAAGTGGGTGACTGATCCCTCATTTTTTTTCATTAAGACTAATGTACAAAACAGCATTATGATTTTACGAACCTGCTCGGTGTAGCTTTATCTCAGGCTTCAAAACGATGTCCAGCAGCCTGCGCTGACGGTTGATCTCTTCCTCGTAAACTACTATCGTTTTTTCAAAGGCTCCTAATATTTCTTCAGCAGCCGCAGTTAGTCGCTCGTTGACTAACGTTCTCAAGTATTGGACTGTAGACATTTCCATTGAATTAGATGTGAGATACTTTGCACACAACGGAGCTAAATCTAAACAAATTTTTCAGCTAACTGAGGTAGCTTTCACGCATAACGTGAACGTTTACTTCCGCCGGACTCTATATAACGTTACACAATTTTATATTGAAAGCGTTCCACTTCTCATGGTTATTTTATGTTTAATTACATATCACGCGGGGGAAATAGATAGATAGGAAAGATTGTAAAAGTGCATCAGATATTATCGCATTGTCGTTAGAAGCGAACAACTCGGAAACAAAAAAACAAGCACTTAACTCCGCATACGCTGCGACCTATTTGGCTCTATGAAACCAACTCCCCCAACCCTGTCGAGCTATTTTGATGTGTTTCTGTTTCTTGACAGTGGCTTTGGAGTGCAGTAGGAGGCACACACAAGGATTGATGTCACATGGGGTTTGAGGTGGATATTAGCAAATCTATTTTAACGTTTCCTGGTTCACACTTTTGTCCAGGAAAGAGATACACAGAAAATGTAATAAGTTGTCTCCATATGGTTGTATCAGTGAAAGGCCATCTTTAGGTCATTTATCCTTGCAAGATAGTCAATATTTTATGAACCATTCAGTGTAAAGCCCGTATAGCTAACCGAGCTAGCTTTCACGTTTCAACGTGAACGTTTCTTTCCGCCGGACTCTATATAATGTTACACAATTTTATATTGAAAGCTTTCCGATGTGGTTATTTTATGTTTTATTACATATCTCACGTGGGAAAAGTATCACAACTGTAACAAAATTATACTACATAGCAAAGATTGCTCTAAAGATACAGCGGACAGTAGTTGCTCCTAGCTTAAAGGAATTTAATTTGACTTCAAATGAGTCTGTGTTAGCATGCTGAATGTATGTAAGATAAGATAAGATAAGATAGACTTTATTGATCCCGCCGTGGAGAAATTCACGTGTTAATGGCAGCTCACAACAATAGAAAACAGAATAGAATAGACAATATAGTGCAAAAAACAAGTGTGCAAACAATAGAGTGCCATAAGAAAAAGAAAAAGATAAACAAGGAGTATTAACAAATTAAATATTAATATTAAATATGTATGCAAGTGTGTTGGTAAAGATGTGGTTATTATATAGTTATTCAGTATAGAAATGTATATTTTTACATGAAATGTTCTTAAAGTTGTCTTTATTGGCATTAGAAGACAAAGGTATGTTGCAAAAGCATTCAGTCTCTCTCTCTCTGTGCATGTGAGTACTGCAATGGTTTGAAGAGTGATACAGGGGGAAGAGGTTTGTATTGAGATGTGTTTCAAATGAGATAATTTATGTATATTTGTTTACTTTTATGTAGCCTGTTTAATGTAAGTGACATTAGCAGACATATAGCAAAGGTCTGTTCACAACATTGCTTGTCAATGGATCAGGGCGCTACAGAGGGTGGTGAACGCTGCGTGATGCATCACCAGGTCGGAGCTGCCCTCCATGGAGGTCCTCTACCAGCAGCGTAGCAGGAAGAAGGCCAGCAAGATCCTTAAGGATCCTTTCCACCCCAGCCACAAGCTGTTCTGCCTGTTGCCCTCAGGCAGACGGTTTCGTAGCATCCGGACTCACACCACCAGATTTAAAGACAGTGTCTTCCCACAAGCCATCAGGCTTTTGAACAAACACACCTGAGCCACCCCCCTCCCCCCCCCCCTCCCCTCCCCTGCCCTGCCCTGGCCTGCCCTGCCCCATCCCCCCACGGGCCCACAACAGGCCACTTTACCTCAAGGTCACTTTACACTCCACTACACTTCATAACTTGCAATTTTTATACTTGATTATAATATTTATACTTGATAATTTATAACTGGTACTTATAACTTTTGTACCTTATAACTTTGTACTTTTTCTAGTATTGGTACTTTATAACTTTGAACTTTATAACATTGTACTTTTTTCTATTATATTTCTTTTTCTTTTTTTTTAAAATTATGTCTGTTATGTCCTTAGCATTAGCGTTAGGTGTCTAAGAGACACAAGAATTTCATTGCATTCTTTTGCTTCTTGTGAACGTTGTGCATATGACAATAAAAAAACCTTGAACCTTGAGAGTAACATTGAATTTGCAGTTATTTGTCATGCTGATGCACACTGACTGGTCAAGACAACAGAGCACATGATTTATCTGAAGAATCAATTTCTGGTAGTTTAAGGCAAATTTGTGTGGAAATAAAGAAGCTTTTACAATTGATTAAGTTTGTGGATGTGATTTTTATTCAAACTGGTGATGCTGAACATACTACACAAAAAAATACTACACGATTAAACAAGTCTTCCAGATATGGAAAGATTGTACCAGTATCGTACCACGTTTTCACCACTGGTACCCTATGCACCACTAGTATGGAGTATCATGTGCTTCTTCAGGTTTGAGCTCACAGTGAACACATTTCCACAGAAATTGCACATGTATGGCCTCTACCCAGTGTGAATCCTAATGTGATTTTTCAGGCCTGTACTATGAGTGAAAGCTTTCTCGCAAGTATTGCACTTATATGGCTTTTCCCCTGTGTGGATTCTGGTATGTTGTTTCAAAGCTGAGCTGACAGCAAATCTTTTCTTGCACAAAAGACATTCATAAGGTTTCTCCCCTGTATGGATTCTGGTGTGCTTTTTCAAAGTTGAGCTGACAGCAAATCTTTTCTTGCACAAAAGACATTCATATGGTCTCTCCCCTGTATGGACTCGGAGGTGCTTTGTGAAAGATGAGTCATTGGCAAACTCCTTCCTGCAGTGGATGCAGCTGTGAGGCTTCTCACGTGTGTGAATTCTCATGTGCCTTTTCAAGTGCGCACCACGGCTGAATTTCTTCCCACAGGTGTTGCAGCTGTTAGGCTTCTCACCTGTGTGGGTTCTAACATGCAGGTCAAGGTTCCATCGACAGTTGAATTCTTTTACACAAATTCTGCATTTGAAAGGCCTTTCGCCAGTGTGGGTTCTAATGTGAGTTTTTAGATTCATCAATTGAGAAAACTCTTTGCTGCAACAGTTGCAATTGTAAGGTTTGTTGTGTTGTTTCGGCTCTGTACTCCAAGCTGATCCTGCATTGCCACAGCTGTCTGTTTTGTTATCTTGGCTCTCAGCCACTTGACAGTTATGAGAGAGGGGTTGGCAGTCAGTGTCTGGTTCTGATACTCCAGAGCCCTCTCTTTCAGCTTCTGATTTTATACATTTGCATGAGATGTTGGCTACAGGATCTTTCTCTCCCACACTCTGGTATATCAGTGAAAGAGCCCATCTTTAGGTCATTTATCCTTGCAAGATAGTGTGTTGGTAAAGATGTGGATAGGATATAGATATTCAGTACAGAATGTATATTTTATATGAAATGTTCTTAAATTAAGTTGGCTTTATTGCCATTAGAAGAAAAAGGCGTGTGCGTTACTGTGCATGTGTGCTAGCCTGCATGTGAGTACTGCAAAGGCTTGAAGAGTGGTATAGGGGGAAGAGGTTTTTATTGTCGATGTGTTTCAAATTCGATAATTTACGTATATTTGTTTACTTTTATGTAGCTGTTCATGCTGTGGCTAGACTAGTGCCACTAAGTGACATTATCAGACATATAGAAAAGGTCTGTTGGTCTGTTGCACACTTGTTCTCTCATGCTAGTGGCAAAACAGCATGGTCAAGATAACAGGGCATCGGTTTCTGGTAGCTTAAGACAAACTTCATCTGTGTGTAAATAAACAAGCTTTTACAATTGATTCAGTTTGTGAATGTGACTTTTATTCAAACTGGTGATGCTAAACATACTACACAAAAAATTAGGGGTGGGCGATATCGTGTTTTTAAAATCGTTGATTTCGATTGTTATTGAGGTTACAAGAACGAGGAACGTCTAGAAGCGCCAGTTGGCATAGTTGGCAAAGCAACGCAGTGTGAGTGTCTGCGCATCAGACGTAACATCACTTTCCCGCGAATGAGCGGCCAAATACTTTCCCCAATGCGTGCGTTCATGAACTGTCCCCTTAAATAAATACTACGTCGTAATACGTCCCTCCGCCCCGTCCAACTAACGCCGTGTTCAGACAGGTTTTGACCGTTCGTTTTTTGCGAGCCGTGTCAAGTGTTAAGCCCGGAAGGAAGTCAGACACAGGAACAGCATAGAGCATCCGGTCGATTTTCAAAATAAAACAAATAAAAGAATCGTTCATTAATCGTAATCGAGGTGTAGTGACTAAGTCCTATACTGTAGCCACTACTGGCTGCTAATGCTAGGTATTTGTTTTGACGTGCGCTCAGAGAAACGATGAGTCTTCCTTTAGATTTACAATAATCCGGTGATTTATTTTCTTGCACAAAGTTCCATAAATACATACAGCATTCACGTAACTGGTAATACCGTTATCCAATAATCAAATAACAAACAGAAAAACAAACGATAACCCGAATCACTGAGCACAGTCGAAAACTGTTTGCTTCTCCCGATAACAATTAGCAACACCTGAGCACTGTTTGCTCTAGGTTAATATGGCCTGAGTTGACCCCAGGTAAGCGTCAGCCACCGCAAAAATAACAAAATACAGCCACATTGCAATGGCTAAATGGTAAATAATGAATATGGCTCTTACACGAGGTAAGTTTGAAATAATTGTGATACTTATTTGATGTCATATCGCCCACCCCTACAAAAAATACTACACTATTACACAAATCTTGAAAGATTGTACCAGTATTGTACCATGTTTTCAACACTGGTAATCTATGCAACACTAGCATGGAGTACCATGTGCCTCTTCAGGTTTGAGCTATTGGTGAATGCATTTCCACAGAAATTGCATCTGTATGGCCTCTCCCCAGTATGAGTCCTCATGTGATCCGTCAGGCCTGTGCTTTGAGTGAAAGATTTCCCACAGTGGCTGCAGCTGTAAGGCTTCTCACCTGTGTGAATTCTCATGTGCTTTTTCAAGTGTGTACCACGGCTGAACTTTTTACCACAACTATTGCAAATATATGGCTTCTCGCCTGTGTGAATTCTGGTGTGTACTTTCAAGGCTGTGTTTTGAGTGAAAGCTTTCCCACAAGTGGTGCACAAGTACGGCTTTTCCCCTGTGTGGATTCTGGTGTGCTGTGTCAAACGTGAGCTAATAGCAAATCTTTTCTCGCAGAAAGAACATTTATATGGTTTCTCCCCTGTATGGATTCGGAGGTGCTTCTTGAGAGCTGAGCTGCGGTCAAAATCCTTCCCGCAGTGGATGCAGCTGTGAGGCTTCTCACCTGTGTGAATTCTCATGTGCCTTTTCAAGTCCGCACCACAGATGAATTTCTTCCCACAGGTGTTGCAGCTGTAAGGCTTCTCGCCTGTGTGGGTTCTAACATGCAGGTCGAGGCTCCATCGACAGCTGAATTCTTTTACACAAATTCTGCATTTGAAAGGCCTTTCGCCGGTGTGGATTCTAATGTGTTTTTTCAAGTTTGACTTCTGGGTGAACGTTTTCCCACAAGTGCCACATCTGTAAGACTTTTCACCCTTGTGGGTTCTCATGTGAGTTTTTAACTTCGTCAAATAAGAAAACGCTTTGCTGCAACTGTTGCACTTATACAGTTTGTCGTGTTGTTCGGGTTCTGTTCTCGAAGTTGATCCTGCGTTGCCGTGGTTGCCACAGCTGTATGTTTTGTTATCTTGGCTCTCAGCTACTTGACAGTTGTGAGAGAGGGGTTGGCAGTCACTATTTGGTTCTAATACTCCAGAGCCCTCTCTGTCAGCTTCTGATGAGATGTTGGCTACAGGATCTTTCTCTCCTACACTCTGGGTTTGGTAGAGATCTGAATTCAGACACTGATCTTCACTGTGGTCACTTCCCTCACAAGTAGGAGTAAATGTGAACTTAAAGATATCAGCCTCCTCCCACACTAGAAGCTGCTCCCCTTCCTGACTGCAGAGTTCCTCTTGTTCCTCTTTAATCTCTGGGTCCTCTTGGTCCAGACACTGCTGGTCATGGGGAACCTCCTCTTCACTGACAGTAGGCTGAGGAGGGTCTGGAAGAAAGGACAAAAGAAGTACTCTTACTATAGTGGTAGCACTAAAAAGGACACTCGATCAAATACACATTACCATCAAATAAACAGAGCCTGCAGTCAGCTCACTAACCAAGGCTTGAAAGTTATGCTCTATTGTACTGCACTAATAAGGCTTTTCCTCTGTGTCGATTCTGGGGGCTGTTCCACAAAAGCGGCGATTAACCTCACCAGCCTGGTTTGAGTTAACCTAACAAATCAATCGGAGCTAAAGCGGTTCCACGGAGCCCAAGTCTAGCTACCGTGATCTGGCTAAACTGAGCCAGGCTCAAGCAATCCAGATAATTGCGCGTGCACATTTATACACCGTTTAATCGTGTTGAACATTAGGATCCTCCTCCCGCACTAGAAGCTGCTCACCTTCCTGACAGGTGCAGAGTTCCTCTTGTTCCTCTTTAATCTCTGGGTCCTCTTGGTCCAGACTGGAGTTCCTCTCCTGGTCACAGAAGTGCTGGTCATGAGAAGCCTCCTCTTCACTGACATTAGGGCTGTGGCGGGTCTGGAAGAAAGGACAAAGGAAGTACTCTTACTATAGTGTTAGCCATAAAGGACATGTGGTGTCCCGGGAGCCTGCAGCCAGCTCACCAACCAAGGCTTGAAAAGTTTGGTCTATTAATTGATTCAAAACAGGCTTCTATTTAAGGTGGAACCATTGTATACATAGTAATATAAAGTGGGTGACTGATCCCTTAATTTTCATTCACTAAGACTAATGTACAAAACAGATTTATGATTTTACAAACCTGTTCGGTGTAGCTTTATCTCTGGCTTCAAAACGATGTCCAGCAGCCTGCGCTGACGGTTGATCTCTTCCTCGTAAACTACTATCGTTTTTTCAAAGGCTCCAAATATTTCTTCAGCAGCCGCAGTTAGTCGCTCGTTGACTAACGTTCTCAAGTATTGGGCCGTAGACATTTCCATTGAATTAGATATGAGATACTTTGCACACAACTGAGCTAAATCTAAACAACGTTTTCAGCTAACCGAGCTAGCTTTCATGTTTCAACGTGAACGTTTCCTTCCGCCGGACTCTATATAATGGTACACAATTTTATATTGAAAGCTTTCCGATGTGGTTATTTTATGTTTTATTACATATCTCACGTGAGAAATGTATCACAACTGTAACAAAATTATACTACATAGCAAAGATTGCAAAAGCACAGGATGATTTTTCAAGATAAAGCAGACAGTAGTTGCTCCTAGCTTAAAATAATTTAGTGTGACTTCAAATGAGTCTGTGTTAGCGTGTTGAATGTATGTATGCAATTGTGTTGGTAAAGATGTGGATATGATATAGTTATTCAGTATAGAAATGTCTATTTTTATATGAAATGTTCTTAAAGTTGGCTTAATTGGCATTAGAAGAGAAAGTTGTGTTGCAAAAGCATTCACTCTCTCTCTGCTGTGCATGTGAGTACTGCAAAGGTTTGAAGAGTGGTACAGGGAGAAGAGGTTTGTATTGAGATGTGTTTCAAATTAGACAATTTATGTATATTTGTTTACTTTTATGTAGCCTGTTTATGCTATATACATATGTATATATAATGTAAGTGACATTAGTAGACATATAGCAAAGGTCTGTTCACAACATTACTTGCCAATGGATCAGAGTATCATTGAATATGCAGTTATTTGTTTATTTTTCTGGGACTGGGGTTCATGCAGATGCACACTGACTGGTCAAGACAACAGAGCACATGATTTATCTGAAGCATCAATTTCTGGTAATTTAAGGCAAATTTGTGTGTAAATAAAGAAGCTTTTACAATTGATTAAGTTTGTGAATGTGATTTTTATTCAAACTGGTGATGCTAAACATACTACACAAAAAAATACTATACGATTAAACAAGTCTGGAAAGATTGTACCAGTATCGTACCACGTTTTCACCACTGATACCCTATGCACCACTAGTATGGAGTATCATGTGCTTCTTCAGGTTTGCGCTCATGGTGAACACATTTCCATAGAAATTGCACATGTATGGCCTCTACCCAGTGTGAGTCCTAATGTGTTTTTTAAGGCCTGTGCTTTGAGTGAAAGATTTCCCGCAAATGCTGCACTTATATGGCTTCTCCCCTGTGTGGATTCTGGTGTGCTGTGTCAAATGTGAGCTGAGAGCAAATCTTTTCTCGCACAAAAGACATTTATATGGTTTCTCCCCTGTATGGATTCGGAGGTGCTTCGTGAGAGTTGAACTGCAGGCAAAATCCTTCCTGCAGTGGCTGCAGCTGTAAGGCTTCTCGCCTGTGTGAATTCTGGTGTGCTTTTTCAAATTTGAGCTGATAGCAAATCTTTTCTCACACAAAGAACATTGATATGGTTTCTCCCCTGTATGGCTTCGGAGGTGCTTCTTGAGAGCTGAGCTGTAGGCAAAATTCCTCTTGCAGTGGCTGCAGCTGTAAGGCTTCTCACCTGTGTGAATTCTGGTGTGCTTTTTCAAATCTGAGCTGATAGCAAATCTTTTCTCGCACAAAGAACATTTATATGGTTTCTCCCCTGTATGGATTCGGCGGTGCTTCGTGAGACCTGAGCTGCAGGCAAAATCCTTCTCACAGTGGCTACAGCTGTAAGGCTTCTCACCTGTGTGAATTCTCATGTGCTTTTTCAAAAGCGCACCACGGCTGAATCTTTTTCCACAGGTGTTGCAGCTGTAAGGTTTTTCACCTGTGTGAATTCTCATGTGTATTCTCAAGTCTGCACTAAGGTTGAATCTTTTCCCACAGGTGTTGCACATGTAAGGCTTCTCACCTGTGTGGGTTCTAACATGCAGGTCGAGGTTCGATCGATAGCTGAATTCTTTTACACAAATTCTGCATTTGAAAGGCCTTTTGCCAGTGTGGGTTCTAATGTGTTTTTTCAAGTCTGCCTTCTGGGTGAACGTTTTCTCACAAGTGCCACATCTGAAAAGCTTTTCACCCGTATGGGTTTTCATGTGAGTTTTTAACTTCGTCAAGTAAGAAAACACTTTGCTGCAACTGTTGCAATTATACAGTTTGTTGTGTTGTCCGGGTTCTGTTCTCGAAGTTGATCCTGCGTTGCCGTTGTTGCCACAGCTGTCTGTTTTGTTATCTTGGTTCTCAGCTACTTGACAGTTGTGAGAGAGGGGTTGGCAGTCACTATTTGTTTCTAATACTCCTGAGCCCTCTATGTCAGCTTCAGATTTTATCCATTTAATTAAGATGTTGTCTAGAGGATCTTTCTCTGCTACACTTCCCCCACAAGTAGGAGTAGATGTGAACTTAAAGATATCAGCCTCCTCCCGCACTAGAAGCTGCTCCCCTTCCTGACTGGTGCAGAGTTCCTCTTGTTCCTCTTTAATCTCTGGGTCCTCTTGGTCCAGACTGGAGTTCCTCTCCTGGTCAGAGTACTGCTGGTCATGGGGAGCCTCCTCTTCACTGACAGTAGGCTGAGGAGGGTCTGGAAGAAAGGACAAAGGAAGTACTCTTACTATAGTGGTAGCCAAAAAGGACACTCGATCAAATAAACGTTTATTTTAAGTGTTGGTATGGTGTCTGAGTGCCGGGAGCCTGCAGTCAGCTCACCAACCAAGGCTTGAAAGTTATGCTCTATTGCACTGCAAGGCTTTTCCCCTGTGTCGATTCTGGGGGCTGTTCCACAAACCAGGCTTAGCAAAGCGGCGATTAACCTCACAAGCCTGGTTTGAGTTAACCTAACAAATCAATCGGGGCTAAAGCGGTTCCATCAATCCAGATAATTGCGCGTGCACATTTATACACAGTTTATTTAAGCAGCCCGAGAGGTTGCTCATGGATCTTATCGATTCATCGTGGCAAATAATGAAGGTAAAGACAGAGCCGCAATGTTCATGGCCACTGAGCAGCGACTTTTGGTGAAGGTCTATGGAGAATTCAGCCATATTACAATGAAAACGAAAATACAATTTCCCTGAAAGATTGAATGTGTAAGTAAGTGTTGAATGAAAAACGAACAAATTGTATAGACCTTAATAAATATCATGTGTTCCAACAATATTAAAGTATTATAAATGAAACCATGTCATATATGAAACCTAAAGACTGTAAATGTACTAGCCTATATATCGCCATAAATTATGTAGTAAAGGCTGTGGACCCTATATGTGGATCGAACTCACAACCTTAAGACAGAGTCTCATGCTCTACTGACTGAGCTGTCTGGACTGGTCTTAGTTTTATATTATTTTTATGAAATCGGTTGTTTCCATCCTGGAAATTGATCGGCTGAAAGCGTGTTCTACAGTGACTGAAAATCCCATACAGTAACAGTGAATGTGTCTCCTAGCAACCGTGGAAACATGGTGACATTCACAAGATACTTTATTTCAATGCATTTGTTAAATAAAAATAATTTAGAAAATAAAATAACACTGTCATCACATCATTATTTCTATAAATTGTAAATGTCTTCTAGAAGCAATACGGCACTTGAGGTCTCGCTGGACACCCATGTGGGTTTTGATGTTTTTAGGTTTATCAATTGAGAAAACTCTTTGCTGCAACAGTTGAACTTGTAAGGTTTGTTGTGCTGTTTCAGCTCTGTACTCGCAGCTGATCCTGCATTGCCATAGTTGCCACAGCTGTCTGTTTTGTTATCTTGGCTCTCAGCTACTTGACAGTTGTGTGAGAGGAGCTGGCAGTCAGTGTCTGGTTCTAATACTCCAGAGCCCTCTCTATCAGCTTCAGATTTTACCCATTTAAATGAGATGTTGGTTACAAGATATTTCTCTGCTACACTCTGGGTTTGGTAGAGATCTGAATTCAGACACGGATCTTCACTGTGGTCACTTCCCTCACAAGTAGGAGTAAATGTGAACTTAAAGATATCAGCCTCCTCCCGCACTAGAAGCTGCTCACCTTCCTGACTGGTACAGAGCTCCTCTTGTTCCTCTTTAATCTCTGGGTCCTCTTGGTCCAGACTGGATTTCCTCTCCTGGTCACAGTACTGCTGGTCATGAGGAGCCTCCCCTTCACAGACATTGGGCTGTGGAGGGTCTGGAAGAAAGCACAAAGAAAGTACTCTTACTATAGTGTGAGCCATAAAGGACACGTGAGTTACGGGTCCCGGGAGCCTGCAGCCAGCTCACCAACCAAGGCTTGAAAGTTTGGTCTATTACTCGATTGATTCAAAACGGGCAGATGGAACCATTGTATACATAATAATATAAAGTGGGTGACTGATCCCTTAATTTTAATTGACTAAGACTAATGTACAAAACAGATTTATGATTTTACAAACCTGCTCGGTGTAGCTTTATCTCAGGCTTCAAAACGATGTCCAACAGCCTGCGCTGACGGTTGATCTCTTCCTCGTAAACTACTATCGTTTTTTCAAATGCTCCAAATATTTCTTCAGCAGCCGCAGTTAGTCGCTCGTTGACTAACGTTCTCAAGTATTGGACTGTAGACATTTCCATTGAATTAGATATGAGATACTTTGCACACAACTGAGCTAAATCTAAACAACGTTTTCAGCTAACCGAGCTAGCTTTCACGTTTCAACGTGAACGTTTCCTTCCGCCGGACTTTATATAATGGTACACAATTTTATATTGAAAGTGTTCCGATGTGGTTATTTTATGTTTTATTACATATCTCACGTGAGAAATGTATCACAACTGTAACAAAATTATATTACATAGCAAAGATTGCAAAAGCGCAGGATGATTTTTAAAGATAAAGCAGACAGTAGTTGCTCCTAGCTTAAAGGAATTTAATTTGACTTCAAATGAGTCTGTGTTAGCGTGTTGAATGTATGTATGCAACTGTCTTGGTAAAGATGTGGATATGATATAGTTATTCAGTATAGAAATTTATATTTTTATATGAAATGTTCTTTAAGTTGGCTTCATTGGCATTAGAAGAGAAAGTTGTGTTGCAAAAGCATTCACTCTCTCTGTGGCATGTGTGTGTATATGTGAGTACTGCAAAGGTTTGAAGAGTGGTACAGGGGGAAGAGGTTTGTATTGAGATGTGTTTCAAATTAGATAATTTATGTACATTTGTCTACTTTTATGTAGCCTGTTTATGCTATATATATATACATATGTATATATAATGTAAGTGACATTAGCAGACATATAGCAAAGGTCTGTCCACAACATTGCTTGTCAATGGATCAGAGTATCATTGAATATGCAGTTATGATTTATCTGAAGCATCAATTTCTGGTAGTTGAAGGCAAATTTGTGTGTAAATAAAGACGCTTTTACAATTGATTAAGTTTGTGGATGTGATTTTTATTCAAACTGGTGATGCTAACTAAACATAATACACAAAAAATACTACACTATTAAACAAGTCTTCCAGATATGGAAAGCTTGTACCAGTATTGTTGGAGCCATTTCAATGGTGGCCATTGGGGACGCTGTGGGTAGCCTTGGCAATCTATTTGAGGGTGATGCTAATTGATGCAAGTGTGGCACACAGCGAGGCATATTGTTTTTTGACCGTAAGGTCGGTGTGTTTGTTTAGAGAGATTGCACCTACCTTTGTTCTAAGCTAAAACATTAATGGAATTTTGCCTACTTTTGTTCTACATTAAAAATGAATGGATTGATATATCCAAATATAAGTTGGGTTTTTTGCGTCTGACAATTTTTTGAGGACAACAGGAGCCAGAAACTTCATTGGAAGCACCGGAGCCACAAGTACATCAACATCAAAGCAAACTGTGTGTCAACAAGTATCGTACCACGTTTTCACCACTGGTACTCTATGAAACACTAGTATGGAGTAGCATGTGCTCTTCAGGTTTGAGCTCATGGTGAACACATTTCCACAGAAATTGCACAAGTATGGCCTCTACCCAGTGTGAGTCCTAATGTGGTTTTTAAGGCCTGTGCTTTGAGTGAAAGACTTCCCGCAAATGCTGCACTTATATGGCTTTTCTCCTGTGTGGATTCTGGTGTGGTTTTTCAAAGTTGAGTTGACAGCAAATCTTTTCTCACACAAAAGACATTCATAAGGTTTCTCCCCTGTGTGGATTCTGGTGTGCTCTTTCAAATTTGAGCTAATAGCAAATCTTTTCTCACACAAAGAACATTTATATGGTCTCTCCCCTGTATGGATTCGGAGGTGCTTCTTGAGAGCTGAGCTGCAGGCAAATTCCTTCCCGCAGTGGATGCAGCTGTGAGGCTTCTCACCTGTGTGAATTCTCATGTGCCTTTTCAAGTCCGCACCACAGATGAATTTCTTCCCACAGGTGTTGCAGCTGTAAGGCTTCTCGCCTGTGTGGGTTCTAACATGCAGGTTAAGGCTCCATCGACACCTGAATTCTTTTACACAAATTCTGCATTTGAAAGGCTTTTCGCCGGTGTGGATTCTAATGTGTTTTTTCAAGTCTGCCTTCTGGGTGAACGTTTTCCCACAAGTGCCACATCTGAAAGGATTTTCACACGTATGGGTTCTCATGTGAGATTTTAACATTGTCAAGTCAGAAAACACTTTGCTGCAACTGTTGCACTTATACGTTTTGTCGTGTTGTTCAGGTTCTGTTCTCGAAGTTGATTCTGCATTGCCGTGGTTGCCACAGCTGTCTGTTTTGTTATCTTGGCTCTCAGCTACTTGACAGTTGTGAGAGAGGGATTGGCAGTCACTATTTGGTTGTAATACTCCAGAGGCCTCGCTGTCAGCTTCAGATTTTATCCACTGAATTGAGATGTTGGCTAGAGGATCTTTCTCTGCTACACTTCCCTCACAAGTAGGAGTAAATGTGAACTTAAAGATATCAGCCTCCTCCCGCACTAGAAGCTGCTCCCCTTCCTGACTGGTATAGAGTTCCTCTTGTTCCTCTTTAATCTCTGGGTCCTCTTGGTCCAGACTGGAGTTCCTCTCCTGGTCAGAGTACTGCTGGTCATAGGGAGCCTCCTCTTCACTGACAGTAGGCTGAGGAGGGTCTGGAAAAAAAGGACAAAAGAAGTTCTCTTACTATAGTGGTAGCCAAAAAGGACACTCGATCAAATAAAAGTATATTGTAAGTATTGGTATGGTGTCCGAGTCCCGGGAGCCTGCAGTCAGCTCACTAACCAAGGCTTGAAGAGTATGGTCTATTGCTCGATTGATTCAAAAGGGGCTTCTACTTAAGCCGGAACCATTGTATACATAGTAACATAAAGTGGGTGACTGATCCCTTATTTTTTTTCATTAAGACTAATGTACAAAACAGCATTATGATTTTACGAACCTGCTCGGTGTAGCTTTATCTCAGGCTTCAAAACGATGTCCAGCAGCCTGCGCTGACGGTTGATCTCTTCCTCGTAAACTACTATCGTTTTTTCAAAGGCTCCTAATATTTCTTCAGCAGCCGCAGTTAGTCGCTCGTTGACTAACGTTCTCAAGTAATGGGCCGTGGACATTTCCATTGAATTAGATATGAGATACTTTGCAAGCAACGCAGCTAAATCAATACCACTCTTTCAGCTAACTGAGGTAGCTTTTACTCATGACGGGGATGTTTACTTCCGCCGGACTCTATATAATGTTACACAATATTATATTGAAAGCGTTCCACTCCTCATGGTTATTTTATGTTTAATTTTATATCTCGCGGGGGAAATAGATAGATAGGAAAGATTGTAAAAGCGCATCCGATATTATCGCATTGTCGTTAGACTCGAACAAATCTGAAATAAAAAGCAAGCACTTAACTCCGGATACCAACTCCCCCAACCCTGTCGAGCTATTTTGATGTGTTTCTGTTTCTTGGCAGTGGCCTTGGAGTGCAGTAGGAGGCACACACAAGGATTAATGTCACATGGAGTTTGAGGTGAATATTAGCAAATCTATTTTAACGTTTCCTGGTTTACACTTTTGTCCAGGAAAGAGATACACAGAAAATGTAATAAGTGGTCTCCATATGGTTGTATCAGTGAAAGCCCATCTTTAGGTCATTTATCCTTGCAAGATAGTCAATATTTTATGAACCATTCAGTGTAAAGCCCGTATAAATTATTATATTGTGATATCAGAAACAACTGTCTTTACAATTACACTTTAAAGATAAAGCAGACAGTTGTTGCTCCTAGTTTAAAATAATTGAATTTGACTCCAAATGAGTCTGTGTTAGCGTATTGAATGTATGCATGCAAGTGTGTTAGTAAAGATGTGGAAAGGATATAGTTATTCAGTTTAGAAATGTATATTTTTATATGAAATGTTTTTAAATTAAAGTTGGTTTTATTGGCATTAGAAGAGAAAGGCGTGTGTGCGCGTTACTGTGCATGTGTGCTAGCGTGCATGTGAGTACTGCAAAGGCTTGAAGAGTGGTACGGGGAAAAGGTTTTTATTGTCGATGTGTTTCAAATGAGATATTTTACATATATTTGTTTACTTTTATGTAGCCTGTTTATGCTGTGGCCAGACTAGTGCCACTAAGTGACATTAGCAGACATATAGCAAAGGTCTGTTGACAACATTGCTTGTCAATGGATCAGAGTATCATTCAATATGCAGTTTTTTGTTTATTTTTCTTGGGGGCGGGGGTCAGTGTCTCTCTAATAACATGCTGATGCACACTTGTTCTCTCATGCTAGTAGCAAAACGGCATGATCAAGAACAAAGAGCGCATGATTTGTTGATTTATCTGAAGCATCAATTTCTGGTGGTTTAAGGCTAACTTGCGTGTAAATAAAGAAGCTTTTACAATTGATTAAGTTTGTGAATGTGACTTTTATTCAAACTGGTGATGCTAAACATACTACACAAAAAAATAAAACACTATTAAACAAGTCTTCCAGATCTGGAAACATCGTACCAGTATCGTACTACGTTTTCACCACTGGTACTCTATGAAACACTAGTGTGGAGTATCATGTGCTCTTTAGGTTTGAGCTCATGGTGAACACATTTCCACAGAAATTGCACAAGTATGGCCTCTACCCAGTGTGAGTCCTAATGTGGTTTTTAAGGCCTGTGCTTTGAGTGAAAGACTTCCCGCAAATGCTGCACTTATATGGCTTTTCTCCTGTGTGAATTCTGGTATGCTTTTTCAAAGTTGAGTTGACAGCAAATCTTTTCTCACACAAAAGACATTCATAAGGTTTCTCCCCTGTGTGGATTCTGGTGTGCTCTTTCAAATTTGAGCTGATAGCAAATCTTTTCTCGCACAAAGAACATTTATATGGTTTCTCCCCTGTATGGCTTCGGAGGTGCTTCTTGAGACCTGAGCTACAGGCAAAATCCCTCTTGCAGTGGCTGCAGCTGTAAGGCTTCTCGCCTGTGTGAATTCTGGTGTGGTCTTTCAAATTTGAGCTGATAGCAAATCTTTTCTCGCACAAAGAACACTTATATGGTTTCTCCCCTGTATGGATTCGGCTGTGCTTCGTGAGAGCTGAGCTACAGGCAAAATCCCTCTTGCAGTGGCTACAGCTGTAAGGCTTCTCACCTGTGTGAATTCTCATGTGTTTTTTCAAGTCCACACCATGGATGAATCTATTCCCACAGGTGTTGCAGCTGTAAGGCTTCTCGCCTGTGTGGGTTCTAACATGCATGTCGAGGTTCCATCGACAGCTGAATTCTTTTACACAAATTCTGCATTTGAAAGGCCTTTCACCAGTGTGGGTTCTAATGTGTTTATTCAAGTCTGCCTTCTGGGTGAACGTTTTCCCACAAGTGCCACATCTGAAAGGATTTACACCCGTATGGGTTCTCATGTGAGTTTTTAACATTGTCAAGTCAGAAAACACTTTGCTGCAACTGTTGCACTTATAAGTTTTGTCATGTTGTTCAGGTTCTGTTCTCGAAGTTGATTCTGCATTGCCGTGGTTGCCACAGCTGTCTGTTTTGTTATCTTGGCTCTCAGCTACTTGACAATTGTGAGAGAGGGGTTGGCAGTCACTATTTGGTTGTAATACTCCAGAGGCCTCTCTGTCAGCTTCTGATTTTATCCATTGAATTGAGATGTTGGCTAGAGGATCTTTCTCTGCTACATTTCCCTCACAAGTACGAGTAAATGTGAACTTAAAGATATCAGCCTCCTCTCGCATGAGAAGCTGCTCCCCTTCCTGATTGGTACAGAGTTCCTCTTGTTCCTGTTTAATCTCTGAGGGTTCTGGGTCCTCTTGGTCCAGACTGGAGTTCTTCTCCTGGTCACAGTAGTGCTGGTCATGGGGAGCCTCCTCTTCACTGACATTAGGCTGAGGAGGGTCTGGAAAAAAAGGACAAAAGAAGTACTCTTACTATAGTGGTAGCCACAAAGGACACTCGACCAAATAAACGTATATTTTAAATGTTGGTATGGTGTCCGAATCCCGGGTGCCTGCAGTCAGTTCACCAAACAAGGCTTGAAAAGTTTGGTCTATTACTCGATTGATTCAAAACAGGCTTCTATTTAAGGTGGAACCATTGTATACATAGTAACATAAAGTGGGTGACTGATCCCTTAATTTTCATTCACTAAGACTAATGTACAAAATAGTATTATGATTTTACGAACCTGCTCGGTGTAGCTTTATCTCAGGCTTCAAAACGATGTCCAGCAGCCTGCGCTGACGGTTGATCTCTTCCTCGTAAACTACTATCGTTTTTTCAAAGGCTCCAAATATTTCTTCAGCAGCCGCAGTTAGTCGCTCGGTGACTAACGTTCTCAAGTATTGGACTGTAGACATTTCAATGAAATTAGATATGAGATACTTTGCACACAACTGAGCAAAATCTAAACAACGTTTTCAGCTAACCGAGCTAGCTTTCATGTTTCAACGTGAACGTTTCCTTCCGCCGGACTCTATATAATGGTACACAATTTTATATTGAAAGCTTTCCGATGTGGTTATTTTATGTTTTATTACATATCTCACGTGAGAAATGTATCACAACTGTAACAAAAGTATACTACATAGCAAAGATTGCAAAAGCGCAGGATGATTTTTCAAGATAAAGCAGACAGTAGTTGCTCCTAGCTTAAAATAATTTAGTGTGACTTCAAATGAGTCTGTGTTAGCGTGTTGAATGTATGTATGCAATTGTGTTGGTAAAGATGTGGATATGATATAGTTATTCAGTATAGAAATGTCTATTTTTATATGAATGTTCTTAAAGTTGGCTTTATTGGCATTAGAAGAGAAAGTTGTGTTGCAAAAGCATTCACTCTCTCTCTGTGGCATGTGTCTGTGCATGTGAGTACTGCAAAGGTTTGAAGAGTGGTACAGGGGGAAGAGGTTTGTATTGAGATGTTTCAAATTAGACAATTTATGTATATTTGTTTACTTTTATGTAGCCTGTTTATGCTATATACATATGTATATGTAAGTGACATTAGCAGACATATAGCAAAGGTCTGTTCACAACATTGCTTGCCAATGGATCAGAGTATCATTGAATATGCAGTTATTTGTTTATTTTTCTGGGACTGGGACTCATGCAGATGCACACTGACTGGTCAAGACAACAGAGCACATGATTTATCTGAAGCATCAATTTCTGGTAATTTAAGGCAAATTTGTGTGTAAATAAAGAAGCTTTTACAATTGATTAAGTTTGTGAATGTGATTTTTATTCAAACTGGTGATGCTAAACATACTACACAAAAAAATACTACACTATTAAACAAGTCTGGAAAGATTGTACCAGTATCGTACCACGTTTTCACCACTGGTACCCTATGCACCACTAGTATGGAGTATCATGTGCTTTTTCAGGTTTGAGCTCAAGGTGAACACATTTCCACAGAAATTGCACATGTATGGCCTCTACCCAGTGTGAGTCCTAATGTGATTTTTCAGGCCTGTGCTGTGAGTGAAAGCTTTCTCGCAAGTACTGCACTTATATGGCTTTTCCCCTGTGTGGATTCTGGTATGCTTTTTCAAAGTTGAGCTGACAGAAAATCTTTTCTTGCAGAAAATACATTATAAGGTTTCTCCCCTGTGTGGATTCTAGTGTGCTTTTTCAAAGTTGAGCTGTCAGTAAATCTTTTCTCACACAAAAGACATTTAAATGTTTTTTTCCCTGTATGGACTTGGAGGTGCTTTGTGAGAGCTGAGCTGCAGGCAAACTCCTTCCTGCAGTGGATGCAGCTGTGAGGCTTCTCACCTGTGTGGATTCTCATGTGCCTTTTCAAGTGCGCACCACGGATGAATCTTTTCCCACAGGTGTTGCAGCTGTAAGGCTTCTCACCTGTGTGAATTCTAACAATTCTAAGAGGCACACACAAGGATTGATGTCACATGGGGTTTGAGGTGGTTATTAGCAAATCTATTTTAACGTTTCCTGGTTTACACTTTTGTCCAGGAAAGAGATACACAGAAAATGTAATAAGTGGTCTCCATATGGTTGTATCAGTGAAAGAGCCCATTTAGGTCATTTATCCTTGCAAGATAGTAAATATTTTATGAACCATTCAGTATAATTGTGATATCAGAAACAGCTGTCTTTACAATAACACTTGAAAGCAAAGTATGTCATAATATTCATCTTTTGGCAAGCAGGGAATGAATGAAGATAAATAAATAAAATTAACTGGATGATTAAAGATAAAGCAGTTGCTCCTAGCTTAAAATTAATTTGACTCCAAATGAGTCTGTGTTAGCGTATTGAATGTATGTATGCAAGTTTGTTGGTAAAGATGTGGATAGGATATAGATAGATAGATAGATAGATAGATAGATAGATAGATAGATAGATAGATAGATAGATAGATAGATAGATAGATAGACAGACTTTATTGTCATTCAGTATACAAGTGCACACAGAACGAAATTTCGTTTGCAAATAGCTCAGCACAGAGTTAGGATACAAAAGGTTAAAATATAAATAAGATGTAACAACATATACAGCAGCAAAATATAGCTATAAGGTGCAATAGTGAAACATAGTTAAGTGACCTGTGGACATAGTAAAGTGACCTGTGGGGTTTACAGTAGTGCAAAAAGTTGTTCATACTGTATATGAAAGAGTAATTGGAGAAGTATAGAAAAGTGCACAAAAAGACCTGGTATCCAGTATAGAAACATGGTATCCAGAATGAGCGTCGTATTTTCATTTTGAGTTCGTTGAGGAAGTCCGTGTCATCATCACATGCAGGAGGGGCTATCCTGTAGTTTGTGATAGCCCATATGCCTTGCCACATATTCCTGGTGTTAGCGGTGTCGTGGAAAAAGTCCTGGATTTTTCGACTGAGCACGCTTTGCTAGTCTGATGGCACGGTTCAAGTTGTTCACTATAGAAATGTATATTTTTATATGAAATGTTTTTAAATTAAAGTTGGCACTATTGGCATTAGAAGAGAAAGTTGTGCTCTGCAAAAGCATTCACTTTCTCTGTGGCGTGTGCTAGTGTGCATGTGAGTACTGCAAAGGCTTGAAGAGTGGTACAGGGGGGAAAGTTTTTTATTGTTGATGTGTTTCAAATGAGACAATTTACTTATATTTGTTTACTTTTATGTAGCCTGTTTATGCTGTGGCCAGACTAGTGCCACTAAGTGACATTAGCAGACATATAGTGAAGGTCTGTTGACAACATTGCTTGTCAATGGATCAGAGTATCATTCAATATGCACTTGTTTGTTTATTTTTCTTGGGGGGGTTCAGTGTCTCTCTAATAACATGCTGATGCACACTTGTTCTCTCATGCTAGCTGAAAACCCACCTCTTCAGGAAACACTAACCTGACCCTTCCTCCTAGCCTTGCCTATTTGTTGTCATTTAGGTGCCTGAGCTCTTGTTTATTGGCTCTTGGGTACATTTATTTGTCTTAGCTCTTGTCTTAGCTCTTGTTTATTGGGTTCACTTATTTGTCTTAGCTCTTGTTTATTCGATTCTCTATTTGTCTCATTTGTTTAAAGATAAGTAGGTTGCTAACTTATTGCACTCTTACATTAACACTAGTTATGCTCTTAGTTGCTTATTTAGGAAGGAAATGCACTTATGATTTCTGGTGACTAGTAGTTTTCTTACCTACCTATGTTGAATGCACTTATTGTAAGTCGCTTTGGATAAAAGCGTCTGCTAAATGACTGTAATGTAATGTAATGTAGTAGCAAAACGGCATGATCAAGAACACAGGGCACATGATTTGTTGATTTATCTGAAGCATCAATTTCTGGTTGTTTAAAGCTAACTAGCATGTAAATAAAGACGCTTTTACATTTGATTAAGTTTGTGAATGTGACTTTTATTCAAACTGGTGATGCTAAACATACTACACAAAAAAATACAACACTATTAAACAAGTATTCCAGATCTGGAAACATCGTACCAGGGTCATTCCGTGTCAAATCACCCAAAATAACAGACATTTTAAACCCGACCATCTCAGAATTTGATTAAACTTGGTGTACTTGTTGGTTGGGATCCCACAACACCAAATCTCAAACTTCAGGTCAGTCGGACCAGTGGTTTGGGAGATACGGATCCCCAAAGTTTGAGATTTTGTGCAAAAAGGGGCATGGCCGCCAACCTTTGAACCCTCATATCTCAGGAACTACAGGACCAATCTTCAAAAAATTGGTAGCGTTGGAAAGGGAAGAGATTCAAAATTCAAAATCTTTATTAATCATTATTTTTCAGATTCGAGTATATTGGGGTACGTTGACCTCTTGACCTTTGCTATGACCTTAAAATTGACCTTGTGGATCACATGACCTTGAGATTACCTTTCCTGGAATTTAATCTCCCACATGTTAACTAAAATATACAGAAGTTTCAGAGGTGTAATATTTTTTGTTTAGCAGCAATACAGATTCAAAAATGCATACCCACAGAGATGATTGATATTTTCTACATGCATAGATTCCTCTCATGACCAAAACCCATCTTGGGAGTCAAAATCCACCTGACATGACAAGGAATGCTTGAAGGATATGAAAAGTTTACCTGGGAAATTGTGAATTTAGTCCAACCATATATCTTTGTAATTTTTGTAATTTAATCATCCACATATTAACTAAAATATACAGAAGTTTCAGAGGTGTAATATTCTTTATTTAGCAGCAATAATTGGTAATCCATTCATAGTCCTTTCAATGGTAAAGGCAAAGTCAATATTTGCACACGCTCTTGGTAGGATTCTGACCGTTGAATTTCTCTTTAGCTCCTCAACACTTTCTGAATAACTGAAAGTCCGATTTTTCTGATGAGTCAAGGTTACTTTCAGCAGAATCAAGTGGGACATCATAGACTTGTTCAAGCTGTCGTTTCAATGTTACTGTAGCTGATGCTAGGTTTTGCTGTCCTTTCATTTGTTTAGATGCTAGTGAATGGAGTTTAACAAGAGTTTCACCTGAAACTTGATAGGGTAGAATTCAAATCGAAGTCCTTTGCTGGGTAAACAACAACTGGAGGTTCGACTGGGATGTCATCATCAACCTCTCCCATACTCCCACCCATACTACAGCTCTCCTCTGCAGGGGCTTTGACCTTTGATTTCTGAAGGCTAATCAGACAGTCACCGCACAATTTTTCTCCTGGCACTCTTTGGAGGATTCACTAAGCCTTTGTAAGTGTCCATGCTAACAATTCGTAAAGATCTAGTGCGTGCTTGCTTGGGATGACGGTTAAAAGGGATCACAACACTTTTTCCACAAAGTTGAAAACTTGGTTAAAAAAGTTCTTGTTCATGATGTGAACAGATGTTCCTGATGTTCCTGATGTTCCTGATGTTGCTGCATGTCTGGCAGACATCTCGGAGTGGATGTCGATGCACCACCTGAAGCTCAACCTGGACAAGACTGAGCTGGTGTTCCTCCCGGGGAAGGGCTGTCCGCACCGAGACCTGGCCATCACTATTGATCATGTTGTGGTGACGTCAACTCGGACTGCAAGGAATCTGGGTGTGACCCTGGACGACCAACTGTCGTTCTCGGCAAACATCACATCAGTGACACGCTCCTGCAGATTCCTCCTCTACAACATCAGGAGGATTGGCCCCTTCCTCACTGACAAGGCAGCGCAGGTGCTCATCCAGGCTCTTGTTATCTCCCGCCTGGACTACTGCAACTCCCTCCTTGCTGGGGCCCCGACGTCGGCCATCAGACCTCTGGAGCTTGTTCAGAAAGCTGAAGCTCGACTGGTGTTCAACCGTCCCCAAGTTCTCCCATACAACTACCCTTCTCCGTTCTCTACACTGGCTCCCTGTAGCACCTCGCATCCAGTTCAAGACCCTGGTGCTAGCCTACAGGGCAGTGAAAGGAACAGCTCCTTCTTACCTCCAGGCTATGGTCAAGCCCTACACCCCCGCCCGACCACTTCGCTCTGCTGCCTCGAGGTGACTGGTTGCCCCGTCGCTCAGAGGTCCCTGCGGCCGATCTACACGGTCACGGCTCTTCTCTGTCCTAGCCCCGCAGTGGTGGAATGAACTCCCCACTGATGTCAGCCCATCTTTCGCCGCAGGCTGAAAACCCACCTCTTCAGGAAACACTACCCTGACCCTTCCTCCTAGCCATGCCTATTTGTCGTCATTTATGTGCCTGAGCTCTTGTTTATTGGCTCTTGGATATACTTATTTGTCTTAGCTCTTAGCTCTTGTCTTAGCTCGTTTATTGGGTTCACTTATTTGTCTTAGCTCTTGTTTATTTGATTCTCTATTTGTCTCATTTGTTTAAAGATAAGTAGGTTGCTAACTTATTGCACTCTTACCTTAACACTAGTTATGCTCTTAGTTGCTTGTTTAGGAAGGAAATGCACTTACGATTTCTGGTGACTAGTAGTTTTCTTACCTACGTTTGTTGAATGCACTTATTGTAAGTCGCTTTGGATAAAAGCGTCTGCTAAATGACTGTAATGTAATGTAATGTAATGTCTCGTGTTCTGGCCCCACTTCGAAGAATAAGGAGTTCAACTTCAGTTTTCCATACACTTCACAAGGAATTCTTTCTGGTATGATGGTGTTGATGGCAAACATTTTCAGGAGTAAAAGCTGCAGTTAGCCCTTGAAGATTTTTAAGTATCAACCACCTCATTTAAAACCATTGGCAAGGCTATATGACATGATATATATGATATAATGACTTTCTTACATATCAACATTTACCATTGTGTCCAACTTGAAAGCTTCAGATTTTCAAAGAAATGCAGATCAAGAAACTTCTTTGTCTTAAATTTTTAAATGTCATGTGCTCAATGGGGATGGGGATTTCTCAGGGCTGCTTGAACTGAATACTGAAACGTGATTGGTCAGTTCTTTCACAATATAACGGCCACTATGACGTAGGAATAGGCCTACAGAGTTTGTTTATGATGTAACAATTGGTGCCCAGTTTTTCTATGACGTGACAATCGGCACCCAGCGTTCACCACATTCCCATGTACAATGTTATAAGATATCACTAAACATGCCTGTGTAAAAATATGTGATGCCATTTGTTTGTTTTTTTATTATTAATCTTTTATTTATACTGAAAGGATACAATAGGCAATATTTTACCTGTTTTCATTGTCTTTCAGTAGCTTGAAATAGTTCATATTACACTTAACATCATTAGTATGTAACAGCGAACATATGTATAATACAAATGCAAAATTAATTTACAGAATATACAAAGATATATGGTTGGACTAAATTCCCAGGTAAACTTTTCATATCCTTCAAGCATTCCTTGTCATGTCAGGTGGATTTTGACTCCCAAGATGGGTTTTGGTCATGAGAGGAATCTATGCATGTAGAAAATATCAATCATCTCTGTGGGTATGCATTTTTGAATCGGTATTGCTGCTAAACAAAAAATATTACACCTCTGAAATTTCTGTATATTTTAGTTAACATGTGGGAGATGTGGGCGGCCATGCCCCTTTTTGCACAAAATCTCAAACTTTGGGGGTCCGTATCTCCCAAGATTTGGTGTTGTGGGATCCAAATCAACAAGAATACCAAATTTCATCAAAATCTGAGGTGGTCGGGTTTAACTCTTTGGGTGATTTGACCCAGAATAACCCACCAGTATCGTACCATGTTTTCAACACTGGTACCCTATGCAACACTAGTATGGAGTATCATGTGCTTCTTCAGGTTTGAGCTCATGGTGAACACATTTCCATAGAAATTGCTCATGTATGGCCTCTACCCAGTGTGAGTCCTCAAACGCAAGGCGCTACAGAGGGTGGTGAACGCTGCACGACGCATCACCAGGTCGGAGCTGCCCTCCATGGAGGTCCTCTACCAGCAGCGTAGCAGGAAGAAGACCAGCAGGATCCTGAAGGATCCTTCCCACCCCAGTTACAAGCTGTTCTGCCTGCTGCCCTCAGGCAGACGGTTTCGTAGTATCCGGACTCGCACCACCAGATTCAAGGACAGTTTCTTCCCACAAGCCATCAGGCTCTTGAACTCACACACCTGAGCCCCCCCCCGCTCCCCCCCCCCCCCCCCGCACAACAGGCCACTTTACCTCAAGGTCACTTTATTTTATACTCTGCTTCACTTTATAACTTATATACTTATACTTGATTATTATTTTTATAGTATAACTGGTACTTATAACTTTTGTACTTTGTAACTCTGTACTTCTAGTATTGTACTTTATGAACATTGAACTTTTTCTATAACATTGTACTTTTTCTTATTATATTTCTTGTGTTTTTTAAATTATGTTTGTTTGTCTTAGCATTAGCGTTAGGTGTCGAAGAGACACAAGAATTTCATTGCACACTTTTGCTTCTGTGAACGTTGTGTACATGACAATAAAAAACCTTGAACTTGAACCTTGAACCTTAATGTGTTTTTAGCAGACATATAGCAAAGGTCTGTTCACAACATTGCTTGCCAATGGATCAGAGTATCATTGAATATGCAGTTACTTTGTTTATTTTTCTGGGACTGGGGGCTCATGCAGATGCACACTGACTGGTCAAGACAACAGAGCACATGATTTATCTGAAGCATCAATTTCTGGTAATTTAAGGCAAATTTGTGTGTAAATAAAGAAGCTTTTACAATTGATTAAGTTTGTGAATGTGATTTTTATTCAAACTGGTGATGCTAAACATACTACACAAAAAAATACTACACTATTTAACAAGTCTGGAAAGATTGTACCAGTATCGTACCACGTTTTCACCACTGGTACCCTATGCACCACTAGTATGGGGTATCATGTGCTTCTTCAGGTTTGAGCTCATGGTGAACACATTTCCACAGAAATTGCACAAGTATGGCCTCTACCCAGTGTGAGTCCTAATGTGTTTTTTAAGGCCTGCGCTTTGAGTGAAAGATTTCCCGCAAATGCTGCACTTATATGGCTTCTCCCCTGTGTGGATTCTGGTGTGCTGTGTCAAATGTGAGCTGAGAGCAAATCTTTTCTCGCACAAAAGACATTTATATGGTTTCTCCCCTGTATGGCTTCGGAGGTGCTTCGTGAGAGCTGAGCTCCAGGCAAAATCCTTCCCACAGTGGCTGCAGCTGTAAGGCTTCTCACCTGTGTGAATTCTGGTGTGCTCTTTCAAATTTGAGCTGATAGCAAATCTTTTCTCGCAAAAAGAACATTTATATGGTTTCTCCCCTGTATGGATTCGGCGGTGCTTCGTGAGAGCTGAGCTCCAGACAAAATCCTTCCCACAGTGGCTGCTGCAGCTGTAAGGCTTCTCACCTGTGTGAATTCTGGTGTGCTCTTTCAAATGTGAGCTGATAGCAAACCTTTTCTCGCACAAAGAACATTGATATGGTTTCTCCCCTGTATGGCTTCGGAGGTGCTTCGTGAGAGCTGAGCTCCAGGCAAAATCCTTCCCACAGTGGCTACAGCTGTGTGGCTTCTCACCTGCGTGAATTCTCATGTGCCTTTTCAAGTCCGTACCACAGATTAATTTCTTGCCACAGGTGTTGCAGGTGTACGGCTTTTCGCCTGTGTGGGTTCTAACATGCATGTTGAGGCTCCATCGACAGCTGAATTCTTTTACACAAATTCTGCATTTGAAAGGCCTTTCACCAGTGTGGGTTCTAATGTGTTTATTCAAGTCTGCCTTCTGTGTGAACGTTTTCCCACAAGCGCCACATCTGAAAGGCTTTTCACCCTTATGGGTTCTCATGTGAGTTTTTAACTTTGTGAAGTCAGAAAACGCTTTGCTGCAACTGTTGCACTTATACAGTTTGTCGTGTTGTTCGGGTTTTGTTCTCAAAGTTGATCCTGCGTTGCCGTGGTTGCCACAGCTGTATGTTTTGTTATCTTGGCTCTCAGCTGCTTGACAGTTGTGAGAGAGGGGTTGGCAGTGACTATTTGGTTCTAATACTACTGAGCCCTCTCTGTCAGCTTCAGATTTTATCAATTTAGTTGAGATGTTGGATAGAGGATCTTTCTCTGCTACACTTCCCTCACAAGTAGGAGTAAATGTGAACTTAAAGATATCAGCCTCCTCCCGCATTAGAAGCTGCTCCCCTTCCTGACTGGTGCAGAGTTCCTCTTGTTCCTCTTTAATCTCTGGGTCCTCTTGGTCCAGACACTGCTGGTCATGAGGAGCCTCCTCTTCACTGACAGTAGGCTGAGGAGGGTCTGGAAGAAAGGACAAAAGAAGTACTCTTACTATAGTGGTAGCCAAAAAGGACACTCGATCAAATACACATTACCATCAAATAAACAGAGCCTGCAGTCAGCTCACCAACCAAGGCTTGAAAGTTATGCTCTATTGCACTGCAAGGCTTTTCCCCTGTGTCGATTCTGGGGGCTGTTCCACAAACCAGGCTTAGCAAAGCGGCGATTAACCTCACAAGCCTGGTTTGAGTTAACCTAACAAATCAATCGGGGCTAAAGCGGTTCCAGCAATCCAGATAATTGCGCGTGCACATTTATACACAGTTTATTTAAGCAGCCCAAGAGGTCGTTCATGGATCTTATCGATTCATCATGGCAAAAAATGAAGGTAAAGACAGAGCCGCAATGTTCATGGCCACTGAGCAGCGACTTTTAGTGAAGGTCTATGGAGAATTCATCCATATTACAATGAAAAGGGAAATACAATTACCATGAATAAAAGGGAGAGAGAAAGATTGGCAACAAATTGATGCTAGATTGAATGTGTAAGTAAGTGTTGAATGAAAAACGAACAAATTGTATAGACCTTAATAAATATCATGTGTTCCAACAATATTAAAGAACTGAAAAGCTAAAAATATTATAAATGAAACCATGTCATATATGAAACCTAAAGACTGTAAATGTACTAGCCTATATATCGCCATAAATTATGTAGTAAAGGCTGTGGACCCTATATGTGGATCGAACTCACAACCTTAAGACAGAGTCTCATGCTCTACTGACTGAGCTGTCTGGACTGGTCTTAGTTTTATATTATTTTTATGAAATCGGTTGTTTCCATCCTGGAAATTGATCGACTGAAAGCGTGTTCTACAGTGACTGAAAATCCCATACAGTAACAGTGAATGCGTCTCCTAGCAACCGTGGAAACATGGCGACATTCACAAGATACTTTATTTCAATGCATTACTAAAAAAAATGATAAAAATAATTTAGAAAATAAAATAACACTGTGTCATCAAATCATTATTTCTATAAATTGTAAACGTCTTCTAAAAGCAATACGGCACTTGAGGTCTCGCTGAACACCCATGTGGGTTTTGATGTTTTTAGGTTTATCAATTGAGAAAACTCTTTGCTGCAACAGTTGAACTTGTAAGGTTTGTTGTGCTGTTTCAGCTCTGTACGCCAAGCTGATCCTGTGTTGCCATAGTTGCCACAGCTGTCTGTTTTGTTATCTTGGCTCTCAGCTACTTGACAGTTGTGTGAGAGGAGCTGGCAGTCAGTGTCTGGTTCTAATACTCCAGAGGTCTCTCTATCAGCTTCAGATTATATCCATTTAAATGAGATGTTGGCTACAGGATATTTCTCTGCTACACTCTGGGTTTGGTAGAGATCTGAATTCAGACACGGATCATTACTGTGGTCACTTCACTCACAAATAGGAGTAAATGTGAACTTAAAGATATCAGCCTCCTCCCGCACTAGAAGCTGCTCACCTTCCTGACTGGTGCAGAGTTCCTCTTGTTCCTCTTTAATCTCTGGGTCCTCTTGGTCCAGACTGGAGTTCCTCTCCTGGTCACAGTAGTGCTGGTCATGAGGAGCCTCCCCTTCACAGACATTGGGCTGTGGAGGGTCTGGAAGAAAGCACAAAGGAAGTACTCTTACTATAGTGTGAACCATAAAGGACCGTTTAAAACGTATATATTAAACGTGGTGTCCCGGGAGCCTGCAGCCAGCTCACCAACCAAGGCTTGGAAAGTTTGGTCTATTACTCGATTGATTCAAACAGGCTTCTATTTAAGGTGGAACCATTGTATACATAGTAACATAAAGTGGGTGACTGATCCCTTAATTTTCATTGACTAAGACTAATGTACAAAACAGATTTATGATTTTACAAACCTGCTCGGTGTAGCTTTATCTCTGGCTTCAAAACGATGTCCAGCAGCCTGCGCTGACGGTTGATCTCTTCCTCGTAAACTACTATCGTTTTTTCAAAGGCTCCAAATATTTCTTCAGCAGCCGCAGTTAGTCGCTCGTTGACTAACGTTCTCAAGTATTGGGCCGTAGACATTTCCATTGAATTAGATATGAGATACTTTGCACACAACGCAGCTAAATCTAAACAACGTTTTCAGCTAACCGAGCTAGCTTTTACGGATGACGGGTATGTGTACTTCCGCCGGACTCTATATAATGGTACACAATTCTATATTGAAAGCTTTCCGATGCTCGTGGTTATTTCATGTTTTATTACATATCTCACGTGGGAAATGCATCACAATGGTAACAAAATTATGCTACATAGCAAAGATTGCAAAAGCGCAGGATGATTTTTTAAAGACGAAGCAGACAGTTGTTTCTCCTAGTTTAAAATACTTTAGTTTGACTTCAAATGAGTCTGTGTTAGCGTGTTGAATGTATGTATGCAATTGTGTTGGTAAAGATGTGGATATGATATAGTTATTCAGTATAGAAATGTCTATTTTTATATGAAATGTTAAAAGTTGGCTTTATTGGCATTAGAAGAGAAAGTTGTGTTGCAAAAGCATTCACTCTCTCTCTGTGGCGTGTGTGTATGTGAGTACTGCAAAGGTTTGAAGAGTGGTACAGGGGGAAGAGGTTTGTATTGAGATGTTTCAAATTAGATCATTTATGTATATTTGTTTACTTTTAAGTAGCCTGTTTATGTTATATATAATGTAAGTGACATTAGCAGACATATAGCAAAGGTCTGTTCACAACATTGCTTGTCAATGGATCAGAGTATCATTGAATATGCAGTTATTTGTTTATTTTTCTGGGAATGGGGGGTCATGCAGATGCACACTGACTGGTCAAGACAACAGAGCACATGATTTATATGAAGCATCAATTTCTGGTAGTTTAAGGCAAATTTGTGTGTAAATAAAGAAGCTTTTACAATTGATGAAGTTATTCAAACTGGTGATGCTAAACATACTACACAAAAAAATACTGCACTATTAAACAAGATTCCAGATATGGAAAGATTGTACGAGTATCATACAACGTTTTCACCACTGGTACCCTATGCACCACTAGTATGGAGTATCATGTGCTTCTTCAGGTTTGAGCTCATGGTGAACACATTTCCACAGAAATTGCACATGTATGGCCTCTACCCAGTGTGAGTCCTAATGTGATTTTTCAGGCCTGTGCTGTGAGTGAAAGCTTTCTCGCAAGTACTGCACTTATATGGCTTTTCCCCTGTGTGGATTCTGGTATGCTTTTTCAAAGTTGAGCTGACTGCAAATCTTTTCTCGCAGAAATCACATTCATAAGGTTTCTCCCCTGTGTGGATTCTAGTGTGTTTTTTCAAAGTTGAGCTGTCAGTAAATCTTTTCTCACACAAAAGACATTTAAATGGTTTTTCCCCTGTATGGACTCGGAGGTGCTTCGTGAGAGCTGAGCTGCAGGAAAACCCCTTCCCGCAGTGGCTACAGCTGTAAGGCTTCTCACCTGTGTGAATTCTCATGTGTTTTTTCAAGTCCACACCACGGATGAATCTTTTCCCACAGGTGTTGCAGCTGTAAGGCTTCTCACCTGTGTGGGTTCTAACATGCAGGTCCAAGGACCACCGACAGCTGAGTGCTTTTCCACAAACTTTGCATCTGAAAGGATTTTCACCCATATGGGTTCTCATGTGAGTTTTTAACTTCGTCAAGTAAGAAAACACTTTGCTGCAACTGTTGCACTTATAAGGTTTGTCATCTTGTTCGGGTTCTGTTCTCGAAGTTGATCCTGCGTTGCCGTTGTTGCCACAGCTGTCTGTTTTGTGATCTCGGCTCTCAGCTACTTGACAGTTGTGAGAAAGGGGTTGGCAGTCACTATTTGGTTCTAATACTCCAGAGGCCTCTCTGTCAGCTTCAGATTTTATCCATTTAATTGAGATGTTGGATAGAGAATCTGTCTCTGCTACACTTCCCTCATAAGTAGGAGTAAATGTGAATTTCAAGATATCAGCCTCCTCCCGCACTAGAAGCTGCTCCCCTTCCTGATTGGTACCCATACGGGTACAGAGTTCCTCTTGTTCCTGTTTAATCTGTGAGGGCTCTGGGTCCTCTTGGTCCAGACTGGAGTTCCTCTCCTGGTCACAGTACTGCTGGTCATGGGGAGCCTCCTCTTCACTGACAGTAGGCTGAGGAGGGTCTGGAAAAAAGGGCAAAAGAAGTACTCTTACTATAGCGGTAGCCAAAAAGGACACTCGATCAAATAAACGTATATTTTAAGTGTTGGTATGGTGTCCGAGTCCCGGGAGCCTGCAGTCAGCTCACCAACCAAGGCTTGAAAGTTATGCTCTATTGGACTGCACTTATACGGCTTTTCCCCTGTGTGGATTCTGGTGTGCTTTTTCAAAGTTGAGCTGACAGCAAATGTTTTCCCAGACAAAAGACATTTATATGGTCTCTCCCCTGTATGGACTTGGAGATGCTTTGTGAAAGATGAGTCATTGGCAAACTCCTTCCCGCAGTGGATGCAGCTATGAGGCTTCTCACCTGTGTGAATTCTCATGTGCTGTTTCAAATGCACACCACGGCTGAACTTCTTCCCAGGGCTGTTGCAGCTGTAAGGCTTCTCGCCTGTGTGGGTTCTAACATGCAGGTCGAGGTTCCATCAACACCTGAATCATTTTACACAAATTCTGCATTTGAAAGGCCTTTCGCCGGTGTGGGTTCTAATGTGAGTTTTTAGGTTTATCAATTGAGAAAACTCTTTGCTGCAACAGTTGCACTTGTAAGGTTTGTTGTGTTGTTTCGGCTCTGTACTCCAAGCTGATCCTGCGTTGCCACAGCTGTCTGTTTTGTTATCTTGGCTCTCAGCTACTTGACAGTTGTGTGAGAGGAGCTGGCAGTCAGTGTCTGGTTCTAATACTCTATGTCAGCTTCAGATTTTATCCATTTAAATGAGATGTTGGCTACAGGATCTTTCTCAGCTACACTCTGGGTTTGGTAGGAATCTGAATTCAGACACTGATTTTCACTGTGGTCACTTCCCCCACATGTAGGAGTAAATATGAACTGTGATATCAGCCTCCTCCCGCACTAGAAGCTGCTCACCTTCCTGACTGGTGCAGAGTTCCTCTTGTTCCTCTTTAATCTCTGGGTCCTCTTGGTCCAGACTGGAGTTCCTCTCCTGGTCACAGTAGTGCTGGTCATGAGGAGCCTCCTCTTCACTGACATTAGGCTGTGGCGGGTCTGTAAGAAAGGACAAAGGAAGTACTCTTACTATAGTAGTCAAAAAGGACACCTGATCAAATAAAAGTATATTTTAAGTGTTGGTATGGTGTCCGAGTCCCGGGAGCCCGCAGTCAGCTCACTAACCAAGGATCGTAAATAATGGTTTTATTTATTTATTCTATTGCTTGATTGATTCAAAGCGGACTTCTACTTCAGGTGGAACCATTGCATTATAATATAAAACCGCTGACCGATCAATTAATGTGTTCCACTAAGAACAGTGTCCAAACAATATTATGATTTTACAAACCTGCTTTACAAACGCGTTGTAGCTTTATCTCAGGCTTCAAAACGATGTCCAGCAGCCTGCGCTGACGGTTGATCTCTTCCTCGTAAACTGCTATCGTTTTTTCAAAGGCTCCTAATATTTCTTCAGCAGCCGCAGTTAGTCGCTCGTTGACTAACGTTTTCAAACATTGGACTGGAGACATTTCCATTGAATTAGATATGATATACTTTGCACACAACGCAGCTAACGCTAAACCAAACTCTTTCAGCTAACCGAGCTACCGTTCACGCATGACGTCAATGTTTACTTCCGCCGGACTCTGTATAATGTTACACAATTTTAGATTGAAAGTTTTGAATGTATCACAGCTGTAACAAAATTATGCTAGATAGTAAAGATTGCAAAAGCGCATCAGATATTATCCCATTGTTACAACTCGGAAATAAAACTCCGTCACTCCGGATAAGCTGCGACCTATTTGCATCTATGAAACCAACTACCCCTACCCTGTCTAGTTTATTTTGATGGGTTTCTGTTTCTTGACAGTGGCCTTGGAGTGCAGTAGGAGGCACACACAAGGATTGATGTCACATGTGTACACTACCTGCTCAAAAGTTTGAGGTCACCCAGAAAATGTCATGTTTTCCAACACTTTTATTCATCAAATGAGTTGCAAAATGAAAAGAAAATACAGTCAAGATATTGACATGGTTGGAAATAATGATTTTTACTTGAAATAATAATTTTGTCCTTCAAACTTTGCTTTCATCAAAGAATCCTCCATTTGCAGCAATTACAGTTTTGCAGACCTTTGGCATTCTAGCTGTCAATTTGTTGAGGTAATCTGAAGAAATTTCACCCCTTGCTTCCTGAAGCACCGCCCACAAATTGGATTGGCTTGGCTTGATTGGGCACTTTTTCCATACCACACTCAAGTTGCTCCCCCAACACCTCAATAGGGTTGAGTTCAAGTTCAAGTTCAAGAGTTTTATTTGTCACGTACATATACATGCAGTGAAATGCAAAGTGGCAATGCTCACGGAATGTGCAAAAGGGCATATTACAAAATATTTAACATTAAAAAAAAAAAAAACAGCACAATATTTACAGTGCAAGAAATATAAAAAATACAATAATTACAGTAGAGCTCTTATATAAAACAACACACAATATGTACAATAAGAGCACTTAAGTTGAGATCTGGTCACTGCGCTGGCCACGATTTGATCCAGCCCTTGCTGGCATTTTAGACAGAGTATCAGCTGACTGCTTCTTCCCGAAATAGTTCTTTGCCCATCTTAATCTTTTCCTTTTATTGGCTAGTCTCAGATATGGCCTTTGCTTCGTTACTCTGCCTAGGAGGCCAGCATCCTGGAGTCGCTTCTTCGCTGTTGACGTTGGGACTGGTGTTTTGCGGGTACCATTTAATGAAGCTGCCAGTTGAGGACCTGTGAGGCGTCTGTTTCTCAAACTAGAGACTCTGATGTACTTGTCTTCTAGCTCAGTTGTGCAGCAGGGCTTCCCTTCTTTTTCTATTCTGGTTAGAGACAATTTGCGTTGTCCTATGAAGGGAGTAGTACACACGATCGTATGAGATCTCCAGTTTCTTGGCAATTTCTCGCAAGGAATAGCCTTCATTTCTCAGAACAAGAATAGACTGACGAGTTTCAGGAGAAAGTTATTATTTTCTGGCCATTTTGAGACCATAATCGAACCCAAATGCTGATGCTCCAGATACTCAACTAGCCTAAGGAAGGCCAATTTTATTGCTTCTTTAATCAGCACAACAGTTTTCAATGATCAATTAGCCCTTTAACATGATAAACTTGAATTAGCTAACACAATGTGCCATTGGAACACAGGAGTGATGGTTGCTGAAAATCATTATCATTATATATATCAGTGAAAGAGCCCATCTTTAGGTCATTTATCCTTGCAAGATAGTGTGTTGGTAAAGATGTGGATAGGATATAGATATTCAGTATAGAAATGTATATTTTATATGAAATGTTCTTAAATCAAAGTTGGCTTTACTGGCATTAGAAGAAAAAGGCGTGTGCGTTACTGTGCATGTGTGCTAGCGTGCATGTGAGTACTGCAAAGGCTTGAAGAGTGGTATAGGGGAAGAGGTTTTTATTGTCGATGTGTTTCAAATTAGATAATTTACGTATATTTGTTTACTTTTACGTAGCTGTTCATACTGTGGCTAGACTAGTGCCACTAAGTGACATTATCAGACATATAGCAAAGGTCTGTTGGTCTGTTGCACACTTGTTCTCTCATGCTAGTGACAAAACAGCATGGTCAAGATAACAGGGCATCGGTTTCTGGTAGCTTAAGACAAACTTCATCTGTGTGTAAATAAACAAGCTTTTACAATTGATTCAGTTTGTGAAAGTGACTTTTATTCAAACTGGTTATGCTAAACATACTACACAAAAAATTAGGGGTGGGCGATAATCGTGTTTTTAAAATCGTTGATTTCGATTGTTATTGAGGCTACAAGAACGAGGAACGTCTAGAAGCGCCAGTTGGCATAGTTGGCAAAGCAACGCAGTGTGAGTGTCTGCGCATCAGACGTAACATCACTTTCCCGCGAATGAGCGGCCAAATACTTTCCCCAATGCGTGCGTTCATGAACTGTCCCCTTAAATAAATACTACGTCGTAATACGTCCCTCCGCCCCGTCCAACTAACGCCGTGTTCAGACAGGTTTTGACCGTTCGTTTTTTGCGAGCCGTGTCATGTGTTAAGCCCGGAAGGAAGTCAGACACAGGAACAGCATAGAGCATCCGGTCAATTTTCAAAATAAAACAAATAAAAGACTCGTTCATTAATCGTAATCGAGGTAAAAGTTTGAAATAATCGTGATACTGATTTGATGTCATATCGCCCACCCCTACAAAAAATACTACACTATTACACAAATCTTTAAAGATTGTACCAGTATTGTACCATGTTTACAACACTGGTAATCTATGCAACACTAGTATGGAGTATCATGTGCTTCTTCAGGTTTGAGCTTGTGGTGAATGCATTTCCACAGAAATTGCATATGTATGGCCTCTCCCCAGTATGAGTCCTCATGTGAGCTGTCAGGCATGTGCTTTGAGTGAAAGATTTCCCACAAGTGCTGCACTTAAATGGCTTTTCCCCTGTGTGGATTCTGGTGTGCTTTTTCAAAGTTGAGTAGACAGCCAATCTTTTCTCGCAAAAAAGACATTTATAAGGTCTCTCCCCTGTATGGACTCGGAGGTGGCTTGTGTAATTAGAATCATGAGCAAATGTCTTCCCACAGTGGCTGCAGCTGTAAGGCTTCTCGCCTGTGTGAATTCTCATGTGCATTTTCAAGTGCGCACCACGGTTGAATCTATTCCCACAGGTGTTGCAGGTGTACGGTTTCTCACCTGTGTCGGTTCTGGTGTGCTCTTTCAAATGTGAGCTCATAGCAAATCTTTTCTCACACAAAGAACATTTAAAAGGTTTCTCCCCTGTATGGACTCGGAGGTGCTTCGTGAGAGCTGAGCTGCAGGCAAAATCCTTCCCACAGTGGCTGCAGCTGTGAGGCTTCTCACCTGTGTGAATTCTCATGTGCCTTTTCAAGTTCGCACCACAGCTGAATTTCTTCCCACAGGTGTTGCAGGTGTACGGCTTCTCGCCTGTGTGGGTTCTAACATGCAGGTCGAGGTTCCATCTACAGCTGAATTCTTTTACACAAATTCTGCATTTGAAAGGCTTTTCACCCTTATGGGTTCTCATGTGAGTTTTTAACTTCGTGAAGTCAGAAAATGCTTTGCTGCAACTGTTGCACTTATACGGTTTGTCGTGTTGTACGGGTTCTGTTCTCGAAGTTGATCCTGTGTTGCCGTGGTTGCCACAGCTGTATGTTTTGTTATCTTGGCTCTCAGCTACTTGACAGTTGTGAGAGAGGGGTTGGCAGTCACTATTTGGTTCTAATACTACTGAGCCCTCTCTGTCAGCTTCAGATTTTATCAATTTAGTTGAGATGTTGGATAGAGGATCTTTCTCTGCTACACTTCCCTCACAAGTAGGAGTAAATGTGAACTTAAAGATATCAGCCTCCTCCCGCATTAGAAGCTGCTCCCCTTCCTGACTGGTGCAGAGTTCCTCTTGTTCCTCTTTAATCTCTGGGTCCTCTTGGTCCAGACACTGCTGGTCATGAGGAGCCTCCTCTTCACTGACAGTAGGCTGAGGAGGGTCTGGAAGAAAGGACAAAAGAAGTACTCTTACTATAGTGGTAGCAAAAAAGGACACTCGATCAAATACACATAGTCATCAAATAAACAGAGCCTGCAGTCAGCTCACTAACCAAGGCTTGAAAGTTATGCTCTATTGTACTGCACTTATAAGGCTTTTCCCCTGTGTCGATTCTGGGGGCTGTTCCACAAAAGCGCCGATTAACCTTGCAAGCCTGGTTTGAGTTAACCTAACAAATCAATCGGGGCTAAAGCGGTTCCACGAAGCCCAAGTGTAGCTACTGTGATCTGGCTAAACCGAGCCAGGTTCAAGCAATCCAGATAATTGCACGTGCACATTTATACACCGTTTAATCGTGTTGAACATTAGGATGGAGGAACCTTGTTTGAAAATCATTGTGTTTCAGTCTGATCAGTGTTACGGGAGTACCAATTAAGCTTCAACTGTGGTTGAGCCTGATATCTAGTTTCGAAGCATAAGTTGCCACAGCAACTTGAACTATGCTGAGCTTGCTTTGTGGAACCGAATAAACCTGAAAATGAGCCAGACGAAATGAAATAAGCCTGGATAAGTGGTAAGCTTGCTTCGTGGAACACCCCTCTGGTGTGCTTTTTCAAAGTTGAGCTGACAACAAATGTTTTCCTACGCAAAAGACATTCGTAAGGTTTCTCCCCTTTATGGACTTGGAGGTGCTTCGTGAGAGTTGAGCTGCTGGCAAACTCCTTCCCGCAGTGGATGCAGCTGTGAGGCTTCTCACCTGTGTGAATTCTAACATGCAGGTCGAGGTTCCATAGAATTAGCTACCTGAATTCTTTTACACAAATTCTGCATTTGAAAGGCCTTTCGCCGGTGTGGGTTCTAATGTGTTTTTTCAAGTCTGCCTTCTGGGTGAACGTTTTCCCACAAGTGCCATATCTGAAAGGCTTTTCACCCATGTGGGTTTTTGTTGAATAAACTTAGATCGAGACAGAAGTCCTTTTAAATCAATCATGAATTACATGAGCACATTTATTAGCACACAGAAGACAATACAATACAATACAATACAATCCTATATAATACAATACTGAGCGCTCAGCAGAGATATGCACACATGGGTAAAGCATACGGATCTCTGCCATAGAAGCATCAGGGCAAAGTTTATATAGCTAAAGGAAACAATAAAGGGGATGAATATGCAAAAGCGCTATCTACTAGGGGATGGACTAAAAGCTGACGAAAAGCATTGACGCACCCAGTGAGGTCACAAGGTTGCACGGAGCAGATATCTGGGTACACGTGGTTTAAGGAAGTAATGGGGGAGGCTTTCTGGATGGTACCGGCTCTTGGGCGACTATGTTATGATCTGACCTGACCTGTGGCCTGCATTACCAGGCACCAGTCGTTCTCCCAACAGATAGATTAGGCACAGCCTGTCCTCCCAGCATATGATATGCGACTATTGACAAGACATGCACCCAGACACCTCGGCGCCTCACCATGTGTGACTCAACACGTGCCTACGCTAAGGCCTAAGAAGGAGAAGCAATTATAGAAATATAGGGGATAACAGTAATATACTACAAGATACCTAAGGTAACATACGTAAATTCTTCCACAGTTTTCATGTGAGTTTTTAGGTTTGTCAATTGAGAAAACCCTTTGCTGCAACATTTGCACTTGTAAGGTTTGTTGTGCTGTTTCGGCTCCGTACTCGCAGCTGATCCTGCGTTGCCATAGTTGCCACAGCTGTCTGTTTTGTTATCTTGGCTCTCAGCTACTTGACAGTTGTGTGAGAGGAGCTGGCAGTCAGTGTCTGGTTCTAATACTGCAGAGGCCTCTCTATCAGCTTCAGATTTTATCCACTTACATGAGATGTTGGCTACAGGATCTTTCCCTCCTACACTCTGGGTTTGGTAGAGATCTGAATTCAGACACTGATCTTCACTGTGGTCACTTCCCTAACAAGTAGGAGTAAATGTGAATTTAAAGATATCAGCCTCCTCCCGCACCAAAAGCTGCTCACCTTCCTGACTGGTGCAGAGTTTCTCTTGTTCCTCTTTAATCTCTGGGTCCTCTTGGTCCAGACTGGAGTTCCTCTCCTGTTCACAGTACTGCTGGTCATGAGGAGCCTCCTCTTCACTGACATTAGGCCGTGGCGGGTCTGGAAGAAAAGACAAAGGAAATACTCTTACTATAGTGGTAGCCATAAAGGACACTCTATCAAATAAACGTATATTTTAAGTGTTGGAATGGTGTCCGAGTCCCGGGAGCCTGCAGTCAGCTCACTAACCAAGGCTTGAAAAGTTTGGTCTATTATTCGATTGATTCAAAACGGGCTTCTACTTAAGGTGGAACCATTTTATGCGTAGTAATAAAGTAGATGACTGATCCCTTAATTTTTTTCCACTAAGACTAATGTACAAAACAGCATTATGATTTTACGAACCTGCACGGTGTAGCTTTATCTCAGGCTTCAAAACGATGTCCAGCAGCCTGCGCTGACGGTTGATCTCTTCCTCGTAAACTACTATCGTTTTTTCAAAGGCTCCAAATATTTCTTCAGCAGCCGCAGTTAGTCGCTCGTTGACTAACGTTCTCAAACACTGAACTGGAGACATTTCCACTAAATTAGATGTGAGATACTTTGCACACAACGCAGCTAACGCTAAACCAAACTCTACCAGCTAACCGAGCTAACTTTGTTTACTTCCGCCGGACTCTGTATAATGTTACACAATTTTAGATTGAAAGTTTTGAATGTATCACAGCTGTAACAAAATTATGCTAGATAGTAAAGATTGCAAAAGCGCATCAGATATTATCCCACTGGTACAACTCGGAAATAAAACTCCGTCACTCCGGATAAGCTGCGACCTATTTGCATCTATGAAACCAACTACCCCTACCCTGTCTAGCTTATTTTGATGGGTTTCTGTTTCTTGACAGTGGCCTTGGAGTGCAGTAGGAGGCACACACAAGGATTGATGTCACATGTGTACACTACCGCTCAAAAGTTTGGGGTCAACCAGAAAATGTCATGTTTTCCAACACTTTTATTCATCAAATGAGTTGCAAAATGAATAGAAAATACAGTCAAGACATTGACATGGTTGGAAATAATGATTTTTACTTGAAATAATAATTTTGTCCTTCAAACTTTGCTTTCATCAAAGAATCCTCCATTTGCAGCAATTACAGTTTTGCAGACCTTTGGCATTCTAGCTGTCAATTTGTTGAGGTAATCTGAAGAAATTTCACCCCTTGCTTCCTGAAGCACCTCCCACAAATTGGATTGGCTTGGCTTGATTGGGCACTTTTTCCATACCACACTCAAGTTGCTCCCCCAACACCTCAATAGGGTTGAGATCTGGTCACTGCGCTGGCCACGATTTGATCCAGCCCTTGCTGGCATTTTAGACAGAGTATCAGCTGACTGCTTCTTCCCGAAATAGTTCTTTGCCCATCTTAATCTTTTCCTTTTATTGGCTAGTCTCAGATATGGCCTTTGCTTTGCTACTCTGCCTAGGAGGCCAGCATCCTAGAGTCGCTTCTTCGCTGTTGACGTTGGGACTGGTGTTTTGCGGGTACCATTTAATGAAGCTGCCAGTTGAGGACCTGTGAGGCGTCTGTTTCTCAAACTAGAGACTCTGATGTACTTGTCTTCTAGCTCAGTTGTGCAGCAGGGCTTCCCTTCTTTTTCTATTCTGGTTAGAGACAATTTGCGTTGTCCTATGAAGGGAGTAGTACACACGATCGTATGAGATCTCCAGTTTCTTGGCAATTTCTCGCAAGGAATAGCCTTCATTTCTCAGAACAAGAATAGACTGACGAGTTTCAGGAGAAAGTTATTATTTTCTGGCCATTTTGAGACCATAATCGAACCCAAATGCTGATGCTCCAGATACTCAACTAGCCTAAGGAAGGCCAATTGTATTGCTTCTTTAATCAGCACAACAGTTTTCAATGATCAATTAGCCTTTTAACATGATAAACTTGAATTAGCTAACACAATGTGCCATTGGAACACAGGAGTGATGGTTGCTGAAAATCATTATCATTATATATATCAGTGAAAGAGCCCATCTTTAGGTCATTTATCCTTGCAAGATAGTGTGTTGGTAAAGATGTGGATAGGATATAGTTATTCAGTATAGAAATGTATATTTTATATGAAATGTTCTTAAATTAAAGTTGGCTTTACTGGCATTAGAAGAAAAAGGCGTGTGCGTTACTGTGCATGTGTGCTAGCGTGCATGTGAGTACTGCAAAGGCTTGAAGAGTGGTATAGGGGAAGAGGTTTTTATTGTCGACGTAGCTGTTCATACTGTGGCTAGACTAGTGCCACTAAGTGACATTATCAGACATATAGCAAAGGTCTGTTGGTCTGTTGCACACTTGTTCTCTCATGCTAGTGACAAAACAGCATGGTCAAGATAACAGGGCATCGGTTTCTGGTAGCTTAAGACAAACTTCATCTGTGTGTAAATAAACAAGCTTTTACAATTGATTCAGTTTGTGAAAGTAACTTTTATTCAAACTGGTGATGCTAAACATACTACACAAAAAATTAGGGGTGGGCGATGTGTTTTTAAAATCGTTGATTTCGATTGTTATTGAGGTTACAAGAACGAGGAACGTCTAGAAGCGCCAGTTGGCATAGTTGGCAAAGCAACGCAGTGTGAGTGTCTGCGCATCAGACGTAACATCACTTTCCCGCGAATGAGCGGCCAAATACTTTCCCCAATGCGTGCGTTCATGAACTGTCCCCTTAAATAAATACTACGTCGTAATACGTCCCTCCGCCCCGTCCAACTAACGCCGTGTTCAGACAGGTTTTGACCGTTCGTTTTTTGCGAGCCGTGTCATGTGTTAAGCCCGGAAGGAAGTCAGGCACAGGAACAGCATAGAGCATCCGGTCAATTTTCAAAATAAAACAAATAAAAGAATCGTTCATTAATCGTAATCGAGGTAAAAGTTTGAAATAATCGTGATACTGATTTGATGTCATATCGCCCACCCCTACAAAAAATACTACACTATTACACAAATCTTTAAAGATTGTACCAGTATTGTACCATGTTTACAACACTGGTAATCTATGCAACACTAGTATGGAGTATCATGTGCTTCTTCAGGTTTGAGCTTGTGGTGAATGCATTTCCACAGAAATTGCATATGTATGGCCTCTCCCCAGTATGAGTCCTCATGTGATCCGTCAGGCCTGTGCTTTGAGTGAAAGATTTCCCACAAGTGCTGCACTTAAATGGCTTTTCCCCTGTGTGGATTCTGGTGTGCTTTTTCAAAGTTGAGGAGACAGCAAATCTTTTCTCGCAAAAAAGACATTTATAAGGTCTCTCCCCTGTATGGACTCGGAGGTGGCTTGTGTAATTAGAATCATGAGCAAATGTCTTCCCACAGTGGCTGCAGCTGTAAGGCTTCTCACCTGTGTGAATTCTCATGTGCTTTTTCAAGTGTGTACCACGGCTGAACTTTTTACCACAACTATTGCAAATATGTGGCTTCTCGCCTGTGTGGATTCTGGTGTGCATTTTTAAAGTTGAGTTGACAGCAAATGTTTTCCCGCACAAAAGACATTTAAAAGGTTTCTCCCCTGTATGGACTCGGAGGTGCTTCGTGAGAGCTGAGCTGCTGGCAAACTCCTTCGCGCAGTGGCTGCAGCTGTAAGGCTTCTCGCCTGTGTGAATTCTCATGTGTTTTTTCAAGTCCACACCACGAATGAATCTTTTCTCACAGGTGTTGCAGCTGTAAGGCTTCTCACCTGTGTGGGTTCTAACATGCAGGTCAAAGGACCACCGACAGCTGAATGCTTTTCCGCAAACTTTGCACCTGAAAGGCTTTTCACCTGTGTGGGTTCTCATGTGTCTTTTCAAGTCTGACGTCTGGGCGAACATCTTCCCACAAGTCCTGCATTTGAAAGGCTTTTCACCCGTATGAGTTCTTATGTGTTTTTTCAAGTCAGCATTTTGAGTGAATGTTTTCTCACAAGTGTTGCATCTGAAACGCCTTTCACCTGTGTGGGTTTTCATGAGAGTTTTGTAAGGTTTGTCATGTTGTTTGGGCTCTGTACTCCAAGCTGATCCTATGTTGCCATGGTTCCCACAGCTGTCTGTTTTGTTATCTTGGCTCTCAGCTACTTGACAGTTGTGTGAGAGGAGCTGGCAGTCAGTGTCTGGTTCCAATACTCCAGAGGCCTCTATGTCAGCTTCAGATTTTATCCATTTAAATGAGATGTTTGCAAGACGATCTTTCTCAGCTACACTCTGGGTTTGGTAGGAATCTGAATTCAGACACTGATCTTCACTGTGGTCACTTCCCCCACAAGTAGGAGTAAATGTGAACTTAAAGATATCAGCCTCCTCCTGCACGAGAAGCTGCTCCCCTTCATGACTGGTGCAGAGTTCCTCTTGTTCCTCTTTAATCTCTGGGTCCTCATTAGGCTGTGGCGGGTCTGGAAGAAAGGACAAAGGAAGTACTCTTACTATAGCAGGGTCTCTGCACCATTTAAAAAATCTAATTCAATGCTTTTTAAGACCATTTTAAACCTCAATACATATAATTGAAGACCCAAGAAATTTGGAACGATTTCTTTCATAGAAAAGTGAGACAATTTATTGAGCCCTAGCATTCTGAACCGTAATACACACTTGAGTAATAACAATCCATATTGGTAAATGTGGCTATTTAGGGAAACTGTATATAGGCATTATGACCATGCAACTATGGAATTAGCCTTATAGCCTGTGGCGGGTCTGGAAGAAAGGACAAAGGATGTACTCTTACTATAGTAGTAGCCAAAAAGGACACCTGATCAAATAAAAGTATATTTTAAGTGTTGGTATGGTGTCCGAGTCCCGGGAGCCCGCAGTCAGCTCACTAACCAAGGCTCGAAAATAATGTTTTTATTTATTCTATTGCTTGATTGATTCAAAACGGACTTCTACTTCAGGTGGAACCATTGCATTATAATATAAAACCGCTGACCGATCAATTAATTTGTTCCACTAAGAACAGTGTCCAAACAATATTATGATTTTACAAACCTGCTTTACAAACCCGGTGTAGCTTTATCTCAGGCTTCAAAACGATGTCCAGCAGCCTGCGCTGACGGTTGATCTCTTCCTCGTAAACTACTATCGTTTTTTCAAAGGCTCCTAATATCTCTTCAGCAGCCGCAGTTAGTCGCTCGTTGACTAACGTTTTCAAACATTGGACTGGAGACATTTCCATTGAATTAGATATGATATACTTTGCACACAACGCAGCTAACGCTAAACCAAACTCTTTCAGCTAATCGAGCTAGCGTTCACGCATGACGTGAATGTTTACTTCCGCCGGACTCTATATCATGTTACACAATTTTGTATTGCAAGTTTTCCGCTTATCTTGGTTATTTTATGTATTACAACGTATCTCACACGGGAAATACAAGAGGGACCAGCAGCAGAGTTCCTAACTATTATTACAAAAAAGGGTGGACCGGATGAGACTAGTGCCACTAAATGACATTAGCAGACATATAGCAAAGGTCTGTTCACAATATTGCTCGTCAATGGAACAAGAGTATTCTTGAATAAGCAGTTATTGGTTTCCTTCACTTGTGCCAAATTGCTTCTAAAACTTAAACTAAATGGAGGGACACCAATTTCCGACTGAGGGGTGCTGTAACAGGTCAGAGCAAATTGCTTCAACAAGCAATAGTAAATTGAATGAATTATTGATAACTATAGTCAACTAATGTAAACTCCCTATTTGATACAGGCCCCTTTTTTTTTTTATAGCCTTCTTACTATCTCTTAGAATCACACTGAACAAGTATTTTTATTACTTGTCTCATTCATTTCAATGCAATGATTTTATTCATGTCAGGTTTTCTGAATGGAATTTTTGCAATAAAGTCTGTTGTAAAAAGTCCACAGGAACCTCTAGATATGGTGATGTCATTTTTTGGTGAAGCATGTTCTCTCTTAGAACATGCTGATGCATACTCTCATGCTAGTAGCAAAACAGCATGGTCAGATGGGCATCGCTTTCTTGTAGCTTCATTCAAAATGCATCTGTGTGTAAATAAACAACCTTTTACAATTAATAAAGTTTGTGAGTGTGACTTTTATTCAAACTGAGGATGCTAAAAATAATACACAAAAAAGATTTTACGCTACTACACAAGTTCCAAATCTGGAAAAATTATAGTACCATTTTTTATATCAAGGATTGTTACAAGTTTTTTGCACTGGTACTCTTTGCAACACCAGTATGAATTATCATGTGCCTCTTCAGGTTTGAGCTTTTGATGAAACTGTTTCCACAGACACTGCATCTGTATGGCCTCACCCCAGTGTGAGTCCTAATGTGTACTCTCAAGGCTGCTCTTCGAGTGCAACCTTTCCCGCAGGTGCTGCACTTTTACGGCTTCTCACCTGTGTGGGTTCTGTTGTGCACTTTTAAAGATGATTTGACAGCAAATCTTTTCCCGCAAAAAAGGCATTCAAAAGGTTCCTCCCCTGTATGGATTCAGACGTGATCTATGAGAGTTGATCTGCAGGCAAACAGCTTCCTGCAGTGGATGCAGCTGTGAGGCTTCTCATCTGTGAGAAATCTCATGTGTTTTTTCAAGTCCCACCATGGATGAATCTATTCCCACAGGTGCCACATCTGAAAGGCCCTTCATCTATATATTGTGTATACTCTGTTTGCCCAAACACGGCATCTATTGCACGCCCAACCGTCCTGGTAGGGGGATCCCTCTCTGAGTAGCCCCTCCCAAGGTTTCTCCCACTTTTCCAATAAGGTTTTTGTGGGAGTTTTTCCTTGTCCTCTGTGAGGGTCTAAGGCTGGGGGATGTCGTGTACTAATCATTTATTATTTTCACATGTTGGGCATTGTGAAGCCCTTAGGGACTGTAACGGTGATTAAGGGCTATACAAATAAATGTGATTTGATTTGATTTGATCTATGTGGATTTTCTTTTGAGTTTTGAAGTTTGTCAAGTGAGAAAACTCTTTGCTGCAAGTCACTTGTTTGTTATGTCGTTTTGGCTTTGTACTCCAAGTTGATCCTGCATTGCCATGGTTGCCACAGTAAATAAAAAAAAATAAAAAAAATGTTATCAAGACATGAGGATGGAAGTAAAATGTTTACTTTGTTGGATATGGTAACAATGCTAACAATACAAAGCATTAATACTAATATTAATTCATATCAAATAGACTGAGCTAAATACAGGGGACAACAAACCCAACGAGAATGAATGGATTAGAAGTTCATCCTTCAATATTGTAGGCCACATTAAAATGAACATCTTACATAGGATACCGTTGAAATGCAATAATAACACAAGAAACTTTGGTTTCGATTTTTACCCACACAAAACAGACACTGATAGTCCATAGGTGATAGCTCATAAACTACAAAAAGTGCCTCCCTTAGGACATGCTGATGCACAACTTCTCCTGTTCTCTCATACTAGTAACAAAATGGCATGATTGTATGAATGGAGCACAGGATTATCTAAAGGTCTGAGTGCTCCTTTATCCTGATATCTGATATCTCAGACCCCAATATCTCAAAAACTCACAATAAATTTAAGTATGCATTTACAATTGCTGAATACAAATAACATTTTGCATGTTATTTATTCCCCAGTACATTTGTCTTGTGTTACAGTTCACTTGTTTTAATAAACACATTGTCATGCATCTACTAGAGATCAAGAAGATCCACATTCTACATTTTATTTTAGACATACTGTAGCTGCTACACTGTTTTTCAGTTCTGGGAAATCACACACCACTAGGATCAATTTCTCTTCCATGACTGACAATTCAGCAAACTCTCGTTTCAGTGGTCAAGCAAGATTATGTCCGATTGGTAATTGGTGCAGCGCTTACCGTGTGAAGAGCCCCTGAAGCAACCTTAATTTGTATGTAAAGAAACATGTTTTTACAAAGGATTCAGTTTGAGTGTGAGAATTTTATTCATTCATTATTTATGTTAAATATGGCACAAAACATTATATAAGTGAACCAGTTCTGGGAAGACTCTAGTACCATTTCTCACACCAAGTCCTGTGACATGTTGTCAGCATTGGTACTCTGAGCAACACTACTATGGATTGTCACATGCTTCTTCAGGCTTGAGCTGTTGGTGAACCCGTCTCCACAGAAACTGCATATGTATGGTCTCTCCCCAGTATGAGTCCTAATGTGTTCTTCCAAGGCTGTGTTTTCAGTGAAGTCTTTCCCACAAATGCTGCACTTATATGCATTTCCCCCTGTGTGGATTCTGGTGTGCTTTTTCAAAGTTGAGCTGACAGCAAATGTTCTCCCACAAAAAAGACATTTATAAGGCCTCTCCCCTGTATGGACTCGGAGGTGCTTTGTGAGAGTTGACCTGCTGGCAAACCCCTTCCCGCAGTGGATGCAGCTGTGAGGCTTTTCGCCCGTGTGAATTCTCATGTGCTTTTTAACCACCGCACCACAGATAAACCTTTTCCCACAGGTTTTGCAGGTGTACGGCTTCTCGCCTGTGTGAGTTCTAACATGCAGGTCGAGGGACCATCCAAAGCTGAATGCTTTTCCACAAACTTTGCACCTGAAAGGCTTTTCGCCTGTGTGGGTTCTCATGTGTCTTTTCAAGTCTCCCTTCTGGGTGAATGTTTTTTCACAAGTGCTGCATTTAAAAGGCTTTTCGCCCGTGTGAATTCTCATGTGCTTTTTAACCTCCGCACCACGGATGAATCTTTTCCCACAGGTGTTGCAGGTGTACGGCTTCTCGCCTGTGTGAGTTCTAACATGCAGGTCGAGGGACCATCCAAAGCTGAATGCTTTTCCACAAACTTTGCACCTGAAAGGCCTTTCGCCTGTGTGGGTTCTCATGTGTCTTTTCAAGTTTGCCTTCCGGGTGAATGTTTTTTCACAAGTGCTGCATTTGAAAGGCCTTTCACCTGTGTGGGTTCTCATGTGTTTTTTCAAGTTTGTCAAGTAAGAATACCCTTTGCTGCAACTGTTGCACTTGTAAGGTTTGTCACGTTGTTTTGTCTCTGTACTTGAAGTTGATCCTGCGTTGCCACAGCTGTCTGTTTTGCAGTCTTGGCTCTCAGCTACTTGACAGTTGTGTGAGAGGAGCTGGCAGTCAGTGTCTGGTTGTGATATTCCAGAGCCCTCTCTGTCAGCTTCAGATTTTATCCATTTAAATGAGATGTTGGCTAGAGGATTTTTCTCTGTTACACTCTGGGTTTGGTAGAGATCTGGAAGCAGACACTGATCTTGACTGTGATCACTTCCCTCACAAGTAGGAGTAAATGTGAACTTAAAGATATCAGCCTCCTCCCGCACTGGAAGCTGCTCCCCTTCCTGGCTGATGCAGAGTTCCTCTTGTTCCTCTTTAATCTCTGGGTCCTCTTGGTCACAATACTGCTGGTCATGAGGAGCCTCCTCTTCACTGACAGATGGATGTGGAGGGTCTGGAAGGAAGGACAAAGGAAGTACTGAAAGGGACACTTGATCCAACAAATATAAACCTATATGTTAGTATTAGTAAAGTATGAGAGTCCTGGCATTCTGTAGTCAGCTCTATCACTCACAATTAATTTAGATTGTGGCTCACTAGCCAAGGCTTGATGGTAGCTGCAGATCAGACGCATTTCAACAACAGTAACATGGCATGATGAGATAGGTGGCGACTCGAACCAGGTCAGAGTCGCGATAAGAAACCTTTAAAAAGTTTTATGCAAATGAACACCACACTCCAATCACATTCGGCCCAAAAGCTGGAGACTGTTGGTCTTCCTGGTGTATAACGTTACTGGAGGTTACTTAAATTTTAACTGCTAACTGTAGCTCTAATAGACTGAATAAGTATGTTAGCTTTGTAGCCCATCCCATCACATCCAAATAGCTGCAGCCACTAGCCTGCTAGAGGAACGTTAGACAAGACACATTCAACATGCAGTGTCAAACTGAAATAATAAAATACAACGGCAACATTACAAACCTACCAATGTCTTTATTTACATATTCCTTTTGTAAGAACTGAAAAACTGAGTGTCCACTTTCATTTAGTTTTCACTTTAGTTTTCATTGAGTTTCATTTAGTTTGGAAATCCTTGGGATTTGGACGATAGTTATGTTCCAGTTAGGATACCTTTGGAATACTTGTCCAAGAGTGTGTTGCCATGTTTTTCGTTTCATTTCATGGTCCAAAGTAAGAAAATGGTACTGATCTCAGGGTTTCATGCAGTTTTTATTCCAAGTGTTAAGCAGATCTTGATGATACATTTGTACTCTCAACAATTTGGTTGTACAGTGTTATGACATAAATAGAAAAGCTGTCAGCATGTTTGTTGGCTGGATCACAAAATATTCCCCATATCAATTGTATGTTACTGAATTGAACTGTATCATATCATAGCAAAATATGACATATCGACAAATATCGAATCGTTGGGGTAAGAATCTAAATCGTAGTATAGCCCCTAGGTAGTTGCAGTAAAATAAATTTACGTGGGTTTTTACCAGTTATAGTTTGTATAATTCATAGGAAAAAAATATAATTTCTGTGGGTTCATGTGGGCCCTCAAGCTGCACATAGCCCCATATTATTATTTTTATTATTATTATTATTATTATATTATTTTGCAGAGATGCAAAACTCGGCATAACAACTGGCGTGAACTTGTTGGTGCTGCATTCACGTTATGCCATCTTTGATTTCATTACATTGGAAATTGAGGGTATACCAGTCAGAGTAGGTAAATAGGACATGTAAGCGTTAGCGCGTGCCACCGCGGTTAAAGTAGACAAGTAAAGGATTACTATGTTAAGTTAGTACAGCAAAATAGAGTTGGCGACTAATCCCTTTATTTTTTCACTGAGAATCATGTACAAACATTATGATTTTACGAACCTGCACAGTATAGCTTTATCTCAGGTTTCAAAACGATGTCTAGCAGCCTGCGCTGATGGTTGATCTCTTCCTCGTACCCTTCTATCAAAACTCTAGCATAATAGGAGCAACAAACCAAAGCCAAAAATAAGACAATAAGGGGCAAACAGAAAATTGCACTGGAATTTTCTGGATATTATAGGCAATTATACAACAAGGGTGAGGATTTGGCTGCTGAATACATTACCAGCAGTCACTGAAGATCAAAATAACACCCTTATAGTTCCAATTTACAGAGAGGAGATACAGTTGGCAATAAAAAAAAAAGTAAAACAGGTAAGTGTCCTTGAAGTGATGGTTTTACAGGATAATTTTACAAGGAGTTTAATGAGGAACTATTCTGGAAAGAGCCAATATCCAACATCCATATCCTGTGTGGATATGCATGTAGGGATGCAGATTTATGTCCAAGTACTGTACATGTTTATACATGATTATATATAGGTCTGTATGAATGCACATGGGGGGTGACTGTCCATGAATATGTGTATATATATGGGTGGCTGGAGTTTGCACTTCTGCACACACATGCACAGATGTGTAGGTATGCATTCTTGCAAACATAAATTATCATTTGGGCTTTTTTTTGTTATTACCTTTTGTTCTCTTTCTGAGAGGGACAGTTCTTTTAAGATGTTTTATTATGCTTTCATTATTATTACCTTTGTTTTATTATGTTTCTTATTTTCACATTGGTATCCACACTTTCACAATTAAAAAAAAAAATCATCAAGACATGAGGATGAAGTTAAAGATTTACTTTGTTGGATATCCATGGATAACAATACAAAGTATTAATACTAATATGAGTAATTTAGATCAAATGCATTTAGGGGGACAACAAACCAAACAGGGATTGAATGGATTGGAAGTTCATCCTTCCACCACTGACAAGATTGTAGGCCACATTGAAATGAAAATCTTACATAGGATACGATTAAAAAGCAATAATAACACAAGTAATCTTTGGTTTAGATTTTTACCCGCACAACACAAACACTGATAGTTCATGGGTGATAGCTCAAAAACTACAGATAATGCCTCCCTTAGGAAATGCTGATGAACAACTTCTCCAACAAAGCTGTTACAGTAGTTTTCAGTTGGGAAATCACAGAGTGCTAGAATCAAATTCTCCACCATGATTGACAAAATCAGCAAACTCTTGTTTCAGTGGTCAAGCAAGATTGGTGTTTGGTCCAGCAATCACTTACAGTATGAAAAGCCACTGACGCAAACTTAATCTGTACGTAAAGAAACACGTTGTTTGGATTAAGTTCATGAGTGTGAATTTTATTCAATCTGATCATGTTAAATATGGCGTGAAACATTACATAAGTGAACCAGTTCTGGGAAGACTCTAGTACCATTTTTCTTTCATCCCAAATCCTGTCACATTTTGTCAACATTGGTACTCTGAGCAACACTAGTATGGATTGTCACATGCTTCTTCAGGTTTGAGCTGTTGGTGAACCCGTCTCCACAGAAACTGCATATGTATGGCCTCTCGCCTGTATGAGTCCTAATGTGTTCTTTCAAGGCTGTGTTTTGAGTGAAAGCTTTCCCACAAGTGCTGCACAAGTACGGCTTTTCCCCTGTGTGGATTCTGGTGTGTATTTTTAAAGTTGAGCTGACAGCAAATCTTTTCCCGCACAAAAGACATTTATAAGGTCTTTCCCCAGTGTGGACTCGGAGGTGCTTTGTGAGAGTTGAGCTGCTGGCAAACTCCTTCTCGCAGTGGCTGCAGCTGTGAGGCTTCTCGCCTGTGTGAATTCTCATGTGCTTTTTCAAGTCCGCACCACGGATGAATCTATTCCCACAGGTGTTGCAGGTGTACGGTTTCTCACCTGTGTGGGTTCTAACATGCAGGTCGAGGGTCCATCGACAGCTGAATGCTTTTCCACAAACTTTGCATTCAAACGGCCTTTCGCCTGTATGGATTCTCATGTGTCTTTTCAAGTCTGCCTTCTGAGTGAATGTCTTCCCACAAGTGCTGCATCTGAAAGGCTTTTCGCCTGTGTGGGTTCTCATGTGTTTTTTCATGTCGGCATTCTGGGCGAATGTCTTCCCACAGGTCCCGCATTCAAACGGCCTTTCGCCCGTATGAGTTCTTATGTGTTTTTTCAAGTCAGCATTTTGAGTGAACGCTTTCTCACAAGTGTTGCATCTGAAAGGCCTTTCACCTGTGTGGGTTTTCATGTGAGTTTTTAAGTTTGTCAAGTAAGAAAACTTGTTGTTGCAACTGTTGCACTTGTAAGGTTTGTCGTGTTGTTTGGGCTCTGTACTTGAAGTTGATCCTACGTTGCCATGGTTGCCACAGCTATCTGTTTTGTTATCTTGGCTCTCAGCTACTTGACAGTTGTGTGAGAGGAGCTGGCAGTCACTGTTTGGTTCTGATACTCCAGAGCCCTCTATATCAGCTTCAGATTTTATCCACTTAAATGAGATGTTTGCAAGAGGATCTTTCTCTGCTACACTCTGGGTTTGGTAGAGATCTGAATTCAGACACTGATCTTCACTGTGGTCACTTCCCTCACAAGTAGGAGTAAATGTGAACTTAAAGATATCAGCCTCCTCCCGCACTAGAAGCTGCTCACCTTCCTGACTGATGCAGAATTCCTCTTGTTCCTCTTTAATCTCTGAAGGTTCTGGGTCCTCTTGGTCCAGACTGGAGGTCCTCTCCTGGTGACAATACTGCTGGTCATGAGGAGCCTCCTCTTCACTGACAGTAGGCTGTGGATTGTCTGGAGGGATGGACAAAGTAAGTATTGAAAGGGACACTTGATCAAACAAATGCAAACCTATATGTTGCTATCAATACAATATGCGAGTCCCGGGAGCCTTTAGTCAGCCCCATCACTTAGAAGTAATGACATTATTAATGTATTAACACAAGTAATGTTACATCCCGGTTCATATGTAACGTTAGATGAAATTGAGCGGCTTCTGTGCAACCACTGTATAGTAATATAAATGGGTGACTGATCCCTTTGTGTTTTTTCACTAAATAATGTACACACAACATTATGATTTTACAAACCTGCTCGGTGTAGCTTTATCTCAGGCTTCAAAACGATGTCCAGCAGCCTGCGCTGACGGTTGATCTCTTCCTCGTAAACTACTATCGTTTTTTCAAAGGCTCCTAATATTTCTTCAGCAGCCGCAGTTAGTCGCTCGTTGACTAAAGTTCTCAAACACTGAACTGTAGACATTTCCATTGAATTACACATGACATACTTTGTAAACAACGCAGCCAAGGCTAACTCAAGCCAAACTCTTTCAGCTAACGGAATTCGGTTTCGTACATGACGTATGTACGGATACTTTCGTCGGACTCTATATAATGTCACACAATTTTATATGGAAAGCGTTCCGCTTCTCCTTGTTATTTTATTTGAAATCTGATTTCACATGGGCAATGTATCATAACTACAATAACATCAATACGGTCAGATAGTAGATAGAAGATTTTACTTGGTAGTAAAGATTTCAAAACGCACTAGACATCGCATTGTTTTTAAATGCCAACACCTAGGAATGGAAAAAAACTCGAATTCCCTGCTTAGCTCTTCCTCTGAGCGGGGGAAAACATAGCTAGACGACATTGCTTCCTGTAGCCGATGATCACTGTTAGCCGACGTTAGCCTGCTTGCAACCCGAGTAGGCTGTTTTAATAGAGGGAGTAGAAATGGAGACCCAAATGACTTGAACATCTTTAGTTCTCGCTTAGTTACCTAGCTAACATAGCCTTTTCATCGTTTCCGGGTCTTGCGGACTGGCTAGATGGGTGCATTTTATTGTGCCATATGTAGACAAACGTCTTTCTCTGGGAAAGGGCACATCTTCGGAAAAAGTCACCAAAGCAGACTCAGAGTGGTCCTTCTCAAATTCTTAGAAAAGGTAAGCAGCTTAACTGATTCTGACTGATGACCATAGCCTAGCGTTAGCATTTTGACTATTTACTGTTGTGCACGCACTACAAAATACTTCCGCCTTAAGTTTCGCTGTAAACAAGTCTCAAAATCACAATTCTTCTTTGCGAAGTTGTGACTATTTGTAGCTTTATTTTACAATAGTAATGGTACTCAACCAAGAAAACACTGAAACCCCAGTAAACTGTGTTTTCTGGTATTCCTTTTCACATCCAAGTTTTTCCCTACTTACACGATGGCCACTAGGAGGTGTAAGTACCAAGGAAACCGTATATTCAACGGGCATCTATTTGAAGGCTGCACCACTGATATTTAGATATATAGATTTTTGCCCTGAAACAGAAAAAACCTTTTTGACGTTCCTGTGTTTGTTGAATCCATTGCCTCTCAGGTGAAAGAAGCCCGTCGAACAATTAAAACACCCCAAGTGAAGAAGTTTGATTGTGCTCAGCATGAGCGTACCTTCTGGTGCTACTGCTGTGGGCTTGAAGTTGAAAGAAATGTCACTGATGGCAACATGACTGTGCTGTATGGGGGCTTGTTGGAACACATGGCCACGTAAGATATTGTGCTTATTTTTTTCTCAACTTTAGTCAGCAATGCCCCGTTTCACATTCTCACCAAGGAGCTGAAGGTTAAGCACTTTCCGTAATGGCTTCTCAGTGATGGTTGTTGCAGTATGGGAGAGCATTTGTCATGTCACTCTTCCACCATGGTGGCTTTTTCCTCCTAACCACTGGTAACCATTCTCCAATCATTTTGTGACAAGACACTGCTGGTTTTAGTCATATTGGTGCCTGAATCAGTAATAATATTACTACCATTGAAATAGTCATTTACGCCACTTGTTACTGGTAGGATGTATGCAGGCACGACAAGGTTGTTTTATTCCACCTAGAAAATCTTTAATATATTTCCACAATAAAAGGGGAGTATGGCAACAACCACTGCTCTCTTGATGCTTTCATCCACATGAACATTGCACTTGACTGCTTTAGTCCCCTATTTCTTGGTAATAAATTTCAAATGTTGTCCCTGATTTCAGACCAGAACACAGAAAGAATACACACAAGTTCTGGTGGGAGAATAAGGCCGAGCCCAAGCTTAGAGACAAAGTCATCATCTCAAAGGAAGAAACCGAAAGGTAAGCTTGCAGAGCCAGAAGTGTATTTCAAAGGTAGTTTGGAAAAGTGAGGAATCTCTACATGGATTATTGTTTTTATTTTTCAGGTTCAAAGCTGAGGTTGCAAAAGTATTGGACACATATGTGGAGGAGGAGGATGAATTCATTAAACAGGTAACACACAATCTCAGTCATTTGTTTTGATATGAGCTGTACATTAACCTCGAAGATAGGTTAAATTTCTGATCTGGCAACTAGATTGCTAAATTATTTTTAAGAAGAATATGGTTTCATTTGGCTCCTATGAGCAGAGTAGACAACAACATGACTGATTTTATTTTATTTATTTATTGGGACATACTATACCACCCTCATAAGACTTTGCCAGAACTTAAGTTGTGTTCTTATAATTTGTTTTCCTCATGTAAAACATATTGAAAAATAGATGGAAAAGTGGCCCTAAAGAGTGCTATTTGGGGCTTTTTTTTTGTGCCCCCAGCAAGCTGATTACATCCGGGCCCAGGAGAAGCATCGTCAGGAGGTCCTCCAATCCCTTATAGAGGTTTGTTTTTCCAGGATGCAATGGCAGTATCCCTCACTGTGGCCATGTGTTTTTCCCCATTATGACTTAGTGTTAGTGTTTAGGATAGAAATTACCACAAGAAAAATGCTGGTCAACATTTGGCTGTGCCTGCAAGTTAGTCGTCTCTACCAGCCATTTAAGCAGGTCAGCAACCATCATTTGGAGGTCCTATTAAATTCTAAAACTATTGTCGGCTGGTAAAATAATCAAAGAGGCTGGTGAATTTTGGGTTAGATGGATAAAAAAATATATGGAGAGGGAGGGAAAAAGATACAGATGTATGGTGAACTGGAGCAAGGTTTTTTCTAACATTTTCGATAAAATGTGTGAGGACTGTGATTATGGAAGCTGAGGTGGAGCATGGGTAGTAGTCAGCCTTCCTCTGTGAAATACTGTTGGCTTTTCCTGAATCAACATCAGCCGGCAGAAGAGCTGGAGTTGCCCAACGGAGCCCACGGCCCGGGCACCTCTGTGGAGAAGGCTGCCAGGTAATGTGTCCACTGGTGACATTTTTATACATCATCACCAAAAATCACCTGAAATGGCATTTCTAGGTTTGAAGTGTCACTGTGTCTGATGTGGTCTTGGGAATAGCTCTCACTTTAGCCTCCTGGGATCAGACCAGCAGGCAGGACCCAGCTGGGTAGACCCGATGGTTGAAGGGCAGTGGGCCAGACCAGGACAAGGCCTGACGTTCATCGGTTACCAGGTAGATGGACGGTTCTCATGAAGAACTGGTTTCATAAAAAAATGTTTTTTATACAAATGTTAAAGCTTGGCTTGACTAATATTTGTCCTATTTCACAGGATTCGTCAAACAGTGGAAATGTTCACACAGGTAAAATGATGCTGAAAATATAAATATATAAATATATAATGTGTAAGTGCACAGATGTACGTATATTCTGCCATTAGACGATTATCGTTTTCTAGCCATAACTATGAAACTAATGGAGATATACGTAATTCCAAATCCTAAGTGTGTGTTTACAGGGTCAAGAAATCTATTTAACTTAAAATGTAAGTGATAGGAATGATGTCTGGGTCTAACAGCAAGTTGGAGAATTGCTCAGCACTGGTGGAGGTTTGTGCTCTCCAGGTGCTTTCTTGTGGTTATATTACTTTGCCCCTTTTTAGATGCACTGTATCTCTGTACAAATGATGACTCTTCAGAACAAAAAATATAATACATGAGATGACAGGTGGTGTAAGACAGAAAATGTTTAGTCACACTGTATTTTGGAACTGAACATTGTTTTTCTGCACTCTTTCAAACATTTTAATGTAAGACCTGAAAACTACAGAATTCCCTGGATCTCTCTAAGAGTGTGCGTGTGCGTGTGCGTGTGCGTACGTGTGGTAGGAGCCATCCCTCCTTGGCTGCAGGACGATCCTCTGGAGGGGAGCTCTGGAGCAGCAGCAGCAGCACAGCAGGAGATCGGCCCATCGCTCCAAGACTTCCTCAAACAGAGTAGGAAAATGCACTGGCAATGTACCGCATGCAAGACACATAGCCTCCAATTAACACGTCCCCTGAACCAGTATTTCTTTTGTTTTAGCGAGAATGTCTTGCGGTTTAATTACATTTATAAAACAGTTTTCAGCCAAGCAATCCAACTGGTGAAAGATGCCATCCAGTCGTGATGATAGTTCATGCTTTATTGGCTACTACGGCAACTTGTGGTATCCAGGGAGCTAGTTGGTGATATACTTCTTGTTTTCTCCTGTTCCTCCTCTTAAAAGCCACAATAAGCTTGAAGACATTCATTTGTTCTTTACTGCTGAGTACTGCATCACTGTTGTACACACGATCAGAGTAAAGAACGCCCTGTTGGGTATTACTACAATAGTAACTCCATTCACGGCACCTGTACAGCGTCAACATATCAGTCCCTGGCCCTCATTTTAGTCATGGATGTGTTTTTTCTTTTATATATTTTTAACATTTATATATCCACATAGTCTCATCAAGATGAAGATAATCTTTTTGAAGGAGGCAACATTTACACAAACTGAAATTGCAGATACAGAACATAGAGCAATGCCTCCACACAGCATATAAAACAGTATCACATAAAAGGTAAGAACATAATCACAACTTGCTTCATCTGTCTTCTGCCAGAGGAGCAGGAGAAGCTGAGGAAGCTCCCGCCAAACAGAGTGGGGGCCAACTTTGACCACAGCTCCAAGACAGACGCCAACTGGCTGCCCTCTTTTGGTAGAGTTTGGAACAGTGGCCGACGCTGGCAGTCCAGGTGAGATCACTTCTGTAGCATCGCTCTTCTTTGACTGAGACTTGAATGATCACAAACCAAGATTCTTCTCAGCACACCAGAATTTTTAACAATAACTAACAGAAGTCTGCTGCCAAAACTAGAATACCTAGCTAAAAACTATTATGGGTTGTGTATGGGTTGTTCGCAAGTCTTGTTTAGTCATCAGTTCAATAGATTAAGTAGTCTTGGATCTGTACTCTACATATGGATTTCATGGATTTTATTTGTCAACAGGCACCAGTTCAGAGAAGAGGAGGGGCAGACAAGCAGACAGAAAAGAAAGAGGCAACACGGTCCAGGGGGGTTCAAGAAAATGAAAACAACTGAATAGCTAGACTGACAAATTCTGTCAACAGTCTGGAGTATGTATAGAGTATAAAGTGTTTCTGAGGAGTTGTACTTTTTTGGACTGTCCAGGAAAACAAACTGCTGGTCACAGAGAGTTGTGTACCTGGGGAAACATCCCCATACAATGTAAAGATGTTATTTATGTACAGCAGCGCCTATTGGGCATACTCGTGTTATAACATTACCTTTTGATAACTGCACTGTTGAATAAAACATGTAATACAACTTCACAAAACCTATTTTTGACCTATTTTCAAATGCTCTTTTTCATCAATACCCTGCTTCACACACTTTGCTCAAAGGCATCTCAACATTATCTGTTGAAGGAGGGGAGAGCATTACTTATTTACTATCCCTAGCCCAGATTCTCACAGCAGGTCCAGGGTTCAAATTGGCAAGCTGCTGGTCCAAGCACTGTGATCTGAGGACAACAATGCTGACCTGGACAATAAACAGCAGGGGGCGCCAGCTAACGGAATCTTCCTGAGACGTGATCAAGAAAAGAGTTGAGATGATTAAGGCCATCTGTTGAAGGATAAGTTGAGATAAAATGATTGACAGCAAAAAATGAAAGCATGGTGCATTTTAAAGGATATTCGGTGACTTAAGTCCTTCGTTGACAAATTAATAGCACTTTTACAGACTGGATCCTGGCTGATCTTTCATACGACTGGATCCTGGCTGATGTTTCATAAGACAGAAGTGATTTTAATTGCACAGTTAACCTTTTAATCTCCATTTGGAGCAATGGTTCCCTATTTTGGCTCAAGACCCCAACAATAGTGATGCCTGCACATGACCCTTTGTTACAAGGATGAGGAACCTTTACACCAAATTATGAGCGCTCTTCCTTTTTTTAGGGCATGTTACTTGATCAATTATTGGAAAAAGCTTCAAGGTTTAAAAAATTTTTTTTTAATAAGAAACACTGATCACAAAATAAACACATGATTATAAGTTTATATTTTAGAAAAATGTTTTTCATATTCCATGAGTCATCTTGCAAATCCAACAGCTTCAAGACTCTTCAAGAATCTACAGTTCTTACCACAACTGTAGATTATGCAGTTCAACCCATTTTCTTTTCCTTATTTTGAACAATAGTAGGTACCACTTTCTACGAATGTAGCCTTTGTAGAAGTCACACTTGATACTGCATGCATGCTAAACTACTGCTGCTCTTTGGCTCTATCTCTAAGAGGAATTGTTTGGGGGAAAATGTTGCTCTCTTTTCCTCTGTGGAAATTTACAAGGACTGGTATGGTCACTGGGTGAGAGACACTAGAGTATTGTGTATACTACAACATACTATACAATATACTAATTTAGTTCTGCTGTGTAACATTCAGGAAAGATTTCCCTGCAATATTAATGTGGACTAGATCCAGGATGAATGCATGGGGGCAGACTTTTCCATTGGCTACCACTGTACCTGACATGCACAAGGGTTTCATTGCCAAAGGAGAACATTAACAAATCGTGAAGATATGGATGAATAGCCTAGAACAGTAAATCGAGGGGCCTTTTGCTGCTTCAAGCTCGTTTTTGTATGGCAGGCCACTCCTTGAGCTTGCAGTAGGCCTCTTTGTGCAGGAAAACGTAATCAGGTCCCAGTGTGCTCTGGGCAGATGGGCGTGGAGCTCGGTGCAGCTAAAGGGAATGGGGATGCAACGTGTAGCTGATCTATTCTTAGCGCTGTGACAACATGGCAGCTGATTCTGTAGGGATCGCTGTACATATGGGAAAAAAAAGAGGATGATCCAGCGATATATTTGATTGCAAATTTAATTTGGTAATCTTATGTGTTGATTTCGCTGTATTGATTATATTAGAGGTATTCGTTTTTGTATAGTTACATGGGTCGTTGTTACAGGAGGTTGGTTGCCCTATTGACAGACAGAGCTCCAGCACAGTAACCACCCTTGGCACTAAAGAATGGGAGGAGAGAAAAAAGCACGTGTACTGGGCGTATCTAACGTTAATCCACAATCCAATCACCTTGCGAGGTTTTTGAATATGTTTGTGTAATTTAAAGCGGGCGTAACCCCGAGCTCGGATTGGCTAAACGGAGCAGAGGTGGCCAATCGCTTAAATGACAAGCGCTCAGCTGTCCGCAAACCCCTCCTCCTATTTATTTTCCAGCAAACCCCGGAAACGTCGTCGTTTAAAGGGACAGGAGGACTTTTAAGCAAAGGTTGAAACAACGAAAACAGCTGCGAGCACACAAAAAAAGCACAGAGGAGGGACGTAGTCAGCCAAGAAGCGAGCTATGTGGCAAGAGTGAGGAAGACAGATAGGGAAGAAGAGTATACAGTTGTCAGGGTCTCGCTGTTATTTTAACCATCAGCTGAAGATATCTAGCTAGGTGGCTAACGGCTCCTAGCCTGCTACTAAGTAGGATTTCGTTGTGTAGCTGTTTGAATCAGGCAGGTTTCCGACAACGCAGCAGTCCACAAGGGTGAGAGATAAAAAGGCCAAACTCCCAGACGACGGGAACGCGATAGGGTGCCAGTGTGTTTGACCCTTCTCAGTCCACGTTTTCTGCAGTGTTTTGCTTTGGTGAGTAACCTATCCTACAGAATATTTTTGGCAGCCAGCTCACAATCTTATTGCATTGTGTGAACTTGACAGTTAGCTATGCAAATTGTTCGAGATCCAGTTAATGCCAATCAATTTAGATTGATATTCATACTTTATATGTTTTTCTTAGCCGTCATGGGTTTTTGGTTGTTTTTTTTTAATTACTCGTGGAATCTGAGTGAGGAATCATTGGAATTCAGACGAGGCCAACTGATGACATGACAGCAGCAGCTATTACACAGGTCTTGCAGTGTGTAGGGGGCGTTCCCCTGCTTTGTCTCCCTTCCTCACTCTTTCTTCCTGTGTGTGTGTGTGTGTGTGTGTGTGTGTGTGTGTGTGTGTGTGTGTGTGTGTGTGTGTGTGTGTGTGTGTGTGTGTGTGTGTGCAGTCTGCGGTGGTGAGGGACAAAGTGATAGAAATCTCAATGAATCGGATAACCATGATGAATCGCGGTGTGCGCTTCATCCGTGCGCATTTTTGCCATGCACACATGCATTCTTCGGTTTGCATCGCATATGTGGGAAGGATAGATCAACCAGCATTGAAATAAATCTTTGGGATTATGGAATGATGCTCACTGTAAAGCTTACAGCAGAGAAGATAGCCCTGGAAGCAGTGGGTGTTATTGTTCTCTTGGTTTGCATTTGGGAATTGCATTGCATCATGCAGTGAAGGGAACATTGATATTGGCACTAAATCTTTTGATACAATATTTAACAACTGCAATACCTTGCCTCCCTTTGTCCTGACAAGCAGGGCATGATGGCATTGCCTTGACATACACATTAGGTACGCATGTATGCACTCATACACATACATTACACATGCATATGCCAATCCACAAATCAATAACATATGTAAACAGAAGATTGTACAACTACGGTCTTTTCTGGTGAAAAGCTAGAGGTCTGCATTCTTATCTCTCTGACCTGCACCCCCCCCCCCCCCCCAACCACACACACTACCACCACTACTTCCCCCACTTCTCTGTCTGTCTGTCTGTGGAAAACCAATGGGCATTGTCCTCAGCTGAGTGTGACGTCATGCAGAAATGTACTGTAACCAGAAGAGCAACCCCTGAAGGCAAGGTGCTCGTTGTTTAGCCAGCCTGGGTCTGGGCTTGTCTAGTGTACAATCACTCATTTAGTTTTAAGTTAATTTATTTTGCATGAATGATTAAAAATGCTGGAAAAATAGAGAGAATCGGGATCAGAAAACACTTTTTTTCACCAGTACAATAACGGTACCAGAATTCTCCTTGGTGATGATGGTTACACAGCTTAGATTACTTTAAATGGTCACACAAATCATTTTATGTGTATAGCCCTTAATCACCGTTACAGTCTCAAAGGGCTTCACAGTGCCAAAAGTGTGAAAACAATAAACACTACTAACACACATGGTGCTAGGACAGACAGTACAAAGGACAGTGCAGTAAACAATACAATCAGCATGTATATATTCATTTACAAATTTGAATTAGCAGCATAATAGGTGTAGGAAGCAACTGTAGATAATTGGGGCAAGAGTCTGTGGTGCAAGAGTCCAGTGTACTAATTTTATGGGTAGTTGCTGCAAGTAGAAAGGTTGAATGGAGCGTGGTGGGATGGGCCGGCATGCACAGGGCCGACCTTGCCAAACATAAAAATGCATATATAACAATTAAGGGAAATAAAACAAATGAAGCAAGAGTGTGGACATGAGTAGGAGTGAGTGCATGTAGCTATGTGTTCATGAAGAGAGAGAGTGAGAAAATATTTGTTACCGAGGGTGTGTTTTTACCAGGTATGTGAAGCCGCTGGTGCCTATTTAAGCCATATGGAAGATGATTTAGATGACAGGCAACATGAGGCTGATCCTGAGGACAGTATAGGTGGAAGTAAGCCAAAGCTTTTCCTGGCTTGTGATATTGTGAGAGCTCAGTTTCCCCTGATTCTGTCTGAATTGATTAGGCCCAGACTAACAATATTATAGCCTCCATGTCCAACGCTGGCCTCCAAGTCGCTTTGCCTATGATCCTGTGTAACTCATTTGATTGTGCATTGTAGTTCTACTGCCAGGATTAGACGTTCCATTTCAGTGTAGTTCAGTGGGTAGAGCATGGTACTAAAGCTGCCACTGTTAGGGGATCCATTTGCCCTGGGGTTATCCATGCTATAAATGGATCAAAGCATCTACATACATAGTAACATCCCAAATGGCATACACCTTCCATAGCGGATACCACCATCTAATAGTGTGGCTATGGTTGTCACTGTCCACCAGGCTGTCACCATATTAGTTTTCACCCATCCTCTTTTTTGTGTGTGTGTGTGTGCGTGTGTGCGTGTGTGCGTGCGTGCGTGCGCGCTATTAAATGCTTTGGGTTGATCAAGGCTTGTTGTCAGTCCTCTAATGTGTCTCTGCAGGATTTGATGTCAGAGATTACAGATGATTATGTGGGTTAGGGCTAGTACTCAGGACTGCACTGGGGCTGTATTGATCTGTGTGTGTGTGTGTGTGTGTGTGTGTGTGTGTGTGTGTGTGTGTGCGCTTGCATCCCTACGAGGACCAAGTGCCCTCACTTTTAGCAAAGAGCTGTTTAAGGGTTCTGTTTTAAGATTAGTTTTAAGGTTAAGGCATTTCGTGTTGAGGGTTAAATCTAGGGTTTAGGGTTGAGGATTGGGATCCTCATAAGTATAGTAGTACAAATGTGTATGTGTCTCTGCCTGTGAGTATCTTGCATTTCTTTATGCACAGCCTAAGCCAACCCTAAGAACCGGTACAGACTGGTAGGCTGACAGGAACAGTATCTAATCCATATCCCTAATGAATCATAACTGAACCACTCATTTCTCTTCTTAAGCTATTTTCACTTGATTCATCATTTGTGGAAGTATAGAGGCAGATTAGAGACTGTATCAACTTGCTACGATACCGGGTATGTGACAGACAGAGACAAAGGCAGGTGGACAGAGTGAACGGGCCAGCAGGCCGTTTTATTTGCAACATAGCAACATAATATACGACCCGTGATGACGGCAGCTGTTCGGCGCCGTCTCCCTCCGCTGACGCACCCCGAAGCACTAAGGCTGCCGGCCCGCCAGGGTTCCAGGAGCGACCCGCTCCAACCCCGACTGGGCAGCCCTTCCAGGCTACTCCCGGCTCAGTCAGCCTCTCACACTGATGCAACCGCTCCCCTTCACTGTCACACACAGGTTAAAAGGGCCCGACTGCAGTCAGCCTTAATTGGCCGCAGTCGTGCTGGAGGGAGAATCAGTCCACTGACTCCACTCTCCCCTGGATCCAGCCTACACCTCACCCACTCCCTCCCCCCAGTCCGCCACATACCCCCACTGCCCAACTGAGGCCGGGGAGCCGTCCAGCCGAAGCCAACTCCCTCTCCCCCTTAGAGAGCGAGGATCAAGGTGAGGATCAAGGTGAGGAAGACTCTTCCCCGGGGCGGCTCAAGGTCGGTGGGGCCAGTGGATGTTGGCCGGGGTTCTGGCAGCTTCCAGGTTAGTGGGCCGGTGGCACCCGCGACGCCAAGTCGATCTGCTGCATGGCTGTTGGCAGGCCACCGCCTGCTGCACCCCCCCCCCCAGGAACAGGGAAGCCGACATCTGGCCCACTCCACCGTGGACCACCCGCTCCTGGACACCGACAGTCCAGAGGTGGTGAGGGAGGCTCCCCACCATGGTGCCTTCCCTGTCTGTTGATTCCCTGTCAGGGAACCACAGCCTACGCCTCACCCACTCCCTCCCCCCGGTCCACAGAGACATGATATATTTCATTGCTAGGTGTTATGATTTGTCACATTCCATAAATCATCTCATGACCCCTCGGGGGTCCCAACCATGGAGTTGAGAACCGCTGCAATAGGGAGCCCATCGGATTGATGCTCCACCCTAGTTTGCCTTACATGGCTCATTCTGCCCGATAAGGAAAATCCTCCTCAGTGAGGTTTCCTGGTTCTCACTTCTGCAAGTGACTATTTTCTGGTGATAAATGTTAACGATAGTCCTCATGGTCCTCATAAGTATAGACATACAAACCTGTACAGGTATAGCCATTATAGAAGCCATTATATTATTTATGCTTTAAACTGCACGTATGTGTCTGTGTGTGTCTGTGTGTGTGTGTGTGTGTATCTGTGTGTGTATCTGTGTGTGTATCTGTGTGTATCTGTGTGTGTGTGTGTGTGTGTGTGTGTGTGTGTGTGTGTGTGTGTGTGTGTGTGTGTGTGTGTGTGTGTGTGTGTGTGTGAAGACTTATTTCTGTTAACTATTAAATAAATAACAAATAACTGTTAAATAACAGTTTGTTCCTGAGCTCTTAAAATAACACCAGTACCTTGACCGGTACCACTGTAACCCTCAAACCCTCTCTTTGTCCCCTCTGGTCTTGACATCTTGACACACGTGCACTAGCACACACAGACACACAAAAGAAAAAACCTATCTTAACGATCAGGCTACCTCAGAGGTCAGGTAGTCCACTTAACAGACTATCCTGTCTATAAGAGGAATTGGCTAGTCCTCTTAAAATCGTGTGTGTGTGTGTGTGTGTGTGTGTGTGTGTGTGTATGTGCATGCACCAATATTGAGTATTTGATGTGGTTAATAGATAAACCATGTATGGGCTTTGCAATGAATGCAAATGAAATCCAGCATGTTTGGAATTAGTGGACACCGGGGGACAGATTTACAGGGGGGAGGGGGGTGGACAGACCCAACACACACTAATGCAAATCCAATGCCAATGAAAGCACGAATGAGTGAGTTAATCTCCTCATCTGTATTTTTTTTAATTTATTTGGCTATAATGTATATATTTGATGGTATTAGGGGTTATAAATTTCAATTTTAAATAATCTTTGAGCCAGGACTGTGTCATGTCAGTAGATTACTTCTGATTGGTGGAGCTGACTACAGCCTCTTAGGACTCCAATACCCCAAATTTTACCAATGTGGCAGGAACAAGCTACAGTAGAAGGGCTGAATACGGAAATGGTGATGAAAATTGGCTTCAGGCTGCACAGTCTGAGTGTGTATATATATATATATATATATATTACTGTTTGATACAAGTGAAACATGGCTCCTCCTGTACATGAACAAAACCTGCCAGCACCACATGATTTTAAAAGAAAATCCCCCAGATCGACTGCAACACCTGGTTCTATAGTACCATTCCTATACTTTCATTAACTAAAAGAAACTATCTTGACGCCATTCGATATCGCACCTTTAGAGGCACAACCTGGAATCTTCTCTCTTGACAAGCAACACCCTTCCCCATGTGTGTTTGGTAGCAGCAGCGTACTCACTTTTATTCAAACACACTTGACAACAGAGATGACCGGAGAGAGGGAGGATGGCAAGGCTACAGTACCGCTTGCTGAATAAATCAACATGGTTTGACATTACACCCTGCAAAGCAAAGACGCTGATGACACATGGCAACAACCCTGTGATACCCAGCTCTGGAGGTGTGTGTGTGTGTGTGAGAGTGAGTTTTATCCCCTTCTGTGTCTCCGTGACAATTGGGAGTTTGATTTTTTTTTTTTTCCAGCACAAATGCTTGCAACTGTATCTTGGAGATGAAGAATTGGGCCACGGCAATGCCACACTTGCCTCAGAAGCATTTTGGTTCCACCTGAAACTTGTGTCCTTTACATAGAAACACACACACACACACACACACACACACATTTGTATATTTCCTGTGGAACTCAGAGTATTAACTCTCATGTTCACTCGTGCTCTTCAAGGTTTGGTGCACACAGACACGTTCAAGCAGAACAGGGCCAGTGTGTGTGTGTGTGTGTGTGTGTCTGAGTGATTAAGAGTGAGTGCTGCTTAAATGCTAGACATACAGAAAGCATGCTAAGCAGCATTGCATAGCAGGAGGAGGAGCAGACCGAGCCCACTGCTTGCCAGGCTCTTGTCTTCACTGTTGTGGAGGGTCAAGCCCCCGCTTAGTTGCTTTCTCCATCTTATCTTGACATAAACCACTGCTGGCTGTTCTTTATTGTTGGTTATTGTTGGTTAGTGATGGTTAGTGATCTTTTTTGTTTGTCTTATTTATGTATACTTATTTGAAGAAAACTGTTCAGCCGATGTGTTATGTAAAGCCGTAATACCTGCCAGCGTGTTCTTTATTGTGATTACAGGTATTTCTTTAATAGTATTCGGCTGCACCTTGTACCTGTTGAGATGTCATTGTACTCATGACCACAATAAAGAACACTCTCTCGGGGTATCGTTTCTATGATAAGGAGTTATGTTGCAGACATTTGTTTCATCTGAAGCAGCAGTTTTATGAGCAAATTTTAAGTGATACACAAACCTATTGAACGACGTATACGCCGTATACGCTATATATACAGTATATATATATATATATAACTCCATGTATGTAGCCTGTAACCCATTTTATCTGTCCATATGGTGGACCAATAAGCCTCACAATCTATGAGTGGAGATTGGAGGGCAGATGAATCCCTATGCATTATATGGGTCAACACAGAGTTTATCGAGCCAAAGCCTGTTCTCTCTCCTCCTCCTCCTGTTCTCTCTCTCTCCTCCTCCTCCTGTTGTTCCCTCTGTCCGTTATTGTCTGGGACATAGCCATTTGACTCTCTCTCTCTCTCTCTCTCTCTCTCTCTCTCTCTCTCTCTCTCTCTCTCTCTCTCTCTCTCTCTCTCTCTCTCTCTCTCTCTCTCTCTCTCTCTCTCTCTCTCTCTCTCTCTCTCTCTCTCTCTCTCTCTCTCTCTCTCTCTCTCTGGAGACTGAGTCTGTCTGACAGTTGCAGCTCCGTTTGGCCTGGGCATTTGCATGCTTCATTTACTGTTTGAATTGACTTACATACTATAATAAGGTGTCCAGCATTTGGAAAACTGACACCAAAAAGTGCTTTGTTTAAGAGCTGAGCACTTTAAGAGCTGAGCACTTCATTTGAACTGTAGTGCTGATGTTTGCTGTGTGTGCTTGAATTGGAAGTATTTTAGTTTCAGTTGACACTTGACCATTTCTATTGTGTTAATAGGAACACGCTAACAATTGTGTATTTCCTGCAGGCCTCAGGGCATTAGTTAATCTCATGTACCACTCTTGTCTATTGTCTGTTATCTATTGTTGGTACATATCTGTGTTTGTACTGTAGCAGGGAGGTTGTGGTGTGCACGCTAATACCAGATATTGATTATAGACTATTTCCAAACTGCAGCCTTAATGGCAGAGTAGCAGTTTCCAAATCACTTCTTCGACGTCTAAACGTTTAGCGTGGGCCAAACGATACCAAAATTTCACTGTTGAAGACTGGTAGAAAGTGTTGTTTACAGATGAATCAAAGTTTGAACTTTACGGTTGCAATCGGAGAGCTCATGTGAGGAGGCGGCCGCATGATAAGTTAATGCAGCAGTGCATGAAACCTGCAGTCAAACATGCAGTCGCCTATTCCAGAGTTGGTCACTTGCACAGGATCAACTACACATTGACCCAAAGAGAAGTAGGACTCTTTTCTGCAGAGGCATGCCATCCCTTCTGGTTTAAAGCTGTGTGGAAGAGGATTCAATGACCCTAAACATGCATTGAAGATATGCCAGGCCTATTTGAAGTCCAAGGAAGAGCAAGCAGTGCTGACTTCCCTCCACGGTCACCAGACCTCAACCCCATTGAACATCTTTGGGAACATTTGAAAAAGTAAAAGGGAAAACATACTGTAACATCACAAGACGCTCTCTGGGATGCTCTGGAAGACTCCTGGAATAATGTGGATTCTCAAATACTGCGAAAACTTGTAGAATCGATGCCAGACAGAGTGCAAGCTGGGATTAAGGCAAATGGTGGACATACCAAATATTGAGAACTTTTGACTTTAAGTAAATACTGCCAAACATTTTTTATTTATTTATATTATCTCTAAGAAATATTATTTGGCTTAAAGTTTGTATTTGTTTTTGCTGATAATGATCAATGATAAAACAAAAGAGTTCTTGGTAGTGGACTCCACTGTATATGCGTGAATGCGTGTGTGTCTGTGTTTGTGTGTGTTAGTAGAAGTGTATGTGTGTTAGTTTGGGTGTTTGTACATTGAATGCCAGGCCAGTCTGTGTATCTAGCCAGAGCCAGGGAGCAGCTGAGCCGGAGCAGCATGTTTGTCCTGACCGTTGTGGTCTGAGTCCTTGGCAGGTTCTCTTTGTTTGTGGCCCAATGCAACAAGCAGAAGACGACATTAATAACACAGCAATTCAACCACATGTATTAACAGACACAGGTGAGAAGTCATTATTTACAGAATTTTATTTTAAGCTAATGTTGGTTCTCCAGCAAAAAGCACTTTATTTCAATGAAATGCTATTTTTTTTGACTGTGTGACTATTACTGTAGAACAGCTTATCTCAGAGGCTGTGACATAAGCCAGAGGGGGGTCAGGGTGCCCTTGGTGAAAATGTTTTGATTTTCAAATGCTAAATACATCAATCTGGTGCAATTAGTGAAATCGCCTAAAACCTTTCTATGGAAAGGCAGAAAAATAAAATGCTTAAAATGACCTTTTATGAAAAAGTCCTGCTGTTTCAAGTGGGATTAAGATGTTCTTTGGAGAAGATTGAGAATATAAAAATGGCTCAGTTGAATTGACTGTTAATTTAAAGGAAAACTCTCACCCTCAGATACTCTACTTACAGTGTTATGTATCAAGTTTTGTAATTTCCTTTTTTTATTTTACCCACTTTCCCTCAACCTGCCTTATCTACTTCTACTTCAGTTAGTGATGTCCAACATTTCCCAGAATGGCTTTTACAACCCCAAGAGAAGGGGCGTGAACTAGTACAAGTTGCTTTGTCAACCAAACAAAGTACAGCAGTTATTAGTAGTTAATCATAAACGATTGTGCAGAAGTGTGCTAGTGTGAATAAAATTAGTAATTATTATTTTATTACCTTGGACTGTGGACACTGGTAGATTTGTGGCAGCCATGTTTGACTCACTTTATACCGTCAGGTGAGAGATACTGGCGCCTTCAAAAAGTTGCCATATTTCCTATTCACAATTACCACTAGGAGGTTTTCCCAGTCAGAAGCTTGTATTCACGGTAACTCCCATATGACATGAATGTAGCATCAGCTGTGGGTTTTACGTGTAGCAGTGGTGCTAGCTGATGTAGCAGTGGTGCTTGATCTGAATTTAATCTTGCCATGCTTTACTTTTATCAGTTCTTGTGACTCCGCAAAGTTCCTCTTTTGGCCATGTTTTTGTTTTTCAATTTACAAAGAAGTTTTAAGAAAAGTTTTGTGAATGAGGCCCATTGTGTATGTGTCTGTTTAAAAGGTTGCTGCTTGCTGCTGCCCTCCATGGTGTATTTTGGTGAGAGGAAGACAATGGAATTACAGAAGAACCAGTTATAGAAGTTACAATTTGATTGAAATATGTGCTGCTGCTTGACAGATTTGATGAATGCTGAATCAAAGAGTGGACCCTAACAATTTGGAAAAGGTGATCAGTCAGGTTTCATGAGCAAGACAGATTTTGATTTGACGTTCTCTCCCATACAAAGAAGGAAAAAGAGAGAGTCCAGCTTGCTTACCTAGGTGGTGTAGATGCTTGTATTTTGTATTTGTTATTTTAGGTGCCTGTGTGGATTCTGCTATTAAACAAGCAAGCATGTTGTTGGCTGTGAATGTAGACTGTAGAACACAGCTCTGCATTAGGGACTCTGGGTAGCTGCTCTGTTCAAGTAGGAAAGCCCCTCATTAATAACTGACTTAGTGCTTAATGAGTGCAAATGCGTCTGTGTGTGCATGTGCGTGTGTACGCATGCACGCATGTGTGTGGTAACTTCATCTACACTGACCATCGTCGTCATTTGGAGGTCCTGTTCTGCTCTAAAAATGTAGTTGTCTGGTTGAATTCAAATTTGGAATGCCCTGGTGAGACATTAGTATGCTAAACTAGCAAGAAATTACATTTTTCTCTGCCCAGATGGTGGGCTGGACTACACTCAGCTCCTACCAGTCTGCGTGGTGCGACACCACCATGCTGTCAGTGAGTTTCCCAAGCATGAAGAAGGAGAATCGATTGAGCCACAGGAAGACGGACAGAAAAAATACCCAGAGATGAGGAGCAAAGGGGGGGGGGGGCTGGCACAAAGAGAGAGAGGTGAACAGACAAAGACAGAGAGAAACAGGTGAAGTAGCTGAGTTCAGGGACAAGGAGTGAGGAAAGGGGGGGGGGGGAAAGAGTAGAAATGGCGAGAGAGGGAGCTTCATTTCATTTTCTCCATGAATAGGCAGCATATTTCTCTGGAACATTCCATCCTCTGAGCCGGCCCAGCCTGTCACCAAAACTCTGTCTCTATCTCTCTGGCACCCCCGATCCTGTGTTTCTCCTCCCTTTTACTCATACCTTCTTTCAGTGAATAGTGAGTTCATAGGAAAACATGGGTCGTCGCTGTTTTGTCCAAGCTTTTTTTTTGATGAGCAACTGAAAAGACTGAGCTTGGTGGAGGAAAGAAGGAAGGAAGGAAGGACAGACAAAATAACAGACAATTAATACTGGTAATGATCAGAGGAGTAGATGGAGAAGAATCTTGGGAGACGGAAAACAAGTTTTATCAAATGGGCCTAGCTAGTTTGGTTAGACAGCAGGAGTAAAAATGACACACACCACATATACACTCACTCTTTCTCAGGGCAATTTAGTCAGATGTGAATAGGCTTGTCTCCAGCTTCACTAGCGTATTAAACACACACACACACAGCTGGTTAAACATACCCCTCCAGAGACACTTCATTCCACAGGATTATTACAGCCCCTTAGCACTGTAACAGATACACTCAGGATGAGAAACTACCTCCAGCCACCAGCTGACTGATGGTACACCTGTGGCCCGCCGAGAAGAAAAGTTAACCGCTAACGTGAAAAAGCTGAGCAAGGTAGCGCTCCACAACAATACAGTGTACGGTGATCTTTCCGGAAAGAACACAATTTGAAACGGCTTTTCTATTTCCATGCTAGCAAGAGAGTTTATCCGCTAAAACAACTCACCCACAGTATTTTGACACTTCTCAACTTCCCCTTGTGTTTCTTTTAACCTTTTATCCAGTGAAGGGTTTTGCTGAGCTGCTCCACTAAGCAGAGCATTAGCTTTAATAAATGAAATACAGTGGTAGCCGCTGTAAACATCCCCCTTTATCCACTCATCCTGCCTCTTTCCCACATT